>JARCFY010000012.1:42525000-43775000 GCA_029233225.1 Lepidodactylus listeri
TTTGGATGAATACTCAGGAGATGGCTGTAGAAGCTCTACAGAGATGTGAGATGTAATTATGCTGTAATGATGGATGAGACACACCCATGGACATGAGATTCTTATGAATGGGGCCATCAGGTGTCAACAAATGTCAGCAGTGCTGTCTGACACCCGGCAGAGCAGTCAGCTTTCCATGCAAATAATCACTTGTGTGATTAAGAGCCATCCGCAGCAAGCACATCAGATTGGAAAAACAAATGCTGGGATCACTTCATCATGGACAAAATAGCGGACATAGTTGAAGACCAAACATCTACATCTACAAAAAGACATTCCTCTTTTGTCAACAAATGGTTCCCCTTTGTTACATATATGGCAGAACACAATGAGATACCATCCAATCCTAATTATATTAAGTGGCTTCATTTTTAAATACCTCTGATTACATTTAAACACTGCAAAATATACTTAAATCTTACTGACCTCATTAATTAAATACTTACCTTAATCATATTTCAAGGTATAACGGTAATAGTATATTTACAGAGCACCACTAGGCAAAAAAACCCAAAAACAAAACAAAGGCTAAGCAGACAAATAAATAACATGAACAATAGTTACAGGTTTATCAACTGTTAAATACATATAATATTTCTTATTGTTGATACTGAATTTCTGTATTCAAAAAGGGGAAAAAATTATTATGTATTTTGTTGGAAATATTTTATCTTGCAATAAAAAAATTTACTCAAAAAAAAAAAGAGTCAGCATGGTATAGTTGTTAAAGGGTTGGACTAGGATCTGAGAAATTCAGGTTCAAATCCCCACTCTGCCATGGAAGCTTGCTGGGTGACCTTGGGCCAATTACACACTCTCAGCAAAACCTACCTCACAAGGTTGTTGTGATGATAAAGTGGAGGAGAGGAGAATAATGTAAGCTGCTTTGGGTCCCCATGGGGGGAAAAGGCAGGATATGAATAAAGTAAATAAATAAAATTCTTGTTCTCATGTGACCAAGGTGATATGGGAGTTGGAACTGCTCCTCTATTTCTGTAATTAGAAAAATGCACCAACCATTATCTAGCCATACTGTATGGCTCAATTTGACTTCCATTAACTCTTTACAGCCCTAGTCATAATTTAAAACTAATTTCCAGTTTTGTTAATATGTTGAGTACCACGTTTCCCCACTGGTTTCAGCCTTTTAAGGGCCCCATGCATTTGTTTGGTGTTAAATAGATATTTGCAGAATGATTGAGAGGTGGGACTGCTCCTGTGCTTCAGTAATCAGAATTATTTCAGTGTGTTTAGATTAGAGTAACTCCCCATAGGACTGCCCAGTCAGTCAACTATTGGTTTTTATACTTTCAATGACAGGTTGACATTTCTCCTTATTCAGAAGGTACAGCCTGATAGACGTTCTATGCCACACCATTTTATCTATTCAAAGCTACCTGATAATGTAGACTTTTCTTTACTTACCTCATTGATACCCTGCCTATCCCCCCCCCCTTAACACCTAGCCCAGTGAAGAATTCTGGAGAACTTGAAACCATGACAACACTGTGATTTACACTCAAAAGAGGCATCTACAGTGCAATCCTAAGAAGAGTTACACCCTTCTAATGTCACTGAAAACAGTAGGCTTAGAAGGGTATAACTGTAGGATTGCATTGATGCACTCATAACTGTACACTTCAAGGCTAGCCTTCACCTCAGTTGTTGTTATGGATAATTAACAGAAGGAACAAATAGTAGAGAACCTACTACATTATTGAGATAGACTAGTCTTTGTTCTGAAGAAATCTACTAAAAGATTCTGGCCTGGATCCCATGACTCCTCTCTTGCAAAGTCTTCCTCTGTCAGAGGAAGACTTTATATTGGAAGAAAACTGAGCAGGAGTAAGCCATTGACTCCAGCTGTCTGTGATTGGGAGATATATATCATGTTTGATACTCCTTCCTATAACAAGAACTCATGACAACTATGAGGCCTACACTTTGACCTCAGGGGTAAGCAAGCAGGTTTCTTTCTACATTCTTAGCAGAGTTTTAACTTCAGTTTAGAAATATGAGATGTCCTTATCTCCTCTTCTCCAGCTGTAGCACAATACTATTTAAGGTTGATATTCTTGCTTTTATTTAGTTAGATATGCCCTTACTTGGACGGACAGTTCAAAAATAACTTTAAAAACTGGACATGGGGTCCCTGTAATGATTACCATAGAGAAAATGTTAACTTGCATAAAGTAGTGTATTTTTTGACCTCTTGTTATGATGGTGGCTACTTGTTTCTACCACATAATAACTATAGCAATGTAATATCAACACCAGTCAAAGCAAAGGGGATTTTAGTCCTTAGCATGAATACATATCATGCGGTCCATTTAATTGTTGTTACATAGTCCGTGAGTAGAACCAGTAAGCCAGTCAGAAGTAGGAGGTACTCCTGAGAAATAATAACTTGCTGTCTGAAATGCCTATTTCCTAAATGCTGCCTCTGTTGCTCAGCTCAATGTATGAATGTGAAATCCTCTAATTAAAAAAGAAAAGCCCCACTTAGCCCACAATTTATTTTACCTGCTGCATGCGTCACCTGTAGAAAGGATAGTTCAATGGGAAATGTGATACATAGATTTCATTCATGAATTACAAGCTTAACCCGAGTTATATGGGAAACTAGCTTTGCTTAAATTTATAGTTCAGTTCCTACCACTCAGCTTACAAGTTAACTTTTATAGGGGAAGAGTAATAAATTAAAACTGGGTAGAAGCGTAACTTTGGCCCTCAAACTAGTCGAACAGTTAAGTTTAACACATTAAAAAGAGTATAATACAAAATTGTTAATAAAATTAGCACAGCGCTGACATGTAAAACCCATTTTATAATTGGCGGGCCCCTTCCAACGGCCTGTTGACAATGCTGAATTTCAGAAACCTACTTTGCTAACAACATTGTAAATGTGGAAAGCTCATAAATGGATAGAACAGAAATTCATTTGCTCTTTGATTTTCTATGTGTATGTGCGTGTGTCCTTAAAGTGAAAACTGTAAAATTACCACATCATAAAAGCCAGGGTACCAAATGCTAATTGCCTATTTATAAAAAGGCTCATTTCTACACTCATGTAGGTGTGAGGCATAAATGTCTTAGATTTTATGAAGCTGGGATTTACATTTTCAGCCTGTCTGCTCTCTCTCGCATTTCATCTTAACCTTATTTTGTTTTTTTTAAAAAAGGATTTTGTTTTATTAATCTGCTTCAGTGTTCACTGGACATTAAATCTACAAAGCACCCTACCAGGTTTTAATTGTGACAGAACAGCCAATAATAATTGGGCCTCCTACCAACCACGAAGGCCGGCCCACCCTGACTGCCGGGCACAAATACCGGTTTCTAAAGAGCAATACCCTGTCGCGATAGTCACTTTGTCAGCTGCCTGGAGGGAAGTTGTCAAGTCTGGGACCCTGCTGCTTTATTCCTATAACTCTGTTTTAGAAACACCTCACAAGTGGAATTGTGGTTGCCTCATCCAGAAAATGTGGAAAGGATTAATGTGGCATGTAAAACAAATCACTCCTGAGCTCAGCTGAGAAAGTGGGTATTAAAAGCACTCCAGTCAAAAGGGCTTTAGTAAAAGGGTTGTGGTGATATACAGTCAGCACATGTTGGGCTGGTAAAGCTGCAGGGTGTTTGGAAATGGTAATGGCCCATGGGTGTAAATTCTTTCAAGACCTCTTAAAGGCACATATGTTTTTTGAGCATGTTCCCCAAACAAGGACCTGTTATGGGTTAGAGTCACTGATGCTCTTTAAAACTCTATTGATTGCTTTGTGGTGTCCCAAGGCCACTTACTATTCTTCCAGTGTTGCTGATAATTGTAGGAAGATGGTTCTTTAAAAAACCCTGGACATTTACAAATTTGCAATCCGTGTATTCCTAAATTAGCAGTGTGTCTTGAAAATGGAACAGGTTGCCATCTTCCAAAAAAGCTGTCTCATCTTGTTAGTATCATTTATTCTCACATCAGTTTATCTTTCTATACATTCAAATGGCATAATTCTAGCTTAAAGAAATCTTTGAGGTCATCAGTAAAAACAGGGTCAAAACATTCAACACCATGACACCCTCCAAAACATCAGATATCCAAAACATCAAAACAGGGGCTCAGAAAAAATAGGACCAGCTATATCAGCCACTCATCCCGAAAGCTCTTTGGACAAAGAGCTTTCCCAGTCTTTCTAAGAGCAGATTGCATGTGGCACAGGAATTTGGTGACTGGAACTCCAGATGAGAATAACTGCAGGGGGCAGCTATGTACTGGGGGTGCAATGCTGGGGCAGGAAGAGATAATTCACCCCCATGCCATTTCATACTGGCGTTTAAAGCATTCTAGGGGGCATTTATGATTGTGCAGGAGGAAGAGTTAAAATCCTCCCTTTGCCAGTGCCACACCCGGATACATATTGCAACCCTACCCTTATTCAAACTAAATAACAGAGCTCCACCTGTAGTTTGGTCTTATAAACGATCACTGAGATCCCAGCCATCCATTCTAGGGAGTGGATTCCGTAGAGCGGAAGATGTAACAGAAAAGTGTTTGCATTCTTTCCTTTTCACAGCAAGGTGCAAAAGGAAGCAAGTGCTCAATCAGGTATCCTGGACCCCCAACCACATAGGTTAAAATCTATGCATTAGAACTGGCTGCCTGCATCATTAGTTCTATTCACACTGCTTGCATGTATCCATTTTAGTTTTCCTTCTATAATCCATTGTGTACATCTATATACATGTCTTTGTACAAATGTTTTGGGCTCATTTTTGGTCACTTTTAATTAAAACTCACATGCATACACATTACCTTTTATATACAATGGCAACCATTCACCACAACCATGCTGTCCAAATATGCCTCCAAACAAGGTGAAGAAAGGACTTTCTATGATGTTTACCTGTTGTCAGGGTGGTACTAATGTTCTCATCCAGTAGACCACAAATCAGGAGTAGCAGTAAGGAAGAGGAGAGGTCTGCTCAAATATTCTTTAGAGAAGCAGGCATCAGATCTGACAGCCAGGCTGTATAACTGTCGCAGCTGCGCCTTGGGCACACTGGCTCCCCCTTCCTGCCCCTATACCCTCTAAGGTGTCTTTGATGCTATGGCAGCAGAGATTGCACACAGTGTCTCTTATTCTGGTTTTTCCTCATCTATTAAGTGCTTCTTTCTTTACACAGAAAATGGTAGCCAAAATGTGGGCAGAGCCCTTTGAACTGTGGCATACCTTTCAGATGAAAGGCAAAGTGATTCAGGTGCACAGCAGGAGGAAGCACTGGATCAAAGGTGGTTTCAGAAAGAGCTAAGAAAGCTCAGGGAAACCACTGGAGGAAAGCAGATGGGAAACAAAGGAGTGTGAAAGCTTTTTTTTAAGTCCATTGTGGTTCAGTTCCAAAAACTGAGAAAAAAGCCTTTTGTGAAAGGTGACAGATTTTCTCCCTCCATTCCTGGGTCATAGTAACCATGACTGGTCACAATATCAACATTATTCACAAACCATAGCTTGCCTCCAAACTGTGGAACAGTTTTCAGATAAACTATGGTTTGTGATAACTATTGTTTGCTTGTGTTGATTGTCAAGGTAAACTATATTTAGCAGGAACCAGGAATGGAATTGAAGTACATGAGAGGAGAAGAGAGGGGGAGATGGGAAGAGGAGGCACAGCTCTGACCTCTGAATGAGGCCAGTGTATTCAGGAACATAGCTAATCTAGACAGTCTGCCCTGCTGTAAAATGGGAACAATAGACACCTATGTCATAGGAATGTTATTAGAAATTTAGGAAACATGAGAATCATACTGGACAATAACTCCATATAGATTACGATAATACACAATTCAGCTCGCATCCTCTGTCCATATACAACCCCTGAACCCATCTTTTTTGTGGACTGAACTGATTTTCATTGTCACTATAACATTAATGTTGTTATTAAAATTATAGCTACTATTTGATAAGTAAAACAAAGCAATTAAATTAAATGTTCAGATGAAAATACAAAAAATGCAGGGCAGCTGCCTAGACTTCACTTGCAGCTAATCACCCAATTTTGAACACTTGCTTCTCTGAATGGAGCTCATGTTACAATGGCTCTTTGGCTGTATGTGCCAGATGTTTTTTAAAAAGCACGCAAGGAACCTTGTTTTATTTCAAAGTGGGAAGTGGCTGAAATGGAAATGGAGAACAATGCTGCATCTGGTTGTTAGATTTTATTTGCCATTGCATTATGCAACTTAGCAATAACATTTCCTTCCACTGTCCCTGCACACACACCAGTAAATCTGTGGTTTCTTTCAAAACATTGCAGTTGTAGCTGGACCCCATTCTGGAGTCTTGAAATCAATTAAAATTAGAATGTTGGCTTTGATGGTGTGCAGGAAAGGATAACGGCAATAAAATTTGATTGTCTGCCTTCGACCTGAGTTTCAACAGGACAGTACAGCCTATACTTGGGGGAAAACAGGCAAAGACTGTACTACTGAATACTCACAAGGAGACCACATGAAGTAGCACTTAACTTTCCCGGATATTGGTATAAGTCAACTTAAGAAAGAATTCATGGAAACGTGAGCAAAAGCTGAGAAGCAGAGAAAACCAAAACACTGAACCACCAAGCAAATTGCTTTGAATAAATGTATTTAAAAAAAAAAAGAAGTCAGGAATGGCCCTTGTTTTTGTTAATCCTATAAATCACCATGACTGTTAAGCAGAAAGGTCATGGTTGTATGATCAAAAACCTACTTAGCTGAGTTAAAACAATTGTGCAGGATCCTGTGTGAAATGTTGAATATTTTGGTTTCTTCTTTAAGTTCTGGTTCATTGCTGCAGGCTCTGCCTCCAACTGTAACCATGACTGAAAATATTGTTTCACCCGTTTCAGCAATGACACCATTTGTTACCTTTGCTTTACTGCAGTGCTGGTAAAAGTCAAGATCAATCGCCCCTCCCCCCTAACATATCCACCATGCGGAGAACTTGTGGCCCAAATGCTAAGGAGAGATACAGTTGAAATGATGTCACTCTCTGGCATCTTCATAAAATGAAAGCCATAAACATAATTGCTGTGTGTCAGCATTCAGCCACCTAACTTTCCCACCCTCCAAGAAGTTAAAGCAGATAAACAAGCTTGCAACGGATAACCTAAGGATGAGTAACCAATGAATATATTTTAACAGTGAAAGAATCAATATTGAACATTTATTAAGCTGAGGTTATTGGGCTGTTAACTCTGGCCTGGGAAATTCCTGGAGATTTGGGAGCAGAGCTTGGGAATGAATTTGGGGAGGGGAGGGAGCTCAACAGGGATGCAGTGCCATAAAGTCCCCCCCTAAGGCTGCCATTTTCTCCAGGGGAACTGATCTCTGTGGTCTGGAGATCAATTGTAATTCTGGGATAACTCCATGCCCCGCCTGGAGGTTGGCAACCCTATTCGGATGTAAGGTGGCAGTCACACATGCGAGATAAAGTGGGGGGGGGGAGCAAGGCTATTTGCACCGGAGTAATTTGCCCCGCAGTTGTGTGATCACACAGTTCTGTGAAGCTGCGGGTGCAACCCGCCACTGCATGATCAGATGCAACCGCAGAAAAGTCAGGAGGGGTTTTTTTTGTCATTTGTTTCCGATTCGCTTAAATGGGGGGAGATGGGGGATTGATGAATCACATCTCTGCCCTGAGGGCTTCCTATGGCAGTATATGATGATGGGCATACTGAGAAGGGGGAAAAAACAACGGCATGGCGTTGGGATAGCCTGATCAGACCATCCCTGGTGCCACAAGTGTGTGCTGGAGTGATCACACAGGGAAAGTCCGACTGTGGCCCATTGCAACCCGCTTGATTCTGGATTTTCACTAGTGGTTTTTTTACTCTGCTTCTCAGGTGGAGCAAAACGGCTTGCCAACGGATGGGGGTCGCTTGCCAGGTGTTCTCTTGTGATCGCGCCCTTAAAATCCGGTCGGGAGTTGTACCTATCACGCGTCTAATTCTGCATGTGATTGGGGCTTAAGTCTGCCACCACTGAAGAGGGAGGAAAAGCAGCTTTACAGGGAGGCACTGTGAAGTTGCAGCAGAGGGAAAGAGGGCTAAAACAGGGGTGGCCAAACTTGCTTAACATAAGAGCCACATAGAATAAACATTAGATGTTTGAGAGCCACAAGACATGAACAAATATTACACACGCTTTTAATTGGAAAATATGCAAATTTGCTTTTTATTAACATCAGGGTTCTTTTTGTAGAAAAAGCCCAGCAGGAACTCATTAGCATAATAGGCCACACCCAACAGCAGAAACTCATTAGCATATTAGGCCACACCCTCATGTTATCAGAAGTGTGGTCATCCCACCACACCCACCTTTTGCTTCTTATTCTGTTTACCTTGTTTGTTGTCAAAACGGTTTTGACAAAACCAATAAAAACTTTTTTTAAAGTTCCCAATTCCACTCTTTTTATGTCACACTAGACGAGTGGTTCTCAACCTTTCTAATGCCACGACCCTTTAATACAGTTCCTCATGTTGTGGTGACCTCCCACCGTAAAATTCTGCCAACACACACAACAGTGAATCTACTTTTTCAGATGTTTTCTCTTGCATGGCACTTAGCACCAAACCACTTTAATACAGACTTTAGACACACATATATTTGCAAGCTATTCCCAACAAGACACAACAAACACTCAGGCTTCAGACTTACTTTTCTTCAATAGAAGATGCCATGAGAAAACGAAGATAGGTGGGGGGGAGGCTGTTGCAGGTAGGGGAGAGAGAGAGAAAGGGGAAAGAGAGGGGGGAAGAGAGAGAAAGAGAGAGAAAGGGGGAAGAGAGAGAGGGGAGAGAGAGAGAGAGAGAGAAAGGGGGGAGAGGGGGGAGGAAGGTAGGTAGGTGGGGGGCGGCTTTTGCCACTTTTTCTGGGCTCTGTGCTTCAGCGTGGAGCCCAGGGAAGGCAACGGCAGAGCACCCTAAAGGCAGCGGCGGGGAGGGGGAAGTGGCCATTGACTTACCTGCTGGCTTCTTCCTCCTTGTGGCCCCTGCTGGAAGACTGCTGGAAGCAGGGGGTGGGGCTCTGGCCCCAACCAACCCCTTTAAGTCAAAGAGCCGGGAGACCAGACCTTGCTCTCGATCCTTTTACACATCCCAGTTAAGTGTCCCTTTGAAACTGTACCACACCATTTTAAGTAACAGCAAAATGAAGAGCATGAATATGTACAGAGTGAACATTTTTTGTCAATGTTCTCTCTGGGCTGTACATGGCAAAAGGAAATTTTAAAAGGACTCTGATCTGAATGTGTCTTCCCCCCCCAATCTTGTTCATGCAGATCAGCTTACCATTTAAAAACAGACACCCTGTGAGGTAGGTGGGGCTGAGAGAGCTCTTTCAAGGACTGCTGTTGAGGGAACAGCTCTGAAAGAACTTGGGATTGACCCAAGGTCACACCAGCAGCTGCAAGTAGAGGAATGGGGAATCAAACCTGGTTCTCCCAGATGTCCATGCTCCTAACCACAACACGTAACTATAACTCAAAACCTTTAGGATCAAGTGTAAGAAACAGAGGGCACCCTCTCCACCACATCAGAGCCTTTAAGCAGATCATTTCCAAAACAGTCCTTCAAAGCCTAATTACATGAACTAAGCAGCAAGCAAGATACACTGTTTTGAAAAGTATTTCCCTCATAAATACTCAGAGATCCTGTGGTCTCCCAGCAGTGACATTCACAAGCGATGGACAACCCAGAAGAGTTGACTAAAAATGCATCAGAGTCCTCAACATGATGCTTAAGCAGTGGGGAGGAGGGGAGAGAATGAGTCTGTGTGCATGCCCTTCTCCTGCATACTAAGATGGGATCCAGTGCCACAATGGGCTTTCCGCCAGTGTTCCCTCTGAGCTGAGTTAGTGTGAGCTAGCTCACAGTTTTTTAGCCTTTTTGTCTCACACGTTTTTGTCTTAGCTCAGGAAGGATGGCTCCAGAGCAAACTAATTTATGCAGTAGCCAAATCTCTTGCTCCCAACTGTAATACCAGCAGTTCACAAAGTTGAATTTTTGCTCTCAAGATTCCACAGCTTAGAGGGAGCATTGCTCTCTGCACTGTTCAAGCGTTTCTCAGGCAACTAAAAGGGGGGGGGGGGGGTTAGAATAGGCTAGAAAAGTGCCCTCCACCCTTCTCTTCCAGCGCCACTTAGATCAGATTTAAACATAGCCCGGCTGAGGCAAAAAGTGCTTTCTCAGGGGACTTGGCATTTGCACAGCATCTTGTTTAAACCGGGGAGCATTCTCCCTGTATGAAGCAATTACATGTCCCACGAAGCTGCTTTTTGCATGGAACAGCCCCATTTAAACAAGATACTGTGCAAGTGCAGAGCCCAATGGGGAGTCCTTTTGCCAGAATCACATTTCAACTGGATGACAGAGGGAGCTCAGAGTGGGGAAAGTATTGACATCAGACTGGTGCTCAGGGTACCTCCAGGGCAGAGGGGGTCTCAAGGATCAAGCACTATGTTTAAGGAAGAGAAGAAAGGGAGCAGGCGCAGAGTGGTAGGTGACTTGAAAGAAGACAAGGGAAGGAAGATAAAGCGATGCTGGGGAAAGATGGGGAGGCGGACGGTGAGAAAGGATAGCACCCAGGAAAGGATGGCCATCCCTCCCACTCATCCTCGCACACACGCGCATACACACACATACACCTCACCTTTCTCCCTCCCTCGACAGTGCTGTTCATGGCAGACCTTGGAGGACTGCCAGGCTGCGCTTCGGAGGGAAAGGAGGGTGCCCAGGCCTTCCCTCCCACACCCCCGCATGCACACACACACACACACACACCTCGCCTCCCTCCCTCCCTCAACAGCGCTGGCTGCAGCAGATCTTGGAGGACTGCCAGGCTGTGCTTCGGAGGGAAAGGAGGGTGCCCAAGGCTTCCCTCCCACACAAACACCCCCTGCACACATGCACACACATACACCTCGCCTTCCTCTCTCCCTCGACAGCGCCAGCCTTGGCACCTTGGAGGGCTGCCAGGCTGCACTTTGGAGGGAAAGGAGGGTGCCCAGACCTTCCCTGCCACACCCCCACACGCATGCACACACACACCCTTCCCACCTCCTCTGACAGTGCTGGCTAAGTTACATGGCCTGAGGAAGAACCAGCCCTGGGAGTCCTTTTGGCTGGGAGGCACGGTGGAGCAGCAGCTGGCAGCAACAGCATGTGATCTGAGTGCTTTTTACTGCACTGCTGCTGCTTCTTCCACTGAGGGTGGGGCAGGCTCAGAAGCCAACCTAAACGCCGTTCCGGGGCATTCCGGCCCAAAAATAGCCCTGATTAACATTATAAACGAGACTTCCAAAAATAAAAACAAAAGGGGTAAAAACAGATTTTGATAATGATATTTATCCAATCATATTTGTAGACTGGGGGGGACTTTGTGAATGCATTTATAGTTAAAGTTGCTCTCTTTCTCTGCTCCCCCCACCATAAGCCTACACAGGGAGGATAACACTGGCTGGGGAAGGGAAGACCAATGGGGAGGCATGCCTTCCCTTTGCTTCCCCAGCCACCCTGCTGGGAGCCACACCATAGGCGTAGAGTATGGGGGGGCTCGAGGGCTTGAGCTACCCCCGAAATTTCCCGGGGGGGGCTCAGCCACCCCCGGGAAAATAGAGCGCCTGCCGCCGCGCCTCCCCAGGTCCTTCCGAGGCCTGGCAGCAGCTGCTGGAGAGGAAGAGGGAAGGGGTGGCAGGGGGGAGAGAGAGGCACCGGCAGCAGCGGCTGGCGGGCTTCGGAAGGGCCTGGGGAGGCGGGGCAGTTTCCCGGGGGGGAAGAACATTGTCCCAGTGAGCACACACGCAAAACACGCACACTAAGGAGCCCCCCCGGGATTTCCAAAACTCTACGCCCCTGAGCCACACGATATGTGTGAAAGAGACACATGTGACTCCTGAGCAACAGTTTGGCCACCCCTGGGCTAAAAGATCAAACTGCTGACTGCCAGCAACACCCAGCATGGGCCACTGATGCCATGGACACCTCCACCCCTTACTGCTGGCCCACTCACTATTAGGCCTTTACTGTCACCTCACTATACCTACTGGTGTTAGGAATTTTTTCTCCCCTGCTGCCACTCAGCCATGGTGATTCCTTACTTACCAGCACCCCTTACCACCCCTTACCGGCCCCAGCAGGAAACACACTGACTTGAATTTTAAGTAGCATTTATTTCAACATGATACACGCATTCAAGGAATTGTGCACAGGATCACATCTTCAGATTTATACTATCCTAACCCCCTTCCCTCCAAGAGAATATGAAGTATGGTACAAAAAGAGGCTAAAGATCACACTTGGACTTGTGCAATGTAGAGTGCATTATTAAAAAGGGTAAAAGGAGAGCCCTAAAGAATGAAAAGAGGAAACCAGGAAATGAAGGAAACATGGACAAAAATTTGTCACATTATTGTTTATGAATGAGCCCAGGGAATGAATTACAGTAAAAGAATGACAGGAGAAAGTTCAGAAACTGCATATAAAAGTAAATATGGAACTGACTGATCATGTGTTCCTAGAAGTAAAATCGTATCCTCTGTCTCCAACCCTTCCAAAACATTCCTTTAAAGTATTTCTCATTACTCTGTCAAATATTACCACGGATAAAGGCAATTTAAAATGAAAATTCTTTCACTAAAACAAAGTTTTGAAAATTATACACACACACACACACACAAGTGGGGGACCCATGACAAAATGTTGTATAATATGTTGTAGTTTGAATTGTGTGTTAATTTATAGTGCCAACTTGTTTCACCATATGGGAAGGCTAACATATATGATAATGGATCACAGTATTGGCTGTAGGGATCCAAATGCATCAGTTTATGTTGTATTGGATATATGGTGATACTTCTCCTTGTTGGTGGTACTCCATCACTAATTTCAAATATTGCAGCTATTTCTACCACTTGGGTGATTGCAACACTTTGTATCTTCATTTGGTTCATGCTAAAAACAGACTGAATATTCTACTGGTGATCTTCCTTGTTCTTTTGCTGTTTCTTTTTCTGTATGCAATATTTCTTTCATATGTGCATATATATATATGCATATGGGTTTATTTGTTGTATTAACTTCATTGAGTTGTGCATTAATTCTACATTAAGGTTTATATTTTCGGTTCTTTGCATTCTTATTTGATTTGCTTTAGTGGTATCTATAATATATAGCTGACCATAATCTGATAGTCTTTGATGATCTGGGTAAAGGTTTGTTATGCTCTGGTAGACAGATCCCTGAATCCAGAAGCAGTAGACTCCATGGCCTAGCACATTATGTATTTGAGCTCCCACTGAAACAAGTGTACTATTGTATTGATGAATGTTTCTAAGGAATGCTGTGAAAGATGCTGCTGCCCAGTTACGAGTGTTCTAAGTTATGTTGGGCACCATACTAGCAGGACGGGTTACTTTTCCATTGTGGCAGCAACTGTTATAGTGATCTCTTGATTTTTCAGTTATGAAATGCTTTGCAGAGCAGTGGTGACAGATATGAACCATGTCTCCTATATCATAAGTAATAATGTGTTCTGCATTTTGAAGTGTTTTTGGTTTTATATAAAGGTATGTTGTGTTCTCCTGCTGCACTGTTGGCATGATGTGTCAAAATGTCAATATCCATATTTTCCTTGTTTCTGTTGGCTGTGTATGAACACATTTTTCTACATGTTTTAAATTAATGTCTTTTTCATAGTATAGGTGGTTACTGTTTAAATGGCTTTCTTGCAGTAACCAATTTGTTAGCTTTTTGGATTCTCTCATTTTGGGAGGTTCTCTTTTGCAAGGTACTTTTGGCATTGTATTGTTTTGTATGGTATTGATGAGGGATTGTTGTTTCTGACAAAAAAAAAGGCAGAGATTCTTTTAATTGTCCTGAGCAGTGCCCTCTTAAGCGAGGAGGCAGCTCTATGACAGCCTTCTGTGAAGGGAAGGGAGTGACCGTCAGAGCCCACTTTTCCCTTTTCTCCTTTGTTTCCCCTCTTGTTATTTTTCTTTATTGAACACTGGAAAAAGAACCATCTAGCCTTGCTCAGTTTCCTTGTGCATAGTCAGCTACCTGACTGAAGTTGGCTTCAAAGAGGAGTTTGCCTGGGAATTACAATCACTTGTTTATGTTAGGTGAGATTTCAAAGATTGGCTTACTGAGTACTGTAGGTCTTGAGGTGCTACTGGTGTCCTGTACCATTCTCCTTCTGAGTACCCTTGCCAAAAGCAGCTGTTTAAATGGCCACTGATTTATCAATGGATCAGCCTGAGGCACCTTTGCTTGTTCAGTCTCTCACCTTGCCATGGAGAATTGTGTGGCTGCAGAATTGTGTGGCTGCAGGCTGCAGGGCTCCAGTCTTCTTCAGCCTGAGATGAGACAACATTCACCCACAGCACCACAGCTGTCTTTGGCAGCTTATTTGTCTGTCAGGGTTGCTAAGTAATATTTTAAAAGGTGGTGTGTACAAATTGACACTGGTTGGAGGAAATCCCACCTCCTCTCCACATGCCCCCTACCTCTCAGTCATTGTGCCCACCCATCCATTAATGATGCCTCAGCTGTCCTTTTATAACTTCCCTCTGGCTTCTAGTCAGGCAGAAGGGAGAAGCAGTGGGAAGAAGCAGTGCCCAAGCTGGTGGTGGTGGGGAGAAGCAATTAGAAGCTGGAGATAATGTTTTTAAAGGACAGTGGAGCCTTCAGCTACAGAGGTTGGGGTGAAACTGAAAATGATCGTTCTCTCTCACTTGCTTTTGCTTCCTCCCCTCTTCCCCCACTTATCTCTCTATGTCCCTGTCTGTCTCTCTGTGTGTGGCTATCAGCCAGTCTATCTCTCACTGTCGATGCAGCGGGCCCTGGAGTAGATCCCTGTAGCAGCCATTTCAAAGGGAGAATTCAACCCTCTCTGAGAGTTTTTTTTTTACTTTTTGGATTTTTCTGCAACCCACAGAGTCCCCTGAGTCTGTAGAAAAACCTGTTAGGGGAGAGTGTGCCCTCTGGTTGCGGAAATAATTATACGCATGCAGAGGGGACTGTTGAGAAATATAAATATACATTATCTCCTCACAGAGGAGTTTTTGTGAGGAGATAATGTAATATTATGCTCTGTTTATAAAATTATGAAAGCAAGATTAGCTTCTCACCGAGCTTCTGCTCAAGTCTGGTGACCAACCCTGGGGGGGGGGGGGGGGTGTTAAAGAATCCACAAAATGTTGTCCTTGTTTTGACTGCTTTCTCTGTTTTCCCCTGCTACAGTGATATAACAAGAAATGGCATGAAAGAAAAGGCTATATGCTTGTCATAGACTACTTTGCATTTCATTGTTATGGCAGAACTTGCTTTCTTTTTTAGCCATTTCAATTAGTATCAAGGACCTGATACTTGCCAGGTCCCTCCTGAACACCAGCGCAGATTGGGGGTGGTGGGGGTGGTTATAGGGTTGCCAGATCCAGGTTGGGAAACTCCTGGAGATTTGGGGGTGGAGGCTGGGGAGGACAGGGACCTCAGTGGGGTACAATGCCATAGAGTCCATCCTCTAAAGCATCCATTTTCTCCAGGGGAAATGATCTCTGTCGTTTGGAGATAAACTATAATTCCAGGGGATCCCCAGGTCCTACCTGGAGGCTGGCATTCCTAGGGCTGAATGGCAGAGCATGAATTGTTTGTACAATTACTTGGGTTCAGTCCTTGGCACCTCCAGTTAAAAGTTCTCTGGTAGATGGAAAGACTTTCTGCTCATGATATGCTGCATAATGCAACAAAACATGACTGGTGCTCATAGTACACCTAAAGACAAACCAAAGAGAAAACCCTGAAACTATTTCTTCTTTTTAAAACATTATTAAAGTTGAAGAAGCAGCAGAAAGATCTCGCTAATCATACCCCAAACCCTTCAAAATTGTTAATCCTTCTCAGCTCATATTCAAATTACATATCATCATAGTATCTGCAGAGCTTGCATGGAAGACTATTAGAAACTGAGATTGAAGCAGGTTTATAGCCTGCAGGCAAGTTGTGAATCCCATAAAGCACTGTTAAGGGCACCTGGTTAGTGTTCTGTACACCTGCTTAATGTTCCCCCCCCTTCCTCAAAGTCACAAACGTCAAATATCTTGGCAACGTAATGGGGTTTGAATGACAGCCATGCTCTCGAGCAGCAGTTATGTTTTTTCACTACCAAATTGGATCATAAATGATGAAAAAGAGGTCAGAAAGGAAGTATGGAGGCAAACAAATTTGAAAGGGGAAACTGCTAATAGCCATAAACCGTGCACAGTCAAAGGGCCGACAAGTCATTGTGGATTACCTGTACCATGAATTACTGATCAACCTGCATTATGATATGGAATTTTCTGGTTCCTTTCATCTGCAATACCACACTTTCTAATGGCTCCCAGATTACATGCACAGGTTTCCAGAAGAATTTTAGAAAGAAAGACCCCATAGCTTTGAATTGTCATGCTTTTTATTTATTGTGTCTTTTTAATGCTCAGGACAGACTGCTTATTGATTTGATAATTGGGAATATAGCAAGTACAGTTCTTACTAACACATCTGAGATAACACTAAAACAATGTGTTATATCTGCATACAAGTCAAACCAGGCTAAAGCATGTACAGAGGGAGTCATTGGGGATTTCAGATGCCTTCAAATTTATCCTGACAGAAACAAGTATTGATTTTAAGCAGCCTGTTTTCAACTTTTAGGGTTGGATTCAACCACCTTTTCAGCTGGCAAAAAAGGAAGATGGGGCCCCATTTGACCACCACTATGTTGAGTATCATAGGGCTTGTATGGACAAAAGCCATGCAATATGAGGGTTGTAGTAAAGAGGGGAACTGGGTAACTGAGTGAAAAAGCCAACTGGAGCCAACCTTAGGCTACAACCCTATGTATCGGAGCTTACTTTGAGTAGACACACAAGTCACACATTTGTTTATTTATTTATCTATTGGGTAGATAAATCCTGCAAGCAGGCTCAAGGCAGGTTAACTAAAGGTAAAGGTTTCCCTCACTTGAAAGCTAGTTGAATCCGATTCTAGGGGGTGGTGCTCATCTCCGTTTCCAAGCCAAAGAGCCAGCGCTGTCCGAAGACTTCTCCATGGTCATATGGCTGGCATGACTAGATGCCAAGGTACACAGAACGTTGTTATCTTCCCACCAAAGCGGTACCTATTTATCTACTTGCAATTTCTTGCTTTTGAACTGCTAGGTTGGCAGGAGCTGGGACCAGAGATGGGAGCTCACTCCATCACATGGCACTCAAGTCTTGAACTGCTGAACTACCAATCTTCCATTCTGCAGTTCAGCATCTTAACCACTGAGCCACCACGGCTCACACTCACACAACGTATCTAACATTTTTATACACACACACAATGTATCTAACATAACAGCATATGTCTCTCTATATTATAAAGCGGATTTGGGGTGGCCACTCTAGATGCTGTTGTGTCAGGCAGATATAGGGGTATCCCTTATAGGGATAGAACCTGTAGTTGTCTTTCTAGTGAACCTGATTCAGTGGCCCATATCCTTCTACGCTGCCCCCATTACTCCACTATGCGCAGCTATTTGATTGGCCCTCAAGGAACTTGTCCGACAGCGACCTAAAATTTTTACTGTCCAACAAGTTCTCGGTAATTACTCTGCCTGTAGCTGAATTTTTAGCTTATGTTTGGAAGTTAAGGGTAAGGGAGTATAAGGCTTAATCCTCTCTGATTAGTTCCATCTAGTCATGTCAGCTACTGTTTGGTTTACTGCTAGCTGTTTGCTACTGTTTCTTTAGTGATGTCCATGCAGTGTATGCCAATAAAGGTTGTGTATTGTATTGTGTGTGATTGGTGCATTGAGGGAGGAAGAAGGGGTTACGAGGCTGCCTCCTCATGCCTGTGCCCCCATCCCACAGCCAGCGATGATGAGGCCCCCTGCCCCTGTGAGCCCCTGCCTTTGGCAGCCCCAAGCCTACCCCCCCCCCAAGGCCGCATGATGCCGGGCTGTTGCTAGAGCCCATTGTATTGAGGTACAATGGGCCTTGCTCCTGGTCTAACATAAACCAACAATTAAAACATTTTAAAAATTAAAATCCATGAAGTGCTTTACCGCACATGACTCCACAGTGGATTGTCTAGAAGGCATCCACCTTAAGGAGCCGTGCGGTCGGCTTTTTTTTTTTTAAATCCTGTTTGTGCATGCACATATGTGCCTCACCACGTACTTGTTTTTCCACACATGAGCGGACTTAAATGGTAAAAGCAACACCAGCGGTACCTTCCTCTAGGTACCATTTCAGTTAATAAAGTTGATAAAGTTAACAGGACCATCAGAAACATAAAACTGTCTGGATCATTTCAGCAGACCTCTGCGGATGTCACACGTTTAAGCAGTTAAGAGCGCATAGCTAAGACTTTTTTAAAATGGCGGCCATTTGGGATGGTCTGGAGACCATCCCTACGGGCTGATTGCACACTGGTGGAATGACCAGACAGGGGAAAGTCCGCCATTGGCCCATCGGCAAGCTTTGGACTGGACTTTCACCACAATCTTTTAAGTACAGCTCCTCAACAGGGATTGACGGGCTGATCATGGAAGTGCCACAATCCCCATATGTTGCTGTCTGGATGTGCCCTTTAAATCCACCAGGCACTGTGGATTGTAGGTAGATGTAACTACAGTTAAGAGAGGGGAGGCAAACAAGATCAGTATCAGTTGGAAACAGTGCAAGTGGAACTCAGCACAACACTGCAAAACAACACAGGGGAGACCAGTTTCAGTTTAGATTCACACTGCCTCAATCATAGCCCTGGTGGAACATCTCCATTTTCCAGGCCCTGTGTAACTGCATTAAGTCCTGCAAGGCCCAGATCTCACTTGGGAGACTTGTCCACCAGGCTGGAACCAGGGCCTTTGCTCTGGTTGAGGCTAAGCAGATTTCTTTCAGGCTGGGGACCACCAGCAGATGTTGATTTGTAGAGTGTAATGCTCTCTGAGGGCATATTGAGAGAGATGGTCCTGAAGGTATGTTGATCCCAGACCACTAAGGGATTTAAAGGTTAAAACCAACACCTTGAACCTGACCTGGCATTCAGCTGGGAGCCATGGTATGTGATTGCATTCCACTTTGTATATTTATGCATTTCTCAGATTTTCTGAATATGAGAATCTGCCTTGTCAATAGCTCTTCCCACATGGCCAGAGGGATACTATCTTACTGAAGTGATAGAGGAAGGATCTGTAGTTCTACAGATCCCATGATGCAGAGATAATGAAGAAATGGGCCTAACATGAATTACTGAATACACACATAGTGATTATTGTTGAGATTCGTGTTACTATATTATGGTTTTATATAGTAGCCTGAATCCGTAAACTCCTTAAAATAAATTACAAATTTTCATTGACTGTGCAGCCATTGGTCTATTTCTAACATCAGACAACATATGTATCTAGGGTCACATTCATTCTACCAAGGTGGTCGACAAGACCTGAGATAAAATCACCACTTGCCATGAAACTTACTGGATAAACCTGACTCAATCTGACTCTCTCAGCCTAACCTATCTCATAGGGTGGTTCCGAAGATCAAATGGAAAAGGGGAGAACCATGCATGCTTCCCAGAGATCCTAGGACAAAGGGCAGGATAGAAATGCATGAAACAAATAATTATGCGGTTGTTACAAGAACATGTTTGAATTTAAATATTTTGGCAGAATGCTGACTTTGGGCTTCAGAATACAATGTTGTTTAGATTCCTGTTTCTCATTAAAGAAGAAATAACACTCTATAGCAATGGATAACTGTATTGGCAGTCACGAACAGGCTCAGTGGGCTGTAAGAGACTGTTTGGTCCTGCAGGTAGCAGAATGCAGAAGGAATTCTGGGTCAGGAAACACAGAAAGAGGCAAAGGCTGGATTATGGCTCCAAGGCTCAGCTGATGACATGTGAGACACAAGTCGGATCGAGGTCCCCCAGCTCAACTTGCCGTCACATATAACATCAGGGAACTAAAGTGCCCCAGTGGTCTGGAGCCTGATTCAGCTAAGGAGTGCAGCACAGGCAGAGGAGGGGCTTCAGCTTTCCCTCCTTCACCATTTTCCTGAGCTGAAACAACTGGGGAAGGGGTGTTCCAGGGTGCTTGGGAACTTTAGTTGTCTAATGTTAAGTGTGACTTCAAGTTAGTTTAGGAGCCCCAACCCAACTTCGGTCACACCTATCCCTCTAGCTGAGCACAAAATCTAAGGTGCGGCCCTTCCCCTCCCTGTTTCCAGTGCCATCAGTTTGACAGAATACCGTATTTATCCAAAATATCTTTTCCAGGTCAAGAAAAAATATATTCAAAAACAAGTTACAGGTTAAGTACAGTAATAAAACCTTTCAGGTATAACATTTTAGGGAGTTTGTCTTAGGGTGTCTTCTTTTCAAGTAAATACAGTATTCAGTTGTCCCTGCCACTTTACCCTGGTCCTCTTTCAGTCCCCCAAGGAATCAAGGCCTCTATTCATTCAAGAGCTCTCGAGCCTAGGGCATGACAACAATCAGTAAGTTCAATTTTTCCTACAGTTGTGACATTTTTGTGAAAGAAGAGACATTTAAGAAGTTTCTGACTTCTTAAAGGGAAGAAAGCTCTGTCCCTTATGGAGTACAGTCCAACTAGCTGGGAATGCTAAATCCCAAAGACTATTTTAAAGCAGCATACAGAATAACAAATATCATGTGAATTTCAGGAACAGAAACAATAAGAATACACTAGAAAGTGATGCTTGTACCAAAAGTATACTCCATATTATAAAACTTGAGGAAGCACATGCTTGGTTCTTGGAATCAAAACCATGCTGTGTTCTTGTGCTTCCAGACCTCATGAGAAGAGATGTAGATACAGTTTAAGAGGAAAAACTATAACTGGGCTTCAAAGTTCCATCAAAAAACAAAGTACAATCTGAAACCAGTTATCACACAGACAGTCCTATTGTGCACAGAGTCTTACATAAACCAGCCAACGTGGGGCACTGTTGCCTCACAATAAAGGAGTCAATATTGGTTTAATTGGTATTTTGAGAACATAGATGATCTTGCTGTTTATCTCTCGGAAGGATTCTTCTATTGTGATTTCAAAATGTAACACACGGGATCAGCATCCTTTTTCAAATATTAGCTTAACATTAGATGAGGAGTCTTTGCACTGTTAGTTACATTGAAAGGTGTTCACAGGTGAAAGGAAGTATATGATCACTTATCTTCACAACAAGGATCACTGTTTTTATTTTTTACTTATATCTCATTTTTCCCCTATTCAGGATCTAAAGTGCATTATCACATCATTCTCTTTTCTTCCACCTTATCCTCACTACAGTCACCTTGTGAGGTAGATTAGGCTGAGCGATTGTGATGGGTCAAAGATCACTTGGTCAGCTTCTATGGCACAGCAGGGAGTCAAAGTTAGTCGTCCTAGACTATGTGACGCTAACCACTATGCAACACCACTATTGCACATGGCTAAAATTATGTGATGTATTCAGATACTCTGCAATATTAAGTCAGTATTTGGTTTTTAAGGCTGCAGTCACACACACTAAATAATCCACTTTCAGTGCACTGTCCAACTGGATTTTACTGTGTGAAATGGCAAAATCCAGTTGGAAAGTGGATTGAAAGTGGATTATTTAGTGTGCGTGGCCACAGCCTTAGTTAAATATACACTAGAAGAACAGAATTGTTCTACAAGAGTTCAAAATACTTGCCTTCTTGTATTGGGCTCAACAGGTTTGAGGTTTTCAGGGCTCCAGGCTTCCCAGGGCCCCGTTACCCACTACCAGCCCTCCCACCCATACCCTCCTTCTCCCTTACCCATCTGCCTGCCTCCTTCCTGGTTGCATGTCCTTCCCTGACCTGCTGAAGAAAAAGAAAAAGAGTTGGTTTTTATACCCTGTTTTGCTCTACCTTAAGGAGTCTCAAAGTGGCTTACAATCACCTTCCCTTCCTCTCCCCACAACAGGCACTTGCCATTTGCCTCTCATTCTCTCCTGGGTTTTTTCCTCCAGAGTATATTCTTCATGTTCACACTTGGAGCCGAAGCCCCTCATCTGCCCTGCAGTGTCCATTTCGCACATACCGACTGCCGCATGGCTTCCATTCCCCCCCTCCCATTCCCCTCCCATCTCCCCACTCGCTCCTCCCCCCTTCCCTCCTCCCTCGTTTTTTTTAAAATGAATGCACAATTGTGTTATTTTGTTATGATGAAATGAGGCTTCCAGTCCCCCCCTCCCATCATCCCACTTGCTACTTCCCCTCCCTTCCTCCCTTGAATTTTTTTTTAAACGCAGGCACGATTGCGTTATTTTGTTATAATGCAATGGCGGTGGACATGGATAGTGTGAGCAATTTGCAACGCTATTTGCTACTGAAATTTAAACTATTTTGCTGTTGCGAGCTAATATGCACCTAATGGTGTCTGGATTAAGATGTCCGTAGTTGCCTTCCTCTTCCCAGAATTCAATACTTCCTTCCTTCCTATTCAAATTTTCCCACTGCTGTTGCTTGCCGCACAATGATTGGTCGACCATACGGCCTGGTGCTGTGATTGGTGGCATGTCTGCTCTATCATCAAAATGTCGGGTGCATTGCCAGCGGGATCTCAGGCACAAAATGGTGGATAAAGCCTTTACAGCCATGGTGCCCTATATGCATTGCAATTTTGTTATAACGAAATGTGGCCCATTTGAAAGCTAAAATACCGGTGCCAGTAAGACTGTTTTCCCTTGTTTATTTGTATGCATTACTGCTTTACTTTATGGATCAAGAAAATCTTTCACCATGCCGCTTGAAGCAACCCATTCGTGCAGTTCCCTCCACCGAGGATACTTTCTCTGCAATTTTATTTTAAAATTGTGTTACGAAACTTATGAAGGTTTTTTTGCCGGAAAAACTTCCTTGGCGGAGCTCCCCAGCCGCAGAGCTGCATGTGGACTGGCCTCCTGTCTCCTTCCCACACACTCTGGCTGCCATCCTCCATCCATCCTGCCGCCGGCTGCAGGAGCAGCAGCACTTGGGGCGCTGGATGCCAGATGCTAGCGTGAGCAAGGGGGGGAGTCGCGGCTCCTTCAGGGCTTCTTCTCCAGTGGTGGTGGCGGTGGTGGCAGCTGAGGAGTGTTAGGACTTTTGTCCAATAATCAAGAATATTCAGGGTAATGGATCTTGCTTTTCTGGAAAGAAGAGATTGCTTCTTTTTGTTTAAAAAGAACTTTATTACTAAAGGAAAAAGGGAAACGGGATTAGCTACAAATAAACAAAACATGCTTCCTAAGCAGCATTGTGCTGCGTCTGCACACTAAGACATCCTACTAGAGAGTGAGAGAGATAACAATGGAGGATCTCTCCTTCTTCTTGACCCCTGAAAGGAAACACCTGATATCAGTAACCAATTAGCAGAACAGTACACCTTCAGCTTTCCTGGGCTTAGTGTTAATTGGCCGGCTGCCAGGTATCACTTCCAGGCTAACAAAGGTAAACAAACAAGTTGCATAGGTTAACCCTATCATGACTAAAATTCTCAGGCCTTGTGTTACATACTCATTTTTCCAACACCCCTTCTCAAGACCTGAAATGCAAGTCATTATACATGCATACACAAAACATTATTCAACATTAGCATCAAGCATATTCAACAGCAATGGCAGCCCAGTCTCCTTGCTCTGCATGCTGAATTGGAGCCCCAAAGAAAAAGTTCCCCCCATAATAAATAAATGTGAGCATGTGTGTATTATACAAAGAAAACAATGGTGCGGTCTTCCCTTGATGCATCACTATTTTGTTATTTTGATATAATGAAATAAGGGGTTCTTTTAAAAAAAAAAAAAGGGGGGGGGGGACAGTCTAGCCTCAGGCCCAGAGGAGCGCACCCAGAGAGTGGGGTGGAAGAGTTGCATCCCTGGCCTGCCCGCCACCGCTCTTCCACAGGTTTCTGGAGGGAAGCACCCCCCGCCTGCTCTGCAGGGGCTGCAGCTGGGGCACCCCAGACACAGGGCAGCAGTCATCCGCAAGCCCGGGGGCTCTCGGGCCAATGGCACCCAGCTCCTGCTACCGAAAAGCCCAGCAAATCCTCCTCGCTGATGCAGTCCCTGTGGTGGGTTCTTGTCTCGCTGCCTCATCATTTTGATATTATGTTAGGAGGGCTCATTTTTTTAAAAAATTGAAGAAACGCCCACCACGGGGCGGGCCAGATGGAGTGCAGGCGAATGGGAGTGTTTTCGTCTCGGCTTCTCCACCGGAGCAAATAGGAAAATCCTCTAAAAACAGGATTTTCTTGCTCTGGGGAAGCTCCGGAGCAATGTCACGATACTCCTGATCAAACCGTGAGCCTGGAGCAACTGGTGGGAAATTGACCAGAAGCTCCTGAGCAAGCATCAGGGCAAACCCAGGGCAAATGTTAGTGAGAAATCGCCCAGAGAGTTTTTAGAGAACTGTGATTGGCCCAAGGTCACCCAGCAGGCTTCATGTGGAAGAGGATTGGGGAACCAAACCCGGTTCTCCAGATTAGAGTCTGCCACTCTTAACTACTACACCACACTGGCTCTCCCATTGTCCGCTGAGCATTCTCACTGTTCACACCTGCAGTTGCCTGAACCCCTTTCCCCAGTGGCACCGGGCAATGTGTACAGCAGGAAGCATGGATGATAGAGCACTAGTAAGTGGGTGGGCAGGGGGTGCTGCCAGAAACCTTGGGTCCCAGCAACTGCCCCATCTCAGGGTGTGCTGACGCCGACCCTGGGGCTCAAGGTAGAGTGCAGAATTTTCTGAGGCAGTCTCTTATCCAGACACAGAACAGACAAATCCCCTCAGCAAAGTGATTCCAGCCAACCCAATGAATTACCAGGGGTAGGTTCAAGGAAAAGTCCTAAAAAAATGGAAGTCCTATATGACTAGCAAAGGAGACAGGCTGCACGTATGTGCAATCAGACCCTTTCCAGCTGTTGAGAAGCAGGGCTCTGTTCTAAGAGGACATCATATCATTCCCCAACTTTTCTTGCCTGGTACAACTACTAAGCAATTTTGTTGAAACCTGAGGTCATGACAGCAGCATCATCTAGACATGGTTTTCAGCTGTGAAATGAGGCATTGTACTAGGCTTGCTTGAAGATGGAAAAGCAGGCCCCAGTGATACAGTGTGACCATCCCATCGCATCTAATTTCACATAGCTTTCTCATGGTATAGCTGCCAGTCTCCAGTCTTACAACTGATCTCCAGACTACAGAGATCAGTTCCCCCAGACAAAATGGCTGCTCTGGAGGGTTAACTCTATGGCAGGGGTGTCAAACATGTGACCCGCAGACCTGATCCAGCCCTCGGAGGGCTCCTATCTGGTCCGTAAAGAACAGGCTGTCTCCTGAGTCTTTCTCTATTTCTGCTGCTGCATCATGGTTTGCTTTGCCAGATAGATAGGTAAGCTTCTGTTCCCTGCTCTGGCTGATGCACCTCCCCCTCCTCTTCCTGGGGGGAGGGAGGGAATGAGCCAGAGCTTGCTTCCTGGCCAGGCTGCCTCAATGGCACAGGAGACAAAGGCAAGCCTTTCTTTCCCTTTATTGGCTAAGGCTCCTCCCCTTTGTCCTGCCTTGCTTTGCTCAGCTGTCTCAGTTGCATGGGAGAGATAAGACCAACAAAATTTTATTCAAGGTAGGAGCTTTTGTGTGCCTTGCTACAGTGTGTGTTTTGTTGGGCTCATTAGGCCAGGGCTCTCCTGGGCACAACTGGGTTCCCTATCCCTTTTCACTGTATTCATGCCTTCATGATCCAGTCATTCTCAGTAGGAAAGCAATGTGAACTATTTAGATGAGGAATAACAAGCCAGTGAGGTGGATTAGACTGAGAGTGTGTGTCCAGACCAAGTTCACCCAGCACATTTCCTTGGTAGACTGGGGATTTTGAACTTAAGACTTCCTAGACAGTAGGCTGATAGTGACCACTATACATTGCTATCTCTCTATTCTTGCATTGCCTCATAGGATTTGTAATTATTTATCTGGAGAAGACTATAGTTTTGTAGACAAACACATAGCCCTCAGTCTGTGTCAGGATGCCTTCTCATGTTCTTGACCAGTACACAAAGCAATTTATGTACAAAAGCTCACAATGCCCAGCCATTTCATATTTCCCCTGGGTCCTAAGCTCAGAATACTGAGCATGAGATTTCTGTAATGAATGTCAATAAATCAAAAGTAGGTTTGCAGCTTACAGATACACACCTCAACAGCATACTCAAGATTGCTACAGCACAGACATTTTGATGCAATAATTCAGAGCAAGAGGTGTCAGTTATCGGAGACTGTTAAATAAACAAAATATTGCAGAAGTGCTAATGTTTTAAGCATGTTTTATTTAAAGTTTAAAAAAACTTTAATTGTGTTTGTGTCCTTGATAAAATTTATATCTCCGCTACCTGGCATCACATTTTATGACACACATGGCCCAGCCCGACAAGGTCTCATTTATGTCAGATCCAGCCCTCATAACAAATGAGTTTGACACCCCTACTCTATGACATTATAGCACACTGCCTGCCCTCCCAAAACCCCACCATCTCCAATCTCCAGGAATTCCCAGCCCGGAGTTGGCAATCCTATTTCATGGAAAAGTTTCCTTCTGTTACAGCCCTACAGGCTGTACAATGTATGAGATGTATATATACTTTATTACCCTGATGGAACAGTTTACTGCATTTTGACTGGCTAGACACTGAATCCACTTTTCCTAGATCACTTGTTAAAAGTCTAATTGGCAGCTGCAGTTGCCGTGTTGAAACTGCCGTTGTTTTCAACATCACTGTTTTTTTTTCAACCCATGGAATTCTGATGTCCCTCTTTAGAAATCATTAAAAATTATTGAAATCATCACAAAGAATGACTGTTTCTGAGCTGCAAACATTGCCAAATATTGCCCTCAGGTGATGAATGCAATTGAAAATACAAAAGAAGGAGAAGGGAGCAGGCCCATTTGTCCCCGTCTGCAAAATCTGGCTGTAAATATAGTGAATGAGTTGCAAGGGAAAATGAAACGAGAGAATTCGTAAAGCTAGAAGATGAGATCATCACTAGCAACAATCCCCAATTTCAAAGACACTTTTCAATTCACGAGGTGAGAATGACTAGCACAGAGGCCTGTAAAATGCATCTGAAATGCGTGACTTTGTTAATAAACTATCTCCCATTAACAGAGTAGGGGCTGAGTTGCATTATTAAATGAGAAAAATAGGTAGTGTGAGATCCACAAATGTGCTTTATAAATTCTCTGTGTTGTATCACCAGATCATCATTTTATAAAATACTAGCTCCTATGTGTATAATTATTTTTAGGAACCAAAGGCTTTCTGACCTAAGCAAATCTGAGCTCATCAGAGAATTGGAGGGAAGGAGGGACTGATCTTGCATACAACATGAAAAATGCAAGGGGCAGGTTTTAAATTTTAAGTATCTCCATTCGTTTATTAAATTGGGAGCAAATAAAAAATGACAGCTGCAGGTGCACTCAGTGAAATCCAACAGTTAGCCAAAAGTTAGACAAAATTTCACAAACAAAACTGCACAAATTTGGGAGAATTTAAATCATGGACCAGGCTTTTACATCCTATTTTTAATATGGAATAAAATATGTATGAGGAAGGCAATGGTGATATTTTGTGTCATTCACACATTCAAAATGTGTGCTTTTGTAATCAAATGCTAATAAGACACGCACATATGACGCTGCCTTATCCCAAATCAGATCCTCATTGAGTATACAGCAGTACTATTTATTCTGGCAGCAGCAGTCCAGTCTCTCACACAAAGATCTTTCCCATCCAAAGTCTCAGAGATCCTTTTAGCACATGTTCTGTAACCCCTCCCTTTAACCCCTTGGTGATCAGTGACTTTGATTATCGGCCAACAATATTTATAAGCTCAGCTGAAACATGCAACTATAACATGCTTCCTAGCTCATCGAAAACTTGCTTACTAATGTCCACTCATCCAGCAGGCTGAGAGGAAGCAAAGACACAAAGGGCAAAATAAACGAAAGCATACACACTGGAAAACTGAGCCCATTGTGGAATGTGGAGCTCTTTCTCAGTGCTGAGGGGGAGGAGTATGGCTTGATGGCGTCAGCAATGCTGTGATTAAGTGGGAATTCTGGATTTGACACTGGATACACTTTTGCAGCTCTGCCCTGCTGAAGTACAGAGCCAGCTTTCTTCAGAGCCAGGTAAGCCCTAGCATCACAACAGAGAGTGCAAGCCTTTCTTTCAGTTACACCTGCTTTATTTTCTCATGGGAATCAAGAGGTCTGAAAGATGCTTTAATAGCATCTTAGTGTAGCAGACCTGAGGATGCAAGCATCCTTTCCCCATTGAACTGAAGAGCCAGCCTGACACTCACTCAGAGCTGTTGGCCCACCTGACTCAGCACTGCAGACTCAGACTGGCAGCAGCTCTCCAGAGTTCAGGCACAGGATGGTCTTTCCTGACATCTGCTCCCTATGACTCCTCAGCTAGAAAAGCCAGAGATTGCACGTAACTATCCAGCACATTTTTATTTGTCCCTTCCTAAAGGAATAGAAGGCAGTATACATAGTTTACTCCTCCTCCATCTGAACCTCACAATGAAACTGTGAGACCGGGAGATAGAGTGTGTGACTGGCCTAAGAACACCCTGTGAGCTTCACAGTTGAGTCTACTTAGCCACATCACTATGTTTAACATATCACTATGGCTTAAAAACAGTTATTGACATGAGAACAAAGTTTGAGTCCAGTGGCACCTTTAAGACCACCAAAGTTTTATTCACAGTATAACCTTTTGTGTGCACACTTTGTCAGATACAGTAGCACGTTTATTTGACATGTAATTGACAGTTGACGTATGGTGATCCTAGAGGGTTTTCAAGGCAAGAGATGGTCAGAGATGGTTTGCCATTGCCTGCCTCTGCTGTGTAGTGACCCCTGGACTTCCTTGGTGGTCTCCCATCCAAATACCGACCAGGGCCAACACTGCTTAGCTTCTAAGAGCTGACAAGATCAGGTTAGCCTGAGTTATCCTAGTCAGAGTGACATGTTAATTACCATTAAAAACAAAAACAAACAAAACCCAAAAACTCTTTGGCGGCACAGGAGAGAAATGGCAGTGCAGAGGGCAAGAAAAGTGTCAGGGAAACTACCACATGAATGAGCTCTCTGCATGCACAGCACCAACAGAAGGAAAACAAAATTATTATCCTGTGGATGCAGCCCAAGTCTGACAATAGTCTAGCCACTAAACCACACTGATTTTTATGGGTTGCACATGTCATCAGAGAAGAGCTTTTGCATGCTTTCCCACTTAAGTCAGTCCCTTCTTCACTGCAAGGGGGCTCTTGAGCTCCAGCTCACACCCACATGCAGCCATATTACTCACATGACCTATTCACTTCCACAGGACTGTTCAAAAATAAATGAGCTCTGGGATACAGCCATACTCTCTAACCAATTACCCCAACCAATCTATGAAATCAGGACCACGAGTGGGATCCCTATTACATGTATGTAGGATTTATACCTAAGCTGATTAATACGATATGTTGCAATTTAAAATGGGGCATGGCATGGCATAAGAGGAGGCTATCCTCACAATCCACAAATAATTCTGCATTCTTGTTATAAAAGGCTGGCTGAAAATGACAAGGCCGATCACTCATACTTTACATTGTAAAGACAAATTTAAGAAGAAATTGGAATAAGTCCAATTTTCCCCCCTGCAAGTGCTCCTACATTACACAAAGAAACAACCTGCTTTGTACCGTATGGATCAGACATATTTTCTCCCTGTTAATGACAAATGTTTGATCTGTTGTTTCATTGAGTGTGTCTTGTTTCAGTCAGCTGAGGGATGGCTCCATAGATCATGTAATGAAGTTATAAATCCTGACCTAAGTGACTGTAGCAGGTCTGGAAATTCTAAAACTGCAGGCACTCATTTCCAGAATCCCAGAGATTTGGTATGCTGGCTACCCCAGGGCTCTCTCTGGTGTCATAATAAAGCACAAAAATTCTACAGTCTAATTATCACTAAAATGTTATTAGCCTAATGGATGCCTTAGTCATTCTAGCAGGACCAATCTCCTAAAAATAGTCACCTGGAAGATTTTTATTTTTTTTACTTCGAGCTCATGGAAACAGGCAAACTATTCCTGAGGGCATTTCTTTGAAAGAGGTTATGTTTCTCCCTCTCCTTTTGGTTCTTTCCACAGTGCTTGCTGGATAGCTATGCAGCAACTTGGCATGCTGTTTGTGTTTGATCTGCAACTATAGAGGGATGGTCATCTTGTTTTTTTTTCCTCTGGAGATTAAGGGCCAGACTAGATAACCCCATGTCCCCAAGTCCACCATGGGCCTGCAGCACCATTATGGAGCAATTTTTTAACTTCAAAAAAAAAAAAAGCTGTTGTGAGCTGGCCAGCTTTTGAAAATAACGTAGGGGGAGACAGGACCGCCCCCATCCACCCATGCTGCAGTCCCCAGCTGGATTGGGGCCCTATGGGGTTTTTTTTAAGTAAAAAAGGGCACTAAAATGGCACTGCATCCTTGTGGCAGACTCGGGAATATGGTATTGTCTAGCTTGGCTCTAACAATTGCTATTCTAAGAACACTTCACAAGGAGTAAGCCCACTGAATAAAATGAACTTTTTTCTGAGTAGACTTGCCTAGAATTGCTCCCCAAGTTGCTTGATAATTAATGTAAGGTTTTTCTAGTGTGGCTTTTGACTAAAAAATCATCCAGTGTTTGAATGATGTAAAGTAACATTCATGCACATCAATACACTGACTAAATGATACTTGCAGAGTAGACTTCAATCTAACCAGTTTCTGAATGGCAAAGATCCTGTTTGCTAAAGAAATGGTTGTATTTGCATACCAGAGAAATGCTACAGGAGCCTTGTGGCATTTTGAAGACTTACAATGTGATGGGACCGAAAAAGGCAGACATTTTATATATGAGGGGTTACAAAGGGGAAAGAATGGTTAAAGGGCTATGAAATGCAGGGTGAGACATTCAAACATAACCAAGAAAAGTACAGAGACTATTTACAAGAGTAGTTATTGGCAACATCCTTAGTTTTCCTAGCTAGTTAACAGCTGTAATGGCTAAAGAATCCCAGGTCCTTGCTGACCCCTTGGGAGATAGTGTCAGACTTCCTGATTTAATAGTTGGAAGCTAAAGACAACCCCTTTGAATTGGGGGTGGGGGTGGGAGTGGAAAATGGTGACTTTGTTATATCCTTTAAAAAAAAATCCCTGAAAAAAGAAGCACGTACAGAGATCCCACACAGCTAATGAGGACATTCTGCAGTTTTTCTCCCATTGTATCCCCATGTAATATTCAAGACATTAAGTGGTTTCATATACTACATTTGTAAAAGCGTACTGAAACTATTTCATACATACCAATGTAAAGTATGCATGTGACAGACACGTGTGTGTCAGCAAATGTTTTGTTCAGGTACAGTCATCAGAGACCTGAGAAAACTCAGGCTTGCTACCACCTAGCAAGAGGAAAGAAAGAAAGCGAAAGGCAAAGGTGAAAAGGAAAGATTTACCCAGCTGAATGCAGATTTCCAGAGAACAGCAAGGAGAGATAAGGGGGGTTTCCTGAATGAACAATGCAAAGTAATAGAGGAAAACAATAGAATAGGAAGGACTAGAGATCTCTTCAAGAAAATTGGAGAAATCAAGGGAATGCTCCGTGCAAAGCTGGCCATGATAAGGGCAAAAATGGTAGGGGCCTAACAGAAGCAGAAGAAATTAGAAAAAGATGGCAAGAATACACAGAAGAACTATACAAGACGGACCTCAATGTCCTTGATGACCACAGCAGTGTAATCACTGACCTTGAGCCAGGCATCCTGGAGTGCGAAGTCAAATGGGCCTTAGAAAGCATCACTAACAACAAAGCTAGCAGAGATGATGATATCCCAGCTGAGCTATTCAAAGTCTTAAAAGATGATGCTGTTAAAGTGCTGCACTCCATATGCCAGCAAATTTGGAAAACACAACAGTGGCCACCATAGGCGTCAACTACGGGGGGGCTCGAGCCACCCCCGAAATTTCCCGGGGGAGGGGCTCAGCCACCCCCAGCAAAACGGAGCACCCAACGGGCCTTTCCCAGGCCCGCCCGCCCGCCAGCTGGCTGCTGCCGCCACCTCTTCCCCCCCCCCGGCCTGGCCACTCCTGCCTCCATCCATCCAGGGGCCAACTGGACAAATGCCCAGCATGCAGGTGTCACCCAGAAGTGACGTCCTCACACTGTGCATGTTGTCGGGGCGACGCTCTAGCAATCACCCCGAAACTCTATGGCACCATAGAGTTTCAGGGCGATTGCCAGAGCATTGCCCCAGCAACGGGCCCAGTGTGATGGCATCACTTCCAGGTGATGCCAGCATGCTGGACATTTGCCCAGCTGGCCCATGGACAGACGGAGGGAGGGACGGAGGCAGGAGTGGCCAGGCCTGGGGGGAGAGGTGGCAGGGACATGGTCCTGGCATGCACACGCATGCACGCAAGAGCCCCTGCCCCCCCCCCCGGGGATTTTAAAACTCAACGCCTCTGGTGGCCACAGGACTAGAAAAGATCAGTTTACATTCCAGTCCCAAAGAAGGGCAATGCCAAGGAATGTTCAAACTATCGCACAATTGCACTCATTTCACACTCTAGCAAGGTCATGCTCAAGATCCTACAAGCTAGGCTTCAGCAGTATATGGATAGAGAACTGCCAGAAGTACAAGCTGGATTTTGAAGAGGTAAAGGTACTAGAGATCAAATTGCCAACATTTGCTGGATTATGGAGAAAGCAAGGGAGTACCAGAAAAACATCTACTTCTGCTTCACTGACTATGCTAAAGCAACTGACTGTGTGGATCACAACAAAGTGTGGCAAGTTCTTAAAGAGATGGGAGTACCAGACCACCTCACATGTCTCTTGAGAAACTTGTATAAGGGTCAAGAAGCAACAATTAGAACTGGATATGGAACAACTGATTAGTTTAGCATAGGAAAATGAGTACAACGATGTATATTGTCACCCTGCTTATTTAATTTATATGCAGAGTACATCATGCAAAATGTCGGTCTGGATAAATCACAAGCCGGAATTAAGATTGCTAGGAAAAACATCAACAACCTCAGATATGCAGACAATACCACTCTAATGGCAGAAAGGGAAGATGACCTGAAGAGCCTCTTGCTAAGGATGAAAGAAGAGAGTGCAAAAGTTGGCTTAAAACTCAACAACAACAAAATTAAGATCATGGCATCTGGCCCCATCACTCCTTGGCAAATAGAAGGGGAAGTCATGGAAACAGTGACAGACTTCATGTTCCTGGAATCCAAGATCACTGCAGATGGTGACTACAGCCATGAAATTAAAAGACACCTGCTCCTTGGGAGGAAAGTGATGGCAAACCTAGACAGCATAATAAAAAGTAGAGATATCACCGAAGCTGAGCACCGAAGAATAGATTCTTTTGAATTATGGTGCTGGAGAAGACTCTTGAGCATCCCTTGGACTGCAAGAAGATCAAATCAGTCAATCCTAAAAGAAATCAACCCTGACTGTTCTCTGAAGCTGAAGCTCAAATACTTTGGCCTCTAAATGAGAAGGGAGCACTCACTGGAGAAGACCCTGATGCTGAGAAAGACTGAAGGTCAAAGAAGAAGGGGACGGCAAAGGATGAGATGGTTAGACAGTGTTATCAATGCAACAAACATGAAATTAAGCAAACTCTGGAGTATGACGGAAGACAGGAGGGCCTGGCGTGATGTGGTCCATAGGGTCACGAAGAGTCGAACTCGACTGTGCGACTGAACAACAAAAACCTAGTGCTTTTCTTCCCACTTAAATTTTTCCGTTTGTTACTCAAGTTATTTTTAACTCCAAAATTTCCAAAAATATGTAGTATATCATACAGTAGAATATATTATGTTTGTTTATATATGCATATATATTCACGCACAGTATATCACTTGGTATTTAAGACCAGGGGTCATTTCGTAGAAAAAGAGGTGCAGGAGCTCATTAGCATAACTCATTTGCATATGCCATACCCCCTAACATACCGGAAGTGTGTCAGAAGGCAAAACCCACCTCTCAGGCTCCACTCCACAGGTGAGTGAAACTGACCTGCTCTTCCTCCATTCCCTTCCCCATCCAATACTTAGGACAATAAAAATAAGCGTAAAGAACACACCCACTTAGTGCAATAAAAATAAGCGTAAAGAACACACCCACCAGGTTTCAAGTAGACTTGAGATACCCAGAACATGTGCACCACCCATCCCTTTCCCTTCCCCTCCCCACAACAAGGTCACACCAGCAGCTGCATGTGGAGGAGTGGGGAATCAAACCCAATTCTCCCAGATTAGAGTCCAACTCCTGACCACTACACCAAACTGATGGGGTAGAAGCTGCTGAAGGGTTGGTGAAATTTCTCCAGTACTTATGTGCCATTTGCCCAGATAAAAAATGGTATACTTAGAAAATTTATATGCCACCTTGAGCAAGTCTCTGGAAAAGCAGCACACAGTCATAAAAGGAACAATTATAAAATTATCAATATTACAACAAAACATTAAAAACAATAAAGACCCTAGCAGGGCTTTCCCTGGGTCACTGCGCCTCTGCACTGCTCGGGGGGAAGCCAAGGAGGGGGCGGGGCTTGGTCATGTGCCCGCCCCCTGGGCTCCTCACTCCCGGAGCTGCGCTCCTGTGCGCTCCCGCTCCAACGGACCCCTGTTTAAGACTAAGTTTCATTTGTTTCTGGTCCTGGATGGGGTATGGCTTGTTCATTTATTATTGAATAAAAACAAAAACCACACTAAAAAGTTTGATTAGGATTTAATTAAATAGAATACTAATTGAAATAAAAAATAAATCAAGAATTTTTAGGTTTTTTAACAAAGAAAGAAGTGATCAAACTGTTTTTCTTTTCTCTACAGCTTTTTGAAGTTTCCACTTCTTTAAGTTTTTGCTGCTCAGTTCCACGCATAGCAACATAGCCTTCCAACATACCCTTTGCAACACTAACTTCCTGCACATTTTCTTTCTGTATTGTTCTCTTCAATCGTTCATTGGCTTCTTAGAACAGATTAGCAGAAGCTTCAGAAGTTGCCTCATGGTACTTTTTTTGTCAGTGATATTTTACTTTCTATCTCAGCAATTTTTTCCCTAGACTCTGCTGCTTGTTTAACCTTTTCTTCCATCTCTTTAGCGAACTGTATCTCCTTCTCTTTCTTTTTTTCCTCCTCCTCTTTCAATCTTTTTTGTTCCTCTAAGTACATTATGTATTGCTTTTGTGCACTTTGTCCCATAGCAATAGGGCTGCCAAGTCAGCCTGGGGGGCGGGGGATCCCCCGCTAAAGGGGTTCCCAATCCGCCGGCCAGCATTCGGCCGGCAGGGGGAACTCCACCCCTGAAGTCGTCCAGCCAGGATGACATAATGACATCACCGGAAGTGACGTCAGCATGCTGGGGGCGTTGCCAGGGTGATGCTCTGGCAATCACCCCAAAACTCTATGATAGAGTTTGGGGGCGATTGCCAGAGCGTCACCCTGGCAATGCCCCCAACGTGCTGACGTCACTTCCAGTGACATCGCTGGGCATGCACGCTTTGCCGGCTGGAGGAGGACTCCCCCCCACTGGTGAGTATTGAAGACTTGGCAACCCTACATAGCAATAAGTTTTGATGTCATGGGAACCAATTCAGGTTTATTTCCATAAGTTTTCAATGTATCTTTGATCAACAAAATTGCATTCAATGTTCATTCACAAGTGGAAGCCTTGTCCTCAGTCAAAACCCATCTTGACACAGAAAAAGGCCTCTCAATGTCTGCATTTCCATGTGATAGAGACAATGCAGTCTTGATCACTTTCGCCAAGTCTTGATATTTTTTCCCCCAGCAACATTCGTTTTCTTTAAAATTTTATCCCAAAAAACTATCAGTTCTTCCTTCAAAAGGTGGGTGGTCTGTCTCCATCTGCAACATTTTCCATTCATCAATGAGAACATCTTCTTTTGTATCAATAGGGAGTTCTCAGGCATACCTTTATTGCATCTGAAGGATAGCACATCCCACAATCCTGTTCCACAATTTTAATTTCTTGAGCACTTGAAGGCACAAAAAAGGAGAGAAAAGAGACTTATTCTGAAACAAGAGACTTTAAGAGACTAAAAGCTAAAAAAGAGACCCGCTCCTAGGCCTGTAAGTAGTTATCTAGTGAGAATATTCTCTTTGGTTTTGCAGCACTCTGAAATCAGCCTACAACACAGTGCAATGCTAAGAACACTTTCCTGAGAGTAAGCCCCATTGAGTAGGATGCTGAACAGACATGCTTTGGGCTTCACTGGTATTCTACCATTTAAGTTAGAAAACCTTCTCCCCCTTCAAAAGAGAAGCTGCTGAAGACAAGCATTTTTTTCACAGTGATAAAGTGGGGTTATTTTAAACCTTGGGTTATCCATTTTTACTTCCCTTAGGCTCAGAAGTTCTGGGTTTCTTTCCACAGACTGATTGTCCTGTGGAATACAAAAAATAGCTCCCAATACAAAATTTGATAGGATGTCATCAAAGTGCACTCCAAACAATAAGGGCCCAAGGACTTCTCTGCTCCCAAATAATTGTGTGTCTGCTTTCCTTCTCATCAAACTAGACAAAAAACATTTGGGTAAATTACTTCAGGTATTTGATATACACACGCACACATACACAGAGAGACAAAATATTGTACCCAGAGGCAGACAAGTACAACAGACAGGGAAACCAGTTGTACTGGCAAAAGGCAACATATGGTACTTGGAAAAAGAAAAGCTGGCCTTAGGCCATCGAATCCAGTCTCTGGGCTGTGACTACACACAAGTCTCAATAAAACAAGGGGAAGGGGGAGAGAAAATAAGTGGGGAAAGCCATGCACTGCTGTGGATCATCCATTAAGCTGTCTGTTGAATCTGGAATAATGTTAAGCAGACCAGAGAGACTCTACCATTCAAAATTATGCAGTCTGAATTCATGAATACACTCCACTTATACGCATAAACTTATTTTGCTGAGGCCCATATTTCTTTCTTTATTTGATGATTGTCGAGAGACACTGCCTCCTTTTCTGTATCCCATTGTGAGCCCTAGCATCTACGGACAGTGTGCCCATACAGGCCTCTAAAAAGGCCTTTGAGTGTTTCTCTCATGCTCTTCATGCACATGTGTGGATGATATGAATAAGGATTTGAAACTGCATGAGTTTATTCTTAAATATGGTTATAGATCAAATTTGATCAAGCTAATTTTTTTCTCAACCATATTTCAATCTTCCTGTCTTGTTGTGGGGGACAGCTCTAACAGGATGTGATGATCACCTGTGTTAAATTAGAACATGACATGCACCTAAAAAAGAATTCCTTTTTGATGCTCCATGATTACAAAATGCACTTCAGGTAGATTATATAGAAGGGGTGGGGGGAAACAGTCCATTTTCTCACTTTTCTAGTAAAGAGTATGAGTACCATATTTCAGCTTTCAGTGTCTTGCAAAAATATTATAGATCTATTAGTCAGCAAGACCCAAACATCTCTGCCCATAGACACGTGTAACTTTGCATTTATTTCCAAAAGATTTCTGTGATGGAAGGGGCTACATAAATTCGATTAATGATTTGTGTTGCCAAACACAGGCAGACAGTGTGATACAGTGGATGGAACGTCAGACTTGGATTGGGGAAATGTTTTTTTGTTTAGAGGATTTTTTTAATGCTGCCTCTTCAGAGTCCTACTCAAGGCAGTTTACAATTAAAATAATAAATTATCAGTATCGAAACAAAAAAGCCATTAAAACAAGCCTCAAGAGATAAAACCAGCATTAAACTTTCCATTAAAAAAAACTTCAGACCGGAAGCAGACCTTGGACAACAGAAAAGATAAAACCCATAATTAAAAGCCTTGGATAAAAAGAAATGTTTTGGCCTGATGCCTATGAGGCAGTTAGGTAGGTATCAGGTAAGCCTCAATAGGGAAAGCATTCCAAAGGGAAGGGGCCACTTCAGAACATGTCTCTTATCTGGTGTGCTGCTTGTAACATTTTATCTGATTTACAGTCTTCTCTCAAACTCCTTTGTGCTGAGGAACTTGGAACTCAGAGCTGTTGAAATCAACCATGTAGACTGACACAGAGCCAACCCTGATTCCATGTTAAGGAGAAATAACTGGACTGTGTTCTGCTCAGATAGCTGTGACCTGGATAGCCCAGGCTGGCCCGATCTCATTAGATCTCAGAAGCTAAGTAGCCCCGGCCCTAGCTAGTATTTGGATGGGAGACCTCCAAGGAATACTAGGGTTGTGACACAGGAGCAGGCAAAGGCAAACCACCTGTGGACCTCTCCTGCCTTGAAAAGCCCATGGGGTAGCCATAAGTATGGTTGCCAGATGCCTTCCTCCTGCCAGCAGGGTGATTTGGGGGGGGGGGGTGTTCTGGGGGGGGACATTGGTGATGTGCTGATGTCAGTTCTGGAAGTGATGTCATTACATCAGTGACATTAGGGTGATGCTCTACTTTTGGGGCAAAACTCTATGGTAAAAACAACAGCAAACCATAGAGTTTTGCCCTGTAATGAAATGGTTCAGAAAGATGCTTTGGTAAGGAGATAGTGACTGTGGACTATACTACTGTGTACTGTCTGCTGCTGTAAGTATGCTCCAACTGTGTACTTTCTGCATTGTTTAACATGTCATGGTTAAATACTTATGCTTTGTTTCAGCTCTGCTTCAGATTTCTGCAATCCAAACTCTATTGCATGGTTTACTGGATGTGCCAGCCATCCTCTTGATCGTATTGATTCACACTATGTAATCCCCCTAGAGACTCAGTGAGAAAGGCAGACTATAATTATATACTCAATTAAAACAGGGACCTCTGCACAGTTAAGTTTTCTGGAAGGCAAGAATCTCAAATATGATAAAAAGGCACACCTAACATAGCAATGCTTGTTTTATGTGCTTCAGCCGCTAAAGAAATATTATTATTTCTGCAACATTATTGCTGTGATTGTTGTTTAACCTTCCAGGTAGTTTAGATTTGAAGAAAATGTTTGTGAGACAGACATGCATATTGAAAATAATATTATATACCTCACACACCTTCCATTGTGTTGTGAACAGAATGAGAGGAATAAACCAGTTCTGTTCTTAACTAGGAAGTATTTATTTACCAACCAATCCCTCCACCCCCAAAAAACCTCCTATTACAAAGTTTCTATGGAAATATTAGGCTGGGGAAAAAACATTTAAAAACACTTATCTATTTCCAGATTGTCTTTGGGGGACTTTGCTGTCACAAAATCTATTAGAAGAAACCACAATGGACTTACTGCCAGAAACAAACACATCCCTTGTTTAGTCACAGTGCTGAAAAACTGCTGTAAACTGCTCCAAAACAGTAAGTATAACACTTCTTCTGAGTAATTGTGTCGCTGTCCCTATCTGGTCTCCTTCAATAATCGCACACTAAGGCAAGTCCCTCCATCTCCTTGTAACTTACAAGGAAATGAAAATTCTTTTAATTGCAAACAAGAAGGGCATTTTTCAGTCTTAATTGTTTTCCTGCAAGTGAAAGGTACCACAGCTGAATTCTTTCCTGCCCTCAGACTGGAATTGATTATAGAAACACACAACTGATGTTGGCAATGGGCAAGAACTCTGTTTCTCTGCCACCGAATAATATTCTAAAATTTACATGGCAATTTAGTAAATTAAAGAGCAGCAACCATGACACTGGACTGACTATGTGTCATATGCACAATGAAGCGTTTGCTGATTTCCCCTCTCGCTATGGTTCTCCTGGTGATCCCATTGATTTGAAGGTGGAATACCAGGGCTGCAGCGGGTGGGGAAAGCTGGAAAGTGTGTTCACTTCCATGAGCATCGCTCTGCTCCCACTTGATAGGTTCTAGGCCATTTGTTTTAAACTGAAGCTAAGCTGGAGGGATGTGTCTTAAAGCTATAGGTGAGAAGTTAAAGCAATGGTATCTTGTATGCTCAGATTCATAGCATTGTAGGGATTGTACATAAAAGCCATTGGTCAACTCACATGTGGAAACATTTAAAATACAGTCACCTACTAGTGATAGAAATCACCATTCCTAGACTTTCTGAATTGCATAGGAAATCAAGGGATGGTATAAAAATGCTGTCTCTTATTATCCTCTGTATCTGTACCTTGGAGCTAGCAGCTCCTCTGAAACATAATGCTTGCCTAGCACAGGCTTCGAGGAAGAAGAAGAAGAAGAAGAGTTTGGGTTTATACCCCACCCTTCACAACCTAAATGTATCTCAGAGTGGCTTACAATCCCCTTCCCTTCCCCTCCTTACAACAGACACCGTGTGAGGTAGGTGGGGCTGAGAGAGCACTTTGGAGAACTGCCCTTGAGAGAACAGCTCTGACAGAACTTGTAACTGACCCAAGGTCACACCAGCAGCTGCATGTGGCAGAGCAGAAAGCTAAGCTAAGGAACAGAATCAGTGTCAGGGAAAATACATTTGTCTCAATGATACAAATAATTCAGTGTTATGAAGTAATAAGCCTGACTTGCATGTGATGTTTCTAATCCCTCTTCACACTAAAGGTACTTTACAGACCATGTTCCTTTCATGCAAGAGTTCCCAGCCGTGTTCTCAGCTCTCAGTCCGTCATCAACAGGCACAGGCACAGAAGATGACATGCAATGGTAGTGTAGGAAAAGAAGAAGACCCAACATGAGATGGATTGACTCAGTCAAGGAAGCCACAGCCCTCAGTTTGCAAGACCTGAGCAAGGCTGTTAACAGTATGATGTTTTGGAGGTTATTAATTCATAAGGTCACCATAAGTCGGAAGCAACTTGGTGGTACTTAACACACACAGAGAGAGCAGACATTGATTTTGTTCATCCAGATTATACCATCTGCTGATCCACCTTCCACTTCTCTACCTCCTTTTCAAGGTAGCAATACTAAAAAGACAAAGCTAGATGAGTTCTGCTGAACGCTGCACCTGCAGAATATCTGCACTAAATGCCAAGTGTGTTGTTCTGGAAAAAATCTGTAGTGGAAGTGCATTGATTCTCCAGTCCCAGGAGACAGTTTAACTTTTCACAGAACATGCAAGGAGGCTTTCTTCCAAAGTGGTAGACACTTTCAGAAACACATGTTGTAACCCATCTTCTGAGCACCATCTGATGGGTTTATTGGTCTTCTTTCTGGCTGGCTCTTCAAGGGGGAAAAACAAAGTTGCAGAAATGTAGAGGCAATTGTGTTTATTGACTTACGATTTCATAGTCCTTCTGAGAGCCAAGATATGAGTGTCTCCTGAGGAAAACCAGAAAGAAAAGGCACAATGTGTACTATAGTAAGGAAAAAGTCAGTTCTACCGAAAAAACAGTGACAGAACAAGCAGCATCTTTCTTCCAGTGCTACATATACCATAGATGGAGTGATTAATGCTATGTAGGATTCACAGAGAGAACAAAGCTACACAAAGACTTATATCTGGATGCATTCTCATCAGAAGACTATTTGGTTAACTACAGAGCAAAGTATCCTTTGGATATGCCTCATATTCAGCATTTCTGACACCTCAAAGAACAGCTGATTATGCCTTCTCAGAAGATAATCTGTGACTATAACACGTAAAATAGCTGAAGATCTCCAGAACTTGCCAACCTCCAGGTGGTGGCTGGAGATCTCTCACTATTACAACTGATCTCCAGGCAATAGAGATCAGTTCATGAGGGGAAAATGGCTGCTTTGGAAGTTGGATTCTGTGGCATTGAAGTCCCTCCCATCCCCAAACCCTGCCCTCCTCAGGCTCCGTTCCAAAATCTTCAGGTATTTCCCAATTCAGAGCTGGCAACCCTACCAGGACAAGGCTGCAAAAGAATATGGGCATGGAAGCAGCTCAAGCCTCTAGCAAAATATTCTGGAAAGTCAAAAGTTCTTCACTTTTGAATGGATGTTGTATGAAGATGGAATACATGAGCTTAACTGAGAGGTCAAACAAAATCTCTGTTCGTAATGGCTGCATAAAGGGTTAATAGCCTTGTGAATTGCCTCACTTCTAGTAAGCAGAGCCATGCCAACAGCTCTAATTAGTAGAGGCACTCACATTCAGAGGACACGACTAACTCCCAATAGCTGGAGGTTCTTAAAAAACAAACAAACAAAAATGGTTTAACCTTGGTTATGGAATCACAATTGGCTAGAAATACACCAGAGTTTGAGAAGGAAACAGCATTTTCACAGGATGATTAGTTGAAGTTAGACTGAAAACTTCAATCTCAGTATGATGAATGACAGGAAGGGAAAGGCAGTGGGTATGCCTGGCAATTATACTTGTTTGTGCCTGTCATAAGGACTTTTTAGATGTTACAACTGCAAACAATGGAGCCTACCAAATGCACATAGATCCTCCAGATATGTGTGGTTGTCATGTTGTGTGAATAGTGTTAATGTATATTTACCACATGTACAGCTTTGGTATGCATGAACTGACCACTAGTAAATGGTAAAGACATACATTTATAATGTATACATACATACATTGTTCACACAATATGGTGGCCATGCATCTCAAGAGGATTGCAGGCAGCAGATTCTCCTGTTATATGTGGCTGGTAGACTCTCAGTACCCACTGCTGTAATATCTGAAAAAGCTATGAACAAATAGACAACTGTAGGTGATTCAGAGTTTGTCAAAACTATATGACATATCAAAAATAACACTTCAAAGAAATGCCATTAATCACTGGGGAAAGATACATAATTTGCAAGAGGATAAATCACTAGCAAGAGGTTGTAGCACTAGCAAAGATTTAAAATGCATTGTTTCTCTCAAATTAGTCTTTTCCAGCATTTTCCATGTCACGAAGAACATACATGAACAGCCCCCATAAGATCTCCTAGGGTGTATGTTTAGTCACTGTGCTTGCAGCTAGGCTGGCCTTGTATCAGTCCACACTACGTAAACCACCCTGTCCAAATGGTTGGTAATTTATATGGAGTCATGCTGATTCATACAATGGTCAGAATTTGAAAAATAGTTCTGTTGTCACCATGGAAAACTGGGTGGCAGTATATAGACTACTCTCATGCAAAGCCAGCTCATGTGAGAACCAGTGACCTAACCCCAGGTCCTGTTCATGACTGACATGCCCCCAAATAGCCATGTCATTGATATCATATGAACAGTAGAGGTTGCCTTATACTGGGTGTGTTCAGATGGGCAGCTAATCCCGCCACTGGCCCGGCTGTAATTTGATCTAGATTTTTTTAATCCAGCATTGCACGACCAGACTGCTCCCCTGTGAATCGCTTTACCGCGCGTGACTCCACGGTGGATTGTCTAAACAGCATCCACCTTAAGGAGCCATGAATTCAGCTTTTTAAAAAAAAATCCTGTTTGTGCATGTGCATATCTGCATATCTGCATATGTGCTTATTTGCATGTGTTTATGTGCTTATATGCCTCACCGTCTGCAGAGGTTGTGGTTATGCACACATCACTAAGAGTTTTTTAAAATGGCGCCATTCGGGGACCATCCCTATGGGCTGACTGCATACGTGCATATCTGCATATGTGCCTCACTGTCTGCGGATGTCACATGTTTAAGCGGTTATGCATGCATCGCTAAGAGTTTTTTGAAATGGTGGCCATCCGGGATGGTCTGGAGACCATCCCTACAGGCTGATTGCGTGCTGGTGGAATGACCTGATGGTGGAAAGTCTGGCATTGGCCCATCAGCCAGCTTTAGACTGGACTTTAACCACTATCTTTTAAGTACGGATCTCTGATGGGGATTGATGGGCTACTAACTAAAAAAGCGGCACAATTCCCAGATGTTGATATGCACTTTAAATCCACCAGGCATGCTGCAGTGGCTCAAGTGGTTATGACGCTGAACTGCAGACCGGAAGGTCAGTAGTTCAGCAGTTCAAGACCCGAGTTCTGCATGATGGCGTGAGCTCCCATCTCTGGTCCCAGCTCCTGCCAATCTAGCAGTTCAAAAGCAAGAAATTGCAAGTAGATAAATAGGAACCACTTTGGTGGGAAGGTAACAGCATTCCATGCGCCTTGGCATCTAGTCATGCTGGCCACATGACCACGGAAATGTCTTTGGACAGTGCTGGCTCTTTGGCTTGGAAACGGAGATGAGCACCGCATCCTTAGAGTTGTATTCGACTGGCTTTTGAGCAAGGGAAACCTTTACCTTTACCTATACTGAGTCAGACAGTTTGGTTCATTAACCTTGCAGTGCCTATTCCACCTGGCAGTAGTTTTCAAAGGTCTCCAGCCCAATGATCTTCCCAACACTGCTGCCTAAGCCCCTTTTAAGTGTGAACAAAGAGATCCTTTGCTTCCATGGACCTTCCATGGACCCTTTCATTCCATCCATTGTTGGTGTCCCCACTTCAGTCAAAACAACAGGGATTAGAAATTCAACAGCATCCCTACTTCTAAAAGTAGGTGCTGGGAACTGAAAGTGTGATCATCTTCATACAGATCATGTACTCTCACACTGAGCTGTGGCCCCTCCCCTTTGTCACTTTAAGAGAACACAACAGATTTATTTTAACATGTTTAATAAGTTTCCAATACAGATTCCAGTAAACCATTTTGACTATCCAGCTTCAGTTTTTCTTTAGCGTGACACTTTTATGTACTTGCTTGTTTCAGCTAAATATATGGCAGAGTTTTTGGGAGCAAAAAAGAAAGACCAACTAGAGACAAAAAGGGAGCCTAGAGGATCCTGGGGTATTTGGGACTTGTATTTTTTCCAGGATCCTCTCTGTTCCTAGAACGTCATACCCCCCAGATAGGAAACTATTGCATCAAGGAAAGGGCTTTACCTTTTGTTGCATGAAAAACCTTCTTATTTGAATGAAGTTACTAGCAGAACCCATCAGAGAGCAGTCTTAGGGTCTAGTTGGCCAGAGAGCCAATTTGGTGTAGTGGTTAAGAGCACGGAGTCTAATCTGGGAGAACCAGGTTTGATTCCTCACTCCTCCACTTGCACCTGCTGGATGACCTTGGGCAAGCCATAGCTCTGTACCAGCTGTTCTCTTAAGGACAGTTGTCTCAGAGCTCTCTCAGCCCCACCTACCTCACAGGGTGTCTGTTGTGGGGAGGGGAAGGGAAAGGAGTTTGTAAGCCGCTCTGAGACTCCAAGTGCGTGAAGGGCGGGGTATAAATCCAATCTCTTCTTCTTCTTCTATTTTATTAAATATTTTTATTTGTGAGCTGGGGGAGGAAAGTAGGAATGTGCTGATGAAATCTGCAAATAACACCAAGCTAAGAGGTATTGTTAATACAAAGAAGTGCAGAAAATTATGCCGAATGAATTGGATGGCCTCATGAACTGGAATAATATAAACGGAATGAAATTCAATAATACTAACTGTAAAATTACACATGTGAAGGCAAACAAAAAGCATTGCTTTGTTACTGGGTAAGAGGATGGAGAGCCACCAAGTTCAGGCAGCTGTAAAGAAGACAGATCCAAACACTGATTGCATATGGTTTACAAGCTTCCTGGCATCCCTGTGGAAAGGTCAAGTGCTAACAAAGAGGGTATCCAAGTCAGAGGCAGTATGGAGGCAGACATCGTTTCAGTAGAGGACCTATTCACCATACTTGCCAAGAAAAGTCTAGCTGACATCAAGTGCTAAGCTTCAAAAAAAAAATGGTTCTTTGCTGTTTCATTCTCTGATTAAATAAAAACAAAGTGACTCGAAGAAGAAGAAGAGATTGGATTTATACCCTACCCTTCACTCCCCAAGGGAGTCTCAGAGCGGCTTACAAACTCCTTTCCCTTCCCCTCCCCACAACAGACACCCTGTGAGGTAGGTGGGGCTGAGAGAGCTCTGAGACATCTGTCCTTGAGGGAACAGCTGGTACAGAGCTATGGCTTGCCCAAGGTCATCCAGCCAGGTGCAAGTGGTGGAGTGGGGAATCAAACCCAGTTCTCCCAGATTAGAGTCCGCACACTTAACCACTACACCAAACAGATTGCCATAGCAGTGTCCACATCAGCGCCTTTCAGGTAAAGGGGGAACTAATATATTAACTCAGTCACCACACTGAACAGCATACTGTAGCAGTTAAAGTGTCAGACTAGAAGTCTAAAGTCCCAGGCTTGAATCCTCACTCTTCCATGGAAGCTTGCTGGATGACCTTGGGCCAGTCACTGTCATTCAGCATAAACTACCACACAGGGTTGTTTTGAGGATAACATCGGGGAGGTGAGAATGATGTTGTAAGTCACTTTGGGTCCCCATTGGGGAGAAAAGTAGGGTATCAATATCTAAATAAAATGTTACTTCATTGCTAGTCCCAGAATAGCCCTCTCCTTATCTCTTTAACTACTTAGCAGAAAGAGAACAGCAAGAGTTTCCCAAGAGTGAACGCAGGACAAACCAAACAGCCACTAGGAACAACTGCAGTTGTCTTCAACACAAAGTTCTTACAGTGAATGCTGTTACTCTTGAAAATGGCACCAGTCACAAAAAAAAGAGAGCTAAAAGTAATGTGATAATATTCCTCTAAATATATTAGTAAAATATAGGAAAGTTAAACTAGTTAGGATAAAAGCTGTGGGTAAAACAACCAATGGATCTTACTGTAGCCTCTTCTGCATTCTTATTTTCCTTGCTTGTGTCTCCCTAATGCTCCATTCCCCCCCCCCTTTTCCACATGTGTTTTGCTCCCTCTAGTGGTGAATTTGATATTACATTGTTGTATGTCCAGCATATAAATATTGAAATTGACCACCAGAGGGAACAAAGCATGTGCAGAAAAGGTTAAAAATGAAGCAATAGGGACACACAAGTGAGAATGCAGAAGAGCCCTCGGTATGCATGATGGAAATTAACCATTGAATATGAAGAATGAAGTACTGGATTAGATTTATAGCAAATATGGCCTAGCATTCAGCTTCCAGCATTGGCTATTAATGTATCCTCTGCACAGCATGTAGAAGCATTGAATTACAGAGTGATCCATCTTTTCTTTTTAGCCCCTTGTTTGGTGATCAGAATATTAGGGACCTATGGGTAAATCGGAAGTGACTTGATAGCACTTAACACACACACAAGGATAGGCATGTTGCTCTAGAGGAGACATGTGCTTTTGTCTCTAGGATACCCCAGTATTCAAAAAGGGAGATGAATGCTCTTGTGCCATGGGCTCCAGCAGCTGTGTGGATAGGCTGGTTATTGATGCAGGGATCTACTCAGGGATCAAAACTGTTGAAAATGCACCTCGTTTTATGATATTGTCTTATATCAATGGTCCATCAGGTGCAGTATTGTCTACTCTGACTGATGAAGCCTTTACAGGATCTCAGGGAGAGAAAGGTCTTTCCTAGCACATCTAGGAAAGACCTCAGATCCTTTTAAACTGCAGATACCAAGCACTGGACCTAGGACTTTTCACTTGCAAATCATATGCTGTGCCTCTGAGCCACCTCCTCCCCTTTGAGCACAAGTCATATCACATCAGACATTATTCAGTTATAATTGACAGTACTTTTTCTCATTATTATAGAAATTGCTATCATGGGGCAACAGTGGGCATTAAATGGCAGCATCATTGCATTCATCCTTCACAATGTTCTGTACTAATGAACCTCATAAGCCAAGCATCATTTCTTCTTCCAATCAGCAAAGGTCCAAGTTATAGTTTAAAATGGCAAGGTTTGTTCCCTATGGGCATTTCAGATAACAAGCGATATTCACCACCTCCAATACACTCCAATATTTAGTTACATATTTTGAATGGTAGTTTTCCATTCATTTTATCCAGTGAGGGAAACTTTGGCAAATATTCTTGCACTCACTGCTGGACCTCCTGATGGCACTTGGTATTTTTGGCCATTGTGTGATAGAGTGTTGGACTGGATGGGCCATTGGCCTGATCCAACATTGGCTTTTCTTATGTTCTTATGTTCACTCCTTACAACAAGGTCTCCTAACTCTTGAGGACAGAGTATGTGATGGTCCCATCTGGGCTGTTTCTGTTGCTGCCCCACTGTTCTGGAACTCCTCCTAGAAGAGCAAAGGCAAGTACCTACCCTTGGGGCCTCCCAGCCTATGACAGAATTATTTAAAACTGCTTTTGGGTTGTGGCTTAACTATTTTGATTATCTACTTGAATTGACTTGACACACTGAGCCACAGGGAAGGGAAGAATATGAATACTTTAATAATTATTCATTTAATAGATTATTGTTTGTATTATTATTTATTTTTTTCACCTGCCTTGGGTCCCAACTGTGTCAGGAGTAAGGTAGAGTATAGAAACGTTCTAAATCAGCCAACAAAATATTTCATACGAAAATCTTACAGGTTTCGGGCAGCTGTCGAGAGAACGTCTTAGATGAAGACTTTCGGAAGGGAAACAAAAATAGTGAAGATTTTTCAAGGTGACATCATCCTTTCAGCGGACAAGACACAGCCACAAATAACCCACAATAACCTTTAAAATTAGTTTTTTCCTGACTTCATAAAGCAATATTTTATTTGGCAGGCCTTCATTGGCAAGCACTTTCAACACCTCTGTTTGTTTGCCGTAACCAGGAAGATACCACCAGTCTTTTCACGTAGGCTTCCTTCAGGGCCGTGGTTTTGCCATTTTTGGTCTCTTCGTTACAGCCTGCTGCTACTGCTGAACATTTGTTTGCTGGAATCTGCTATTAAAAACAAGGATATGAATAAAAGAAGAGCAGTTCCTATAACAATGCTGGCTTGGCTCCTTTAACAACGACATCATTGCATCCAAACACACTTTTTGGAATGAGAATACTAGCTAGGGCAATTGAGTGGCTTCGTATTTTGAAGTTATGTAATACCATGCAGCTGTGAACATATAAATTGCAGGAAGTCAATCTTTATCCTTTGATGCACTGACTGAAACCAACAGTTCAATATGGAAATGTATAAGCATATGGATGTATATGTAGAAAATTAGATCCTAAACTGGAGAAAAGAAGTTTCTCATTAGATCACAGAGAGCAAGAAATATGGGGCACACTCTGGAGGCAGTTATGCAGGAATGTACATAGGGCACAATGGAGTTTACTTCTGTGTTTCTCTTGCTGGCACCAGGGCACAGGCAACCCCCCCCCCCCCAATCCTGAGCCATTGTATTGACAAGGAAGTCCACAAATGCCACCCATTACCAGCCATTCCTCTGGGACGTGGTCCCGAAGTTACTCAGGTCCTTTCATCTAGCAAAATGCCTGGTATTAGTAATCATATATTAAAAGTAATAGAAACACAGCCTCTATACCCTTGGTCTCCAGTACACCACACATACACAAAGACACACACTCTCTAAAAAAGGATCAACTGCTGGTTAAGTGTAATCAGAGTCACATGTCCCTACTGATTCAGATGCCCATTTGTAACAGCAGTTTTGGAAGCAGAATCAGCTTGAGAGATGGCTGAAAAGTGTACACTTTTTGTTGCAGCCCAGGAACCTTCAGGGCTCATTTCCAACAGTATTGCTTGTTGTACAGGTATGTCTGGCATGGTACAGTTTGCTGGGATGCAATAACATGATCCCCTGAAGACTTTAGGAATGTCTGGATTACAACTTGTGTGTAAGGGATTGCAAGAGAGAATGGAAAACACTTATGAGGGAGCCGTACAAAACCCCATCTGACCCTATTTAGGTATGGAGTGTGGGAGGGAGAGACTAGTTGGACTATTTTACAGTCTGCACATGCTACTGACTCCTTTAAACAATGTTGATTGATTGTAGCAGGGGTCAGTGGGATCCCCCCTATTCCCAGGGTTGCCATTATCAACTGCCCTGCTTCGTTTTGTTTTTAGGAAATCATCATCTCCTGAAACAAATGTGAGAGTGAAATATCCTGAATCTCCAATCTGTATTGATGAAATATAAATATGCAGAGATTAAACCCTTCAAAAGACTTGAGAATTCCTAGAAACTTTTAAGACTCTCTGCATACCAGTTTCAGAGGGTTGCTGCGCTGGTCTGTAGTAGAGCAGCTAGATTCAAGTCCAGCAGCACCTTGGAGACCAACAAGATTTTGGGCGTGTGAGCTTTTGAGAGTAACACGAGAGCCTGACAAAAAGAGCTTTGATTCTCAAAAGCTCATACCCCAAAAAGTTTGTTGATCTCTGAAGCAGTGCTGGACTCAAACCTCACTGTTCCACATACCAGAGGCGTCAACTTTTAAAATCCCCGGGGGAGCGGGGGCTCTTGTGCGCGCGCGCGAAGCGCGTGCGCACGCGCTGGGACCATGTCCCCCCCCCCGGACTGGCCTAGCCTGGCCACTCCTGCCTCCATGGGGCCAGGTCAGGCCCGTGCCAGGTCAGGCTGGGGGGGGGAGGCGGCAGCAGCAGCCGGCGGGCGGGCAAACAAGGCGGCAGCCCGCACCTGCCCCGCCGCCTCCCCCCCAGGCAGCAGCCGCAGGGCTCAGTCCCTAGGGGTGGCAGCGACAGTGCCGGTCCCTCCTCCGCCTCTCGGCCGCCGCTCCGGGGGATGCTGGCTGAAGGGTCCCGCCGGCCGCTTAGTCCATGGCGCGGCGGGTGGTTGGTCCGCTCTCGGGCTGGCGGCGGCGGCAAGAACTAGGAGCCCTGGCACGCCACTTCCAGGGCGCGTGCGCGCGTGCGGGGGGGAGGGAGCCTGGCGGCTGGAACCCCGCGGGAGGGGCAGGAAAGCGAAGGCGGCCGGGGCGCCTACGGAGGTGGTCGGGGACGAGCCCGACCCCCCCCTTCCTGGGGCGCGAGGCGCTCTCGAACCCCGCCGCGCCGACCCTGCTTGCCCGCCCCCAGCGGGGGCCGGCAAAGTCAAAGTCAGGCTCCTGGTTCTTGCCGCCTGCCCCGCCGCCTCCCCCCCGCCTGCTCCTGCCTCCGTTCCTTTGCCCAGCTGGTTCCTGGAGGAGGGAGGAATGGAGCAGAGGGAGAGGCGGTGGCGGCGGCAGCCAGCCAGCCGGCCGGCCGGCCTGGGCGCTCCATTTTCCCGGGGGTGGCAGAGCATACTAGGAGTGGCTAGGTGTTCAGAGGAGAGTGATGGCAATTCTATAAAGCTGCCAGCTGCAAAGAACATTTTCCTCATACATATATCCTACCTAAGTACATTAAACTAGTCCTTGACATTGGCATAATACAGACGTGATGACTGGTGTATTCCTCCCTCCCTCCACACACACATCCTGGGTGTCCTAATGAAAAACTTCCAGATTTCTGGAAACCCATAGTTAGTTGCTATGTCTGAACCCTAAAATATGGGTTGTGCTCTTCCTCAAAACTAGATTCCAAACCTGGGTTTAATCCCATGAGCCTGAGGATGCTGCCACGTGTGTACCCCCTCAGCAGCAAATCTTGGTTTGTCATTATGTCTGAATGATGCCACAGACTCTTTATGACCCCTATTCACAGCTTGTGTACTCAGGCCCTGTGACAACTAATGTAAAACAAAAGCACACAAACCATGTCCTTCCATCCCCCCCCCCCCCCCCGCTGCCCATGCCTGTCCCTTTAATTGAGAGGCTATTGAAAATTTCCTGCAGTCCTGCCCCTCCCTTTTTAAAAATACTTTTTCTTTGATAACTTTGGAGAGGCTCATTTTTTTTATTTTCTGTTTTTTAAACTTAAGGAGGCTCACCCGGGGACTTGCACTTTCAGCTACACCCTAATACAGCTGTGTTTGTAAGTATGAAGCAACTGTAAATTTCCTCATGACTTGCTCTGCCATATGAAAGAATCAGGTAATTGTAACATTCCCCTCATTCTACCAGACTGCTTGCATTAAAAACAATCCAAATAGAAAATCCATATTTTGCCCCCCCCCCCCAGCCAGAATGAAGAGACAGACCCTGGTGTTGGGTTAACTAAACGGGCCACTTTATTGACAACAATTGAAACAATGGCAAGGGCTAAATGCTTTGCGGAATGGTCAAGGCCATGGGTCCAAGACCAATCTCTCACCATCTGAAACAGGGTGAGCCCCCAGCCCCAGGTGGGAGCCAACAGGCTGTGGCTTTCACCTGGCCAGTGCAGCAGTTGGATAACCTCCCAGGAACACTGACCCTCAAGCTGCTAGGCTCAAAGGGAGGATCTATCCCAGGAGGTCCCGTAGGAAGTCTGCTTTCTCCATCCCAGGCCGCAAGGCTCCTGGACTGTACTCAAAAGACCCCTAGCCACCAAATGGGGTGTCAGTCGGTGCTCACCATACCGCAACCAGTGTCTGAATAAAACCCGTGCAAAAACGCTAAAGTGACCAACCTATTTAATATGGCTGCACCCAAGCCAATTTCCCAATCCACTGTCCCAGTACAAGGAAGGCGAAAACACTGCCTCCATAGAGCCCATTCTGGAAAGGGCAAAAAATTCCTACCTGGCCCCCAAAGGGTGACTGGCAGAAGCCTGTACTTTAAGCAGGGAGGGAGGGTGGGCCTAGCAGGGGGCTAAGACTGATGCTGGGAAGGGCGGGAGATGGCATAAGAGGCCTCTGGCCCCACCCCCCAGCTAACACCCGGATGCCGCTTGCTTTGCTGCTCTTTTAACAGCCTCTCCTCCTTGCCAGAAGAGCCAAGTTATCAATATATTCTATCACATTCTGTAGTTTCTAACCCAGTTATTCAGCTGTAACCTGCATTTAGATGCAACCGGTTACTTCAGCATTTGTAAATATATTGAAATGGGGGTGCACACAATTTCTCTATTGTTGGATAGATGGAAGGATAGATGTGTGCAGTTCTGGTCACCCTATCTCAAAAGGGATATCACAGAGCTGGACAAAGTACAGAATACAGCAATCAAGATGATTAGGTGGTTGGAGCACCTTCCCTGTGAGGAAAGACTGAAGAGTTTGGGACTTTTCAGTTTAGAAACAAGGCAGCTAAGAGGGGACAGGATAGAGGTTTATAAAATTATGCACAAGGTAGAAAGAGCGGACAAAGAGAAATTTTTCTCCTTCTTCCAAAATACTAGAACTTGAGGGAATTCAGTAAAGCTGATGGGCAGTGGATTCGAGATGGACAAACAGAAATACTTTACACAGCAAGTTATTTAAATGTGGAATTTGTTACGAGACATGGAGATTAAAGGGAACCTCCACATTCAGAGGCAGTCTTCCCCTGAATCCCAGCAGGGAAAGACCTTGGCCTCTGTGCCCTGTTGTTGGACCTCCAGAGGAACTGATTGGCCACTGTGTGAGACAGGATGCTGGATTAGATGGACCACAGGTCTGATCCAGCAGGGCTCTTCTGATGATCTTAGTAACTTATAGGCATAGGACTGTAAAAATATGTTAGGGCATTACTATTGCAAGTAGGGATGCTGCTTAAAGAGTGCTGAAATAAGGAACAGATCATGAGAACATATGAAATGACATTTTACCAATACTTTAGTAGAGTAGAACATCCTTGTAGTGTATTAAAATTTCTTTTCACAGCTATGGTGTGAGATATTCCATGAATATTTCTAAATACATAAGTCAGAGACAGGTCTTTGTAAGAAGGAACATGGCAAACTCAACTGCGAGGAAAATTGAATACGCACATAGTCTAAGATACAGAGAAGTTTGAAAATGCATCTAAACTAGTTTGGATTGGGGAACCAGATTTGCAGTGGCAGCCAGGACCATGTGACTGCTTGGAACAAGCCACACTTGTGACATTGTGGTGCACATGAGAAATGGCTCCTTTACACAATCCTCAAACTGGAGCAAACTCTGATAGCAGCCAGGAACACCTCTGCCCCTTCCAAAACCAAATTGCATTTATTTGCTTGTATTAATATTATCACACTATTTATTAAAGGTATAAACTGCAGTTAGTATTCCCTTCCCAGATTGAATAACAATGTTTTTTTTTCTTTACAACATTCAACATAAGTGGAAAAGAAATTTCCAATAATTAAACTTGCTCTATTGACCTAACCAGAATTAACTGGCCATGCAGCAGTCCATGTAAAAACAGGAAGCCAAAAGTTCCCCAAGTAACTTTGATTCACCATGAGAAAAACAGCTGGATCTTTCCCTTAATGTGCAAGTTTCTGGGGCAGGGATAAAAGGATGTATGTATATGTCTGATATCCTCTTTTAAAAATGGGTGTGTGTGTTTTCTTTCCAGTGCAGAGTTTCCAGCACTGACTTTTGGAGAAGCCTGGCCCCAAGACGGTCTGATTTAAACAAAGCCATTGCTTTGCAGAATGGGTTTTTGTACAATGAATACAAGTAGCATAACGTGGTTTATTCTCCTATACTAAAAATACAGGTGTTCTGCATTGCATTTTTTCCCTTTTAAAAAAACCAGTAAGAAAAATATCCATTAACAATAGTCATTGTTAAAGGGGGGGGGGGGACAGAGATTTTGTGTCAGTTTCTCAGCAGTTATTCTACATTTCCCCCCTGTAGGCTTCTGGGATGTTGTTTTTTATTATTATTATTTTGCTCGGCACACTTGCACATCTGCTCAACATGTGTGGCTGGCGACTGTTTTTTTTTCTGGCCTGAATGTCCCGCTAAATGGACAGAGTTGGGCCGATCATTCCCTTTTGAGAGGAGAATCTGCCTCTGGTGGATTGCTGCCAAATGCAGCGGTGCAATAAAGAAAAGAAATCTGCTCGTTCAAATTGCTCTGAAATGAACTGTGTCCTTTCCAAAAATACCATCTGGCTAGGAGCGCTTAAGGTCTGGTCATAACACCTAGGCTTGGCAGACGCCGTTTGATGGCTGCAAGCATCTTCACGCTGGCTAAATGGGAGGAAGGCCGGACAATTTAAAATTGTAGGAGGTGGGATGAGAGCACGCGTCTTGCTTTCAAGAGGCCAGGATTAAACTCCTGTTGATTAATGATGAAACAAAATTAAAATTGTAGCAGGAATTTAAGTTTATTTGAAAAATTTAAAGCCTGCCATTTGATCAAATGATCCTCAAGGCAACAACAAATGAAATATAATTTTCATAACCACTATTCAACATCCCTTGGACTAGCAGATGGTGCAGGGTTCAGGACAACTGGCAGTTTAGTAGAGCATGGTCTTTGTGGTGGCCAGTGTAGTGTAGTGTTTAGAGTGTTAGACTAATAGATGAGAGACCAAGATTCAAATCACCAATTTAGTATGGAAGCTTTGTGGATGACAACGGAGCAGTCAAATACTTTCAGACAAACCTACTTCACAGGCTTGCTGTGAAGACAGAATGGAGGTGAGGAGAATGACATAAGCCACTTTGGGTCCCATTGGTAGAAAGGGGGTTTATAAATGAAATATATAAATAAATACTTCTTTGAGACATGTCCAGCTCTTGACTGACTTACCATTTGCTTCATCAGCTGACCTGCTTTATTTATTTATTTATTTATTTAAAACCAAGGGCAGAAGTCTAACTCAAGAAGATACGCTGCCACAGATTATGAGGCTGCTACCATCAATCTCTCATAATTCAGACTAGTACAATGTCCAACAAGCACAAAACAAGAACTGGAAATGAGTGTGGAGTTAATAACTCTTGTCTGTTTAATGATATGCTTATGAATAGGTCCCATCTTAGATCTTGAGATTCTAGGGAGAAAGGTGGGTATATAAATATTTTCAATGAATAAAACAAACATCCTTTTATTTGGAGAGCCAGTTTGGTGTAGTGATTAGGAGTGTGGACTCTATTCTGGGAGAACTGGGTTTGATTCCCCACTCCTACACGTGCATCTGCTGGTATGACCTTGGGTCAGTCATAAGTTCTTTCAGAGCTGCTCTCTCATGAACAGTTCTTGAGAGAGGTCTCTCAGCCCCACCTACCTCACAGGGTGTCTGTTGTGGGGAAGAGAAAGGGACTGTAAGCCACTCTGAGACTCCTCCGGGTAGTGAAGGGCAGGGTATAAATCCAATCTCTTCCTCTTCCTCCTCCTCATCTTCTCCTTTTTAAATAAAAATAAAGTGAATTTTAATTTACTAAACATTTCTTTTGTTTTTCATCCATCTAACACAAGTATAAGATAATGATAATTAAACACATTTTAAAATAACTAGGTAGGCTAGACTTGCCCTGGATTTCTATCCTGTTCACAACATTTATATTTTGCCTTTTCATCCAAAATTGATCTACAAGATAGATGTCCTCAAAGACTAAGACAATAAACTAATCTGTATTAATCAAACAGACAATGTCCAGTCAATGAAGAAAGAAGCACCTTCCATTCAGAAAACTTGTGGCAGTATATTATTGCCAAAAGGCCCTCCCCAAAAGCACAGCATTACTTTCCATTGTTTTGTGATGGCATAGTCAAGAAAGGCTGAGGTTTAAATGAAGCACGTATGAAGAAGTTATATGAACCGTTCATAATGTACCATATTCTGCTCAGCCTCTTTCAATTCTCAGTTTATTGTGCAAACTGACTTTGAATCCAACTGGGGCCAATGGGCAAGTGTACATAGACCTAAAGCCAGCATTCCCCATGGATATATTTCTTTCATCCCGTATGTAAACCATCTCTGCCCTTGTAAATCTGGGCTGGTTGAGACAACTGAGCATGTCAGTTCTATCATGAGATTCAGACAAAATACATTACTCCAGTTATGGCCACCTATCCAGGCAGGTCTAACCAATTTTACTCCCCCTCTTCTTTCAGCTGACTCCTGCAATGAAATTACTGGCAAGGTAGCAAGACTTTGTGCCATGGCCAGCTTAATCAGACAGAAGAATCACCAGTTGCCTCTTTTAAGAAATTTTAAATATATTTTAATTTTAATCCATTTTATCCATCTAAGTTCTGGTCTGTATTTATTGCTTAGTCGTGTTTATGTAATAATTGCACATGTCATACACTAATGTACTGTCTGATCTTGGATAGTAGTAATAAAAGTGTACTGTGGACTTCTTTCTGATACTGAGCAGCAACAAAAGTCAGACAGACTTTGATGGCGGGGAGGAAACCAACAAATAACCATCTAGATGTCCTGTTTCAATCTGGAAAAGCAAGAATCATCCTCTGTGTTCTACTCCTTTCCCTTAATGCCTGATTATATCAGTTGGGCAGGAGATGCAACAGGAGATGCAGCAGATAATGTGTCACTGAGGAAAGTTCCATTCCTGAAGTGTTAAAAGGAGCTGTGATAGGAAGGAAAAAAGTAGAGCTTCTCAGATCTGAATAGTAACTTCCATTCTGTGTCAGATTGGCCTTCTCTGGGCAAGATAGTTGCTACAGCTTCAAAGATGAAATAGCTTATTTTGAAACTTTCCAGTCTAGCTTCCAACATGACGATGGAAGAGAAATCACCAGTTGCCTTGTTGGATTACCTTTGCTGGGCAGCTGACAAGGGAGTATGTTCCTCACCAACTGTTCAGAGGCTTTCAGTAATATCAACAGTAGTATTCTGCTTGGCCATCTGCTAGAATGTATATGGGGAACACCAATGGCCTTGGTCATTCCTGGTAGGTAAGTGAAGCTTGGTCCCTAATACTCTGTCCTGTACCCTATAGAGTTCTACAAGGTTCCATTGGATCTCCCATGCTACCTAACTTTAGATGAAATCACTATGGAGGTCATCCAGAAAGCTGAATAACAGTGTCACAACTCAGCCTCTTCTAGCCTTCTAATTCCAGAGATACAGCCTACATGTTTCTAAGCCCAATTCAAACCCATAGTATTTACTTCTGAAGTCTTAGGTTAGTGCCAATATACCTGAGGGACCATTTTGCCCATATGAACCTCCCTATGACAAAAGATCAAATCTGCTTTGCTTCTTGTGCCCACACTGCAGAGGTGAATCTGGTGAACATACAAGACAGGGCAGTGACCCAACGCTTTGGAACACCCTATTCCTGAAAGCTCTTCTTGGTCTTTCCTCTTGGCCTGCCAGAAAACTATGAAGTCTATACCTTTTATCAGTGTTCGTGATGGTGACTGAAACCCAACTATGCTTTGTGATGTTTCACTTCTGTTCTTTTGCTAATTGGTAATTTTATCTCTGATTTTATTATGCTGCCCCTGATGTTGATACTTTTCATGCATTAAGTAATTTTGCTGCCTTTATTAGTTTATTAGTTTGCTTATGTGTGTGTAAGGAGCCATCAAATCGCAGACAACTTATGGTGTCCCCAGCAAGGGGCTTTCAAGGCAAGTGAGAAGCAGAGTTGTTTTGCCATTGCCTTCCTCTGCAGAGCCTTCCTTGGTGGTCTCCCAAGAACTGACCCTGCTTAGCTTCCAAGATCAGATGAAATCGGGCTATACTATGCCCTCTTCCCTACCCATTAGATTGCTTATTGTTACCTTAATATTTTATTGCAGCTATTTTAATTCTCTGTGCTCTGCTTTGTCCTATTTTATTAGCAAAAGTGCTGGTCAAGTATCTTTAGATGAAATAGATATATTAAATAAACCAATACAAAGAGGGGAAGATTGACACTGATGGGTTTTAGTACAGCTCCATTCACACACTAGATGGATGGCTACTAAAAAGCAAAATAGGAAGAAGAAGAAAAAGAGAAGAGATTGGATTTATACCCCGCCCTTCAGTCACTTGTAGTCTCAGAGTGGCTTACAAACTCCTTTCCCTTCCCCTCCCCACAACAGACACCCTGTGAGGTAGGTGGGGCTGAGAGAGCTCTTTCCCAAGCTGTCCTTGAGGGAAGAGCTGGTACAGAGCTATGGCTTGCCCAAGGTCATCCAGCCAGGTGCAAGTGGAGGAGTGGGGAATCAAACCCAGTTCTCCCAGATTAGAGTCCGCACACTTAACCGCTACACCAAACTGGCTCCAAAATAACTCAGTTTATTGCTCCCAGCTTCTGATCCCACTTAAGCATAACAAACTGTAGTGTGTTTATTAAAACGAAGCATGTAGCTTGTCATGTTTTATTTGAGAAGAACCAAGAATTCCTTGCAGTAGTAAGTAAACAGGATTTTTTTAAAAAAGAAAAGAAAGTGACATAAACAAGATACATTACATTTCTTTTATTAAAAACCTGTATCACTGGTTGATGACAGACGTACAAACTAGCCAGAAAATTGGACAGATATAGCCCCCTTTATCAACGGTGATCTGAATGGGGGGGGGGGGGGGGTACATAGGGCATCTTTGTTTTGCTGGTGCTTTCATTACAGTGTGGGATATGAGAGCATGACCTGATGATGTTATGTCGTCCAAACAATGGAAAGCTGCCTGCTTTGATAAACTGGAAGACTGCTATTAATATAAACTGTAGGGATTTAGTCACAGCTGAGAAGACTGTTTTGATCAAGAAAGCCCACTAATCTCTTTGTTTAAATAAGCTGCAGCAATCCACAGCCCAGTGAAGCTGAATAACAATCTCCTATTGATCTGAATGGCATTGGATTGCTGGCTTTACGGCTATTTTCAGTGGGGATGTGCGTTCCAAAATTTCAGAGCCTAAAATATACCTGGAAAATGACTTTTTGGATCATCCTGTGTATTTATGGAATGAAAACAAAATTACAGAATTTTCCAGAATTATAAAATGGGGTGTGTGTGGAATAAGGGATTTATCCAGGGGCCTGGAAAAAGTCTTTCTGGAGTGCAGGACACCAAATTTTTAGTGAACAAAAAAACCCTCTCCCCTAAAGAGTGCCTGTGTTTAAAATAGTTTGACAAATGGGTCTGATTTCATGAATCCCTAAAGAAGGTGACCCCAGCTACCTGGGCTCTGTTGTATCCTATGGGGTCAATACAGGATATTTCTGGGGATTTGCAGCAGATGTTTCAGAGAAAATAACACCAAAATTGCAGGATACCAACTTCTCCCTCTCTTGAAAGACCATCCAAGTTTTAATTGGATGAAGGAGTCCAAATTTATGGACTCCTGAACAAGATGTTCCCAGCTATCATGACCTCCATTGTTTCTTGGGGGGGGGGGGTTGTCGTGCTTAAAACCTTCCATCTAATCTATCAAAATAGTCTTCAGTTCCCTGTGCAAGTGTACCCCAAAACTCCATCAGCAAACAGCAAGCCAGAACAAACAGAAACAGAAAAACTCCCTTCCAAAACCTAAAATCACCTCCCTAGAACATAGCGTAGGGCTGCCAGGTCTGGGATGGAAAATACCTGGAGATTTTGGGGATGGATCCAAGAGAGGATGGGCTGTGGGTAGGGGAGGGGGCTCATCAGGGCACAATGCCATAGAGTCCACCCTTCAAAGCAGCCATTTTCTCCAGGGGAGCTGATCTCTTGTCAGCTGGAGATCAGTTGTAAAAGTGGGAGATCTCCAGGCCCCAACTGGAGGCTGGCAATGCTAACGCAGCAAGCTCCAAAAGCACCAAACCTTTACAAAAAATTCAAACCAAAACCAAAAAAAGGTGGCAAAAAAACCTTTAAAAAAATAAAATTAGGCAAAAAGTGGGGTGGGGACAGGTAAATGCACTAAAACAGATCTCTCTCTCTCTCTCTCTCACACACACACACACACACAAGCTTATCAGGAAATTAGGGTTGCCAGATCCCCTGCTATGGTATGAGATCTCTTGCCAGCTTACTGCCATTGCTCCTTAGGGTAGTGGGAGAAATTTTTTAAAAAATTGCTGTTGTGCAACATGATGTCACTTTCAGGAAAAACCCAGAAGTGATATTATGATGCTCTAGGAATAGCCAGAAACTCTGTGTTTTCCCATAGAGTCTCTGTTGATTCCTAGAGTGATGTAACATCACTCCTGGCTTTCCCCTAAAGTGATATCATGTTGCATGTAATGATGGTACCTCCAAGTCTATGGCCCCATCTCCTTTTGGGTACTGGCCATAATCAGGTAGCCAGGTTTTCAATATTGACCCAGACTGCCCAGTATTTTCATAGACTGTCCAGGGAGAGAAAACTGAAAAAATACCGGACATTTAAATGCCTGACATTTTTATAAGGCAGTGTCAGGGCTCTCTTGGAGGCCCAGACAAAGACAGGTGAGCCAGAAGTAGTGCAAAGGATACTGGCAGAAGGGTTCAGCCTCACAGAATGCTGCCAAACAGGAAAACAGGTGGTGGGTGAAGGAGGTTTCAGAGGCAGAACCCCTTTCTTAGCTCTACTTCCTCCAAGCCAGAATAGTGCAAAGCACACTGTTTGGGCTTCAGGAGGCCATGCCAAGCCCCAGTGAAACCCAGCAGCAGTAGTTGCACCGAGCCAACAGCAGCTCTAGTATGCAGCTCTAGATCCAGAGAAATACATTACTTTTCTCTTTTATACTTCTGGGGCAAACTGTAACTAAGGCTGTGGTCATTACACATTACACATCCCAACCCCCGGTGGTGAAGGAGGTGGTGTGTGGCGGCGGCAGCAGCCGGGGGAGGCTTCCCTGAGCCCCGGCAGTGGTGGGAGGCAATGGCATGCGGCGGCGGCAGCGTGCGGCGGAGGCGTGCGGCAGAGGCTGTGGAGGCGGCTGGCAATGGCAGTGGCAGCAGCCGGGGGAGGCACCCTTCCCCGAGCCCTGCCGGCCACCTGGTGAGTTTGGGGAGAATGGGGGAAGGCAGCGGCAGTCGACGGGGCGCGGATCGGACCGGGTTTCCCCCCCCCCCTTTTTGCTCTTGGGCGCTTGAGTGCCCAAGTGCAAAAAGGGGGGGAAACCCGGGAGGACTGATCTGGACATCCCTCTTTCACAATTATTGCGAGAGAGGGATGTCCAGATCGGTTCATTGTGGGTTCAAAGCGCAACTCCCAGGAAAATAGTTGATTTTCCCGGGATCGGAAAAAGCTCTTCGAACCCGTGCTGGAACCCACTTCGCCTCAGGAGTAGCCGCAGCTGGTCTGATCAGCCCCTTTAAATGTGTGAGGAAACAGCACTTCCTCCCACATTAAAGGGCCATGTAGCCGCAGCCTTAGGGCTGTTAGCAGCCTGATCCTATACAGGAGTTCAGTAGGACATCCTCTGGAAGGTGTACTGAAGTCTGAGAAAAATGATGCAGGCCACTTTGGAGAGAAAGCTAGGCATATGAATGAAGCAAACAAACAGTTTGTGGACTAATACTCCCCCCCCCCCCCCAGCTTCTCACACCACAGCAAAGAGAGATTAAGCCTCCAGGAGCACCTTGTATTATTATTTCTTCCATGAGAGAGCCCAACTAGTGCTTCAAACAGTTGTTTTGTTTAAAAAAAATATCAGGGAGGCACAATTTTAATAAAGCAAATTTAAAGTTTCTATCAAAACACACGAATGACTCACAAGACACTGGCGTTCAATGTATCCACCCCAATGTTCTTTGTGTTCAGATTTATAGTGCAACATCCATCCTCTTCCAATTCTTGGGTTCTTCAAGTTTGCTCTTGCCTCTTTGAACTTTATCTTCTTATCTGTCAACATCTTCTTTAATTAGTGCTAAATAATTATTATCCTTTGTTAAGGTCTAGTGCTCACCTGAGTTGACGCTTTAATATTAAATTGATAGAGGTGGAAACTGCTGACTGAGTTGACACAGTAGCATTTAGCAAGAACTCACAATAAAAAACAAAGTTATTCAGATCTTGGTGAGATCTGGAGGTAGGAAATCTCATGCCTTGGACATATGCTAGGAGACTTTAATCTTTAAGTGAGGCTCAATAAACAGGTTTCTCTTTCATTTTCAGCATCTATATTATCACTATTTTTGGAGGATACTAGAAAGCTGATTTGGCCACAGATACAGACACCTTGGTGTAATCCAAATTGTAAAAGCTTCCATGTTTAAAGGCAATGGAACTTTCTTGCTTCAACCATGAGTTTTTTCAGTGCCATCCGAAGCAAAGTTCCAACACTTAGGCAAACCCTCTCTGACTCCAAACTTGACAATTTTCTATCTACACTTTGCTTTTCCTAGATAAAGGTAAAGGTTTCCCTTGCTTGAAAGCCAGTTGAATCTGACTCTAGGGTTGTGGTGCTCATTTCCATTTCCAAGCCAAAGAGCCAACACTGTCTGAAGACATCTCCATGGTCATGCGGCTGGCATGGCTAGACAACAAGGTGCACAGAACGCTGTTACCTTCCCACCGAAGTGGTACCTATTTATCTACTTGCAATTTCTTGCTTTTGAACTGCTAGGTTGGCAGGAGCTGGGACCAGAGACGGGAGCTCACTCTGTCACGCGGCACTTGGGTCTTGAACTGCTGAACTACTGACCTTCCTGTCTGCAGTTGTGCAGAGATGCTGTAGTGGTTCAAGAGAAGATGCACAGCACAGAGAGACTTCCCCTCCTCCTGGTTCTACTCAGCCAAGGGTGGCCAGTTTGGGTGCCTCTCTCCAACGAAAGACATTGTATGGTCACCAACAGGCACCTAATCTGCCAAACCCAGTTAGGGCCTCTTCAGACAGCCACTCATCCCCGTCAATGTGAAGGAAACACCAAAAGGTCTCTCACATGGCCCATCACAGAGGTACTAAAAAACCAATCCTGCTCAGCCCCTAACCAACCAGCTAGTCCAACAGTGATCAAAGAAGGGGAGGAAGCGACTTCCGGCAAGACTTGCGACCATGGCAGACGCGCTCCTCCGCATCTGCGGGGAGCGCGATCCGTACCCGGCGGGAAGAAGGGGCTTCGGACTGGTGCTGAGCCCCCAGAGACCCTAGTGAAGGGGCTCTGCCTGGGGTGGCACAAAGGGGATCTCTCCCTACAGTGGCGACCGAGGGATCGAGGTCCCTTTTCATCACCCCCATAGGTTCTCCCGTCCGTGGGAGCCGTATGGCTAAAAGCGCAAAACCGTGAAGCAGCAGAGAGTGCGAAGCTTTGAAGCTGGAACTTATAGTTACGCATGGAGAAAACGTGAGTCTGAAGTAAAAACAAACAGAACACAGCGGGAAAGGCGGATGGAGTGAACCCCCCCCCCCTCGAGACTGGCGTACTTACGAGACTCTTTACGTGGCGTTACTGCATGAAAAAAGTACGTTCGGCTTGCTAGATGGCGGCATCGCGCTTTAGAGGATATGAACTTTAAAAAGTTATAAGCGCAGTCGTAGAATTTGCTTCTTTCTTCCATCTTATCTAACTATCAACAAAAAAGTGCAGCCTCAACAATGGCGGGGAAACCGAAACCTTTCCCCAAACTAGGAAGTACAGTTCCAAGTTCAAAGGTTGATACCACAGAGATGAGCACTGTGTTCTCCTCGTTATTGCGACCTCTAGTGGACCAAATGACAGCTCTCAACGTCAAGATGGATAAAATGCAGCTGAAACTGAAGGAGTCGAATAAAACTACAGAGAAGCTGCAGCGAGAACTTCTGGAAGTTAAGACTTCAGTAAAAAATCATGATTTAAGGCTACAAAAAGCGGAGAAAGAAAAGGCCTTCCATTCTGATCAGCTCTTGAAACTACAGATGGAAAGATCGAATTTTTTCCTAAGACTTCAGAATGTGCCAGAGGATAAAGGAGAAGACCTTAAAAATCTGCTAAGTGAAGCGCTTGAACCAGTGACAGGCTTAAAAGCAGCAGAAATAAAAAGCGACATGGATATGGTTTACAGAACCTATCCAGATTATACCAAAAAGAATAGCCTGCCTGGTGAGATTCTGATAAGGTTCTCCAAAAAGTCAACAAGAGATGTGGTGCTTAGGACCACAAATAAAGCGGTTCTGAAGATCAAAGGAAAAGAAGTTAAAGTGATGAAAGATATCCCATTTGAAATAAGGAAAAGAAGGAAAGCCTATGGAAAACTGACATCTTGGTTACAGTCTGAATCTATTATCTACAGGTGGAATGTTCCGGAAGGACTGAGCTTCAGCATCAAAGACAAAAAATACAAGATTGACTCTGTTCAACAGGCAAAAAGTTTTTTGGAAAAAAGCAAAGAAAAGAAAAAAGAGAGAGACTCAGATGGTTCGCTGGCATCGCAAGAAAGTATGTATGGATTTGATAGCTCAAAGAGTGAAGAAGAAATTTCTGACTCGGAAAAAGGAGCAGCAGCTCCAAAGGCACAAGAAGAGACTGTTAAGACAAGAAGAGGAAGAAAGAAGAAATAAGGGCCGAATTGTTTTTATTGAAATTGCACTTATATATTTTATATAATTTGTATAATTAAGCATTCCTTCAAAAGAGCATGTCTGTCAAACAGCTTTTTTATTTTTCATATATCATCAGTAACAATGTTAATTGAAAATTAACCAAGGTTTAAAATGCTTCATATGTATTAGTGGTAAGGTAATATTAAGCAAATGCTAAAGCACACTCTGTATAAGGTAAATGTAGCTTAGAAAAGTAGCGATGTAGAAGTAGTAATAGATAAAACCAATAAAAATCTTTAAAAAAAAAAGAAGAAGAAGGGGAGGAAGCACCAAAGAGAATAGTGCAGCATATGATGCAGGATTTTATTTATTCAAATATTTGTATTCTGCCTTTCCTGGTGGCTCAAGGTGATCTGGTTGTGGTGGGAAGTGCCAGCTTATGGTGACCCTTTAGGAGGTTTTCAAGGCAAGAGATGTTCAGAGGTGGTTCACCATTGCCTGCCTCTGCATAGCAACCCTGGACTTCCTTGGTGGCCTCCCATCCAACTTCTAACCACCTGCTTAGCGTCTGCGGTCTGACGAGATCAAGCTAGCCTGGGACATCCAGAGCAGATGCTTTACAACTCACAAATAAAAAATAACACAATTTTAAAGCAACAGAATAATCCCCCCCCTAAAGATACCTCCCCAAAAAATAGTTGCTTGCAGCCCATTAAAAACCTTGGCAGATCAAATGGAATTGCAGCACACACACACCCTGTCCCTGAACACTTCTAATGATGGTGCTTGCCTCACCTTCACAGGGAGGCCATTCCACAGTGGAAAAGGCACAGGCTCTGGTTGACGCTGGGCTGTGTGCTTTAAGTGGGCAAACAGCCACTAGGTATCATTGTTGACCATAGTTGATGCATGAGTCATGGGGGGAAACTGTCCTTTGTATATGTGCATCCTAGGTCATAAAGGGCTTTAAAGGTCATAAACAGCATGTTGAATTGAACTCAGAAACCAACTGGCAGCAGGTGTGGCTTTTTAAGATGAACTGGAGATGTTTCTCTTGAATAGCCCCTGACAATACTCAGGTTGCTTCATTCTGAACCAAATGAAGTCTCCAGGCTGCCTTAAAGGGTAACCCAACATAGAGTGCACTACAGAAGTCCAATTGCAAGCTACAAAAGCATTGAACAGTGTGACCAGATCAGCTGATTCTAAGAAGGATGTGAGCTAAATGCAGCTTATTGAAGGCACTTTTGGCCATAACTCAAACCTACTTTTCTGGCAGCAAGGCTGGGTCCTTGAAAACCCCCAAGCTTTTACCCTGCTCTGCAAATGCCAACTTCACCCCATTCACTACAGGTGGATCCAATCCCTCTACATCAGCTTTCCTGATCTTTTCTCTTGTCTTGATTAAAGGGTGGTTTTAAATAACTTCCAGAACTGCCCCACCCCCAATTGGCTGCTAGACTCAGTGTCCATGATTCCTTCCACCCCCATATCTGCATTCTTCAAATCTCCGGGGGGGGGGGGGGGTTGGGGACAGACGGGTGCCAAAAGACATTTGCACAGGAGAAATGTGCTAAGCTGAGATACAGGCTGAAATGGTGTAAACATACCTTCAGGTGTATAAAGCAATACACCTATAACATGCTAATAGTGCACAAACTCCTCCCATGTTTAGGACAGATTGCTAGGTTACATTTTTGCATATGTCTGTTGGCGCACACATTGCTACTTGCTATCTTCTAAAGTACTACTTGCTATCTTCTAAAGTACACCCAGACTTAATTATTGCAGTGCACTCCACAAGGGGCTGTTTTTGAAGATCATTCTGAAGCTTCACGTGATGCAGTATTGCTGCAAGGCTAATCGCTACATCTGTACAGGAACATATATCACCAGTTTCGGCAGCATCTCACTGGCTGTTGATTTGTTTTTCAGAACAATCCAAAGTGCTGGTGCTTATTTTTGAACTCTAAATTGAAGTGAGACCTGGTAAGTGTGTATCTGTGTAATATGGAAAAAGTTATGAAATGATCTATACATAGGCTTGGACATGCCACAGTATTTCCACAGATGGAAAGATCTCCAACCATGGAGGGCAACGTTCTTACCTCTACTTCCTCGGCAGCACCAAATATCTTCAGTGCTGCTCCTGAGGGTCCCCTTCCCCCCAGGAACACTATTGGAGCAGCAGCAAAAGGGGGAAGCACCTCATTCATCACTTGAAATGACACTAAGCATAATTTCATCCTGGGGGCATGGAATTTGAAGTTACATCTGTTTCCCAAACTGAGTTGAAGGAAAAGGAAAGCATGTTCCTCAGCATGCTCCTGCTACCTCTCCAGGCTATTGGTTACCTCCTACCATCTTCTCAAGTATTTTTTTTCTTTGAGGAGGGAGATTTTCAGGGAAGGTTGGCTATATCTACTCTTTTTAATTTTCTTAAGAAATATTTTTCCAGATAATTATCTGGGGAAACTCTGGGCAAATAAAGGACATTTCTGAAGTGAGCTATGGGAAGCCACACTCTAGGAAAACCATTAAGAGTAGACTAGACACTTAAACCCTTAACCAAGAGGCATAACCTTCCTTTAAAGGGCCAGTTCGGAAACTTTCCTGGATGGCAATAATGTCTACCACACCAGGCAATATCACATACAAAACAGTCTGTCAGATAGATGACTAATCATGCAAATACCTGAATATTCATACAGTTGAGTGTCTGTTCTGGATCACCCACATCATCCATGATGCTAATTTCATGGTAGATGGGAAGACAGGACACCATCACCATGAAAGACTGAGACTAAGCAGGTAAAGATCTCAACTAGGGTGAGCCTAGTTAACCCAGCTGAATAAATACCTGAAGAATACCTAATTGGTATGGGGGGTGTTTTCTAAGCCAAATACAGATTAGAGAATCTGATTCGGCTACTGATATAGAAGATACTGATAATAGCTGAAAATATTGGGCTTTTATTTGGCAATACCCAATAGCGGCTGTGAAGAGGTTTAATGTTTAAAGGGCTACAGTTAACCTTTCATTTCTGGCTCTTTCCGGCTGATTGCTCTGGTTTCCAAGGCAACAGGATACAGGGGGATCTCTGCAGGCCAATAGCAAAAGCCCCTTAGGGGGAACTTGGAGCCAATCACTGCAATGCATTTGCAAATGGCATTGCATAGCAGGTTTGCAACTTTGCAAAGTTGTTGCTGGCTTCAAATGTGAAGTCCAGATAACTACCTTGCTTTCCCAGGGAACAGGAAGGAGCGGGGGCAATTTGGCCAGTAGGACTTCAGGTTAGGGGGAAGCACTGGTCTTAAGCCAATCACAGAAGTTTGTTCTTTTTTGAAATTCTTTTGTGCATGGGCAGACAGCATAAAAGGGTCTGGCTGAGCTAGACTCCATTGCTGAGAGAGGTGGAAACTGGAGTGTGTGCTGGCTTTTGCTTCAGCTACTACTATAAGCCTGACTCTTCTGTTGCTTGAGGGTGTGTCCAGACAGACAGCTAATCCTGCCATTGGCCCGGCTGTAATTTGAGCTAGATCTTTTTGATCCAGCGTTGTGCGACCAGACAGATTGCCTGTGAAGTGCTTTACTGCGCGTGACTCCTGTGGTGGATTGTCTAGATGGCATCCACCATAAGGAGCCATGTGGTCAGCTTTTTAAAAAAACTGTCTGCGCATGCGCATATGTGCCTCACCATTTACTTGTTTATCCACGCATGCACGGACTAAATTGGTAAAAGCGCCACTAATGGTACCTTCCTCTAGGTACCCTTTCAGTTTATAAAGTTAATAAAGTTCAGGAGACCTTCAGAAACATTAAATTGTTCGGATCGCTTGAGCGGAGCTCTGGGGATATCGCATGTTTAAGTGATTATGCATGGATCACTAAGAGTTTTTAAAAATGGCAGCCGTTCGGGATGGTCTGGAGACCATCCCTATGGGCTGATCGCGCACTGGAGGTACAACCTGATGGTGGAAAGTCCAGCATTGGCCCATTGGCCAGCTTTAGACTGGACTTTCCCTACTATCTTTTAAGTACGGATCCCCAATGGGGATCGACGGGCTACCATTTGGTGGGGAGGGCGGGATATAAATCTCAATACATAAATAAAAAATAAAATAAAATACAGAAGCAGGATAAAGTTTCTCCGGGTTTGCCCTTTGCTTTGGAAGAAAACAAAGCATCACTGGGCTTCTGTTTATTGGTATGGCCTTTGTTCCGGTGGGCTAGCAAAAGTGCCTGTCCACCCTGAACTTTTGAATGTTCTGTGGGGCTTCCAGTGCTCTTGCTTCAGCAAAAATAAATAAATAGATTGATCAATTAAAACCCTGCTAGGATTCTCTGGCATGAGTTTGGTTAGTTCTGTTGGGTTTGTTTGCACTGCTGCCACATTGGCACTGGGTTGTGCTGCTGGGCACTATTGCACTGGTATTGCACATCAGTTGAGCTAGCCATTTGCCACAATGGCCCTGGGTTCTGCTGCTCAGCACTAGCAAGTTGGTACTGGGTTTTGCTGCTGGGCACTATTGCACTGGTTCTGGTGTCCTTGCAGAAATGCCCCCTCAGTTTCTACTTCCGATATTCTCAGGTTTGACCTTAGTCCTGTTGTTTTTTTGGCACTGCCATAGTGGCCCTGGTTCTGCTGGGCACATTGCACTGGTTCTGCTGCTGGCCTTGCAGAAATGCCCCCCTCCCCCTACACACAAACACTTCACTTGCTGCTGCTGCGGAGATTCTCTGAGACATTCTCCTGGGCTTGTATTGCTTTGCTATTTTCCCCCCATTGGAAACAATGGAGGATGGGGGCACCTTCTTTAGGTACCCATAGAATTGGACCCCCTGGTCCAATCTCTTTGAAACTTGGGGTTCTTTTGAGAAGAGGCTCCAGCAACTATGCTGCAAATTTGGTGCCTCTACCTCAACCTCCCCCCTCATGTTTATTTTTCATTTAATGAGATCAAGCTTTTTAATTAGGTCTGCTATGTCATCCCAATGAGCATTTACAGACAAAGATTAAAAAATTACACTGAAGGCAAAGTAGTGCTATTCTTCCCCCCCCCCCCCCCCCCTTCAAACAGCATTTCAAAAACTGAAAGGTGGCAAGGGAGGGAAGGGGAAAAGGTCCAGTTTATTTTGTTTTTATTAGCAAAAAATGAAACCCTTGACTTTCAAGAATGTTCACAGTTCATGATCCTTATGCAAGCCTGCTTTTTACATAATCATTTTAAGTGGAGACTTGATGAGTAGTTAAGCAAGCTATTTCCAGTGCTGAAATCAAATTCTTACCTTCCAATCTCTCTCTCTCTCTCTCCCTCCCTCTCTCTCTCTGTGCTTTCACCCTTAACCAGGGGTCCGTTGGAGTGGGAGCGCACAGGAGCGGAGCTCCGGGAGTGAGAAGCCCAGGGGGCGGGCACATGACCAAGCCCCGCCCCCTCCTCGGCTTCCCCGAGCAGTGCAGAGGCGCAGCGCCCCGGGGAAAGCCCTGCTAGGGTCTTTATTGTTTTTAATGTTTTGTTTTAATATTGATAATTTTATCATTGTTCCTTTTATGACTGTGTGCTGCTTTTCCAGAGACTTGCTCAAGGTGGCATATAAATTTTCTAAGTGTACCATTTTTTATCTGGGCACATGGCACATAAGTACTGGAGAAATTTCACCAACCCTTCAGCAGCTTCCACCCATCAGTTTGGTGTAGTGGTCAGGAGCTGGACTCTAATCTGGGAGAACCGGGTTTGATTCCCCACTCCTCCACATGCAGCTGCTGGTGTGACCTTGGGCCAGTCACAAGTTCTCTCAGAGCTGTTCTCTCATGAGCGGTTCTCAAAAGACCTCTCTCAGCCCCACCTACCTCACAGGGTGTCTTGTTGTGGGGAGGGGAAGGGGAAGGGATGGGTGGTGCACATGTCCTGGGTATCTCAAGTCTCCTTGAAACCCGGTGGTTTTAAGGGAGCAGGAAGAGAATGAGGGTGTGTTCTTTACACTTATTTTTATTGCACAAAGTATTGGATGGGGAAGGGAATGGAGAAAGAGCAGGTCAGTTTCACTCACCTGTGGAGTGGAGCCTGAGGGGTGGGTGTTGCCTTCTGACACACTTCCGGTATGTTAGGGGGTGTGGCATATGCAAATGAATTATGCTAATGAGTTATGCTAATGAGCTCCTGCACCTCTTTTTCTACTAAACGACCCCTGCCCTTAACTACAATATTTTTCTTTCCCTCTGCAACTGCCTACACCTCCATAGGAAAATTCCAGCTGATTATATCCCCCTGGGTCATGAAAGCCACTGATGGGGTATCAGTGAAGAAACTAGGAAAAACAAACAAATATACAATGCAGTTTTTGTAGGGAAAAACACATTCTTACAATCAGCCACCATTTATAATGCTATAGTCCCTCTGCTGGACTAAAGGAAAAACAACATGGTCTCAGATAATGAAAATTTACATTGGCTTCTAAATACACATTCTTGTGATGGGATACTTGGAACTGATAGCTGTTAAGACGTCTTTTGGTTCAATTGAAACCATTAAATTATTTTATCCAGAATAATTCTGCAGCTGCTGCTAGTTATGTCCATCAGACATTTTGGCTGGTAGGATGGTCTTTCACACAGGGCTGGGGAGTGGTGAGGGAAGCAGGCAGGACTGGAGCATATATAAACATGCTCATGTTAAGGTAACATTTTGTGTGAGCCAGCTGTATTGCTCATATCCATGTACATCTGATTTGATCCCCCAGCCATGTTGGTCCAGATATTCATCTTTCTAATAATGTTCTATGCCTGGCAGAGGCCAGAACAGAGCCTTGGGAACATATACCCCCAGCACCACAAGTGTGTGGGCTGAGACACCACTCAGACAAAGCTAAGTGCAGTTCATCCTGTCTGCATTATTCTTTCACCAGTTTTGGAGGGGGAGGGGGAGAGAAGGATCATATATATCAAGCAAAATGCATACATACTTGTCCCAGATCACATTTTAGTCCATCAAATAGTCTATTTGATCAAAGTCTCACATGATTGTGCCTACACACAGATACTAAGGGGTGAATATTTAGAGATACAAGGAAGTACTGCTATTACCATAACACTCCTGTTCAGAGAGCGTTTTAAGTCCTGCCTCATGGTTTGAGATGATGGTGACCTGGAATTCCCCTCAGTGCACTCATACCCCCTCACCACAGGACTTCTGGTTACAGGCCTAAATGCACACGAGCTGTAATAAGGGTATTCATGGGGCTTCTCACTGTATCTGAATCTGTCTGACAGCTGAACTTTCCAAACTGTTCAAAGTTGGGTCTGCCTTGATGCTTCCTGGACCTAAGCAAAATCCAGAGACGAAAGCAAAATCCAATATATATAAGCAAATAATAGACATACAGCCCACGACACAAAGAGGACTTCATTAACATAAGGAAAAACTCATACTACTTAATATACCAGAAATTATCATAATCTATAATAGTTCCGATTAATAATCAAAGATTATCAGAATAATCAAGTATGTAATAACAACAACCCATTATCTGAATTTCCATTATACCATTTTGAATAAATTGTTCCCTACCTCCTTGCACGAATATGCAAACGGGAGAGCTGGGCGTGTGCTGCAGCTTCTGTGCCCCCATCAAATTGCAGCAAAGGATTGTTGCATTTTGAAGGGCATTCCCCTGAAACCAGTGGAGCCATTTTATACCTGGGAATAGATCCCAAAGTCCAAACCATGTGCCATACTTTCGTTATGAATGTCTCCCACATATACAAAGCATGGCTTTTCACTTTAAAATCTGTTCAGCCGAAAGTCCATGTTTTGCCAGTTGCCTACCGCTCATTAATATTCTGAAGGCCAGCATCTCTAGCACACACCATTACTAAAACAAAGCCAAGGTTACTTAGTGCTTAAGGCTCCCAAAAGCAAGTGTTTCCTATGAAATTACCCTCTTATTTTTCAGTAAACTAAAGTGAAATCAGAAATTTAAAGCAGTGGAATTTTAGTACGCATGCAACTTAAAATGGGTATCTAATTGATACTGTTTTGTCTAAACTTTGAGGGGTTTTAGAAATGATGATGAAGGGGAAGCAGGCGGTGAAAGGGGCAAGTGTTTCCTGCTTCTGAACTTCCCTGCCTTTTCCAGAATGAAGCTTCCAGGCCCGATGGAACTGTGATGTGGGTAGGACAGAAAAACTTACCTGTGATGTGGTGTAGAAGCCTAGCATCCCGTTAACATGGTCCTCTATGCATGCGGTCCTGTTAAGTGTAGCAACACAGTTCCTGCCTAGGCTATGGATATCTGGAGTTCTAACGGTACAGGCATAGCAGCTGCAGCTGCTGCCCAGCTGGGTGCAGGCAATGCAAGTTCTGTTTGCCCACCAGCATCATGTTTAAATCAGGCCCCAGGCTCTCCTTCCCAAGGAGAGGAACAAGCTGCCCCTGCCTGCATTAGGTACCGGATTTCCCTATAAGGATAAAGTTCTATTCGTATAAGGCAGGGTTCAAGACACCTTCCGGTGAAACAGCTTTACTTTATTAAGTGATTTCAGGAACAAGACTGAAAATCCCAGGGCAACAGCCCTGTTTAAATAGCAAACAAAAGCTGCACCCAAACACCCCCCATTCCCAACGATAGGCTATTTACATAACATTACTTCCTCACTGGTCATCTCCAGAGTCCTGGCGGCTATTGTTCTGGATCTCCAAACTCAGCCAGTTTCTGGTAGACAGTCCTGGAATGTTCCAGCCCTAATACATAACACTGCAGGGGTTCTCAAACTTTTTGAGGCAAGACCCACTTTTAAACATGCCGACTTGGATCCTGCAACATCATTCCCCTCCAGCATATCTCCAGCAAATGTGGAAGATTTCCTCCACTGCAGCACTTGCTCCCAGTGCCGCTAGCACTTCCATGCACACAAGATCCACGTTTTTCTTATGCATGTTGAAGTGCTAGTGGCGGCTGAGTGCTGCAGTGAAGGCAAGCCTCTGCAGGGGGCAGAGAGAAAGGCCAGGGGAATGGTGTCATAGGGTCCAAACCACTACCCTTTTTTGCACTCTTTTGTGAAGTTACTCCATGCTACTTTCCCCTTCACTAATATAACATGCAGATACCTCACACCAGTTAGCACGGAACGAGCTTATACTTTTTTTGATCATGTTTTATAAGGATAAATACATACCATTTCTGAGCAAAAGGCCATTTTGCACGCGGTGCGGAGGAAAATCCAACATGGGCTACTATGTCCCCCAAAGCCTCCTCTCCCAGCTCACCCTGTTCGTCTCCTCCTTGCCTTGAAAACTGCTTGTGATATAATCATCCTACCTGGAGTTCCAGTTGTGATACACATGCTGCTTGGTCCTAGGAAGGCTGTTGCCATTCTCCATACCAGGGCCCCCCAGCCCATGGAGACATGTGGAGATGGCATCAGAAACAACCATATCCTCAGCTCATCAGAGGTCATAGCTCAGTGGTAGAGCTCATAGTTTGCATACAGGACACTCATAGTTCAAGCCCTGTCGGGTAAAGAATCTCAGTGTTGAGAAAGAGGTACTAACTGCCAGAATATTAAACTAAATGGTCCTACTTCATAAAGCCATGCCCTCTAAGTTCACATGCACTCATCTCTCTAGGTCTAGTCACTTCAAATGCTTCTGCTGGGTCATGGCATCTGACCACATAGGCGAAGGAGGCAGGCTACTGAGCTAATATAAGAATCAGCCCTTGTCCTGCTGTAATGGAAACTATTTATTTGTGAATTATTTGTTAATGAAAACCAAGCATGTGCAATTACAGATGCATTTCTATCTGTACCTCTGCCGGTCAGACATCATCACATAAACAACCTTACATTTTTGCTTTGAACAGTATATATGCAGAGCTTAAAGTGACTGTGCTCAGACTGTACTCAGAAACTTGTAGGCATATGGGGGGGAGGAGTTTCCCCCTATTCATTATGTGCAATAAGAACATTTTTCTATGTTTTTTGTCCCCATGTGGACCATACAGTTCGGTGTGTATTACACATTATTCTTTTGTTAGTTGCAGGTGTGAATAATACAAACCACAACCTTGTGAAGAATTGGGCGCACTGTCTAAAGAACTGGATTTACATCTTTGAAATCATCATCACTGAAGCCTGTTTCATGAATTGAGTTAGAAGGAAAACTACACATATTTAATTGCACTCAGAATGAATAAACAGTCCAACTGCAGGGGGCATGAAAGCACTGTAGAACTGTTTGATTCATAGGACTTTCTTCAAGATCTGCAAGTTTTCTAAGCTTTTAGACACTGGAATAATGTTTATTTTGTTACTGATGTATCCTAAGCTTTTTTAAGCAAAAGAGAAAAGCAAGGTGGAGACATCCATGAAGAGCAAGTACCATCAGTTTAATAAAATGGTTCTAATAAAATCATGGGCTGAATTTATTCATTTCATATCATTCTATTAGATGTCTGCAGGGTTAGAGAATAACAAAAAGGAACAAAGTAGGCCTTGAAGAGCATGGGAAGTCATTGGGGAATGGGGAGGGAGATGGGAGGGAAACTAAAATGTTGATTATGCATTCAGTTCAATTACACATAATTAGATTAACTTTAATAAGACATGAGGCCAGCCATGAGGTTAAGCCAAAGGCAAACCCACAGCAAAGATGGGTTTTGAAGACAAACTTACCCTTTTTGAGATCTTTTTTGAGTTCATTTCTTGTCACATCCTGAAGACACTGCTGTGTGTGTGAATTGCCACCAACTCGCAGCGGACTTATGGCAACCTCAGCAAGGGGCTTTCGAGGCTGAGAAGCAAAAAAGGTTTCCCATTGCCTTCCTCTGCGGTGTCTTCCTTGATGCTCTCCCTTCCAAGTTCTGACCCTACTTAACTTCTGAGATCTGATAAGATTTGGCTATACCATGCCACCTTTCCTCAAAGACATAGTTGTGCTCCCCAAAACTCACCTGGCACTGGTGACCACAACAAGGGATGAAGGGGGCTTGTGACATGAAGGGCTGTTTCTGGGGCCTCTATTATGCCAAAGACCACTGACACAACAGCATGTGAAGCACTAAAACCTCTGTGAAATATGGTTTATCTGAGATGCTGGTTCCCCAGGTACTACTGCAGGGCATAAGGAAAGGGCAGAATGGAGGCCTCTGCATTAGCCCTCCTCAGTACCACTGCTACCAGGTACATCTGCACAGGGAAAAGAAGGAATGGGGAAATGGGCACCTCAAAAAAGGTATTATAGCACTGGGAAAAGTGCAGAAAAGGGCAACTAGAATGATAAAAGGGTTGGAACATTTTCCCTATGAAGAAAGGTTGAAGCACTTCGGGCTCTTTAGCTTGGAGAAACGACAGCTGAGGGGTGACATGATCGAGGTTTATAAGATTATGCATGGGATAGAGCAGGTAGAGAAAGAAGTCATTTTCTCCCTTTCTCACAATACAAGAACTCGTGGGCACTCCATGAAATTGCTGAGCAGTCAGGTTAGAACAGATAAAAGGAAGTACTTCTTCACCCAAAGAGTGATTAACACATGGAATTCACTGCCACAGGAGGTGGCAGCGGCTACAAGCATGGACGGCTTCAAGAGGGAATTGGATAAACATATGGAGCAGAGGTCCATCAATGGCTATTAGTCACAAGGTATTGATAGGAACTCTCAGTCTGGGGCAAGTGATGCTCTGTGTTCTTGGTGCTTGGGGGGGCAACAGTGGGAGGGCTTCTAGTGTCCTGGCCCCACTGCTGGACCTCCTGATGGCACCTGGTTTTTTTGCCCACTGTGTCACAGAGTGTTGGACTGGATGGGCCATTGGCCTGATTCGACATTGGCTTCTCTTATGTTCTTAAATACATAAAGTAGCGGTAGTTGCAGATCCCAAATGCATGCGGTGACTCATTGTTGAAACTCATGAAAGTATATACCACGATAAAACTGTTGGGACAGGATCTATATTGCTCAAGGCTACTGAGTAGAATGAATAGTTCCATTTAAGTAAGTTTGGACAGGATCCTTCCCTATGCAGGTACAGCATCCCAGGGTAGAATGATCCCATAGGGGGTAAAAAACCTACTCTCTCCTGCCCCCCTTGGCAAATGTACAGGTATTACACTCGGTCATCATGAAGACAGGAGACTCACACAGTCTCCCATCTAGACAGCCCCTCCAATTAGTATAGGAATGTACATTCCAGAGCATATGTTCCTCATATCTACAGATCTTAAATAGCAATGGACTGAAATGTGTGTGTGTGTGTGTGTGTGTGTACGCACATGGTGGGGGGTGATTTTTATAAATCTTTTTTGCATTGCCCCTAAGATTTCTGCAGTAAAAAAAATGTGCTGGGAGGAGAGAGAATATGTTTCTCCACTTAATTTCCCTGTTGCTGAACTGTGCAGGTAAGCTATTTGTATGGTAACACAAGAGCATTGGCCGTTACCTCAGCAACAGGTGTTTTTTCTTCCTGTTCTATTCTGAGGGGGGACAACTTAAGCAGGATGCAATTTTTTTGATCTTTAAATATGGAGAGAAGAAGTGGCAACAAAAATAAAACAACTTTGGCTCATTTTCCTATGGTCAACCCCTTTTTTCCTCCTGGAGAGAAAACCATCAGGAAAAGCCCCAATCAAAACACAGAGATCAAATTGGTGACAGAAGGCACACTAGATCTACTGGGAGATACACCCTTAATGAGACACGTGTTATTAGATTCACTAGCCACTCTAGAACATGGAATCTTAGCAAAACTTAGTATGAAGTGTGACAGATGCAACAGAACCAGTGCAACAGAACTGTGTGCAAGGGGGAAATTATGATTTTGGAGAACCAACAGAGACAAAATAATTTAAAAATTAGAGGAACAGGTGAAAAAGCTGAAGGCTCTACTGATTTAATTGCCATTTCAGCAACGTGGCTAGCATCTGCTTTAAAACTTGAAAAGCATATTGCTCCCATGATAACAATGCATATAGACTTGGCTCAGCTAAGCTAACAACCCTAGATTTAAGGGTCCTAGAGACACTATAATTACTCTTCTCAGTGTACTAAAGAATTTTTTAAAAAAGAAGCTAAGGGAAAAGGACATTTGCTATCTCAAGACCAGAAAATACATATCTTCCAAGATGATCTTTTGCCAGAGACTCTGTGAAAGCGGCGTGAATTGAAACCAATCAATATGTTAGTTGAAGCTAGAATTCATTATAATTGGGTCACTCCATCCAAGCTTCAGATTTTGCATCAAGGAGTCCCATACCAAGTCCCATACCAACAGATCTTGATAATGGTTATCAGCTTTTACAAACTTTGAACATCTCAACTCCACAAGGATTAATTAAAAAGTCACAAAAAAGAAAAATAAGTGTTCCGCTATAAATGTTCTCCATAAGTTAGGGAACCTCAGAAGAAGGGTCTTTTAGTACCCTTTCCCTGGGTTGTATTTTTGTGGGGTTCTGGTGAGTTAGCCTCACAGGGAGGTTTAGTAGATTAGTTTAGATGGGGGGTGGGGAGGGTGTATTGGGGGGTTCAGTCTTATTTGAAATAATTCCCAGGGTATTAGCTCTTTATGTTAAAAATAGATACTTTTAAAAATAACCCACAAGGAGTAATGGTGCTTTTAATTGTAAAATATCTTAGTTCCAATGTATGGTTTGTATCATAAGTTATGATTTGTTAAGAAAAGTATTTTAAAGGCCATAGTACATGGCCATAGTATAATTCTTAGTGAGGTTTGACTATAGTTGATATATTATTTAACTTTTCAGCATTTCTTACATTCTATCATTGGTATCATAATATAATATTTTAATTTACAACTGTAGACACAAATAGGAAATTTATTGTAACCTAGTTCAATGTAAGGCTGATACCTGCAATATTCTATCAGAGTTCTGTGTTATGTATATCAAACTTCAAAATAAAAAGTTTTTAAAAAACGAATGACTTCATGCAGTTAAGTCAGATTGGCTATTTGGTAACAGACCAGTGTAGTGGTTAGAGTGCTCAGCTAGGAATAGGGAGACCAGGGTTCAAATCCCCATTTTGCCACTGAAGCTCAGTAGAGCATCTTGGGCTAGTCATTCTCTCTCAGCCTAGCCTACCTGACAGAATTGTGAAGGTAAAATGCAAAAAAACATTTATGTCACCCTGAGCACCTTGGAGGAATGACAATGCAATAATAATAAAAAAAGTGATCCCTGAATGGCTAGGCTGTCATAGTCTTCCCAATGGCATTGTTAAAAATTGGAACCAAAGCTATTGCCATCAGGAAAAACAGAAAGGAGAAAGGCTTATGATGTTCAGGAACATTTCTGGTCTCTAGAAACTTGATGCTGAAACTGGCCATCCATGAATAATAGGCATCACTACTCTTAAGCACTTAAGCACAGGAGCAAAGTGGAACGTACAGGAGCTATGTGGACTGTGCATCAACTGTACTGGTTACTGATCAGTTTCCGGCTTCAGTTTAGGTTCTGGTTATCCCCTACAAAGCCCTTTGTGGTGTTGGCCCCATACACCTTCAGGACCCCCTTTCCTGTTATGCAACAGTTTTGCAAATGTGAGCAAAGTTTACTGAAGGTGCCACTGCAAATGGGTAAGTCACAGGCCTGTGACTGTAGCTTTATGCAGACGACCCATGTGTGTGTTCACTCATCATGCTGAGTGGTAGAGTGTCAATGAAAGTGCTGTCCCTGCTCCAGCCTCCCGCCAGTTTGGTGCAGTGGTTAAGTGTGTGGACTCTAATCTGGGAGAACTGGGTTTGATTCCCCACTCCTCCACTTGCAGCTGCTGGATGACCTTGGGCAAGCCATAGCTCTGTACCAGCTGCTCTCTCAAGGACAGTTGTCTCAGAGCTCTGTCAGCCCCACCTACCTCACAGGGTGTCTGTTGTGAGGAGGGGAAGGGAAAGGAGTTCATAAGCCGCTCTGAGACTCCAAGTGAGTGAAGGGCAGGATATAAATCCAATCTCTTCTTCTTCTTCTACACAGCATGGAATTTACTTGCATGGTAAAGTTTTGCTTGAAGGCATACTTGCATGCAAGTTTACTACTGGGGACAAGCTAAAGGCTGCTTCTTCCTATGGTAGGCTCCAGCTCTGTCTATCCATGTTTTCCCCTCCCATCACACATGCTGCAGGTCCATGCTATATAGAAGCTGAACTACTGATTCCTCATGGAGACCCTTTCCATGTTTCAGTGGGTGCAGACTGATGCCTGTGCTGGGATGAGAGACCAAACAAGGGCTGTCTATGTTACCCACCAAAATAAAGTCACATGCCCTTTAGTTTATATAGAAGGGCAAGCCTTGGCTGGGGCCAGCTCAGAGAGGGACCGTTACCACCCCATGCTGGGGATTAGCTGGGACTTCTAAGGTAACAACAGGAAGAAACTTCTCTGAGAAATTCCTTTGCCAGACAATATTTTTCCACCAGTTTCATTTGATTCATTAAGAGCAGGAAATACAGTAATTCTCGCATTGTATTTTAAACCTTGCTGGGGAGTGGTGGGGGGGCAGGAAGAATTCATGTCCCTTCAGTCTCTGGGTGGCATCCTCTATGGAGGCACACACAACACACACTGGATTAATGACGGATTGTTGTGATTTCAAACAATGCAGGAGAAGGTGCCTTTTGTACTGTGCACTCAAGGCATTAAGGAAACATTTGTTTTCTCCAGCTTAGTGTGACTTCCTCAAATGGGTGCTAAGGGGCCGCTCCTCAAATCCTTTAGAGACAGTTGATTTCCTTCCTCCCTTTTCTTCTCCCTACCAAATAGTTAAAAAAGAGATTATAATTTCAATTCTTAAAGCTTTTTAAATATTGTTTTCCTGGTGACTTCTACAGAAACCTGCTGGAGGTCTGGAGTGCATTGAAGCTGGCCCCATTAATCTGTTACTGACATGCAAAAATGGTTTTAAAAAGAATTATGGGGGGAGGGAGAATTAATTCCCCAGGAGAAGGATTTATTTTCCTGACTGCTGGTGCACAGCGCTACCATAACAGCTGCCCATGCTAGAGATCTGGTCCTTCCACCAGCTGTTGATCATCTGGACTCCACTGGCAATGGAAGTGACATCTGCTCTTAGCCCCACCAAGCAGAGCGGAGAGGTGCCAGAGCCCAACAGCCTCAGTTCCTGATCCAGGCAGGCAAGGAAAAGGATTCTTGTGCCAGACCACGGCCCTGGATTGAAACACAGAAGGGGGATCATTTAGGTCAGGCAGGGTGGGCTGCAGAGAAGAGAGGCAAGTGGACAAAGTAGGACAGGGAGAAGCTGACAGGCCACTGAGAACAGGAAGACTGTGGGATGTCAAAGCACTACGAACGTGGCATGGGCTCTGAGGAGGGAAGGGGGGAAGGACAGTTGAGGTAAAGAAGAGCACAAAACACTTGGTCCCCTTTTCTGACGGCATCTAAGCCAAAACTAAGCTGGGTAACATGAGATGGATTTCTAATATGCTGTCAGGTGGGTAAATGGGTACATGTGGGAGGCAAGCACTCAGGTTGGTTTATGAAAGGATGCAGCTTGTGGAGCTGGATTTGGGCAGCAGGGGCTTTGCAGTACTCAAGGGCAGAGTATATTAACAGGTAGGGGTGAGCTCCTAACATCCTCCCCTGTTCAAAAGTCTTGCTCCTGCTCCTTGCAGCAGTGTGGGGGAAGGCTTCAGACTGGAGTGCCTCACCACCTAGCAGCACTATTTTTCCTTGCTGAAAATCTCTGGGCCCAACAGAAAAAGAAACTGCCTCCTCTCAAGTCTCTGCAGTCAGTTGTGGTTTACTGTGTCAGGGCAGGAAGGGGCATGCCAAATCATGAACAATCGTCATTCTCCATGGCTGCCAAAGTGGGGCATTCCTTACTGATTGGAAATGCCTCCTCTTGGTAACAGGGTGGGCTATGTGATGAACTCCAGTCACCAAAGGTGAGGGGGCTTCCCAAAGTCCCTCCAACCAGCCTGGCCAGATAAACAGGCTCTCAGGGGAGGGGTTTTTTGCTGCTCTGTGGAGCTCCGGCCACTGTTTTTTCTCTTCTTTCCCTTCCTCTCCGCTCCTTCTTAGTTGGGGCAAAGAGAGTCATCTTTGGCCCAGCTGAGGGTAAGAGGCATGCTTTCAGAACACATCCCTCCCTCATTTTTCTTCTCCCGCACAGCCTCCTTTTAATAAGGTCCTCTTCAGTAACTTGTTGTATGCCCTATGAGGGAAGGAAGGGGCATGTCTATCATTAAGATGACTAGATTGCCTCCTCCTTCCCAGAAGTCCTGTCCTCTCTCTCCATATTGGGCTACCACAGTCAGCTACACCCTTGTATTAGCTGGTAATGGTGGGTGGGGCAGCTGTTTTGGCATGAACTGGTGCATTCTTTCAAAACTGTAGAGTGAAAATATCACCAGCTTCAACCCTAGTGTGAGGTCTGATATCTGCAAATAACTTGGCAGAACAGCAACAAAATTATGACTTGTTTTTCAACACAAAAAGTAACTGTGTCCTGCATGGAATTAATACCACTTCCCAGACTGAACCCTGACTGGCATGAGGTGGACTCCCTCTATGTCATCTGTCAGAAGTGCATATGCCTGACTCTGAATCATTAGATCCCAAACTCATCAGCCCTCTGCATGAAGCTGCTCTCCTGAATGCCACTAGATCAGGATTGGGATATTCTATTGATTTATCAAGTACTGCTAACATTTGCTTTTAGTGCCATGGCAGAATCTTGCTATATCCATGCCCATTTATCTACCATCTCTCTGATCAGTTCACTCTAGTGCTGAGCTGAAAAGGGGAAGCACGCATCTCATTAACATTTTCACCCATACAAAACACACTCTTGCTTTTGTGGGGGAAATTCGCAACCTTTTAAGAGGGCACAAAGTGGTTTGCCAGAGAGTAGATACTGGAGAAGGGAATGGTCCCTCTTGCTGAAACAACCACTAATGCTCCCCAGTCTCACTTACTTGACCAGTTGGGACAATATGTGGATGGACATCCCACTGGAAGGAATGCACCACGAAGGGACAACATGCACTGCTATCCTCATTTAACCTTTTGCTCAACAAATCACATGCAACTATGTGCAATTAGTCATAGGTGGAAACCAAAAGAGCAGTGAGTGCACATGTAATATTTCTAGGATTATAAGGTTATTCAAAAAGAGATCTCAGCATCCATCTATGCATCATCCTTGGAAATATCTTAAGAAAGATTACCTAAGTAGCTAACACAAGGTGCATAAACCAGAAACAAGACATTTCAAGAACTGCTCTTCGGCACTGCAGACTTCTGATCAAATATTTGTAAATCGACATCAAGAATGAGGGCTTCCGTTTCATATACAAATAAATTCCCTCTGGAATTATAAAACCAGATCCTGACCTGGATGGCCCAGGCAGGTCCAATCTTGGAAGGTAAGCAGGGTTGGCCCTGGTTCATATTTAGATGGGAAACCACCAAGGAGTTCCAGGGTTGCTACGCAGAGGTAAGCAAGGGCAAACCACCTCTGTTCCCTTCTTATCTTGAAAGCCCTACAGGATCCCCATAGAGTCTGCTGTGCCTTGGCAGCACTTTCTATCACTACCCAAAAGAAAAAGAAAGCTGTGTTCCTTGCACAAACAAATTATCATTTTAGAACAACAAGGGGGATATGTAAATGGAAAAACCATGCAGGAAGAGAAGAATAAAGGTAAGTTTTGCTTGGAGATAACTTCATAGAAACAAATCTTAATGGAGTTGGGCATGAGCAACAGAACTTGCCTAACCGAATCCACATGACACCAATATAAAAGTCAGCAAATCACAGAAAATACTATCAACTGGAGTCCTTAAAGGGAGTTATTTCATTTACACATCTTGCAGTGCATTCCTAAACACTTACTCCAGTCTCAGCCCTTTTATTTGAATGGGCTTAGACTAGACTTACCTCTGCACAGGACTGCACTGTTGGCTTCTGTCCAAGTTTATTCAGAGGCAAAAGTTAGTTATGGGCTCAAACAAGCCATCCTTGAAACAATCAAGAGGAAACAGCACTGAATAGCATTATTATCAAAGTTATACAAAACATCTTTTATTCCTCAAGCCAGGTATTTCAAGTCAATAATATCCAGTAATATATTTATTTGAAAAGGGAGACTGTTGGGATTAGAACTAAGCAATTGTACTGTCAGAGAGGAATATAGAGCTAGGTGGAGTATTTAAAAAGATAAGCAAACAGAATACTTGATAGACATGTTACTATAAGGTTACGTCAAAACTCTTATCCAGCGCAGCATTGATTTCTATTGTTTACAGCATATTTGTAAGTTAGGATTTTACAAACAGGGGAACTGCAAGACTTGTGTGCGCGATCCCACCTTTTCCCCCTTGTTGGCAGTGGCTCTTGCTGTCCCCTCCCCCATCCACCTACTTGTAGCACTAATGTCTCTACCTGCACAGTTCATATGGTGGTGGCAGGGGCATGGAAGTAACTCCCACTCCTCAGCCTGCTCACCACATTGCATTCACCCACCTACTGGCTGGCCCACCTGCTCACAGCGCTGCCACCTCCGCATGCCTGGCTCATATGGTGGCAGTGGGGAGAGCTACATCTCCTGCTTCTCCATCCCTGAGCTCCCCCCTCCCCCCTGCCTGAAGTGCAGCTGCTTCTTCCCACTGGCCCCATGCAGCAGTAGCAGCTCCTGCAGCTTCTCCTTCCCTGGCCCACATTTCTCAAAATAGCAGCCCAGACCTTGCAACATTTTTTCTTTTTTGTATTTTTTGCAAATCTGGGGGGTCCCCAATATCTGCAGAGAAGTGCCACTATCTGTACCTGGCCTCATTTTCTGGGTTTTTTAATTCACTCCAGGGCCAGGTTCATAATTAGATCTATGATTGTTGAAGTTTTAAGTCCATTCCTGACCTCTTGCTCCCCCAATCCAAGGTGTTGATTTTAAAAACAAACCTGATAATAGTGCCACCACCATTTTTGTTGAGGCTGCACTGGTAATAGATAGGGTTCAATTTGATATAAAATTAGGTGCTTAAGGGGACACACTAGTATTTTACTTGTCTTCCTGCTGTGCTGTCATAAGCTGATTTGCTGTGATGTCACAGAAGGCCTTGGACAGCCTTGAACATTTCATAAGCTCACCTTGATAAATGAAACTGCATATCTATTGCCTTCATGCCGTTGCTTTTTGATTATTCTTGACTGGTACATACAGTTTTGTTATCTAGTGGCATCTCAACAGTAAAAAGCAACAAATTCTAGAGGAATAGCTAAAAGAGAGTGGCTGTAAACAGACAAATTGGGTTGCCCTTACATATCACCACTGTTCATCAAGTGGTCTTCTGTGCAGGCCCACATGGGGACTGCACAGTCTCACGCCAGACACAGAAGAACGAACAAGATTTACAAAGATCTCTCTAGAGCCTGTGAGTGCTCCTGCCCACCCTGTCGCAGTGTATCCCTTTTCCTGCCCAAAGGGTCACGTGACAGGGTGAGCACTCTTCCCTTAGTTCTGCCTTCACCGTTGTGGATAAAATATGTGTGTCTGCTGAAAGTGTCTGCTATGGTGTTATCTTGGCCCGCAACGTATATGGCTGTAAGCGGTATGTTGTTTTTTTATTGCCCATTGACAGATTATTGTAGCCTCTCTGCAGAGTTGAATGAAACCTGGACCCCCTTGTTTGTTTACATAAAATCTGGCTGTGATATTGTCCATTGCTAGCAGAGCATGATGGCCAAAGAGTAATGCTGAAAAGGAAACAAGTGCATGTTTAATGAGCTCGCTTGCGGGGAGGATGGAATAGAAGTATGTATAAATAAATAAATAAATAGTAGCTCTTAGTTCTAGCAAATTGATATGAAGTCTAGATTCTGAACTGGACCATAACCCATGAACAGTGTGAGTGCCACAATGAGCTCCCAAACCCACTAGGGAGGCATCTGTGAAAACTTGGCAATCATGAGGGTGGATCCCAAATGAGACACCTACTGTCAAATTAGATGAAATAGACCACCAGAGTAGACTCTTGGTGACAACCCTCAGGATAGAAAACTTTTTCCTTTGAAAATGTGAATGAGGCTTAAGGACCACAGGAACCATTTTTGAAGGGTTCTCATGTGCAGTCTGGCAAAAGGCACAGCCAGTGTAAGCCATGTAGCCTAGGAGTTTCTGAATGGCCTTAGCAGATTGAAACCTGATGGCAGAATACTTCTGGACCAGATCAATAATGGCCTGAGTTCTTCTGTTTGGTAGGAAGGCCCTGGCCTGGGCTGCATGTAAAATGGCCCTGATAAACTCCACTGACTGAGGAGAAAGGCAGGATTTCTCCCAATTAATGAAGAAGCCTAAATTTTGGAGCATGGAGAGTACAAGCTGTAGGTCATGATGAAGCCCCTCCCTAGAATTACTAACAAAAATCCAGTCATCGAGGTAGGTGTAAATAATACACCCCTTTAGTGTCAGGTGGGATACTATGACAGAAACGCACTTAGTGAACACCCTAGGTGCTGAAGCTAAGCCAAATGAGAAGACTGTGTATTCACAAGCCTCACCATAAATCGAAGAAATTTCCTGCTGGACTCGAAATGTGAAAATAAGCATCCATTAAGTCAAGGACAAGAAACCATGAAACCTTTTTCAGGAGAGGCAGTAATTCTTGGGAGAGAAAGCATCCAAAATTTGGACTCTGACATGCTTGTTCAGGGCTCTGAGGTCCAATATGGGCCTTTTCCCACTGTCCATTTTATTGACGGCAAAAAAGTCTGGAGAAAACCCCTTAACATTGGCTGTGGAGGACAACTGATGAATAGACCTTTTGGAAAGGAGGAACCTTCCTGTGATAGGAAGGTACAGAGAGATACTGTAGAAAGCACAGTAGGATGAAGTGAAGGCATGGAATCAAACTCAATAAAATAACCCTTATTTATTACAGAAGTAACCCAAGGATCATCAATAATAGACAATCAAACTTGTGAAAAAGCCATCTGCCAGTAATTTTGAGAAGGCACAGTGGCTGAAGGAGTGGGTGGGGAAAAGGAGCAGACCCAGCACCCAGCCAATGGCACGCGAGTACTTACAGCCAGTGGATTGTGACAGCTTCAGATTGACAGGTCAGGGGACCAAAGGCTGGGGTGGTGTGTGGAATGTTGAGGAAAGAGTCACACAAACACTCAATTATATAATGAGAGATAGTGAAGTTCCATTTTAAAAGATCGTTTCTAAGAGGTCTCAAGAGCAAAATTGTTTGAATCACTATCAGCTCTAAAAATGTTTCCTGAATTGAGAGTCCCATAGAAAAAGGTCTATAGAAATGAGAATGTTAAATACATACTTAAAATCTCTCTTACAGGAAGAAACATGCCTTAAAGTGCTTCCGTGGATGATTCCCATACCATTTTGAAATAAATAACTCTGGTGATTGCCCCTTAGAACACACCATCATATTTTAGCCACATACTCTGTACAAAGGCAGTTAAGGCAATATTCAGCAAAACCCAGTATACTTTATAATAACTTCTGTTTCACATAAAACCTCCCTCCTAAATAACCAATGGCATTCAAAATACACTGGTACTACATTGTAATTGCAATTTTAAACATTCCATGTTTTCATTAATCAGCAAAAGATTTCAGAACGCCTGCTTGAAACTTTGGCAAAGAATTGAGCATTTCTCTCTCATGCTACTAGAAGCTGGCCAACGAAGGCAGGATTTCTGTCTCTAATCAATGCCATGATAAGTGCAGAAGCAGAATCAGCAATCTCTTGAAGTTTCAGATTGTCCTGAGGGGGGAAAGAATATCTAAATCAGATCCTTTTATTTCTAAAACAGTAAATTCAAAACATTCAGTATTTACAACTTTCCTGGGGAAGAGAAATCGCAAGTACTAAGGTGGGCTCATAGATCTGAGATAAAGCACAAGTCACAGAGTCAAAACCTGGTGGGATGCAAATGAATAAAATAACTGAAGGGAGGGGGATCGTGTACCAAAAACAAATGGGAATGGGACATGTTGCTGCCACGTATTTCTTATTCCATTTGTTCCCACTTCATAAGAACATAAGAGAAGCCATGTTGGATCAGGCCAATGGCCCATCCAGTCCAACACTCTGTGTCACACAGTGCCCAAAACCCAGGTGCCGTCAGGAGGTCCCTTGAAGCCTGAAAGTCTACAGATTTTATAAGCATATGAAAGTCACACAATCAGGAGAGATTAAACAAACACACAATCATCAAATATCAGGTCAAAAAAATCTTGCAGCAGAAAAGAACTGTGCTGATGACTTTGTACAGAGCAGTTTCACCAGAAACACTGAAAGTTCCGTAGCTTAAAGAAGCCATTCTTGATTCTGTATAAGTGATGGTACCTATTTACCTGAGCTATTCTATTCTTTGATATTTTGCTATTGCTATTTAGATACAGTGAGTCTTTTCTTCCATTTCCTTTCCTTTAGTACTTATTACAAGGTTAAACTACCAAGAGGCAAGCAAAGAGAGCAGCTAGAGATGTAGTTAGGAACCTATCTCCCTCTCTCTCCTCTTTCCTATTGTGTACGTTAATTCCTAAATAAACCTTTATCTACTCTTTAATCAGGTTGTTCACCATTGCTATGTTAATCACTCTGCCAGTACTATACACCTCTATGTTAGGGTTGCCAGCCCCCAGGTCTAGGCAGGGGTTCATCCATTTTGGGGGCTCCAATCTGCCCCTAGCTAGCTTGATGGCAGAGGAAGCCACACCCTTAAGGGCGACCCCCCTGCCCACCCCTCTCCCTCCCCTACTGCCCAATTTAAAGGGCCTCAGCTGGCTACATGGCCCCCATTGTTCAGCTGAAGCCCCTTAAATCAGGCAGTAGGGGAGGGAGAGGGGTGGCCAGGTGGGTGGTTGCTCTTGGGGGCAGGGCTTGGGAATGGGGCTTGGGACATCCCCACCCACCCATGGAACACCCCCCAAATCCCCCTGCCGGAGTGACGAGGGGACGTGGAAACACTACTCTATGTGCCAACTCTGCCCTACAGAAATGTAAATGGCTTACAATACCAGGGATAATTCTCCCATCTGTCTAAACTTTGGCCAAGATGATATGTTGGGTGAAGTTATAATCCCCAAGACCTTCATGCATACTGAACAGAAAATGTTACAGCTGAAAGTGTGTTTTCTGTTAAAATGAATGGAAAACAAAAATGAAAGAACATACGCTAAAAAAAATTGTGCACCCCTAATCCTTAGCATCTGCAGTTAAACTATCTCTGTTGGCAGACTGGAAAAAACTTGGTGGGAGGCCACAGACAGCTGCTGTCAGTCACAGTAGACAATGCTGGGCTATGCAGACCAACGATCCCTCTCCTTGTACAAATTTGTACACGCAAAACTACCAGTGAAATTAATTCCAACTGAAGAAACAGAATACAAAAACATGCAGACCAGATTGTTAGGGCCTTAGCTGAGGACAAATGACGATAATGCAAGACAACGGTGAATCAAGTGATATTGCACTTGATACAAAAATAAAGCAAATATTTATGAAGATATTTATATTTATTTTGGTGGAAGTCAACATTAAAAGCACCCCATACTAAGTGGTTTAAAATATAGTTTTATCATGTATGTGTTACATTGTTAGGCCCCTTGGTAGCCCTTGTAAGGGCAGAAAGGCAGGACATAAATTTTTGTAAATAAATAAATGCTTCACACGCCTTATGCAGATGAACTATTTGCATATTCATTCGCTGTGTGGGGAGTTAAGTGGGCACAAGCATGCTGGGCCCCCCTGTTAGCCGAACTGCTTTAATTTACGTTTAGCAATCAGCAAAATACACGGGTTCTTGCCAACTATACCAGGGTCCCACCCCTCCCGGGAGATCTCAAGGAAGGAGGCACGTGAGGCGAGTTCCAAGTTCAATGTTGTTTACTGGATCATGTAATCAAGCATACAAAAATCGTAATCACACACACAATCTTACAGGTCTAATAAAATAAAGAGAGAAAATAGCACTTTTGCATGAGCAGGTTTCGTTGGTGGGGAAAGCACGTTACCTTAGATGCGTTGTCCGATGTCGAGATGAATTGGATTTGGGGAGAAAGGTATAAAAGCTATGGGGCCACGAGGCTTGAACCGGCAAGACCACGTGGTTCTCCTGGCTCGCGAGTCCAGAGAGAGAAAAAGGGTTTAAAGATGGAGGCAAGGGTTGGGGATAGAAAGCTGGACTGAAGGGTCAATAGGTAAGATAGAGGGCGATGGCTCAAGAGACCGAGTGACTCTCGGTTTGGACTTTTATTGGGGGTCTTGGGGCGGGCTTTGCAGACCACAACCCACTAACACTCCTACTAGGCGGTCCGTCCCTGTTGGACCTTGCTATAGGTTAAAGGTGAACAAAGGGAGGAGGTCCAGGGGTTTGGTCAGTGTTGCAAAAGTATGACTTCACCAGGAAACAGACACTGAGTCTGGGGTCCGATGACTCACCTGGCCATACCTATTGTCAGTTGATGGTTTTAGCCAGGTATCTGATGGCTGGCACATTAGTTGCTAGGCAGTCTCGTTAGCATAACTATTCAGTGGGGGAGTGGGGGTCAGCCAGCGGATGTCTGACAGAAGGAGGCCTCATGGCAAGAGGAATCCTTTGTCTTTGCCTTGGGTGAACTGCTTGGGGTGTCAGCCTCCTGGCTTGGGCTGGAGCTGGCTCCTATGTGAAGAAGAAAGCGCAAGTCCCTACCACTGCTGGCGACACAGAGTTCAAACTTATGGATTTTTATCCATAAGAGCACAGAAAAGTGCCTTGCTGGCTAACACCCCCCCCCCAATGCACATGATCGCTGAATGATCTGCATGGGGCAAACATGACCACGACGACGAAGAAGAAGAGATTGGATTTATACCCCGCCCTCCACTCCCCAAGGGAGTCTCAGAGCGGCTTACAAACTCCTTTCCCTTCCCCTCCCCACAACAGACACCCTGCGAGGTAGGTGGGGCTGAGAGAGCTCTTTCCCAAGCTGTCCTTGAGGGAACAGCTGGTACAGAGCTATGGCTTGCCCAAGGTCATCCAGCCAGGTGCAAGTGGAGGAGTGGGGAATCAAACCCGGTTCTCCCAGATTAGAGTCCGTGCACTTAACCACTACACCAAACTGGTGGGAACAGGGGCAGCACTTTCATTGACACTCTACCACCCAGCATGATGAGTGAACACACACATGGGTCGTCTGCATAAAGCTACAGTCACAGGCCTGGTACCTAAATATGGCTTCCAGACACAATATGTTTTTAGTATATGCAAGCAGCACACACTCCAAAACTGAACTACATTGACCTAACACACACACACGAGAAAGACATAGCAATTTGTTGGGCCTCCTTGTCCTCTGAGTATCTTTTAAAATATGCATCTGGATTACTGAGGTTGCAGAGAGCCACACTAAACAAAAGCAAAAGCCCAAAACAAAAGCCATGTAATACTTATTAGGACCAACCAAAATGTGTTTCAAATTGCACCCTTTTCAAAATCACAGCTGAGCCTTGAAAACAATTATTCATGAATTATTCTTTGTTGAAAAGTCTCCCACTTCTCTTTGCAGAAAAATAAAAATGAAAGATACATGTTGGAGTCAAAGCAGTGCTGGAACATTTGGTTTGAAGTTGGTGCTCTCTTTCTGATTGAACTGACAGTATTGTTAACATTAAGTTGATGTATTCAAGTTCTAGGAGGTCTCATTACATGAAGGAGGTTTATGACAAAGTGGACGGCAGCAGGGGAGGGCTGCTGCCTTCTCTCATTGCTTCTGGGCTTATCAGGATCACTTCTTTCTCAACCTAGATTGTTGTTAATTCCATATGACTCTTATATATCATCCTTAATTTCTATAGTTTTTCTCACAAGATAATTTATGATTATCTGAGTGTCTGAGCATCAATGTTACCAACATGACCAAAAAGTGTCTGAGCATCAATGTTACCAACATGACCAAAAAAATCCACACCTTCCCCAATCATTTTCTCTGTCTCCTACAGCTGTTTGGAAATTAGTGGTTCTTCTTTTGGTACAAGTGTCCTAACAGTACAAAATCATAAAAACATTGAATAGACCTAACTAGGAGTCTGAGGAGACTTGCTTAGGATGGCACTGTAAGGCTGCAATCCTATGCCATGCTTACATGAGAGTAAGCGGCACTGAATCTAGTGAGACTTGTGTCCAAGCTAGGTCATACATTTGACACAAGTTGGGTCAGGGTTCCCCCTAATCAACTTGCAATCAGATGTGCAGATGGAGAACTAATGTTCCCAAGTGTGCTGAGGCCCAATTGGAAGCACAGCATGGGGAGGAAGGACTTTAGCCTTCCCCCAACCTATGCTGCTTTCCCAAGTTGGTGTGTATGTGTGTTGTGGCTTGCCCTACTGTAGAGCTGTATGAGGGCAAACAGCCTCCTCCTCCCAACACTCAATCTAAATTGATCCTGTGTCCTTGGGAATATTCCCCATTGGCATGTATAACCTGATGGCACATGTGACCCAACCTGACTTGTGTCTATTGTACCATTTACATGTGATGCTTATGGATCCTGCATTAAGCAGAGGGTTGGACTAGATGGCCTGTATGGCCTCTTCCAACTCTGTGATTCTATTATCTTCTGTGATCTAGTTTGGCTTTTAGTTCTGAGTAGATATGAATAGGATTGTACAGTAAAAGCTTTTGAAAGTCATGTTTTAATATGGTGGCTGACTATCTGCAGTACTGAGCTCCAACTTTCAACTACTTAAGCTTAAACCAAAAGCCATCACCAGAGGATCTGGAATACATGCGACAAAATAGCTATGATAGTTTCTCTGCTACAGTTGCACTTGGCAGGGATTTAGAATCTAGCTCTATTCCCTCTGCTATCTTATTCACAGCATGTTGGGTACATTCATGGTAAATGATAGTCAGTGCAAGAGGTCACCATCAGGGTGCTGACAGATCAAAGAAACTCTAACCCTTCACTTTCTCTGCAGGGTTACAAGCAATTATGCAAAACATTTTCCACTGTGTCCTCATAATTACATATTCAGCTCTTTTTTGTAAGAGGCTTATAAAGAATTCTGGACCCTTAAATATTTTTTTGTGTATGTGCGTGTATCAAAAAAAGTTTGAACTGATTTTCTTGTTTACAGATGAACCCGTAGGTCAGGGGTGGCCAAACTGCAGCTTGGGAGCCACATGGCTTGACGGGGGGGGGGGGGGGGGGAGGAGCAGAAATAGAAAGCAACTTTAAATGCATTCTCAAAGCCCTCCCCTCAAGCCTACGAACATCACTGCACAGATAAATATCATTATCAATATCTGTTTTTACCCATTTTGTTTTTATTTTGGCAGTCTCATTTAATGTTAATAAAAAGCAAATTTGCATATTCTTCAATAAAAACATGTGTATAATATTTGTTCACATCTTGCGGTTCTCAAACATCTGATATTTATTCTATGTGGCTCTTATGTTAAGTAAGTTTAGCCACCCCTGCTGTAGGTGAATACTCAGTGCCAAAGGAATTTTGATAGAAAAAACACAATTCTTAGAATGTCTGTTGACATTCTAGAATGAAGCTCACTGTGCAATCTGACTTGATAAAGATGATGCAGACCGTTATGTCTACTGCAACTTTTCCCCATGCCCACAAAAGCACTTTTTGCTCAATGATGCAATACTATACATGTTAGACATTCTCATGGTGATGTTTAGGGAGCCACATATTCAAACACAGGGACCATCACAGGCTCCAATGTTTGAAAGGTTAATGTAAGCTGCAGTGCACAGGACAGGCAAGCAAAGCAAGCGGCAGAGATCTTGTTTTCATCCTACACCAATTATCTCACATTATCGACCACCCACTGCCGCTTCTGCAGTTCTGGCATTCTACGGTGTGATGCTTATGGATCATGTAAAGCAAATTGTTTTACTCATCAGCAAAATCTGTAACAAAAAAGATAATGATCCTGACAATGATTCCTTCCTATATATTGCTGAATTCTGTGGTTACCCCCCACACACACACACCTCAAAAACTTCATTTTTTTAACTGCTAGTTTAGGAAAGTTCTTCTTGTGAAATCTATCTTCGTGGGTACGGATAATTTGAACTGTTACTTACGTGGGTGGTTACATATATGTATACCAAAGTACAAAACCTTTTACCGCATCATGTGGATGTAATTTTCAAGAGAAAGCAGTCTGGGAACTTGCCAGTCATACAAGTAGATTCCCAAAGTCTACTTTTCTTTAAAGTAAGGCAAATTTTATAAGTCAAAGGGGACTCAATAGTGCAGTTACTGCATCTGATTTTAATGTTGTGTCACTGTCATTTTTAAAAAATATTGCTTTAAGATCTAAAACAAAACTCTTCACCTAGATATGGTAAGTACATGTTCAAATCCATTCTCAGTGGAAAAGAAATGTAAGAACATTTTAAATAGTTGAGTGGAAGAGTTGAAAAGGAGGCGGTGTCAGGCAAAATATAGAGTATGGACACCACCAGAAGGTTAAAGCAGAATGCACTACACCATCGAACAATGAAATGCAGGGGCGGTCAAGCAGAATAGGATAATTCAAGTCAGGACAGATGTGCCAGTGTGTCAGGTTGCCTGCACAAATATAATTACTCCTACTTCAAAAAAGGTAGCTTTTAATTTTTCCATCACCACTAATTATTTTTCCAGTCAACTCCCAATAAATCTTACATGGAACTTGGCCATCCGAAGACACCCACATCAGTTCTGACTGCATGCTGACCTAGGTTGAGCTAGTTTCAAAAATTATACTTCTCTGGGGTCAAGCCATAATGGCTGGGAGACAAAAAAAGGTTTGGCTTTCTTGCTAACTAAAATTATAAGCATTCTTCACCTATAAAACTCTCTTATATGATTATATTTAGATTGGCAGCTATTTTGGCAGACTGTACAACTAAATCAAAGGTTCTGCAAATGTGACTTGATTCAAAGAGGTAGTCTGTTAATAAGGAAGTAGTATTCTGTACAATGCATTTGGTAATCATTGTGTGGTCTCAGATATAAAAACATGTAGCTGTAATATTCCAACATCAGCTGAATACTTATTTATTCCTATTTTATATAAGGTCTTTTCTTTTCTTCCCCCTCTCTGTAATGATGGGTTATTTTATTTTAATTTACTGGTGCCTTAGTTTTTAATTTGGATAATTACTTTTAAAATTATGCATACTGAATATTGCAGATAAGAACATAAGAGAAGCCAATGTTGGATGAGGCCAATGGCCCATCCAGTCCAACACTGTCACACAGTGGCCAAAAACACCAGGTGCCCTCAGAAGGTCCAGCAGTGGGGGCAGGAAGCCCTCCCACTGTTGCCCCCCCCCCCCCCCGTCAAGCACCAAGAACATAGAGTATCACTTGCCCCAGACTAAGAGTTCCTATCTATACTTTGTGGCTAATAGCCACTGATGGACTTCTGCTCCATATCTTTATCTAATTCCCTCTTGAAGCCGTCCATGCTTGTAGCCGCCGCCACCTCCTGTGGCAGTGAATTCCACATGTTAATCACTCTTTGGGTGAAGAAGTACTTCCTTTTATCTGTTCTAACCCGACTGCTCAGCAATTTCATGGAGTGCCCACGAGTTCTTGTATTGTGAGAAAGGGAGAAAAGGACTTCTTTCTCTACCTGCTCTATCCCATGCATAATCTTATAAACCTCGATCATGTCACCCCTCAGCAGTCATTTCTCCAAGCTAAAGAGCCCCAAGTGCTTCAACCTTTCTTCATAGGAAAAGTGTTTCAACCCTTTTATCATTTTAGTTGCCCTTTTCTGCACTTTTTCCAATGCTATAGTACCTTTTCTGACGTGTGGCGACCAGAACTGTACACAGTACTCCAAATGAGGTCACACCATCGATTTATACAGGGGCATTATGATACTGGCTGATTTGTTTTCTATATAGATGTTTCTATATCCCCAAAGATTTTACTTTTCTACTGTCTTATATTTTGTAAAATGAATTTTTATCTTTGCTTTCAAATGTGACGATTATATTTTTAAAAATATTATGAAAGCCACCCCAGAAAGTAGATTTTTGCAGAGGGGGCACAATATAAATATATGAATGAATAAAAGGACGATGATCTGTAAATTGTGAGGATGACTGGGCCAAGTTATGGCTTAGAAGACCCACCAGATGCCTATAGTAAAGAAAGCCAGTATCACCGAATGCACACACAAACATTAAAAAAAATATTATTGTACTGTACTTTGTAGATAAAGATAAATCCATTCTAAAACCTGTGCTGCAGAATCTTGTGCAGTCTCATTTTGGTTAATACATTCATGAAAACCAGCGTTCGGTATTGCCAGGAGTTTAGAATCTTTACTTAGTACTGTGCTCCGCTGTTCCCTCTACTAAATATTGGAAAGGATTCAAAAGAGAGCTATAAAAGTGATGAGGGGCTTCAAAGGCAGATCCCATGAAACAGAAGTATGCAACTGGCTACAATTTAAACCTATGAATGGAAGACGAAAAGAGGTAATCATCCAATAGTATTTGACAATTTCAAAGAATAGCCAAAAGAAAAAGAGGGAACAATTCAGTGTGTTCACAGAGAACTGGCATTAAATACTGAAAGGGAAATTTAGGTTAAAACACTAGTAATAACCTTTTTAACTCTATGAAAATGTCAACAATGAAACAAGCTAGGAACGCTACCCTCTGAAGCTAGTTTGTCAACTTCCTACCTGGAGGTTTTATAGTGATGGTTTCACAGACGTCTATCAGTGATGCTTTAGGTATAAGATACAACCATCCATGACAAGAAGAGGGATATTAAAACGCTTTAAAAATGTTTTTAAAATGTAACATATGTACTTCTTGTGAGGCACTTTGTCAAGATAATCAGCACTTAAGAAGTTATAGACTTTTATTTACCTTCCCAGTACCTGGTTGTTAATCTCATAGCAAAAGAGGGTATTGTGCGACTATAATACAACGAGAGAACCTTTTCATCCATTTGCCTTTTACTAACAATTGTATACAATGCCTTCAGCTTCCACAATCTTAAAAGAATATGAAGTAGTACCACTTAGTTCCACAGAAACAATTATAAAAGGAGAATTGCCAAGGCCCAGAATTTACCTTACCCATAAGTATGTTCAAAGATGAGATGAACCTCAAGCGGAGCTAAAAAAAGAAGCTGATTTTGACTCCAAACATTTGGTATTTACATGTTTTTCAAATGATTTACAATTATCTCTAGAATAATCTAATTGGGGCTCATATTTTTAGTTAATTTATGTCTTGTAAAACACTTGCAAGGGCGCAATCATACGCACCCATTTGATACGGAAGAGGGATGATTCACCACCGGATCAAAGCGGCTCAATCTCACCAGCACATCTGGGAAGCGTCCCACAACCATCATCAAACCGTTGCAAACCATTTTGATCCGGTGGGGAAGCGTGGTAAAAAGCTACTAGTGAAATTCCAGTATCAAATGGTTTGCTGTGGTTCACAGCCGGAGTTTCCCCGTGTGATCACTCCAGTGCCGAAGTGTGGCATTGCGGATAGCAGAATCACACACTATCCCGATGCCACACTGTTGTGTTTTTTTCCCTTCTCCATGTGCGCATCATCAAAAGCCCTTAGGGTGGGGAGGCGATTCATCAATCCCCCGTTTAAGCACCTTGGAAACCAACCACACACAAAAAAACAACTCGCCCGTGATTGCATCTGATCACGCAGTGGCAAGTTGCCCTCGACCTGTGTGATCACACAACTACAGGGCAAATTGCTCCAGAGCAAAAAAGCCTTGATTCCCCTCCGGATTATTTCACTCGTGTGGCCGCAACCCAAGTTTACTTTTACCCATATGTTTTTGGATATCATAAACTAGGTCAATGCACCTGTCTCTTTAGCTCATTACCATTACTTTTAATTGGAATAGAAATATCAGTTTTAATAATTAAAACAGTCCACAAGTATGTAATTGTTGGCAATTAACCAATAAATAATATCTCTGAATTATGCTTTTCTCCTTAAGAATACCTGCTGATCAGATACCATGCTCACTGTTCTCCTGTCACTTTGATTACCCAGTTTCCTAATTAAAACATTCTTTTTTCTTCCTTTCTTTTTTTGGGGAAGGGGGGATATTCCCTCCTAGTTATTTTAAGGCCATAATGACTTGAGGCTATTTTATTCTCTGTTAAACATGCTTAGATAGTTACTTGAACAGGCAATTCCTTGTTCATAGTCTACAGAAGAATTGTCAAAGAGGTTGCATGCTGGACAACTACTAGCCAATGCTCTTTGCTAAATCCATGACATACTGTTTGATCTATATGGATTCACAGTCTAGCTCCAGACAGTGAACCATGGTGTCACCCCTCCAAATTTAATGTTTTGCTATTTAGGTAGAACTATCCTTGAAAATGGTGTGGAAACTTTAGTCCAGAATGCAGGTGTGGACTACATTGTGTCAATACTTAAAAATCTTCACTGGTTGCCTGATCATTTCTCAGCCCAATTCTAGTTTCTTTTTTTAAAAAAAACCTTTAAAGCCCTGTATGGCCTAGGAATCAGGCATCTGAGATACCATTATACTCTTACTTCAACATTATGTTCAAGATCTTGGGGCTCTGCTTCACATTCACAGGATCCATGCAAGGATTTTCAGAAACATATACAGCCCCAATCACACGCAGAATTAGCCACGCGATAGGCATGGATGCCATGCAGATTTTAAGGGTGCAATCACACCAGAACATCTGGCAAGCGTCTTACACCTGTCGGCAACCCGTTTCTCTCCACCGAAGAAGCGGAGTTAAAAGATACTAGGGAAAGTCCAGTATCAAACAGGTTTGCTACAGGCCAAAGACTGACTTTCCATGTGTGATCACTCCAGCATGCACTTATGGTGTCGGGGATAGTCTGACCAGGCTATCCTGACGCCATGCCATTGTTTTTTTCCCCTTCTCAGTATGCACATCATCACATACTGCCATAGGAAGCCCTCAGGGCAGAGATGTGATTCATCAATCCCCCGTTTAAGTGCATTGGAAAAAACCGGCAACTCTCCTCCCGACTCACCCGCGATTGTGTCTGATCATGCAGTGGCGGGCTATGCCCGCAGCTTCGCAGAACTGTGTGATCACGCAACTGTGGGTCAAATTACTTTGGAGCAAATAGCCTCACTTCCCACCCCCCCGGATTATCTCACTCGTGTGACCGGGACCTACAATTTGCATCAGGACCCCACAATACTTCTGACACAGGAGAAAAGAGATTAGTAAACTCAAGGAGGTTCATTTTATCTTCTCACATGAGTCTCCACCCCCAAGAATTATGCTACATATAGAATACAGAACATTAAATGTAATTACATTCATTGAAATAAATGGGACAAGTACTTGTGAACTAAAGCTGCAATGATTTCAACAACAGTAAACCATGTCTAACTTTTGTATCCATATGTTAAGTTGACATGGATGGAAGACTAAAATACCATTTAGTTTGGGACCTACATGTTCTGAGAAACAAACCAAGCTATGTTCTTGTAACGTTGCAAACTAAAGTCTCTTTGGAGCGAGTGCAATCCATTAAAACTTGCTATGGAAGAAAATGAGGAAGAAACCCGCAGTTTAAAGGACATTTCTCTTGTTTCTTAGATGCACTGAATAAACAATAATCTTATGTGATATGAAGGACTTTCCTGTCTAGACAAAGGCATGAACATACAATAACCTATATTTATCTAAATTTGCTATTAGTCTTTCAAATCTCCCATTAATCCTAACTCCTACAAACTAAGAATAATTTGAGAAATAAACAATAATTTGTAATAACTACTGAATTCATCTCTAACATTCCTCTCAGTCATACATAATCCATCAGAGCTGACTGAGAGGAAATGCTGGGGAATTGCAAAGTAAGAAGGAGGAGGAGGGAGATTTCTGCAGTTCCATTCCTTTTTAGGTTTGATCCCTTTCTATTTCTAGAGATTAGATCCAAAGAACTAAATTTACGGACTTCAGTGAAACAGAATCTCAGAGTAAAGAGGAAATGGTTCTTCCTTCAGCCTCCCACCCTGTATCAGCAAATCCTGGTGACGGTGGATTTCTTCCCAATACTCCTGGGGCAATTTTATTATTTGGTACATGTGATCCCTCAGGAATCTCAGAGAAGCCAGGGAGTACATTTGTCAGATCTCTAAATTCACAAATGCACTCCTATGTCATTAACAAAAATCCTCTAGTGACCACATTCTCTGAACACTGGCAAAAATTGTTTTTAAAAATCTAACAAGCTTGGTCAGGCAGCTCATCAGAACTCCACTGGATCAGGATTCAGTCTCAGGACCAATCTAGGAGAGGGCTGACTTGATTGCAACATCTGATGTAGCTGAACCTTGCAGTCATCCTTTTTAAAAAGCTCCAAGGGAACAGAGAAAACTTAGACTCAGAGAGCAAAATTAAGCATGCAGGCTCTGTTGCCCTGAAAAATGCTGTGGTCAGGTATACAAATTTAGATGCCAAGGAGCTCAGCAGAAGCAATGATAATGCTAAGGTATGGACATTTCTTTGTATGAAGGAACATGCTTTTATATTTGATACCTCTAGCCTAGAAAATGTTAACAAAGAATACTATTTACTTCATGGATAAATCTGCTCAGAAACATCACCTTAAAGATGTAAGATCAAACTGGTTCAATCCCATGAACCCATGGAAGAGAATTAGGGTCTAATTATACATTATACTTAAATTCCATGAAATACACTACCAAGTTCTTTTTAAAAAGGGGGGGGGACTTTGGAGGGAATCATTTTGATTAGAAAAGTGGCAGGGTGTGTGTTGCCTAATCCATATCACCTTTTTTCTTTAAACCTGAAATAGATCCAAGTGGCTTCCACCTGTTCTCCACTGTGGAAGTCAAATGCGACAAGCAACAATGAGGCTCAAAATCTTTTCTCTCCACAAGTTATTCATCTTTTATCAAACAAGAAAAATGTATTTAGGCTCCATGCCAGTGTCTTCACAAGCCAGTCTAGCATACAGCATGGCATGACAGTAACATCATTATTAACACCATTATCATAATGGTGGCGCATAAAACCATTGTTTAGCATAGAAGGATAGAAATATTATTAACTACATAATTGTTCTTTTAACATACACAAAAATGAAATATGCAAGGAAAGTTGTCTATGTACTGTTCTGGCTGCCATTAAATCAACTGCCCTGGTGTCACTTCTCTTAGAATGGGTTGCAAGTGACTGCAAAGCAAGATCTTCCCTGATAAATGTCAAAACGGCTTATTTGTTTCAAGAGGGGTTTTCAATGGACTTAAAAGTGTGTGACTAGGATTGCACAGAATATCTAAGAGCCAGATATTTGTAACTAACAAGATTTCATTCTATTTATCATGTCCTATGCCCTACCACCTACTACCAGTGTATAAACTGAATAAGAAATATAACTTTACTTAGTTGCCTAGCTTCATATTTTTGCTTCTTACCTAAGAATGGTTTTCTTGCCTCAGTTATTCTGATATTTAGCAAAACCAAGATCTCAGTCTTGTCCAAGTCCTGACATGATCTTCTCACCACCAGGGTCCTAATTATCTGGAATATTTTGTCTTTCAGTAGGTGAACAAGGTTTAACCCCATTACACTTTATAAATTACTTACCAAACAGCATGCTGGACAGATGTTTGTAAAAAAAAAAAGCAAACCCATACTCTTTAAACCAGATGAGATGCTTTTCTTACTGGTGCTGCTCATCCACGCTATAAACATAAGAGCTAGTCAGCACAGTTGTAAACTTTCTTATGGCTACTTGCTTCAGTTTAATTCACAAAGGAGATTATAATAGTGTTCATTTTGCCAAGCATGACAAAGAGAGAAAAATTAAACATATCCAGCCTTTCGTTCTGCTAATTGTACCCAGCTAATATAAGATATTTGGATTCAGCAGTTGAATACGGGGTCTGAGGTTTACATGATCACATTATATATTTGTCAGGAGTACAATAAATAATGTCCCACTGAAAATTTAAGCAACATGGTTGCAGACGAAAAGAAAGTAGCAGTAGAATATAAAACTCAAACACATTAAGTCACCTTATACTGAATCAGGCCATTGGTTCGTTGAGATCAGAATGGCAGTGGCCCTTCTTGTACTTAAAAAAACAACAACACCCTGCACATAGGTTCCCTTCCCCCATAAAAGGATAGGCTTAAGAATATACTTCATGAATGTAGTGTTATTATGATGGAGATGGAATGAACCCAAGAATTATTATTTCTTCTTTACCCTAACAGCTTTCAGTTCCATCTTTTGCTTGCAGTCATATTTTTTCTAATATTTCTAGTCTTATTTGTATTCAGAGTTACAATTACACTCTGCAAAAGCTAGTGAAGGAACGCAGAAAGCTTTTAAAATGAAAATGCGTGGCAACAAGAAATGTTTAGGATTTAAGTTTGACAGATAGGCAAATATGTCAAGTAAGCCAATGTGCCTTCATAACTTACTACAAAGAACAGCTACTCTGAATACTACAGGACTTTATTAGAAATAGTTATCTTGCAACTATTTTATCAGAAGTAATTTGCCTGTTTACAAAGCAACTTAAAAATACAATCTAACACATAGGTAGGTCAGCTAAACTCTGTCAGATTATTAAACAACATGGGTTTAATGAAATTCAGCATATATCTGTCACTTTAAGTGCAACATTTGTGGTGGTGGTGGAGAAAGATTGTGTACATAGTACTAAAAAACAAGTATGTCACATGTTGCTTCTAGAAATAATCAGCTGAGAAAGGACCTTCCATTTGTTCAAGAGGTAGAGTGATTTCTGTCAGTGCTCCATGAACAAAGCTTTGTGGACTAAAAGCAAAGTTTTGTTTTTCAGCACCATTGGTTATGGTGCCTAAATGAATAGCTGGGGTGGAATAGTAGAAAAACAAGGATAACTGACTAGTAGTAATCAAGATATGAGCTCATCAAATTGTTCCTGTTTTTTTGTCATTTCCACTTTTGTTCCTATTTGTTGTTTGCCTCTTTCACTCAATTAGTGGTTTTAATTGTGGTGAAGAGTTAAATAAAGGAAAGCTTTTAATTACTTTGTGAAAGAATGTACGTTTGTGTTTTCAGTTAAGGTTTCACCATCAAAATTAGTGGGGCTTTAGTGTAATCTAAAAAGAATGCCATGCTCTGTGTTGTGAATCAAAGCAAGAACAATAGCAACATCCATATGCAATTTTTCCACCACCACCCATAGCTAGACAGCAAGACAACTTGCTTGCAAGGTTAAAATAACCACCCTCGTATTAGATGCACTGGTTTTAATTTACACCCCTGATGGAAGCAGTACTTACTAAAAGGACTGATTTATATGTAAGTGAAAGCTCAAAAGAGACTTCCAAGTGGAAGGAATTCCAAAATTATGGTGCTGCTATCAAGATAACCCCACTCTCTTGTATCACCCACCATATTTCAGCCACTGTCACCAGGTGGACCTCTGCAAGATTACCTTAGAGCCTAGGTAAGAATGTACTGAAGCAAAATACACGAGAAAGCAAAATACATGAGAAAGACACTTTATTCTTATTTCCTCTTGCTTATGGATTTTTGTTTGTTTGTTTGACAGGGTGACATTCTGTTCTTCAGACTGATAATATAAATTTCTCTGTAACTAGAAACATGCTTATTGTTGTCATGGAACTCAACAAATAAAGAGATCCAGTTGAGGATGCAACACTTGCCTTTGTGCCAGAACAACCCCAATGCTTGGGGAGACACCACAGAGACAGAGAGGTTAAGAAACCCTGAAACCATGGTCTTTGAGGCCAGTGAGGTGCAATATGGATCACTCCACCCTCAGGTCTATCGCCTATTACACGACTTCTGTAATGAGTTTCATGGGTGGAAACATGTAAGCAAAACCCTTTGGCTACTTGCACATCCAGTGCTTTGTCAAATCTGTTCCTAGAGAGGAAGTTCACAACTTGTCAACTGTTGAGATGTGTGAACAGACTGGTGTTTACTTCTCTGAAGTATGGACATATTAGTCTGAAGACACGCATCTGGTCCAACAGTCTCCTTCTGAGCCAGTTTGCCACGATCTACCTACTACTTGTACAGCCTTGACTGACTCCACTGGCTGTTGTTATTTCTGTTGCAACTGTGTGGCGAGACTTCAAACAAGCCCTCCCCCCTGGCCGATGGACATATGATTTTGCTAACACATTGTCTGTCTGTATTAGAACATCCTTTTTCTCCAGATGTTCCTTTTGCCCAGACTTCTAAACAGTTGGTGCTCATTTTGACTTCCAATACTGTCTAGTTGTCTTATGCCACTGCCTCTTTGGACTGAGTTCCCTACCCACTCACACTGACGTCTGTTCTCACCACCACCTTCTGAGAACTCTGAAGAGGGTAACTCTGAGACAATCAGTCACTAGCCACCATGGGAACTCCCTCAAAGGCTGGAAGAGATGGCTATAAGCCACTGTTGTTATTTGGCTGTACATGGAACAGTATTAACAGTCTTGGAACAGGCCTTGCCAGCAATTGAACCAGTGTTATTAGATCTTACTGGGATTGTTATGAGGTTGCTTACATCATGTCCTTTATTTTCAGTTGTTGCTCTGTTGACAAGAAATCTCTACGCAGGCTGGTGTCTATAAATGCAAGTGTAAAATCTCCTGCTGGGGGATCAATCAGCTTCCTTGGCTAATAGCTAAAATAACAAAGCCAAAAGTTTCCTTTCAAAAACTTTTTCCTCTTCATTCTGCAATTCTGTTAGGTGTAGGATGCCTCTCACATCCCCATCTTTCTCTGGTTCTATAAAAAAGCTGAGTAGACTTCTAATGTCCTTGGTCCTCTGGACTTGTTCTATGAACCTATTTTTAGCAGATATTGAACTGCTTGAAGGAGAAGCTGATGTTTGATCAGGCCTGAGTCATTTGAGAACTGGATAAACTTCTAGTTTCTAGCTCCAGGGAGCAGGTGTGGGTGATATCTCCAAAACTCAGTGTTCTATTTCTGCAGAGTTCTGTAGGTAACACTGGTGCCTAGAGAATGGCCAGCTCTACTATAGTTATGCAACAGTTCTTCTCACCTGACTTGGATGAGTTGGAAGGTTTATTGTAGAAAGTTCTGGGTTCTCCACCTGATGTCCTAGGTTTCTATATATGGAAGTTTCTGTAGGATCAGGAGTGTTCATGGCTTTGGATCCAAAAGGGAAAAAAAACAGTTGTTGTAACTGTTGTTCATTGTTGTGGTCTACTGTGTGGTCTACTGTGGAATCTGCACAGGTACAGATCAGTAACAGCAAAGTGCAACTCTGTTTTCATCATTATGATCACTGTGCAGTCCTACATTTGAGAGAGAAGTGAGCTCACTGTGTGTGTTAAGTGCTGTCAAATCACTTTCAACTTATGGTTACACTATGAATTAATGACCTTCAAAATGCCCTAACAGCCTTGCTCAGGTCTTGCAAACTGAGGACCGTGGCTTCCTTTATTGAGTCACTCACTTTATTGAGCTCACTGCTTGAGGAAAAAATGGAAGCGTGCAGCTGTCAAGCAAATAAACTTTTTAACACTGCTTTCCTGACTTTGGCCTTTTTTATAATGTAACCAGATAGAGGGAGAGCACTCCAACAACCTGTGTAGTGTACCTGCTTTTCCAAATGCACTCAAGAGCATCGTATGCTTTTGTGCTAAACAGGGCATCACTCTTGAAGGGCAGGTCCTCAAGTGTCCCGCTGGAGGGGTTGGGAACAAAAACACCTTAGGCATGGTGTCTGAATATTATGGAGGAGGTCCATGCCCCTATAGGCAGAAGCTGCTGCGTATTTTGCAGTATTATTTTACTGCCTGGAAAGCTTAATGGCTTCAGCCTGCAGCACTTTGGCCAACCCTTTTGTTTTTGTCAGGGAGGGTCTCCAAAAACTATGACATCATTCCCACAGGAATAACTGGTAGCAGCCCATAATTGCCTCATAGTTGGCTAACCTGAGTGAGAGAGCAGCCAAAGTATCAAATTTGCATCCCTTCTTATCTATTGGAGCTGAGGGATAAGGTACCTTTTGCTTATTATGGATGGATTCCACAACCAGAGAGTTTTTGGGTGGGAGAAGAGAAACTTAGAGCTACCCTCCTCAACCCTGTACACAGATTCCACTTCCCAAGAGGAGACTGACAAGGAGGCATGTTTCTACCATAGTTCTGCTCACAGGTCTAGCAAATTTTGAAGCACAGGGAACACCATTTATCCCACAGACTCAGGTTGCAGGGCTCTCAAGACAGGATCAGTGGCTTTCAGAGTCAAAGAAGCCACATCAATTTGGAGACAATTGGCTATCCTTAATATGTGCTCCAAGTAGAGGCACAGGTCCTTGTTGGGTGAAACTGAAGTGGGATTCCCCCACCATATCATTGGGTGATGGCTCTGAAGGGACTCTGGACTCAATATTGTAGTTACCAGATAAGAGTATACTAGAACCAGTGGAACAGTGTGAGTGAAACCAATATTGTCTGAACTTTGAATGGCAAGCAGAGTGAGGTAGTGGGGAAGGAGATGGGTAGCAATGCTGAAAAGGCAACCATAAAAAAATTCCACTACAGAATCAAAGGATGGTCACAGATCTGAGCAGAGTGATCCTTCCGCAGTGGATCCAACAGGAGGGCTGGCATCATGGAGATATAGATGTACTTCAGTGGTCACAATCTCTGCAGAGCCTTTTCCTCTTAAACTGTGAACATCAGCCAATCTCAGCTGATTCCTCAGTGGATCTGAGGTGAACATGGGCGCTCCTTTGTGCCTTGGAATGGGTGGAGCCACCCAAAAGCTCAGGTTCAATCTCACTCTCAGACTGTGAAGTCACCTCCAGATCAACTGGATCTAAATGAAGGGAGGGTGTATGGGGAGGATGAGATGGTTCTGATACCACTGGTGGAGGGCTGAGTGCTGTAGATGGCCCTGCAGTGCCTGAGGCAAAATGAATCTTCCTGCTGGGCTTATCTTTGTGTTTGTCCTTTGACTTTTTAGTAGGAGGTTTGGAATTACTGTGACAAGCCTGATGGAACTGAAGCCAATAGTAGGGCCAACTGGCCTCTTGTTATCAAGCAGACAGAACTGGCCCAAGATGCCATATCTGAGGAGGGAGATGGGTGGTGGTTGCTTTGTCCATCTATGACCACCAAAGCCTTTCCCTAAAGGACTGGCTTCAAGTGAAAAGCCCAATCATGTCTGGCTTTTGGGGCGAACTGCTTTCAGACAGAGCACACAGGGACACATTATTGCCTTCAGTGAGGCAAAGTAGCCAATGGAAATCAATTTGAGGCATTTTGGTACCAGCTCTGGTACACTTTCTATATAACACCTTTCAGGTAATTTCAACTCACAACTGTGAAATTACAAAGGTCTCTAGGATGTTCTCCCCCTTCTGTCACGTGACCATTTTTATGGAAAGGCTGGCTGGCAGGGAGAGTGCCACCTAGAGCCCTGAAAAAGAATCCCAAGCTAGTAACACCACTTCTGAAAAATTAGGATAATGAACACAGTGAGTAACTAAAAAACCAGATCTGACATTACGAAAATTTTTGAAATGCATACCCCTAGCATGGATCACTTTATAAACAGCATAGTGAGGTGTTTCAGAATGCCATTAAATTAGAAGCTATGGCTCTTGCCGAGAGCTGGAGTCCAGAGATGCATCTCCTTTAAATGCTGCTCCTAAGGAGACCATCGTCAATTCATCCTTCATCTCCTTCAATACATTGCTATTGGCTGATGAGAGATCACCCACCCAGAAGAAGATTGCCCTGGAGAAGAGGGGCCTGAAGTAGTGGCCTAAAGGGCTGCTGAGGATACCTCCACATTTTCCCATGGACTAAGTCAGGGTTGGTTGGTTTGTATGCCATATGGGTCTTTGGGCAACCCATCTGATTCTGTTGGGACAACTAAGTTGGAACTGAGATCTGCCACCAAAGCATCTACTGAATGCAGTTTAATGCAATCAGCTGATTTAGTCAGTTATTGAATTTTGTTTTGGCTGGGGGTATCCCATTCTGCCTTAAGCATCTTATCAAAAATTCATGGGGATGGGAGTGCCAAAGGCTTAGATACCCCTTGAGAAAAGGCTCTGTAGGAGTCCTCGAGTTGAATGGTAAGTAACCTGCCCTTCTTCGTCTTTTTGATCATTAGATAATTACAGCACTCTAGGTACCTTTAGCAAAAACTTTGGGAACATCCTGAGGGAAACGTTTAACTTGAGGAGTGGTTTCAAGAGGTTCTTCCTCCAATAACTCCCTTTTTTCCTATTGTTAGAAGAAACATGACACGACACCAAGTCATAATCTAGCAGAGGATTATGATGTCTGATTCACCTGCTGGGATATCACTATTCCTCTTGAGGGGGGTAGGTTGAGATTATAGCAAGACGGAGAGCCTGCTTCAGTGGAGTTTCCCTCCCTGGAACCAGTTTGGTGTAGTGGTTAAGTGCACGAACTCTAATCTGGGAGAACCGAGTTTGATTCCCCACTCCTCCACTTGCAGCTGCTGGATGACCTTGGGCAAGCCATAGTTCTGTCAGAGCTGTTCTCTCAAGGACAGATCTGAAAAGAGCTCTCTCAGCCCCACCTACCTCACAGGGTGTCTGCTGTGGGGAGGGGAAAGGAGAAGAGTTTGTAAGTCGCTCTGAGACTCCAAGTGAAGGGCGGGATATAAATCCAATCTCTTCTCTTCTTCTTCTTCCTATGTCAGAGCATGACAAGAATGGCTCCTGCTTTTGTATTTATATTTGTGCCTTCTACACTTCTACAGAAGTATGCCTTCTACACTTATAGTTGTGCCTTCTATACTTATGTGGCTCTCTGCTGTGTAGGTGTAGCCACTCCAGTTCCCTATAGACTTGCTGAGATTGCTCACTGTACTTCTTTAAGTCTCTCCTACCTGATCCAGGTAAGGAAGTATGCAAGGTCAGGGGCAAGAGCTGCCTCTCACCCCATACTTATTGCAGTGTTGGTTGAGAGACCACTCTCCAGGAGAGGTGAGGAGTGTGTGCTAGTGCTGACTCCTCTATTCTCCTCAGAAGGCACGCTAGTCAGCTCTGCTGGTTGTATCTCTTCCATATGGTAGGCAAAAAGTTCCCTTTGCTGCCTGGATGTTTCTTGCCTGCTTTAAGCTAACTCTTGCCTGCCATAAGTGGATCTGTTCCTAAGTTTGAGCTCAGGCATGGAGTGGGGAAGAGAGCAGCACTGAACCTTGCAGCCACTGGACCTGAGTTTCACTGCCCTTGAAGGAATGGCATTCAGGGGCTCCTGGGCTGGGTGGGCAATTTATGTAGATATTTATACCCCCCTTTTTTTCCCCAGTAGGGAACTCAAACAGCTTACATCACCACTCTCCCCTCTTCCATTTTATCCTAACAGCTACTGTGTGAGGTATGTTAAGATGAGAAATACTGGCCCGAGGTCATCCAAAAACCTTCAGCAGGATATTGGGGATTCGAACCCAGGTTTCCCAGGTCCTAGTCTAGTACTGTAACCACTTCACAGTAAACATGCTGGAAGAGTCTCCATACAATGCTTTACCATCCTCCTGCTGAGGGAGGGAGAGAAACTTCGGGTGGCAGGAGGTGGTTTTCCATGGGAGGTGGTTTTCCATCAGCTTTGGAGCACCAACCTGAGCCTCTAAGCCTTACCCCCCCCCCCAAGATGTGAAAAAGGGATGAGGAGATAGAAGACAGGACGGTGGATAACTAGAATACGCCTTACTAAGAGCAAATGCCATGAGAGGCTCTCTCCTATCTAGACCGAGCCAAACTGGGAATTATTCACAGAAACCCCATCTCATGGGGCTTTCAAAGACTAACAATGCAGCATGCATCCACAGGAGGCACACCTCCACAACAGTCCAGACTGCCCCACCCCTGAACCACCAGAAATAATTTTTTATTCACTGTTTACAGTACTGCATGCAGTTAACACAGAACAGTACTGTCAGACATTCAATACAGAATTTAAGTGATTTATCATTAGATAAATCAGCGGAGTACTCTTTAAAATAATGAAGGGATTCTCTAACATATAAAATCTTAAAAAGCACAAAAATTGTGATGCTATAAAAGCAAAGTAATTGACAGACTAAAAGACAACATAGTTAAATCATCTTTGACTAGAGGATACAGTCATTTGCTCCCAAGTAGATCCAGCTACATAACTGAGACCAAAATGCAGAGAAAAAACACTATAGGAAAATAGCCTAAGACAACACAAATGAGCAAGCCAAGGCACACTTTTGAGAAAGTTATCTAGATAGCTATCAAGAATCAGCTTCTGTTAGAAACACTGGGATTATCAGCTATGTATATTGTACTCCCAGTAACAGGAAAGCAAGGGTGGCCACTTGTAAAACAGTGTGAACATCTACACATCCAAAGAAATATGTTTTTAAACATCTGCCTTGTCAACATGCATGCACTGACAGGTAAGTGAATGTCTTCTGTCAATATAAAATGAAGGAACTCTGGCAATACATTTATAATTATAATCAGCATAGAATGAAGATCTACTGCCTGTTGCTGTAATTATATTAATAATATCATTGCTGACTGATGAAGAAATATGATCTTTATGCTTGAGGGATTGAAAACTCATTGACAGTCAATAGTTGAGCAATCTCGACTTTGGTAGGCATTTTACCACAAAGCTAATTTAAGCCCTGTCTGCAATCTAGCAGATTTCTTACCCCCTTCATTTCATTATCAGCTGTGTTACTGACTCATTGGCTTTATAACAATGATGACTATAAGACAGAACAAACAACACAGTGTGGCTGCAACTCTGCACACAGCACACACTTATGCTAGAATCGCACTGCCTTCAAAGAGTTCAGGACTCCCCCCAAAAACTTTTTGGAGGCACTTCCATAACATACAGAAAATATACTGAACTTTTAGTACACTTATTCAAGGCACCCTAATAATTAGTAAAAATGATAGCCACAGCTGAGGACATTTGCTGTATTTCTTAGTGGCCAGTTCTCCAGCAGAGAGCAAAGCAGAACAGAGAGAATGTAAGCACAGTCCTTCTTATAGTTGAAACAGTTCATTTGGGGAGAGGGGAAATTCTACCGGCAGTCTATGGACTCCAGTGTCTGAGCCCAGTTGTGCATAAATACTCTGTTTGAATGAGCCAGTGACAGCAAAATAAGAATGATGAATGTTTGTTTAGCCTTCACTGGTGAAAAACATGCAAGTTTTATCTAACTGTCAAAATTATAATACACACTTGAAGCTAAAACATTATATTGGCCACTGCTGTGGTTTTAGCGCACCATGTCAAGTATGTAAAAATCCAGTTAGTAGAAGGAGGAGGAGGAGGAGGAGATTGGATTTAGACCCTGCCCTTCACTACCCAAAGGAGTCTCAGAGCGACTTACAATCCCTTTCCCTTCCCCTCCCCCCAACAGACACCCTGTGAGGTAGGTGGGGCTGAGAGAGCTCTCTCGAGAACTGCCCTTGAGAGAACAGCTCTGAAAGAAAGTGTGACTGACCCACGGTCATGCCAGCAGCTGCATATGGAGGAGTGGGGAATCAAACCTGGTTCTCCCAGATTAGAGTCTGCACTCTTAACTACTACACCTGCATTAAATTAGTAGAATGATTCCTTCAAAGAGATGTTAATGACCACCCAACTAGACACAAAAGCTGCAGAACATATATAGTCCACTAGGCAATTCTTTTTACAGACTGATATGAGAAAGATGTAATTGAAAGTTATCAAATGATTGCTAGTTATCTAAAAATAATCACTGCGTAGTAACATTGAAAATATAAGACTGTCGTGACATCTTCTCCACTACATGAATATGTATGCTGCACCTACAGACAGAATATAGTTGTCTAGTTACTGCAAATGGCAGTAATGAAGGCAGTAAAGAAAGCATTCAGCTTTCCCCCCCTTAATGTACTGGCATTATTACCACTGATTCAACCATTGCAGTCTAAGTAAAAGATGTATTTTTAAATGTTAATTACATTATAATTATTTGTTCACCCACTAAGCAATTTAAAAAATGTTTCGGCACCTTAAAATTAACTATCATATTTACATAGCAAACATCAAAACAAAGAGAAATGTAATTTGCAGCCCTTTTACCCACAGCTATAAATTACATTTTACCTTATGTCATTAACAAACAAGTGGGTTCAAAATGCTGTTCTGGATTAAACAATATAATATACTTGACTGATTGAAACTTAATTATGTCAAAGTATATTACTGACAGATCACTGAAGTCTGTGGAAAATCAGGGCATGAACAGAAATGAGCCAAGAAAGATGGTAAAATCATGTAAGTGGCAGTGGAAGTAATTTTAAACTGGTTATTTAAAACATTTGTAGACCACCAAAACTAGGGCTGCCAAGTCCCCCGCTAGGGCGGGGGAAACACCAATTTTTCATGCTTCCCCCCCCCGCTTTTTCAAAACTGGCCACCGGGGGGAGGCAATGGCTGCCAACAGGAGGGGAACGTCGGAGCCTGCCGGGCCCTCTCCCTTCCAGGCCTCTTAAAGGGAAATGTCTGAAGAGCCTGCAGTGAAAAGCCTCACCAGACATTTCCCCTTTAAGAGTTAGCAAGAGAGCCCCGCCCAGAGATTAACGAGGGACTAAGCTCTTACTGAAGGGCCTGCTTTTGCATGTGGCTGGTGTAAGATTGAAAGGTTGCTGCTGCTGGGCCTGGGGTAAGTCCATCTGCCAGCTCTTTTCCTTCTCTCTCTCTCTCCCTCCCCCTTTCTTTCTTTTTTCTGTCTCTCTCTCTCTCTCTGTCCCCATCCAGCAGAGGTCTATCAGTGGCTATTATTAGCCACAAGGTCTAAATGGAAGTAAGTGCCTGTGCCAGCTCTTTTCCTTCTCTCTCTCTCCTTCTTTCTTTTTTCTGTCTGTCTGTCTGTCTGTCTGTCTGTCTCTCTCTGTCCCCATCCAGCAGAGGTCTGTCAGTGGCTATTATTAGCCACAAGGTCTAAATGGAACACTTTGTCTGGGGCAGTGAGGCTCTGCATTCTTGGTGCTTGGGGGGGCAACAGTGGGAGGGCTTCTGGAGTTCTGGCCCCGCTGCTGGACCTCCTGAGGGCACCTGGTATTTTTGGCCACTGTTGTGACACAGAGTGTTGTACTGGATGGGCTGTACTGGATGGGCCGATCCACTGTGGCTTCTCTCCTGTTCTTATGATATGAAAATCATATTCTGCCGAGATGAGGAAGGATTCAGTAGGGCCGTTGCTCAGTGATAGAGCATCTGCTTGACATGCAGGAGGTATCAGCCTCTTCAGCTAAAAAAGGATCAGGTAATAGGTGATATTAAAGATCTCAGCCTGAGACCCTGGAGAGCCACTACCAGTCAGAGTAGTCAGTACTGACCTTGATGGACCAATGGCCTGATTCAGTATTAGGAAACTTCATGAGTTCATGTGGAAGCATGTGGAAGCAACATCACAGGATGTGACTTCACAAAATGATGTCACTTCCTTTCTCCTGGCTCCACCCCCAGTCTCCTGGCTCCACCCCCAAAGTCCCCAGATATTTCCCAAGTTGGACTTGGCAGCCCTAACCAAAACAGAAATGTTAGATTTGTTAAAGATGTTGGGACTGCTTTCAAGAAGACCTACTTTTTTGCCACTGTGCAAGAGGTTATACTACTGGGAAACTGTGTTTTACGTTTAGAGGTGTTTAAGACTTGGTTTTGTGGAATAGGGATGATCAGAAACAACAAAATTCAGTAGAAATATGAAATGCCAAACTCAAACGTGTACGTGTTTGGTGTGGAAGGGCTGAAAGATGCCCTGAATAAACCACAGGCCTGTTTTGCGAGAAGGGCTGCCGTTACTCCAGCCAGGAGAAAACAAAAGTTTTAGTTTGACAACTGAATGAAAACCAAATACTAGGTTCAGAGTTGGCTTGGCCATTTGGGCACTGATGTTACAATGCCAGGATAGATGGTTTTCAATATCTGGTCCACAAGTTCTAAAAGTTCTTGATCTGAGTCTTTGGACAAAACTGGTTTTAGTGAGGAGGATTCTGCCGGTCCCTGCCATTTGTCTCAAGCAGATACTCCTCAACTGCAAGCAGAGGGTTAAAAACAGGACGCCCGGTAATGCTCCCTCTAAGTTGTGAAGTCTTGTGAGCAAAAATTCTACTTTGTGAGCTACTTGCATTAAAGTTGCGAGCAAGCATGGCTTCTGCATAAAGTAGTCTGCTCAGGAGCCATCCTTCCTGAGGTAATACAAAAATGTATGAGCCAGAGCTAAAAAACTGTGAGCTAGCTCACACTAACTCAGCTTAGAGGGAACACTGATGCCCGGTACATCTCTCTGCTGCAAGGGGGTGTCACAAGAATCACATACAAACCTTGCTTGCAACTTGCAAGTTGCCAAGAAGGCAAGTCTATTCAAAAGCCTTTTGCCTCCTTGCATCAATTTTTCAGGAAGGAAAGGTAAAGTCCCTGTTGTAAACATAAGTTTAGTGTTACGCTTAGAGATACCCACCCGGAAATTCTGGCATGAAAATGCTAGACAATGTTGGTGGTGGTGGGTGTTTTCCAGCCTTGGAAACACAAATAGGGCCCCTCCAAAGCTTGACAGGCACTGCTGCTTGCCAATAATGGAGTTCCCATTCGTTGCAATGGGACACAGATCTATATAAGTGTAGGATGAGTGCATGTGCCCTTTGTTGGTTTTGGATGAAGAGGGTGTACTCATGAAAGAGCTTTGCTGTTGGGTGGGGTGGGGTGGGGACTGCTTAGCTAGCTTACTCAGTCAGGGGCCGAGGCGGCGGGGGGGGGGGGGGGGGGGCTTGGCTTTGCCCTGGGTTTCTCTGCATTGTGATTTGGTTTTTGTTTGCTTACTGCAAAGGGTGAAAAAATTGGGATTGAATTCCTTTTTCACATAGCATATTTGTTTAGCAGGATTTTCCTGTTGTCTGCTTCCTTGGTGGTTCCCCTTCCTTTTTCTTTTCATATTATTTCCAAAAAAAACCCTCCACACACGCACACACACTTTGGGTGGCAGTAAGACAAGGGACCTCTGTCACAAGCTGCATAGGTTCCAGAGCCATGGGCGTGGCCAGGGGTGACAGCAGGCGGAAGCAGCTTGGGAAGATGGAGGAGGGGAAGGAGGGTGTGCAGACTGATTAAGAGATAGGCAAGCCAAAATCCCCAGTTCCGGTTGTTGATTGTGAAGTGGGAGGTCAGGACCAGTGCTGAGGGGGCCAGGTGCAATGGTGGAGGATTCTGTTGAGGTGATGGTCACCATGGAGTATCTTGCATAGTCCCCTATGTTTTGGAGCAGGCTAGAAGCTGTCATTTTGTTGGTGTTGAGGGAGGGCTCAACAGCAATCACAATGCTTTGCTCACAATGCTGTCAGGGTGATTGACAGTCCTGAACCTGAACTGCGTTTTCCCAGTTTGTGCCCATCCCTTGTTCCACCATCCTGTTATTTTGCGTAGTAATCTGACTCTAGGAGTTGTCTTCTGAGTATTTCCCTACTACTTGTGTTTAGTAAGATTTTATGTTGACCAGATAGTACTAAGCTACCTAACAGAAGTAAAGGGAGAGCCAGGGAAAAGGGGGGGAGGGAAACACAGCTCCACACCTGCATCCCTTATTGTCTCAGGCACAGCCACAGGCCAGTTCTCTGGGGGATTATGAGCACCAGGGAAGACTAAAGGGAAGAGAAGGAGCAGAACTTGTGGTGGTAGCTTTTGGCCAGGCCTGTAGCCAGGACTTTTTAATCTGGGGGGCCTTTCAAAAAATCGGGGGGCACTGAAATAAAAATAAAAGTAAAAAACTCACATAGGCTGGCTGGCCCCTGCCCCAGCCAGTCCTCCCATGTGCTGGCTGGAGGAAAAGACGTGCCAGGCTCCAGCAAGACAAAGCAGTGCTCCCCCCACCCATGACTGCTGCGCACACACACCCGGCTGAAGTAAGGAGCCCCAGAAGGGGGAGGGCCTGGGAATAGCTGTGCAGAGACCTTGGGAGAGGAGGGGTTGCCTGCTGAGACTGAGCGAGCAATGCAATAGGAAGGAATGCTGGCTTTGTTTGGGCGTGGGAGAGAGACGCAGCCCGTCTGAAAGGGAGGACGCATGTGCGGGGCTAGGCATCTATGCACAAGAGGGGGAGGGGGAGACACTCATGAAGTGGTTCCTGGATGATACGCATTACAACTGCCTGCCCGCCAACATCTCCACAGAAGAATGCCTTCTGCTGAGTCCTGGATGCACCAGAAAAGCAGGGTGCATGGGAGAGGGTTGGCCAGTGCACCAGGTTCCCCTGCCCCCGGCTGCAGCCTTACCATGGAGGCGGCCCCCCTGGTTGGTCTGTGAGACCTGCCCTCCCAGTGGGGACTTGCCACGCCTCTCCTCTTGCCTCTCAGCCACTACAGGCATGGGCAGGTGGGCGGCACATTCCCCGGCAGCGGCCACAGAAGGGTGCATGCTGCACAGTCCGAATGCCCCGCTCCACTTTTGGATCCTAGGTACCCTGCAGCCTGGCTTTTGCTTTATTGGCTTTTGCTTCCCCCCCTTCCGTGCTGCGTCCAATCCCTGGGCAGCCACCTGCTTGCTGTGGCTCACTTAGGGGCTCCTCCTCATCTCCACCACTGCTGATGGCAGCAGCAGCAGCAGGGCGGGCCTGGGAAGCAGCCACTGCCGCCGCTTTGCGCACCTCATCTAAGGAGAACGAAGAAGAGGAACTGCCCCCATCATGGGCCTTGGTGCCCCAGCACATGCCCACCCCCTGCAGCCATAGCAGCTGTTCCTGACCTCGGACAACGAGGAAGGCAAGGAGAGGCGGTGCAGCTGCCACAGTGGTGCAGGGGAATTTAAAGGAAGTTGGGGGCATTTGAAGTAAGTCATGGGGGGCCGGCCCCCAAATGCCTCACTGTAGCTATGGCCTGCTTTTGGAGGATTGGGTTCCAAACAAAGGAGTTGGGGGAAAGGGTTTTCCCATAGCTTGGGGTCTGGAGCTCAAGGGAAACATAGACTGGTCTCTTTGGTCTGCCTGAGGCTGGAAGGAGGCAGAGAGATGAGAGGAACATATATGGCACATATAATATTCACATAATGGATGCTTGCAGTTCAGAATTCTCACAATGTGAGCGTGAACAAAATTAATTCAACCCCTTATATTTCCTTAACATTAACACTCAAATTCAGCATTTGTACTTAAGTTTGCTAGTTGGCTCAAACTTGTTTCTTAGCTGGTCTGGCTCTCATAAAAACTCAAAACGTCATTCAGCAGACACTAGGACCCAGTAGGCATGGCACTGCACACCATGAGCTGTTATAACAGTGTAGTCCTTAGCACACAAAGAAAGAATACTCCAGAGGCTACTTTTTAAAATGAAAAGTAGCTTCATGAGTGTGCCAGTTCTGTGCAGGGAACTCTCAGGAGATCCTTAAGGTTTTTTTCCTAACAGCCCTTTTTACACACCTAATTGCTCCCGCAGCTTCCACCACCCTTTGAGGCTCCAAGTGTGTGTTGCAACTGCAGCCCTGAAAGAAGGAAAAGCAGCTTAGATTGAAGGATTAGGAAAAGGTGAATGGCCACTCAAGAACTACTTAAGCATCCTATTCTTCCTCTCAGAATCAGCCTCTTCCCAAATGGCCATTGCAGCTTCCTGGAATGAACTTGGATGTGAAGTCTGCCTCTTACTTAAGAGCAAGTTCAACTAAATTCAGTGGAACTTTCTTCCATGCAAATACGCAAGAGTTCAGGCTGCAAATTTTAATCTATTTATCCATTTGTAAACTGGCCTAACTGTATTTTTTGGTAAACAAGAACACAAAATGGCCTCCTCTGTCCAAAACCAAAGTCTGAAAGCAATGACCAAATGGAAGAGGACAAAACTGAATGCAGACACAGCAGAGGCAATTCTACCTGAGAACTGTCAATATTTTGGAGAAGAGTGGTTTGCCCATAGTTGAAGATTTGAAGGTTTTCCTATAGGATCAGGAAAGAACCTAGGGTGACCGTGGATACCTGCCTGCTTTCTGAGAAATAGGTGGAGTTGTTGCTTGCTATGAGCACCTTTACCCTAGTACACTTACTAAGTTCAGAAACTCCCATTCTTTCTAGGCAGACTCCGGTCTGAAACAGCAGGGTTCTTCTTATGTTCTTCATGCCAGAATACATAATGCTCATCAGCCTGAAAGTTTACCAGTAATTCAGATGCACTAACTTCACTCTACTAACTGGCGTCCTGGTTCACCTTAAAAATAATGTGTGTTTTTCATTTGTTGTAGCAGACATCCTGGTTTCTATCAGCCGCACACTTAGTGCTGTTTTCTTTGAATACTGTTATGTTTAAAACAGCAAGTGCTTAATAGCTTTCAGACAAGTGACTCAGATTGGTTAGAAAGTGTTTCATGAGCTGGTTATCACTATATCACCAATATATAAGTTTGTAGCTTGCTTTTTATGTTTGGAATAAAAACCCTTTATTAAGATTTCATGAGTAAAACAATTTTGAAGTGCACAAGTATTGTGTCAGTGGAAATGCAGGAAACAAGCCATTTCAATTGTCTTCCTTTTATACTTTGTGTAAAACTTTTGTCCTACCCAGGGGTAGAAACCCATATAATTACCTTTGCGGTTGGCAAAATACTTTCATTGCACTGCCTGTTGTGGACCTGTGACATCACAAATAAGTGGGGTAAATAAGTCCTTAGGCCTTACTGTGTTGTGGATAAAGTAGAGGCTGTCTTAGTCTCCACCAACCAACTGTAAATGCCATAAGTAGGAACTTGCTCCTATAACATTTCCTAAAGGGAACGTCTTAATCAGAAAATTTCCCTTTCAAAATGGCTTTGACCAAGTTTAAGCTCTACTTCAGTTAGCAAGCCCATATTAACCAAGTTAAAATTCTTTGTAAAGACAATTCAGTTTGAATCTCTGACAATCACAGAAGTGTGGAAAATAGTGATAGAAGGTAGGGGGGTATGTCTGAGAATTAAACTGGAACATCTGCTTTGGAAGTAGAAGGCACTTCTATGCATGCAAAGAGAGAGGGTATACAATTTCTGCAGAACTTTTTCTGTAGTTGCAGCCTCCATTACTGCACCATCTACTCTCAAGAGTTCTTCAGCCTCCAGGTGTGAGGTCAGGACAGAGGGGGCTGCAGCAGTAAGGAGTAAGTGAAGGCTCCATGAGTGGAGCTGTATTCACCACTGCTTAGATCTCACCACAGTGTTGAAAAGAATGTGGTGCTTCTGCACTCAGTGAATATTTCATCTGCACTTGAGCAAAGTTAAAGGACAACTATTGCCATCAAACAGGAAATCTTCTGGGACACATTGCCAAGAAATGTCAGATGCATAATGTCCAAGTGATCCAATACATTTCTGAGGTTTTTGTTTAGTTTTAAACTGTGTTTGGATACGGACGATTACTGATCCAGGCAGAAAATTTGATACTACCTGGCCCGATGAAACAATGTGGACATTTTGGGCTGAGCCTTGAGTTTCTATTAGCAGGAGGAAAACTTTGACTCCAGTTGCTGGAGAGCTTGTGCCATCCATCACATCAGTATCAGATGGTAAGGCTGTAGCTCCCAATGAGAGTGGTTGAGGCAAGTTTCCCATGACCCTTTCCCCCGCCAGAGACTCAGAGGATGGCTACAAATGCATCATCAGCTCTTCTGAGCTTAAGGGTACATCTCTTCACTAAAACAGTTGTTTGATTGTTGGTGGTTTAATTCGTGCCACTAGGCACATTAGGCACCTCCTTCCTCACCTAAATAAAAATGTTCAGAAAAAAATGAGGAACAAGAGTAAGGATGTATGAGGGAAAATGAACTTTTGTTGTAATTTAAGAGCAACAACACAAGAGGATGAGTGAGAACTTGTTGCTGGCGAAGCCAAAGTCAGAATAGAAGCTCTGAAACTGATTGATCTGCAGAGCAGGAAAGGCAAAAACTGGGAGGGGCTTACTCCCACAGCAGGATAGGAGCCCAGTCTCAATAACAAACTGTGCTTGTAAGAGTGGGTGGGAAGAATAATCCACACAGAGGACACCCTCTATCCCTGATGAGAAAGACCACTCACCGTAAATCCATGCTTCAGACAGAAAATTTTATCCCAGTTTCACTTAAAATCAAAGAGAATAATCCTAAGTAAGCCTATTAAGAATCCTACTCAAAACAATTCAGAGGGCCTTACTCCTAGGAAAGTGTTCTTAGGATGACACTGATATTCATATCTATACTACATATCAATGATAGATAGATGGATGGATTAGATAGACAGAGCAAAAAAGAAAGATAGAAAGAGCAAAAAAAAAAAAAAGATAACCAAGCATATTGCCAAAAGGCTGGACCATGGGGCAGTACTGGGCACATCGGCCAGTTCCAGAACTCAGCACACTATTCTACTAAAGGTGTTCCCAGGCAGCTGAAGGGATGTAAGGATATATTCTCTGTTTTTATGACTTGTTGATTTCTTTTCTGTACATTACTAAAGAGATTTCGATAAAACTGTTTTCTTTCCTTCACCACTTGTGTACTTATATCCTTCAGTGGAAAAGAACCTTCAGTGGAAAAGAACCACAACAATTTAGCAATCAGTGGTTAGATTATGGCTACGGGCAATGGTTTTGTCCTCTCAGAAGTGCCTTTCTAAAACAACTGAAAGAATAATTTAGTGCCTAGTCTCCTATAAGTGCCCTTTAAATTTTGGAGATTTAATCTTTGCATATGGTGTATGCACATGAAAGGAAACTGAATCAGAAACCCAAAGGCAGACACTTTGCCAAATATAAATATTCATATCACTGACAATACCACACAGGTTGACTCACACCAGAATGCAAAGAAATTTCCTTAGTTAAAAAATTTTTGATGGAAAATTTAAGCAACACCACAATTGCCAGCTACAAACTTGATAGAGTATATTTTATACATTGCCATCTAGTATAAAGAATGACCTTTCATAATTAGTACAAAGCTATATTTGAAGGAATGGGGTATAGTAACCATTATTTAAATAGATGTCCAAAACAAACTATAACTTCTAGATATACTGAAGAATAAAATGTAATTGGTTTAGACAGTTGGAAATGGAAATTCTATAAATTACGAAGTTGTTCTTATTTCCCTACCATATGGTAGGAAAATTTATCTCACAAAAATTAAAATGCAATGGCAGGCCACTATGTATTTCTTCCACAAACTACATGGGTGTTTCTTAAAACTAACCAAAGCCTAGTAACATAAGTGTAGCTGCCAATGAAACAAATTGCACAAAAATATGTCTTTAATATAGTTTGGTGTAGTAGCCAGTTTGGTGTAGTGGTTAAGTGTGCGAACCGGGTAGATTCCCCACTCCTCCACTTGCACCTGCTGGATGACCTTGGGCAAATCATAGCTCTGTACCAGCTGTTCTCTCAAGGACAGTTGTCTCAGAGCTCTCTCAGCCCCACCTACCTCACAGGGTGTCTGTAGGGGAAGGGAAAGGAGTTTGTAAGCTGCTCTGAGACTCCAAGTGAGTGAAGGGCGGGATATAAATCCAATCTCTTCTTCTTCTTCTCTTCTAAAAGACTAATATGAGGCAAGTAAGTGTTTTATGCATATGCATGCCTGTGTGAGATGGTGGGGCTCTCCCCCAACAATTCATAAACTGCTTTCTCTGGAGGGTCAGCAACATGCGCTGATCTGTACTCTACATTATCTTACTGTTCCACGGAGATCAACAGGACTTTGCTTTGATGCTAATAGGTTTAAATTTGGAATGTTCCATTTACCACAGTCACTCAAAATGTTTAAAAAACAAATTAGATATTAATGACCATGAGGGGGTGAAGAAAACCTTTATCAGACCTGTTGAAACCTGCGTGCTAGATTGAGACACCAGAATTTGTAGGACTTTTAATAGGGAATGCATTCTTTTTCTCTTTCCATCTTAGCTGGCTTCCTAAATTTCTTCAGACTAAATACTGGTTCTAAAATTATGCCCAGGCCTTTGCCTGAGCCACAGGCAACTGTATTCTATGACTTGCTGGCATGGTCCAAAGTTCACAAGAATAAACCTGGGGGATTCTTGGCCTAATGCACCACCCCTCTTTATGGTTCAAAAGGAAAACATTTAAATTCATGGCAAACTATAGCCTGTGTCCTAATCTCAAACTCTCTTCCCTTGATCCCAAAGCTCTGAACTCTGGCTTAATCTGTGAGCCTGGGAATTCCTTAGAGCTAATTTACACAATACGAAGTCCTTATGGTTGCTGTAGCTGTGCCTTATGCACACCTGGGGGCTCTATTCCAATCATGATCATGGCATGCATGGAAAAGGAGCCTCAGCCTCCCTACAATACCTTTTTCATGAACTTAAAAGGCCCAGGGGAGCTGCTAACTACTCTGTTTGGAAACCTATGCATACCCATCATTAGATGTAAGTTTCCAATTTGAGCAGCCAGCAGTTCCCTGAGGCCATGTCAGCTTGCAAACAGCATGGGTAGGAGATCCTCTATGTGCACTACAATGGGTATATGGCCCCCACATTCCTGAGAGACACAGAACTCCTAGCACTCACCTGTGATAAAGATTCTTCATGAGGGCCACAGGACTCTGTATTATGTGAATTTGCCTTTAGGCTCTAGATTCCCAATGACAATGAACCATGGTTGGAAAGGATCTAAAAGTGGATCTCATTCACATGACAAAATTCACATTAAAATGGAACGTATACCATATTCAACTATCCAACTCTTCCGGTGACTGTTTCAGTTAACTACTCTCAGACTAACCTAGCTCACAAAGTTATCTATCCTCAGACTAACCTATCTCACAAACAGTAGAAAAGAGCAAGAGTCCAGTAGCCCCTTAAAGACTAGCAAGATTCGTGGCAGGGTGTGAGCTCTCATGAGTCACCGCTCACTTCTTCTTCTGATGCTACTGAACTCTTGGTCTTTTCTACTGCTACAGGCAGACTAACACGGCTACCCATTTGATCTGTCTCACGAAGCTGCTGTGAAGATAAAATGGGGCAGACTGTTTATTCCATTCTGACCTCCTTTGAGGAAGATCAAAATAAATACATTCCAATAATTTATACAAAAAAAGTTCATTTGTTTTTCAGAAACAAGGAAACCCCTTTCCATCCAGTCTATTTTGTAACCAAACTACACTGATATCAGAGTAGAAGCACTAAGTACTTTAAATGCTTCAAGCAGCTGCTAATTTAACTTTCAAAATTAACCTCTAATTTCAATCCTTTTCCACAAGCATGTTTAAAAAAAAAAGAAATGCCACCCTCAATGAAACATTTTAATGCCAAACGCTGCCCTCAGTTGGATGCTTTAGAAATGGACAAGTGAAGACCCGCAAGAAACTTGCAGTATAGTTATTCCATTCCTCACACCTTTGCTTCCTCCCTTCTCCCCCTACCTCTCTCACACTCTTTCTCCCTTCTGCCCCCCCTTTCTTACTCTCTCTCTCCTCCATGTATGTTACTTCCTCTCTCTTTCTGACCCATCATCATTCTCTTTGTTTTTCTGCCTCCCTACCTCATCACTCTCTCTCTCTTTTTCTACCTCCCACCTCAAATCCCACCCTCCCCAGGCTCCACCTCTCAAATGTTCAGGAATTTCCCAGCCTGGAGTTGGCAACCCTATTTCCTTCCCACCCAACAGCCAACCTACCTTTATCTGTCTTCAAATTTCCATCTCCACCCCCCTCCCCTGCAGCTTCTACCTAGGAAAATTATAGTCTTTCTCCAGTGGGGACTAAAGCAGCTTACATTATTATTTCCTCGTTGTCTGCACAACAACCCTGTGAGGTTGGTTAGGCTGAAAGTATGTGACTGGTCCAAAATCTCCCAGTCAGCTTCCACCACAAGATGGGGATCTGAACCTGAGTCTTACAGATCCCAGTCTGAAGCTCTGTTACATCACACTGGCTTTCATAGGGTGACTGCAAAGCAGCTGGGCCTAATTAAGTCATGCAAATCAGGTGGTATCAAGTCACACAGTGGGTGCTGCCTAGGGATGCCAGCCTCCAGGTGGGACCTGGGGATCCCCTGGAGTTACTGCTCATCTCCAGACTACAGAGATAACTTTCCATGGAGAAAATGGATACTTTGGAGGGTCGAATTTATGGCATTGTACCACTCTGAGGTCCCTGTCCTCCACAGGCTCCACCCCCAAATCGTTTCCCAGCCTGGATCTACTGCTGGTGGCCAGGGGGTAGTTGGCAACCCAAGACTGCTGCCGGTAAAAACCCTGCCTTTTACTGACAGAAAAAGTTAGAACCCCCCCCCCCCCCGAACATTCTAATCTCCTCACAGTTGACGCCTGGACATGATGCCATTTCAAAAGGTATTTGGGGGGAATTCAAAGGTCCTTGAAGTTTTTTTAAACTTTTCAGATTTTTCTGCAGACCGAGAAAGGGGCCTGACTATGTAGGGAAAGCTGTAGGGGGGAGGAGTGAGCTCTCCTTCGGCAGAAATAAGCATCAACACAGAAAAAAAACCTCTCGGAATTAGAATATAGATTAAGTAAGGAAAAGTCAGCCTTTTCAGCATCAAGCTTTAATTTCTACAAAACAGCTAAACTAAATGTCCAGGTTTTTTTTAGTTTGAACTGAAAGTTAACAAATATTTCCTATGGAATGGCCTCTTACTTTGCTTTAGGTATCATTTCTTTTTACAGACTTTCACTTAGGAGTCTTAAAAACATTTTACTTGTGTTTGTATCCTATTATGAGACCAATCAATTATAGGGGAGAATCCTCTCGCCATGAGCTGAACATGCTGTCTGATTCCTCCCTAAGTAGTCACATTTAATTTTTTAAAATTTATTTATTTATTCAAATTTATACCCCACCCTCACGGCCAAAGCAGGCTCAGGGCAGAAAATACAGGAAATTTTGAGGAAAATACAGACTATTATAAGTATCCCTCTAAATTTCTCTTTATGTTAGAAGAATCTCAAGCTTTTAGATAATTGAAACAGAAACCTTTGGATACTGAAAAACAAACTCTCTGCTTTTTAGCAAACAGGACATGCTCCCCGCTGGAGTTTGGTATCACACCTGATCATGGGGTTCTAGCATCCTATTTTTCATACTTAAAATCTCCTCAATTATGTTGAGCTTTTATGCTCGCAAGATTTAATGCTCTCCCCATGGTGGTTCTGTTTGGAAGATCTGCAAACGTTCCTCCTCATGAAAGACTTTGTCCATGTAGGGTCTGAAGTCTTGAATCTGTATCCCATGTTTTGCTTTATTGTGACTTCTATGTTAAACTGTGGGCTTCTTTAATTAGTCTTCTTCTGCACAACTTTCATGGATATCCCAATGAGAGGCTTGTTTTATATTTTCTGACAGACCAGCACCCGTATATTACTTGTTTAGTAGCAAGGTATCTTTTAATTGCTATGAACATTCGGGAGCATAAGGTAAAATCCTCTGATGGGGAACTTCTCCCTTTGTAATGCTAAAATCATTTTCTTTCTTTTGTTATGTTTATAATCTATGGCAATAAAGGTACTGAACTGAACTACCCTTATGAATATCATTTTAGGGTGCTGGATAATATTTTACGATGTTCTCATTTGTTTTGGCGCTGTTGGTTTTAGGAGAGGTGGCATATACATTTTCCAAATAAATAAACCAAAAAACAAAGCTTAGGGCAGGGGTGGCCAACCTTGCTTAACGTAAGAGCCACATAGAATAAACGTCAGATGTCTGAGAGCCGCAAGACAGGAACAAATATCACACACACGTTTTTATTTTTTAAAATATGCAAATTTGCTTTTTATTAACATTAAATGGGACTGCCAAAAATAAAAACAAACGAGGAAAACCGGTTATTGATAATGATATTACTTGTTTGCTAATGATATTGAGAGAGAGAGAAAAAAAGAGAGAGATGGAAAGAAAGAATTAAAGAAGTGGAAAGAAAGAGAGAGAGAGCCGCAGGAGCCACACAATATGTGTGAAAGAGCCGCATGTGGCTCCCGAGCCACAGGTTGGCCACCCCTGGCTTAGGGTATTTGTTGCTTGGATTTTTATTCACTACAAAGATATCGTTAAGATTATAAAGATGGAGAGTATTCACAAATATAATGTATATCTATTCATTCTAGTACATACCTGTTGGTAGTGTATAATGAGACCATAAAGGAAAATATTTGTCTTATTTACTTCCTTGGCAAGTTCAACTAACTTGGGCATTTCACTGCTGCAAGATGTGTCTTCCAAGTTATTCAAGTGTACCTGCAAAGGGACAGGATATCTTCAGAAAGTAATTTAACTTCTCAAAAGAAAATAGAATTTCAAGCAGAAGATTACTGATTGCTAATTACAACAGCACCAAAGAAACACTTCTGTTTATTCCTTTGTACATTTTAATAAATCTGTAAATAATCCAGTAGCTCTCAAGTATTACCAACATCTCCTATTGTGACAATTTTTTTCATACTTAAATGTTCCTAACATTCAGATTTTCAATTAAATTGTATTTTTAACTGAGGAAAGCAGGGACAAGCAGCAAAACAATTAGAGAACTCCATTCTATTTAAAGTAAATAGATACTTACAGGACAGTCCAATTTTTGCCTGTCTCAGTCATGTGGCACACAGTAAAACTGTTTTTATACTGTTCTTACCCACTTCAGGTCTTGAGGTGCTCAGTCAAGATACCGGTATATAAATAGTCTAAATAGATAAATATTTTAAATCAAAATATCAACAGCAACAACGTAATGAACTACCTTACCGAAATTAGAACAATGGAGTATAAAACAGAAGCACTTGTGTTTTCAAGCATTTCCACTAGCTGTTGGGTTTTTTGAAAGTCAGACAGTGTATCCTAAAGAAAACCAAAGCTCATGTTAAGAAAAAGGATTCTTCATAAGCACAGCAGACTATGAAATATAAATCATTATCTATATTTTTCTGTCTTCCTCCTATATAACAAAGGGCTATAGAATCACAAGAGATGTAAGGGACAAAACCACACACAAGACCAATTCTCTCCTGTAAGACACGTTCATCCATTTTTGTAGATGAGCCTCTGGGCACTCACTGATAAATGTTAATTCACTTTAGGAAGCACAGAGCCACACTGAAGGGGCCAAATACTGTCGGGGGTGGGGGGGTGGGGAGAGAAGGTTTGAATTAAAATAGTAATAATAATGTCGCTTGAGAGAACACAAATAAGTCAAGTTGCATATTATAGTAAATTACTAAAACTTACAGAGTAACCAATCTGACTAGAGAGAAATGTCTTTCCAATCACATTATTATCATTAGTCAGATTCTTTGAGTCTGACAGCAGGAAGAGTTTAAGTATACTGTATTCTACAGAATGTCTTCCTGCAAAACATATGGTGTTTGAAGCAAGAAACTGAAATGCAATGGAAATATTGCAAGAAATTAAACTAAATAAGTAGTAATTGTCTTGATTTAGAAATTCCCTTCCAAAATGTTGAGCTGAATGCCAGAAAAATGATGACAACTTTGTATGGAGTGTACCTGATTATAAAATGCTCAAACAATACTTTCATTCAGCCAACACTCAAACTGAGAGAACTGATGCCTAGATGAAACATATGGCCTAGTTTAACTCAGACTCTATTCTTTATAATTCAGGGTCTGAGTTTTGTCAGTCTGACAGTGAACCATGAAAGTTGCAAAGAAGCCAGTTTTCCCAAGGACAATGATGTGATGCTATAAACATGCTTAGAAGTTGCTATTGATTTTTCCACAATACTTACATTTATGCAAATAAAGTTGTAACACTGTCCTAATAAGATATTTTGCAGATGGTTATCATCTTTACATAGGGTTGATGATAAACTTTTAACCTGCTGAAAAAGGAAATACAGCCTGTGTTACTGAAACCACTCTTAACCATTATTACGCTTCACATCTCAAAGAACCCATCAAGGAAAGTGGTGACTAGTGACCCAATTGCGGTGTCAGTTACTTTGGGTAACAAGATACACAATGGCACAAAAACTCTGACAATCTTTCAAACTGGAATTATTTTCAGGGCTTTTTTTGTAGAAAAAGCCCAGCAGGAACTCATTAGCATAATAGACCACACCCAACAGCAGAAACTCATTAGCATATTAGGCCACACCCCTGGCCGCACAGCTCATTAGCATATTGGGGGTTGGGAAAGAACAGGACAGGCATGGAAGCTTGCCTCTTCTCCTCCCCGAGCTTCTCCGCCCCACTTCAGCATTGCCTTTCTAGTCTCCTACCCACCCCCCTCCGAACCAGACAACTGAGGAAAGGGATCTTTCAGATCCCAGGTACCTCACCATCGCCTTTCTAGTCTCCTACACCCCCCCCCCACCAGACAACTGGGGAAAGGCGGTACTGAAGTGCTTGGGATCTGAAAGATCCCAGGAACTTCAGCATCACCTTTCTAGTCTCCTACCCCCCCACCCCGAAAGATCGGGAAGGGAAGCAGGCATGTTTGCCTGGCTGCCTTTGGTCTCCCCAGCCAGCCCGCCCGCCCGCCAAGGCGCGCAGGCTGGGGAGACCAAAGGCAGCCAGGCAAACATGCCCAGTTCCTTCCCTGAGCCTCTCTGCTTTTGCGGAGAGACTCGGAGAAGTGGGAGGGGGGAATGGGTAAATGCCTTTCTCTCCCTCCTCCACGATGGACAGGCCGGGGAAAGGAAGGCAGGTATGCGCACATGCCCCTTTCTTCCCTGAGCCTCTCCACTATTGCGGAGAAACACAGGGAAGTGCTGGGGGGCATGGTTAAATGCCTTTCTCTCCCTCCCCTAGATCAGGGAGGGAAAGAAAGGCATTTTCAACATGCCTGGGTTCCCTGCCTGCCCTTTTCCAGGTGTGACTTGTCAGCTAGAGAAGGAAAGGCAGAGAGAGGCTTTTCCTTGTAAATTTCACTCTCAGCTGACCGGGGGGGGGGGGGGGGGCAAGTAAAATTGAAAAGGAAACCTCCACTGGCTCCCCAGAGGGACGGAGTGCATTTTAGCATGCCACCTTTGCCTCTTGTGTGTAATGTGGGGAGGGCAGCGTGCTCTGTAGCCATGCATGCACAGAAGTTTTGGTTGTAGGCGTGGCCAACTCCGTTCCTGTGCATTCCTGCCCCAAAACAGCCCTGCTTATTTTGACATGCTGGTGAGAATGAGAAACTAGTACTTACTTTCACATGACTCTTCAATGTTTTATGAAGAAGAAACCCCACCTCCACAGCATTTTCATTCATATCAGTGATAACACAAACTTGTTGTGATATTGCCTCTAATAAAGAAAATTTAAAACGAGACGAGAAGAACATATATTCTTATTACTATCACTTCCATAGTATCATTACGTGAACAGTTACAATACAGTTCTTACCTCGACATTGCTTGAAACCTGCTTTCATTTCTATGTTCTACATAGAGTCATAGAGAGTATGGGATTTATTTTATCTAAATCATATTTATGTTGCTTTCCTGCCTGATCAGGGTTTCCAAGGCAGTGGATATAAAAACATTAGAAATTTAAAATTATAAAATAATTCAATAAAAACACATGAACAAAACATACCAGAACCAGGGAGGAGGACCAATAACAGTTATTGAGGGTATGCCAAACGAAACAAAAGTCTTCAGCTGCTGGTGGAAGATACCAATAGAGGACAAATCTTCCTAGGGAAAGAGTTCCAAGTTTTCAGTGCTACAACTGAGGAAGCCCTTTTTCAGGTCACCACCCATCAGATAGCAGGGGCACCTGAAGCGGGGCCTCTGAAGATGACAAATCAACTTGCCATGGAGAAAAAACTGTCCTGTCCCTTTGAGAGACACTTCATAGGGTGTTATTTACTAGGTGATAATTTTCTATCACATGTGTGTCAGCCTGCTTTGTGTTCAAGTGCTGGTCTTGGTTATGGAGATAAGCATCATGTTCTGTGTTCCCAGTGAAGGAATTTAAAATGTATTTTCTGGTAGTTGCGGTGTTCTGGGCTATGGATGCACTAAATTTCCGTTTGTTTCTACTGAACTACTTTAACTATTCAGGGATACACTTCATGCCCTCTATTTTAACTGACATGTAAAAATTTATCATTGCCATGCTTGTATAGCAGGTGTCAGGTGTACAAAATTTCAGCTATCTATTATACAGGAAACCTTAATTTTTATATTATCAGTGAGAGGGGTTTTGGGAGGAAATGTTTTACCTCATCAGTTGGAGAGCCAGTTTGGTGTAGTCGTTAGGAGCGTGAACTCTAATCTTGGAGAACCAGGTTTGATTCTCCACTCTTCCACATTTGTGTGGCTGGTGTGACCTTGGGTCAGTCATAAGTTCTTTCAGAACTGTTCTCTCAAGAACAGTTCTCAAAAGAGCTTCTCTCAGCCCCACTTACCTCACAGGGTGTCTGTTGTGGGGAGGAGAAAGGAAAGGAGATTGTAAGCCACTCTGAGACTCCCTTGGGTAGTGAAGGACAGGGTATAAATCCAATCTCTTCTTCTCCTTCTTCTTCTAATGAGTACTGTGGGAAACCTAGCCATAAACTATAAAATTCACTAATTATGGGCTTCCACCTCAAATAAATAGGATCTGCCACTGCATTGTCATTGTTTGTCACTTCCAGGTGTCAGTATGAATGACCAACAAACCCAAGCAGTGGTTTACAGTAGCAAAATTAATATACATGAAATACTTGGTATCTCCATTATGCTTCATTATGAAATATATACTCAGAGAGGTTTAAAGAAATTTCAACTGCCATGAAAGGTTCAGCCCCCTATAGTCTTCAAAAAAATGAGTCAGGACTCCCAAGTGAGTTGTGGAACCCTCTTGCTAGGTTGCAAGTTCCTATGGAGCTGCCTTTTTTATTTTTATTTTTTTGGTACTACTTTTGGAAGGACTTGCTGCATAGAGAGCAAAGGTGTTATGCCTCTTGCATCTCTTTCTATACATGCTAAGAAAAGCATCAGGAAGAGCCAAGTCCATTCAGTGTTGGAGAGGATTCCTCCATGCTCTAACCCTTGACTTGTTCCTCACTCTGATGTATCTCTTGGTGATTGGCATGTGTTTCTTGTCTCTGGTTCCCTAGGTCTACAATGCATAGTTCTGGCTTTCTTCCTGCTAGTGCTGGTCTCATGCTTAGTGTGCCCTGAGTCTACAAAGGTAGAAGACCACTACCCTAGAGCACTATACTCCTCCACAACAAAAAGAAAATATACAAGCATTCTCAGAGCTTGCTTATACAAGCAAGATTTGCACCTGATAACCAGCATTTGATACCTTGAGCACAATGCTTTTCATTTGAGTTTCTTCATATGCTCAACAACTGTCAAGAGTATGACTCCAACCAGAGAGAAGCAGCCTAGGTTCTAGAACCAGTGCAGAAGACAGTCAGTGAAGCAGCCACTCCACTAAGAATTTCCACTGAAGAACATCAGAAGTTCAGGATACAAAGGAATACTGGTTCCCAGTTTCAAGAAAGGTCTCCTTGTCTCTTTCCTTGGACTCTGACAATTCAGTTCCAGAACCATCTGACACACTTTTATGGTGGGGCAAATTTTTTTCCCCCATCTATGATTCCTGCAAAACTTATTTTCCTGTTTAAGATGCAATGAACAAGCCATAGTTTGAAATCACAGAAGGGAAGAAACATGCATAAGGAAGAATGTGAGAGGCACAAGGGAAGGAGGGAGGATCTGACCTAAAGGCTCCCTGCAGTTTAGTGTTGCATGCAAACTGATCCCATCAGCCTTTGCGTGCTCATTAAGACCCATGGACAAGCAAGTGTTCAATGAAGAGAGCTGGGCTGCTTGACAATGATGATTATTCAACTTTTTGTATATATAAAACATATTTTAGAAGTCACAAATTCTAAAATGAAAATGAAATTAATATCTGATAAGAGAAAGCTGCTTTGTCTTGCTGTTATTCTTATGACCCTGTGCCCCATCTCCATCACCATTCAAACATACAGATTTATTTCTAACATCAAAATAGCTCTAGTAATTAAGGTATAATCTTAAACAAGGTAATTAAGGTAATTAAGGTATAATCTTAAACAACTCATACTTTATGCAGGGACAAGTGTACACACACCCAGAGGTTTTGCTACAATTTTTAAAGCTTATTAAACCATTACTAAGATGATCTGATGTCCAGTTTCAAAGTGAAATGAGAGTGGTCCATTCCAAACACAACGGTATATTAAAAATACTCCAAAAGTTGGTTGGAAAAATAGACTCTCCCTTGGTCGAAACTTGGTACTCTAAAATCTGGGACCATCTAATAATTGACAAATATCAGATAGCATTTCTAATCTAGACCCTTCTCTTGGTCATTCTACTTATACTGATAGGTGGTACCCAATTCTGGAGAAACTAGAATATGTTATTAAAAAGATTAAACCTTCTCAGAGGTCCCAATATTATAACTTTTGAAAAATGGTTGGTTGCTTTGATGCATAATAACAAAATTCAAAGGAATCTTTCCCTCTTTTACATTGTCTCTTGATGTTTGAAACTTGTACTCTGTATCTTTAACGGCAAGTTAATGTTGTATTATTATGTCTAAGTTTAATAATGTTTTGCTGTTTGTTAAATTTAAAATAAAAAATATTTTTAAAAATGCTCCAAAAGCTTTGGCTGCACAGATGTGTCTCCTTTTATCCTTTCTTACGATTGTCAACGATCGCTGACCATGTGAAGAAGTACTGATGAATGAGCCTTGGTTTTATTTACTATTTTTCAGCGCAATCCTAAGCAGAACTACACCCTTCTAAGGCTACTCATCTGGATGGCCCAGGCTAGCCCAATTTCAACAGATCTTGGGAGCTCAGCAGGGTTGGCCCTGGTTAGTATTTGGATGGGAGACCACCAAGGAAGTCCAGGGTCACTGTGCAGAGGCAGGCAACGGAAAATCACCTCTGAACATCTCTTGCCTCAAAAACCGTTCAGGATCGACAACAGTCAGCTGTGACTTGATGACACTTTCCACCACCACAAGGCCACTTAAATCAGTGGGCTTAGAAAGGTGTAACTCCTGCTTAGAGCTGCACTGCTAGGCACTTAGTTATGCACTGAACACCTGCACTCCATTCCAGTTCTTCCAGACTGCAGAGGCAGAGACAGAACCAGTGACTGTCCATAATGCTGGGGATGATCTACTGCCAATGCAGTGCAACTAAGGATAACGGTCAGAACCCAGTTTTGTTTTGATAGGGAATCACTTGGCTGTACAATAATGAACAGTTGCTTTAGAGGTGGCAAGTCAAAGCATAGCACCCTAAGTAGTTTATTGCTTAGGGCCAGTCTCATTGAATGCACCAATTAGCAGCCAATTTAACGAAGTGAGGCTAAACATTTGTTACCAATTCGAAACCTGAATTTAGGCTCACTGCACCCTAAAAATGTCAGGCATTAAATATATACAAATCAGAGCAAGAATTCTTTAAAAAAGATTCTTTCCTCCCCACCCCCCGCAACCACCTATTTTTGGACGTATATTTCAAGGTATACCTGAAAGGCAGGCAGAATGTTTACATGTTCCAACTAGAGGTTCAAAGATATACTTGCCCTGAGGGCAGAAGTCCTTAAAGAGAATTTTAAAGGATGTTTTTGTACTACCTAGGTCCTAACTACCTTTCTAAATGAGTCATTCTAACTGCAGGATGAGGTTTCCCTGTTTGCAGACTAATAATATGAAAAAGACAGACATGCGCCACATTGTCTGCACAGTTAGCAAGTTCCTACCTGTTTTGCTTAAAGAGCATTAAAAGTGGTTTTTTAAAAAATATATTATTTTCCAACATTGGTTGCAAAAGACAGCCTTACAAAAGCTAAAAGAAAGAATCTATATTTTTAAGAAATAATGTTCTGAAGATAGAGATTCAAACAGTTTACATACTGCAACCACAATGCTTTGCATCTGAATGTTCATTATGCTTTTCTTACCTACATCAGTGCTCAGTTTAACAGAATGGAATGTGCCCTTATTATCAGCGGCTTATGTTGCCGACAGCACTAAACATTGTTTGAGCTTTCCTGGAACATTTGGAATTCATTAACTGTATTTGCATAGGTAGGATTACATTTGTGATACAGATTACCAAATTCTGCTGATATAATTAAAATCAGATGATATACACATTATTTTTAAACTATTTTAACCCATTTTAAAACTGTAATTGTAGCAATCACATTCAAATACTAGATAAACAAGAGTTTGCAATAAAAAGAAATACACTATTGTATTCATAGGTATTTTTTGGAAGAGATCAAAATAAATTTTGTATAAAAGTAATGGAAAGGAATCCTATAGATAAATATAAGGGTTTATTAATCAGTTTTAAAGCAACTGCTGATTATTGTGGTTTATACTGATTTATAGATCTGTGCTGCAAGGGAAAATTAGATACCACAGTTATTTTAAACAAACAGGGGAGGTGTCAATATAAGCAAGAAAAGCATAACTATTAAAAAGCAATGGTACAAAGACTTAAACAAGTAACATCCACACAGTAACATATGGGAAAACAAGGACCAAAAACATTTCAACAATGTTTTTTCATCAGTGGTCTATTTCTACAAAATAACTATATAAAAACAATAGTTACAACATAAAGTAAAAGTTCATAAAATTTCAAAATTCTGGCAAGCTACAGCTGTTCCATTAAATCAAGTGAATCCAATTAATCTTTTAATTTTTTTAAAAATTAAAACTTCAATTTTTTAAATCATTTTTAAAGATCATTTTCAATGGAACTGTAAAAAGTAGATTTTGCTTGGTTTTGGGTAATGTGGAGAACAAACAGGACAAACCAGTTTTGGCTACTGGATGTCATTTTTTCGATATTCCTCAATTTTCTCTTCATGCTACAGCTGTGCACAACCAATTCCAATACCCTTCCCTTAGATTACCCTCATTCTGGGCATCCTGACCTGGATGGCCCAGGCTAGCCTCATCTTATTAGATTTTGGAAACTAAGCAGAGTCAGCTCTGGTTAGTGTTGGGGTTGGAGACTACGGAGGAAGTCCGAGGTGATTATGCAGAGGCAGGCATAATTTGCAGAGGCAAATATTTCAACCCTACTCTGAACATCTCTTGCCTTGAAAACCTTCTGGAGTTGCCATAAGTCGGCGGCAACTTGATGCCACTTTTCCCCATCATCATCACATTCTGGACATTGGTCTGAGAGAAGCTCATTTCCAGAGCTTGACAGTCTTCCATTTAAAGGAAGTACAAAGTCTACCCTAGCAGTCTATATTTTTGCTTACTACATACGCTTGAGGTCCCTATTGTTTGGCATATCTCAGAAGCTAAGCAGGGTTAGTACTTGGATGGGAGAGCACCAAGACTAAGGTTGCTATGCAGAAGTAGGCAATGGCAAACCACCTCTGAACACCTCTTGCCTTGAAACCCTGGTGGGGTTACCATAAGTCAGCTGCGATTTGACAACAACAACAAAAAGTATTAGACCAAGAACATGAGCAAGATTCAAACACACATCACTGTGCCCAAACACATTACATGTAAATAAATCCCACCAAAATCAAAGAGACATTTGTATTTAGGGCTGACGTATTGAACTGGTGATGCACAATTGCTTGAATTATCAGTTCTCATTTCCTATTCTAGCTCAGCAAGGGCTTCAGCAGGACTACAGCTTGATAGTTGGGAAGTGATTGCTGCTCCTTGTACATACATAGGCTGAGGACAGACTGGCAGTCTCGGCCGCTCTGCCTCCGCTTCAAAAGCGGAGGCAGAGCGGCCGTTCAGACGGCCGCATCTGCCCCGAGGAGGCGGCCTGGACGCATCGCATCTGGCGCCGCGCTCCTCCCGCAGCAGCCAAGCACCACTTCAAAGTGGTGCTCGGCTGCTGCGGCGCGCGTTCCACCCGCTGTAGCGGATGTGAACATGCGTGGGGAGGGGGAGCCGCACGGCGTCCGCCCGCTGCCGTAGGAAGCTACCCGCAGTCTGAACGCTGCGGGCGGCTTCCTTTTGGCGGTGTGTGAACGCCGCACCACGGGGGAAATTCCCCCTGTCTTAGTCTGCCGCGCCGCAGAGGTGCGGCAGACTTCCAATCTGTCCTCAGCCATAGTAAAGCTGCTATATACCAGTACTTGCAATATAGCAGCAGAAGATTTCCCACTTCAGTATTAAACTTATTGAATTATACCAAGCATAGCCATGTGTTTGGGAAACTGGAAAAAGAAGGTGCTTTCAAATATGTTTGATTCCCCTAAAACCAACATTTGGGAGAATTTGAGTTTCCTTTGTAATACATAGTATTAATCTCTTGTATTACACGAAATATAAAAATCTTTCAGAATAGTGCTCTGTTAAGAATATACTTAAAAGCATATTTGCTCATGTAACTACAAAAATCTTGAAGACTATTTTACAGAAGAATTCTTTTGTAACGAATTCCCATTCAAAAGAAATGGCGTTAACAAATATTTCAACCCTACTAAATTATGTTTGGCAAATAACATGCTCATAGACGCTACAGATAATAAGGTAAATAAATCTAATTCTGAACATGGCAAAATCTGAAGATACTTAAATCCAGAGACTGGAGCCATTAAGAGACAAGAAAGATCTTTCTACAAACCCGAAAAAGCCCTAGGTTGGCAGAAAAATCAGAAATCTTATAAAAAATAGTAATTGGGGAGTTGGTGGTGGAAAATGCCATCAGGTTACAAGCTGACTTATAGTGACCCTGTAGGATTTTCAAAGCAAAATTGAACAGAAGTAGTTAGCCATTGCCTCCCTCCGCATAGCAATCCCTGGTCTCCCATTTAAGTACTAACCAGGGCCAAACCTCCCTAGTTTCTAAGATCTAACAAGATCGAACTATACTCGGCCATCCAGTTCAGGGCGCTGGAGAGTTAAAAGCCCCCAAATAATAGAAGCAGTGTCTGTACCCTTAGAGAAACTAACGTTTTTTGCAGTGGCTGTTGTGAGGGTTGCTAGGCAGTATTCCCAGTTTTCAACCCTTGGGTTCTGTCAGTAAAGAGCAAGGGAGAAGGCCCTGTTTTAATCTTGGAGGGAGGGCTCATAGGAATCAGGCCTGGCAGCAATCGCCAGCCAACTTGCTACCATACAACTTGCATGACTCGCCTAGGACTGGCTGCTTGCTACTCTTCCAACAGCAGCCACTCCATGAAAAGCAGTGGGGTGGAATGATTATAGTTTCAGACTAGGATCTGGGGCACCCAAGTCTGATTCACCACTCTGCCATGGAAGCTCACTGGGTGACCTTAGGCTAGTCACACACTCACAGCCTAACCAACCACACAGGGTTGTTGTGATACTAAAATGGAGAAGAGAGGAATGATGTAAGCTTCTTTGGGAGCAAGGAGTGGTATAAATTAAATAAATAAGAAATATGGCCAAAGATGGAGGGTTGTTGAAAGATAGCTTGATTGGTGGGTAGGGAGGAGAAGTGGAAGCAGGGAAAGAGGAAATAATGCAGGAAGATGGATACAGGGGAAATTAAGGTGCCCCTTGCAAGTCCCCTGCAACTGGGCCTCATCCGACACATTGTACCATGCAACTGGGCCATAGTTTTCCCAGGTAGAGGCTGCCAAGTGGCGGCATTCAGAAAAGGGCAAGAAGGAACAGTAGGGATGGGAAATGAGATACTCCCCACAGATCCTTGTGAGTCCCCTGCTTGTAATTTATACTATTTCAAAAAAGATAAAAACTAGAATGTGAGTAATCATTTTTGTATAAGTTGTGACTAATTACTTGAACAAAATACAAAAAAAGGCAGAGAAAGAAAAACCAAAGGATGTGTCTGGATATTTTCAGTTTCTACAAAGGTGTCTGGACATTTTTTGCCAAAAAATGCTCACTGTAAACACAGGTACATCATATGGTTTTAGACTGCCTTGTTTACGCAAATTATTCCGCTTTTTTACTCTTGGCATCTTTAGCTTCTTTAATAGCTTGTTAGTTTGAGCTTGTATAGCAACCTTGGGTGGGCGTAACAAGTCTGCGCAACAAACATGACGTCGTTTTGTTGAGATGATATGCAAAGGTGTAAAGAGAATATTACCTAGGTGTAAAGAGAATATGCAATGTGGTTTTATAGACAGTTCTGCATTTGCTAGTTGTAAGACACTCTTTTATTAAAATTCTGCAGACTGAAGAGGCTATAATTGCTTTAAACAAGAACTATCCTGGGGGTTAGTAAATGCATTAGCAATCAGAGTCTCAGATACTAAAACTGAATCTTTCAACTGAACAGACACTCATGAATTTAACCCATGCAGTCTAATTTGATTTGAACTTTAAAGAAAAAGCATTTCATTGAAATGCTTCATATATATTTTTAGTTAAGTGTTTGCAAAAACTAAATATTTCCAGAGTAAGATATACTATGAAATACTATTTACAAACTCCTGTGTACACGCATGCATATATATATGTGAGCTTCCTGCTCCATTCAGAATGTGGACCACCCGTCCTCTCTCCTTACTTGGGATGTGCCACTTTGCTCCTTGTGGGCTCTTTATTTAAGCAAAAAAAAAATCCTTGTCTTACAGCTCAGCAGTACAGAACTGCATGATCCATCTAAGCCAATTCTTTAGCTTCCATGTGTGCTGCTGTATTGCTGATCCTTCCAGCAGGGAAGGAAGACCACACCCAGCAAATGCCCCCCCCCCCCCGGCAGCCCTCTGTAATCCTTCCGTATACCAACTCCACAGTATTAACCTCCGGCAGGTACTGGATTTGGAACCTAGATTCTTTCTTTGATTTCCTTGCCTTGATTCTCCAGTGAGCTGACCCTTGCCTGTGAGAACTGCCTGGAAAATCCTCGGAATGGAATATGTAGTTTAACAAGGCTATGAATTTTTACTATATATACATTCTTTATTTTATGTGTTGTTGACTCTGCAGATGATGTTATTGCTGGCTGGTCTAGAATCATAATAAAATTAAGCAAAATTAAGTATTGAGATGTGTGAGTGAGTCTTACAGTGAAGCTTGAGAAAGTAAACTGGTGGCTAGAGGGATGCCTTAACCTCAAAAAGAATGAATAAAAACACATTGGTGTGATACAGCCCCTTGTAGAAGGTACTGCTAATAGTATCTAACACAGTAGCTCTTCCTTGCAGCAGCCATGGTATGTCACATCAAGTACGATGACAACTTCCAAACTACATATTTTTATAATCATTCAAGAGAGAATAGCAAAGCCCTGTCAACCATCTTGTGACTCTGTTGCCCTTTGGATTGGACTAGGATGAGAAAAGAACATCTACTGACCCAATTCAGAGATGATGCCAGAAGCCTTCAAAAGAGCCAGCATGGTGTAGTGGTCATACAGTGCCGGACTAGGATCTGGGAAACCCAGGCTCGAATCTCTACTCTGCCAAGGAAGCTCGCTGGGTGACCTTGGGCCAGTCACACACTCTCACCCTAACCTACCTCACAGGGTTGTTTTGAGGATAAAATGAAGGAGAAGAGAACAACATAAGCTCCTTTGAGTCCCCATTGGGGCCAAAGGTGAGATATAAATAAAGTAAATAAATAAGAGAACATTCAACATCTTTTCACTCCCTCATTTAAAACTGAAGGGCTTTCTCATGCAACTGTGCATTTGTAAAAGAATTATGTACTATGTTATGTACTAATGGTGACCGCACACACAGTCAGAGAAACGCACATGGCTGGGCTGGCTACCAGAGCTTTGCTTCGAGAGACAATAGCCCGGGCAGATTGTAAATCAGACCAATCGGCCACCCAAGATCCGCCAGGGGACCTATACCGTAGGGTCACCTATAAATTAACCCTGTCAGGGAGACTGGGCAAGGCCGGGGGTGCAGTTTAGATGGACATTTAAGCAGACCCCCGCCCCCGAGCCCCGTTCTCCAGTCGTGATTTGTACCATCAATAAACTTATGAGCTGATTTCACTGCAACGCGTCTCTGAACCCAGTACTTTATAATTAACCAAAGTGTGTGTGTGGCTTTATAATTTGTCTATTGGGAGGGAAGGTACAGCCCAATCTCATCAGATCTCAGAAGCTAAGCAGGGTTGATACTTGGAAGGGAGACCACCAAGAAAGACTCTGCTGTGAAAGGCAATGGCAAACCACCTTGGCTTCTCACTTGCCTTAAAAGCCCCTATCAGCTGTGACTTGATAGCACTTTACACACACACACACACTCTCTCTCTCTCTCAATTTATCTATTAGAATTTAAGCTGTTTCAATGCAAAATTAAGGTTTCAGCTTGGCTATATGAACTGACAGACACAAGGACAGACACATACCCTTAATTAAAGATTCAGCTGCATACAGATCCTTCTTGTAGGTCACCTAAAGAGCAGATAAAGTTAGTTAAGTTTAACAAAATGAGAAAAATGTAATAAATAAATAAATACAGTACCTGAGGGCAGTTATTCACAATGAAATACTGCTAACTGAAAATATTGATAATATTTCTTAATTATAGCTAGTAGCAATAGAAATCACAAGAAAAAATATGCTAGAAACATAGGAAATTTTATTAAGCTTTTAAATCTAATTCATTCTACATCATTTACTTTGAAAACTTGCAAGAAGCGCTAGATTTACTTTACCTTAAATACTTATCTCATTCACTCAGTAAGAATACACTTCTGTTAGTAAAATATAAAATTTGTCAGTTGCATTTTCATATAAAAGGAGTTTCTATACAACATAATCAGCATAAACTATAATTAATAAAGCAACTTATTTTAATAACCACTAGATATGTAGAACAAAGTTTGATGTGTGTGTCTTCCATCAAAGGTAGTAAGTTCGTGTGCAAGCACACTTCTTCAGATACCACACACATGAAAATTTATACCTTGAATTAAATTTTGTTGGTCTTAAAAGTGCCACTGGAACCAAACTGTGTTCTGCTGCTTCAGTGTTGGAGAACTCTTTGTAGACAAAAAGCCAGATGGGTCAGTGGCTGCAGTGAGAAGGGGAATCTGATGAGATTGCCCCTCCTTCTTCTTCTACCAGTGGAAAATCTATAAAATCCAGCCCTCATAAATTGAGAGGTGCAACCATCATCTCCTTGACCAATACCATTCTATGAGTAAAATCTGCCCTTATACAACAGACAGACTACTGCACCTACCTTCCATAGGTCTGGAGGGCCTTCAATGAGTTTAGCATTTGTTTTGCTGTACTTTAGAGCCAGATGCAAACATTCTGTTCCATAATCCAAGTCATAGTCATTACACTGTAATAAATGTTTACCAATAAGTAGTGGTCCAGAAAATACATGTATATAAAATACAATTTTAATTTAAGAACCACACATTGTCTAAACTTGGCACAATGTACACCCACACACACATACACCCCTCTGCTTTTCACTTGTAAAATATTGGAAAGAAATGTAAAGTTAATTAACAAGAATAAAGAAATACAAATTAATCTCAATATTCTCCATCTAAATGCTCCTAACCACAGCAGAAAAATTAAAGGCTGAAAACCATGCAGAGTCTTCAACAACGATAGGAGTATAACAAGTTAGTCAAACTGAAATAACTAGCAAACCACCTATTCATTATGACATGACATCTTGACTTGGCAATCACAGGTATAACTATGCAAAGTAAAGAAGTCTTCCCATAGAAATTTCAGAGTCTCAGTGCCTCTAATTTAGTGACAACAGAAGTTGCATTTTTCAGAAAACATGCAGCACAACAAGTCAGCAGAGCTGAAGCCTGGGTTGCCATAGACAGAATTCCTCATCTGGTCCCACCAGCTGCCAAGCCACGCTCAACTGCCACTATTAGCTATGCTGCACTGAGAAGACAGGCACAGACTTGCTGCCAATTCCTAATGCAAGATCTTTCTCCATTTTCATGATAGAGTAAAGGAAGACAAACCAAGTAAAATCCACTTCTAACCCAAGGGAAATTTAGATTGTTATTTTATTAATAGCATTTTTATTCTACCCTTCCTACACAGAATTAAAGATGTCATGCATGGATTTCCTTACCACCATTTTACCCCTGTGACAACTCCGGGAGGTAAGTTAAGATGAGAGCCCAAAGTCACCCAGGTGAGATTCATGGATGAGTGAGGATATATGGGAATACAGATTTATATGAACAGTGTGGTTAAAATATCAAAGAAACTGTAGTAGTGATACTGAGCTTGAATTTTACAAGCTCAATTAAAAAGCATAACTTTGGACAGAACTTGCACAATGATAAATGATAGTTTAAGCAATATAGGAAATTATATTGATTGAACAATTAACCGTCTTCACTCACAGGACCAACAGGTTTTGAAAGACAGTAGATACATCCAGAATATACTATCTCAAGAAAGAAAATTTCATACTTGTTACACGGGGTAACTAAAAAAAATAAGAAAACAGATCATTTTTGACAGCTCATGTTTCTTAGATATCATGACAGGACAGAATTTCCTATAAGAAGTATCCTATAAAACGATTGTCCCATTAGCAAATGGACCCTTTTTAATTTGCTATTTTTCTCCTTCCCAATGCAGGACAACATTTCTTTTTTAAAAAACAAAACAAAACAAAAACCTTTCCCCTAATTATACGACAATGTTCATACTGCATCCTGAATCTGCCACAGTGCCAAAGAGATAATCAAGTGCAGAGCTATCTGAAGTATTTGAGTTCACTTGGACCACCAATCTTGTTTTAGATTTTGAACACATTAAAACATTACTGAACTTAAGTCTCATGAAATTATTAATCAAAACTATACAGAGTTGTTTAGACTCTGCCTTCCTGCAACACAATGAGGTGGGCAGATGGTGTATTCAAGCTTCCTGCTTATGCTTTGAGTAATACAAGTATGAACGGGACCTGCCATAAAGAAATGGAAATTGGAAGCAGATAAAATTCCCTTAGTTGTTTTTTTTTAAGTCAACACAACTTGAGCCTGCTTTTTCCTTGTTCATGCCAGGACAGTATATGGTCAAAAGTAACATTTACTACAGTATAAAAATCAAGGAGACACAGCTCTCATATATTTGACTTTTGTGATGGGGGGTGAGGTAATATTACCTAAACCTAAAAATGTGGTGCAGAACTGTATGAGACAAGTGCTACCAACAAAATGAGGAGACTTAGAAATGACTTAGGAAAATGACTTAGGAAAAGTACAAGTTAAAATAACTATGCCATGAGTTTAGGGTAACTATGTCCTTCTATCACACTCAGCTTTATACACAAGTGATGAACTTCAGAAATATAAACCTAGAAAATATTATTAGATGCCTATCATATTAACCATAAAAATACAGAAGAGAAGATTTTTCTTTAGAATTAAAGTCACCTTCAAAAGAGCTTCCTTTTTTTTGCAATCAAAATATCAGTTATCTTTACAGAACAAATCAAACATTCTTTCTAATTCATCTAATATGCAAAAATGACTATCCTTTGGGATGATTAGAATGTAAGAACTGAAGAGTTCCCCTTCCCAAAGAGAAATTAATATTGCTTAACGTCAAATTTGTAGTCCTTCATGCTTTCTTGATCAGCAAATATTACCACATAAGAGATGTTCTAAATTCTTAGGCTATCCTCTTGAATTTTTTTCTAATACTGAATTGTTGGCACAAGCCAGATTCTCATGTTATGTAAGCCAACCCTACCACAGCTGCCTCTGCCACAATCAATACCAGGAGTGATTTTTCATCCTCACTTTCTGCTCAAGTCTTACTGTGAGTAAATTCATTTTCTCCTGGGAGGTTGACACTGAGCAAAAGCCTCCACTGTGCATTTTAAAAGTTTTCCCCTTCTTGGCAGAGAACAGGCAAGGGCTTTCCATATGTACACCAGCTCACCTGCATTCAAATGCTAACAGATTTGGCAGGAGAGATAATGGGTGGGTCCAGATCTCCCCTTCCTCCTAGCAGGGAACAGAAGTTTGGAGGACTTTCTGCTAGCAAGAGCCATGGGCTGGATTAAAGCCCTGGGTGGGCCGTTCTGGCCCGCAGGCTGTAGGTTTGACATCCCTGCTCTATAGGGACCTGTAACATCCTAAGCAAAAGGGGCCTGTCCTATTTTAACATCTGATAGGGCATGTGTAGAGAAAGGGACCGAGGAGTTGTATTTTTCCTATTTCTTTCGGTATCCCTTGCTCAATTTGGTGCTGTGCTAAAGTATGTTTATAAACATTTTCTTTTTAATAAATACTTTATAACTTTGGGTGCTGTAAGTGGTTATCTGTAGCACACGTAGACTTTGTCCATGTAAAGGAGGGCACATAGAAACAGTAGCCCATGTTTTACTTCATTGTGATTTTTATGGGGAAGTGCAGGACTGTATAATTAAACCTAATGTGTCTAATTTTTACGGTCTATCTGAGGCAAAGTTAGTATCCTTTTTATTATCTGACCGATGTTCCCATACTATAAGTTTAGTGGCAAGGTGCCTCTTGGCTGCCATAACAATTAGGGAGCAAAAGTTTAGCTTTTCTATCTGATGTTTGATGATTTTTATAATTGAAACTCTCTGTAAATTTGCCTTGTTGTACCTTTTTTCTTTTTATAAAATAAAGGTATTTGGATTGGATTGGACATAGACCTCCACCGTCTTGAACACTATTTTAAAAGGGAGCACCAGGGGAAGGCAGGCAGTTGGCAAGTGGCCATTCCTCCAAGGGAGTGCAAGGCAGTAAACTGCCCCCATGGTAACCAGATGCTGGGCAGCAAGAGACACAGGGGCAAGGCCTCAGAATTTGGAAGGGAAGCTGGGAGTCCTGACCCTCCCAGTGGCTAATTCCATACAATGGTCAAATGGTGGTGGCAAGCTTCCTGAAAGCGGAAGAAAAGCCCTTCCAGGTGCGGAGAAACACCTACGAGCGCAGGGTAGAATAGGGCCTGCAAGCCAGAGTAGGTATGTTCCACCACACTTACCATACTAAAAAATGTGGTGTTAAGAGTTTTTTACTGGTTGAATTAACTGAGATCATATGCATCCATTTTGTTACCTGTTCCTTCATACATACCTTCCTGAACAATCATAAGTGTTAGTTTGAAAATTTCTTGCAGTAATTCTAAGGTGGATGCAAACCCTAGTTACCTTTAACCACTGTTAATGTTCCATAATGCTTACGGTTATACCAGATAGCCTACCTCCCTACAGGAACAGCTGAGGTTAGAAGCAGGGCCCTGAAGGTATACATTTCTAGATGAGCCTACTCACTTTCTCCTGCCTTTCAAGAAAAAATGTGAAGCATATACATTTACCAAAGTTTTGAGGACAAAGGGGTTGGGTATTGTTGTTTTTTTTTACAAGGGGAACTGTTTGTGCATTCACTTTGATTTTAGCATTTTACTTGCCTGCAAGCTTTATATCCAAGTAGTGGGTTTTTATGTTTGTGACTGTTTAAATTGCATTTAGTAAACAAAGGGACAAAGAATAAATGCTTTAGGCACACACAAAAATTAGAACAGCTGCCTTTGAACAACTTTAGACTTACCGGTACCTTCCCCAGAGAAGACAGACTCCAGATGAAAAGCCAGAACATGAAACATCAAAAAGAAAATCTATACTACAATGATTTGCTGCTGCTACTGCTGTTTTGTGCCACAGCTGCTGTGCCAATGCCTCTTGCCTATTTAAAATAGGAATGACTGGAACAGTTCACGTGTATTGTAAGTGTAGGATGTGCTCATTCACACAAAGAAACTCTTCCATCTGGAAGCACCATTACTTGCCTGTAAGTCTAATATGCAGTACTACAAACATAACAGAAATACTTATATGAAGGGTTGCCACTTGGTAACAATAAAAAAATTAATTTGTTGTAATACTTACTGTTCTTCCTTCCAGCAAATACATGCAAACCAGTTCCCTCTCACTGTACACAAAAGGGGGAAAAAACAAGTTCCTTTTTGAAATTCCAAAATTCTTACCTGATGATATGCTTGATGGATTGTATCAAATAAGAATGCTTGAGGCATTTCACTTGCTCTATACTTGGCACGATCTAGTGAATGGTCTAAACATCCGTCTGCAGACGAAGCAATAACAGTGGAGACAAGAGGACGGATTGCTCCTGCTGCCTAGGGAACAACAAAAAAGTATATTTAAACACAGATTTACATGTTTACTTTAGTTAATCTCTGCTTAAAGAGCAAGTCCAAACAAATTAAAGATTCTGACATCTACATATATTGTTGGCCAGATCCAAATGGACACTGAACTTCAAATCCTAATTCAGATGGCCTTGAGTGAAAATATTTATACCTGGTCCTAGGCATAATCAGATACTCATATTATGATGCACCACAGCAGCAAAAAGGAACCCTCAACCTCTTCCCCAATTGAAGAGCAGAGAAACCCTGGCACAGCTTTGTATACTTGTGAAAAACTGTTCAAGGCACAAAAATATTCTGAGAACCAAATTTTTAATTTATAAACAGAGTCTAAGGAGCCAGTTCACACAACTGCTTTCTTATTCTGAAGTGCCAAATGAGTGGCATCTATGACAACCCCATCCACTTCCCTCCCTCAGAGGAAAGATTTTCCGTTTTTCTTGTCCCAGTATGATATTTTATTGCTGAATCAGCCCAGGAACCCGAGGGAAGGGTCGTGATTGTCCTTTGGCCGTGATGCCAGCACTTTGGAGGTGGAGTTCCCCCTGGCGGCCAGTTCTGGGCCAGCAGGTAAAGAGCCCACCGGGCAGGGAAACCCCCACCTGCCCAAGAGACCTGGCAGCCCTAGTGCCCTGACGTTGGGCACTCAATGTCAATTTGTGGTGGTGACCTCAGAAGGGTATAATGACACAGAGCTTACTATTTTCTCAAGGGGAACTGATCTCTGCCATCTGAAGAGCAGTTGTAATTCTGAGTGATCTCCAGCCCTCCTCTGGAGATTGGCAACAATGGGTCCCAAGGAGGAAATGGCTGGTTATGAGGGGAGCGTCTACGGCATTGTACCTGTCTTGGAGGTAGCAACCCTATTTCCTTCCCAGCCAAATATCAACATACCATTATCTACCCCTCTGACTTCAGCTTTTCATCTTCCCCACACATACACCTGGAGCCTCTACCTAGGAAAAGTATGGTCTTTCTCCTCCAAACTGGAACCAAAGCTACCTCAGCAGGGTATAATGACTCCGAGTCCACCCTGCAAAGCAGCCATTTTCTCCAGGGGAACTGATCTCTGTCATCTGGAGAGCAGTTTTAATTCTGAGTGATCTCCAGCCTTCAACTGGAAAATGGCAACAATGGTTTCCCAGGAAGAAATGGCTAGTTTGGAGGGTAGAGTCTATGGCATTGTACTTCTGAGGTCCCACCCCTCCACAAACCCCACCCTCTCCAGGCTCCATCCCTCAAATATCCAGGAATTTCCCAATGGGGAGTTGGCAACCCTATCTCCTTTCCAGCCAATCATCAACCTACCATTATCTGCCCCTGATCTCTGACATCTGGAGAGCAGTTTTAATTCTGAGTGATTTCACCTGGAGATTGGCAGCAATGATTCCCCAGGAGGAAAAATACAGTCTTTTTCCACAGTGGAGACCAAAGCAGATTACATCATTCTCCTCTCCCCCTTTTGATCTGCACAACAACCCTGTGAGGTAGGTTAGGCTGAAAGTCTGTGACTGGTCCAAAATCACCCACTCAACTTCTACAGCAAGAACCTGGGTCTAGCAGACGCTGCTCTGAAGCGTTAACTACCACGCCTAGGGTAGCCAACCTACAGGTAAAGCCTGAAGATTGCCAGGTATCACAACTGAACTCCAGACAACAGATCTCTCCCCCCCCCCCAAAGAGAAAATCACTGCTTTGGGAGGTGGGCTTTATGGCATTCTATTCAGGTGAGGCCTCTCCCCTCCTCAAACTCTGGCTTCTGTAGACTCCATCACAAAATATCCAGGAATTTCCCAACCTGGAGCTGGCAACCCTAGTCAGGACATGCCCCAATGTGTTCCTCAAAATGGCCTAGAAAGGGTTTCCTTTGTCTTTTTACTGACAGAACCAAGCTTGGTTGCTTAGCAACAGCCACTGAGGAATAAGTCAGTCCCACAGGAGCGGACCCAGCCCCCAGCCAATGGCATGCGAGTATTCTTGAGTGGCAGTTGAATAGCCAACAGAGTGCATCACACAGCCAATGGGAGAACTGAAAATGGCCAACAAGTAAGACAATTATACATACAGGATTAAAGGTAATACCTGTTCATTCTCATAAATGGAGATGAATGGTTATCCACAATTATAAATATCTATCGCACTTTACATATTTTTCCATGTGGGCTTCTTTCTGTGTGGGCTTATTTCCATGTGGGCATTTTTCCACATGGGCACTTTTCCTGTGAGCATTTACGTCAGTGGGGTTTTTCCCACGGGCTTTTTTCTGGTCACCATTAGAATTATAATTTAGGAGAAAGTTTATCTAACAATTCAACCATGTAGCTCACAAATTTACATTGTGAGAAATGTTACCAGATACAGCTATCTTTTTTGGATTCAGTCAAACTTAGCTTTAGTAGCAACCTAGAACAGCCAACACCACACCAGGACTAAAGTCAGTATAAGGTTCTAGGGATCATATGTTCAATCTAGCTGTTTCCACATGGGCTGCTTCCTACAAGGTGATTTTCAGTGGCAGTCTGGTTGCTGATGCAATTCTGTGCAAAATTGCCCATGCAACAGATTCCAGACAGCCCAGCGTAATCTGTTCCATCTCCATACTTATTGGTGGTTTTCCTTTAACACCTGATGCGCATGTGCACTGAAACCTCCTGCTGTGTTTTCATGGGACCCTCAGGATTCTCTGCCCACTATGTTTTATTATACCTATTTATTTATTGAGAAGCATAAGTAATGCACCACTGTATAGAATAATGCAATTACTTTAAAAAACTTTTTTTTAAAAAAAAAAGTATTTACACCTTCCACAATCCTCTTCACCTCCCCAAAAGGCAACACAAACAGTGGGCGATTTTCTATTTTTTTTTAAAGGGCATAAGAAACACCAGATAGGAATAATACAATAACTTTAACAACTGTTTTAAAAAGTCATATTTGCAGAGCCTCTGATAGTCCCTTCCAATCTGACAAAAAGGCAGGCGAGTCTCTTCTTTTACATTAATTGTTATCTGGGACTGGCACTTTGTGGCCATTAACAAATGGAAAAAGTAACTGACTAGAGCTTCACTGAAGCACCACAGTTGTGCTGTTTCCCTTCAGACACAAAAAACTATTTGCGCTAATAGCTTCCTGCCCAGGAAATACTGTTTTTTAAAGGTTTAAAATAAAGGGGGGGGGGGAGGGTTTTGTGTGAGACAAGAATGGGCTGTTAACAGTCTGTGCACAAAGAGGCTGACATCATGTGGTAACCAGTGTTCCCTCTAACCTGAGTTAGTGTGAGCTAGCTCACAGTTTTCTAGCCTCCGGCTCACACCTTTTTGTCTCAGCTCAGGAAGGATGGCTCCAGAGCAAACTAACTGATGCAGGAGCCCAATCGCTCACTCACAACTTTAGTGCCAGTGGCTCACAAAGTAGAATTTTTGCTCACAAGACTCTGCAGCTTAGAGGGAGCATAGTAACATAAGAAATACACTAGTCAGGTGGCTGAAAGATGGGAAATTCTTGGTGTGTAAACAGCCATGGACATTTTGCTCCACTTTAGCTTCCGTACTGCAGCGCTGTTTTCAGGGGCATCCACATAACATCCATCCTTTATATGTCATGTGTCTGCTTTCCTGTGATCTTTCTCAAGTTTGGTTTAAATTACAGTCAGAGCAACTTTGGACACCATGCAGAGAAGAAAAGAAGGTGCATATTTTTTCATGTCTCACTCACATTGCCACCAGTTTCCTTACCTAAGCTCCTGCTGAGGCCATTTCCTCCCTTGCCACCAGAAGACTGTTTTTAGGTTTTGGGGGGAAATGATAATACCTATACACTATAGTATTATAATGATTTACTCCAACAATGGACTATTTCCCAGCTTGCTTGCTTTTTTTTTTTTTTTTTTTTTTTAAAGTAAGACTTGTTTTTCTAGTCATAGAGTTATAAGTGGAAACCTACAAGGAGGGGTGTGCATTCGGCTAAATCCGAGCCAAAAAAAAATCCAAAAAATACTTTATCAGTATCTTTTAGATATTACTTCAGCCAGCTATAGATTGGGCTATTTTTCACCTATCTTAGGCCCCGTCCACACGAGCGAGATAAGCCGGACGGGAAGTGACACAAATTTGTGCCGGCGCAATTTACGTCGCTTTTGCGGGATCACACAGGTCCATGGACCTGTGAGGGCAAACCACTGCCGCGTGATCACACACGGTGAGTGGGGGGGGGGGGGTTCGGCCATTTTCAGTGCGCTTATCTGTTTCTACAAGGGATCGATGACTTGCCTCTCCACCCTCGGGGTCATCCGATGATGCGCATACCAGGATGGGAGGGGGGGGAAACCAAAAAGCCCGCTGTTTGCGCTGGCGCGATCACACCAGGAAAGGTCAGTTCTGGGCCGTCACAAACCATTTGAGACTGCCTTTTCACTGGTAGCTAAATAAGCCGATTCCCCACCGGCTCAAAGTGGTTTGAGACACTTTGACACCGGCTCCAGGACGCTTCCCAAATGTGCTTGTGTGATCACGCCACTTTGAGCGGGTGGGGAATCGTCCTTCTTGTGTCACAAATGGGTGCGTATGATCGCGCCCTAAAACAGCCAAGACGTATTCAGGATTTTTGGGACCACTGGATAGTTGAAGTTAAAGGGCATTTAAAAGGATTGCAGTCCCTTTAAATGCCTTCTGGGTGAATTCACCACTTGGAGGCTGTGAGCCCTTTAAACACCTTTGGAGCTCACTTGCAGAGTCACAACTTGGAGAAGGCATTTAAAGGGAGCATGATCCCTTTAAATGCCTTTCCCCTCTATTGAAACCAGTGGGGAATGGGGGCACCTTCTTGGAGGACTAAGGCCAGGAAAGCACAGATGCTCTGTTGCTACTGTGATACCTCTGTATTCGTAGGAGCAAAAACTACAGAGAATCATCTGTGTGGAAGCAGCCAGAGACTACGGTCAGACAGGCAGTTTGGTCCAATATAGTTGCATTACCTTAACGGATTAGCCACCAGAGACAATCAGGTGTTTACAGATCTTTGTGCACTGATCCCACATTTCCAGAAGTCTGAACGCCCCCGGTACATGCTCAAACTAGTTTGGAAGTGTGAACCTTTAAGTTCTGGTTTTGCCATATTTTGTTTTAAAATGGCAGAACATATGTATGTGCATGTGCACATATGCATCCAAGAAATGTTCTTTAAAAAGTCAATGCTATTATTTTCCAAAACAAAATAAGGCCAAGCCGCACCCTCTGTGGTTGACGTGCAGCACTAATCTGAACGGTCAACCATGGAAGAAGCGCGTAGTGAGGCTGGATCAGGCTGGGAGTCTGATAGAAAATCTCCATCACAAAATGTGACAGAGTTATTAGTGACACAGGAAGCCTAAAGAAGTTAGTACCTGGACCATCAATACTACACTGGGAATCAGGAGATGGAGGGTTTGGTCCTGCCATGGAAGGTGTCAATTTGATATTATGTCTTCAAGGTTAAGCTTACCTCCAGAATTCCATGCCAGCAAAATTTGTTTCACATGCATGTAAAAGGCAGCAGAACAACAAGAACTCAAATGTACCACTCAAAAGACAATACCCAAATTGTCCAAACAGCACACAACTACAGGAACATGCAGAAGTCAGATCCATGATAAAAGATTACAAGGGCTCTAAGGACTCAGCATATAACATGCTTCTTTCATATCTCCGTATTCTTGGCACACAGGAAATATGGCCTTATAGCTCAGGGTCAGAACCACTGGAATACACAATAGACTCAATACATAACAGTTCCCAGGTTCAATCCCTTGTTATAGTCTTACAAGGGAAAATAGCTGGGAGAGCCTCTACACACCCCACTTAGATGGTGCAATTACCTAACCAAACACAGTGGTACAAGGAACAATTCATACCCTAAGGTCGCTGCTTCCCAGATGCCTTCTTTCTGTTCACTGCCCCCAACATTCATCTGGTCAGTTAGCAATGCCTGATAGTTACTCATACCATTTACCTTGTTACCAGCTGTGTGCTCTTGCACATGCGCACTCTCATACACACAGATGCACACTTCAGGTAATGTAATGAATGCCATTAGATATTAGGACTTCTACACCATGTCCAGATACACAAGATCCAAATGTCTTGGGTCATAAAAAAAACCTTGGAGGTGGGCTGCAACCAGCAGCAGTTAACTGGAATCCTGTGTCCACTGTAATGCTGATGGGGACAATTGTCTAGTCTAGGCTACCAGTTTACTTCAATTCACTGAGTCTCAGTGGGGAAGGGGACTAAAAATAAATATAAATACTTTAAACCTCTAGCTTAATATTAATGTACACCACTGTTAAAAGATGAAAACAAGCTCCAAGACTCCCTTCGTCCAGTGATGCTCTGCTGGTGTATGGGGTAATGGCTACATGCTTTATTGACTTTAGAGTATTTTTATCTGCTGGGACAACTTCAGAGTAATTTCTCTGTGCAACTTGGGGATAGGATTGCTCCATAAATCAGTGTGATTAATCCTTTTATCAAACATTTTCCAATTGTTACAGCAAAGGAAATACTTTTACACAACTGAAACAGTGTCTATTAGTGAACACTCATAGCCTATGTATTTTCTAAACTGAAGTAGAAGAAATACCTGTGTATTTATGATTAGAGCAGGTAGGAACATGCACTTCTCTTCAGACATCTGCACTCCAGCCAATTATATTTCTAGTAATCAACATGCTTCAGCCTTATACTGTAATTACCACTTCTGTTCGCAAAACTGTCTTGAAAGAGTACTTATTCTTAGTATACCACCTTCAAAGATAAAGTAACCACTGGCAATTATGAGATTAAAATATTTCAGCTATTCGTAACACTGAATTGATACCGTATCAATAAGCTAGTCTTCTAGCATTAAATTGATTTTAGAAACAGTTCATTCATTTACTGGCCAGCAAAACTCGAGGTGAGTTTGCAGGAACCTGAAAGTCCAAGACTTACATATATAGTTTGTCCGAGGGTTTTTTAGTTATAACAACATGGTGTTATTTGTGAGACCCAGAATCCACTTCCACTGTAGAAGATCTAGTCTTTGGTAATGTGTAGTACATGTATTTCTATTGCATGCAGAAAATGTTCCCATTGCTGAAGCCTGGTGCTTGCATAGAGTACTGTACACCTGAGCTAAATGAGTAACTGTAGGTGTACTGAAATGAAGAAGCAACTGAAATCCTTGCTATACCATGGGATGTAGCAAGTATAAAAGCAAAATAAAAAGAGCTAGTACAGAAAAGACAACACAACACAATTCTTTCATTCCAGTCACTGAATACGTAGAATACTGGAAAGTACCATAATATGACATTTTATGTCCAGTTTGGGGCTTTGGCCTGCATGATGTGTTAGAGCTACAGAAAACAAATGGCTGAAAATCACATTTCTTTTTTTTTAAAAGTCCAATTCCAGTAACTCCTAAAACATGTAAGATTTTGCAAAATAGATGAAGCAGAATTTCAGAGACTTCTCATTTGTTTGTTCAGAATTTGAGAGAGTTCTCATTTGTTCAGAGACTTTCCCCTTTGGTTTAGCACCACAATAACTGAAAGAGTGAGGAAAAAACCAAAAGCAACTTGAAGCTTTTTTATTCAAAGTTATGCCTAACAAGGTTGTTGGTTAAGACTGGTTATGCTACTTTAAAAGGCATACAAGGCAAACACCTTCAATCTGTGACAGAGAAAGAACCTTCTTCTCATTGTAGTGACACTACCCAAGCAGTCTCGCTGGAAGCTGCCTCCCTTGTAGTATGTTCAAGAGACAGAATACTTGTATAAATGTTACCTCTGGCAAAACAAATATTTTATGAGGTAGCACAGAACAAGCCAGCCCAATTAAAATTTTGCTCAATCATCCTGACTGTGGCCCCATCTGTAGATGCTTAAATCTGTGGATTGGGGCTGTGCAGATGGAAGATTTTTAAAACAAACTTAGGGAACCCCCAGGTTAGCAGATATATCTGAAAAGTTACAAATGGAAGGGGGTTAAAATCCTCCAAAATAGAAAAGTGTTGTCTGGGCAAGCAATGCGCCTCCATTGCCCAGTGGCATTCACCTACTGTACTATGACTGTGAGAGAGGAGCGGGAGTCCCTGGCAGGCAAGAAATGCAGGGCATGGATCAGGCAGGCAAAATCCCCCCTCCCTGTGAGTTGCCACCCACCCACCCCTCCCGCAACCACCAAGGCAACAGACAGCAATCCGGTGGGCAAGAAGGGTGGGAAGGAGTGGGAGCTGCTGCTCCCCTATTCATGGCCAATTTGGCAGCAGTGCTGGAGTGGAGCAAAAAAGGGAGAGTGGAGAGAAGGATGAACTGCCCCCCCCCCCCCCCCGCAACTCACTGCTCAGGTGGGCTGAGGTAGCAACTGCCTCCAGCACTGTCACCTCAGCTGCCCTCCCCAAACTGTCCCCTTGGCTGCTGACTGCTGAGACTGATGCAGCAATCCTAGAGGATGGCAAATGTGTGAAAAGAAGCCTCCGCCACAGCTCTACCCACTCCTTCTCACCCACCTGCCCGCCCCCAGCACTGTTATCTCAGTCTTAGCAGACAAAAGATGAAGTGAAAGTTTGGGGAGGGCAGCTGAGGCAACAACACTGGGGGCAGGTGGGTGGGTAGAGGGTAGAACAGCAGCAAGGAGGGGGAGTGGTGGACAGAGCAACAAGGAAAGTGTGTGTGGGCTGAATGATGAGTGGGCCAAGCAAAGCAGCAATGAGAGGTGGTGTGGGGAGAATAACAAGGAGAAGGGTGGGTGGGTGGGCAGACAGAGTGGCGAGGAGAAGGGTGTGTAGCGAACAGACTGAGGACAGAGGACACAGTGAGAGGGCAAGGGTGAGGTAGGGACCAGTTTTGGGGAGAAGGAGTGCAGTGTGGATTAAGAAAAATGGGAAGAGGAGTTGGCAGTTAGAGGAAAAGTGGCTGGGGGTGTCAGAAGCCACGAATTTTCTCATGAGCTTCTCACTTGTCAATATATCTAATGGTCAACATGGCCCCATCTGTGGAAACTTAAATACCTAGATCAGGACCACGTTCATTATTTATTTATTTATTAAAACATTTATAGGTCACCTTTCCTTATGGTTCAAGATGGTTACAATAATATATTTTCAGTTTAAAACCAGAAATAAAATAGCAAACCACAAATTTCCCCCCACCATCCTGAGGCAAGGGAGACTTTTCTCCAAACTTGAGGGAACCCCCAGGTTTGCAGGATCCCCCCCCCAAAAAAAAATAGCAGGGGAAGTGAAAAACTACAAAGCAGATGGCAGTTGGCCTTCCCATCAGATGCTGAGATCACTGAATGATGTTGGAAGTATACAGGTGGGCAGAAGAGAGCCTCCATTACTTCCCATGTCCCCCACCCACTTCCCCCCATTGCCAAGGCACAACCACTGAATGCCAATGGGTGAGTAATAAGTGGGATCATCCACCACTAATCCCACTGCCAGACTATCTACCATCCCCGCCCCAGGGGCTGGGAAAAGAAGAATGGGAGTATCCTCTGCGCATCCACTATAGCCAACCACCACCGACCCATGCCATGAGTTTGGGGGGGAGGGGGGGGACGCACAACTGTTGCATGTAACAGCAGTAGGGAAGAGGATGGCTGGGTGAGCAGGCACAGCAGCAAGGAGGATGGCCTGCCCAGCAAGTGCCTGGCCTGGCAGTCAAAGACAGAAACACTGTCATGCACATGAAAGCTTATACTCAGAATTAAACTTTGTTGATCTTAAAAGTGCAACTGGACTCATACTTTGTTCTTTATTGATCTTAAAAGTGCCACTGGACTTATACCTTGTTCTGTTGCTTCAAACCAACATGGCTACCCACCTGAATCTGTGAGAAACAAGGTAAGGGAGAAAGAGCGAACCATAATGACTGGGAAAAGGGTGGAGGAGGGAGAAACTGAGAAAGAAGGGATAGGAAGGGAGAAAAACAAATGCCCAAAAGCAAATTAAAATTATGTTTTCCATTAAGAGATGGATCCCTGTCTCAAAGGATGATAATCCTAAATCAAAATTTGGAGACTGGCAAGGAGGGTGGACAAAAAAAAAAAAGTTCAGAAGTCCAATTCATTCCCACTTACATCCTATTGTGCTTAAAGGGTCAATAAAGAAAGAGACATTCATCCCAAGCCCACATTCGTCATGCTTAATATTTTGCCAACATGACGCCATCTTTAAAGCTTCTCTTGAATGACAGGAATGCCACAGTCCTGAAGACAGTAGTTTCTCTCCTAGTTCAACAGTGTTTTCAATTAATTTAATAGGACTAGAATAATGTTGAGCCTTTCTGTACCTGGAACCCACCATTACCCACAGGCAGTAGAACTGGACCCACTGAGTTGCGATCACTTGACATGAACTAAAATAATTCACATTAGCTGACAGGAAAAGGATGGGCCCTGTGTTTGCTAAAAAGGAATCTTGTCTGCTACTAAAGAGTTACCTTTCTCTCCTGCTACTCCTTTCAGTATGTGTGCAAAAAGAGGCAGGAGGTAGTGTCATTGCTCTCAATACATTCATACTAGCAGAAGACCAGTGCTTGCCCCTGGAGCAGGTGCTGGTGTTTGCCTGCCCCCCTTTCTTCTTGAATGAAGCAGGAGGGTGAGGCAAACCTATCCTGGTGCAGTGTGGGAGCGTGGGCCAATCAAGGGCGAGCTGGATAGCCAGATCTGGCGGCAGCCACCCTCCATGCAGATTGGCCCAGCGCAAGCTCCGACTTCCAGTAATCAGCACCAGAAAAAGGTTGCTCTATAGGTGCTCATTACTTAGCAGGTGGGCCTCACAACACCACCAAGGGCCCCGACCCATAGACTGAAAACCACTGGCCTAGGGGAGTCATAACCCACCTTTTATGCCCAATGTCACTATAGATGCACAGGACTCCGACAGGCCTGTCAGTGTGGAGGCCAGGTCTGTCAGTTGTCGTGAACTAAAAATCTTGCAGATAGTTTCATGACGTTTTGGTTGTTCCTAATAAAAGGGGTATCGCATGACATGGATTTGTAATTTGTCTGAGGACCACCACAGCTACTTAGAGTCTTTGTTTGCTCAGGTGAGTCTTATGTTTAAAAGGAGATGGGATAAGGAAGATTTGTGTTTGTATTCAGCTTTACCTCATGCTTACCTTAGGCACACAAGGATTAGCTGGAGCCATGCCAGCATTTGGGCAGATCAGCAACTATGCATTAACACCACCTTGGACTTTTTAACTGCCTTGACAGAGTAGTAGTGAAGTAACTGCAAGCCTTGTTAGGCAAGCAGGGTAAAGGAAAAAGCAAGTGAGCTAGAAATATTCATTTTTATTTTATTCTAGGGCCTGTATACTTTTCTCGTTGTTTTTTTTTTTTTAAAGAAGCTTGAATAAATAGATTTTTGCTCAAAGCAGATTCAGGTTTGCTCTCAGCCACATGAAAGACTGCTTTAATTGCCTTTATGTAAACCCTCTGTTTAACTAAGCCATGAGAAAATCTAGAAATCAGACTAGTACAGACAAAAATATAGGCCTTAGAAAGGTATTTATCTTGTGGCTGCTGTTTCAGTTCCACAGCAGCTGGTATCAAGACTACAGCCTAAAATTTGCCTGTTTGCCAGCTCTGGGTTGGGAAATACCTAGAGATTCCGGGGGTGAAGCCTGGGGAGGGCAGAATTTGAGGAAGGGAGAACATCAGGGTACAGTGTCATACAGTCCATCCTCCAAAGTAGACATTTACTCTTGGGAAGCTGATCTTTGTTGCCTGGAGATCTCCAGACACCACCTAAAGGTTTAGGAGGGGGTGGAGATGGAAAGCTGAAGACAGATAAAGGTAGGTTGGCTGTTGGGTGGGAAGGAAATAGGGTTGCCAACTCCAGGTTGGGAAATTCCTGAACATTTGAGAGGTGGAGCCTAGGAAGGGTGGGATTTGAGGTGGGAGGCAGAAAGAGAGAGGGTGATGAGGTGGGGAGGCAGAAAAACAAAGAGAACGATGATGGGTCAGAAAGAGAGAGGAAGTATCATACATGGAGGAGGGAGGGAGAGGGGGGGCAGAAGGGAGAAAGTGTGTGAGAGAGGTAGGGGGAGAAAGGAGGAAAGCAAAGGTGTGAGGAATGGGATAACCAACTTGCGGGTCTCCACTTGTACTTTATATTCCTGACACTCATATACAGTGTCTGTTAATGAGAAACAAAAATTCCTATCTTTCCCCTTGAAACACAAGCACGCAAGAACTCTGGACTCTACTCAGTTGCTGCATCCCTTCCTAAATCAGCATTTCTTTTCTTAGGAAAGTGGCTCTCATTTTTCTGCTGTATCTAGTCTGTAAATTAATTATTCTTTTTTGCAGCCTAGGTTTACCCAACAAAATCCTTTTATGTACAAAGAAGCTTTGTTGAAAGTTTTTCTACTGAAACAAGTTTTAGAAATAGTACCTACTGCCAATGATTCATAATACGCACGTACCATCAATGATTCATAATACGTTAAAATGTAAAAGAGTGGAATAAAAGTGAGTCTCAGTTCATAAACTTTAATACATTATTATGAAGGGTTTAGTTACCTTTTTTACAAAAAGTACTATTTAAAAATTTGAAGACATAAAGGATGAGAAACTTGTAATGATGATCATTAATGTTTTTGTTGTGTGCATAAAGTTATGCAAGAGGACAGATACGGTCTATAAGGAATACTGCACTGCACTTAAAAGCAATACCATTTACATAGTCCATGAATAACCCAATTTTAAGAAATCTAATCTGATACCTTCATCATTTGAAAATGGAATTGTTTACTATGTTGTCGAAGGCTTTCACAGCCGGAGTTCATTAGCTGTGAATTTTCCGGGCTGTATGGCCGGTCTTGGATTGTAGTACCTGACATTTTGCTGTGACTGGCATCTCAGAGGCATAACACAGAAAGATGGAGTACTCTCTGTGTCAATGTGAGAAGAAAAATGGTAGGCAGGTAATTTATATCTACTCAGGAAGGTGGGGTAGGGCTGAGTTATTATCTTGTAGGAGTTTCCCAGACTGTGACATGCTAATAGAGGAGCTGTCCTGAGGAGGTTCGTTTGCATATGAATTGGCTGTTGAAATTCTAATCTTATCTGTAGTGCTGTTGTAAGATGTAGAGCATTTTGTGTTTTTCAGGACTGGAAACCATGCCCTATTTATTTTTAAACTCACTTTTTTCCTGTCGAAATTGTGTTTATGTTTATGAATTTCAATGGCTTCCCTGTGTAATCTGACATGGTAATTGGATAGGGTTGCCAAGTCCAGGTTGGAAAATACCTGGGGACTTTGGGGGTGGAGCCAGGAGAGGGCAGGGTTTGGGGAGTGGAGGGGAGGGGAGGGGAGGGGCCTCAGCATGGTGCAATGCCATAGAGGCCATCCTTCAAAGCAGCCATTTTCTCCAGGGGAACTGATCTCTGTCAGCTGGAGATCAGTTGTAAAAGCGGGAGATCCCCAGGCCGCACCTGGAGGTTGGCGACCCTATAACTGGATGTGTTGTCCAGCATTTCAGTATCTTGGAATAAGATACTGTGTCCTGTTTGAATTTTTTACGTGGTCCTAAAGGCAGGGCATTGACAGGGGGAACTGGGAGGACAAAATTCAGGGGTCCAGGTCAGCTGGAGGGCCCCTGACGCTGGCAACACACTGTAATCACATGGAATGCATTAAAAATGCTTGGGAGGGGGCAAAAGTGGGACCTCCTGCTGGCACCTGGTATTATTGGCCACCGTGTGACAGAGTGTTGGACTGGATGGGCCACTGGCCTGATCCAACATTGGTGTCTTTTATGTTCTTATGTTCTTTAAAAAAAAAAAAAACTAGTGCAAGTCTGACTGCAGCCACAAGGGATGCAGGGAAGGAAGAGCACAGCAAAGAGCTCCTTGACTTTTCTGCAAAGTTTACTGTGAGGTGGAGGGAATATTTGCTGACCAGATTTTGCCAAACCCAGCATCAGCCAAGCCTGCACTGGAGCAAGGGAAGACCAGCCAGGACAGGATGCAGCCTCCTAACAAAGTCTCTGGTTCGGTATTAATGCCACCTCACTCATCCTGGTTGACAATTTAGAATGTATTTAATAGTAGTATAGAAGCAAACCTCGGGTAATATTGTGGACAGAAGGGGGCAGTTAATATTTCCAAATAATCTATTAAAGTTGTAAAAGGATGCTTCCCCACCCCCTTCACTGTCAACATGCATGATATTAAATGTTAATCTGCCTCAGTGGTAACAAATGCAGAATAGAAGTTAGAATTTATTTATTTACTTACTTCATATTCTGTCCAAAGCAACTTTCATTGTTCTCCTCTCTTCTATTTTATCCATACAACAACCCTGCGAGGTAGGGTAGGTTGAGAGGGAACGACAAGCCCAAGATCACCCAGCAAGCTTCCATGGCATGAGTGGGGATATGAACCTGTGTTTCCCAGATCCTAGTCTAACACTTTAACCACTACATAACCTTAGTTTCCACTGAAAATAGCATGGGGGTCTGGAGGTTACCTGGGTCAAGATATTCCAATTCCTTTCATGTTTGGCCCTGGAATTCCCACGATCATCCTGAAGCTGGTGACCCAATTTTGACTTTCCTGATTTTATTTTCTGATGAATTATGCCTGCCACAAATGGATAGACAGGTGGACATGTGGATCCTTCTATTATTATAGATGCATACCAACAGCCTGCCAAGTAATTTGTTTTGTTAGGATATTTGATGTGGAACAGGGTCATATGGGGAGAGAACAGATGAAATCTTTGTCCGGGAGCCCATGGTGGCTGTCAGCAGTCCTGCCTAAAGGTTATGAATCACTGCGGAAATCCTTTGGACAGCATCAGAGGACCACTTCAATAATTAGCAAGGCAACAAAGTACCTGAAGGACTGCTTCCTCTCATACTGTCCAGCCTGCCAGTAAAGATCTGCCTCATAAGCTCTGCTTTCTGTCCCCCCGCCTTCAGAGGTAAGGCAGGTGGCAAGCGGAGACCCACCTCTTTTCAGTACTGGAATCTCACTTTTGAAATGTCCTTTCCCTTGAGGCTTGTCTATGGCCTACATTGCTCATAGGGTTGCCAAGTCTGGGTTGGAAAATACCTGGAGACTTTGGGGGCGGATCCAGGAGAGGACGGGGTTTGGGGAGGAGAGAAGCCTCAGCATGTTACAATGCCATAGAGTCTACCCTTCAAAGCAGCCATTTTCTCCAGGGGAGCTGATCTCTCTCAGCTGGAGATCAATTGTAAAAGCAGGGGATCCCCAGGCCCCACCTAGAGGCTGGCAACCCTTACTCCCTTACAGGCACTAGGCCAAAACGTTTCTGTTCTCCCTGGCTTTTAATTAAAGGGTTAATTTTTATCATCATTTTATAGCATGCTTTTAGTCTGAAGACCTATTTTACACTGCCCATTGTTCTCTGCTCTTGTGATTTGGCTGCCTTTTTAAATTCGGGATTTTAACTAATAACTTATGTTTTATATTGTTATTATGTTTCATTTTGTTAGGTGCCTGAGGCAGATTCCCTGGAGAAGCAGTATACAATTTTCCTAAATAAATAAATAATAGTGAGATTCTAAAACATTAAACAAGGCCTAAAGCAGGGGTGTCAAACTCATTATGAGGGCAGGATCTGACATAAATGAGACCTCTTTGGGCCGGGCCACGTGTGTCATAAAATGTAATGCCAGGTAGCAGAGATATAAACTTTACAAAGGACACAAACACAAAGATTTTGTTTTACTTAAAATAAAAACATGCTTAAAACATTAGCATTCTTGCAATATTTTGTTTCTAATAGTATCTGATACCTCTTGCTCTGAATTATTGCATCAAAATGTCTGTGCTGTTGCAATCTTGAGTGTGCTGTGCAAGTGTGTATCTGTAAGCTCCAAACCTACTTTTGATTTATTGACATTCACCACAGAAATCTCATGTTCAGAGTTCTGAGTCTAGGACCCAGGGGTAAACATGAAATGGCTGAGCAATTGAGAGAGTCTGGCGAAGCAAGCTATGATGCAGCAGCAGCAACAGAACTAGAAGCAGGAGATGGCCAGTTCCAGTGTGGGCCTGATAGAAACCCTCTGGGGGCCTGATCCGCCCGCCCGGGCCACATGTTTGACACCCCTGGCCTAGAGGCTGTACTAGATGAATACTGCCTGAGTCCACAGTTTTCTAGCTTCCTGCCTGTGCTGAGGTAGAGTGGCAGGCAGGGAATTAAAATATTTTTGGTGGGAAAATCCCCACTCAATTAATCCTGCTGTCCTCACAATATTTATTTTGGAAAATGCCTGAGGACTACTTAATGCCCACACCACACTTACCCCATTACACCTGTAATAAGCTGCAGAAGAAGCCAAAGAAATATTCAGTTACTGACCTGCCAGTGCTTGGCACTATTTATAGCTAGCCACCCTGAGTTAAATCATGATGGTTCCCATGGTACCTGGTAAAACCTGGTTAAAACATTTTCCGGCCTCAGTACCTAGGAGAACGGTGGTTGAACAAAACAAGGGAAAGGTTTATTTTATAGTGAGGGGAAAGTAATCTAGGGATGTTCAGGACTAACTATACAAGTGTAACCTATGGAGAGAGAGAAATATGGAGATACAGTTCCTTAATTGAATATATACAAGCAGGGGGCCCAAAAGGACTTGCAGGAGATACCTCGTTTTCTTCTACTGACTATCTCTTCTTACTCTCTCCTGAAAGCCTCCATAACCTCTTTTCTTTTCCTGCTTCCTTCTCCCTTTCTACCCACCAGCCAACCAGCCTTTTCTCTGCCCCTCATCTTCAGCTATATTGATTATTTACTTCATTTATACCTCACCTTTCTCCCCAATAGGGACCCAAAGCAGTTACATCATTCTCCTTTATCCTCACAACAGCCCAGTGAAGTAGGTTTAGGCTGAGAACATGCAACTGCCCCAAGGTCACCCAGTGAGTTTCCATGGCAGAGTGATGATTCGAACCTGGGGTTCCTAGATTCTAGTCTGAAACTTTAACCATTGTAATCTGCCTCTATACTCTATCTGATTCAACAGCAGTTCAACAGCTTTCTTCCTCTGTTTCTCCCTCTCCCTTCTCCCTCTGAAGCTTCTAAGGGACCTGATCGACCATTGCCAGCTTTCTCTCCAGACACTTCTCTCTCCATACAAAGGGAACTGACAGATATGAAAAGGCGGGAGGACACGGCTCTGTCCATCATACTGCCCAACAGCAAAAAGACGTCTATGGGATCACAACTGAAAAGTTACAATAACAACAGGCTGAAGCAAACCAAATATATGCTAAAGAAAAGTGAGAAGTCTTGTATCCTCTGCAAGCTCCTCAATATGCAGACAACATGACTGAGAGGAGAAACATGAAGACAAATCCTTGTATAGTCCTGAATGGAAAGTGATGTAAACCTGTATTTATTAGGCTAGATGCATATTTCTTTTTCTTTTTCTTTTAAAGATGCATAAAAGGAAAATGTTTTAAACAGTGAAAATGGCTCTTGAAATACATATTACAAAATCCAAAGTCCAAAATTTTATTTTGAGTTTGCCCAAAAAGCATTGTTCAGAAACAAATGAGGAAATGTGCAAGAAGTGCTAATGATTACCTTTATACACAGTAATTCATAGAGCAGTCACAGCTACTTTTGGAAACGACAGCTGGCTTGAGGCTTAGAAAAATGGTATTGGATGCCAGATAAGATGGCAAAATGTTTTCCTAAAACTTCAAATAACTGTTGGAAATGTAGATCTAATGTAGGTACTTTCATTCATATGTGGTGGAGATGTGAAAAAATACAGATGTTTTGGAGGAAAGTTCAGAAGGTAATATCGGAGATATTTGAGGTGAATTTAACAATGAGACCAGAGTCATTTTTATTAAATTTACTGCCAGATAATGTCAAAGAAGACAGATATGTGATAATTTATATTATTACTGCAGCAAGAATCTTAATAGCTAAAAATTGGAAATCTATATATACCCCAACAGAAGAAGACTTAAAATATAAACTTTTCGAAATTGCTGAAATTGATAGGTTAAGTATGCTTTGTTCTGATAGAACAGATGATAAATTTTGGAAAAACTGGAAAAAAGTTTATAAAGGGATGGATGTTAAGTTACCAAATAGGGCTCAGAATATATATTAATACTTTATTTGTATGACCCTTAAATGTGGAAAACTTTTATGCTTTATACTTCCTTTTGTATATTGTAACTTTAGATATGTAGTTGAATTTAAAGTGTATATCGCTATAATAGTTATAAAGTGAATAAAATATTTTAAAAGGCCTATAAAAATTAAGCGATGCATGGAATCCAATGTACTTAAACAATATTAAACCAATGACAAATACACTTGAGGAAATTATGGCAGTTACTGATTCATAAATCCATGCTGGACTGGACTGGAATTTATGGGCTCTGACTCGGAGAAACTTTGTACCCCATATCAGGAGAATTCATATTTTTTTATTGATTACCTCATTTTTGACTGTAGTGCCAGCAAAGGAAGGGTAATAGTCACTTCCCTAGTTCTACTGAAATATCCATGGACTCACTGTTGAGTGAAAAGGCTGCTGGAAAAGGCGGGCACCCTTGCTCTAATTCAACATTTTATAACTACAGTGTTAAACAGATTGTAAATCTCATTTTGCCTTGATGAATAATGAATCACTTAAGAATAAAAACAAGATCAGGGTTACCATAGGCTGTTCCACAAAAAAGTATGTGTAATGTCTGAACCTCATCTGCAACCTGATCTAGCATACATCTACTATAATGTCAAAAGTATTATTTATTATTTATTTACATCTCCCCCTTCTCCCCAATGGCAACCCAAAGCAGCTTACACCAGTTTCCTCTCTGCCATTTACTCACAACAACCCTGTTAGGTAGGCTAGGCTAAGAAGGTGTGACTGGCCCAAAGTCACCCAGTATGGCAAAATGGAGATTCAAACCTGAGTCTCCCAGATTCTAGTCCAACACTGTAATCACTAAACCACTGGACACACCAAAGAATAAGAATGCTGAAGATCAGGTACATGGAAATATCCCTACTGTAGTCTTCCTTTAACTGTAAAGCTCACAAATAAAAAACCACTAAATGGTATTGTACTTTCTTCCATGAAAAAAATAGATGAAACCAGTAGGCTTTGGAGGGCAATGTATCTCTAAAATCTTGTAAGGGTCCAGTCTGCTGATCACATCTAAATGTCTTGAAATCTTTGCAGTGCAAAGTCAGATTAGCCAAATGAGAATCTTTTCCTAAATTTCTAATATTATGTACATACTTCAGTGCTGTCAAATCACGAACAGCTGATGGCAACCCCAGCAAGGGGCTTCAAGGCACATGAGAAGCAGAAGTGGTTTGCCATTGCCTTCTCTTCTGCAGAGCCTTCCTTGGTAGTCTCCCATCCAAGTACAAACCCTGCTTAGCTTCCAAGATCTGATGAGATTGGGCTATACCATGCCGCCTTCCCTCCCTCCCCAAGTTTCTAACATTACTAAAGAAAACTTACGGCGTTTACTACTACAAAACAAGCTGCTGCACATACGTGCAAGCACAGTAGCTCATTTCGTTATATAAAGAACTGCATTAGAAATCCTTAGGCTATTGATTATTTAGATTACGGAATTACACTTCTCAATGAAATAGCACCAACTAATTTCATTAGTAATGCTTTCAATTGGTCCCTGCAGCCACTACCCTGGATGGCGGGGCAGGGAAGAATACCAGGAAGGGCCTTTTCATAGATACAAATTGCCCTGCTGCACAAAAGATCTTTCTCAGCACACACAGAGAATCTATAAGAACAGACATTCATCCCCCCAAAAAGCTTCCACGTGGTTCGTGGTGGTCTGGAAATCAGCACAGGAAAAGCAAAAGTGATACGTTACTATTTGAAAATTTCTTTGGAAAAGAAAGCCAGCATGGTATAAGTGGTTAGGGTGCTGAAGTAGAATGGGGGAGACCAGCCATGAAGCTCACTCTCTTGGAGCCAAGTTTGTCTCACAGGATTGTTGTGAGGAGAAAATGGAGCAAAAAGAACTAAATATGCTGTTTTGTACTCCCTGAAGAAAGGATAGGATAAAATGTGATTTGATGCATAAAGAACACATGTGGGTAGAGGCTCCCGAAAATGCTGGCTTCTGTCTTGCACACTGATAACGTACAATTGTAATTTGTAAGTAGGAGATGCCATTTTTTTATAGTGTTATAGTATCTGACAAAGGAAGCTTTTAACTACTGAAAGCTCTTACCCCAAAAATCTTGTTGGTCTCCAGGGTGCAACTGGAATTCAAGGTGCTACTGGATTCCAGTATGAAGTGTTATAAAGGCACGGCAAATAAAAATAATTAGCATAGCAAGGATAAGACTGATCTAGGTAGAACAGTGGGAAGATACTAGTTTTCTAGTTTCAGGAGGGGTTTTTTGTTTGTTTGGTTGATTTGCTTTTTTTAAACACAAGAAAATATAAAACACCATCCCTCCAGCCTTCAGTTTGAAATGGTGAGTGATACCTTCTACCACTCAGGTCTCTACTACCACATTCTGTTGTATGCAGAGACTATGTAGCCCTTAAACCAGGCAGTTGTTTTTATGAACAGCTGTTAGAAATAATAAGAACACAAGAGCATCCTGCTTCACACAGTGGCCAACCAGTTGCCCTGGAGGGCCAACAAACTGAACCTAGAAGCCAAGGCCCTCCCCTGATGTGGCTTCCTAGCAGAGAATTTCAGAGACCTTTGAATCCTTCTTCACACCATGGCTAGTAGCTGTTGTTGGGCTATGAATGTCTAATCCCATCTTAAAGCAACCAAGATTATTGATCTTCACTAAGAAAGCATACTTTAGGGAACAACTAGCAGAGCCACAAGCAACAGCCAGGATGCATAACATCCTTGAAACCCAGCAGGTGACTGCTCACCTGCTTATCTACAAATGCTTGCTGTAGTAAATATATAAGCTTTTACATTAAAAGCGTAAACATTCTCACAAATCCCATCCAAACAATTTTCATTAGAATACTAGTACAGAAGATTGACAGTAGCATTTTGTAATGTAACTGTTGTATGGTTATTAGTATAAACCAGTTGTACAGCTGTCAACATAGCCCATTCTAAGGTCCATCTGGTCTTTTTTTAAAAAAAACTTTATTTTAAAATCTAGTCTTAAGATCAGATTATTATAAATGACTGTTTATCAGATACTCAGTCTTTCCATAGAATTTCCCTTCTTGCTTGCTAATCACTCTAGAGAAAACTACCACTGTCAATTCAGAAGACACTCCAAACAAACTGGTTTTTTGTTTGCTCTTTTCCAGACAGTACACCAAAGCTCCTTACGTAGCTATCATGATCTAATGCAAAACATGCAAAAGTTGAACAGAACATAGCAATGTCCTGTGAACATATTAAATAGAAGTTGATCTTTAAATAATTTCCTTATAAAATCATGGACACCTATAACCACGAGCAACACAGTAAACAAAGTGTGCCATTATACATCTGATGAAGCAGACTAGCTCATAAAGGCTTATAACACAACAGATTCATTAGCCTTCAAAGTACTGTATTACTCTGCTATTTACATATTGTATTCAATATGTATAACTTCAGGAACTAAACATGTTATCACAAGGCTTGAAAAAACTTGTATTCAGTTCGCTGCCTCTTTCACTTAATAAATATAAATCCAAAGTGTTTTAAAAAGGATCATAAAGTGTGACTATCCATTAAAGTGTAGGTCCTGAAAATGTGAAAATGATATCTATAATACAGCAACAGGGAGAGAATCAGACATGCAGCTCAAACCCTGTTAGAGTCTCTGTCTCTCAATCCTATCTTTCAAGTAGGATTGACAAGATTAATTTTTTTAACATGCTGCAAGCACTTTTCTTTGTGGTGCTGTTTAAATTGTTGGCAATAAAAAAGTTGCTGGGGGCTTTGGAATACTGCCTTCTTCTGTTTCCACTACCTTCCACAACTTGTATTGGCAACAAAAACTGTTTGCAGAAATGTATAATTTTAATTATAAATTGCTTCAAAACATAAATGGAATTTAATTGGTTACAAAGCTATATTCTAACATAATCAGGGGGATTGTTTCACACAATTAATTTATTAAGGCATAATTTAGTAGTTTTGGTAACTTGCACATTTTGAATCCCTCAGGCAAATAACAAACTGATTAGTAAATGTAATAAAGTAATTTATTCTACTGACAAGAGGAATTAGGGAGTGCAATATCCTACTTGATCAATTGCCATTTTAAGAACACTGAAACTTCATACAATTATGCTATCTATATGGTATGCAGAACCTGAACTTCAATACAGCGTTATCTTTGTTGCTTGAGTGATTTAATGTAAGGTTTTAGCCAGGTTTTTAAAACCAGGAAGTCTCTTAATATATCGTGTAAAAGGAAATAATTACTCTCTGAATTGAAGACTTAACCCTTTTTTATTCATCTAGAATCCTAATATCCTGTCTCCTTGCAGCTTCTGTTTCAGGCTTCTTCTTGTCTAAATAGCACACCCCACCACACAAGAAGAGAATACACACAGGAGGATCAGCAGCCTTGCAGCTGCTTTTCACTGCATTCAAAGTTGCCCTTGGTCCTAGAACAGTTAACTTAATACTTTGTGATTGAACTCCATGATTTAATACAAAACACTGCTAGACTACTACTCGAAGACAACTACAGACATCTAAAATAACTGTAAGGGTCATCAACTACCAAACAGTTCAGCACTGACATTACTTCTAAATGTTCCTATGCCTTAAATGCGCCACTAAAGGAGAAGAGCTGCTTGGTCTTTGGTATCAAGAATTGTGCTGGCTAGATTGGAATAAAGCTTGGATACTGCCTTCCCTTAGAGTGCGACCAAGTGACTAAAGAGATCCTATATTTCATAACTCTATGTGCTCTGTGGTTCACTTCTCCATGTGAAAGAAAGCGGGGTGGGAATCCCCAAGGCCAAGTAAACAACATCTCAGATCTTAAAAAAGAACACAAGGAAGGAGGCAGTCACTTACCTAGAATGTACATGAGTGGGCATACAGAAACAATCTGATATACTTTAACGGTGATAAATGATTAGAAATTACTGGTGATAGTGATACAAGTAAGTTATAGCATACTGAGGTCAGATCAACTAAATAATTTGCAATGCCAAGCAGTTCCCAATGTCTGAACGCTAGAGTGGACTTAGAAGAAATTATGTGCTCTCCTGAAGAGGGTAATCCTAAACTTCCGACTTTGAAATATAATCCACTGAAATTAATTGAAATTCCAAATAATGCCAGAACAGCTACTTTGGCAATACAAGAAAATTACATGCTCCAAGTGAGATTCTTTTTCCGTCTTCCTTGAGATTATAAAAACTCTATGTCCAGCCTATTACAAGACAACTCCAGTAAGCTAAACACTAAATTTAAAATCTGTAAAGATATACAAATACAATCAAGTCAGACAAATATTATCAGAGGTATCATATGTTTACCAGAAAATGGTAAATATTACAATTTGGTAACCTCTGAAGAAAGTCTGCTGAAAAAGGTATTATTAGGAAGGGGACTGAGAATAAAACTGCTGATATTGTAATGCCCCATATAGGTCTACAGTGTGGCCTCATTTGGAATACTGTGTACATTTGTGGTCACTGGATCTCCAAAAGGACATTGCAGAGTTGGAAAAAGTAGAGGAGGGAAACCAGGATGATTAGGGGGCTGGACCACCTTCTCTATGAGGAAAGGCTGAAGAGTCTGGGACTTTTCAGTTTACAAAAGAGACAACTAAGGAGAGACATGATAGGAGTTTATAAAATTATGCATGGGGGGAAAGAGTGGACAAAGAGAAATTTTTCTTCCTCTCCCAAAATACTTGAACTTGAGAGCATCCAATGAAGCTAATGAGGCAGTAGGTTCAGGACAGACAAAAGGAAATACTACTTTACACAGAGTGAGTAAAATGTGGAATTTGCTGTCAGAGAATGTTGTGATCGCCGCAGGAATAAACAGCTTTAAAGGGGGATTAGATAGATACATGGAGGAGGATAAGTCTATCAAAGGCTACTAGCCATGGTGACTGAGGGGAACCTCCACAATCAGAGGCACGAAACCAGGAGGCAACATCAGGGGAAGGCCTCAGCCTCAATGCCCTATTGTTGGCCCTCCGGACAGGCCTGTAGCCCCCCAGGGGCCCATGGGGTGATGCCGCCTCCCTGATCTGACCTGCCCCCTCCCTGCCCCTTTGGGAGATACCTGAAGGAGGGAGGCATGAGCGGGCAGCCACTGCCACCCGAAGATGCCCTGGGCAGCCCCTAAGAGCAGCCGCCACCCCACTGTCACCACCCGGAAAGCAGCCAGGAGCAGCACACGCCCACAACACAGCTATTTGGCTGGCTGGAAGGCTTGCTCAGCCCGCCCCTTGTGAGGGATGCCGTGGCTGGGGTAGCCTCTGAAGCTGTAGCCCGGCTGGTATTACTGAAGACCAGCTCCGAGTCCACCATGGCCTAAGTGCCAATGGAGGGAGGCTCAGCAATAGCTCAGCTGGTCCTCCTGAAGACCCACTCTCCCTCGGCCTGAGTGCTGATGGAGGGAGGCTCCAAGCTGCAGCATGGGCACCAAGCAGGTCAAGGGATGTGTGGCACCCAGCTCCAGGAGCAGCCTGCTGTTGGTCCCAGGCAACTGCGCCTGCTGGAAGGTGCCCTCTCGGGAGCACAGGGACTTCCTGACATCCCTTATGGGATTGTGGTGAAGGCAGAAGGTTAGATGGAATGGGCACAGTGCCAGATGGTTGTAGCCAGTAATGGGCCCCATATGCCTATGTCACTTCTGGAAGTGAGGTCAGAAGTGACATCAGCACATGGGGGCAGTGCCCCCTCCCAAAAATGTTCTAGCTGGGGGCTGCCTCCAGAGGAACTGGTTGGCCACTGTGTGAGGCACAATGCTGGATAGATGGACCACTGGTCTGATCTAGCAGGACTCTTCTTATGTTCTCATGACTTTTACATGCACTGCTGAAAGACAACAAGGGAGGGGATGGCACACAGCCTCAGGAAGGTGGTTCTACAATTAAGGTTAAATAACAGGAGAGCCCACTTCCTTATCAAGACCAGAAAAGACAGACACAAGGCCTAGAAAACAAGGTCTGTTGGGTGGATCTGAGTATGTATGGGCTCATATTAGGAGAGGTGATCCTTCAGACAGGTGGAGTGCAGGTTATGATGAGTCTCAAAAGATAATCAGAACTTTAAAATGATCCCCATATTGCATCACAAACTGCACATGAAAGTTGCCTGAGTACCAAAAACAGATTGCCATGTTTAAAAAAAGCACATCTAGAGTCCTCTTGGATACAAAGACCTTTGTTCTGTGATTCTACTTAGCATATTTAAGACTCAAGCGTTCAGTGATGTAAATTTCGTTTCCATGCCATATTTTATAATGATAGCGCAAATTGTCTTGCTTTTATTCTGAAAAGAATTTCAGGCTCTGTAACAGTAAAAAAGCTGAAAGTGGCTTTGAAAATAATGCTGCATGATTTCCCCAACTTTCCAATTCACTGTGGAGTTTTTTTTCCCTTTTTTTTGAGAAAGGGTGCTCAAAGAGAACAACTTACCTGCCAAATATCATCCATCAACAGGCATCTTCACATGGAACTAGTACATCTGCTATTTGGCCAGCTTACTAACCATGAGACAGTAACATACATAACTACGTTTTGATTTATAACCTGGCCCATCCCAAAGGCTTGGTACAGGCAATAAAATTAAAACTGTAAAGTAGAGTACTGTTGCCAGTTCTGGGTTGAGAAATACCTGGAGATCTGAGGGTGAGAGATCCTGAGGAGGGTGGGGTTTAAGGAAGGGAAGGACTTCAGTGGGGCATAACGCCACAGACTCCACCTTCCAAAGCAGCCATTTTCTGCAGGGGAACTGATCTCTATCACCTGGAGTAATAATGGGAGATCTGGAGGCTGGCAACACTAAAAGGTGAGTAAGATTTCACTTAAATTAGGAGAATTTCGGAAGACTTGACTGAACTAAGTCTGAGCCTCAGGTGAGTTAGCGTTCTATAAATTGAAGAGAGAGGAAGCAACCATTAAGAAATCACATTTCATGTCCCTGTTGACTGAACATGATACACAGATGGTACTGTTAAGAGAACACACTAAAAGATCACTAATAAGACACAAGGCAACGACAGTCTCTATGGTACATATGTCCTAACACTAGTCATCTTATCACATAGTCACAAATTAATTCGCAGCTGAAATTAAGTTATACCACCTGCTTATCACGGCATTAGAATTTTGTATCAGATGTGGCAGGTTCATCTATCTGAGCAAAGCCTTCTAAAAGTGCCCCCTACAAACAGATAAGCTCTCACACATCTACAATTTCAAAGAATGTGTTCGGAGGACATTTTTTATAAAAGGAATAGGGTTGTAATCAATGTTCCTTCTAATTTTCCCCCTCCACTGAGCAAAGCAGTTCTTACCCTGAGCAGAATATTAACTGCGGTAATCTTAAAATGGGCAATGGGCAGTGCGAGACCCTGTGTGGCTCCAGATTGCTTCTCAGCAGGGCTTCCTGTGTTAATGAGCAGCCGCTCACCCGCACATCTTAGAGGGAACACTACAGTTACAGTGTCTGTTAAAATTTTGCGGCAGTTTTATTGCTTTGTTTGCCATGTATGACAATGTATTGCATTTTTAAAATTTTGTAACCAGCTTGAGTCTCTGTGAGAAACGCAAACTAACATAACTAAAAAGACTTCATACTTACCCCATGTTCTTTGGCAGCCATAACCACTTTAAAAAGAATATCCTTTTCAATAAATGGTCTCACAGCATCATGAATAATTACAACTTCTGGTTTCTGGATCGGGGAATTCTTTACAAATATTTCCAATCCATTGAAGATTGATCTATGACGACTTGTTCCACCTTCAACTATCACTGTTCGTTTGTGGCCATACTGTTTTACGATAGACTTCATTATTTCAACATTGTCTACAGATACCACCACGACAATATGAGATATCCAACTGATTCTATAAGACAGTGAATAATTTTTCACACATTACTAAACTTCCTTGAAATTCTGCTAGCAAAGAATGTTATGACTACTCAGGACTTGCATATTACATCTGAACCAATAGTGAAGAAAATGTCACCATCAACATTTATTACAATCAAAAATCATCCAAGAAGAATATGGCCAAAAACGCAAAGACAAAAACTCCATTACAGAAGATTTTACAGAAAATATTACCTTAGTTTGATGTTCCAAAAATTAATACATAACCTATATGTTTTTTCCGATGATGGCTAACACTAGTCAAACAGAGAATTCATGTTTTCATTAAGGAATAATAAACTCAAAGTCAGGTGGCCAAAAGATATGGTATACCATTTTCTTACAAACAATATTTCCAATATATTTCTTAACTTAAGTCATATCTATGGCAAGTACAATAGTAATATAAAATGCCAAAAGAAGAAGAGATTGGATTTATACCCCACCCTTCACTGCCCAAGGGAGTTTCAGAGCGGCTTACAAACTCCTTTCCCTTCCCTTCCCCACAATAGACACCCTGTGAGGTAGGTGGGGCTGAGAGAGCTCTTGACAGAAACTGCTTTTTCAAGAACAGCTGTGCCAGAGCTACAGCCTGCCCAAGGTCATCCAGCCAGGTGCAAGTGGAGGAGTGGGGAATCAGACCCGGTTCTCCCAGATTAGAGTCCGCGCACGTAACCACTACACCAAACTAGCACTCATTAAGAAAATCCAGTAACTGTCTTTATTGAAACGACTCAACAAATATCTTTATTCAAATCAGAAAAGGTGCTTCTTGTCCTCAGTAATGAAAATAACCAATTTCTGCTTTTGCACAGATTTCATGAAGTAGACGAAAACTTAACATAAAATTAATTTAATTATGGGAGACCAGTGAAGAAATAGATGTGAAAACCAGTGGAGAAAGAAAAAATTCAGGCGGAGGGGACTTTTTTCAAAACAACTGAAAAAAATTCCTATGAAATATTTTCTTTTGGAACAAGTGAAATGTTTTGCAATATGAGGTTTTGCTCACCATGTGTAGTAAGAAATTTTTTATGTAAAATTATCTACAATAATTCCTGTACATGCTGAAGACATATGTAACACTTAAAATCCATTATACATTTCTACACCTAAAGGGTGGCACCATCTTTGTGAGGAGCATACTTTTTTTACTTGTGGACTGATGTTTGCCGCCTTCTGGTGACCTCTGAAAGGAAGATATATGTGCTTAGGTAGCACAGGGTATATAGCAACTTACAGCTTTCTTTCTCTAGTATTGGGTAAATTTTTGCTTGCAGAAAACTAAGGCTGCAATCCTAAGAGCCCTTTCCCGAGAGTAAGCCCACTTAATAAACAGGACTTCTGAGCAGAACCACTTAGGACTGTTCCTTAAAATATTTATACATCTCATAAATAGGGCCAGCACCTTTTCAGCCCTTGCCCCTACCTGCTGGAAGGAGCTCCCATATGAGATCAGGGCCCTGCAGGACCTTTTACAGTTCCGTAAGGACTGCAAGACAGAGGTCTTCTGCCAGGCTTTTGGTTAGGGCAGTGGGCCTCCCACTCAGCAGGTCAGATCTGTATTACAATCTAGGGAGTGGGACCCAAACTCAAAACAACACTGCATCTGTGAGGCTTTGACCAGAATCTGTATGATAGGAATGTTACTGTATGTTATTAAGGTTTTTAATTCTTTGTATATTGGTTACTGTATCTAATGGAACCCACCCTGAGCGTGCTATGCAGGGAGGGCCAGATACAAATCCAATAAAATAAATAAATAAAAACACACAGGAAGGTTTTATTTCCATACAAGTGCAAATGAGATCTTGCTACACATGCTAACTCTTAGCAAAACTTGGGACTCCCCAATCATCACCTAGAGTTGCCAGCTCTGGGTTGGGAGATACCTGGAGATGGGGGGAGGGCAGGATTCAGGGAGGGGCCTCAGCAGAGTATAATGCCATAGAGTCCGCCCTCCAAAGCAGCCATTTTCTCCGGGTGAGCTGATCCTGATTGTCTGGAGATCGACTGTAATTGCAGGTCTCCAGGTACCACCTGGAAGTTGGCAATCTGGGTGTTCAGCAGATCTAGTGAATGCACTTTTCTTGATAGGAATTTCACGCAATTACATTTCATCCCATAATTCTTGCAACTGCAATTTCCCTGCTGTCTAGTTTTTAGACTCCCTATTTGGAAAGTCTGCTAGCAAGGACCCATCATCACTCGTGACTCTGCTCCCCGAGAATTTACACTGGAATTTAAAAAAAATGCCGTTAGTCTTTAAAGTGCCATCGCCAGACTCCAGTTCAATACTTCCCGCATTCCTTATTTCTCTTTCCTTAACTTGTACCTATATATTAAACAAGTTTTTCGACCACAGCGGTATCCTTTTAAAGGCTTCTGAACAGCTCCCATTTGGTAAAGACGGCGCCTCATAAAGACGGCACCTTCCCTGTTTCTCGTAAAAAACAATGGGGGGGGGGGTTGTCAAGGAAAGCGTGGTTGCGCGCGCACCTCAGTGCATGAACCGACACGCATGCGTGAAACCGGAGCAGGCCGTTAAGTACCCCGGAGGCCGGCCCACGCAGGGCTTGAGGGGGCGGGAGGAGTGTGTTACCTTTCGAACGCCTTCACCGTATAGCTAATAAGCGGCCTTCCCAGAATCGGGCAAAATTGCTTCGGAGTGCCGCCGCCCATCCGCTCCCCAGTTCCTCCGGCAGGCAGCACCGCCGACACTAATACCGGCAGCCGCTCCTCCGCAGCCTTAGCACTGGAGCGGCCACCGCTGGGCTTCTCGAGGCCAGTCTCCGGCTCCATTGCGGCAACCAAAACTACAATTCCCGTCGCGTTGTACCCCTTTCTACCCCTCGATTCAGTTCAAGCGGAAATGCTTGCTTTCGCGTGCGCCGCCGCCCCGAATGTCTAAAGCGCCCCCGTCCGCTTCACTTTTGACCCCAAGTACGTCTGTGAACCATCGTTGGGGGGGGAACCTCGCGCGCGCGCTGTCTTCCAGTCTCTATTGGCCCATGCCCTTCGTCCCGACCCAATCATGCTTCAGCACAACAAGCTGCGATCCTCGCACCTGTTCGCATCCCCGGTAGTTTAAAAAAAGGAGAATCGGCCCTTTAAATAGTCCTGTCGGGGTCTGAAAGGGGAAAGGTTCCTGTTGCGCATGTGCTTTGTTTTATTGTTGCTGGCTCCATGGAAGAAGCTGTGAAGTCGACTCGTGTCTGAAACTCTACAGTGTCAGGCTCTTGGCTAGTGAACATGAAGATCTGAATTAATAGCAAAAGCTGTCAAGTCACACAGAAAGTACATATAACGCTGTCTTGCTACTGACAGGCTATTGTGGCGTTTAGCTGAGGCAGCAATTCCCCCATGGATTCAGGCACAGAATGTAAACTGGGCTTTTGTCGTACTTTAAAGACTTAACAAAATTTTATTCCATGGAAACTTTTATGGACTTCAGTACCAATGAGTGAATCCTTATTTTGCATTCATTTTCTTTTTGGAGGAGGAGGACCAGCAAAGTTAAGAATGCCACTGCTTGGTTATTATCTGGAGCTAGGCAGAGTGCACATATTAGTCCCGTTCTGCAATTGCTTCATTGGCTGCCATCAGTTACCAGGCTCACTTCAAGGTATTGGCTATCACATGTAATGACCATGATCCCACATATATGCAGTATCTCCTCTCTCCATGAACTCTGCCATGATAACTTTACTCATCAGAGCAGGGGCTTCTTGGAGGTAAAGGTAAAGGTCGCACTTGTTTGAAATCCAGTTAAATCCAACTCTAAGGGGTGGTGCTCATCTCCGTTTCCAAGCTGAAGAGCCAGCACTGTCCGAAGACTTTTCCGTGGTCATGTGGCCAGCATGACTAAACACCAAGGTGCATGGAACGCTGTTACCTTACCACTGAAGCAGTACCTATTTATCTACCTGCAGTTTCTTGCTTTCAAACTGCTAGATTGGCAGGAGCTGGGGCCAGAGATGGGAGCTCACTTCATCACATGGCACTAGGGTCTCGAATTGCCGAGCTGCTGACCTTCCCGTCTGCAGCTCAGTGTCTTAACCTACAAATAGGCAAAATCAATAACTCCTTGTATACATACATTTTCTGTTACTGCCCCTACCTTATGGAATCAGCTTCCTGATGAGGTTAGGAAAGCTCCCACTCTCCTGGCTTTCCACAAACTAGACAAAACAGAATTATTCAGGAGGGCTTTTTTATACAGATAATAAGGCTGTACTGTAGTGAAATAGTTCAGGAAGATGCTTTGGTAAAGTGATAGGCACTGTGGACTGTACTATGTTCTGTCTGTTGCGGTAAGTATGCTTCTACTGTGTAATTTCTGCATTGTTTAACATAATGTTTAAATGCTTGCGCTTTGTTGCAGTTCTGTTTCAGTCTTCCGCAATCTAAACCATATCACACTGATTAATTGATGCCCCCATCTTGTTGATTGTATATGACTTATGCTATGTAATCCACTTTGAGTCACGGAGAAAGGTGGACAATAAATAAATACAATGCAGTAAACAGTGAAATGCAGTTTCTGTAGAATTCAGATCAAATGCAGGGGCTGTTGGGTACCCAGTCCCGCTAGCCCCTGCTAACCATCCTGCTTAGCGGCAGCAATGGAAAACCCACCCCAGTGGAGAACCACGAGCTACCGCATAGGCCCGGACCCAAGGGGCCGCTGGGGGATTTAGGAAAGAATGGGCCCAGCACCAGAAGAGCAGGCAGCGATGGCTACTGCTGCACACTGGCAGTCCGGTGCCCAGGCGGGGGAAACAAAGAACGGCCAGGAGACAACCATGGGCCTGGCCAACCCAAACCTTACCTTCCCGGGTCTTTGCCTGTTGGCTGGGCTTGGCAGAGGAACTGCTGGCCGCACAGCTGCTTGACTCGCATGCGGGGAGGCCTGCCTCTGAAGCTCAGAAGGGATGTGGGGATGGCAAGAAGCAGCAGATGCCCAGCAGCACCACCAAGTCATCTGACCAAGAGGAAGTGAGGGCTGCTGGGGGCCTGGGTGTGCCATTAGGAGGCTCAGGCCGTGGCTGTTGCTGCTAATCGGGCCCTGAAAGGGTTTCCCGCCCTTTAAAGTCAACAGCAGGTGGATCCATCTGCCGGCTGCTGGCTTTAAAGGGCGGGCTGCCTTTTCAGAGCTCTGTTTTGCCCCGGGGAGGCTCAGTGCCCCCTGGAAAATTTCAGGGGTGCCCCCCCCCATAGTTGACACCTATGATAAGGACAGCCCTCCCTGGGCTCACTCTCTTGCTCTTGCCCCTTGCTTCTTCCCCTCCTAACCCCATCCTATCTTGGTGGTTCCAAATCTAGGTCTGGCAGGGAGGCCAACTGTAATGGATACCTGCCACCTCAAATGAAGGCCAGGCAGAACTGCTCCTTTTTGCAGGCCCTGCAGAATGATAAAAGGTCCTGCAGGGCCATGATCTTCAGCGGCAGTTGATTCCACCAGGCCGGAGCCAGGGTGGGAGAAGCCCTGGCTGAGGCTAAGCAGACATCCCTCGGGCCGGGGGTCACCAGCAGATGTTGATCCTGTGAGCGCAAGGCTCTTTGGGGCATATATGGGAAGAGGCGGTCCTTCAAATATGTCAGTATCAGGCAGCACAAGGCTTTGAAGGTTAATAGCAACACCTTGAAATGGATCCGGTACTCAATTGGTAGCCAGGGCAAGCGGCACAATACCAGCTGGATGCATGCCCGCACAGGTGATGCCGTCAGCAGGCTCGCTGCCACATTCTGGACTACTTGGGAGTTTCCAGATCAGTCCCAGGGGCAAGCCTGTGTAAACTGAGTCACAGTAATCAAGCCTGGAAGTGACCATTGCATGGGTCACAGTAGCCAAGTCCTGGGGGGGGGGGAGTAGGGGACCAATTGCCTGATATGCCTGAGATAGAAAAAGGCAGACCTGGCCACTGTGGTGACCTGGGCCTCCATAGAAAGTGAGGCATCCAGGATCACCCCTAGGCTCCTCACGATCTGGGCCAGTGCAAGTAACGCACCATCCAAGGTGGGCAGCCCGATCCCCATCCCAACTCCGCCCCCGGCTTGGGTCCAGGACCTCCGTCTGATCTTAAAAGCTCTATTTAATTCAATATTGGAGCTAGTGTAGAAAATAACTGTTTAGGAAATTAATTCATCCACCACCAATGAATAGCATGAAATTTTACAAAGAAAGAAGCAATGACAAAAACTTAATGTATTTTTTATAGCATACAGTCTGATGTCAAACAACAAATAAGCTTCGTATTACCACTGAGAGTTGTCAAGCGATATTGTATAAAATCATTGCTGAAAATCCTAGCTGCCACAATTAAATTTCTAGGCACCTTGGTATCCTGGTGCCTGGATCTGTTGAGTTTTGAATTAAATAAACCTGATGTGAGGGTCTTGCAGCATGTATTTCTTTCTCTCTGCATCCCATGTCCTTCCTTCTCCCTGTGGCCCATGTTGTTCAAGCAACAACACCAATGCTGCTTAGCTCTAGTTGTGCTGGAGCACTGAATTAAATCTTTCAGCATATTTACCAACAGATTATGGTGCCCACTTGTCAATGCAAGCTGTATTTCTAATTTTTATGTGTGCCGTATGTGTTCCAGGAGGCATTCTGATGGGAAGTTAGAGCCTACCATACCATATTTATTCCAACTGAAAATAGCCATTGACTCCTACAATATCTCTCTTTAAATATTTCACTGGGAGGGGTTTTTTTCCCTTATAGAACTGCTTATTGTTTTTTATACCCATCCCATTGTTCATATCTTCAACAGCCACTGCAAAATTATAGCTATGAAGGAGTTTCCTTCTAGAAGTTGTCTGTTGTGAGCTGCAGGTTAAGAACTTTTCTTTCAAGTTGCTTATCCAACCATGAACAGAAACACTTATGTACACATTCTTCAGGAAGCCAGCTGGATCACTTTTGTGTAGCTCTTAAGACAGGGACCAACCTGTCCTGACCAGCTGATTTCTTAATTACACAGCAGTTGCTGTTTAAGGTCTTCTTCATGTGCACACTTAAGGAATCCCTATAGTACCAAGTAGGATTTACTTCAGAGTAAATGTACATAGCTTCTAGAGTGCCAAGTCATAGTTCTATACTTGCTGTCCTGAATCCTATCAATTCTACTCAGCAGGGTCTGAAGCCTTCTTCCACCATAAGGGAGTTTTGTGCAACTTGAGAGGCAGTACCTGTGGCAGAAGAGCCACTTCAGTTGGGGAAGGGCTTCATACTTCACTGAGTGGATTGGTTGGGTACGTTTCACAGAGTAAACCCCATAAAGATCAGCTGGTTTTATTACTGAATAATTGTGTGTAGAATTGGTGTATACTTAAAAATAAAAGCCACTGAACATAATAAGGTTACCTCAGATAAAGTATATAGGATTGGGCTGTTTATAATAGTGGAAAATAACAATTACTGTAGTCCTAAACATGCTCGGGTGAGAATTACTTTTGGGTAAACACAAAAGATTGGGCTGAAAGAATGCAGTGGGATCCTAGAGACCACATTCTTCATTACGGTGTGAGGTTTTTAGGTACTATCCTGCATTGTTGGAGGCAGTATTAAGTTTCATACTGTACTCATGATGCTCCCAGTATCTGAGGAGAACCTGGTTTTATTTCCTCTGCTGTAATCCAGAGGCAATACAGTTAGTTTGTTCCCAATTCTGATTTGGACTGCGGTGCAGGGGAAGCGGCCTCCCCCAACTCCCGTGCTTTCCCAGAATGGAACCAGCACAGAAAATGGCACTAAGCTCACACTAACTCAGCTTAGAGGGAACACTGCTAGTCCCTGTGGTGAACTCATGTTAGTTATAATTTATATTTTGCCCAGTTAGGCAGCACAGAATACAGCAGTTTTTATTTGATACTTTTAAATGCCATATATGTCTCATATAGTATTTGTTACAAATAAGTTTTGGATTGATAGAGTATTACATATATTTTAATTTTTTTTCAGGCCCCTCCACCAAGAAAATAACCATCCCTCCCAAGGTTTCAAAAATCTGTGCAAAATTTACATTTCTACTCATATACACTTCCTTTTCCTCCTCCATAACTCCATATAGACCCAGTCATGTAGACCAGGGCTAAGGCATCTTTATTGGTGGTGTTAGTAGCTCAATGGAACTACAACAGTTGAGAAATCTTTCATCTGACGTTTCAGCCTTTCAGGAGGAAAAAGGTTGTGAGGGCACACACACATAGTTCTGAGTTAACAGAATATGATATGCAATCAGAGTCTAGCTATGGCAACTGTTAGTCGTTTTGAGTGCTCAAGATGTCTGCTGTTTCACCTTGCTTTCCATTCCATCCATTCATGTCCCACCAGTACCTGCTGATTATATTCCTGGTAGACTGTGTCGTAATTCTCTCCCCTGCCTCATATAAACTTCCACTTTGTGCAGTTCGGTTTCCTGATTTGTCACACCTATGGAACCCAGGTGGGAGTCAAGTAGACAAAAGGCTGTTATGGTCAGCTCCATCAGCTTTGCTGATTCTTTCTCTAGTGACAACACCATAATGAAGATTTGGATTCTCAGCCCTGGTGTGATGCTATGATGAAGAAGCCTTTTTCTCTTCTTATGTTGCATGACCAATCATAATGCCATTGTCATTTGTGGCTGGGAGGAAGAATGGGCAGTTGTCTGGAACTCCCCATTGTCTTCTCTTGATGTGTGTGTGTGTGGTATGATGCCTTATTGGAGGTGTACCTAAAGCAGTGTTCTCTGTCCACCAAACCTGATCTTCACTCACTTTTCCCTTCCTGCAGCATACCACCAGCAAAAGGCTTCTGTCAATAGTAGGCTGACAGCACAAGAGTGTTGCTACACCACTGCATATTGTTACACCACTATAGTGGTCCTACAGTAGTCCTTTGTTGTGAACAAAATCATCCTGTGAGTCACCTTTTCACAGGTGGCAGCTGGTGCACATGCCAATGTTGGAACTACTGGCCCAGTTTAAACAGGTATTTCTATCATACAGGGTATGTATAAAAACATGTAGATCCCTGAATGGGAAACACCCTTTGGCTAATGTGATGCTGCCATTGCCAACAATGATCATTTTATTTATGTTGTTTCTTTCATATGAATTTCTTGTTAAATTTACAACATCTCTTACTCATTCCTTGGTAAAGCCTTAATCCCTTCAAAAAGTATTCGTATGGGTCTTAATGCCTCCTATATTCTTTGTTTGAAAAAGGAATGTGCCTGATCTGCCATATACTAATAGAAGAGATTCTTTGGTGTACAGAATTACTAGCCAACAAACATTGTTTGAAATCAGATTAACAATAGCTGTATGCATCACCAGAATACTGTCATAAGAAAACTGAAGTTACCTTTCTAGAATTATAAATGTATTTGCTTTCAGGGCACATGAATGATGTTTCTCTCCCCACCCCTCAGGCAAAACTCTCAAGGCTAGTTGACATCTGAGGTAGCTCCCACATAGATGCTGTAGATACATCTGGTTCTGCAGTCAGATTACCAGCTGGGCCACCTTTATGTGGAAACACTATGGGTTTTAGTCACACCTTTCTATAAGTTGTATATAAGAGCAGAGCTGATTTCAGTAATGGGGGCAACATTTTCAATGTCATTCATTGTAGCGACTGCTTGCAGCTATTGTTTGAGTGGTGGACTGTTGCAAACGCTGCTAGTGTAGACCTGTGGAACTTTTCCAGATGGTCAGGGCCTATTGGAAGAGATGGACTGCTCTGCAGCCCGCTATGATTGTTTTGCTAAACACTTTCAGATGAAATATCTTGTATCCATTCGGACAGATTCTACATTAGCAAAGACAGGATCAGATGGTCCCAGGGCTCTGATTTGTTCGTTCTGTGGTATGCTGTTCAATCTTGTTCCACCCACACTGGCTCCCAATTTGCTTCGAAACCCAGTTCAAGGTTATGGTATAGACCTTCAAAGCCCTATACGGCTTGGGGGCCAGTATAACCACCTTTGGAAAACCTGCTTTGAGTGCCCCCATCATCTGGCACTGAAAGGGAAGCAGACTGAGAAAGGACATGGTGCTGAATTTTGGCGCTGAATTTTGGACATGGTGCTGAATTTTGGAAACTCCCTCCCCAGGAAGATTCATCTGCCTGTCTCCATCTATCATGGTATTTCACCAGTGGGTGAAGGCTTTTTTTTTGTTTTGTTCCCCTATTAACTGTGATTGGCCCTCCTTCCTGGTTGTGTTAGATGTGTTTTATGTTTTACTGAATTGTTTAAATGTTTTAAATGCTGTTTTGATGTCTTGGTGTTTTCCCATTGAAATGTTTTGATGTTCACTGCCTTGGGGACCCTATTTTGATGAAAGGGTGGCACAGAAATGGTTTAAATAATAAATAATAATGCAAGCTTCTTCATCCTGTCTCCTTTAGTGCTCTCAATAAGCCCTATATTTAAAAAGCAAGGAGGACTGCAAGAATTGGGGGATCCGCTACAATGGCACCACTTTGTCACAGTTAGCTAAGCACACCAAAAGCCAGATGCAGTTCAATGTTTTAATCATCAGAATTAGAAAACTAACAAATCAATCTTGTATGCTTCTGTCATCACAGAGTAGTGCAGTTTTAAAATACGGAGGAAAAAAGGCAACATTTACAAAGAATGGCTAATGCAAAAGATTTTTTTTTAAATTGAGTGTTATTGAAAAATGGATGCACCACAGCAACTTTGACTTTTGTGGAAATGATTTTTTTCCCCAGTACTTGAACAGTAACAAAAGCCTAGTTCCAAATGACTACATGGGGGGGGGGGGAAGTCTAATTAACAGAGCATTATGAATTATAGTCACAGCCATCCTGTGGTCATCATTGCCACAAGTATAACGTAACACCTGCATGAAATTATAGCCCTGCACAGATAACCCATTGACTTACATGCAAGAAGGAAGAGTAGCCCTGCCCCCCCCCCATTGCCAAGTCATCTTCACTGGCTGACTGTGCTGAGGAAATGTCTGTGGCCGCGGTCACACGGCCCCTTTAATCCAGGAGGGATCCCGGATTTAAAGGGGCCGCATTTTTCAACAGCGGGTTGGGATGTCTAAACATCCCAACCCCTGTGGCACCGTGATCAGCGGCCATGGCCGCTGAAGAGGCGGCCGCGGCGGGAACAGCGGCGCCACGTCGGCGGCCACGGGGAAGAGGCGGCAGCCGCTGCCGCGGCGGAAGCAGCAGCAGAAACAGTGGTGGCAGTGGCCGCTGAAGAGACGTCGGCGCAGGCGGCGGAGGCGGCCCCAGCAAGAATGGAAGTGGCGGTGGCGGCCTCCGACCCGCCATCCGCCTTGGTAAGTCGGGGTTTGTTTGTTTTTTTCCTCTTTTACACTTGGGCGTATGGATAGCCATGCGCCCAAGTGTAAAAGGGGGGGGGGGGGAATGGCCGGCGGGGCTATCTGGACAGCCCTGCTCTCACAATGCTTGCGAGAGAGGGCTGTCCAGATACCTCCAATGCGGGTTCCTCCTGCAACACCCGGGAAAATACTTGATTTTCCCGGGGTCGGAAAATGCGGGAGGAACCCGCATTGGATCCCGCTTCGGCACGGGACTAGGGGGCCGGCCGTCTGGTCGGCCCCTTTAAATGCGGGAGGAAATTGCCCTTCCTCCCGCATTTAAGGCCCGTGTGGCTGCGGCCTTGATTTTCCCGGGGTCGGAAAATGCGGGAGGAACCCGCATTGGATCCCGCTTTGGCATGGGACTAGGGGGCCGGCCGTCTGGTCGGCCCCTTTAAATGTGGGAGGAAATTGCCCTTCCTCCCGCATTTAAGGCCCGTGTGGCCGCAGCCTGTGTGTATGTTCCCTCCCCATGATCAGAGACACTGCTCTCCAAACATTGCAAATCATGGGAAGGGAGCATTTGCTCTATGTCCATGCAGACTTGCACCTATTCTTCCTCCCTGCATGATCAGTCAACATTCAGATGGGTCATGTGTATATGGCTTTGATTGGCCTACAATGCCCGATAACCAGCATAAGGGGCTGCTGGGAAACATGCTTCCCACCAAAGCCAACAGCAGCTCCTTGGGGCCATTTCAGGCTGGGGAAATGGCACAAGGGAGAAAGGTTATACCAGTGGTCCCTCTGAGCTGAGTTAGTGTGAGCTGGCTCACAGTTTTTTAGCCTCCGACTCATACCCTTTCATCTTAGCTCAGGAAGGATGGCTCCAAAGCAGACTAATTTATGCAGTAGCCAAATCGCTTGCTCACAACTTTAATGCCAGTAGCTCACAAAGTAGAATTTTTGCTCACAAGACTTCACAGCTTACAGGGAGCATTGGTTATACCCCTTCCCTTCATGACATGGTTCCAATCCAAACTGGGCCCTTACAACCTGATAACTGAGTTTGAAAGAAGCTAGGAATTGCAGAAATATGTGTGTTCAGTTAGAACCTTAGTTGGTATCCAAAGTCCTCCCACCCGAAGTCAGTGGTGCTTTTAGTCAAGAAGATGGAAAACATAGAATGTTAGGTCAACTTTTTTCCTAGCAGAATACCTTACGATGTGGGAATCAGTGCCTGAATTTATGAGTTCAAACATAAGATTAAAAAAAAACAAACCCTAGACGCTAAATAACTACATTTGTAATTTCTAATAAATGCTGCTCACAAAATTTGGTGGTTAATATTATGGACTGCTGATTTATTATAAACTTAAGATAACATCTTATTAGAAAAGTGTGAGTTGAATCCTCCCACATTATAATATGTACAAGTACAAACAAAGACTATTTCCTCTGACTTTGCAGGAAGCTGCCAAAAGGTATTGAGTAGGACAAGGTACAGCAGTTTTATGCAAGGAGACAAAAGATGAGCAGTTACCTGACAAAACAATTTGCAAGTGCAGACTAAGAACCAGGGCTCTTAAAATATTGATTATAGCCAAATTCTTATTGATAATTAACACTTTCTTATGCCAGACAATATTCTTTTTCCATATTAATTTTTCTTCGTTGCACTGACTACTTTTGCAAAGGATTTTCAAACTAATAATTTAAATGATTGTAAAATGTATCCATGTGCTCCTGATTCACTTGATGTGTTTCCACGTACCCTCTTATAAACATACCTAGGGAACAGTTTGTACAGTAAAACTTTGTTGAAACTTATTGGGATATTTGGTTAATATAGCAGAGTTTTGTCCCATCATAGAAGCATGATACTGAGTGCAGTAGGTACATCTTCCAAGAAGTATATTGCAAAAAAGGTGAATTTACATTTATTCAAGTAGAACCAGTTCACATTCAGGTTGCAGTCAAAAGGAGAGAAAGAAGCCTAATCTAAAGAGTACTTTCCCTGTCACAAATGGTCAGCTAATCTGGCACCATGTTTATGTGAGTATGAGAGCATTGTTTCTACAGGAGAGACCTGCAGCAGCACGTATCTCCATGGAAAGCCATGTAAAGAGAGTGAGATGACAAAGTGAGAGAGGGAGAGGGCAGAGGGCAGCTCCCAGGTTAAGACAAAGAGAGGTATCCCATTCAAAGGGGATAACACCTAGACAGACTAAAATGATGTAGCACCACCCAGTGCTGATTCACTCACTCCGACAAAACCTTTCTCAGTTGACTCTCAATAGATGCTAGAACCAAAGTTTCTATTACTGTTGCTGTGGCTATTCTGCCTCCGTTTTGTGGCCTTGGTGTCTACCTCTCTTTGCTATATGAGCAGTTTACCATCCCTGTCCTCTTTTTAAAAAAACATGTTTCCTGAAGAGATTGTTTCTCCCTGTAGAACATGTTGTCTAAAGCGTTTATCACTGGAAGATGTTCTTGCAGGACAAAGCAGGTTAAGAAAGGCAGGAGCAGACATTGTTTGGATGACTGAATATTAATAATGGAGCACTATGGCCAGCGAGTTCAGCCGTAGAAAGGTGAAGCCTCGACACAAAAAGCCTAGAGAAATTTATCCATGTGCTCCTGATTTACTTGGTATGTTTCTGCATAGTCTTATAATCATAAGTTGGGAAGAGTTTGTACATTGACATTTTCTCAGTGAGCTCTCAATAATCACAAATTGTGGCCTCTGTAGCCACTGTTCTAAAAAGTTCCATCCAGCTAAAGAGAAAATACCTAATGCATGGTCTCAATACAGGCTATCAGGTAAAAAGCATCAGGGGAGTTAATCCTGTAACTGAAGGAGGATAGTATAAAACCACTGGGGAGACCTGGACATGAGCTTTCCACCCTCTCATCTATTTCTGACCAAGGGTTGCTGTGCTTCTCATAGATAGTGACATCAAAGTGTAGTCAGGCCCCCAGTGGAATGAATGACCACATGTAATGTTTTAACTATACACTACTAACCTAGTCTAAAGGAATATCTGGACTGGTGTCAGAGTCCCACAGCAATCAGTCCTAACAATGTTCCTTCAGAAGGATCAAGTTTATTGAGTACAGGAAAGGCAGGTCATCTGTGCATACATTCTGTGTTAAGACTAACTCTAGAGGCAGGAGCGGGAAAGATATACTGGTTTCAAAGTGGGATCCCCTGATGGATCTAAGCCAATCAGAGGGCGCACTGAAGTATGCCTAAACTAACGGGTTCATATTCCCAGCGAAGAAGCAGAGCTAGGTACCAAGGTCACAAGAGGATAAGGCACAGTGAAAGAAATGAAACTTAACATTCCAGCACATTAAGGAGTTCACCTAGCAGCCTCCTGCCTCCCCTCACCAACTATGGCAGCATAGCAGACAACTGGCTGCCATTATTGTGGTGTATGAAACATATAGTTTTGGCGAATCCAAGATAACGTACATGGAAGGGGAAAAACTGCAGGTTTTCCAAAATGCATACATTACAGTCTACTTAATTCTTCAAAGCAGTGAATTCCACAAACTTTCAGTGTAACAGTATTCCTAGTCTCACCAGAACTTTTCTTTGTGTCCATGGAAACAAAAGGTGGCATCATTGTGAGGCAGTTCTGATCTGTTCATACCAGTTACTTAGGCATTCTGACAGGTTACAGCTTTGTAGCTAACACAGGGTTAATTTGTCAGGGAAATCAGACATGCCCCAGCAGAGAATTTGCAGCCCAGTCCTATAAACTGATTACGGTATAAAATGTCCATTCAACATGGTGTCCCTGACTGCATTTCACATCTCAAGATGTTGCCTGCCAAATTCCAGACATCACTGTTTCTAATTTCAGGAAGTGGAAGATGAGATGCAGAGTAGAGTTGAATAACCAAACAGCCTGTTCACTCACATGGTCAAGATGCTGTCATCTCCCAAATTTAATAAGAAGGAATAAAGATTTCAGCACAATATTCTGATTGTTATGATTAAATTTCTGTGTTATTAGAGTCAGGTACGAATAACATCTTTCTGTACACAGATGGGTAGATCTAGACATAAAATATATTGGAAATTTACGAAGGTACATGCAATGGTGAGGGAATAGTGGACTGGATCCTACCAGCTTTTTCACTGGCAGAACAGGGGGATGATCTCACCAAATTCCCTTCTTCACTGCAGCCCAGACCAGCAGTACTTTTTGTCCACATGGTCCCCACAATCTCTAACATTGCCTTTTTGGTCATCAAAGGGCCCCCTCCTCTGCATGCACAAAACATTAACTTATTTGAAAAATTGGATGTCTGTAAATGATGCACAGGCAGGTCTGTTTGCAGGGGCAACAATGAAGCAAAGTGAACAAGCCTAGTGACAGAATGTCTGCCTGTCTCATAAATCTGCAGACAAATTTCAGTTTTAACCTGAAGCTACATTTACAAGTATGTCAGTGAAATTAAAATCAAAGCCCCCTTGCCTTGCCTGCGGGAAAGGAAATGCATCATGAGATGAGAATGCTTCCCAGCTCTCAAGGTTCCTTCTAACCTCCAAGTGAGCACTGTAGCAACAAGAAACTCAGAGTGGAATGTGTTGAATGCATGATTAATGTTGCCCTTCTTCAGGAAGGATGTAAAGGTCAGGCTTAGGAGGGCGCTGGTTATTTATGAGCAGAAATCTTTTAGGTATTTCCAAGGCTGCAATTCAAAACTGGGTCTGATTGTACTGCTGAACTTGGATTTGACATTTCTGGATTTCAAATGGTCAAGAAGGAAAAAACATCAGGTTCTGTGACTGCTGTTTTTTTAAAAAAATACAAAAATCAGCTTCTAATCTTTGTTACAAACATGCTGTGGACATTGTCCCCTAAGCAGAGACTACTTCCATGTCATTCAGGCTCACTCGCTCCAATCACAGTCTGCTGTTTATCTGCATTTCCATGGCACTATCAAAATAGCCACCATGCCTGAGGAGAATGTATTTCCTTTCATTAGAGTAAGCCTGATTACTCCTTAGCTCTGGGCATTTTTCATCAACAGATAGTTTGCTAATGACGATGATATTGCTTTCTCAGCCTTACTTCCTAACAAGTGCCAGTACTGAGCTTGATCAATTAAGAAAATGAGAAGCCTTTGTGAAAATAACCAGGGCATTTTTTCTGGGGGAATGTGCTGGAACAGAGTTCCGGAACCTCTTCGACAAAATTCTTTTTAAAATGTTTAGAAGTTCATGAGTTTTCAGTATACAGATTGAAAACTTCATTTCCCTCTTGAGAGTTCCAGCACCTCTTTTTCAAAGAAAAGAAAAGAAAAAAGCCCTGATTAAAAACTATGCATTTTAGAAATCATGTGGAAGATCAGTCAGGGACTCTTGTGCCCCTCTTGTCTATTACAGCAGACAAATCTATTTGGTGTCTGCACAAAATACTTATTCAGCAATTGACGAGGAAGCATCAGATGTAAGATTCCTTTTTACAATATGAGCTGAGGTTATTATATCGAGGGTACAACCAAAAAAGGGGAGAAAAACACAGCCCTGCAAGAGAAAGGGAACCAAAAAGGTTGAAACAAAGAAAAAGAAAGTAAAAAAATAACTATGCACCTAGTGCAAATGTACAAAATATCACATATAATTTCATAATACATTCAGAAGTGCTAAAATATAATTTAAAAACAATCCTATGGTCCAGCATAAAAGTATTTATTCCTAATATAAACACAAATGTCCATTTCCATAACTACAGGTTTAAAAGTACATATTGGCTGCAGTCACACTGGAGGCTTGCTGCGATCTGGGCGTGCCTCTAATTGCACTGGTTTAAAGGGTTGCAGAGTGGACCAACCAGACAGCACACCTAGGGGTGGTTTCCCTGCAAGTTCGTCTGATGGTCAGGCGTTCACATTACTGCAGTGCCTCAATCATGAAGCACACTGCCTGGTAGTTTTTGTTTTCACGCAGTCAGGGGCATGCACATATAGGCAGCAACTAAAAAAAAAAACAGTGGTGGAAATGGATCTGTGGGTTCAGAATTCCCTTCCAGGTTCCTTTTGTGGCAGGAGAGTTCAGGCATCCGGGAAAGTGGAGTGCTAGTGCCTGCATCCGTAAACACCGGACTTTCCCTGGTGCCTGATCACTTCCAAAGCAGCACAACATGGGGTACCGACAACCAGTGTTCCCTCTACGTTGAGTTAGTATGAGCTAGCTCACAGTTTTTCAGCCTCCAGCTCACACATTTTTGTCTTAGCTCAGGAAGGATGCTCCAGAGCAACCTAATTTATGTGTTAGCCCAATCACTCACTCTCAACTGTAATGCCAGTAGCTCACAAAGTAGAATCTTTGCTCACAAGACCCCACAGTGTAGAGGGAGCATTGCTGACAACTGGGGCATGGAAGGCAGATGTTGCTGTCTGATCATGCTCTTTAAATTTGCAAAGGTAACACTGCTATATCACAGCAAACTGCTCATGTGACCCACAACCATTGTCTCCATGTACAAGAACCAATACCAAATGCATTTTGGCACCTGGCCTTCCTCAGTGGAATAATTCAAACTGAGCACGCCATTAATTTAACAAAGCCATACATAAAGCTGATCATACACAGAATGGACCTGAAATGAAGGGGAGAAAGAGAATTAATTATCTTCCTGTCTGTTAAGAAACAAAATTTGAATTTTTGAAATACATGGAATTAGGATAGCTACTTTACTCACATGGAGATGTTCACCCGTGGAGTAAGTGGTGTCAAATTTTCTTGTGATACAACATGGGCAACTCATCAAAATGTAAAATATTTCCTTTGCCCATGGATCTAAAATACAAATGAAATATGTGACTAAGCAATTGTAAATTAAAAAGTCTCATAACTGTATTAGAAAAAAGGGTATGTAGCCAACTGAAAAAGAACCCTAAATGGTGCAATATTTACTTTCTTAGGTCTAATCTGAAATGCTCAAAGCTCCAATGGAGCGCTCAGGTACAACTGGAAAAGAATCAGAACCACAGAACTCCACCTCCTGAATATATGGAAAATTTTAAAAAATTTCAAAGAGACTTTAAGAATTATGGGGAAAATAAGGTGTATGATTGGTCCTCACATAAACGCAGTATTCCTGGTAAGAAATCAGTTTCTTTTGACACTAGTCCAGATAACACTAGAAACACCGCAACTGCTTTAATCCAAACTTAACTATACTTATTGCTCAGTTACTTATGCAGCTTGACTCTAATTAGCCTTTCCTGGCAACTAACCCCCCCCCACACATCTATATGTAATGGATGAGAAAGTCTTGTTTCACTGTATATGAAGAAGTGTGCATGCAATTAAATTTTGTTAGTCTTAAAGGTGCCACTGGACTCAAACTTTGTACTGTGATTCTAGACTGGGATGCAAGGAGCCATGAACAAAGGTTGCTAACTCTTGGAAGCTGTTTTGAAGACTTTTAGAAAGTACAATGTTTACAAAGTATTCTCTTGGCTTGTTTTACCCATTGTCATGATGTGTTTTTATTGACTGGTTTTATTGTCTTGTTCACTTGGTCTTGTGTTACTGTTTTAGCTGTTAGCCACTTTGAGTGGGTCTCCACAGGTAGCATACAAATTAGGGGCGGAGCTTGGGAACAGAAGCCTGGGCAATCAAGGGCTGGAGCCAGGCAGGTTAAGGACCAACATCTGGAACCAATGAGGAAAGCCTAGCAGTTCAAAGGGCAGGAAAATGACAAAGGCACATTTACTAAATACTTTACTATGGAATGGTCGGCTTCCCCATCCCCATATTTGTGTGAGTTTGGTTTAGTTTCATAGGGTGCAGTCTCTGCTTAGTTAGTTCTGTTTGTTAGCTAGAAGTATAGACTTCCAAAATGAGTTGTTCCCATCCCTGGCCAAGGACAGACTGGCAATCTAAAGCGGGGCAGGCACGCTTCGGAGACGGAAGAAAGGAGCACGTTCAGACATGCGCATCTGTCCGTCGGCTCCCTTTCGTACTTACCCGTCTCCCAGTCGCTTTCCTTCAGCTTTACCAGGACACCGGGTAAAACCGGTGTTTAGGGGCCGTCCTCTGCATGCCTCCCGCTTCCAAACAGTGTGAAACACATCAAAGGAAAACAAAAAAAGCGCAGCGGCACGCGCGAGCTGGCTACGCGGCAGTCTGAACGCTCCGTGGCAGTCTGAACGCTCCGTATCGCCGCTGGTCCGCATTGCTCTGGCCAGTGTGAACAGCTAGCTCCGTGGGGTTTTCCCCCCGCACCAGTTCCCTCCGCTTTGCCTCCGCTTTAGATTGCCAGTCTGTCCTCGGCCCCTGTGTCTCCTTGTTAATAAACAGTTGTTGTTTTGAACACACCTGTCTCTGCTGTATGAATTCAAGAGCAGGAACCTGAGTATTGCAATCCTGACCTACAACAAGTAAAAGCTAAATACTACAGGGTCAACCGCCTAGTAAAGAGCAGACCCACAGAAATTGCTCAGTTCATCTAAGCTAAACAATAGTCTGAGCTGGTGAACTCAGGCAGTTTCCACTCACCACCAGTCAACATCACCACTACAATTCCATGACAGCAGATTAGATGTACATACATGTATTTCTGCTTGGGCTTTCTCTGTCTAGTATTTACGTCTCTGTCCTTAGTGCACGTACATGGGAACATTTAAAAAAAATAAAAAGGAAATGGAGATAGAGATAGAGAACTGTTTTTCTGTCCTCCCATAATTGGAAATTGGGAGTGGGAGGGAACAAAAATCCTCAACCAAGAGTGCCAATTGTTTTGTGGTCAGTTGGAAAACCTACCAAGAACAGAAGAAAAAATGTTGCCTATGCTGTCCCCATAAGTGGATGCATAAGGCGTAGTCGAAAAGCAGTTAATTTTCTGACTCTTTAGACCATAGCCACCAAGCTCTAATTCAGTTTTTAATCATTCATCGCCATATGTGCAAATTTGGCCAACCATCTGTAATGAATAGCTTTCTTAGCTTGTTGCATCACGGGGTGGGGTACAGAGTCCAACGGCTTTGCACAATTCATCTCCCTCTGTCTATAGATGCACTCAGTGAATTAACTTGTACAGCCGGATTACTTGCTGAACATTCTGTAAGCAGAGTGCTGTGTGGCCTTTGGCTCAGCAGAGCTGGAACTGGAGACTACTACAAATGTTCCATTGAAAAAGGATGGTGGCAAGCAAACTGGCTACCTCATCATGAGCCTTGTGGTGTTTGTAGGGTGTCCCCTTTGTCTGCAATCATGGGATTAAAGGTGATTCTTTAGGTTCATTTTTAAGGATTGGTTCAGAAGTGCACATGTGGAGTTTTTCTTCATAGGAGTGAGGGCAGCTATTCCCCCTAGCATATACAGCAATGAATGCATCATTAGTAAATTGTGACGTGTCATTAATATGGGGGTGGGTGGGATTTATGAGAAGCCTTCATAACTCACTGACAGAAAATACACTTTTCTTTTGAAGACTGGCACTGAATTTTTTGTCTTGATTTCATGATGCTCCAAGCCAATACTCCCTCTAAGGTGTGAAGTCTCGTGAGCAAAAATTCTATTTTGTGAGCTGCTGGCATTAAAGTTGTGAGCAAACAATTTTGCTGCTGCATAAATTAGCTTGCTCTAGAGCCATCCTTCCTGAACTAAGACAAAAATGTGTGAGCTAGAGGCTAAAAAACTGTGAGCTAGCTCACACTAACTCAGCATAGAAGGAACATTGGTTTATTAACTTACCCTTGTTTCCATAACTCTGAGGTTTTAAATTATTTTTGCACATTTCCAGGTGGCATTGCTTGGAACTGACAGACAAGTTGTCCTCTCCAAGACTAATATGTGCCTGACTATCTCTTATCTACCTGTCCACATAATCTGTATTTAATGGTCAGAATAATGCAATGGAAGTCACTGTTAGTTTGACTCTCACAGGGCCTGCTTCTCCAGTCTTTCTGCAGCCACTGTTTCAGGATGGTCAAGAATGCCATATATTCATTAGAAGTGGGCTACAAGTGGACATAAGGTCCTGCATCCACTGAAATCGTTCTTATTGCATTGTCTCTATAGTTGCTAATGGTTTTACAAAGCACAAACACTGTGCGAAGTTTATAAGGTTGATTACAGTTATTGTTTTTTTGAATAGCAAACTAAAAAAAAAAGTTTCTGATACTCAGGAATGAATCAGAACTCATAGCTTACGTAAATAAAGTGCTAAACTTTTTCTGCAGGAATGGTCACACTCAGCACTACGAATAAATGAACTGATCATCATCCACAACCAAAATCAGAAAGCAATGGAGTAATTTTATTATTTTCAAGAAACCCAGATACTGAATCTTCCAAATGTACAGTGCATATAATAAGCACCAGCTGTTAATAGTTTCCTAAGACTTTTGGAAGCCAAAACCATCTACTTTAATGTTTTTCTCTACACTGAATATGACTACCAGTCTTGGTTTCGTACATTTTAAAACCATGTTTCATCCACTTTTGTAGGATGAATAAACACAGTAGATGTATTTTCTAAGAACCAGGGCCGACTCAATAGTAGCTGTATTAGAAGCCACTGAGGAGACCAATCAACTTTCCTTTTTGTACGAGCTTTAAGGGAATATGGTAGAAACATCATTGGCAACCCCAATCCCCCCCTGGGCTTGTGCTGCTGCTGCCTGGGTCCCAAGCAAAGACCCTTGCTCTATTCATCTAAGCTAAGCAGTGGCACAGACTCAAGAAGTGACAGCAGACATTTCCCATGCTATTGGGTGCTGGGAGGGGGTAAGCTAATCCCTTATGGTGTATCACTTCCCTCCTCACTGTGCACCCTCAAGCACCTACTTGAGTGGCTTGGTGCAGCCCTATCACATCTGTTCACAGGTTTTATGAGGTTTGACCAAAAAGGGCATTGAAACAAAAGAAGTATGTTTACCACCTTCTATTATCTTAAAAAGTACTGCCTTCCTCCAAAACTTTTGTTACCATGGCATAGAGATTGTGGTTCCTGCAGGCAAAATTGTTCACACGATCACAGATGACCTCTTCAGAAAGGTCTGTGGTGGTAAGCAAAAATAATAAAATGAATTACATGATCCACCAAAGTACACAGATAAATGGTGAGCTGTCACATGGAGCAATTTAATGTGGCTTCTACATTGCATGTACCGTCAGGTATATTGGTAGCAGCAGCATTTGCCTTTAAAGCATGAACAGGCTGGTGCCATCGATTCATGTCTCTTTGTACAAGATAGAACAAAGACAATATGGTATTGGTTGTTTTTTATTTTAAAAGGACGATGGCATGAGATATGGTCTACCTTTGAATGGCACACTTTAAAAATACAAATGCATTTTTACAATGTATTTATACAATATTTTTCAAAATGTCTTGTGTTAAAAATTACAACAAAACAAGATTAGAAATACCTATCTTACATTATGTACAAAATGTATATTCTAGTTTGATCACAAATTATAAGAAAATACTTTGATGCACGGGGTGGGGGGGAGAATGTGGTGACACATAAAACAGGTATTTTAAAAACAGGAAACACATAAAAAGCCTGTTAAATAATTACATTGACAAATAAATAAAATTTGTTCAGATTTACTTTTTCAGCTGCTGTCATGCAGTTTTTGGTTACTAAAAATATTGTGGGTAAAGACATTTGGGTAGAAGGATCAGCATGCATGGTGCTTTTTGTTGACTGCAGTGTAATTCAAGGAATTTATTTCAGTCAGGATATGTGGGGCCATCAATAGACGATCTGAAGAATATGCTTTATGAAAACTCATGACAGCAACTCTGTACAATATAAAATTTGACTAAGTGTCTATAGCAACATCTGTTTCCAAAAAACAGGAAAGAATAGAGTTCAATGAGCAGAGCTGGATGTTCAACTTGAAATTGTGGATGATTTGCTGGAGAGATCCTTACTCATAGAGTGCCCTTCTGAGTTTGGTCAAAGTACACCCAGCCGAGAAGAAACAATGACAAGTCTGTGTGTTTTCAGACAGCGATATCTGTAAAAGCAGTGGACTATTAAGGAGTTTGAGTTTTATAACTCTGATGGCTGAGTTCTAACTTGTGGTATGCTTCATGGATTTGGTGTTTCTTTTCCTCTCTTTATGATGTTGTACAGGCTTTGTTTGAGATGGTCCTTCAAAGTTGTGGCTGGATTCATTGTGTTGCCTGGTGTACCTCTTGCACTTACATGCTGTCACCACAGTTACTTTGTAGGTTCTTGTGCTCCCATCTTGACACTGAAGCTGAATCCTTTGGGTGCGAGTTTTGTCATTGACACACCTCCACTCCTGAGAGCTCCTTCTGCTCCAATACTTAGTTCCATAACCCCCTCCAATCCAGTTGGGCAATACTGGCAAAGGAAGGCACTCCCCAGCACATACCAACTCTTTCAGAGGGTTTATACTGGTACATTGGCCATCTGAAATGTATTTGGTAGATCTCAGTTCCCTGCAGCCAACTTGAACACGATCTGTAGAAGACACAGAACACTGGAATCAATACTCAGATTCTAATGATTTATATATGTTTATTCATTGCATCAGAATGGATGACAAAGGCTTAGTTCAGTGGAAAAGTGGCTCGCACATACACATATCCTCCCTCTCTTCCACCATACTGATGATGCAATATATGAGCCAGGAGCTCCATAATCCAAACCAGGATGTAGACTCTCAAGGTGAAACCTCGGTCTGTTGCAATCAGTGGAACCTTTGCTTTACTTGAAGCCTTGGTTTCCTTGGGTGGTTTCTTAGAATAGTCTCTCTTTTTTTCATTTATGTCTACAGTATGTACTGTTAACCCAGTAGAGGCGGGGCATCTGATCTGAGGCCTCTAATTGATGTTCTGAATGAGCTTGGAAGAGATCCTAAGCAGGTCTGCTTGGAAGTCAGTTCCACTTTATTCAATATAGCTTACTACAGGGAGAGTGCTCTTTTGACTGTTTCTTGAATCTACTATGTACCATTTTGGAACAACCATGTAAAAGTCAATGGGTCTGCTTTAGATTGTTGACTGTAGCCTCCCTGCATATTAGCGCTGCCTCAGCTACTGATGCTATCTGAGGCAATTTCATTTTATAGGTTCCCTTTCATCTGCCTCCCTTTCATGGAAACCTTGTCCTGGATCTTAATCCAAGATGGATCTCCTCCAACATGTTGAGCATAGTTGTGTATGAAAATTTACAGGTGCCAGTTTGGGAAAATGATTTTCCATATCCACATAGATAAAGAAATACAGTTTATCCCTAAGGAAAACTGATGCTTACTGTGAGGACAATGCTTAAACATCTGTGTTCTAGACTTGTTTCTTGGGTGATAATGGGCAGAGCTATTTTTTTCTTCAGGCAACAGTATTATACTATTGCAACACAGCTTGTACATACCCTTTCTTGAAACAAGCAATACTGTAAAACCTAAGGCAACAGTATTTCATCTTTTTTTTTTTAAGTCAACTGACATTGTATCAAGAAGGTGCTGAACTAGCTGCAGATACGGGCAAGTTTGTGCCTGCTTGTATCTGTAGATATCCTCACTGAAGTTAAGCACCATTCCTTATTTTAATAATTACCTTTGAAAAAGAACACACTATGAATTTCAATGTGCAGTCTTTTCACACTTGCATTTTCTTTGTTCAAAGTAAATGTTATCCAGGAAGTATGTGTCCTTTTGGAGAGCAATATTAAAACAACAACTATCTTTACTGAAAAGATGATAATTATAGCTATGGAAGTCCTGATGATATTTTGGCTTACATTTGCTTACTTGAAATAAGGAGAGTGCCACATGACCTTCTGAAACTACAACAAAACTTTTTCCTGTTAGCTCCTGAGGCAGATTCATGTGGAAGTGTTCGTGGTAAAAGTTCCTATTGTACAGGAGCCACACAGGCCATCTTAAATTTGCCAAATAGTATCTTTTTTTTTTACTGATGAATGAAACTTTCAAGGCCTTTTGGTCCCATGGACGCTGGATTCTTCTACCCACTCCATTCCTCAGGAACTAGCAAGAGTTCATCAAGGGCACAATTCACAAGCAATTGTGTCCTAGCCCTAGATTGAGATACCTCAAAGCTGAGTTGGTCTGTGGTTCCACCTCCCCATAGACTCTTCCCACAATCAGTTTTATCTCCATTATGAAGTGACTGTGGAAAGTCACCTTTGGGGAAGAAAAATTTTCAGGTGACTACATTAGTTTTTGAAGTAATCCTCCTTTAGAAACATTCGGTTGAACTAGCATGCTTGACAAGCCTAAAGGGGCCACCAGCTACGTCTCTTCTGCTAAAGACTGATTCTAGAGAATGTGATTTCTGAACATCATAGCTTGCCTAAATCAGTTTGACACAGGTTTGCCTCCTGCACCTGGCTCAGGAATGTGTCTGGAAGGAGGTGGCTACCACCTTGCATTGTCTTTCTTTGGGATGTCTTCTTGCATACATAGTTGGCTTTTTTTCAAGGTAACAGTTCACTGACCATGAATGCCTATTGGGCTGTTTTAGTAAATCTTAGAAGTGACAAGATATTTCCTGTGTATTTATACCTTGCACCATTAAAATGCAGGCATGCCTGATGAAAGACATGGTCATTCACCTCTTTGGGAGAGAAAGGTGTCTCTGTTTAAATCAAGGCACCTTTTAGAGCTGCATTCTGACTCAAGCCATTTCTATCCTCTCCCCACTGAATAGGCAGCAGGGGCAGAAATACCATTTCAAAGACAAGTTGGAGCAGAGTTTCCAGGTAGGCTGTGAACCTGTTCTGTTTATACTGACTGAAGGAGTGAAGCAGGTAAGTGTTACATCAGGAAATAAAAACAAAGTGCTGGAACCCAATCAAAGCCTTGCTACTTGAAGGTAAATGTTAGCTTTGGAAAGCCGCACAGACAGATGAAGCATTTGCACTGAGAGGAAGTGGAGAAAGGGTGGGAGTGTAGCCTCTCCCCAGGCACCAACAACCAACTGCTTTTTAGTCCCCAAACAACTTAGCTGTATAGGAAAGAAATCAGATCAGATTGGCATTTGGAAGAAGGAAACGCTGCAGAGGAAAACCAAGTCTCTCTCCGCTCTCTCTATTATTCACAAGGTTTGTGCCTCTGAAGACTGCTCTGGGCATAAAACTACCAGATGCAAAGCTGGGGTCTAATTCTGAGCTAATAACACCCCAGTCACATGGAAAGGGTGGTGGTGGTGACTTGGAAGAGAGTCTAGTACAGATGAGATGGAGACTCCCCAATCTCGAGGAACCCCCCCCCCCAACCCCCCCAACCCCACTTCTGATGGAAGTATCATTAGTGACAAGCCCATTTCTGGATCATCCCACTTAATATGTATAAAGGTGTGAAAGTCCTGCATGGAAACCGCGAGCGGGGCGGCAGCAGGGGGTGGGGAGGGCGGCTGAGCGCCAGAGACTTACTGTTCCGATCGAAGCCCGCGTGGCCGGGGTGCCTGCCTCCGTTCCGGGCTTGATTCAAGGTGCTGTTGCTGCCGGGGCCGGCCGGGATGGCTTTCGCGACCTGCGAGTAAAGGATCTCCGTGGCGTCGTTCTTGAAAGCCAGGCAGCTCTTCGGGAGCAAGCAGGCGAGCAGGAACGCCGAGAAGTGGAGCGTGGCGGGGATCATGGCGAGCTCGAGCTTTGCCTGCCTGGCTGCAGAACCAGCACCCCCCCCTGCCCTTCTCGCCTCGGTAGCTACTTCCTCCACAACTGGGGGAAGCCTCCTCCGGGCTGCCTTTTTATAGCCCCCGACCGACCGCTCGGCACTCGTTAAGGTGTGAAAGTTGGGGCGAGCTTCAGCCGGCAAGCGGAGCGCGGGCGCAAAAGGAGGGGGGCGGGATCCCCGCGGAAGGGCAGGGAGGCTCTGCCCAATCAGAGGCTGCGGGGAAGGAGGAGTCTAAAGCGCCCCGTCGTTGCAGGATCCCTCGCTAAGGCGGGTGTGTGGATGTGAGCTATTCTGTAGCAAAACGAGCGTGCGAGCAGTTCTGCCCTTTGAATATTCTGTAGGTCTCCTGCCTTTTTGCTTATATTATTTACTTTATTAGATTTTTTATCCCGCCCTCTGTTCTCTCCTTCCCCCCCCCCAATATGTTAGTGGGTGTCTGTCTGTCTTCATGCTTCCCTTATGCAAAGTTACTCCTCAGGTAACGTGCCTGGAGGGACGGGGTGGGAGAGGACTTGCAGTTATGTGAGGGGTGCACAAGGTTGCCAGTGCGAGAGAATTTTCGTATATATGAAAACAAAAATCCTGTTCAGAGCAACAACACTTTTGGGTCACACACACACACTCAATCAGCCCACGCGACCAGCTCTCTGTGTGCTGTGAATAATTTAATGATCGCCCCGAGACATATTTTAATAATGCCGCTTTGATCACAGCCGCACTTTCCCAAAGCAAGGTTTGTGCTAGGGGATTCTCTCTTCTCAGTCTGCAGGGTGTTAGAAGTCTCTGCTGAACTTCTTTGGCGGAGTTGATGACAACCTAATTTCTCTGGGGTTCACAAATCTATGCCTGTGCTTTACAGGGAAGAAAATTTAGTTGGAGAACATTTCATGACTCACCTGCCTGAAGCGAGCCTCATTAAAACTAGTGGCAATCAGAACCAAAGGAAGAACTGGGGAGGCCAAAAACTGTCAAGTTTAAGAGGGCCACATCATTAGCCCAAAATCTGCATGATTTGAACACTGAAATTTAGTCTTTTTAAATATTGCATTTACAGGCCATTCAACTTCCGCAACTTCCTGTCATTTTTGTCACTCATTTGTCCCTGTTGCCTTGGGTCCCCCCTCCTTTTCCACTACTAGAGAGCAAAACCCATGGGGGGGGGGGACCCTGAAGCAATAGGGACAAACGGGTGACAAAAATGACAGTGCAGAAGTGGCCGCTCTTAACTGTAGTTTACTTAACTTGTGTGTAGATCCAGCTCTGGTGGGAACATTCTTACAGTAAATGATGCATGGTGTGTGTGGCATTATTTTGAATGGATGGCATATTTTAAGAATGCTGAATTGTGTTTCACATAACAGAGTACTTTATGGAGAAAGGGAAAGCTTAGTTGGGGCTATAGTGATGATGTTTTGTTTTTAGATTTCAGCACTGTTATCAGAATCATCTCTGTATTAAACTAATTAAACTGTATTAATCTAATACTGAGAACATAAAAACATAAGAAGAGCTCTGCTGGATCCTGTCTCACACAGCATTCTGTCTCACACAGTGGTCAACCAGTTCCTCTGAAGGGCCAACAACAGAGTGTAGAGCCCAAGGCCTTCTCCCAAAGTTGCCTCCTGACACTAGTATTCAAAGGTTTTCTGTCTCTGATCATAGAGATTCCCTTTAGTCAGTGCTATGTATCCTATCCCACCACTCAACAGAATTGGAAGACTTTCTTTCAACATCAAAAGCCTTTCGCCAGCTTAAGTGGCTTTCCCGCCAGAGGAAGCATTACTTAAACTGGAGGAAGGAAGAGTTCCTTAATGAGGAGGAAGTCTTCTAAGACCGGAGAAAGGCTTCAGACTTAGCTCAATGGAATGATGACAGATGCCCAATCGTACTATAATGCCATTGTACTGTCAGACTTGGGGATGTTCCACTAAAGCAGCTACTGGTACACCTCATTTTAACCATTTACATTGCATCCAGTGTTCCCTCTAAGCTGAGTTAGTGTGAGCTAGCTAACAATTTTTTAGCCTCCAGCTCACACATTTTTGTCTTAGCTCAGGAAGGATGGCTCCAGAGCAAACGAATTTATGCAGCAGCCAAATTGCTCACTTACAACTTTAAAGTCAGTTGCTCACAAAGTAGAATTTTTGCTCACAAGACTCCACAGCTTAGAGGGTGCATTGGTTGCATCCTGGAGTGACAGGATACAACAATACCATCTTGTCTGGTTGATTTTAAGAGACAACCCAAGAAATACTGGGAACAACTCTTGCATTCTGTATTTCCAATTAATGGTGAACTACCCTTGTTCTCTCAGCACATTGTGGCCATTTGGAATAGTGAGCACACCTACCTGGCTATAATTCAGTCTACAAGCAGGTCAGTCAGTCAGTCAGCAGGCTTTACCACTTGCATGCAAGCATATTTGTTTGCAAATTGATGAGCCAGCCTGTAATCTGAAGTAGCATAGTCTTTGCACACGTTGAGAGACTCCTTTGTTTCCTAAGCAAGTTATATTGTGTCCTTGATAAATGGGCTGTCTGAATCATTTCACATATGTACAATCTGTACTTCTGTAGTACTTTGTCAGAGAAGAGACATTATCTCTGCTGCCATTCACCGTAGATATGGCCTAAGGGTAGTGCTATAAGGTTCTGGCTGGTCCTATAACTGTTCCTAGCTCCTCAGTCTGATTAACTTGTTGCTCAAGAACAGGCTGAGCTGCTCCCAGACTGCCCACCCCCGCTTCTTCCCTTGCCTGCTGACTCAGTTGATGGCCCACCTGCTTGATTCTCTGTTTCCTGGCTTGACTCTTCATTTGCATCAAGACCACCAGCCTTGACATTGTTGAGAAAGGTTGCTTCGGGCAACTGATGTGTGGATCACTGCCATAGAAACTAACCTAGTAGGCAGATTCAGATCTCAGCGTACAGCAGTGAGTTGAAATGAGTGGCATTCCTGTGTATTGGTTTGTTTTATTTTTGGAGGTAGAAAGTGCTGTCAAGTCAACTTACAGCAACCCCATAGGGTTTTCAAGGCAAAAGACAAATAGAGGTGGTTTGCCATTGCCTGCCTCTGCATAGCACCCTAGTATTCCTTAGCTGTCTCTTATCCAAGTACTAGCCAGGTCTGATCCTGCTTAGCTTCCAAGCTCTGACAAGACTGGGCTAGCCTGGACCATCCAGTTTAAGCTAGCTTGTTTTAAAATGGGATGTTTTTATTGATCTGTTTCGGTTATTCTATTGGCTGCTTGTTTTATTGGCTTGTTTTGTTGTGTTATGTGTTTTACCGACTTGTTTCATTATCTTAATTGGGTTTGTTTTAGCCATGAGCCACCTCCAGCAAGTCCAGAGAGATGGCATGCAAAGTTCCTAAATATATAGATACTCTCTGGGATGAGAACAAAATGGCAGCACAAGCAATTTCTAGTCAGCTCTGAAAGAGAAGCCCCACAGCAACGAGAAGAGCTACAACTAGACATAACACCAGTTGTTAAAGGGCCCTTTTATTCTTTGGTTTACAATTTAATCCATTTTAGTCCCATTGGCTTGAGTGGGACTACATTTGGCTTAAATTGCAAAATACATGGGCTTTACTAGGTGAGGTATCTCCAAGCCTTCAACCTTGTTCATTCAAGTTAATGAGAATGATGTTGCTAACATGACAAATGGAAGATCAAGTTACAGATCACCACCATTTTTTTGTGTGTGGAAAAGACAGGGGAATTGCATGAGTGTTGAAAAGCAGAAGTGAGCAGTCTTGGCAGTTATAAGCAGGGAGGCTCAATTGGTACCTGTCTGCATTACAACTGGCCACACCCTTTTCTGGAATAGCAAGAATGTTGCAGGGTGGAATGGAGGTGTATTAAGCAGAGCTTTGTGTGGAAAAGCTTGATCCGTACTTGGCGGTCTTGAGTCTAGCCACAAACAGACTTTGAGTTCTATGCTTTAATACACATCCAATTTTACCCGCAAAAAATTACAGACATGATGAAATCTATTTTCCTTTTAAAATAGCAATTATGAAGCACAGCTTTCCTGAATTAAACTATTCACAAGGGCATGTTCAGCAAAGAACCAGCTGTATCAGAAAGATATTGTATATTACAGCATAGCAAAAATCACACATTTTTAATGCATTACCTGTTTTCTGCACACTAGGCAATGAAGAACACAAAAGTCTCAAAGACTTGAACATCATAAGAACATAAGAGAAGCCAATGTTGGATCAGGCCAGTGGCCCATCCAGTCCAACACTCTGTCACACAGTGGCCAAAAACACCAGGTGCCCTCAGGAAGTCCAGCAGTGGGGCCAGGACACTAGAAGCTCTCCCACTGTTGCCCCCCCAAGCACCAAAAATACAGAGCATCAAGAATATAAGCGATAGACAGCATTTGCAATAATGTTACTCTCAAGGGCTGCCAGTGCCTGACCTTGAACAGCAATCTTCAACATTGCCTGTACAACAAGAAGTCCAGCAAATGAAGTTTTTAATCTCCTTGCAGAACTGTGTCTAGAAAGGCTGAACCTCCCAGACAACCCCTTTGCCATGGAGACCTATTAGAATCATAAGAACATTCTTTGGTCTGGGTTGTCAACTCTGGGCTGGGAAATATCTGGAGATTTAGGGGTGGAGTGTGGGGACAGCAGAGACTGGGGTGGAAACTCAGCTGGGGTGTGATGCCATAAAGTCCACCCTCCAAAGCTCCCATTTTCTCTGAGGAACTGATGTCTGTAGTCTGGAGGTCAGTCATAATCCCAAGGGAACTCCAGGCCCCACCTGGAGGCTGGCAATCCTATATGGGTCACAGGTTGGCAGTAATTCACCTGAATGCTTTGAAGTAAATGGACTGGAGATGGGACTTCCTAATCTTTGGAATGCTGCCATTCATATGCGTCTTGGGTTTTGGCTGTAGGGCTCATCTCAAATGCTAATTCTGATGACAGTTCTATAGATTTAACAGGGGCAATAGCTCTTCCTTTGGACACGGTCTTGTATTAAGTGATCTTTGGGCCCATTCAGATTTTCTGTAAACTTTACATGGCTGCAGTCACACACACTAAATAATCCACTTTCAATCTACTTTCAATGCACTTTCCAACTGGATTTTGCCAGTTCACACAATAAAATCCAGTTGGAAAAATGCATTGAGAGTGGATTGAAAGTGGATTATTTAGTGAGTGTGACTGCAGCCATTGTTTCTAAGTCTGAATATCTAAAGATGCATTTTTTGTGGCTGTTGATGTCCCATATTCACATGAGACAGAAAATTGTGGCCACTGTTGAACCACAATGACAGTAACCCCAGCTGATGCATCCAGAAAGCATCTCATTCTGCCGGAGATACCAAAAGGTCCAGCAATTAAAATGCAGTGCAAAATGCTGCTGTGTGAAGGCTGAGGTTGTAGGACATGTCCATGCATCCATCTGATCAGGAGGATGCTCAACAAACTAATTACCTGATCATGGTGCTGATTTCCATAGGCAAACAAGCCATAGTCATGTTTAGCATTAACACAAATTTGTCCTGATTTCTGAATCTGACCTTTGTGCATACAGGTGTACCTGCATATACATACCACATTTTTTAAAAATGCTAGGATATCAAACTTTTGCTCTTCAAAATAATGCATTCTCCAAACTCCAATCTCCAGAATAATATATTATCTTCACTCATCTCCTGCATACTTCATAATGTCTAAACACATGAAGCTGCTTTATACGAAGGCATACTAGGCCCTCTGAAAGGTCCAGAGAGGCCTGGGCCACTTCTAGGATTTGATCCTCCAAGCTATAATAATTTTTTTTTAATGCCAACATGTGATGCACATAGAAGCAAACTGCAAAACTGATCAACATTAAAAAAATGAACAGCTGTTTAAAGCTGAGGCCCCCTTTGAGCCCCTCTTTGAGACCAAATGAATTACCCAACCCAGAGCTGGCAACCCTAGCAAGACAGCAAAACAGCAAGCCCTGCAAAAAAGCCCCAAATCAATAAAATCTACACAATCAAACTAGTTGTCCTCAAACTGCAGTATCCAGGTAGATAAATGTACCATTTAGTGACAAGACATATATTCAGAAATGTGTAGGCCTAAGACATGAATAACAGCTCCTTCTCATAGTATGAGTTGAGAGTAATATTGTTTTCTGAGCTTGATTTCTCCACACATTATCCTTTTTAGTGAATGTTCCTCTAACAGTTCTTGCTTAAACATTCAATCAACTGATTTTTCTAGGTTGCAGCTAATATTCCAATTAGCATCCAGTGAAGTTGGTAACAGCCTATGAAAACTCATGTTCTAGACATTTTAAAAAAGCCTTAAAGGTGCAGCTGGATTTTTAAATTCCAAAAATAAGCAGGTGCCCAATGCCAAAGACTTGGGAAAATAAAAACTTCTTCAGCAAGTGTCTAATTTTGTTTTTGTTAAGTTAGGTGCTGACAAGCAGATGCCAGAAGGAATTTCAGTGGCAAAAAGCTGCAGAAGAAACAGCTCTTGCCTCAGGTAACTACCCATATCACCTCCAAAGGTTGGGCACTGCAGAACAGGGCCTCTGAGAAAGACTGAAAAAGGGTCATGCAAGATAACAGAGGGGTCCTATATACACCCCACTGCTGGACCTCCTGATAGCACCTGGTATTTTTGGCCACTGTGTTGGACTGGATGGGCCATTGGCCTGATCCAACACTGGCTTCTCTTACGTTCTTACATTCACCCGAACATGCTTCAGATTCCCAGAGGCAACCAGGAATGTGTGTGTGTATATATGTGTGTGTATACACACACACACACACTTGCAGAATGTTGGCTGTATTTATTAGTATGCCCTCAGAGTTTACTCTGGAGAATTCTAGTCTAATTTACATATTGTTAGCAGGGGAGGATGCAAACATAGCCTGTTAAGGACTTTTTGACTGTGACAAAAAATTAATACAACGGCAATGCACCAATAAAGCCCTTCAAATACTCTGAGTCAGCACCTTACAAATTGGTGACAGTGTCCAAGCCATGTTTTTCTAATCAAATTAATGTTTGCTCCTTGTTCGATATATTCCATACGTTTGGTATCTTTTATAAATGTTTGTGCTCAGAATCCTCTCTATCCAATGTCTGAGTGCTTTAGGAGTTTTAAAGATTTTTTGTTTGTTTCTGTAGCACATGGGTGTCTGCCTTATGCACATAAAATCTGTAGGGTGCCATTTTTGGTGTATGGCATAGATATGATACTTAGGCCAGAGAGGCCGAAAATCAGGGTTGGTTACCAGACAGGGTCACCTGTTCTTAGTGTGCTCTACAATCTGGAAGTGGTTCTGAGTGACCATCTGGCTCCTGGATACTTAATGCTGTGTTTTCCCCCTGTCTTTAATCAGAAGACTGTCAGCATCTCTCTGAAGAATGTTTGCCAAAGTTACCAGTTCCTTTGTGCTCTCATGACTTGAGTGAATAAGTGAAACATCTTGTATATCAGTTGCTTCCAGTGTGTAGCTCCTACTGCTTTAAAATATGGCTCCTTGATTAATTAATGGGGTATTAACCATAGGAAGTATACAGCCTTTGAAGTCTATATTGCCTTCCTATGTGCCTCCAGGAAAAAAAAATATTGCTATTGATCTATAAAGCCCTAACTAGTTGGAGTCATGCCTGACAGATCTTCGCTCCAAATTGTATCAAAGTGACAGCTGACAGTTGCTACTTCCCCAAAGATCTGACTACTTTGGGATCTGGGGGTGGAATTTAACTTAGTAAAAGTCCCATTTGTCTGTCAGGGCAGCCGACAATAAAACATCTATCTCATTTTTTCTGCTTCTTCCTCCTAGACTATGGGGAAGCTAAGCAGCTTGGAGGGAGGTGGAGATGTTTTCTGTATACATATTGAATGTAATGTCAGGTGACTGGGCAGCAGCTAAGCTACCCAAATTGGCACTGGGCAGAAATTAAGAGCATGAACACTGAACAAGAAGTCCCCAGCTCAGATTGTGACTCGTAGCTCCCTGGGTGGCCTTAGACAAACCACTGTCTCACACCCTTCGCTTCAATCTGTACTTTGTGGATAATAATACTGCCCCGAGGGTGACTTTAATAATGCATGTGAAGCACTTTAAGAACGTAGCAAAAACAATGCCGCACTCAACTGATCTATGGGGGGAAAGCTGTCACTGCAAACAGTTATGACTGATGATATACCCTCAGCTGGCCTAAATCTGGCAGCCAAGCTACTGTCAGGTGTGGGATACTGGGATCATGTCATCACTGTGCTAAAAGATCTTCTGGTTGCCTGTCTTGTTACCAGGCACAATTCAAAGTGCCCTAAATGGATTGGGACTAGGGGATTTAGGGGATTTAAAGGACTACCTCCTCTCATACTGTCCAGCCTGCCTGCTAAGATCTTCCTCACAAGCCCTTTACTTTGTGCCCTCCCTCAGAAGTGAGGAAGGTCACAATCAGAGGCAAGGCTTTTTCAGTGGTGGCATCTGGCCTGTGGAATGCCCTTCCCCTTGAGGCTAACCTGTCACCTACCCTCCTATATTTTTAAAAATATTTTTATTGCTTTTCTGTACACTACAAAATTAAAATCTCTACACACTACAAACTAACCCTAAAAAGCTAAACAAGGATCATAAATTTGCTTTTTTACATAGTTTAAACAAAGTTCCCTTATTATTAGGCAAAAACAGTATAATGAAGCATGATATTAAGCTTTCTTATGTAGGCTGGTATTGCATAAGTAAAATTAAGCAAGTGTTAGGTTATATTTCTCACTTTCAAATTAGACACAGTATTATTTCCCCTTCTTCCCTCTTCGTTTTGGTTTATCAAAGTCCCATTTGACTGCCAGATGTTTTGGGGCAGCCGCCCCTTTTTCAGATTCAGAGTCCTCTGAAGAACTACTCCTTGTGGTCTCAGAACTTCATGTATAATGCCTTCTTCTTCTCCTTCTCTTTCTCCTTCTCCTCCTCTTTGTTGCAATTCCAGAAAAGTCTTTGCACTTTTGGGAGAGGTAATCTTTTCTTTGTTCTCTTTGCAGTTGAATACCAGTCATTCAGGAAAAATCCATCTGTAAGGGGTAGAGTTTTTCTGGAGAAAATTTGTCAAGCTTTTATATTGCTTCCTTTTCCCCCCTTATTTCAAATGGAATATCTTTCAAGTCTCTGATTTCAATGTCTTTGATTTTTAGGGTTGTCCCATTTGTGGCCTTGAGCACCACGTCTCTTATAGACCTTCTGGAGAATCTCACCACAATCTCTCCAGGCAGGTTTTTCTTCTTCAGAAAATCAGGATATGTCCTATAGACCATATCCATCTCACTTTGTAGAAAATCCGCTTGTAAACCTGTCATTGGAGCTAATGCTTCACTTAAAATTTCTTTGAGAGTCTCAGTCTTTTGTTCAGGGACACCTTGAAATCGTAGAACATACGCTGAGCTTTCAATTTGTAGTCTTAAAAGTTGGTCCTTATCAGTTGCTCTCTCTTTCTCCACCACTTTTAGTCTTTGGTCCATTACTTTTGTCTTGGTTTCAACCAATTTAGCTGATTTAACCACCTCCTCCACTTTAATGTTGGTTTCTTTAATCTGTTTCTGGAGCACATCGAAGTTTTGATTCAAGTTAATCCTCTGATCCAGCAGGGGGCGCAGTGCTGAGGATAACATGCTGGGAAAATCCATTGTAGCTTCCGATTTGGGAACCAGAAGTGTTGAGGATGTAGTTTTGGGAAAGGGTTTTGCTCTGGTTGCCATTTTTTCTCCTCTGCCAGTCATTGTTTACTTTTCAGGAAAGTTCATAAAGTCTAAGAAAGTTGGTTTAAAAGAGCCATTTTGAAAGAAATCACACTTCACTTGTTTTTCCTCGGCCATGCCAGCAAGCCGAGTCCCCCGATTTAACTCAGTTTGTTAAAAATAAGAGGGGGAGCAAACTGTTCCCTTCTCCCTTGCTGCTTTCTTTTTGGGACTTTAGTATGCTTTATCACTTGTCCAATTGAGTGGACTGTTAGACTCATGCTTTGTTGATTACTGGACCGCTGGTAAGGGCTACTTTGTTAATACGCTTGATCCTTTGCTCACCAGTCTGGTGTGTGCCTCTTAGTGCCATGATGGTGCTGTGGCGATGGGACCTTTCAGAGCAAAGAGGAGCCTCAATCCCTTGGCCATCACCTCAGGAGAGGCACCCCTCACACCCCAGGCTAGAAGCCCCCTACAAGGCTCCGGGGGGGGGGGGATGACGGAATTGTCCGGCACTCCTCCCATTCGCCGGGCTATGGGCCACCCCAATCAGAGCACTGAAGGAGCATGCCCACCATTTGAGTTGCCAAAACTGGAAGTCACCTACTCTCCTATATTTGAGGTGCCAGGCTTCTAATTGTTTTATTCAGGCTTCTAATTACAGAGTTGATTTTTTAAAAAAATAAATAACATTTACAGCAGTCTTCTAACTTGAGAACTGAGTTAGGCTGTTTTTATGGTCTTGATGGGTTTTTTTAATGATGTCACCCCATGCCACATCATCAGCCCCCCACACCATGGGTTTCAGGGTTTTTGCTGATAAAGATCAGGCAAACCTCTTCTTAGGGTTTGTTCTTCATGTTCTTATACTGATTTTTAACACAAAGTGTTCCCAAAGGAGTTTACATTTTCAAAAAGAAAAACAATAAGAGCTGGAGGGAGGGGGACATCAGCTGCAGATGGCTTCAGGCCTACCAGACCAGTGCCTGGCTGCTCCCCATCTTTCTCTTGCTCTCACTGGAGACTGCTGTGAGTTGGAGTGTGCGAGGCGGTTCTCGGCTGGGGCTGGAGATGGTGAAGACATGAAATATCTCATCTTTAATAGTTCAGTCTTTCCAGTGCAATCCATTCATATCCACTGAATAGATCTAAGTAGGATTCTGAGTCAACCTGTTCAGGACAGCACTGTGGCATCATAGTCCAAGCAGAGTTACATCCTTCGAAGCCCAATAAAGTCTGCCAGTAACTCTGCTGGGGACTGCACTGTATCCTGAGCTGGCCTACTCAGATCTATTCAGTGAGGCTTACTCCCAGGGAAATGTTCTTGGGACTGCACTGTAAGGGTACCTAATATTTTACTATCCAAAGAAACATGTCAAATGGAAGAAAGTACAGCTGGGCTGTTAAACTTCCCTATGCAACTGGCCAATTGTGGAAAACAGATTCTGGGTTAGAGAACATCACATTATTCTGACATAGTTCAGCTTTTTCTCAGGTTATTAAGACAAGGTATTTCTATAACATGTTCAGCATGGAGATGTAGAATCAATCCCAATATTCCTCCTGTTGGTTCAACATGTTTTTTTCTTAGTACTAAAATGAAAGGATACATTTTTCTCATTGACTGACTGAAAGAAAATTGCTAGTAAATGATGATTACACATTTCAGAACGATTCCCAAGTTCATCCGGACCATTAATCAAGCTTGTATATTTCGGCAGAGTTGGGCAACCACATTTCTCTAGCCATTAAATCTTGCGTTTGGCAACTTCTGGGGATGGGGAAAGATCCATCCTTTCATCCCAGTGTGCATATAACAATGCACAGAATAAGCCCCATGAAGGTCATGCAAGAGAATTCCCGTCCTATATAATATTATGGCCATTTATAAACCTGTCAAGATCCTGTCCCTGATGTGCCCCAGGCAGCAAGACAATATTCAAAGGGCAATGTATTTTTCAGAGCAAACACCTGTCTGCCAGCACAAAAGGTCCAGAGGGAAATGGAAGATATGCAGAGACAAGGATAAATTACCAGAACAGAGGATTGCCCTTGCAATCCTCATTTCCAGTGCACATAGAAAACTGAAGTAATTCCTACACTTCTCCAGAAAAACATGGGGAATGCTTTTGAACAGGATGGGGGGGGGGGGGGGGAGAGATCCAACAGACAGCAGTAGAGCCATTGCTAAGGGAACACTGGTAGTGGAAAGCGCATGTTGGAATGAAAGCAGAAAGGAGCATACATGTCTTTCTAAAGCTAAGCTGTGTGTTTCACCTCTGGCCAGTTTTCAAAGGGAAAGCACTTGCAGGCTGCATAAAAAGGGAGAGGAGGCGGCAAGCAAGGCCCTTGACATTAATTGCTGTACTCATTGCAATAGCAAAGAAAGTCAGGCTTTTCCTTTCCACGAAGAGTCATCACTCTGGTATAACATACTTCAAAGCAGAATCAACTGCAATCTGGAGCAGGATAAAAGAGCAAATCCAAAATGAATATCAAGTCGTAATACACATAAAATTCTTCAGGACTTGAAAGAGCAACAGGTTTGCATTGTTCGAAAAGCTCATAAAGAATACATTAGAGGCGCAAAACAGAAAAATAAAAAATCTAGAGACATTTTGTATTTTTAAAAAAGTACTTCCATTTTCCAGGGAGATGTTTAATTTATTCCAAACATTTCAGACATTTAATAGAAAACAGGAGTATGGAATTGATGAGCATAACTGGGTAATCCTTTCCGATACATGTTTCCTTTCTGAGGATGTTTGCATACAGAATTTTGTTTCATGTTCCTTTCTGTTACACAGAATTTTGGCAAACTAAATTGGGTTACATTTTTTGTGCAGCCTCAGGTTTCTCCGAAGAAACGTACTTTTCAGTTATGATGGAAATGACATTAGTATGGAAACAAAATACAATTTTAATATATAGGGATGTGTGCCATATATGGTTTGCCTTCAACTGTAATGGGGCTAGTTCGTACACACACCCACCAATTAATTTGTCTACCTGATTATGAATAGTTGATCGTATAAATATAAAAGAAAGCATTGTGTTTAGAGTGATAATCAAAGTATAGCTATGATGGCCCATTCATACATGTAAGTCACAGTTTACTGTTGCAGGAATCAAGTGCAAAATATACATGTACAGATTGGTATTTAGTTAATGCATTCACTCAGCAGCAGTTTTTTCCTCTGGCAGAAAATGCTGTCCCCTGGTGCAAGCATCTTGTGTCAGGAAAAGTCATCTTCCACTAGCCAAGGACAGTGCCTCTGTTTGGAGGTGGATCTGCAGGGTCCCAAAAACTGTACCCAGCTTGCAATAATTTAGAGCAATATCAATCAAAGATGGAAGGCAGAACCATTAAATTCAGTTGGACCTGAATGGGTATAGAACAGAGTTGCTCCCATGGAGAGCTAACATTCTCACTGAATTCTTGCACACTTATTTTTGCTTGCCTGTTGTTTTGAATGTACTACAAACAGATGGAAATGTTCCACTACTGAGAAAAGGCAGGGGCAGTCACAATATGGTTATTATTTTAGGATGAATCTTGAAAAATATGCCCAGAAATTTCGAACTGGGAGTTTCAAGCTGGGGTAGGCAGTCCCATCCTGGCAGCATATCACACAGGGCACAACTTCATGCCACTGCCCTATAAAGTGGGAGGGCAGGAGAGAGATTTGAAGTGCAGCATGGGGAGCCTAGTGGAAGGCCATGGCAGAAAAGTCCCTGTTTTTCCAACCACTAGAGCAAAAACAACAATAACAACAACATCAAAGCTGGAAAAAGCTGGTTTTGAATGGAAAGACTTGGGAAGGGGGGCAGTTCTTGTCTTCTGTCCCCCAGTACTGCTTTGTAGAGAATCTGCTGTGACCCACTTGGCAGCTTGTTGATGTGCCACCACCATCTCTAGTATGGCCCTCAGAGTACTTGGTATTGTAACATCTAAAATTGTACTTTGCTGTATTGAAGCAGATGTAATGGTAAATACTGGCATGGCTACAACAGCACACTGTATGAATTAAGGGACAGACCCACCCCATTATTTTGTGTGTGCAATCCCATTCTAACACCTGTCACTAGCTATCGGATGAAGTATTTGCATTAATGCAAATTTCCTGCTTCCATTGTAGTTAGATGTATAGTAAGTATGAATTCCTTCGCAGGGTAATATCTTCAGTAACTAGTCTGGGCATACTGAACTCTCCTGTATGGGTACATGATTATTCAGATCAGTTCATGATAGTGCCACAAGGCCATGGGTCATGGCATTAAACCAAGACAGGAATAATTGTGCCCATCGTTAAAAGTTGCAACCCAGTCCTGCGCATGTTTTCTCAAAAGCTCTGTCCACTGCATTCAATAGCATGTACTCCTAAGTAAAATGGATTCAGGCTTCCAACCATGCTATAAAACATGGGAACTTTGCAGAGCAAAGAGGCACCCTCTTTTTAGTCCCTTGAAGTCCAAGGGGCATGGCTGCTGAGGCGGTGGTAGGGAGACTAAGGGGATAAAATTCCAGGCGCAGGGATCAATCTGAGTGCCCACAGAGCCAACGAAGTCATGTGATTTGCTTTCAGATGATGCTTGGGTTGGATCTGGGTGGTGAGGTGTTAGGCAGGAGCCCATAGGAATGTTTGTCTGGGGGCCAATGGTGGTTCTTGGCAGCTCTGCTGAAGGGTGCAACTTAAATAAGGTTAATTAAAGCTGGAGTAAAGTGACTGAGGAGTACATCCTGCTAAGTCATAGATTAAACTTTTAATATAATATTGTGCTAATTGTGTTTAAATTCACTACTTTGTTTCTAATTATCTAAGTGTTTTGAAATGACTGAAAGAGTGCCTTAGAAAAATATGTATTCAACAGCAAATCCATCCAAAAAAATCTGGCACTGTTGCAGGGTTTTCTAAACAAGCACTTGCCAAACCTGTTCTTTGATCCAACAAAACAGCCATAATTTAAAATAAGGCCTGCAGGCTTTCAAGGAATCAGGGAGGGATTTCATTCCTTTCTCCTTCCTCTTTTCCCCAAGGGGACCACTTCACCTTGCTGAGGTGTAATCTACAAAGTGCTGCTCCTTCCTAAACTCTACCAGGATAAATGGGTCTTTCTTTCTCTCACTGTGTGTGTGTGGGGAGGGGAGCCCTGTGCCTTGTGTGGAATGCAGCACCTTCTCAGGGACTGCATTCTTTATCCAGATGCAGATTTGCAGCTTCCGCTGTAGACTACAGGACAGGCTACCGACTACTCATTTCAATTTAAATAGCTGTAAAGTAGTTGAAAATTAAATGTTGCTGAACAAAGTGCTACCAAGATAAATGGCTTTGGCTTACACTATAAAATCAGATTTATATGGAACACAATAAGCTGCCCTATAGTGAGTCAAACTATTGGACCATATAATTTAGGACTGCCTTCTTTGACTAGCAGCAAGCCCCCAGGTACAGAAAGATATTTTCTAACATCTGCTACCCGAGATCCTTCTTAGCTAGAGGTGCCAGAATCTGTTGCATGCAAAGTGGATGAATATTGCTCAGCCACATCCTTTCCCCTAAAGATGCAAACTTTAAGAGCTGGCGCAGTATAGTGACTAAGAATGAACTATGATTTGGGAGGTAACTAGTTCAAATGTTGTCTCTGTCATTAATCCCCCAGTTCTACAGCCAAACCACCCAAGTGACTTCTTTGAGTGCACAATGAGGACTGTGCAGATGTACTGCAGGGACTCCACTCACATCAGTGGCACAGGAGCTGACTGGTGTGCCACATCTGGCTGGGTCCAAACTAACTACTTGCAGCAGTACCACACAGGTTAGACCCAAACATGACCTGCTGCAGCACAAACCCAGGAGGTGGTTTTGCTTCGGCTAGCAAAATATCTTGAACTAGGCCTGTCACTAGGTGGACTTAAGTAAACCACTCCCTCTCAGCCTCAGTCTCTCCCCTCATTACCTGTGCAGAAAAGCTCCCTTGAATAATTCAGCTTTGCATAGTTTGTGGAAAGCTAGGAGGATAGTACAGGCATTGCTTCTAATATTGGGGGGGGGGGGTTTAACTCCCAGTTTTTTAATTTAATGTCCGGCAGAATCTTCACTGTAAGTAGAGTTACCAATCCCCAGTTGGGAGCAGGGTTTGGAGGACCTGGTTTGGAGGACCTCCCCCCACTTCAGGGTTATCAAAAACTGGTGGTGGGGAATGTTTGTTGGGTACTCCATTATACCCTATGGAGACCAGTCTGGTGCCGCTCCTCAAAAATCCCCCATAAGTTTTAAAAATATTGAACTGGGGGTCCAATTCTGAGCCCCCAAAGAAGGTGCCCCCATTTTCCATTATTTCCAGTGGTGGGAGGCATTTAAAAGGAACACGGTCCCTTTAAATGTGATGGCTAGAACTCCCTTTGGAGTTCAATTGTGCTTCTTCCCTTCCCTCTCCTGGAGGCTCCTGGAAAGTCCCCCATCGGCTTGTCAGCCTCACCTGGCAACCCTAAATGGTACCAGTGTGTGTGGCTTGGGTGGAGAATGAGTTGAGAGCAACCACTGTTAGAAGCACAAGCTCCTACCATGGAATCACAGGAACCTTCTGGATGTGAGGGGTGGACCTGGAAGTGAAACCAGAGGATGTGACCTCACAAAAGGGATGTAGCACCCTTGCTCCTGGCTCCACCCCGAGTCCCCAGATACTGTAAGTGAGGCCAGACCTTCTGCATGTAAAGTTTGACAAATAAATACATACATAAATAAAGTGGATGTCTGTCACTAAGCCACAGACTTTTCCATAAAGTTATTAAGTTTAGAAGCTCACTAGTATCATGTCATGACTATGAGTTGGGAGGCACCCAGTTCAAATGTCTCTTGTAGATTGCTTATCCCACTATGTATAATGTCTCTGTTCTGGTGGCCAGAAGCAAACTAAACCAAGCCTCAGTAGTGCTGGCAGTTCCACAGGCCACTCAGATCAGAATGTGCCAACAGAGGCAATGACAGGTGTCGGCTCACCCACTGCCTCCTCCCATAACGTCATCGGCTAGATATGAACCATTTGTCCTGTTGTTGTTGACACTACTGGCTATATCTACACTGAACAGCTCCCGCTGGCTTATGTGTTGGTTGAACTTGGCCCTAGAGAGTGGATTAAAAAATCCACATGAAGGGTCCAGGGATAGACAGGAGGAATTTTAATGGCCCAATCTGTGCTTGTTTCTGTGAAGACAATGGTGGTGTCTCTGTTATTAAAATAATCTAAACTATTTGAAAGTCTCATGAAAATCAATGGGACTTACTTTCAAGTAAACATGGTTATGATTGGACTGTCTGAAATGGTTTCCAAAATTAATTTTTCTCAGTATCCTTCATAAATGAGTTTTTGCATATGCTTATTTGTTCCTCTCTGGATTACCTGGTCAACAAACTAGTTATGAACATAAAAGTCAAGCTATGCTTTTCCTGGCTCAGACACTTGTAAAGCTGAAGATTATCACCAGTAATCATGTTTTGGCAATCACAAATCTTGCTGATGATGCATGAAGCAATTTTGTTTAATTATTGTGACATCCACTATCTTGATATTTACCTTTTACATTTCTTGGTTATCCAAATCCACCTGTCCTTTTTTGTAGAGCTCCATGTTACTATAGCCCAGGCGAACAGTGTCCCCTTCTCTATGAGTATCTAATAGTCTGAAAGTGTTTGATATTCCCTAAACTAGCTGGATATATGGGGATACAACCATGTCTATATTATAGTTCATCAGAAAGTGATCAAGTAAAGTAAAATATATACACATAACTCTTCCTTTTGGGGAAAAAAAACTTGTAAGAGTAAATTACCTTGAAGGAGGAGTGCATTTGTCCAGTAAGAATTCATAAGTATGCAATAATTCATTCCCATTTGTTAAAATGACAAGGCAGGCTGGTTGGAAGACCCAATAATAGACATGTTTTGCTCTCTGAGCATCAGCAAGAACTCATGTTGCTCCTGGTGGACAGGAGGCTGATAGGAACAGCACGAAGGGGGAGTCAGAGGTCTGCTGTGGAAAGAGGGGGGTTGGCAAACATCCCCCTATGGATATTTTAAATGGGCTCTAACTCACTGAGTTCAATGGGATTTACTCTGAAGTAAGACCTGGATAGCCCAGGTTAGCCTGATCTCATCAGACTTCAGAAGCTAAGCAGAATCAGCCTTGATTGGTATTTGGATGGGAAACCACCAAGGAATACTGGAGTTGCTATGCAGAGGCAGGCAATGGCAAACCCCATCTGAACATCTCTTGCCTTGAAAACCCTATGAAATCACCATAAATCAGCTGTGACTTGGCAAAAAAAAATTGTTATAGGGTTATATAAGACACATGTCCTGCTCTGAATATAAATAAGAATCCAAAGTGATTTGGATTTGAGAGTCAAAGCTCAGCTTTAATGTCAACTGAAAATTAAACAGCAGGACCACAACAAATATGTGTTCTCTACATAAAGCACCAATATTCTGAACTTTCAAACATTAATGCCATGGTGCAAAGCACAGCATATTCAATTTAGGCAGATGAGCGTAGATGAGAAGGAGGCCGAGTTCAGACATCTACATGGCATAGAATAAGAGAGGAAGCAATGTGGGTGGTGGTGATCACTTCATGTACGTGTGATGGCTTGATTCACACAGTCTTCCCTGTGTGAATGATAGAATGATAGAAAACAGGCAGTCAACTTATTGGGTCTTCATATGGAGTTCCTGTTTCACAAATTGCCTTCAGTACTCAGTGGAGAGGGGAAGTATATATTTGCTCCTGGACTGCTGCCCAGTAAAGTGTTTGAACTAGGGCACAGTCTCTGTGAGTTCTGAATATAAAAAAAAATTCCTGTCATCACTGAAAGTTTGACAAAAAGTTCTTGGACATCCAAGAAGAGCATGGATCATTTTGAGAGCCTGGCAATTATATGCCTCAACAAAGAGTGCCATGATTGTATTTTCTCAGTCTATGTGCTATGGAGACTGCATTCCCCTTACATAAATCTAAAAAAATAGCTTTCATCAGAACTCTTGTTTCATATAATGGGCTTAGTTGCACCAGATGGTTAAAAGAGATGGAAGATAAGTATTTTGAGCTTTAAGATTTTCCATCTCATGTGTCACGATTTTGCAAAATCAGAAAATTGAATTAAAACAGTGGCTTTCAAGCTGTGTTCTGGGGAAAATATAGGTTTTTTAGAAGCTTGACAGGGTTCCTCAATAATATGTATTTGTAATAATTCCACAAGCACACCATGCCAGAACAATTGCAGGTTTACTAGAACAAAGCAGCGCCTTCCCAGGTCTTTGACAGAAATACAGAACTAACAGGCAACAGAGGAAGGTGAAACAAAACTACAGCACATAAGGGACCAGAAGAAAATAACTAAACAGTTTAATAAGGGACCATCACCAAATTCACAACTTGCCACAATGTCCTTTAAGACTCAATCTGTAGTGGTTAAGTATGTGGACTCTAATCTGGGAGAACCGGGTTTGATTCCCCACTCCTCCACTTGCAGCTGCTGGATGACCTTGGGCAAGCTATAATTCTGTCAGAGCTGTTCTTGAAAGAGCAGTTCTGGAAACAGCTTCTCTTCTTCTCTACTATAGAAGATCAAATCTTTGATATATTGTAGGTGCTGTTCAGTCATGCTAAGAGGTTGCCCACACTAACACCCGGGAAAAGGCCAAGGTACAAGCTGTAACCCTCACTTTCTGTCTCACATAGTAAGAACAAATTCACCCACATGCTCTATTACAGGACCAGACTGAAACATTTCATTCCTCCAATGTAAATGACAGGACATAACACCCCAAAGAATGGGAGGAGGGTTTCTGTTGTGAAATATTTTAAGTTGTGGATATCCAGTGATCCCATTCTGACATCTGCTTTTTGCCCATTTATCATATAATTCTGCATTCCAGACTGATTCCCTATTAATTAAAAGGAGGTGGATATATAATTCTTTTCATCACCCTAGCTTTTAAAAAAACTAAAGCTGAATCTCTGGCATCTGTTTGTTCCCTATGTGAGGCAAGGCAAATGATAATGGCAATGATTTTCACTGCTGGGCAAGTATACAACTATCAAAAGCAGTGTACAAACATGCCATGCACATGCCAAACCCCCTGCAGAAGGTGTGCGAATAGATGAGGGCTCATTTTTCTTTCCACTTGTCAGCAATCCACATAGTAAGATATCTTAATAAACATTTTTGACAATTTAGTGTTGAAACATTTAAGGCAGACAACTCGTTTCATAATGGAACAGATACAAGAGTCATCTGTGGTTTCATTAAGGCATCTATTGCTTTGGTACCTGAGGGTCTGTACCAAAGCCCACTGACGTCAGTGGAGGTATCTTGACTTTAAGGGTCTTGGATCCGGACATTAACTATGTGAAGAAGAAAAATGTTGCAGAGTGTGCCCCAGGTAGAAACATTCCTGCTTCCTTCCTTGTTCTTAGCATGCATGTTACAATATGAAATGAAGTAGGAGGTAAAAAACGAAATCTGGAGATGCAAGATAAAAAGATTAAAACATGTGAAGGAGTGGCTTTGAACCATTAAGAAGAGAATTTTTTTTTTGTCAATTACAGTGCGAACGATGACATTGATTGCGGCTGCGCATCTACCTTGGTTAACTTTTCAATGAATGCTGTTGGGGTCAAGATTCTGGACTAGAAATAGCCAAATGCAGGGAGAAGGGTTATTTTGTTCATAGTATCTCATCAATATTGTTACTATATTTTACATTTTAAGTGACATTTATTTATTTATTTTGTTCAACTTATATCCCACCCTCCCCACTGAGACAGGCTCAGGGTGGCTTACATAAAAGTGTAAAACACATAAAAGCAACACAATAAAACATCATAATTTATTGTACAGTTATAACAAACATAAAGTGCTAAGGTGCTAGAACCAAGCTTGGTGGTAATAATAAAATTATAAAAGTCTGCTCTTCTTCATATATATTGCTTCTTCATATAGATTTTGTCTGTGTGGCAGAAGCATCACTTAGAAACTCACTCCTCTACTAATCAATATCTGGAACATAACTTGGCTTGGTTCAGATGGTTTGGTGCTACTAGAACAAGCCTCCATCTCTCCTCCCTTTGCAGAACAAGAGCTAATAAAGTACTCCCAGGTTTGTGGCAAGCCATTGTCTGTTATTGCATTGAAACTGGCAAACTATGGATTGGTTACAGTCTGTTTTTCAGCTGGTGGACAAGAAAAGATAGGTTCCCTTTGACTGCCAAGAAAGACTGTGGGGGGAGGGTGATAGGACCTACATGGGCAAAATCTAAGTGTGTCCTGCTTAACATTGAGGTGCAGGAGTCCAGGCAGGGGCTGAAGCCAACAGTACTAAAGCTTAGATGTTGTTCCAGCAAGTGAGGCCTGAAATACTGCAAAGAGGTGGATATACAAGCCTCACCCTTCTAGGAGCAGGCTACTTATTGTCAAAGGTGCCTTGCCTGGTTATGGTGGCAAGTACCCCAACAGGTGTGTATGTGTGTGTGGGGGGGGGATTTGAGGGCTTTGTGAGGCTGGAGAGGTCAATTGGGAAGAGATTTCTGCTTCAGCAGAAGTCTCTGGGATGAAAGGTTCAGGGTCCAAGTCTGAGTCATAAGGCAGGGATTTATCTCAGGGTAAGAATGCTGACAGACTCCCATGGCTCCCCAGGTATGTCAAAGAAGGTCCTTGGAGGTGTTTCAACTGTCTTCTTTTGGGGTGGTATCATGTGCTTATCTTTCTCCTCATCTGAGCCTTCAGTTTATCTGATAAGGAAGAGTCTGTACTCTGGTCCACGACAAAGTCTGATGGGGCTAGTAGTAAGGAAGGGACTTGGGAGAGATTGAGTGAAAAAGATGGCTGGATCCAAGCTAATGGCTTCTGCTCACCATCCAAACTAGAGTAATTCTATAAAGAATGCTGATGGAAATCTGATCTTTTACATCAAAGCTCCCCAGTTTTGCTGAACTTGTGGATAGTTTTGGAATTTTGAGAACCAAGAGTGGGTTCCACCACAAAATGTCTTCCATATTCACTGGAGCTAATCACAAAAAGTTCAGTGGTTCAAAGCCAAGTATCCTCCAATGAGGAAGGCAGCATTTTCTCATCTGCTGCTCCTTGCAGACACAAAGGTGATGCCTCCATGCTCTTCTGAAGTATGTCCTGTTCCAACGAGATGGACTGCTCTGGAGAACAGACACTTTGGGGAAACAGCAAATGGACTCCTAGGCCAAGGACAGACTGGCAATCTGGAGCTGGAGGAATCCGGAGGCAAAAGCTGCGGGGGAAAAATTCCCCGGGGCTGGCCATTCACACTGGCCAGTGTATTGCACAAGGATGCTGTTATGGAGCGTTCAGACTGCTGCGGAGTGGCCCTGCATGGGCCAGCCTCCGCAGCTTGTGGCAGGGCTGTTTCAGCAATGTGTGTATGTGCGCATGAGTGCTCATGCACAAATTGCCAAAACAACACGTTCACACAGCTGCTTCTGCTTGAATCCTGCCTTCTTCCGGTTCACACTACCTGAAAGCGGGAGGCATGCGGAAGACGGCCCCTGGACACCGGTTTCTCCCGGTGTCCTTCTACAGCGAGAGGAAACCAGCTTCAACGCGCGTAAGTGTGGAAGGGAACTGAGGGACAGCTGTGGATGTCTGAGCGGGCTCCCTTCCCCTGCTTCCCAAGCGGAGCTCTCCCAGGGCAGATTGCCAGTCTGTCCTTGGCCCAGGAAGCCCATCAGTGGGCACCATGGCGGCTATGGTTGCCCTGTTGGAGATCATTGTTTTATACCACCCTGATACTGACCAACTGTCCTTAATATGTGGGTTGACAGGGCTTTTTTGAACTGCTTACCCATATAATTACATCTCTTCTGGCTTATGAATTCAGATCCATACAAATATAGTAGATATTTCTTTTACTGCACGGGTTGACCTGCTCTACATATAATTTCTTATGGAACATTACACATTTCCAAATTTTACTCATTAATAATTAACTAATGGGATATATTATCAGGAATAATGGCTGGTTTCAGAAATTTCTCTGTATTGAGTTACATGTTGTGAGGAAGTAGAAGGTGTGATGATGTCTGTTGAGTCGACATCATCCTGGCTGAGCTCCTCACTCACTCCAAAATGTGGTGAGTCTTGTGCACCATTGCTTCAGGTTTCAGTGCCTATTGTCTGACCCAGTTACACACTTATAAACAGAGATATGAACATCATAACAGAGGTAGTTCTGAGTCAATTACTAGGCAAGACTGAGAGGTGGAGGCACTTACCTCCTTCTCAACAGGAGCAAGCCCAGCAGTCAGAGGAGACAATTCATACTACTTCACACCAATGAATGAGCCATGTACCCAGGGAACTGGACCACTGCTGAAGTTAATACTGGGGAAGAAAGACAGGGTATCCTGTTAATGCCTGAGAAGACCATTTTGGGATTACACCCTTTTCTTCTCTGAACTGAAGGACCAGATCAAACATTTTCCAGACTTTGTGAGCGGTTACTCTTTGAACTGTCTGCAGAAACAGGCCTATTCCTAGATACAGTGTAACAGATTTAGTAGGAAAAAAATATAATGGAAAACCTTAGTCATCTGTTTTGTTTTTGCCTGCTATTTTCTCTCCTCCCTCTTCCATTCCTTTTTCATTCTCCTTTGGGACTTTATCCTTCTTCTGAATGGTCGAGGGGGAGGGGTTTTGTTTTGTTGCATGCGTTCACAAACTTCAGTGCTGATTTACAGCAACCGAAGTATAATTTAATGCAAACCTTCTTCCTTTCTCCAAATTTCCAGTTTGGCTCAAGATAAATCGCTTTAACTCCCCTGATGATGAACTGGAAGCAAATTCCTCTAGATTTCTCCCTCAGTCATGCACTGTTCACACAACCTTCTGCACAGAGGCAGATGTAATAAAATAATGTGTTGCATGCATAAAGTTTCTTGCATTCTTTGTGGGTTTAGAAAACACCAAAGAAATGTGATAGCAGAACTGCTGAAGATGCTTTGTAAAACTGAATTGTGGCTTGACTGTTCAGCTGCGGCAATAGCTGCTGTGTCAAAAAACTGCAAAGACAGAGCTAGCTGAGTATCTATACCACATACACATGTCCTTTGTTTAGACACTGGTTTAATGCCAAATTAAATTCTGTGATAGAAAACCCTATTATATCTTCATTTCCGGGTCACATTTTAGCATTTTCACTATAATCCCGAAGGCCAGAAGTATTTTCCAGTGAAAAATTAAAGATCAGATGCTTATGTTGTTTAGAAATACGTTTAGCCCTCTTGGTGATTAAACATGATAAATGAATATCAGCAAGTGAGGTGTAATGGTTAGAGCTATGGACTAGGCTGTGGGATTCTCAGCTTCATATTCCCACTATGCCATAAGGCTTCTTGGGTACCTTTGGGCCAGTCACTCTCTTTCTCAGCCTAAACACCATCACAGGTAAGGACAACATGGAGGAGCATGGAAGAATATCTTGCTCACCGAGCTTCTTGGAGGAAGGGTAGGATTATATAAAAAATTTATAAAATAAACACACTTCATTCTGGCAATTCTTTATGTATGCAGCACTCCAGAAAAGAGTTGGAGATAAAACTCTCTGCATGTGGCGGAATGCACCGGGGTCTACTTACGCTAGAGTGGATCCTATCCCTCCTACAATTCCTGTGTCTAACTGTTGGTGTTGTAACTCATAGGACGTGTCTCTTACACATATGCTTTGGGTGTGTCCAGTCATTCAATTTTCTGGGGAAGAAGTTATTACTCGTCAATTTTTTATTAGAATGTTCACTGATTTTTGAGGATGCTAATGGACTTTTAAGTTATCTGCCCATCACTTGAAAGCTAACCAGTGGTCAATGAAAATGGACCCTCCATGGCTTTACAACAGCTAAAAGATTTGTATTACAATGTGGTAAAGTAAATGCTCATGTCTAATGAATTAATGGATTGAGGACCTTAGAACTTTATCAGTATTTGAACGCATGACATATAAATGACAATTGTTCTATTTTTGCCTCTATGTATGCCTTATCTTTATTTTATTCTATTTAGTTGCTGCATTTTGAGTTCTCTTCTTCTTGTTCTTTTTTTCCTGCTCCTTTTAAAAGAATGAAATAAAAAAACCCAGACCTCCCACCCACTTTTTCGATGTGTTCAGGGCATGAAGTTCCATGTTTAAACAGACAGAACTGCTGCTGACACGTCTAAGTTGGCCCTGAGCAACTGCATTAAATCCACTGTTCCGATTGATTGCCAAAACAAGCCACACATGCTGAATAACTAGAAAGACTGTCACATTTTGTAAACAGGAAAATCTGACTCGCTGCAAAGTACTGTGTGGAAATATCAGGTTACTGCTGTGACCATTCTTTGGCAAGTTAAGAGGAACTTGAAAAGACACAGTGGAAGGACAATGGCCAAAGAAGTACAAACAAGAAGGCGGATATGGCTGGGTGGATCACATATACAAAATCTTAATGTCTACCTCACCAAATCTTCAGAGGAAGAACTGTAAAGAAAATTGAATGAAGCAGGAAACATTGGAGCATAGAATAATCACACATCAGTGTTTCCCATTTCTGCCAACTTCAAATGGCAGCAGCCTCTCCTCTTGAAATTTCTGTTTGGATTTTCCTATGGGGTAGGGAAGAGAGGGATCTATCTGCAACCAGTTCCTATTTGATTATCAAGCACTGCTGCCCTGAAAACCTGCTTCATACAGACCAACAATACATATCCCAAAGCAGAAGCCTCCTCATGACATGGTATATTTGCTGAGCTGAGTAAAATAGCTTTCTATGGAGCTATTCATAGGGAGAAGAAAGTTCTCATTGTCTTGCTGAACTGAGGCCTGGTTCAGACATACAAGAGAATGAAATGGGGATGAGATAGTAGAATGGACTGAAACACTTCAGACTGGGGGGGATGAATTGTAGTTGTTCTGTGACAAGTTACTCCATGGAAACAGAAAACTTGCAAAGCAGGAAGAAAAGTTCTACTCCCTCTCTTTGCTTGTTGTGCTGGTTTTCTGTTCACAGATAATTATTTTTCATAGGTGAGAATTTCAATTTGTGAAATTCCATGGTTCTTCACCTGCAGTTTGACATGGGCATTCATTCAATCACCTCATCATTTAACCATCTAATTCTCCTGCATATGTGTACCCAGACCTTAAACTCCACCTAATTAATCCCGCCCCCCATTTTTAAATTCTAGACAATGGTCAATGGTTGTACACTCCTGCCTCATACTAAGATCATTGCTCTATCAAGACTGGCAGCAGCTGTCCAGGGTCTTAGGTAGAGGTCTTTCACACCATCTACTATCTGGTCCTTTTAACTGGTGATGCTGGGAACAGAACCTGGCATCTTCTGCTTGCAAAAATGGTGCTCTACCACTGAGCTATGACTCCTTGGGCACAAGTTTTTTTCAGAGAGATATATCATAATGGAGAAGGAATCCCCAGAGACTGGTTGCGGTCACATGTGCGAGGGGGCAGGAAAAAAAGGCTATTTCCTTTTTTTTTTTCAAATAAATTTTTATTGCATTTTTTACAACTATAAAAAACTATCCCTAAAGCTACAAAACTATCCCTACTTAAAGCAAAGAATGTAAAAACGTTTTTCAAATACATATATAAATGAAGTTCCCCTTAAACCGAGTTAAACAGAAACGTGATAGTAGATTTCAAGCAATGTTGGCTATGCACGTGTAAATTCAAGCAAGTGGTATATATATCTAAAACTTTAAGCTTAAAGTAACAGAGAATAACTATTTTCCCCTCCTCCCTCTTCTTCTTGGTTTAACCAGTTCTCTTTGGACTGCCAGTTGTTTAGGGGCTGCTTTCCTCTTTGCTGAATCAGAGTCCTGTGAAGAGCTACTCAATAAGGACTCAATGAGGACAAACTTCCCAAATCATGTATAATGTCTTCTTCCTCTTCTTCTTCCTCTTCCTCTGCTGTCTTCTTCTCTTTTGGTAGTTTTTGATGGAATTCCAAGAAAGTCTCTGCACTTTTAAGAGAGGTGATCTTCTCTTTTTTTCTCGTGTAATTGAAAGCCAAACCTTCCAGAAAAATCCACCTATAAGGGGTGGCATTCTTTTGCAAGAATTTTATTAGATTTTTGTATTGCTTTCTCCCTTTTCTTATCTCAGATGGAATGTCTTTTAGTACCTTGATTTCCACCTCTTTGATTTTTAGAATTGTCTCATTAGTGGCCTTGAGCACCACATCTCTTGTTGTTCTCTTAGAGAATTTCACTACAATTTCTCCAGGCAGGTTATTCTTCTTCACAAAATCTGAATATGTTCTATAGACAATATCCATATCGCTTTGTAGATAATCTGCTTGCAGACCTGTTATTGGAGCCAGTGCTTCACTTAAGATTTCTTTTAAATTCTCCATTTTTTGTTTTGGAACGCCTTGAAATTGCAGAATATAAGCTGCTCATTCCATTTGCAGCTTCAGAAGTTGATCCTTGTCAGATGCTCGCTCTTTCTCCACTACTTGTAGTCTTTGATTCAGTATTTTTGTTTTGGCTTCAGTAGATTTAGTTGATTTGATCACTTCTTCTATTTTATCATTGGATTCTTTAATATCTTTATGAAGAGCATCAGTGCTTTGATTCATTGTAGTCATCTGGTCCAGGGCACAATGCTGCTGACAACATGTTTGGAAAGTCTATAGTAGCTTCCTGTTTAGGAATAGGAAGAGAAGGAGCTGTAGCTTTTGGAGGTTTTGGACACCATTTTTTCTCCCCCACCAGTCATTTTTCCTTTCGGGGGGGGGGGGGGTGTCTCGGTTTCAGAAAGTTTGTTAAAGAAAGCACTTTAAGCAAATTTCCAGATCACCTGAAGTACAGATGCAGTGCCAATGAACCCAGCCCTCTGCTTTGCAGATTTTTAAAAGTAAAGGGGGGGACTTTTCCCCTCCCCCTCCCTCATTTTCTTCCAGACTAGGAAACACTTAAGTGTCCAGTTGAGTGGACCGCTGACTCATGCTTCTTCTGCTTTGCACCACAGGTAGGTGTCTTTCATTTTAATACTTCATTCTTTGTTTGCTGACTGGTGTGCTGCTTTGCATGCCCGAAGGCTCCCCAGTGGTGGGAGCTCTCGGGACAAAGAGGCTCCTCAGTCTCTCAGTTGATGCCTCGAGAGAGGTGACTCTCACATCCCAGGCTAGGAGTCCCCTACAAGTGCTCTGGGGGGGGGGGGAACTGGAATCCAGCCAGTACCCCTCCCGATCGCCGGGTTTGCGGGCCGCTCCATACGGAGCTCTGTTGGAGTGTGCTTGCCATCAAGCTGCCAAAAACTGGAAAAAGAGGCTATTTCCTCTGGTGGAAGTTGACCCACAATTGCACAATCACAGTCTTTTGAAGCTGCAGGCACAGCCCGCCACTGCATGATCAGACGCAACCATGGGTGAGTCGGGGGGGGGGGGTGTTGCCATTTGTCTCCGATGTGCTTAAACAAGGGATCGATGATTCACACCTCAGCCCTGAGGGCTCCCTATGGAGTGTGCAAAGATGCACATACTGAGAAGGGCAAAAAACAATGGCATGGAGTTGGGATGGCCTGATCAGACCATCCAGATGCCATGAGAGCACGCTGAAGCGATCAGACATGGGAAAGTCTGTCTGTGGCCCGTAGCAACCTGTTTGCTACTGGACTTTCCAAGATGTCTTTTAACTCCGCATGTGCAGCAGAGCAAAACAGGTTGCCGATGGCTGCGGGGCGCTTCCCAGATGTTGTATGATTGCGCTCCTTTAATCTGCCCAGCATTCACACTTATGTTGGGGCTAATTGTGCATGTGATCACAACCACTGGTTTGTTTCCCTCCTGGGCCAAGTCCATGAGGGCCATAGCCTACTTCTTTGGTTGAAATTCAGAATAAGCAGCGGAAGAACAAATGTTTTTGTGCAGAAAAACTCTGAATTCATACCTGGCTACTAGCATGGCCAGAGGTCACTCTAATATGTACACTCATCTTTTTCAAGGGCTGAGGATCAATCAGTCTCTGATGTCAGTTGGTGGAACAGGACGCTCTCATAACATTTCAGTAAAATATTTGTTTATATGACTATTTGGAGGCCTGCAAGAAATTGCAAAACAAGAAATAAACAGTTAGGACATTCCCCTTTCAAAGCCCGATAACTAACACTGCAGAATAGCATCCTACTCACCTAACCCTGAAACTCAGAAAGCTAGCAGGATAGTGCTGAAGTTCAGGGACAGCTGAGCAGTAAGATCCCCATCTAGCCATGGTATGATGCAGGAAGATTTTCTCCACCACTCCCTTTTCATGTAGTATGAGAGAATCTGGGGAAGTGAATTAGGGCTGGAGAATCCATGTTTCAAGATATGCGGGCCCTAGCCCTAATTGCAGTCCTTTCCAGGATACTGTAAACTTCTTTTTGTTCTGCTTCTTTTGCACTTCAAAAAGTCCTAGAGGAAGTATGATTAACTAGGACAAAAATTACTATTTTTTCCTGTTCTAATTAACCTGCACTGGCTGTCCGTTTGTTTCTGATAGGGATACCAGCCCTGCAGTGGCAAATGCTGGGAGATTTTAGGGCAGTGGCTGGGAAGGGTGGAGTTTCGGAGACTGTAACATCACCTCCTCTAGGAACTTTCCCAATCTCTATGATAAAAATCACAGGGAGTAGGAAAATTCCTAAAGAAACACAGATAATATGACATCACTTCCAAGGGGAGGTATGGAGGGTGATGCTACTTCAGGGGCATCTCTAATGGCCTTTACTGGGGGAATTCCTAGAATGTCACCATTGGTGCTATTCATGCCCTTCTACTCTTCTGCTCCTCAGATCACTGAGGGAGGGGGCTTTAGGGCAGGGGATTAGCTTAGTTTCCAGACACAAATCAAAGGGATGGCTCTTACTTTAAAAGCACTAAGCAGCTTGGGTCCAGGCACTGGAAGTACCATCTCTATATTGACCAGTTTGCCACTTAAGGACCTTTTCTGAAGCCCTGCTCTCTGTGCCTGCCTTCAGAGATGAGTTGGTGATGATCAGAGACAGAGCTTTTTTTAGTGGGGGGTGCTTTGCCTTTGGAATGCCCTCCCTCATGAGGCTCACCTGGCACTTACCTTGCTTCTTTAAGGCATTTACCTTGCTTCTTTAAGGCTAAAACATTTCTTTTCAACAACACTTTTAACTAAGGGGTTTTATCTCTTAGATGTTTTATGGTCTGTCCCTGTCCCAGTGATCATTAATGTGTATTTTATACTGGTTTATGCCCTGGCTTGCTTTTTATGGCATTGGCTCATTTTTTGATGGCATCAACTTGTTTCAGCGGCCTGTTTAATGACTTTGTTTTTAATTGTTGTGTTTTAATGGTTTTGTTATATTGCTTTTGTTGAACAGGCCTCGGGAGAGCCAGCATATACATGTTCGAAATAAGTAAAAATAATGAAAGCTCCCTACCTTTAGCACTGGTCTTTTAGCTCCTAGTGCTCAGTCTTTAAAAGCTTACAGCAGCCTTGACTGGTAGGGTGGAAGGATTAGGCCTGGAGATGCATGCCTCATGATAAACAACCCAAATATTCCCCTTCCTCTCTTATGGTGCCATAACTTATTAGGATCTCAAGCAGGCCTCTGTTTCCCTTTAACTTGCACTTAGTTTCCCTCAACATCCAACAGCTCCTTAAGGGAAATTAGCATGTTGTGTGCTAAGAAGAAGAAGAAGAGATTGGATTTATACCCTGCCCTTCACTTGGAGTCTCAGAGCGGCTTACAAACTCCTTTCCCTTCCCCTCCCCACAACAGACACCCTGTGAGGTAGGTGGGGCTGAGAGAGCTCTGAGACAACTGTCCTTGAGAGAACAGCTGATACAGAGCTATGGCTTGCCCAAGGTCATCCAGCCAGGTGCAAGTGGAGGAGTGGGGAATCAAACCCGGTTCTCCTAGATTAGAGTCCGCACACTTAACCACTACACCAAACTGGCTAAATGGCTCTTAAGGCCATTTGGGGAGTGTCTGTCTTTTTAAAAACATACAAGCAAAACCTTTTCTGCATACCCAGGGAGTTAGTCCTCCAAACACAGGAAACACCCTACTAAGGTTGCTCAGTTTTGCAGTGTTTTAATTGGCTGTATCCCTATTAATAGCCATAGAGCCATCAGCTTGGCTATTAGATAGTGTAAGATGATATGCTATCTCAGTACTTCATGGAACACAGGCAATATAAAGCCCATAAAGAGAAAGAATAGCAAAATACACACAGGTATGAACTATTGCATATGTTGTTCATCTTATCTGCTGCTATACTTCTGCTAAATTTTAAGTGCAAAATATGTTATCACATCTTGGAATATCCTGAAATACCTTTGAAACTATTACGCCTAGAAGGAAGCAGCAATTCTTTTCAGTTTGATCTAAGAACAGATGTTTGAAGACTGCCATCTAGTGGCTATATGGAGTGAGAACAAAAGCATATATCAGCTGTATGGTGTACTCTTACGTATACCCACCTTGTTAATCAAAAATTACAAATCTATATCTATACCTTGAAATATGACCTGCAGTGGTTCATAATAATCACCATCAATATTGTCAGGACTTGCCCGAGCCAAGCCTTGATGTGGGGAGGAAGGCTCATCAGAGGGGAAGGAAAACTACTCAAGGGAAGAGAAGCCCCCTCCCTATAATCCCCACCATGCCTGAGGGTCTGTGTACCTTAAGATGTCCAGTGGGAGACCACTTCTTCTCTCTGCAGCATCAAGCTCTCATTCAAGATCCAGTGGAACAGGCAGATCAAGAACCCCCTAAGTGGATTTGACCACCTCCAGCATCCCCACAATCTCCCACAGGACCCTAGAAGCAGAGAAAGTAGAGGGCCAGAACTGAGGCCTGGACTAGATGGAGGTGCATGTGACTTATAGCTAGGGTTGCCAAGTCCAGGTTGGGAAATACCTGGGGACTTTGGGGGTGGAGCCAGGAGAAGGCGGGGTTTGGGGAGGGGAGGGGCCTCAACATGGTACAATGCGAGAGAGTCCACTCTTCAAAGCAGCCTATTTTCTCCAGGGGAGCTGATCTCTGTCAGCTGGAGATCAGTTGTAAAAGCGGGAGATCCCCAGGCCCCACCTGGAGGCTGGCAACCCTACTTACAGCTCAAGGTCTCTTACACTCCAGCTTTGCTGAGAAGGACAGGACAGCACTCTAGAGCTTGGCAGGATCAGGGCCACTACTCTGGCTACAGTCAAAGGTGGGGCTACCAGCCTCAGGTAGGCTCTGACCTTGGCTGGAGCAACATCTCCTTAAAAACTGACGTGGGCAGCTCTCTGCTGAGAGATTTTTCAGCTCATTCTTATTCTTAATACCCATCCCTTGAATTTGCAGATATCTCCAGGTTGGCTCAACCTTGGCTGCTTGATTTGAGAGCCTGTACCTTAATCCCTTGCTGGCCAGTTGGGGAACAGGACAAATATTCTGCTCCACTATTGCCAGTTTTGGCCAAACACTTATGATGTGTTCTTCTACGCAGGGGCAGAGTAGAGTGATTTTTGTTTGATTTCGATACCCCCATTTTGCTCTAGTTGCTCCCTTGTGAGAAAAGAACAAAAGAGTGTTGATTCTCACTCTTTCTTTTCCCTTGTGCTGAATTCTTCCCATTAAAATGAATGCATTTTCCAATATTTTCTTTATATCACTAGCATATATGGTGTAAACTGGTGTATCTGTAGTGAGAAAAAAATGAAAGAATTATCAGTGATAGTAATAAATCTGGTGAACAGAAACCAATCACAAGGACAAAAAGAAATCCTGAACATCACCATAGTGGTTTATCTGTGAGGCAGGGTATATCAAGCAGAGCAAAAAGAAACTTCAGAGTTCATATAAACTCCTTACAATGGATCTGTGAGTATTACTGTATGATGTCTGCCCACCAGAGGGAACACCATAGGGAGATCATGGAGTCGTAGAAGATAACTCAATGAAAATGTCAAGACAGTGCGACTGCAATGAAAAAGGCCAACACGATGCTGGGGGTTATTAGGAAGGGAATTGAAAACAAATCAGCCAGTATCATAATGCCCCTGTATAAATCGATGGTGCGACCTCATTTGGAGTACTGTGTACAGTTCTGGTCACCTCAAAAAAGATATAGCATTGGAAAAAGTGCAGAAAAGGGCAACTAGAATGATAAAAGGGTTGGAACACTTTCCCTATGAAGAAAGGTTGAAGCGCTTGTGGCTCTTTAGCTTGGAGAAACGACGGCTGAGGGATGACATGATCGAGGTGTATAAGATTATGCATGGGATAGAGCAGGTAGAGAAAGAAGTACTTTTCTCCCTTTCTCACAATACAAGAACTTGTGGGCACTTGATGAAATTGCTAAGCATGGACGGCTTCAAGAGGGAATTAGATAAACATATGGAACAGAGGTCTGTCAGTGGCTATTAGCCACAAAGTATAGATAGGAACTCTCAGTCTGGGGCTAGTGATGCTCTATATTCCTGGTGCTTGGGGGGGCAACAGTGGGAGGGCTTCTAGTGTCCTGGTCCCACTGCTGGACCTCCTGAGGGCACCTAGTGTTTTTGGCCACTGTGTGACAGAGTGTTGGACTCGATGGGCCACTGGCCTGATCCATCGTTGGCTTCTCTTAATGAAGAGCTTGGCTGAGATATGCAAAATAAGGGGCATCTAGGTGGTAGTTCCTTCTCTGAAGTATTTTATTTATTTATTTATTAAAAATATTTAGAACCTGCCATTATTAGCTCAAGAAAGCTAACAAACTTTACCACAAGACTAAGCAGCACAAGCTAAAAGTATAGCACAACATATTTATTTACTTCAAAGTGGGTTACATCATTCTCTTCTCATCAGCCTGTGAGGTAAGTTATACTGAGATAGGCCTAAGGTCACCCAGCAAGTTTCCCTGGCAGCATGGCAACTCAGACCTGGGTCTCCCACTATACTACTCTAACTCTTTACAAAGCAACACAGAACCTTACTTTCCAAGTGGAGCAGCAAACAATGCACAAATCTCCCATGATCAGCCCATATTTGATTTAGTCCATCACCAGAAGGCTAAAAAAAGCTGTTGGGTTCAGGGAGCTAAGATACTCATCAGCCCCAAATGAGTGCCTGGACATATTGCTGCTGGTTGCTATGATTCACTACCAGCCTCATGGGTTTCATTTGGCTCTTCACGGCTGTGCAGCTGTGGATACCCCCCCCAGGGCCAAGCAGATTACAAGGGAGGTTGACAGGAGTAGCTATAAATAGTGTGAAGCTAACTTTCCCAAAAAGGGTTGTCACCTTCTAGTTCTAGTGCAAATGTTGTGCTTTTCCAGAGTACATGAGATGCGTTGGTACCTCTCAGATAACAGCAGATAGGGACTCTCCCTGAAGCGGCTTCATATTTCACTTTGGAATCATAATAGTAGGTGAGGAGGCAAAAACGAGCAATCAATGAAGCGAACATTACTGTATGCAGATGACATGATAATTATTTCATTAACTTAAAAAAGAATGAAAAAGAGCTTTTGGGGCATTATTTAAGTATTATTTTGATCATCAATTATCTATAAATGTTGACAAAACTAAAATTATTTCTTTTGGAGTGGTCACTTGCCCTTTAAACAGCTGGGTGATAGTTTATTATACAACTGAACATGTTTGGTCATATAAGTACCTGGGAGTTATCTTTGATGATAAACTAAACTGGGAGCGGCATATTGAAGCAATTGTGGCTAAGGTCAAAGGGGAAATTGGTGCAATCGTAAAAAAACGTTTTACAACAGGAGCGCAGTGTATTCCTGTGGAGCTTCAAGTGCTTACAACTAAGATATCAAACTAGTTCCTACACGCAGCACCAGTGTGGGTACAAGCAATTAGTTCTTTTATTGAATTAATTCAATTAAAATTTCTGAGGACAATTTTTTAAAGTACTTCAATGTGTACCTTCTTCAGTGGCCCTTAGATTAGAAACTGGCCCCACGTCTGTTATAAACTTGGCCTGCTTAGCAACCTTTAGATATAGACCCTGATTATTATTTATTTAGGATCAGAACAATTTTCTTTAAAATTTACTGATGGATCCACACAACTAATCCTGGTTTAATCCAATAGACAAGAAATTAGCCATTGTGGGACTCTCAATTCCATTTTTAAAATCATTGGAGCCAACTAAACTGGGTGGTGTCTACACTACCTGAAAAACCTGGCCCGCCCAGAGGGCCTCTGATGGGGCCTGAACTGTGGGAGGATAAAGCATGCCATGCCACCCAGCCTCCTCACCTGGCCAACATCATGCCATCCCATGTTCCTTACCTTAGTATGTGGCCAGGAGAGCATCGGCTGGCAGGCAGGTCATTCGATGGCTGAGTCCCAGTGCCTCAGCTTGGTGAGACCAACACATGGACAAGAGAGAATCAGCTGGCAGGTGGGTCAGTCAATGACCAGGATCTTGTGCCTGACTAGGGACCACATGAATGTTCACTTGGCACACCGGGCTGAGGCAGATATAGCTCCCAGCCACGAACACCCTCTGGTCGGACTGGCTGGAGCAGAAATCATGGCAAGGGGCCAATTGCCCTAAAAAGGTTGATGTGGCAAGGTGCTAGATGGGGGGCTTTGTTTCAAACTGATGGCATTCACTTTTCTTCACTGTGGGATGGACATATGGCTACCTGGCATTAGGTGTGGCCTGCAGACTTGGGTGCAGCTGTAGGAGCATTGGTGAGAGCTGGGCAGGAGGATGCCTGTTCTTGTGGCGGCATCAGCATGGCCCAGATCCACTTTAAGAAAACCACCCTGTGTGCCCATTTTCCTGGCATATGGGGATCCCCTTAAGGGATCTTGGGGTGAGGGGCATGCCCAGCTCGGGGGCTTCCAATGGTTTATGGGGTATGCCCAGCTCGGGGGCTTCCAACAACTTATGGGCACGCCCAGTTTGGGGCCTGCCAAAGGGTTACTGTCACACCCAGGTGGCAGGGGAGACCACTTAGAGGTGACCATCCTTGCAGAATCCAGCATCTCATGGTTCTCCCTACACCAGCAGATGGGCTGGGTGGGACAGGGTACATAGACTTGCTGGTGAATCAGTCGATGCCAGGATCCCGTGAACCCATGCTGTGCCAAGGCTTCTTACAGCTGTAACCAATAAAAGTTGTGGCCAATTTATTCCACATTCTATTCCAAACGCTGTTTCTGTGCACTTTACTGCCACTGGACTATATGCCTCGTTTTTAAACCCTTTTTCTAACTTTCTTTAATAAAGCTCTATTTTTGCTTTATTGTGTGTGTTACTTGTGGAGTTTCTGAGACCAAACCCAGATACAGTTTCGTTATGTTACTGCATCAGGGCAGGGTCTTTCCTGACACCATCTTCCACAGTACTGTATCTTCTGTTCTTCTGACCATCATGGCTCTGCAGGACCTCAGGCAGAGAAAAGTCAGTCCAAGTCCTATGGAGATGCTAGGGAACTGAATCTAGAACATTTTGCATACAAAACATGAACTCTGCTATTGAATCGTATCCCCTTTTCCTAAATATAATGACACTAGATATAGAAAAGAGCAAGAGTCCAGTATCACCTTAAAGACTAATAAAATAAGTGACTGAGTATGAGTTTTTGTGAGTCACTGCTTCAGGTATCTGAAGAAGTGAGCAGGGACTCATGAAAGCTCATACCCTGCCACATATTTGGTTAGCCTTTAAGTTGCTACTGGACTCTTGCTCCTTTCTACTGCTACAGACAGACTAACATGGCTGCCCATCTTGATCTAACTAGATACAGAATTGTTTAAAAATTAGAGGTGCCTCCCCCCCCCCCACTAAATGATAGTGGTATCAGATATAGGGAGTAACTGATGGGCTGGTTGGATAAAGGCACTCTGTGAAAGGGACTAGCAGGCCATATTTCCATAATAGTCTAGATCTCTAGAAACCTGGCTGTTACAGAGTATTTCAACATAGCCAGAGCATTACGCAAAAAACTGATATTCATCTGTCTACTTCTAGCTGTATCTTGTGCCAGTGGGTGAAGATTTTTTGTTTGTTTTTTCTGGCATTCCCTCAATGATCTCTCCTTCCTGCCTTCCTCCTTTAATTTGTGGTCTTCTATTTGTATTTTAACTCTGATTTTTAATTGGCTTACTGTCTATATTTATTACACTGTTTTAATAGTTAGCCTTCTAGATCAGGCAAAAAGTTGGGATATAAATGTTATTTTTAAAAAGAAACTGAGAAACGTATGTCTGTATTATGAATAAAGAGGGCATTTTCACACCATACCAGCTGCTCACAACATGATAGGCCTGTGTGTTTGTTGTATACACCTCCACTATACACACCAATGCAATTAAAATAAGGTAACAGTTATCTATTTATAATTTTTGATTTGTTGCTGAATTGTGAAACCATGTTGTTGTTAATGAGCCATAGTAACACAGCTGACACAACAGCACAACATTTAAGTGGTGAATTCAGCAAGGTTCAGTCAGAATTACATTCCAAATGTATGGAACATCTAATAGCCGTTTATGTTGAGCTGTTGAAAGAGAAGGGATGTTTTATGCCAGCTTGTAAGCTTTATGCAATTGGGTGGCATTATTTTTGTTGGGAGATGGAAGTGAAATTATTACATAGCCCCAGGGTATTAAGAGTCATATAAGTAATATGAAGGTGACAATAGATAAACAACATTATTTCTCTAAAGACACTTTCAATGTTTTTAAAGTTTCCAATTTATATAATAAATAAAGGTCTTCCATTTTTGGCTGCCTCTTTCACTGACAACAGATTTAGTCCCTTCTTTTCAAAGACAGATACAATACTGAAATACTTTGTTTTATTTTTTAGCCATCTTTGTGACGTATTCCTATAACAGATAAATTTTGGGTCAATAAAATACTTTATTTTACTTTTTAGCCATCTTTGTGACTTATTCATATAATAGATAATTTTTGGGTCAATTTTTCCAGTGGATCACAGAACCTTGTGGTTGGGAGTCTGCTTCACAAAGTTAAGAATCATAAAAGAAAAGTAGAGCCCACCCTAACCCATGCCACCCCCTGAAAGTTTTGTAAGTCATTTCGTTTAGTACAGTTGTCCCCACTGTGGTACCTATATGTGCAACTATGCCCATCAGTGTGTTTCCTGATGCCCACTATCTGCTTCCTCAAAACTATGGTAGAAGGTGCTTTAGAAGCGTCCTGGAGGTATTACTTTTGTGTATGCAGGAAGCATCGGTTCAGAAACAGCTGTTTTCATCATAAGGGAGGATGCTTGGCTTAGAACATTCTGGTATCTTATGTCTGGTTCCAGTCCCATTTTTCATTTTGTGGGGCAATTTTTTTCTTGTGGGGCACCCATTATGCACCCCCCCACTGTCTTGAGGGGGGAAACATTGTTGGGATTTTTAAACTCCCCCACTGTCTTATTGCTAAAGGGGGGGGGACCCATTGTTGGGATTTTTAAACTCTAATTCCAGACTTGGGATCCCCACGTCCCACCTGGAGTCGGGCATCCCCCCCCCCACTCTCTTGATGCAAAATAACAACAACAAAAAACATTGCTGGGATTTTTAAACTCCAAGTAAGTAAACTTCAGCCTGCTTGTGCAGGGATTGGCTTGCCATCTTGGGAATTGGAGGGATGGAGAGGAGATGGCCAGGGCTTGCAGCAGTGTGGGACTGGAGGTGGGGCTTGGTTTGCCAGCCAAGGACTCCATAAAGATACAGAGAGCTGCCAGTGGGGGAGAGCGTGAGGGTTGCCGTGGCCCTTGGCAGTGGCAGCAAGCATGAAAAATACATCAGGGGGCCTGGCCAGAGTGCTAAGTTGGGGGGCCCTGGCAGAAAGTCAGGTGGCTGGACCCCAAAATGCCCCACTGTAGCTAAAGGCCTGTCTGGTTCCAGCCCCTATGGCAGTCATTTTGTGATTTTTGTGCCCTCTCCATGGCAGATATTTTGTGATGGGAACCCATTCAACCTTTTTCAAATTCCCAAACCTGCCCATGTGCTCAATAAGATTTGGGATCCCTGCTCTAGTAAGAAGCTTGAAAACTGAAGGAAAATTGTATTGCTTCCAACTCCAACTATATTTAGTTTTGTGTCCTTCCATTTTGTGTCTATTTACATACACACAGTGGCACTGAAAGTCAAGGGCATATATTAGTACACAGCTGCAGCTGTAATCAGTAGAAAAGGACCCATGTTTGTCTATTGTTCTAACCTCTCTATGGTCAACCAGTCTGAAAGCTCTATTTTTATACTTTTTTCCCAAAGTTAATTGGTTTGCCATTTCCTGTGATGAATATTTGGTATCTAAATTTAGACAAGAGATAATAGATCATCATAAACTACTATCCTTCAAATGCATCCAGGTGGTGATAAAGCTGAAATTCAAAACATTAAAGATAAAGAGATGAAACTTATTTGGTTCAAACTACAAGTTTATGCACCCTACTCAGTCTGAATGTCTATCAGTGAGTCAGACTGAAACAGAAATACGTTCACACCAAATTTCAGTGAGTGTCTTATATAGTCAATAATGACTTCAAAGAAAGCCTAAGGTATCTATTCCCCTACGGCTTAAAGTAACATTTTCTACATTTAAGACTGCTTAGTGATTAATCCTGCTGTTGGATATGTTTGTGATGACATAATTTTACTTTAAGAAATTAAAACTTTATTTCCATTCTTTTGTCATTTGATCTATCCTCATAGAGTTCCAAGATAGTAGTTTTATTTCAGACATGGTTTTTGTGACACCTATTATAAGTATCATGTTTTGATGTTTAGTCTTGCTTCAGAACTGTTTTTTTCTTCTTCTTGCTGTAGGGAGCCATGTCGAGTAAATTACTTCAGGGTGTTTTAGCACTTTTAAAAAGACAAGGTGGTATCATTGCTGCTGTTTATATACCTTGAAGGAGCCCAAGTGTTTTCACTGAAGGTTTTGTGTTGTTAAAAGCATTGCAGATAAAATGGAGGCTGCCACACCATATTTATGGTTAACCATTTTTAGCTTTATCTAGTCATGAGCCTTTTTACAGAAGTAATGACAAGGAGTACGGACATCTGTGGAGTTGATTCATTCAGCACCATCTTTCTCAAGTCTGCACAACAATCATATGTTATACATGGTATTTAATCTGCACTGTTGTCATGATGATTGGCCTTTCTCACTGTATATAATTTCTGTTAAAGCCGGCACTCTGTAACTACAGTGCTAAACAGGAACATGGTTCGGTGGACAAATGTATATATCCCTTGATCATACATGTTTGGAAACGGTTTTACCCTATTCCTCAGGTCTGTCTTTGCCATCTGAAAAAATGATGACAACAATAGCAACTCAGCAAACTCCAATGCATGATGCATGACTTGCTAATCTTTATTGGTGTGAACACATTTTATTCAAGTGTATACTGTATGGTCCACAAAAGACTTGGTCAGTTTGTCTCAAATAGAATACAAAGGATATGCTCAATCTGAAAAAATACCACAGTACGCAAGACAATGTAGTTTAGTATTTGTTGTTGTCTGTGGTTGGTTAATGCAAGAAAAATGCATTTCATTGGGAGACTGTGGGAGTCCCAAGATGGTATATCACTTTCCCCAGTGCTTTCAAGTTTTCTCTCTCCAATTAATTTTGATGCATCAAAACCTATACATGGTGATGTTGTCTTTTTTGCTAATTCCTTAGCTTTCTTAAAACTTAAAAATAAACTTTTTTTTCTGTGCTGCCACCAGAGGGCTTTCTGCTGTCCCCCCCCCCCAGGTAATTGTTATTACGTTATGATAGCCAGGGCTAGTTTTAGGCAGGAACGCACAGGAATGGAGTTCCGGCTAGATTCAGAGTTGGCCACGCCTACAGCCTCCCCTGCAGCTGTGGGGCACCTGGGGAAGCCAATCCAGAAACTGCCTTCCTTCCCTTGGGTTCCCCATGCACCCCGCAAGCCGTGGGGCACCTGGGGAAACCAATCCTGGGAGGGAGCTGTGCTTCCAGGGGTGTGGCCTAATATGCTAATGAGTTTATGTGGTTGGGTGTGGCCTATTATGCTAATGATTTCCTGCTGGGCTTTTTCTACAGGAAGGCCCTGATGATAACCTATTGCCGCTGATATATTACTTTTCAGTTTCCTGTTCCCCTGAATTCTCTGTTTTTTTAAACAGTGAAGTCTCTAGCCCTTTTACTGGGGAGATACAAGGGAAAAGGTGCCAGCAGTTTTTGTCCCAATTGTCCCTGTTGTCAACTTGCATGCTTCCATATTACAATAAAAACAACATGAAGAATCCTTGCTGAATGGAAGCAGCTATATAGATTCCTCTGTCCTTACAGTCATTAAATCAAGGATGTGTCTACAGATGGTTTTATTTTTGTAAATCGTTATTTACAGGGATGACTGCTGCATCCTGGCACCAAAAACGTTGATGATGCAATATATAATTTATCTGTATTCTTCTCTGTTTTGCATTTCATAGTAGTGGTTTAAATGAATGTAAACAAAAGTTTTTCATTAGTTAGAAACCTTTACTTAACATACAGATATCTGGCTATGACTTCTAACTATGTGTTGCACTGTAAAACCGAAAGGCTGGTCATTAACACTTGCTTCATAACAGATAATGAGGTACTGAACACGTGTAATCTACTTAAAACCTCTGTAACAGCATGCATTAAAGCCCAACTGAAGTCACCCTCTACTTTTTAAGGTTTTAGATTACCTAAATGTGTCTTGTAAGGCAATGCTAGTTAGGATGAGACTACAGTTGCCAACCTGCAAATGGAGCTTGGCGATCTCCTGGAATGACAGTGGACCTCCAGTCGCCAGAGATCAGTTCCCCTGGAGTAAATGGCTGTTTTGCTATGTAGACTCTATGCTATTATTCCCTGCTGAGGTCCTTCCCCTCCTCAAACCACACTCTCCCTAGGTTCCACCCCCAAATCTCCAGAAATTTCCCAACCCAGAGTTGGCAACCCTAGCTGCGGCATTGGAGGTCAAGCCTGACAGAGGGAGTGGAACCATTTCACATAAGCCTGGGTTTCGGTCTTCCTGGAAAATCCCTTATAGTCTGTGGTCTCTCATGCTGGCCAAAATCATGGCGATCAGAGGGCAACAGCATTAGGAAGCTGATAACCTCTGTATCTTAAATGAAACCATCATTGCACCAATCACACGAATATGAATCTTCGGAACATGAATCTTCATGCTTCCTAGACACACAATACATTTTCTCTTCTTGGAATTTACCTGGTATTTTAGTTCTCAGGCCTTGTATTTCTTTATGCCAAAAATTATAGAAGCTATTTTTAATAACTGTATCGTATCCATGTGAAATTTACTTGCAATTCTACCTCAAGCATATGTTGTCTTTTGTTAGCATTCTTTCTGAAATTATGGTTGGTATGCTACTAATACACTTATTGGTCACTGGTTGTTTCTTTCGAAAGGGCCACATATTAAAGGGGAGGGGAAACAGAATATAGAGTTATAACTCTCTCTTTAAGGGGCTGCATTCTTTTTTTGCCCAACAGGAATCTAGACAAATTTTTGCTATGCAAAGTTCTTTGGAGTCAGCTGATAGGACATTCAATATTCTATTATGGAAGAATGCATTGCCTTCACCTGTCTATAGAGTCCTCAAAGTGGGTATTGGAAACAAGAATGTAGCCCAGATATCCTGAAGTTGCTATCGTTCCCTTATTTGTCAACTAGCTATTAGTGCAATACAATGGAATTCCCGAGGCTACCTCACTCCGTAGTTCTTTGTGCAAAACCAGGCTTTGTACTGGGTAGGTACCACTTGTACAGTACCTTGCTGAGCACCATCTCCAGATTTCAGGGATGTATGGGCTCTGATAGTCCCATGCTTATTTTGGGGGTTCCCTATTTCCTTATTTTTCAGCTAGTTATTAATCAGCAAAATGCAAAATGATTCCTGAGGCCACCCCACTTTTTTGTGCATTTTGTGTGCGTGTGCGTGCGCGCCTGCCCATGCCTGGAAGTCATAACAACTTCTGGCGACTCCTACTGGGGCATGGAGGACATTCAGAGAAGTGGCTTGATAGCCTGCCTCTGCCTCCCAACCTCGGTATTCTTTGGAGGTCTCCCATCCAAATACTTGCCAGGGTTGGCCCCCTGGTTAGCTTCCAAGATCTGATGCGATCAGGCTTGCCTGGGCTATTCAGAGCAGGGCTAGGCCACTGCACTTTGGTGTGCCAGGGGGAAAACCAGGCTTCAGATCAGGCACTATATGGCATCTCTAAGGGCACATTTTTCTAAATGGTCCTTATTTGGGGAGTATTATGTTGATTGTATCAATACTTGTGATCAGACTGGAGACTAGAAACAGGAAATGTAAATCTGGAACTGGAAACCAATTTAGGGTTCATAATGTGAGGGGGGAGGGGTCCACGTTTTTGCTACTGCTATGCCTAATCTGAGATTAATGCCCACCTAAATGTATGTAAAATTGCAGCCTTTAAATGTGTCCCTTGTCTTCATGCACAAAGATAAATTACAGCTGCCAACTCTGGGATGGGAAATTCCTGGAGATTTTGGGGCGGAGCCTGGGGAGGGTGGGGTTTAGGGAGGGGAAGGTCATCAATGGGGTATTATACCATAAAGTCCATCCATCAAAACATTCATTTTCTCCCAGGGAACTGATCTCTGTAGTCTGGAGATCAGTTGTATTTCTGGGAGTTCTCCAGCCCCTACCTGGAGGTTGGCAACCCCAAAACATAGATTCACATACTTTTGGTTACTTTGGTACAAGAAGCTCTTGCTAAATCTGGAGCCACGCTCATTAAATCAGAATCCGTGCTTTATCCCTCCTCTTGCAATGGAAACGCCAAAAGTCCACAACAAAGCAGGCATTCTTCCAGCCCAACTCAGAGAGAGAGAGAAAGAGCTCAAATCCGTCCATCAGCCAATCTACTCTACTGCAGTTACAACGGAAGAGGCAACTTAAAGTGCAAAACCCACGGCGCAGTCTAATTAGCTTCATCACCCCCCCCCCCCCCGTCTGCATCATTCTGTCGCCTTCCAGCCACGCCCATCGTGCCCCGCGCTCAGCAGCGGCGGCAATGGGGGCTCCCACAACGTTCGACATTCGCCAGTTCCAGTTTCTCTTCTCGCTCCCTGATTGGCTCTCTCTTTTCTCCGCCTTTTGGGGATAGGCTGTGATGGTTGCCCTGGAAGCGCGAGGCCAAGATGGCCGCTGCTTCTGGGGGCAGCGGGGGGCAGAAGGGCGACGAGGTGAGTAAGGGAAGGCAGGAGACTCTCGCACCCACGCCTGCCCCTGGCGGGGATCTTGGGCCAGTGTTCTTCGCCTTGTCTTTCTTTTGCCAGCTTCCCAAACTGGGAGGAAAAAGAGAAACAACAGCGACTCACCTATCCGTAGTGATCTCTTCCTCCAAAGGTCCCCGTTTCCCCAGCGGCATCACAACTCTCGTTTATTTCTTATATTAGTACATCGAAGACACCTTAGACGCTGTAGAGAAATAAAATAAGTAATCGAGGGGATAAGGAAACCTTTTTTGAGCTGGGTGGTAAGGCAAAAAGGGAAAGGGAAAATTAGAAAAAATGTATTAATAATTAAAGGAGGGTTTTTTTTAAGGTCAGAGAAAAATGTGCCCAGTATTAGTGATTATGTTTGGCACAAAGGAACTCCTGGTTCGTGTATTTTATTTCATGTAGACATTAGGAATGCCATCCTCCCTGGTTGGCCCTGGGGATCCCCTGGAGTTACAGCTCATCTCCTGGCTATAGAGATCAGTTTTCCTGAATTAAATGGATGCAGTGGAAGGTGAACTCTATGGCATTGTACCCCACTACCCTCCCCAGGCCACGTTCCCAAACCTCCAAAATTTTCTGGCAACCCTACCCCACCCATTCCCCACCGGTGGCTGGGGGGACCTGGCAACCCTAACTGATATGTGAACAGTTTATAAGTTAAGGGGCCTTCCTGCCATAGAGAAAGCTTTGGTATAATATGGAGACAAGAGTCAATGTAGTCTTTGTGCAAGCGACTGGGAACCTGGCAAATGCATGGCCATAACTACGTGTACGTGACTTATATCAAGCACTCGTCAGAATGGGTGAGCACTTTCAGTCATACTCCCTATTGCATGTGTACACTCTGTCAGCATAGTAATGTGTGAACTTTTCTGCAGCTACAAATCAGTCCACGCCCAATTTGTTTTACAAAGTGAATTACCCTCTGCCAGTGTCAACATCACTGAACTGTTAAGACTGTTTTACCTCATAGTCTTCACATCTCAGCAACAGAAATTTTCTTCCTTTTCTTTGACTCTGGACCCTAACAAGGGGGAAGGGCTTGCCAGCACCTTCCAATCTTCTCTTTTTCCACCCCCTCTTTCTAAATGGAAAAGGGAGGTTTAAATTGCAACATACACACTTCTACTCCAGTCCAGTAACTTTTAAACTTGTAAGTAGTTTGCTGCCTTTGTAGGTTTTTTATTCCCATTTTACAGACTGGGAACTGTCTTGAAGTAGAGACAGAGTAGATTAAGAGCTATACAGTGAGCGTATAGCAGACATGACCTTTTGAACCAAATCTTTCCAGTACAAGACCACCTCTGCAGCCCTGGACCCTTCTCACTCACCATTTGTTGTTGTTGCTGTCAAGTTACAGTTGACTTATGACAACCCCCTGGTGTTTTCTAGGCAAGAGACATTCAGAAGTGCTTTTCCATTGCCTGCCTCCTTGTCCTGACCCTGGTATTCCTTGGTGGTCTCCCATCCAAGTACTAGCCGGGGCTGACCCTGCTTAGTTTCCGAAATATGACAAGATTGGGCTAGCCTGGGTGTTCCAGGTCAGGGCTAAACTCTTTTAATGTATCTTGAGTGATTTATTGAAATCATTCTGTGGATTGCCTTTTCCAAATGCATTGTTAGACCCAAGTAGCAAGAGTTGAAGACTCAATGCTTTTGCTGTCATTTAGCCACCTGTATTGTGACTACCTCAGGAATGTTAAAGGTTAAGAGGCTCCAAACCCACGTTTATTGAAAACAACTGGATTTCTTGTAAATGCAAAGCCAGAATTATAATCATTTTTCTGAATTAAAACCAGATTAAAGGTGTTGTAGTAGCATTTCTGTCCTTTTCATCTAAGTTTTCAAGGCAGCTTATTGCAGTACTTTTAAAAACAGTAATAAAAAAATAGCAACAAAACAGAAGCAACAGCAATAACAAATGACAAGCCTCAATCAGGAGAGAGACAGTATGAATTTATTTCATGCCTAAACCCCCACAAACAATATTGTCCCGACAGTTCTTTCTGGAAGAGCATTCCAAAAGCATGGTGCCACAGAGAAGGTCATATATTGAGCTTATACCTTCTTCAATATCTGAAGTTTGGGGCATCCAGAGCAAGGCTTTGATGATGATGAAAGTGAACTTCCTTTTCAGTGGCGGCTCCATACTGGTGGAATGAACTCCTGGAAGAGATCAGGGCTCTGTGGGATCTTTTACAGTTCCGCAGGGCCTGCAAGACAGAGCTCTTCCACCAGGCCTTCAACTAGGAGCCGCCCTCACCACTACCACCACCATCTGTGGTTATGGGCCACCCTCAGCTTGAGATCCAGTACACCATCATGTGATGTCAGGAGATTATCGAGCCAGAAATTGTCTGCTGTTACATCATATAGTATGCCATCTCAATCAGTGATGGAATGATTATTATAACAACTACTACCACTAGCACTTTATGATTATCTGATTGTTTTAAAATGTTTTAACTGTTTTATGTGGATTTTATGGTACTTGGTACCGACCAACGTAAGCCACCCTGAGCCTGTTTGCGGGATACAAATGGAACTAATAAATAAACAGAGAGCGTCACATGGAAGAAAGTGGTCCCAAACTGTTTTGGATTTATTTTATACTTGCAAGAAAAATATCTTCACACCTGACATGAATACTGCAGAATGAAGGGACCAAAGTCAGCAACATCTCTAACAAATCAACTCAATTGTATGAAATTGTAATATATTCTAGAGAATCTCCATTTACAACGTAGTATGGATAAATGAGATCGATGGATTCCCACTTAAGAATGTAGGAGAAATTTACAAACACAGAAGCTCATTCACTCCCACACACTTCAGTGGCATACAAGAAGAAAAAGTGTACATACCCTTGTCCCAGTCAAAAATCTCCTCTCTCATGAGCCTACTGAACAAGCAGCTTGATTCTATATTGAGTTAAGTTAGGTAAGCTTAACAATAGGATTGGAATCGTGGTATGATTGTAAAACATCCAGTAACATTTTATAATAGTCCTCATCCCAGGCATGCTAAACTATCTTGGGAACTCATTCTGTTGGTTTTACAGAAAGAGAAACTGTGAAGCGAACATTCTAGAACTTAGTTTAAGGAATTATGTCTTATGTCATTATTGGTTCTGCCAGATGCTGAAAGGACATATGTATAAATGAGACTACGAGGAAAGAGAACAGCTTTTCAAAAAATGAAAATATTAGTAGATTGTCCTTCAGTGAAAGTGATAAGATCACTAAAAGAGATCCCTTCATCCTAAACGTTGCACAGATAGTTTTATCCTGGCTACAAATATAGTTTTATCTGAATATTCTCTGGGTTTTGACAGCTCAGAGTCAAATATGTTTATGAAAAATATGGTTGTCTAAGTCGTTCATAATGACAAAGAGTCCTGAGGTAAGTTGGACAGATATACTTTGCTATCAGAAGTTTAGACAGAAAAGTTCCGGCTTCACATTTAAGGGTTATATGAGTTAGTCTTTGGTGACTACACAGTAAAATTGTGCCAATGTAAACTCATGTTACCAGTAGTTGATTCATTAACTTGAAAAGACTAGAATATTTGTAGCCATATGATTATAGACAAAAGTTTGAATATCTGACATGTAGGAGTGAAGCTTTTTCAAAATCTCACCCCTTTAGGCTGTCCAATCATCGAAAGCAAAGAATTAATAGCTGAGAGCTAGATGAGCAATTCTCATATCTCGGTTTCTTTCCTCATCTTCTGGGAGCCTGTTCTGCCTGAGGACATTGAGAGCTTGTCTTTCCCACAAAAATGTACCAACTTATGTACTGAAGTTAAATGAAGGAACAAAGATACAAACTAGAATGTAATAGCTGTAGATATATTTAGAAACACTAAGAAACAAATCCTGTGTTTTCACTATCTACTTCTATATATAATAGTATAATTTCTTTGATGGTAGGTATAATTTCCTGTCGATCTATTTTCAGGTTTTAAAAAATCAGTTGAAGATATGTGGCTTTAAGAAAGATAATGATGTCACAGAGTTGTATCTGGGAGAAAGGTAATTTGTTTTGCTGCTACAAGGGAAGATTATGTTTGAAAGATCCATATCACAAAGTCTGAAGTAACACTTTTAGAATGAGTCAACTGAGAAGACTTAGTCATGAACGACTGGTTCATTTTTACACTTCTGGAAACCAGAACCCTTTTTTACTTCAAGTTTTTTTGAAGACAAAGTCTTGCGTTCATTTTTAACTTTATGAATTTAGCACAGTTCTTAAGACTTAGTAGAGTTCTAATATAAAAGTCTGGTAAAATGGTTCAAAATATTGTAATATAAAACTATCCTACCTAGCAAATGAGTTCATACAGTGTCAAAGAGTGTATAGCACCTGCTGCATATAGAACATTGCATGCAACTAATTTTGAAGCTGGGTCATCTTGAGAAGGATGTGCAGTAGGTTCTTAAGCTCCTGTTCTTCACATTCTTAAACTGGCCCATAAGTCCTCCCCACCCCATGCCATCACATTATTAGTCTCTCTCTCTCTCTCTCTCTCTCTCTCTGCCGGTCCCCCTACACAGAGTTGCACTCTCCAAAATCCATAAAAATCACTGGTTTATAAGAGTGTAACTCTGTTTTGGGTAGCACTGACAGTCTCCCTTTTTACATTCCTGGTTCTGACAAGTGAGGGTAAAATCAGACATGATATATTGCTTAACAACAGTCCTGTATGCTCTTACTTTGTTTTGAGGTAGCCTGGAAGCAGTGAAAATACTGAATCCATTGCCTAATTGTGGTTCTACCAGGATGGCAGAAAGATGGTAGAAAGACAGAGAACATCACATGCAACTAATTTTGTGGCTGGGTCATTTTGAGAAATGGAGTAGGTTCTTAAGCTTCCTTTCATCGCATTCTTAATCTGGCCAGTAAGTCCTTTGTTCCACCTGTCCCTGTCCTGTAGGAGGTGACAGGCAATGTCTTCATTTATCTTGCTTGTGATTTAGGGTTGCCCTTCCCCAGTTAGGAGCAGGGGATCCCCTGGTTTTTTGGGCTTCTGTCCGCCACTGGCCAGCTGCATGGCGGGAGGAAACCCCACCTTGCCGCTGGAAATAAATATGACATGCAGGCATCACATGAAAGTGATGTCAGCATGTCAAGGATGTCACACAGTGGCACTCTTGTTTTTGGGTAAAACTCCATGATTTGAGGCTGATTTTAACCATAGAACTTTGTCCGAAAACCAGAGCATTGCCACATGATGTCCCCAACGTGCTGATGTCACTTCTGCATGATGTCAGCACATGGTGGTGCTCCACCCCACTCCTGGAAGGTTCCCTCCCACCACCGCACCCCACCAGTGCAGCATTCAGACTTGGCAACCCTGTTGTGGTTACCAAGAACAGCCCAGTCCTACACAGAGCTGTGCACGTAGGGGACTCAGTGATGCACACCATAGGGTAGGATCAGGCTGTAAGCTTTTCTCTCTTGCCTCCTCTTTTGTACTGCCTAACTTTGGCAAGTGTAGAGGAAATTGGCTGCCATTTGCCAGATTTGGCCTTGAAAATAGTAGTTGCCGACCCCTAGCTGGCCAGATTAGATTGGTGGCTTAGACCAAACACTTTCCAGAGGCTAGAGCTCACTGAATGAATCCTTTTGACATATCAGTTGAAAGCACCTTTACAGTTTCACTTCTGGTTGATGGCCCAAATACATTAGATTTAATGTTGCTCCGTTAGGCGCTGTAATTAAGTATAAATTGGTCTTCATGAAAATGCTAGTGACAGAACAGAGTGTATTTTGGCATCTCAGTTGATCAGTCTAGGATTGCCAACTGCTGGGATAAAAAAGTCCCTTTAATAGAGGCTTAATGGGGTGCTAAATACCAAGTGATGTTATTTACCTTGATGTGACAAAAAGCTTCAGCTGCTCATTTCTATACATTAATTATCTGTTAAAGGGACAGGACATTTCTCTTCAGGCCTGTTGGCAACCCTAGATTGATCTCAAAGATGTATTGCTTGGTGTTATAGTATGACCTGATATTCTGCTGACTGAAATAGAATGTTAATCTGCTAAAATCTGTGCATTGAAGTTTGCAGTACTGTTAAAGGAGCATAGGAAAGTGCTTCAGAGAGCTGTCATCTTCAGGAAATTGATTAGTTTAGCAGTTAGCAGGAAGGGACTGCTGGAGGCCTTAAAAAGCTCAGTTTATAAAGGACATGCAAAGACTAGAAATCTTTTCATAAAGGGGCAGGCTTTTAAAAATATTATTGGAATTAAACTCTACTTGGAGCAAATTAGATGCCTTTGGGTACAATCCTTAGATGAGTTTCTCAAGTTCTCCTCCATTGATTTCGCTGGACTAAGGTGGTTTGAGGATTGCAATATGATCATCAAAAGGAACAGAGTAAGCCTGGAGATACAGGAGGAATGAAGCCAATTAAAACGAAGTTTATTCTTTTAGAAGGGAGAGACAAAGTAGTAGAGACAGTGCACTAGAAAGTCTGTAACGAGATGCCTTATTTTTGCAGTCTCTGAAGCATTTCAATATTTAAAAATTAGACAAAGAGATGAGAATTTTGTCTGAGTTTGTAGGACTTGGTTATTTTTAAATTATTTTTATTATAAATCAAACCTCCAAACAGAAGGAAATAAAAAATAACAAAAGGTAACAACAATTGTGGTAAGTCTACAGATAAGCATCTGTAAAAGTTTCCCAGATGTCTAAAAAGATGTCCAAGGACAATTTTCATCTATTTGCAAAACATTTAAATACTGATAAGCTTGTAAAGTCCTCAGTCTATTGGCTTACTGGAGGTGGGCATTTATCTTTCCAGTTTTGTAATATTAAATCTTTTGCAACAGTAGGGACATGGGGGGGAGGTCCATTTTTGTTGTCCGTCCATTAGTCTCTGGGAGATAGGAAAATAGTTTAAAAATACAAAGTATTCTCAAAAATCAATGAATATTCTAATATAGAATTTATATGAATAATTACTTCCTCCCCAAAAGACCAAATAACCATATAGGCCCAAAGCATATGTTTAAGAGACATGATGCATGAGTTACAATGCCAGTATTTAGACATTTTACCTATTCCTTTACTAAAAAGGTGCCGTGGTATCCAGTATGTCCTAAACATAATTTTTTGCTGTATAAATTGCAGATTGAGGCCCCATAGAAGCAACATGTACGGAGCCTAGTCATGTAAACTTTAGTCATGTAAACTTTAGTCAAGATCTGGAGACAACAGTAAGGAGTATGGTGGGCTAAGGAACAGCAGCACCTTACTGGCTGCCTATTCTTGGCTGCAGTAGGCTTAGATTGCTATATTATAAAGGTACCTAAATGTTTCTTCCAGCAGGCCAAATAACACCCCTGCATCAGTAAAATAACAAACAAGGAAAAGGTTAACTCACTCTTTCCCCCTCCCCCAATACTATGACCCTGATTCAAACATATACCTCATAATTGCAATTTTCACTTTTAAACTCGCTCACCAGTCTCCCAACATCATCTCTAGCTTGGCCTTTTGGTGTGATTTAGTCACAAAAATGCCTACTACATACTAATGTAGTTGCATATCCTCTGCAGAGCTTGTATGTAAGTTTTTACAGTATAACATTTAATTGGAAATTAAATATTGAAGTTATATTACTTTTCTTCCAGAGGATTAAAAGAAGTCCCTGATTTATCACAGTTCCGGATACTAATGTATTTGTGGCTAAATAATAATAAGGTAACAAAACTTATAAATATAATTTCACTACATTTCTATAATGTAAAATTTATTATAAATATATTTTGGCAGTTAAAGTAATGCACTTTATAAAATCTATATTCAGCACTTAAGCCTTACTGATTTCAAGGGGAGAGAATAAAATACATTCTCAACTCATCCAGTGGAATGTATGGCATTTAAAAGAATTTTGACTGCATTGTCCTCTTTATGATTCGTATTTCTACGAATACCTCATGGGGTTGTTGTGAGGATAAAATGGAGAAAGGGAGAACGATGGTGAGGTGCTTTGGGTCCCCACTGGGGAAGAAAAAGCATATATAAAGTAAATAAATTTCTAACTTCTGGCCCTCATTTGTTACCACTGAGTCAGATTAATATTTATTATCATGCATGTAAAGTGTGTGTGTGGGGGGGAGCATTCTGTTACTACTTTGACAGATTCTGGGGAAATCTTAACTTCCCCTTCAGTTAAACATACTAACAAAGGTTTGCTGCTATATTACTATTAAATACCTTTGAAGTTGCCAACCAGGATGGATGAGGAATAGTTGAGACTGAAAAGTAAGCCGGGGGGGGGGGGGGGGGGCTGAGAAGTGGGGGTAGACCAATGGCAAATCTTGAAGAGAGCAAAACGAAGGAGGGGAGAAGTGTGGGGAAAAGAGAACTGTAGGAAAAGACAACCAATTTTTGCTACTGCACACTAACAGGTCTGTCCTTTTGTACAATCTGGCTGGTCAGGAGCTGGGTGGAACTAAACTAAACTGGGCGGTATATAAACAAACAAACAACTATAGCCTGCAGTAGATCCTTACAAGGCTGCATCCTGCTTTTGCTGCAGCTTGTCCTGGCTGGTCTTGCCTTCTCCATTGCTGGCTTGGCTGATGGATTTAGCAGGATCTAAGAAGCGAAGGTTTTCCTCAGCCTCCTAGGCCCTTTATGCACTCTCCTTTTTGATCTGTGTTCACTGTGGTGTCCTCCAAGTGATTCTGCACTAAAATCGAACTCACCCTTCATTTTAATCCAGCCCCCCCATTCTGCACTAAAATTGAGTTCAACCTTCTTTTTATTCTGTCTCCCCCCCCCCCCCCTTTCTGCATTATATTACCTCCCTTCAGTGGTCAGCCCGGTTTCAGCCTGCTATTGCCCCAGGGTTATTTTGATGCTGTTTTGCGGTGGACTTAGGGTGATTCTGCATCTGGCATTCGCTTCACATTTTCTCAACACTGAGGAAAAGGTGCAGCTCAAAACCGCATTCAAATATCCCAGGGCATCGCATACTGACTGCGAAGTCACTTCTGAACGGCCATAAATCTATGCAGAAGGTACAATAAAATCTGATTATCAAAGAAAGTGAAAGCAGCATGCAATGCAGAGGGGAATTTCTGTTCCAGCGTGGGTTTGGTAAAACAATGGAGGGGAAAGCGTATGGAGAATTGCCCTTTAATTGCCTCAACTTTTGAACACTGAAAAAATCTGGAGTGGCAGGCAAATGTTAAACTTTGCAGAAAGGCAGACACCCCTGTAGTGTGCTGTGCCTTCCCTGGGTCTCTAGTGGCTGCAGTCGTAACTGCATAAGTTTTTTTAATGCATTTCTCAATATAGCATGGTTCTGGCTTCAGAGGCCCTCCAGCTGACTTGTCCCTCCCCCTAGTTGGCAGCCCTGATGTGCGATTCTCCTTAGTTTAAAGATGGTTTCTGAAGAGACGTTAGCCAACATGGAAATTGTCTGAAGTCATCAATATCTTATAGGTTAATGCTTAACGTGTGAAAAACTATATGTTTTCATATTGTACATTTATTTGCTGTGTCATTTGATATTTCTGTTATTTTGGAAATTTCTCAGGAACGTTTGAATGACACTTCAGAGCCAATCTATTCAGTTTTAGCTCTCACTAATACAAAAGCATAACCCTGTTGTTCTGATTTTCACATTCAGATTGAGAAATTAACTTTTTTGAAGCATAACTGTTACTTGAGAGAACTGTACCTCAACAACAATGAAATCAGAAATATAGCAGGTATTCTGTTAACTTTCTTTCTTTTAAACAACAAATAGGTTGTGATTTCTGTGAACACAAATATATTTGAAATGCTTGAAAGTGTTGAAAGAACTAAAACGTGTAGTGCTTTTGTGAATATAGTGTGAAATATAATGTGACTACAGCACTCTAAAGCAAAAGAAATATACTCTACGGTTGCTGTGGTATTTTGAGCATGATTTAGCACCATAAAATACCTGTGACAAGATGGATTCTCTATTCTCTGTGAATTAACCCTTCTCTCTGTGAGGAGGACATCCTTGATGGATGGGCAGTTATTTCCATGGGTTCTGGAAGATGGGAATAATTTCTAGGTTCCAGTGTTTACTGTCGGGAGGCACCCTCCTCCTCCTTTTTGCTTGCTTCCTTGGTCAGGAACTTGGAGATCTTGAAGATTTCTGTATTTGAAGCTTGCCCTTGCTAGGATCTTTTCCAGTCTTTCTTTCAGCTTCTTTGTGGTCTTCCTTTCTCATTCTTTTCTGGCTATTAAAAATTTGCTTACTCAGTCAGATCTGACAGAAATGAGACCTTGTTGGGCCGGGCCATGTGTGTCGTAAAATGTAATTCCAGGTAGCAGAGATAATACACTTTATAAAGAACACAAACACAATTAAAGATTTTTTAAAAACTTAAAACATGCTTAAAACATTAGTACTCTTGCAATATTTTGTTTATTTAACAGTTTTTGATTACTAACACCTCTTGCTTTGAATTATTGCATCAAAATCTGGAGATAATGTCTGTCCTGTAGCAATCTTGAATATGCTGTTCAGGTGTTGTTCAGGTGTGTATCTGTATGTTGCAAACCTACTTTTGATTTATTGACATTCACTACAGAAATCTCACAGTCAATGCTTTGAGCCTAAGATGCAGAGGAAAACTTGAAATGGCTGGGCATTGTGAGCTTTTGTACATAAGTTGCTTCATGTGCTAGTCAAGAACATGTAAAGGCACCATGACACAGGCTGAGGGCTATGTGTTCATCTTCCCCAGTGAATAGCTACAACTCCTATGTGTCATTGCAAGAATAGAGAGACAGCAATGTATATCAGCCTACTATCTGGGAAGTCTAGGTTCCAAATCCCCAGTCTAGAAAGGAAATGTGCTGAGTGAACTTGGTATGGACACACACACTCAGCCTATTTTACCTCATTGGCTTGTTGTTATTTCTCATCTAAATAGTTCACATTACTTTCTTACTGAGAAAGGCTGGATCATGATGGCATGAATACAATGAAAAAGGAGTGGCAAATCCATTTGCACCCAGGAGACCCCTGGCATAATGAGCCCAATAAATCTCTCTCTCTCACACACACACACACACACCAAGTTTTGAGTGCAAATAAGGAATGTCATTGCTCAGAGGGGGAAAAAAGAATGGCATGTAGAGAGAAAAGGGGGGGTGTTGAACTGATAAGAGAACAGAATGCTTCTGGGTACAGAGAGAAAGAAACAGAAGAATGCCTATGCTATTGGGTCCAGACAGAAAAGAGAGTGTACACTGGTCTGGAGATAAAAAGCAGGGAGATTGAGTGGGGTTGCAAGTAAAAAAGAGAGAAGATGCATAAAACTTACGTCTTGAATAAAACTTTGTTGGTTTTAAAGGCGCTTTCTTTGTATCTCTCCCTGCGATTGAGGGAACTGGGCAAAGCAAGCCAAGGAGACAAGGAGAGGGAAGAGCCTCATCCAATGGAGGGAAAAGAGGCTTTGCTGTGTAATTCTGCTGTGCGATTGAGAGAGCCTGGCAAAGCAAGATCTCTCTTTCCCTCCCCATCTCTTCCTTCCCAAAGGAAAAGCCTCAGCCAATGGAGGGAAGAGAGCCTTTGCTCTCTGGCTCTGCTGTGCAATTGAGAGAGCCTGGCAAAGCAAACTGTGTTGCAGAAGAAAGCGAGAGTTAGGGAGAAGTAAGCAGATGGCAGTCAGTTGCTTGCGGACCTGATATAACCCCTGTGGGGGCCGGATGCGGCCCATGGGACACATGATTGACACCCCTGGCTTAGATGATATCAGAATGCCATTCTTCTGAAGGGGCCTTAGATGGGGCTAGAGGCTGTTATGTGTGTGCTTTGATGCAGGGGAGTCCTGTACCTTGAGGTGACTGATTGGTAAGGAGTGACAAAGCTTCAGAGTGGAGCCATGAACTGATTAACTCAGTTCAGACTCCAAAGCAGAGACAAGGCTTTGTGCCACGCAATCATCAGTGCTCCTCAACAGTGGAGTGGACAGGCTGTTGCCTGTCCACTCCACTGTTGAGGAGCACTGATGATTGCGTGGCACAAATGGTGACAGTTCAGCTGGATAGGCTAAGTTTTTTTTATGGCTGTGAACATCTCAAATCCCCCATTCACCATTCAAAACAGAAACATTCTTAGATGTGTCTTGGGTCATAGAGGAATGACTACACCACTTTGTTGCCCGGGAAGTGGCTAATCACATTCCACTAGAACCAAACTGAGGGAGACCGCTGAGCAGGAACAGTCTCCGTCCTCTTCTCTTTGCTCTGGCAAGAGAATCAGCTTAAGAGCCACAGACAACCTGTACAGCGTTTTGTCCACCAGGACCCAATCAGGAAACTTATGCCACTCAGGTAGCATACATTAGCCAGAGTCCAACCAAGAAGGCTCACCAAAGTGTCCAATCAGCAAGGCCTTTCACAGCTGTCACTGGTGCTAGAAGATCACTCAGACAGATGGGTCTTTTTTCATTTATTTAAATATCTTTAAAATATTTTAAGCGTGTTTTCCCCCAGGAACAGCATTCAAGTCAGATGAGACCACTGAGTCAGAAAATTCAGAGTATCTCTTAGATCAGGAAGAAGAACTATGATGAGAATGAGATACCAATTCAAGAGCATCAAGCTAGACAACTTTTCCCTCAAGATCACTTCTGGTTGTTAAGGCAATGAGTTCTACGGCTCTCTGATAATCCAGATGCAGGTGGAAGTCCAGAAGGACCCATGGGAGTGGGGGCAAAGGGTTTTTTTTTTGTCCTGAGTTCCAGGGCTCATTTCGTAGAAGGAGCTCCTTTGCATATTAGGCCACACACCCCTAATGTAGCCAATCCTCCAAGAGCTTACAGAGCTCTTCTTATAGGTGCTACTGTAAGCTCTTGGAGGATTGGCTACATCAGGGGTGTGTTGCCTAATATGCAAAGGAGGTCCTGCTATGAAATGAGCCCTGTCTGAGGCCCATGCATATACTTTATTTTCTGAAATTCTTTGAGGGTGAGATGAAAGTGAAGTGATGTGTTCTATTAGCCCACAAATTTGATGTTGGACAGTTTGGTGCTGAACATGCCAAAAAGTATCATTTTCCCAACAGAGCTTCCAGTGTAATGAAAATTCAATTAGTACAGTATGTACCAGCTATGGTTGTAGCATTCAGAGCTGTTGTTCAAATGACAGAACTGAAGAATGCAGCATACTGCAAGAGCAAACTTGCTCGGCACAGCATCGACAGAGCCTTCTCCTACTTGTGGAATTCAGGTTGTTAAAAGAGCATGGCAACAGTGAATAGATAATGTGGGAAATATATTCAAATGGTGAAACAAGCACCTATATTTATGCCTGTCGGCAGCTTGGACTCCATGATATTCTCTGCCTCGGCCGTTGTCTCAGTGATGATTGTTTGCTCCAACATGTCATTCAAAAGTTGAGCAGGTGATTCTGCATCTAAAGAATCTGGTAATATCTGCCTTTGGGGGTGGCTGAGTCTAGAAGGATGCTCTAAACAACATCCTGCTAGAAACTAAGCACAAGAATAATTCTGTGCTTGTGCTGGGAGAGAATCACTAACCTTGATTACAGCCTTTTATTTCCTTGTTCCTGGTGAATATTTTCCTGGTTTCAGAACCACTTTAGGAGGACTGCCTGCTCCAAACTGCTGCTTCTTTCAAACCATCTTCCCATCCTCAGACATCAGGGAATTTCTCCAGAAGTAATCATGGGAAGAGATATTGACCACACTGTAACAGATGCCAGAGGGCCATTGGAGGAGGAGAGTTGCAAAATTTTCAGCTAATCTAGCTAAACCCATCATTAGACCATTGAGTGAGGGACACAGTAATCAGAGAGTACTCAATAGATTATCTAGTTTCTCACAACAGGTTCATCACATCCCCATGATATCTCACCTGAATAAAAGACAGCATGTAGTGGATACCAGTGAATACCTGCTTGCCATCCAGGTGTGGACCCAGTACTGGACTTAGACATATCAACCCGTATGTAAGGTACTGGAAATTCAGGATGGAAGCCTTGGAATCTGTTATGGTATCCCATTAATGTGGAGATTTCATGGCATCAGTAGCCTTGACAGAAGCCTACCTGCCTGTCCCAAGTTATCCAGCATATTAGACAGCTGCTGTTTGCTTTTTTTCTGGTCCCATTCATGATAAGGAAAATGAATTGGGAACAGGGAGACGTCATTTGCGTGCCACTTCACTGAATGAAGAGGCCATGGTTTTTCCCAACTAGTGGAATTTCTGGTACAGCCACTGGCTCATTCCTATGAATCTCTTCAGCCAACGCCCAAACTGTAATCGAGATTTAGGATGGCTGGGATTAACTATGTAGCTGCTGAAAGTGAAGCTGTCTAACATATGACTTATCAGGGGAAGTGATACTAGTTATAAGACCTCACAGAGATTATCTAGAATACAAATTTGATGCCTTATGGAAAGTATTTGTGAGATGGTGGAATGCTTCTTACTTCATGTCTTTACCAGAGAGCCAATTCGGTGTAGGGGTTAAGTGCACGGACTCTAATCTGGGAGAACCAGGTTTGATTCCTCACTCCTCCACTTGCAGCTGCTGGATGATCTTGGGCAAGCCATAGTTCTGTCAGAGCTATCCTTGAAAGAGCAGTTCTCTCAGAGCTCTCTCAGCTTCACCTACCTCACAGGGTGTCTGTTGCAGGAAAGGGAAGGGAAAGGAGTTTGTGAGTTGCTCTGAGACTTCAAGTGAAGGGTGGAGTATAATCTAACCTCCTCCTCCTCTTCCTCTTCTTCTTCCTTACTGAAATTAGTAAAAAAGTTATAGACAGATGGCCATGTTAGTGACAATTATGCCACCAGTAAAGGGGATAGCCATTACTAGACATCCATACTTCAAGTTTTTCTGTGGGGCATATGACTACTGAAACCTCCAGTAATTCACCATCTCCCCTCATGAAAGCTGTATATAGTACTGCAGATCATAGAATCATAGAGTTGGAAGGGGCCATACAGACCATCTAGTCCAACCCCCTGCCCAATTCAGGACCAGCCTCCAACTGAACCTTTTTGAGAAGTTCCGTTATAGTTGCTGTCCTCTACTTGGTGGAAGTAACTTCATTGAGGAGGGTATCTGAGCTGGCATTTCTATGCCTTTGACCAAGCCTGGTGTACATTTCACAAGGACAAGGTTATCCTAAAAAACAGATCCCATATCCATTCCAGAAGTGACACTGTCTTTCACAGGATACAAATAAAATCTCTCTTCCATATGCCCTTAGCAACAACACCTGAAGGAAAAGGCCTGGCATTTTCTGGATCTGCACAGAACATTACACATTTATATCTGCAGGTCTGATACTTTGTAGGAAGTAAGGTTCTCTGTCGATAGTGTCCCCCACATGACTATCATGGGCAAGAGGATCTCCAAAAATTTGCTCAGTATGTGAATGCATCAGGGTAAGCAAGTATCTGATGGAATTAACTGTTCACTCCATTAGATATACTGATGTGTCTTCAGCTGTTAACAGAAATGCCTCAGTGGAAAGCATCTGCAAGGTGGCAACATGGGTGTCTACTTCTGCCTTTCATAAAGCATTCCAAAATAGTTGCTACTGTCTCAGCTGATGCTCACCTTGGCAACAGAATTCTGTATCGAGTTATGGAATATATTGTCGATGGCAGCCAGTGCCTCTACATACAGCTTTTGGACATTACATCCATCTAGGATGCTGTCCTCTTAGTAAGAACAGAACACTGAATTTACCAAAAGTGTTTCTTCTACTCATAGACAGGACAGCAAGCTGGTCCCACCTTTTGTGTGTGTGTGTGTGGGGGGGGGGGAAATGATGATTGCCTTGAGACTTCAGGAAGCTGATGTGGTGGCTTGAATGACGTTGAAGATGAAGCAAGGGAGAAAGCTGTCATATCAAAAGGACAAGTGGGGCACTAGTAGTACTGGGTAGACTAATAATGCAGTTCCTGTTCTTAAAACTGACAGTGAATGGCTCTGGTCCAGTTCTTTTGTTCTTATTACAGATATTGGTTTTATGTCCTCATGATTAGGTCTGATTGGGGCCAGTTAGGCTGCCCATATCTGGGGTCCTTATTATTTTTTTTTTAAACTGAATCTTTATTTTAATCTGATTGTATTACTGTTCAGGTTTAACAGAACAGGAAATAATACCGCAGTGGTTTTCAGTTTAGATTTTATTACTTGCAGGTTCTATTGCCTTATTTGTAATTGTGATCCTAATATTATCTGCATATTTCATGTTATGCAATAAAGCATCAATGGATCCATTACTGTTGTCGTTTTAGGTGCTCTCAGACATGCACATTCATTGCAGATCCTGCTGCTACATAACAATCAGTTGAAGAACTTGGAAACAACTGTGAACGAGCTAAAAGGAATGATGAGACTACAGACTTTAAGTAACTTATTTTCTATATACTGGTATATGATAGGGCCCCAGTAATACATTGTAGAAATCCAGTATTTTTAAGATGAAGAAGTGGAGTCAAAATTCAGCCTTTTTTGAGGGATCTTTTGCTGAGCTAATAGATTCTATAATTAAACATACCTATATATGTTTTAACTAGTGTAGGCATTTTTTAGTATACTGAAGAGAGCAAGGGGTGAATGAAAATGCCTGAGACGCTGAAATTTCATATTAAGATAAACAAGACAGTTGCTGGCGCCACTAAGTTTTGCTGTATGAAATTGCCTTCAGGGAAATAGGATTATAAACTGTTAACCTATTGAAAGTGAAAGTGTAAGCAATCTTTCTCCGTCTCTTCTGAAAGAATGTGCTCATAGATCATACCAGACTTTCAGAACTTTTAAGAAGCAGGAACTAATTTAATGCCTTAGTAAAGTAATTAATGGTGGCGTTTAATATCATCCAAACTACATATAAATTCAACAGGCTGAATGATGGCTAGAAGTATAAAGGTGACTTGAACCTGAAGCTGAGCCAAGTTGAAAACAAGTCAAGTGTATAATGTGCCAATCAAACTATTCCCTTTCTTGTTTTCAAGATACAGCTTTGAATAATTTAACACTGATTAATGTCTTGACTATTAGAGGACTCATCAGCATTTCATAGTGATTGTCCTGAAAGCAGATTATACAGCAATGAAGTCAAGTTATCCTTGTTAAATCCACAAACTAGCACCATACCATGATGAATTGACATACCCAATGAGTATGGAAAAGGAATAACTATTTGAGATGTTGGGAAATAATTCTATTTAATTGGGGTTAGCTGCGCAGCAAGTAAATTTCACACTGTATTCAGTTGTATTGGGTTTTAATAAATTCAGAGTATTCTCTTTGCTGAAGACACCCAAAGAACATGCAGTACTAAAATCCAGTACAGTTGATTAAATACAAAATACATATTGAAATACAAAATCAAAACCAGCATGTCTCTGCCGAACATGTCATATTTGCATCACTTGCTTTAGCTGAATTTGACCTTTCACCAGTTTGTGTTTAAACAGAAGAGCAATCTAGCTTCTAAAATGGTAAATCATCTATTATTTCCATGTTTTCTCTTCCTGTGTGAAATTAGAGATGGTGTGCAATGTTCAGCATTAACGCTATTTGTAGAGAAGACGGGACTAGTTGTTTCAGAGCTGTGAAAGCAGAGAACTTTCTACTACTGCCATCTTGTGGTTCTTTAAAATGAAAATAATTTACAATAATTTTCTTGTTCATAGTTATGTAACGAGAATTCACAAAAGGAATTGCTTTTTAAAAGCTGGATATAAATGCAGGTGTTCCATATTGAATGACTTTTCAGGAGCATCAGATTATAGACTGATATGTACACAGTATTAAAACAAACCACTAATGTCTTTCCTAGAATAATGTGGGTTCAACTATTAGGTGTTAAATGTACTGTGATTTAAGATTGACTTAGCGAGAAAAAAAAAGAGAGAAGGAAGTGATGTAATTTGGATTGTCTTACGGCATCAACCCAGCAGGTTGTAGGCAGAGCTCTGGATGTATAGTGGAACTTCTCAGGCTTTGGGATGGGTCAGTGACAAGCCTTTTACCAGCTTAGGCTGCTTCATCATGTATAGCCATAATGGAAAAAGAAGATCTGGCCATTGTTGTACATCATCCATGCTGGGCTTTGGCACCATCCATGCTGGGCTACTGTAACATGCTCTGTATGGACCTTGACAATGGTCTAGAAACTTGACCTAGTAAATGTGATGGTTGGGATTGGCTAGGGTTCTTTATATAGCAAAAAGTTCCTTGGTTTATGGAACAACTGCAAGCAGTGAAATGGGTTTGAAAATAGGACTGTTTTAAATACAAGCGGAGGAAAAACTGTGAGGAACACAACAGCAGAAGGAAGAACTCATCCATATCTACATTGTGTCATTGTTAATAGTAAAACAAGTTCACCACAACCATTGCATCTGTACAACTGGACTTCAACCCAGGTAGTAAAGTAGTATTTCCCCTGATAATTCAGAGCTGCAACATACTGTAGTCCACAGCAGTTTTGCAGGGTGTTTTGCAAATAAAAATCATTCACGTTCTCTAATAAATAAATACTATCCATTAAAATATGGATTGTTGTTATTTTGCAGCATTTTTGCTCAGTTGGTTTCTTTGTTTCAATTCCTGCAGATCTGTTTAATAACCCTCTGTCACAAGATTGCAGATACCGTCTTTATGTAATATACCGCCTTCCTGCAGTTCTGTTGCTTGATAGAAAAGGTATAAATTGCTTTTTTCCCTTCATGAACAAAGAGATCTATTATATACCTATGATTGCATGGAAGCAGAATAGTTATTGGAGTTACAGTCAGTAAAGCAAGAAAAATGTGTGCATATTTTTTAAAGATTCAGTAAATAACAAAAGTTAATTGAAAGTTAATTTCATTTTGTAAATAAGCATGTCTGTTACAAGGTTTCATTTATTGTATAGTTATTTGGACCTAACTTTAAAAATCTGTCTGCAAATTAAACAGGTATTGCCTTCAAATTGTGCAAGTCTCAACAAACACACTACACAAGCTGAAATAAGTTATCTGTTACGATTGCACTTAACTAGTCTGGGTATGGAAGTTCATTTCAAAATAGGTTTCCTAAAGATCAGTCAAAAATTTAGTTTTCTTTAAAATGTATGTTTCATAGACTGATCTTTTTTGGTAACTCGTTTTAAAAGCAGTAAAAAAAAATAATTTTCCCATCCTGAGAAAACCTGGAAAAAGTAAACGTTTTTGTACAACACTTAGTGAAGCATTTCTTCTAGCATTGGGCTCAGAACCTACTCTTTTCTAGCTAGATCAAAATGGGGTCTCAATGTGTGGGTCAAAACATGGATGCAGTGAGTTCCTGTGAAGTTCCTGTGGAGTCTCTGTCTTTCAACTAGTTTTCCAGGAGTGAGGAGCAGTGGGTCAGCAACTCCTGCCCCACAAGTGCCTAAAATCTGTGATTTCTTTCATTACTGACACCACTTTCTTCTACTACTTGTTGGCAAATTGAGATGCCTAGTGTTATTTGTGGTGAGGCTGGATTTGGCCCTGGGGCTTCCAGTTGCTGCTTGATGCAGCAGCAGGTAGGTTTTATTATCTGTAAATTTGTCTGTACCCCATAACCCAATATCTTAAAGGTCTCTTGATCTTTTGAAGGAATAGCCATTTGTTGGGTTAATTGGCAAAATCAAGAGTACCCATTAGTTCTTAGTTTTAATTGATGGGAAAACAAATTTTATTCAAGTAATCATGTAAAAGTACAATCTTCTGAATGTTAAGCTCCTCTGAGTATTTTAAACTCAATAGTAAGGAGTTAATATTGTATAAACTCTCCCTTGAAATTAATGAGAGCAAATTAGTGCTTAATTGGTTGGATTCTGAGTAGGGTTTTAGGGATTTTAGGATTTTTATAAATACTTCTGTTTAATGTTTCCATCACTTATATTCCCTGGTGCGAAACTTGTCAAAGCAGGCCATCTAGCATATTTATTTATAAGATTTATATACTGCCTTTTCACTGCATCTGAATGAAGAAAAACGATGTAGTCTAGTGGTTAGAGTGTCAGACTACGATCTGAGAAGTCCAAATTGAAATCCCCGTTTTACCATGAAGTTAGCTTTGTGCCCTTTGGCCAGTCACACACCACTCTCCCACACAGAATTTTTGTGAAGATAAAATGGAGATGGGAGAATCATTTACGCTGCTTTGAGTTCCTTGGAGGATGGTTAGGATAAAAAAAGTAACAGATACCTTAAACAAACTCTTTGACATAGGAAATCCCCTCCTCGTAACCAGACCAGCAATATCACAATTGTAGGCTACTTAGAGTTTCAAAAGAGGTTTTTAATGTAGCATGGGAAGCGTGCTACTCAAAGAAAAATATCATAGGTCTGATTGGGAAAATACTACTGAGGCACTGGGTACTTCAGAAGGAGCTTTCTAAATTACAGCTAGAAGCCTTCATTGCAGCCATTAGGCTCTTGACTGTAAATCATTCAATCTACAGTCAGACATGCTTTTCAAATGTTCTCACAGGAACTGTCTTTTAACATTGCAAAACAGATCACAAAGATGTCTTTTAACATTGCAAAACAGATATCACAAAGATGTCTTTTAACATTGCAAAACAGGTATCACAAAGATGTACTGTGATGCACAAGATGCATACTTGTTTACATATTATCACTACCTATCAGTATTAGTTTCATTCTAATTGATTCCTTGATACCTCTATTAAAAGACTATACTACATCTAAAGAGAGTCTGTCACAGCTACTTGTTCTATCCCAGTTGCTCATATTTATCTTTCAGTGAAAATGCACTGAGCAAGTATATACAAAAAAAAGAATCTTAATTTATCTGTCAAGAATCATAATCATCACCCTTACTGAACTGCTATTGAATTTTGGATTGTTAATCTAGTAATAGAACATGTAACAAGTGACACTTTTACATCTGATTTTTATTAAGCTCCATTTTCCAGCTTCTTTATGACTTACTGGATCTGTGCCATATCTTATTCCAGATGGTAGGCTGAGAAATAAGTGTTGAGTAATGATTTTCTTCATTATATAAGCAGCTGGTTAAACTTATAGAGAACATCCTCTATTTATATTTTACAGAAATAACCGATAAAGAAAGATCATTGGCTCTGAATATTTACAACCACAAAAAGACCTTTGTCCTCCAATCTATAGGATTTGGGAAGAGAATAGATGTACCACTATTGCCTAAGACACGGTTTAATAAGACCTGGTCATTAACCAAAGTGTTGCGCTTGCCTCCAGGTATTTGCAGTACTCTGGGAAAATAACACCTCTGAATAATCATTACTTACTTCTTGTACTAAATTTTTATTTTTTATTATTTTTTTAATTTATTCCTTCAATTTATATCCTGCCCTCCCCACCTTCCAGCGGGCTCAGGGCGGCTGCCAACATACCATAAAATACAATCATTAAAACATATAAAACATGGAACCAACAATATAATACCCCACTACAAGATAGTACATCTTCTTTATCAGGGTAGCAGGTGTTAAGATGGTGGAAGAACATTCAGGCAGATGGATTCTCGATCGAGCCAGGGCCGAGATGTAACTATTGGGCGGCCCCTACTTGAAGACCTAGCGGAAAAGCTCCGTCTTACAGACCCTGCGGAACTGTAATAAGTCCTGCAGGGCCCTGATGTTATCTGGGAGCTCGTTCCACCAGTGCGCGGCCGCCACTGAAAAAACCTTGGCCCTTGTGACCGCCAACTGGGCCTCCTTCGACCCTGGGAGAACCAGGCGATTCAGGGATACCGATCGGAGCACTCGCTGGGGAACATATGGGGAGAGACGGTCCCTCAGGTAGATAGGTCTTTATAGGTAAGCACCAGCACCTTGAACCTTATCCAGTATGCTATAGGCAGCCAGTGCAGTGTTTTTAAGGCGGGCTGAATGTGCTCCCGTATAGGGAGACCCAGCAACAGCCGTGCTGCTGCATTCTGCACCAGCTGCAGCTTCCAGATTTGGGACAAGGGCAGCCCCATGTAGAGAGCGTTACAGTAGTCCAATCTTGAGGTGACCAGAGCATGGATCACCGTAGCCAGCTCATTGCGTTCAAGGAAGGGAACCAACTGCTTGATCAGCCGTAGGTGATAAAAGGCTGACCTTGCAGCAGCTGCTACCTGGGCCTCCATTGTTAGTGAGGGGTCCAAGAGCACTCCTAAACTCCTCACCTCCGACGCTGGTACCAATGGCACCCCATCGAAGGCCAGGAGGGGGATCCCTACCCCTGGTCCACTCCGACTCAGGCACAGGACCTCTGTCTTCGTCGAATTCAATTTCAGTTGACTCTGCCTGAGCCAACCAGCCACAGCTTGCAATGCCAGGTCCAGATCACCCGGACTAGAGTCTGACTGGCCACCCAACAACAGATAGAGCTGGGTATCATCAGCGTATTGATGGCAACACAGCCCATGCCTTTGGGCAATCTGGGCGAGGGGGCGCATGTAGATGTTGAACAACATTGGGGAAAGTACTACTCCCTGTGGCACTCCGCAGACCAGCGGGTGCCTTTGGGAGAGTTGTTCCCCAACCGCCACTCTCTGTCCCTGATCTTGGAGAAACGAGGAAAGCCACTGTGAGACTAACCCCTGGATCCCCATTATCGGCGAGGCGGTGGACCAGTAGCTGATGGTCGACCATGTCGAACACTGCCGACAGGTCCAACAACATCAGCACCGCCGGACTGCCTCAATCCAGATGCCTCCAGAGGTCATCCGTGAGGGTGACCAGCACCGTCTCCGTCCTGTGACCAGAAGATGTGCTCGGAGCCTCAAGTTCTGCTACTGTATCAACTGTGGCGGGGAGGTCCCGGCGGAGCGACAAGACTTTATCTGCGAAAAAGTTCCCAAAGGCCTCACAGCCAGTATCCAATTCTCTATCATTTAATCTGCTCGTTGGCAGAGTCTTTAGTGACCGAATTGTCCTAAATAATTGGGCTGGGCAGGAACTTGCAGACGCTATCTCAGCCGCATAAAAAGCTTTTTTTGCAGCCTTGACAGCCATCTCATAGGCTTTCATAAACATCTCATAAGATGCTTTTGCTGCCTCATCGGCAGCGAAACGCCACCGTCTCTCTAGTCGTCTGAGCTCCTGCTTCATTTCCCTCAACTCGCCCGTATACCATGGAGTGAGTCGGGAGCGGGGGCGCAGAGGGCGCTGGGGAGCGATCTCATTGATGGCCGCCGAAAGACGATTTTGCCAGTCCTCGACTTGCTCATCCAATGAGCCGCTAGGGGGCCTCGGATCCCGTAGAGCTTCCTGGAATCAACTAGGATCCATTTGGCTCTGCAGGCAAGCCAAAATCTGCTCGCCACCCAAACAGGGTTGAAGCGGCATGTTCACCCGGGCCTTCAGGGTCTGGTGGTCCGACCATGGTACAGCCATAGCTGTAATCCGGTCCACCGTAATGGCTTCAATTTATAGACTTCTGTAGTTGCCCAACTTTGAGCAGATCTAAGTTGCTGTGGGTTCTAGATCCAAATTAGTGGCCTGACCTGGATGGCTCAGGCTAGCTCAAACTCAGAAGCTACGCAGGTCCCATCCTTGTGATATTGTAGAACAGTTTCTGTAACAAGTTGTAGTGAATGACGAGCATCTAGATGTAAACCCGTTTCGTAGTTGATCTTCTTCAGAAGTTATTCTTAGTAGGTTCTTCCTCAGAAGTTACCTCCCTCTTCTTTACAACTCAACGTTTACATAGGAAGCAAGCTTACTATATTACAAGGATGGTACCTTTCTAAATTTGTGATACAGGATTACATTATTAGTTATATTTTTTGTTGTCTATGTAATATGAAAGGACCATATGTATTTTTATTAAATATAAAACATAGTAGCCATAAGTCACAGTGATTGTGATTGCTTTGGTATTTTTATACTGTGATCCTGGGTTTTTAATAGTTTTCGTATTATGCCTCATTGACTAAAATTATATATGGATTTTAAGAACTTGTTTTGCACTTGTTTTAGGTTGTGAATTTGGAAATCACTTGATCAAGTAAGTAGTTGGATCATCTTTTCTTTCATTTCTGTATGTTAAATCTAATATAAGATTCCTAAGGAGATATTTAAAGATCAGAAACATATCAACAAGTTCATACCCAAGGACCACCTACTGCTATATAAACTAACCCAACTGCAGTCATCTTCAGGGGCCCTTCTTTGGATGCCTCTGCTGTCTGAGACTAGATGGGTAGCAACCGAAGAAAAGGCCTTTTCAGTGGTGGCACCAAAACTGTGGAATTCCCTCCCCCAGGGAGATCCATCTGTCCCTCCCTTATGTGAGTGACTGAACTTATCTGTGTCATCTGGACTTTCCTCTCTGCCCCTCGTTCATGTGTATGTGTTGTTTTCATGCTGTATATTTTAAAGCTTGTTTTTTAAAAATTGATTATTCACCAACTTGGAGACCCTAAGCTGTGTAGAAAGGTGGCATAAATATTTTGAATAAAATTACATAATGATGCCTTATTGGGCTTTACATTTGCACCTTGAAGATTAACAAAAATTTGTGGCAGGTTGTGAGCTTTCATGAGTCACTGCTCACGAAATGTTGTTAGTCTTTAAGGTGCAACTACTCTTGTTCTTTTCTGTTACAGACAAACATGGCTACCCATCTTGATCTAGGGCTTTACATGTTATAGATGAGAATATGTATGATATGTATTGCTATCCAAGCAAGTATTCAATATTGTAAGCCCTAATCCAGCATGTTTAGTTCAGATATAGAAACAGTTTCCACCACTGCAAAGTTCTACAAGCGTGTGTGATTTCTGCTGTTTCCCAATGCCACATCCCATATTTTTCTGGCGGGTTCCCTGACCCCCCCCCCCCAGTAGGTTTTGCAAGGAGCTTAAGCAGAAAGAGTGAGGCAGATAAGGTTTCCATAAACAGAAATTTACCCATAGTCCTGTCTATTCAACTCAGTGCTTAAAAAAAAACCCCAACTCGTATCTCAGTTATCCAACATGCACACAAACATATGGTCTACCAAAGGTTCTCACTACTCCCAAGTCTGCGTACTGGACTGTGTTTTGCTAAAGGTGCAGCAGCATTCACAAAGCATACAGCTGGTTGCATAAGAATGTTCTTGCTCTGCAGACATAAGTTGTATTGATTTGTTTTGGTACTGAATTATCTATTAAATAGAGTGTAGTGGTTGTCCTAAAGAAATTTTAATAAAGTACTTGAATTCTTAAAGAGGTCAGTCCAACCAGATTTAAGCACTTTGAAAGTACAAGGATTTAGATGGGAGAAACTGACTTATTGTGATAGTGGCACTTGTGCTTTTCTGTAGCACTCTTTGGCTTCTGTTATCTGTACTTTAAAGAGATTTTGCTTTATTTCATCATGATGCTACATGATTCTGTATCAAAATATTCACAATACAATGTCAGCAGTCTGTTACTTTAAACTTGAAGTTACTTCACTGAGAAATAATACCAAGTAAGGTCTTTTAAAATGTTTTTTTGGTCTTAACTTCTGCTTAAGATGATAGCCATACGAGCAGTACTAGATAGATAGAGATAGAAGTTACTTCACTGTATAAAACGTTCTCTTGTAATTTGCTCTTTATTTAAGAATTCCATTTGAAAATCCAGAAGATGCTGTCTTTGTGAGGGCAATGAATCGTTCTATAGTGGAGTTTTCTACTGTTAATTGGGATAAAGTGCCCACATGTGAAGAAAAACGTCTTGGGACCAAGCCCGAAAAAAAGGCAGAGAAACTGACAATAAAATTCAGATAACTGTAAGTTTCATCAGGAAGCTGTGCTGTTTAAGAACCTCTCGTTTGCCATTATTTGTGTTAGACATTTTTGTTATAACCTGTAAAGTATTGCAAAGCAAAAAAAATTCAGTTTTATTATTTCAGCACTTAAGTCCCTTTCCACAACGGTATTGGAAAGCATCGGCTATTGGACTGAATGTGGTTTCTGAGCCCTCAGCTGATAGTTTAAGCATTAGGCTGAAGTAAAACAAATAGCCCAAAAGCACTATTATGCCATTATAATGCTACTGCTACACTTGCTTATGTGTACAGAAAGGGCTTAAGGAAGAACTAGAGCACAACTAGAAGAAATTTCTAGTTGTAACTACAGACAGTTCACCGTGCCTAGTGATACTCTTCTTGGATAGCAAGTTACACTTGTCTGTTATCCATCTTCTTCTGCAGAATGTTATCAAATTGTAGCTATATCATTGGATAGTATCAAAAGATTTGATAGGAAACACTATCCCACTTCAGTATTTGTTAAAATGTAATGTTCTATAATTTATTTCAATACAGCCTTGTTTCAACAAAGTAAAAATTCAATTGAGTTAACATGGATTATCAGGATTTGTTTAATGAAAACAGAGACGTGAGAAAAAAAATAGCAAAATTCATTTTCAGTAGGTAGTTCATATTCCAGAAGAGTAGTATTTACTTTTTAGATGTTATAATGCCACATAATTTAATTTACTTTTTTTATGTTATTTTAATACAGTGAAACCCATTTTAATTTTTAGGACATTAGTTATTTCAGTTTAACACACAAGTTTTCATGTTGCTAGCAAACGCCTCTATTGTCCACATGCTGCTCAGTGTTGCTACAAGGAGAGTTGGAAAGAGCATTCTGATTTTGACCAGATGGTTAAGCTCTCTCATCTTCAGAATCTAAGATTGTGTGACACAACCACACTGGATAAACAAGTTGCTATATGTTGAATCACAACGTATGTGACTGAGTGAGCACAACTGCATCCTGTAGACTTTTCCTTCACAATATTGTAGTAAAATAAGAGTACATCTTTTTTAAAAGTTTGGCTCCCCAGCTAGGCCCCACTTACTCCTCCGATTCATGAGCTTTAGCAATAGCAGTATCTGTTAAATTAGTCTCTTCTTTAGAGACACTGTCAGCTGGAGATAATGGTGCAGGTATCTGCTTGTTGGGAATGATTTCTTCCACTTTGTCCCCTTCACATTTGGGTTTTACCTCTTTACTACCTCCAGACATCAATTGTTCTTGATTTGAAATAGATTCTGCTACTTGTGCAGCTTCTAGGGGAAAACAAACACAAAAAATAAATTACAATCATAACAAATATATATATTTAGTAGCCAGATGTGGGCCAATCTGCAGATATCTAAATATGCAGATTGGGCCCACACATGTTAATCCAAACTTGAGAGACCCCCAGGTTTGCAGATCTTAAAACTTACACAATTTTATCCACCTCTCCTAACAATGTCTGAAGTTGTGCAAATTAGTTACCTGAGCAGCTGACACAGCAGCTATCAGGGGCCTTGCTGCAGTAGTTCTCTGAGCAAGGGCAGCCCCAGCAGCGTAAGAGGAAGTGAAGGTAAGAAAGGGGGGGGGGGACAAAATGGGGGAATATTGACAGAGAAGGTGTGGGAGAGAGGGGGTAGGATGGTTAGAGAAGGGGAGAAATTGGGAATAATTACAGAGAGGGGCAGGGGGGAGATTGATGGAGAACGGGTGGGGGAGAAAGATGGGTGGAAAATTGTTAGAAAAGGGGGGAGAGGGAAGGAAGCAAAGGTGGGGGGGGGGGGTAGGATGTACCTTCCCTGCTAGTGGGTCCCTACTTGTACATATGTAAAAGCCAATAAGCAAGCAGACACACAAGCAAACATTAACACCATTATCTCAAAAACACTCTTGAAGGCATTTGTCATGAAGTCATAATGGGTCCAAGAGAATCAGGTTAGTCAAGCTGTAACCTCATGGACAATTTTAAAAAGTAGTAGTGCATTTTTTTTGGGGGGGGGGGGGACACAGTAATGACCTGCTTCTGCCATTGGAGTAAAAGAGAGGAAGGAAAGGGATGTATCTGTGAGTCAGCTTATTATGAAGGAATACTGAATCCTGTCCAGAGAAAAAATCATTGGTTTCTTTACCTATTAGCTGACTGGGGCTATAGACCCAGAACTGCTCATTCATGGATGGGGCTTCATATCAGTTACTGACACCTTCATTAGCAGTTGTTGTGGACATAGTTCCTCACCCAGCTAGAAGTATGAATGTATAGACATACTTCTATAAATACTGTATATGCTCAGGGGTCATTTGGGGCTGGAGTGAGCTGGAACGGCACTCTGGAAGCCCAGGGGTGGGCACATATGGCAGTGGTGGCAAGCCCTGCCCCCAGCTCCCAATGGGCTGGCAGGGGAAGAGAAGAGAGACGGGTTTTAAAGCTTAAACCCCTTCTCTCTGGAGTTGCGCCACAGCAGTGGCACGATCTCCCATTGTAGCCTATGGCCCCATAGAATACAACGGAAAGATCATGCTGCTGCTGTGTCGTGACTCCAGAGAGAAGGGGTTTAAGCTTTAAAACCCTTCTCTCCTTGCTTCCCCCACCAGCCTGCCTTGGCAGGCTGGCTGGGGAAGGGACGGGAAGACTTTTAAAGATGCCTTCCCCCCCTTTTTTTGCTTCCCCAGCCGGCCTGCCAAGGGCAGCAGGAGGCGGCGAGGACAGTTGCATGGGGGGAGGGAGGCAGAGCTGGGCTGGCGGCAGACGGAGACCCTCAGTGTGACGCTCCTGTTCCTGGCCGGGCCTGTTTCAGAAGTGGACCTTGCAGGCCATCACAGGAGGAATGGCAGGCAGCAATGGTGCTGCCTGTGGGGCACTGCTCCTGTAGTTGGGAGGCAGCGGCGACCCACCCCCGCTGCTTCTTCCTCCTGTTGGCTGCACCTCAGGCCCAGTCCGGCAGGCTCTGGCCTCTCCCCCGGCTCCTCCCCTCCATCCAACTCCAGGTTCCCTCCGACCACCGTCCCTGCTGCCCCCCGCCCGGCCCTACAGCAGTGACTTCTCCAAGGGGGGGTGATAGTGGGGGCGTGGAAGAGGAGTGTTGTAGTGGTGGGTGTCCCCAACCCGCTGATGTGGCTCCGCTCTCCAGTGAGTAGACCTTGACCCTGCGGAGGCGCAGTCCTGACTGTAGCTGCAGCATGAGGAAGATGGTGACAAAGACCAAGATGATGAAGGCACAGCTCAGGCTGGCCACCCAGATGGGCAGGTGGGACAGTGGCATGGGAAAGCGCTGTGCCTTCCTGCAGGGCAGGAGAGGCCCAGCTGCTCTGGGTCTGGTGAAAGCAAGTCTACTCCTGGACGTTGTAGTGGGCAAGAACCGGGCAGGACAAGCACTGGTTGGGCGTTGGCCCCAGGCAGGTGGCACAGGATGGGTGGCAGGGCACACAGAGGTGGGGCTCAGGTGGGGCTCAAGGCTGTTCTCCAGAGGCGTGGGCATGGTGCTGGGCGTGAAGGCAGGTGGGCACATCTTGAGACAGTTCTTTTGGTGGAGGTAGAATTCCTCTTCACACACCACACAAGCCTGGCCGGTAGCCAGTGTTTTGCAACCGCTGCTCTAAAACTAGAGGCTTGGAATGCAGGAGCTTCTTTTCAAGCCATGATAAACGCAATATATAAAGGACAAAGAGCAAAGATCCTAGTTAATGGAGAGTTAACAGAAGACATTGTTATACAGAAGGGTACTAGACAGGATTGCCCATTATCCCCATTGCTATTTATTTTTGCTTTAGAATCATTAAATGATCAAATATGGAGTAATGATCAAATAAAAGGTTTGAAAATTAAAAGATACGAATATAAACTTAGAGCATTCGCAGACGACTTATTGTTCATATTAGAGGAACCCATTACCTCATTACCGATACTATTAAAAGAAATTGAGGAGTATGGGAAAATAGCGGGCCTAAAGATAAATTATAATAAAACTAAAAGCTTAATAAAGAATAGTTCTAAAGAAACAATTGCTAAACTGGAGGCGATCTCTAGCATAAAAATAGAAAAGAAGATAAAATATCTAGGGATATGGGTTTCAAATAAAAACAGCGCTCTTATAGAAAACAATTATAATAAATTAACCAAAGAAATTAAGAATGATTTAGAAAAATGGAAAAATTTACAGATATCATTGCTAGGTAGAATAGCGGTGATTAAGATGAATATCCTACCGAGATTTCTTTTTTTGGCCCAAACAATCCCAATACTAAGAAATAATAAGTTATTTGCGGAATTAGATAAACTAATTAGAACATTTATATGGTACCCAAAAAAATCAAGAATAAAATTAAAACTTCTGCAAGAAACTAAAGAAAGAGGAGGATTTAACCTTCCAGATTGGAAAATCTATTATCAAGCAGCTTCATTGACTTGGATTAAGGATTGGGTTAACCTACAAGATGAAAGAGGGTTGACGTTAGAAGGTCATGATCTCGCAATGGGATAGCATTCATATCTGTGGTATCAAAAAGATACAATACATTCCAAGTTTAAACAGCACTGGGTAAGAGGGGCCCTTATGAGAGTTTGGCAACAAATCAAAACGGTACATTTTCCCAAAACACCGAGATGGATATCACCCCTGGAGGCCTTCATAAAACCTACTTTAATAAGCGAATTTTAAAAAATTAGTTATGAAAAATTATTAGATACCACAAACAATCGAAAAACATTCGAAAGGCTAGCTCTAGAGAAAATCCAACTAACTTGATTAGAAAAACACCAATTAATAGCTAGATTTAAAGCAGACAAAGAAACAGGCTTTATGAATTTAAAAACAGATCTAGAGAAAGCTTGGCTAGAAGCAGATCAGAAAAATATACAAAAAATATATAGAGTTTTATTAGCAGAAGAAATGTATGAAGAAACAGTTAAAAATGTAATGGTAATGTGGATGCGGGACTTTGGGTATACTATACCCATAGAGGATTGGTTAAAAATGTGGAAAACACTTAAATTTACCAGAGCAGTATCATACAAAGAAAATCTGTATAAAATGTTTCACAGGTGGCACTGGTCGCCTGATAAACTGTCAAAGTGTTATGGGAAACTATCTAATGTATGTTGGAAATGCGATAGGGAAGTGGGAACATTTTACCACATGTGGTGGAAATGTGAAAAGGCCCAAAAATATTGGAATAAGATTAAAGTCATATTAGAAGAAATATTGAATGCTACCTTGCCGCGACGCCCAGAACTTTACTTATTAAATATGATACCTGAAGGGATGAAGAAAGAAGAACAAAAATTATTGGTATATATTCTTACTGCGGCAAGACTAAGCTGGGCAAGGAGATGGAAAGAAAAAGAGATACCATCCCCAGAACAATTTTTAGAGAAACTGATGGAACTTGCGGAAATGGACAGGATTAGCTACCAAATCTATGGAAATAATGAAGAATACTTTCTAAATATTTGGTCAAAATTTTATGTTTGGTTAGAAAATTATGTATGACTCCGAAAATATGGAAAGGAAAAATCTTTTGTGTTTCTTTTGCGTTTGTATATGATGGAAAAACTTTAAAAAAATAAATAAATAAAACTCGTTGGGGAGGCGGGGGGGGGGGTGTCTGTGGCTGTCCCATACTGCACCAGCATGAACTTGGTGAGGGTCCCGTAATTATTGGCTTCACTGGTGTTTTCTATCTCCAGCACCCAGTCCTCCGCTGGTGGGTGGTCCATCAGTGGCTATTAGCCACAAGGTAGAGATGGAACACTCTGTCTGGGGCAGGGATGCTCTGTGTTTTTGGTGTCTGGGGGGGGCACAGTGGGAGGGGGTCTGGAGTTCTGGCTGCACTGGTGGATCTCCTTTTGGCACCTGGGTTTTGGCCACTGTGTGACCCGGAGTGTTGGACTGGATGGGCTGCTGGCCTGATGATCCTCATGGCTTCTGTTATGTCAGCGGCAGTGACAGGCAGAAGTGCCTGAGTTCTATTTCTTTCCCCCTCTCCCTTCCCTTTGCCTCCAAGTGGGGTGAAGGAAAAAGGGGGGGGGGAGGATCTCAGGCTACTCTAAGAACATCTTGTAATGGGGGGGGAGGTATACAAAACAAACTTGGCTCCCCAAAATCATAGGCTATGTGGGTCCCCTTGGTTCCTAGGTTCCCACCCTTAATTAGTTTTCATAGAACCGCCAGTGAACACATGAATGCATGAAGCTGCCTTCTACTGAATCAAATCATTGCTTTAAAAATGATAAATAAACCTATTTAAAAAAATCATTGTTCCAGCAAAATCAGTACTCCCTACTGAGACTGGCAGCAGCCTTCCAGCATATCAGGCTGAGGTTTTCCACATCACCTAGTAACTGATCTTTTAGGACCTTCTGCATACAAAGCAGATGCTCTACCACTGAAAATGTATATAGTACCCCAGAGGAACAAAGATTAGTGTTTGGAGGGGATCATAAGCAAAAACAGTGGTGTAATAGCTCAAGAGTTTGGTGGAAGGTGAACCATTTAGGGCAAGATGGAGGGAGAGTAAAGGGAGGTATTCGGGAAAAGTGAAGTGAGATATTAGGCAAGAGGGAGGGAGAGTGAAGTCTAGAATCACAGAATATAATGGAATCACAGAGTTGAAAGGGGCCACACAGGCCATCTAGTCCAACCAACTGCTCAATGCAGGAGCAGCCTAGAGCACCCCTGACAAGTGTTTGTCCAAACACTGCTTCAAGACTGCCTTCTGACATACTTACAGTGATGTCAGAGGGTGTGGCATATTCAAATAAGTTATGCTAATGAGCTCCTGCACCTCTTTTTCTATGAAATGACCCCTGTATATGCTAAGTCAGAAGAATATAAAATGATTTATCCATTAGATTAACATGCTAGCGCTGGTCAGGCATGAGTGTATTAATAGCATTGTTTTGAAGACTCCCCCCCAGTGAAGGGCATTATCATGAACAGTATTGTAACAATGTGCATCAACCTTTTTTTTGTTTTCTTTCTTGCCGCTTCTTCTCTTTGGCAGCTTCCATCTCCTGCTTCTCATGGGCCTCTTTTAGCATCTTGCATGCTTTCTTGTGCGTAAACCAGTGCATTTTCTGGCAGTTTTGATCACAGTAGATCACCTGAGAATGACCAAACAAATGTTTTACAAGTCATGACAACACCAATGCATGTAGTAAAACTGTCCAGGGCACAATATGTACCCTCCCACTTTAATGAGGAAAAGCAAACTCTAAACTGATAATAATTGATGTCAAAACAGGAAATGCAATTCTTACCATTTTGCATGTTGAACACCTTTTGGCTGCTCCCTTCTCCCCACATGTTGTGCAAAACTCAGCCTCCACGAAGCCCATTTGGCCAGTAATGGCTTGTGTCAGTACAGAGAAAGCTGTTGGGTCAGAGCCCTGAGGAATGGGGGGAAATAATAGTGACTGAATGTCACAGCAAACTATACTAATAAAACCATTTAGAAGAGTGTGTCTACAGTACTTGAAAGCAGGGGTCTTTTTGTAGAAAAAAAGGTGCAGAAGTTCATTAGCATAACTCATTAGCATATGCCACGCCCCCTGACATCAGCAGAAGTGTGTCAGAAAAGGCATGTCAGTTTCAGCCCCATTATACCCTATGGGCCATAGAGAACAATGGAGGTAATGGGGGCAACCTGTTTGGGGGCCTGTAGAATTGGACCCCCTGGTCCAATCTTCTTGAAACTTGGTGGGTAGTTTGAGGAGAGGCCCCAGCAGCTACTTTGCAAGTTTGGAGCCTCTCCCTCAAACCCCCTCCCTTCCAGTCGCTTTTAAAGTTGCTGCCGAATTTTGGCGGCAATTCGGCAGCGGACCGAATCAGATCAGAGAATCTGATTCGGCCCCTGGCTGCCCTAGTGGCCACTCCTGAGCAGCCTCGCTCCAGCCCCAACGGACCCCTGCTTAAAAGTACGTGCAGCAAAAAATTGTGCTTGCGGTTCAATATACGGTTTAACAAAAGCAGTACTTTGTGCAACTCTCAACTGAGCATTCAGTTTCTTTGCCTGCTGTTTTAACAAGAAAAAGCAAAGAGAAATTACTCTGGGATCAGCTTGGCAGAACATAACAGAAGATGAACTGGCAATGGCATACTAGCTATAAGATAATGTACCATAATTTGCTTATATTCTTAAAATTTACGGTGAGAGCTTAAGCAATTTCTGTCTTGAGTAGGATGCTTGAGATGCTTACTATCTTTAGAATAAAAGGACAAACTTATTATAAGAGGAATGTACTAAGCCTTATTATATGAATTCTTTGCAAGAATTGTATTGCCAATATTTATTGCAAGCACACAAAATAGCAAGGCAGTCAAGACAATCATAGCAGTATACACAACTTCAGTAACAATATTGATTCCCTTTTGTCTCTCCATCCAATCCCCCCCAATTTTCATGTTTTACAGGATTTGTCTTATTACTGTTGAAAGATGTAACCTCTGCATTTATAGCAATTTAAAAAATGTGTACCATTCAGACCTATAATAAAAAATCCAGAGTGCTCTGTTTATGATGGTTTATAAATTGTACTTTTTTCAAATTATAGTAAAGGAGTTTTAAAAAAATAATAATCAGATTTTCTCTTTTTTATGAACTATGGAGAGGAGGGGATTGCATGATCTCAAGTGAAGATACTGGTTGTGGCCTGATAGTACCATAGCAGCAGCACCAGGTTGGCTGCATTAAACGAGGTCTAAAGAATAAGCAATGGCTTACATCACAGTTGGACCACCAGACTTCTCCACAGTCATCACTTCATTAGACCTTTCAGAAAGCAAAATTATGTCCAAATTTTACCTTTTAATTACTGGAAAGATTTCTCTTTTAGTCTACCATTTAAGACCACCCTACCACGAAAGGTATGGGGAAGAACTGATTCGCCTGCTTGTTGTGCATTTCAGATGCTTTGCTAAGAAGATACAAAGAAAAATGAGTTGTTCAGTCCCAGACACTCACAATTTCAACTGGAGCAATGCTTCTCACAAGCTGCTGGAGCAATGTAGCTTCACAATAAGGAAATTTTCGAACGCACTCTCTGATGAGTTTCTCTTGGTATACTGGAAAACCATCTTTATCTCTGCCTTTTAGTAGGCTGAAAGTATTAGAGCAAGAAATGATAGCCAACAGTCATGGTTTTACTACGAAATACTTCTTTCTTCCATTGTTTGTAGCCCACACTGGCCACCTTCCTTGCCTTCTAGGAAAGTGTAGGCCGAGATTCAGCGTTCTAGCTGGATGTCTACTGCATAAAAGAAAAACTACCAATGCATTTGTATCAAGCATTTACAACTGGTTAGATTCAGATGCAATGCAAGATCATCAATTTTTATTAGAAGAGTAAGCCTTTTTTTTGGCAAACCATAGCTGAATGGGTAGACTGCAGCTTGAAACTATTTTCCAGTTCTGGTTTGGAGACTGAGCAGAAGCCATATTTTTCCAGAACAGATGCTGGAAAACTGGCTTGCTGCAGAACAGGAAAGGGCGATATTTAAGGCCTGCGCTTGTGCAGAGCCAGACCATATTTGAACTGGCATTAGGAAAGTATAATCACACCACAAGGCAAGAAAATAATTGTTCCATCATAATACAACCCCCTTAGGCAGTTGTAACAAAGTGCCTTTTGCTACTGTTGTACTGGGAGTAAAGAATTTCAGAAATTTGTTTCAGTTTACACAAATAGACCGTGGTTGTCAACAGAGATCAGCAACATTTCACTTTAGGGAAATGTTTGGGCTTAAGATACATACTGCTGCCTACCCTCCCCAGTTAAAAGTACCCTCCTACAACTCTGCCTAACAGTAAACATCCCACTGCATCATTTGCCACCACTGCACCAAAGAAACAGATGGAGGAGAAAGGCAGGTAAGCAGAATTGCTAAGGGCAATCAGCAGAGGGGGCCGCAATAAGTTGACAATAGCTACCTGATCCTGCTTAAACAAAAACTGGGAAGAGGAGGAAGTGAGGGCTGTAACTGTAGCCAACAGAACTGGAAGGAAGAGTCAATAAGTAGTGGAAGACCATTTATGAGTAGAACCCCCTCCCATAGTGGAATTCTTTTGGCTCCAATTACAGCCCTCATGATTATTTCAGTAAATCTGGGAGTTTAGATTGACTACACCAGGGATCCTCAACCTTTCTGTGTCTGTGAGCACTTTTGGAATTCTGTCATGTAGTGGGGCAGAACCACAAAACAGCTGCTGTGGGTAGCAGTGCTAACCACAAAATGTCAGGGAGAGGTTATGCATAACTCTGATAGTAGCTCTTCAGCACTTCAGGCAGAATCTCTTGTTTAACAAGACGCCTTGTAAAATTAACATGCTGCTTTTTTAAAACAATTCTTGCATGTATACAAAATAAGTATACCTATAATTAAAAGACCCTCACTGGCAGTATCTGCCTTAGGCATTTGACACACTTATGGAAAAGAAAAAAAATGCTGCTTCTCCTAGCTATCCCTTTTACATGAGCCATTTCATTCACAAGCCCAGCCATTTTTTACCTACACTATTAGTTGCAACAATGATACACAGTGCTGAAGAGCTGGTGAGAACTCCTTGCAGTAAGAGAGGTCCTGGCCAGATTTTGATAGGACCATAAATTATTTTTGAGAAGTGATTAAATTTGGTGTTATCAGCTCCCAACTGAATTACAAAAATACATTAAAATTGGAAAGGTGATGACTTCAGAATAAGCTCCAGTTAGGCACATAAAGCATTGTAGCCATGCTAACCAAAAGTGCTTAGTCAAAAGCAAGCCCCTCTGTGCTTTCAGTAGATTGCTCTGCTATTTGCACAGATAAAGTACTTTACATAAAAACCACTATCAGCATTATACCACAATGCTGAGCCTCCCCCTCAGGTTCCACCTGGCCTTGCCCACTTTCGAAAAAAACACTTGGTGGGTACCAAGAAAGGTGTCAGCGGGCACCACGGTGCCCCCAGATGCTACACGGGGGACCCTTGATCTATGGGCTCCAAAAGGAACTGCCATTTTTTTCTCTTTACCTCTGATTAATCTGTCTTTCCTTTGCATGGGTTGCATGCCACATTGTATATAATTGAGATAACGTCATACCTTTTGATTAATCCATCCAATTTATCTTCATGTTCCTTAAGGAAAAGGATGCATTTCTGGAAAATACAGCTGATGTAGTGCATTTTCACTGCCAGTACTTCGTTCATATCTCTCTGCTTCATGCACTTTTCACAAATGAGGTCCAATACATAGTAGCATTTTTGCAGTGCTTCAACTTCTGTCAGGAGAGGATTCTCTCTCACTAGCAACATTATCTGCAGGAAAGATTAACAAGAGGCTTACCTTAAAATTAGGGCTGTTTCTGAAAAGGTAATTCTAAACAGAAGCTACATATAACTGCTAAGGACGCATCATAATAGCCCTTCTAAAGTCCTGTTGCTCTTGTTTGAACTGGGCTATTTCATCTAATGCAGCTTGTTATTCCATCTAAAGACACTACATTCATACTGTGAACATAGCAGCTTCATTTTGCAATACGTGCACAATGAATGTAGGAGGTAAATATCCCATAAAATTAATTCCACTCTGATGAAAGCAGCCGTTTAGCATCTTTGATAGCCAGCACAGTGCAGTGTTTAGAATGCTGGACTAGGAAGACTCAGGTTCAGTTGTCGATTCAGACATGAAGTTCACCAGATGACCTGGGGACAATTAATCACACTCAGCCTAAGGTTATCATGTGGTGGTGGGGAGAATACTGTTTATGTTTTCCTGAGCTCCTTGGAAGGATGAGATGAAATTACAATACATACCTGCAGCTACAAGACTTCATAGTGACTGTCACACAGCAAACGCATCCTAATACTTTCATTGTTATTCAAGTCATCATGAGATTTTGAGCAGCAGAAGTAAGATAAAGACCTATCTATACAGTCAGGAGCTTCTTGAGTGCACTTCAAGGCTTAATTTATATGCTACAGGGAAAGAGATCCAAGTTTAAAAAGAAACCACACACCCCAGGTAAAGCATTTCTCTTCAATGCAGAGGAGAGTTTTTCCACTGTTAAGCCTATGTAATACAAATATTTTGCCGTATAAGAGTTAAGTGCCAAAGCAGCTGTGTGCCTGACTTCTGCATGTCTCAAGAACAAACTCAGATTCATGTTTTAGCCACAGGCCAAATGTAAATCCAATTCCATGGGTAAATACTTCCTTTAAAGGATTTACTTTAGTTATTTGAAATATTTATATGTCCGCCTTTCTCCTGACCAACTCAGGATCCATTAAAATACAATAAAAATATACACAGTCAAACATTGCAATGATAAATCTTAACATACCTTGCGGACAGCTAAAAAGATCCTGTTTACCATATTTAGACTGCCTCCAAATACTCTCTGGCGTAACTGTTTTACAGCTTCACTGGAAAGCCAGGACACTTTTCCACAAGCATGAGTCAGTCACTGGACAATTCACAACCTGGGCTGTTGCAGAATATGTTTAGATAAAAGAGGCACTGACAATAGCACCAGTGTTCCCTCTAAGCTGAGTTAGTGTGAGCTAGCTCACAGTATCTTAGCCTCTGGCTCACACTTTTTTGTCTTAGCTCAGGAAGGATGACTCCGGAGCAAACAAATTTATGCAGTAGCCAAATTGCTCGCTCACAACTTTAATGCCAGTAGCTCACAAGGTAGAATTTTTGCTCACAAGACTCCACAGCTTAGAGGGAGTGTTGAATAGCACTCTCTGAACAAACAAGGCCAGCTGCATGGGAAGATGCAGGAAGGTTTTTCAAAAATGTGAGACCCAAAGGTCAGTAGTAGCACCTTGAACTGGACCCCGAAACGAAAAAGGACTGACTTTATCAGCAAGCTCCAGGTTATTTAGTGTAAGGCCAGATATACAAGCCATAGTATACCTTGACTGGATGCAAATTAGTAGTTGTGATGATCTTATGCAGAGGCCCAGCTAACTTAACTGGAAGTTTTGGTTCTTTATCTAGTCCTTGTGGTTTTGTGTAGTAGTCTAGCCTTTCTCGAGAAAAGAAGTTGTTGATAACAGTTACACAATCGTGCTGACCTTAAAAACAAAACAAAACACAGTATTATGCATCTTTAGGAAGGAAAAAAAGGCCAACAAATCAACACCTGAAGCCAATCATGCTGAAGTGATAGAGGTTAATTGTTTACCAAAAAACCCTAACAAATCATTATACACTTTTTGTGTCAAGCCGTGATAAGAGCTAGAATTGTGAACTTTATGATGACGGTGCAAAACGTGTTCTGTGCAAAGGCCAAATCATATGATAGGCAAATTAAAGCAAGGAGGCTACTGCGGTTTCTGCGTAATAAACGTAGAACTAAAACACTTAGTCAACTGTGACAAACTACAAAGACAGTATTTCAATATTAACTAGTGATCTGTGGTTCTGTGGGGCCATTTAAACATTTTAAAAAGCTACTTCTGTAAGAGGACACAATACTGAAACCCCTTACTGTTTCTAAGAATTACAGGATATGGCCTGGAATTAAACTAAAATTCTATTACAGTGATCCTGCACAGTTCCTTTCAAGGAAAACAATTACAGATAATTTATCTGCAGTTCCGGAGCAGGCTAAATGGCTTACTGGTTACTGTTCTATACCCCATTAAAAAGCAAAAGCAAACAGGAGGCATAGAACATGAGACAGTGCATTTATAATAATACACAGCCCTAATTACAAACCCACCATTTTGAGCTTATGGTATATCCTTTGTATATTTTCCAAGTTGCATGCTTGTTTCACACTGTGCACAGGTTTGTTAGTTTTTTATTATAGTATTTAGAGGTGACAGAACTCTTTAAGGGTAAGACACAATGCTTAAATAAGGTACAAATTTCTCTCAGCAGGAAACTGACTTGAGCACAAAGCGACTTTAAACCAAAAGAGAGAAATATTTCAGAGTTAAGGTTCTGAACTCGGACCTAGTTTTATAGGCTTGAAATTTTTCTTGGTCAATGAACTAATTCAATCTAAGAAACAAGGAGAGTGCCATATTGTACTGGTAACCAGTCAAGGATGTCATCCCTTTTGGAAGATACGTTGGTGTCGCATATAGAAAGCAGCTCACATGAAATTATATAATTATATTTTGCCCAATTTTTTAAGCAGATGGTTGGATGACAGTTTGTCTTTTCAGAGAAACTAGTGGCAAAATTCCCTGTCAAGACTGGCAACTGCATTACAAAGAAGATGACTGAATAGTTTCTCTCAAGGACTACTCAGTATTTATTGGATGTAGGGCACAGGAAGTCCTTAAAATCCACTGTAGATGCTGAATCAAATTCTGAGCAGTCACTTATGCCCAATTTTTCAAACATTTTCACATCTCATGCCTAAAGACAACTAGTAAACAGGGGGATTCAAGTCATGTTGTGAGCCGCCTTGAGCCAGTTCGCTGGAAAGGCGGGGTAGAAATGTGAAAAATAAATAAATAAATAAATAAACTAGCTGCATTACAGTGACTACTTTATATCCAAACATGTATAATTAAGTGGAAAGTGGTTAATGCTACATAGATTAGATACAATCAAAATTAGGTCAAGCACCATCATCCCATAGCCTCAGTGAAAGCTAGGATGTGAGGATGCTTCATTTACCTACAAAGGCAGCCATCTGAGCAGCAGTCCTTCCCACGGAGTTGACAACATCTGTCTCTGCTCCAGCCTCGAGCATCATCCAGGTAATTTCTTTGTTGCCTAATGTAAAAAAGAAGAAAGCTTACATTTCTAGAAGGCTGTATAGAAAATTGTTGCCTAAAATGGTCGGTGGGTTTTATTTTAAAAAAAAGAACTTTAAAGCGGAAGAGGGTCTGATACATGTCTTAAATAAATAAAAAACGTGTGGAACTTTATTAAAAGCATCTTAGGTTGCTCTCATGGAAGATTAAGTGGCAATTCTTTAGAATCAAAGAATCAGATTTACTCTTGCCAGGGTCAACCCTGCTATCAGTCAGCAAAACCCATTCCCATCAAGTGCTTGTAGCTATCTAGTCTACTCCCAGTGGGCACCATTAGATAACCAAACTGATCGGTTGATCAAGTTGAATAGGGCTTTCTGACTTTTAGGAGAAAACAGTGCTGCATCTTCCCACGTGAAAACAGAAATTCAAGTGATGCTCACTGGGACCAAAAATTCCAACTTCTAGCGTAGGCTAATGAGGTCTGAACGTGCTGAGAAAAGATCTTAGGGTCGTAGGGAATAGCTCAGTGAAAGTGTCAACCCAATGTGCTACAGCAGTGAAAAAGGCAAACTTTGTGTTAAGGATTATTAGGAAAGGGATTGAGAATAAAACAGCCGATATTGTAATGTCCCTATATAGCTCTATGGTGCAGCCTCATTTGGAATAATTGTCACCACCTCCAACTCACCTAGACCAGGTAAGCAGGGGCAGGTTTCAGGGTCAAACAAACAACTTAACAAACAACCTAGAAAGCCTACAGCCTTCACAGGTTATTGGTATGCTGCCACCAGATTCTCTCAGTCTACACCCCACCAGCTGAGAATAGACAATCAAACTTCCCAGCCTCTCAGGGCACTCAAAGTCAAACAGTTAAAAGGGTAGCAATGTGGTCTTCAGGTCTAAGGCACTTGGAGAAAGCCTATTACGGTTGCAAGAAATCAAGGCACAGGTCAGGTAAAATATAATGTTTGTTTATTAAGTAATAAATGCAAGAATATATAAAACACAAGACTAGACTTGAAAGGAGAGGGTAAAACAACAAACTCCTAAGCTTAACCAGCCTAGCTATAACACAGTCAGGTTCAGTTACTCACAGGTTCAAGACAGGACAAGAGACAGTTTGTAATCCATAAAGTCAGGCAGGCCTTCCAGGCCTTTGGTCACGGTATCATTCTGACTAACAGCATCCCACTTGACCTACCAGGCCCAGGTAGAATTTGCTAGCCCCGAATCTAATGTCCAGGGTACTTTTATAGGCAATATGGCTTCTGAGCTGGTCATGGCCAGTAACCAATCAGAAGTCATAGGCATGATGTAACTCATCAATTAGCTGCTAAAACAAGCACGTTCTTTGTTCATGGGAAGAGGGCTCGTTACTGCAGTTAACAAGCTTGCTTCCCCCATCCAGGTGTAAATCATTCTAATTGGGTTGGAATGCAAAGTGGAGCTTCACTGATAAGCAAGCGTTAGGGAGGCAAGGTCAGTATGGTCAGTATGGCCTCCCGTTATCTGTGGTATGTTATTCTAACTCAAGGAAAACACTTACAGTCTCATGGCCATATTTTTTTGCTGTTGCTGGAGAGGCCTTTTGCACCAGGCCTCAAACATTGGTCTGAACCAAAGTTTAAGAAATAGACTCTAGAAGGGAAAAATGCATTACAATAATATATACAGTTCTGGTCATTGTATCTCAAAAAGGACACTGCGGAACTGGAAAAAGTGCAGAGGAGGGTGACCATGATTAAGGGATTGGAGCACATTTCCTATGAGGAAAGGCCGAAGAGTCTGAGACTTTTCAGTTTAGAAAAAAGACAAGGGGGAACATGATAGAAGTTTACAAAATTATGCATGGGGTGGAGAAAATCAATAAAGAGACATTTTTCTCCCTCTCCAAAAACACTAAAACTCAAGGGCATCCAATTAAGCTGATGGGCAGTAGGTTCAGGACGTACAAAAAGAAATACTACTTTATACAGAGAAATTAAAATCTGGAATAAACAGCTTTAAATGAGGATTGGATAGATTCACAGAGGATAGGTCTATCAATGGCTAGTAGCCATGGTGACTGAGGGGAACCTCCACATTCAGAAGCACTAAGCCTCTAAATCCCAGAGCCAGGAGGCAACATCAGGGGAAGGCCTCTTTGCCCTGTTGTTGGCCATCCAAAGGAACTGGTTGACCACTGTGTGAGACAGGATGCTGGACTACTGGTCTGATCCAGCAGGGCTCTTCTTATGTTATAAAATAAAGAAGATATAAATTAGTATTTCCACAGCAAGATGGGTTTTTTTTCTTTTGAGGGTCAGAGAACAAAGTTTTTATCCAGTTTTTTTTTAAAGCTGTGTATTAATGTATCAATAAAAGTTAACACAAAGATGAAAGAAAATATGCTGATACAACTATGGGCCTCAGTCTGAAGCAATCCTCCTACTCATATAGTGGCATCGCTATATGAATAGCGCTGTATTCAGATATGAACAGCAGTTTAAATGGGCATCAGAATAATCTCATGGACCTGGAAAATCTGGGTTCAACTCACATGTAAAGGCCTAATTACGTTACGTTTCCTTATAGTCTGCACAATCAGATCTGTGCCTGGAGCCCTATGATAGGAGCTCAATTCCCATGCAAATGTGGGCCTGATTCATACTGAGACTATGGCACACGAAAAGGGCTTTCAAATGGATATGAATAAATATTGATTCTGAAACACTTAGAATGTGTTTTGCAGATGAAATGTTAAACCCCAAGTTACTTTAGATCCTCCTCTCCAACATACTAGATTTGTAGAATCCAAATAGTTGGTCCCCCACCTTCATTCCAAAGTAGTACAGTCATCAGCAGATGTATATCACATGGGAATGCTAATTATCTACTTGGATCTTATTTTGGGGGGATTTATTAGAGATGTCTTAAGCAAGACACGTAATCCAGGAAGGAAGCACACCCTTTCTGTTACTCAAAATCTGGACCAGCATGTTAAGAAATAAAGATACAATCAAATGAATCTGAGCCAGAAAAATAATTTAATTCTGAATACCGGCTGCTCTGATTACTCTGCTTCTTGGCGCTCTAGAACAAGATAGTAACAAGATGTCTACATCTCATGTATCTGATGGAATTCCTGTGCCAAAATAATGAAATCAATTACTGCTACAAGATGTCACTCTGAGCCACCAACTTCTAGTGCAGAATGCAATGGCTCTCTAACATTTCTGTACTGCGGTTCATGATCTTACAGTCTTACTGTGGAAAAACACCTGGACAACATCCAATCCTCCCTCCCACAAAATGTTTATGTATTAATATTGTTTATCATTTGTCTGTCATCGCTGCACCTTTGACATAATAAACTGTCCTTTTGCTAGAGAAAGACAATTTATCAGACCCTGGAATCCAAAACAATTTAAACTTTTTTACCCTGTAAGGAAATATTGCAACTAAGCCCTGAGATTTCCCCACCCAGAGAGCTAATACGATGTAGACAGATAATATTTTATTTTGGCCTAAGAAAAGTTTTGTTAACTTACATCAAAATAACAACACCCCCATATAAAAACTGTATATCTTTACCCTTCATTCAAAGAACATAAGGCAAGACATGTTGTTCTTCCCTGTCCATTTATCCTCATGACAACCCTGCAAGGCAGTTTAGGCTAGCAGAAAAGGTCACCCACTAAGTTTCGTGGAGAGTGAAGATTTGAACCTAGGTATCTCAGCATGCTTCCAGCACCACACTGGCTAATAATATCTGGTATGAAATGAACAGCCTCTCATTACATGGGGTAGCTAAGACCGATTTCCCACAAGGCGCTGCCCCGGCATAGTTCTTCTGGTTTCCCCGATTGCCTGCTTCAATTTCACACTATTTGCCGCAGGGCGCATTTTGACCCACGGCTTCATGCAATTTCCCCCGCAGTTTCAGCAATCCTGTTTTTTGAGGATCACTGAAGCCGTGGAGGAAATCAGGCGGGGTGCATTATGACCCGCGGCAAATAGTGGGACATTCAAGCAGGCAATCGGGGCAAAGGGAAGAATGATGCCAGGGCAGTGCCTTGTGGGAAATCGGTCTAAATTTTAAGAAAGTGCTGAAAACACTCAAGTCACTGCTGCCTGTCTTTGTTACTGGATGAAGACAGCTTGTTCCAGTACCAAATTCACATGATACTGGTACCCAATTTTGCATTTTCCCTCAATAAAATATTGATATGCTAATTCCTAGCCTACAGCAATTTTGTTCCTTTTTCAAAGAAATAAAAGCAGAATTTATCTTACAAATGCCACCTGCACAGTGCAAAATATATTTCACAATCTTGGACTAAACGCAAGTGAACTTGTACTGCACTAACTTACCTGTCTGAATAGGACCTTTCTTTCATCTGGTCTCAAAACACCGTACATCATGACTGACGTTCCTGTCACCTACTTGCCTACAATTACATGTCTCCTTTCACCACCTCCAAGAACCAGGCAAATTTAAAGAAAGCCATTTCATGCAATTTTCCATTAGTAGATCCTTTAAGTTATCCCTGAGATAATTTCTGGCAAGATATACTTCTCCAAATAAGCAAGATACCTGCTTCAGCTTTATTAGACCACAAAAGGAAGTTTTTCCAAAGCTGGGGAGTAGTTGTGTCACCAAGAACAGATATTTGGTGTCCTATTACAAGCCACTCCCCACCAATGGGGCAGTTGCTGTGGAAGTGAGATCAATTATCCAAAGTAACTGAATCTCCAGTAACCCTCCACATCGGCAGACTGAAAATAATATATTTGAACAAGGCTCAGACTACCACAGCCCGTGCTCAGAACTGGCATCACGCCAACAGTTGTGAAACTACACCCAGCAAGAGCAATTTGGCTGTGCGGGAACCTTTGCCTAAACAGTATAAGACCATCCAGCATATCCAAAGGAAGAAAGCATACCTGAAAGCCCAGCAAACATCAAGGCAGTATATCCCTGCTCGTGTTCATTGCAGTTTACGTCAGCACCGTGTCGCAACAACAATTTGCACATGTCAACTTTCCCTTTGTACGCTGCATGCATCAGAGGGGTCATACCATGCTAATAAAAGATGGAAAAAAATAAATACAAAAGTTTTAAACATATATTTGTATTCTCTTCTACTGGTGTTTAAATGCATAATGCTGATCTGCTACATGGGTTGATGCAAGAAAAGCAACCTGTGACAAACCACTGGAACAAAAAGGCTATATGCCTAGCAAACTAATTTTATGTTCTTTTTGTTACACTAGGTCATCAGAATGCTTTTAAGTATGTTCTCTCTATTCAATTAAGCTTTGAAAAACCAAGTTACTTCTTCCCATTTGTCAAAAGATACCTTTGTAGTATTCAACTTTAATGATATTATGTGTGTCGTCCCCCCCCCCCCCCGCCCGCCCATTTGCTTACTCAACTGGGAACACTGCTGTTTGTAAAGCTTTTCAGTTTTCATTTCTGTAAGGGCAAATACATCAGCAGGCCAGGTTTCTTAACTGAATAATATGTCTCCTTATCTAGATCAAAGATACAAGTAATTAAGCTGATCAGTTACAAAGCAACAGTAGTTCAGATTCTTTATTTTTAAAAGGAAGGCATGTGCAATCACATGGCTGAATTAAAGACTGAACATTTGAAGCTGCTTTACAATGAGTCAGACCACTGGTCTGCCTAGGTCAGCACCACCTACTGTAGCTGGCAATGCCTCTGCAAAATATAAGACAGACAATGATCTTTCCTCAACACTTATTACCTGGTAACTTGTTTTTATTCAGCTGTAGCAGGGGCTGATATGGAACTTTCTACATGTGAAATATGTGCTCAGTCTAGGGTTACGAGATATCCTCCTTTTTTTGTGTGTCCATCCTCTTTGGGCTCCTTTTAACAAACTGATGAAAATGTCATCTATTGGGGTTGGAATGTTAGGAATATTCCTAATTAGCAATTATTACAGCTTAACTGGCAGGGGTATTTAAAAAGAGACTTGTCATAGTGATCACTTGTTTGAAGTAGTCAGTCAGGAAATATGGCCTCTTTTTTTGCTTTTCAAAATATGGTAACCCCTAGCTCTGTCTTGAGCTGTGACCAGTCACCAAACCTACACACTGTAGTACTTAACTAGGTGTAATTAGACATTATTTAACCACAACCAAGCAGGGGTCCATTGGGACCGGAGCGAGGCGGAGCGAAGCCCCGCCAGCTCAGGAGTGGCCACTAGAGCAGCCATGGGCTGAATCAGATTCTCTGATCTAATTCAGCCAGCTGCCGAATTGCCGCCGAAATTCAGCGGCAACTTTAAAAGTGACTGGAGGGGAGGGGGTTTGAGGGAGAGGCTCCAAACTTGCAGGGTAGCTGCTGGGGCCTCTCCCCCAAATACCCACCAAGTTTCAAGAAGATTGGACCAGGGGGTCCAATTCTACAGGCCCCCAAACAGGTTGCCCCCATTCCCTCCATTGTTCTCTATGGTAGAAAAAAAGGTAACGTTTTTTCCCACCATAGAGAACAATGGAGGGGATGGGACAACCTGTTTGGGGGCCCATAGAATTGGACCCTGTGGTCCAATCTTCTTGAAACTTGGTGGGTATTTCGAGGAGAGGCCCAAGCAGCTACCCTGCAAGTTTGGAGCCTCTCCCACAAATCCCCTTTCTTCCAGCCCCTCATATACCCTATGAGTTTTTGCCATTGATTTCAATGGCCCATAGGGTATAATGGGGCTGAAACTGACATTCCCTTTCTGACACACTTCCAGTGATGTCAAGGGATGTGGCATATGCTAATGAGTTATGCTAATGAGTTATGCTAATGAGATCCTACAGCTCTTTTTCTACGAAAGGACCCCTGCAACCAAGTAAACCATCCACAGAAATCAGAGTGATAAAATTCAAACTCCCCTTTAAAAGACAAGGAGCTGATCACTTCCATCTGATCACAAGAAAAATGATGCTAAGGACACTCAAAGACAGAGTGGGTACTGGATACCATTGTGAAGTATAATAAGAAAGTCACGATACAGGTTTATGGGCACCAACATTACTAGCTTTAGCAGTTGACTGTAGCAGCTGTGAGTGCTGCTGCTTTTTACTCATATCTAGGGAAATGTCCATATTATGATGTGTAGGCTGTATGTGTGTGAGGAAGGCATCTGAAAAGCGCAGAATGCTTCTGTGCACTCACAGATACACTGAACTTTGTGACAGGACTCCCTTCAGTGAGGCTGGACTATCCAGTGTCAGAGGAAAAAAAGGCAAGCTTTGTCCTCATAACAACATTGTCCCTAAATGCAGCACTTTGAGTACTGATTTCCATATGACTGAGTTCACAAGGGAATGCTGTCACAGCCATATACTGCTTGCTTGTTTTCTTCTCTTCCCACAGACAACATTCCTACTCGAGGCTGTGGTGTGGTACAGAAGGAGTTCCAGCCCCCCCCCCGCCTGTTACTGCAAAGAAAAAAGGTTGGGGGGGCAGTTATTGTCTCTTCGCAGAACATGACAGTCTTCCCCCAATAGGCCAAAAAGTCTTCCCACATACAGTTTTAGTTCAGGGTAACAGTAAGGGCGGGGGGAGCTAGAACTCCTCCTGCACTGGGCTACAGTTTTGATCTAGAGTGAGAAAAGGGATGCATGGGAAGATCATATCAGTCATGTATGGGCTCCTCAAGATCTCATACTTTGTGAACTCTCTTGTGGAAATAACCTTAATTCCTTGCATTTATAGTAGCAATCATAGAAAAGAGAAAGTGCTCTACTTGGAACACTATTGCTTCCTGCCCCTGATGGCACCAGCAATCAAGGATCAGGTTGCTCTGATCTCCATGACATCCAGGGTTCTATTTCTTGGTCATTATAGTTTTCTTTATTGGTCAAAGAGGATGTCCACCATACAGACAGCCTGAGCTATGTGAAAGTTTATGATTTTTGCCATATAGGTTTGCCAACCTTCATGTGGGGCCTAGAAATCTCTATCTATTACAACTGAAGGCTAAACAACAGAGATCAGTCCCCCTGCACGACATGGCTGCTTTGGAGGGTACCCTGCTGAGGTCCCTCCCTTCCCTAAACAACACCACCACAAGCTCCCACCCAGAGCTGGCAACCAATGTTCCCTCTAAGCTGTGGAGTATTGTGAGCAAAAATTCTACTTTGTGAGCTACTGGAATTAAAGTTGTGAGCAAGCAATTTGGCTACTGCATAAATCAGTTTGCTCTGGAACCATCCTTCCTGAGCCAAGACAAAAATATGTGAGCCAGAGGCTAAAAAACTGTACACTAGCTCACACTAACTCAGCTTAGAGGAAACACTGCTGGCAATCCTACTGCAATGCATTTATACCGTTACAAAAGAACTCTTCATATTTGACATTCTAATATAGTAATTTCTATTAAAAAAGCAAGCTTTATTATTAGAAAAACCATCACATCAGTCCTATTTTCTTGTATTTCTTTAAGAGTAGAAAATTGTCCTTTTAAACAGCAATTCACATATTTTGTTTATATTATGTACTGTGTATTTAAAAAGCCAACAAGGCTTTGCAATGAATAAATGCGCTTAGGGGATCTGCCTAAGTTATTTCTAATTTCCAGCAATTTTGTTGTGTGTTCATTATAAAAAGCTTTAAAAAAATCATTCAAGTTACATACTTATTTTTACCTCATGCTGAGAATATTACTAAAGCTTGAAATTAGTGGAAGAAAATGCAGTACACGAAGCTCATTAAGTAGAAGCAAGGTATGTATGTGCAGGCCACCTGCCTAGAAAGCCGGCCTTAGTTTCCCCGCCTTAATATAGCCCTTACAAATTTAGAATTTAGATGAAAAGAATAAATTATCCATAAGCATTTTCTGAAGAAAGCTACTGAAGTACCAAGTATGCCATTATACCTCTTTTGTGAATGTTAAAAATAACTGGGGAATATCCACACACTGAGAAAAAGACATTAATGTTCAGATGTACTAGGTTGTTATAAGTACAGTAAAAGTCACACGTAGGCCATATTCAGATGTAACCATAAAACCTCTGTTTTGGAATGGGCAAGAACATTGCTTGCCATTATCATATACTCCCTTCCTCTTCTTCCCTGCCCTATATGCAGCTGGGCATTAATTTGTTAATTTTTTTATCAAATAATGTCCAAGTATTTTAGAACATTAATTATTAGACTAATCACCAACAGGTTTAACATTTATGCTAATTACAAAAAGATAACCTCCATTGTGAAACAATGAAATTAATTTGTCATTTTATTATAAGTGACTTTTCCACAAATGGCAGTTTGTGAACACATGAAGCTGCCTAATACTGGAGAAGACCATTGGTCTATCCACTTAAGCATTGTCTAGTCTCATTGGCAGTATGCAGATGATATGCTTCCAACAGATCCCAGGGAGGCTAGGTACTACTGGTAGGCAGAAAGACTGACCTAGTAATTGAGGCATTTCCTGTTCTAGATGGGGGTTACACTCCCCATAAAAGAAGAGGTTCAAGCTTGGGAATGCTGCTGGACCTGGGCTTTTTGTTGAATAAACAGCTAGTAGCAGCAGCCCAGAGCACCTTTCACCAGCTTCAGCTGCTTTTCCTAGGTAAAAAAGGGTCTTGACATTGTATTGCATGCCATAGTAACATCTGGATCGGACTACTGTAATTCATTCTACTCTACATGGGGCTGCCCTTACACAGTATATGGAAGCTACAGCTGGTACAGAATGCTGCAGCCAAAACATTGACTGGAGTGGGCTGTAAGGACCATGTCTCTCCAGTCTGGTTTCATTTACACTGGCTCCCAGTTTGTTTCTATGCCAATCCATGATAATGGTATTGACCTACACAGCTTGGGACCAGTTTATCTTAAGGACCACCTATTCCCATATTAACCTCCCTGGCCATTACAGTCATCTTCGAGGACCTTGCCTCGGATGCTCCCATTGTCTGAAGCTAGACAGGTGGCAATCCAACAAAAAGCCTTCTCAGTTGTTGCACCAAAATTGGAATTCCTTCCCCAGGGAGATCTGTCTCCCCCCTTTAATTATCATATTTTGCCAACATGTGAAGACCTTTTATTTCATCTGGCACTGACCTCCCTTCCTGTTTAAGACTTTGTTGTATGCATGCTGGTTTTCAAGTTGGTTTTAATGCTTTTGAACTGTTTGCCACCTTAACAGCCCTATTAGGATGGAAAGGTGAGAATTCTTTGAATTAAAGTTTAAGAGCTGTTCTTGGACATGTTCTTGGACAATTTTCAGATACCTCTCCAGAATGTGAATATCAAAATATCTGAACCTCAGCAGGCAGCACAACAAACAAGCTGCAGGGAGGCCTATGCCATGCCAGCAGGGTGGGAAAGAGGAACTGCTTTCTGCAGTGGCTCATAGTAAAGGCTGGAGGCTGTGCTGGAGAGCACTTTTATTAATGTTGGTTCTTTAAACAAGTGTGGCACAGCTGGTGGCAGCAGCTTCAAGAGGGCAAAAGCGTTATTGCCTGAGAAGAAATTTAAATGGTGACTCAGAAGAAGAAGAAAAGAAGAGATTGGATTTATATCACTTAGGAGTCTCACTTAGGAGTCTCAGAGTGGCTTACAAACTCCTTTCCCTCCCCCTCCCCACAACAGACACCCTGTGAGGTAGGTGGGGCTGAGAGAGCTCTGAGACAACTGTCCTTGAGAGAACAGCTGGTACAGAGCTATGGCTTGCCCAAGGTCATCTAGCAGGAACAAGTGGAGGAGTGGGGAATCAAACCCGGTTCTCCCAGATTAGAGTCCGCGCACTTAACCACTACACTAAACTGGCTCTTAGATGAGGCTGGAATCAGTGAATATCTGGCTGACTGCGAGCTTCTAGTCTCTGTGAATGAGCAGAATGAACAGTACATGGCAGTGCTTTTAGAGGGTGATGCCAAAACATTTTACCTGCAGCTTCCCAATGCAAATCATGGCTTCTACAAGCAGCTCTGCAAGCACTTAAAAGAAGTATCAGGGTGACCATGGCCCTGCCATTCTTAAATTCAACAAGGAATAGCAAGCAAGGAGGAGGAAAGAATAGGAACTTCTGCATACTTATTTAAATGCTCTGAGAAGGCTATTTGATAGAGCTTTCCCTGTTCCTCAGTAGGTGACAATTTAAATGAAGCTGATCCCACCCAACTGAATGTGGAGTTGGCTATGCAGACAGGGACTTGTACCCAGTGCCAGGCCATGAAGGAATCTCGTGAGAAAAGCCAGTTTATAGATGGATTAACAGGTGAGCTTCACAGACTCTCTCTCTCTCTCTCTTTTTAAAAAGATGCCACTTTAGACTAACCACTGAACTATACTGTGCACAGAATGCAGAGTGTGGAAGTATTTTTCTTAATGGTATTCTACTGTTAAGCCCCAGAATGACTTTTTCACAACACCTGCAGCCTTCCAGGAACAAGTTGCCAGAGCAGTGGCTGAACAGATAGAAAAAGCCCACTTGCAGACAATTAACAAGCTGTCTTGGAAGGAAAAAAACAGCAGCAGTTCCCCAAGGGGTTCTCAAGCCAAACAACATCTGCCAACAATGTAGAGGAAAAGGTCACTGGAAGTGGAATTGTCCAGGCAAAGAAAAGATGCACCAAGGAAACTAAAAGTTGCTAATGTAGAAGGGCCACCAGCAGCAACGATAAAAACTGCCCTGATGAACAGCAGGCCAGGCACCTGCTACTGTGTGAATAGCAACACTGGTTGCTGGGAAATGTCAATGATGGTGGATTCAGGCTCTGAAATAAGCCTCACCCACAGTGAGTATCCAGCTCTGAATGGAAAGGAAATGGATGCAGATGGGGTTAAACTGGTGACTATTGATAACAAGCTCTGTGAGAAAGAGTAATTGGGCTTGCAGTGATGTTGGAGATGCTACAGCAGGGGTGTCAAACTCATTTGTTATGAGCACTGACATAAATGAGACCTTGCTGGGCCAGGCGATCTGTATCATAAAATGTAATGCCAGGTAGTGGAAATAGAAACTTTATAAAGGACACAAAGATTTTTTTAACTTAAAATAAGAACATGCTTATAACATTAGCAGTCTTGCAATATTTTGTTTATTTAACATTCTCTGATAACTGATATCTCTTGCTCTGAATTATTGCATCAAAATGTCTGTGCTGTAGCAATCTTGAGTATGCTGTTCAGGTGTGTACCTGTAAGCTGCAAAACTACTTTTGATTTATTCATTCATTACAGGAAACTCATGCTCAGTGTTCTGAGCCTAGGATCCAGGGGAAAACATGAAATGGCTGGGCATCATGAGCTTTTGTACATAAATTGCTTTGTGTGCTGGTCAAGAACATGAGAAGGCATCCTAACACAGACTGAGGGCTATGTGTTTGTCTACAAAACTATAGCCTTCCCCAGAGAAATAACAACAACTCCTATGAAGCAGTGCAAGAACAGAAAGACAGCAATGTATAGTGGTCAGTATCAGCCTACTATCTGGGAAGTCTAAATTCAAAATCCCCATGCTACAAAGGGAATGTGATGGGTGAACTTGGTCTGAACACATACTCTCAGCTTAATCCATGTCACCGGCTTGTTGTTATTCCTCATCTAAATAGTTCACATTGCTTTCCCACTGAGAAAGACTGGATCATGAAGGCTTAAATACAGTGAAAAAGAGGAGGGGAACCGAGTTGCACCCAGGAGAGTCCTAGCATAATGAGCCCAACCAAACACTCTCTTTCTTTCTTCTCTGTAGCAAGGCCAAAAGCTCATACCTTGAATAAAACTTCGTTGGTCTTAAAAGTGCTCTGTATCTCTCCTGGGTGATTGAGGCAGCTGAGCAAAGCAAGGCATGAGGAAGGGGAGGAGCCTCAGCCAATGGAGGGAAAGAAAGGCTTGCCTTTGTCTCCTGTGCAAATGAAGCAGCCTGATCAGGAAGGAAGCTCTGGCTCATTCCCTCCCTCCCCCTGGGAGGAGCGGGAGGAGCCTCAGCCAGTGCAGGGAACAGAGACTTGCCTATCTATGTTTCTTGTGCGATGGATAGTCTGGTAAAGCAAGCTGTGATGCAGAAGAACTGGAGAAAGAAGCAGGTAGCCAGTTCCTTGTGGGTTGCATAGGAGCCCTCCAAGGGCCTGATCTGGCCCACTGTCCGCATGTTTGACACCCCTGCTCTAGAGACTACATGCATTGTTATAGTCAGCACAGAGATTTCTACTGCAGTTGTTCTGGGGTACCTCAAGGATGCCTTGACTATCCAAAGAACACATTTGTTCTGTGTTAGCTGGTACAGTGGTGCTATCCTCTCTGAGAAATCTTTTACCTATCTTCTGTAGAAACCACAGAACCAGAGGAATCTGTACACATCTTCCAAAGCTGTTGGAATCTTCCAGTTTTTCATCATATCTAGTTTTTGGGGTTGGGGCTCCAGCCCATTCTCACTAGCAATATGTCCCAGGAACATGATAATGATAAAGGCCCTTATTCCCTGCCAGTTTAAATCCAGATTCTGAACAGTTTCAGAATCCTTTCCAAACCACCACCACCCCGAAAAAACCCCACATTCCTCTTATTTTTATAGAAATGAATTAATCTAGATAGATGAAGATGTCTCCGAAGGCAAGAAAGAAAGGAGAGAGAGAGAGAGAGAGAGAGAGGGGGGGGGGAAGGGGGGAAGGGGGGAAGGGGGGAAGGGAGGGAGGGAGGGAGGGAGGGAGGGAGGGAGGGAGGGAGGGAGGAAGGAAGGAAGGAAGGAAGGAAGGAAGGAAGGAAGGAAGGGCGAGCTGGCAGCAAGGGGACAGCTACTACTCCAAGCCTCAAAAATGCCACTATTCTGGGAGGGTAGCTTCAGTGGTGGCTGAAGCCTTCAGAAGTCTGGTCGGCGGAACAAGGACCTTTCCAGGGGATGGGGTCATTTTGCTGCAGCCATGACACAAGCAGGCATTCCCCCATGGGGGGGGGGGCTGGCACCAACTCCCAGAGCTGCGCTCCCCTGAGCTCCTGCTTGAAATGACCCCTGAAAATCACTTTAAAAAGTTGCTCCAGACATTTTATTCAGTTTATCTGCTGTGTTTGGCAATGGATAAATATCCTGAACGGGATTTGTGTGTGTGTGTGTTTAGTGTTCTGTACTCCACACAGATCCTCAAATCTCCATTAGCTTTCTTTACAATGACTACTGGGAAAGCCCAGGATGCTACAGAATAAGTTTGATTTGTGTTTAAAAATCTACAGGCTCTATACCCACATTCCAGCACAAAATTAGGCACAGACTTTACACTGGATTGTGGCCAGTGTTTGCAAGATGTTAGTTTGAATGCACAAAATGTATTGGTGGTGATCAGTATTCTAAAAGGGAAGTTGATCTATAAGTATCCTACAAACTTCCTCCCACAGTACCCACTCAACAGACCCACCTTTGAAACAAGATGAGGTCAAAGCAGCCAACTAAGCCTGTTATACAATACACTAATTTTTTCATAAATTTATGAATACTTGAATATGAATAATACAATCCACATAAATGCGACAATAATAAAAGTTCCAGCGCCTGCCGCACAATAAATAATTTGTTCACATTGTGACCATTAAGATGAGGTATTTTGGATTCAACAAAATCTGCATATTTGCTCCCTTTGTTTGTTTAGGCATTTATATCCCACTTTTCTCCCCACTGGAGACCCATTCAGAAACACATTTAGTTGTCATTTACCTCATCCAAACAGTTGACTCGAACATTCTTGTTGCCTAGTAGCCTTGCAGCTTCTTCAGTGTTTCCTAAATAAATAAATAAGTAAAATTAACAAATTCTGAAGACTAATTTTTTTAAAGCAGCAGCAGAATAATCCCAAGCTGTCTTCACCCTTAAGCAAGATTTGTTCCACTTCAAAGCCTAGTTAACATATCCTAGTAAAGCAGGGAACTAAGTAAACATTATTTTTATCAATGTAATTTCACTCCCATTTTTTAAACCATATGGTTCTCAAAGACCTCAGCACATTATTGAACTTTTTCTTGCTCCAATTCTATTCCCCTCCTCCTGGGACCAAGCAAAAAAGTTATGGTTAAGACAGGTATATCAGCTACAGTAAAGGCAGGATTCAAAATCTGATTCAGGGAAAGGCTGATGTGGGGAAGCATGCATTTCTGCAGGCAGTTTCTAGTGTCTTAGCCATGGTTGACAGACTGAGCCAGTATCTCCACTGGCCATTATTTTGCTGGCCCGTAATTACAAGCACAGGAAATTCACTCTATGATTTATACTTGTGCATCAATGAAACCTAGCTAGAAATAAGAGCTTGAAGGGCTCATGTTTTATCTTACAGATAACATTGTTGCATATCCAGCTTGTACAATAAGATAGCCTTGCAGGTTAGAAAGTAGCCTCTGTGCATACTAAAGTGGCTTTTTGCAGGTCTAGTTCATATCCTCTATGTAGCCAGCAATATGACAATGTTACTTGAAACAAAAGGAAAGTGATACTTGAAACAAGAAGTTTATTTTTCTTAGCAAGACTAAAAGACAAAACAAAGATTTTGTGGCATTTTAAAAGACTATACGGTTTACTGAGACAAAAGGGTTTGTAGACTTGAGTTCACTTCATCAGATGCATGACAGAATCTCATTTGGAGGATTAGATGCCCTTATTTGATGTCTCATTTGGAGGATTCTGTATACCAAATGGGAAAGGAGGATGTTAAAAACTTGATGGCCATGAGGAGGAGGTACACTGTGACATTTTGACATAAAATCCAAATGTATATAAAATGACCACTCGTAACAGCAGTAACTGGCAATAATGCCCATACTGGGACAGAAAAGTTTCAGCGATTTCATCTCCTAAAGTAGTAGTCTTCAATCTGTCTATATGTGAATACACTGAACTGCAAGCACGTGGCAGAAGTCACATAGCATCAGAGTCAGGTGAACGGAAGTGGAGTCAAAGATGTCAGCTCACTGGTGACAAGAAAATAGGACCATGGACAGCAGACCAAAGATGCTACAGACAGGAAACAGAAGCCAGCACTGGGAGATGTACCATAGTGGAAAAACAAGCCAAGGGTAAGTGCCATGGAGGACCCCTCTCCACCACTTGGTACTCTCCAGTGCTACTCTTTTCAGCATGCACACAAAGACAGAGAGATACACATTCTCTCCGAGGTGGTCACATTGTGCAAATACTTTCAGGATAGAATGTTTCTGAGATCATTGATTCATAGACTCACCATAAGATGGAAGCAACCTGACTGCCCTTGACACACACACACATTTTCAGGAGGAATTCAAAATCTTGACTTAATTTTTTTCCCCATTAGGAAAACCTGTCCCCCAATTTAACTTCACAAAAACTTTGTCAAGACATTCTAACTGGTAACACACAGCAGTCCAGAGGTCTTGGGTCAGAGGTGCCAGCAAAATCTGTTCTGCTGTCCTGTCTTTGAAAATAGGTGTAGGGAACGGAATTATTTTTTTTCACACTTGATTGTGTACACACCAACTTTTATTTTCTGTTCAAACAAGAGATGTACTGCATTGCTGACAGAGGTCATAAGACAATGACTGCTGACCTACACAATATGATATCAATGTAAAATGGTCAGCAAAACGGTTTTTGCACCACTTTTCATAAAGTAATTCATCTGTTCCTTTGGTTTTGAGTGATCTTTATCGAAGATTTCAAGAATTTACTTAACTAATATAAAACTAACTACATAGCATTTTTCCTATAACTGTAAGAGTGAGCTTGCATACTATAAACACAAGTAACAACTTTTAAAGAACAAGTAGAAAGAACTGGTCATAGATACCACTAACAATAACAGCTACTTAAGTTTACACTGCCCAGTGAAAATGCAGAACAGACCACTATTATTACTACATAGCTAAATTGCAGTTACTACATAGCTAAATTTCTACACAGACTACATAGCTAAATTGCAGTTTGGAGTTCCATTTTCCCTTTTAAACACAAAGAGCCAGTGCAGATGTAACTGCAGCTGGCTCATCTATATAATAATTCAGGAATGATTTACAGAGGCTATTCTTGTAATTACAGAAACTGGACTACACTTCACATTGCTCACACAAGTAGACCGCTTGCATAAGCAATAATTTATGCTACTAGAATGACTCCTGCTTCCATTTGGTGCACTGGACAGAGCAGCAGATTTAGATAAGGGAGACCTGACTCAGATTTATTATTATTAACCAAATTGTATCCTGCCTTTCTGCCCTTATAAGGGCCACCAAGTCGGCCAACAATTTAAAACATACACGATAAAATCACATTTTAAAACTATTAAATGACCCCACCAAACACGTATCATTAAAACAATTAAAACAGAGTTAAATATGTATGACACATAAAAACTTTTGTTAGGAAGGAGGGATCATTGAGAGAATGCCAAAAGAAACAAAGTCTTCACCCACAGGTGAAGACAGCAACCAAAGGGGACAAATGAACCTTCCTGGGGAAAGAGTTCCAGAACTTTGGTTCCATGATCAAGAACACACTTTTCCTAGCTGCCACCCACATAATCTCAGAAGGTGGAAGCACCCAAAGCAGGACCTCCAAAGATGACCATAGTGATCAGGCAGGTTCATAAGGGAGTAACATCCACTCAATTGTGATGCTGCTTGGACCAGTCATCATCTCTCAACCTTACCAAGTTTGAAGAAAAAAATGGGAATACAAATTGAGATTAAATAATAACATACAGTTGGAATGACAGGCTTTCTAGGAGGCTGCCTATCTATTCCAGGTGCTCATGTGAAGCAAAATTATCCAAAACATATCCAGGCTAGAGGATAAGGATTTACCAGATGTAGTGACTGGCGATATAGGTTGGCACTGGAATCCCTCTCCCTGTGAAAGAATTCTCATAGAGGTTTGTTTTCCTGAAATGCCTCAGATGCAAACATCATCTTCACTTAACATTGCTACAGGTAGCTGATATTACACACAGAACCCTGCACACACAGAGGTCCAACAGAATGTCTTTTACAAACAGAACATCTCTACAAACTTCTCATGAATAAGAGGAACAACCCAACCTTATCCTGGGAGTTTAACTATCACTAGTCTCTTCTCACTGGTAAATAGAAGCAAAGGCCTGTTCTAAAAGCACATTAACATGCCCTTCATCCATGAAGGATGTCCACAAGAGTGGCCCAGTATATAAAAAAAGGCTGCCTTCAGTGAAACCTGCCACATCTCCAGGCCACACAAATGCAGATTCAGGGTCATGGCCGGTGTTCCCTCTAAGCTGAGTTAGTGTGCGCTAGCTCACAGTTTTTTAGCCTCCGGCTCACACATTTTTGTCTTAGCTCAGGAAGGATGGCTCCAGAGCAAACAAATTTATGCAGTAGCCAAATCGCTCGCTCACACCTTTAAGGCCAGTAGCTCACAAAGTAGAATCTTTGCTCACAAGACTCCACAGCTTAGAGGGAGCGTTGGCAGTTGGGCTTCCGCCTCTCTGGGCCGCTGTTATCCTTCCTTCGCCCCTTTACCGCTTTCTTCGGGGAGCTGTAAACAGCTGTGAAGTAAATGCATCTAATAAGATCGTCGGCGGTGGCCATTATTACTCCAGGCCGGTTTAGATGCCTCGGTGAGCAGTGGGCAGCCATTGCAGAGCCTGACGAGGACGCTCAAGGGACGCGGACACAGGAAGGCCTACACTTCTGGCGCCCCGGACACCCCACAGACAGGGACTCCCAACCCACCCCCATCTTGTTAGGCACCACTAAGCGCCATTATCTCGCTCTCTTCCACCACACAGCACCCTTGCCTGTTAGGGAGGCCCGCTTTCTTGCCCGCTACACGCAAGAGACTGGAGAAGGCCGCACGACAAACGGCTCCAAGCAGCCCGAGGCCGGTCTGGAGCAATTCGCCTTCCTCGTCCCAGCGTCTGCGCTCGAGGCGAAGGAGCCCGCGCGGGGGCCCTCCAGTCGCAGCTGACTTATGGCACGGGCCGATCCCGCAGGGTTTTCGAGGCAAGGGACGTTCGGAGGTGGTTTGCCGTTGCCGGCCTCGACTTCCTTGGGGGTCTCTCATCCAGGTACTACGGCCCAGGGCCGGCCCGCGCGCCTCTTACCTTTCCCAATCACTTCCAGCAGTTCTTTTTCCTCCTCGCTTAAGTCACCTTTCTTTAGAGGAGCCATGGCTTCGTTTCTAAGCAAAATCTAGTATTCTGATCTCTATCGGCCTGGATCCGCCTCCTCAGCTGTTTTGCATTCACAGCACCTCTACAGAATCCTTTTTTCTTTTTACATCTGCGTGTGCCCCCAGAAACAAACCATCACGCTCAGCGGGTGTGTAGCAACCATGACTTTCTCTCCCCCTCGTTTTGCTTTCGTAAATGCGCCCGCTCAAGCCCCGCGCCTCATTTCATTGCAACTTCCTCCAGCAGTGCGAGCAGCCCTTGAGAAGCGGGAGGGGAAGCGGTTTAAACCACTTGCCTTTAAGAGGGGAGGAGCAGCGGCGGATGGGGAAAAAAACAACCTGCAGCTTTATACATTTATTTGCATTCTGTTTGGAACATGAATAATTCAGGGTCGATTGCTGATAACATCGAATGCCTAAATTTCGGAGGATCCTTGTGGAAATAGCTCGTGTTCCTGAGGCTTTCTCCTCCACCCCGTGTCATTGAACGCGTTGATACCGGCGGGAGGCGGAGTTAGGGGCAGCTCTGTGTGTCAAAGTATCTGTCCTTCACTTCTCCATTGTTTAGTATTGCTGCTTGCTGCTGCCGGTGCTTCTTTGCTTCTTCTCCGTAGATCAGAGCAACCACCCCAAGAGAGGTAACAGCTTACTGGGGATGCGGTGGGTGGTTTAAGTGGCGAAGGAGCTGGAGGTGGGGGGATATAATAGGTTGAAAAGCACAGAAGAGGAAGAAAGCATGCACGAACGTTTCTCTCTGTAGAGACTCTCATTTTGGGAAGGGCGTAAGGATAAAGGTTGTGTCTTGCGCTGCCGCCACCCGCCTTCTTTTCCATATCCTATATGTTCAGCCTTTAGAGGCATTTTAGCAAAGGTGTAGCCGCTGCGGCGAGCGTCTGTCTTCCAGTCACCTGTGACCTGGAGATGAGGCTGGGAGAGGGCGGCTTCCTTCTTTGGTGAACTTCGGGAGTGGAGTAGGTGGGGGGGGGGGGGTCTCTTCCTTTAGCAAGGTGACAGCGAGACCGCTTGAGAGGAAGACAATCGCTTTCTTTTTTTAAGCCGTGAATTTAGGTTCCGCCTTTGTGGTGATGGGGGATTGGGGTGGTGTCAGTAGCTCTTGAAGGCTGAAAATCAGCTTTGCAGCGACCCGACTTGGGGGTCTGCTTCTCACGCTCAGCTTGGTGGAGGCTGCATGCAGAAGGACGGGTTCTGCAGCAGCTGGGACGGGTTCAGACGCTCCGTCTTCCCTTTCCTTTGCCGGGGCAGGTTGGTTCGTGGCCGCTGCAACGCGCGTCCCGAGAAGCCTCGAGCCTTGCTCGAGAAGACGGATTTAGCTCCTCTCTTTTGCTGCAGCTGGTTGCTTAGTTTTGGACCGGCGAAACAAATCTGTTGTGTGAGTGGAAGGAGGAGGCGACGGCTGTGTGCGCAGTTCCATTCCAGAGGCGCCCACTAGCGCCTTTGGAGATCCGGAGACCTCAGCCTTGGTCGTGGAATTTGGCCTCTCAGTGACCGGGGAGATCGAGGGTTTAAATGTGCCCCTCCGCATGTGTTTTTAAAAAAGCCAGCTTGTATTAAAATTTGTAAAGAAAAACCCTAAGGTTTTAGTCACTAAGGAGCCGGAGTTGTTACAGGTGTTGGGGGCTTGGTTAAAAAACAAACAAAAACAAACTTCATTCCCCCCTGGGTTTTTGTTGTTGTTTCTACTCACACTCTTCTGTTAAACTGGAGATCTGAGGTCACTGAGAAATTCAAGTTTGAACTCTTCTACTTCGATTAAAAGGGGGCAACCAGTTGTTTCATGGCCATTAAAATGATTGCATTTACTTGCATGGTAATCAGCAGAAGATCATGTTGCCGCAAGTGACCCTTGCTCTTCTTCAGTTGAGGAGTAATGGCATTTCCATTTGGCATTTGTGAGTTGTAAAATGGTATCCTTTCTGAATATTAATAAATAAAAGGATCTGAATTAAATCCAGCTCTTAAAACCTTAACAGAGTTCAAATGAAGCACACCTTGATCCCAGTCCTGGAAGTTCCAGTATATTCTGTGGAACTTAATTCCTATTTAGGATTCCATTTAAAAATTGTGTTTAAACGTTCTTGTACTCTGTCCGTCAAAGCTCAGTCTGGAGGCAAGAGTATCATTTTGCTCTTCATTCAGCACCTAAAGGTGGATTATGATATTAAGCAACTTTTAGCATGAGATATGGAAGTATGGTAAGTTACCATTACAGCAGTATGTGCCGTAAAACCTCATCAAGGTTTGCAAATAGCTGCATACTCTCCAAATGTTGAGAACTGTTGCTCTGAATGCTTCTTTATAACTTATCAGTTGCAGAGTTTTCAGTTCTCTGTCCTTAAATTCCTTTGTGTGTGATGTATGCGATACAATTGAAAACTGCAATTTGTTATCCCTTTGTTTCTGTAAACATACTTAAGGTGGCTTACATATGCCTTGCCTGCAAACATTCTTCTGAGGGGAAAAAGTAATGTTGCACAGTGCAATCCTAAGCATAGGTACATCCTTTTAAACCTACTGGTGTTGTGAGATGCTTTATAAAAAGCAGAAATACCATGGGATGCATAATTGAAACTTGCACTAGCAGCAGCAGCAGCAGAGCTTAGCTTGATAGAAGAATATATTGAAATGGGCAGCCTGGTATTATGTTGATTAGATAATTTTCATTCTGTTGTAATTGGGGTTTTTTTTTGGCTGCTGAAGGTCTTTTCCCTCTTTTGCTAGCAAGCAGTTGTCAAATACTGTTTATACTTCTGAATCTGTTATGCCTATGGCACAGTCTGTTGGTGCTTGTAGTTAAATGTTCTGCAGACAGGTTAACTGAATTATCCATCTTCTTTGCAATCTGAGTGAACCATAGCTGAAATGAAACTTGGAAAAAGGGGTACTCTCATTCTCTTTGACTTTTCTCATTGATTGGAATCAGGGTTTGCTGTGGTTTAAGGTGTAATTAGTTACATCCTAAGCAGAGTTATGGCTTAGAAGGGTGCAACTCTGCTTGGAATGACACTGAAAGTTATTAATGTGCCATCGAGTTACAACTGACTTATGGTGGCTCCTTTCAAGGCAAGTGAGAAGCAGAGATGGTTTGCCGTTGCCTTCCTCAGCAGAGCCTTCTGTGGTAGTCTCCCACCCAAGTACTGAACCTGCTTAGCTTACGAGATCGGGTTATATCATGAGGCCTTCCCTTCCTGAAAGTCCCTAGGCTACCCAAAAATGCTTGTGCCCCCTCCACATGCAATTCTTGTCAAATGCTCTTTCCTGTAACAGTTAGTGTTTTCCAGTAGTCTCATTTATTAATGAACAAGAAATGTCAAGTGAATGATGTCAGGTGGGGTATGTGTTAATTGTATTGTCCTGGTGTGTTTGGTTTTAGAATAAATGGTTTCCCCCCCTGTTAGTTATTATAGCACTGTGAGATGATTCTCCCTCTCCATGTTATGTTTTAAACTAAATCATCTTGGTGCCCAGTGCAAAGTTTCCAGCTGTTACGGCAGCTGTCTCTCATTGGGCAACTCTTGGATCTATATAAGACTATCTTCTAAAAAGGCAGGATCCAGTGAGTAATGCTGAATATCAAGGGATAAAAATGGTATGAAGTACGGTTTACCAGATTCCCGTTTAAAGCAAGTGGCATGTTGCTTGGCAAATATAAGCATGGCCTTCTGCCTGCGGGAGGACCAATACAGATGTTCTGCTTGTTGTCCTGCTCATTTAAGTGTGGACAGATTAAATAATTGTTTATTCTTTCATGATGGTCTGAAACTAGAGGGGAAAACTGTGCTTGTAACTGCTTCTCCCCACCCAGAGTAGGTAGTTTTTGTAAAATTTAGTGCTTGAAGCAGTAAGTAACACATTAGCAGACGTTTCTGTGCTCAGTTCAGGAGTCTTGAAGAAAATAGGAATTGAAACTACTTTCTGTTCCAAAATGACTGTCTTCTTTAAAGCAGTAAAAAGTAAAGACTGTTAATCTGTTAATTTTTTTTTAATGTAGTAAGTCTCTAGACCGAGGTCATTGATGTCATGCCAGAAATAGAAGCTAATGTGGGAAGAACATATCATCCAAAGGCCTCTGGAATAAACGCATGGCTAATTTTTAAGAACTGTGCTATCCAGTTCAGAAATGGAGCTCTGTGTTTGGGTTGTGCATCTATTTTAATGTTACCTTTCACTGTTTCAGAATTAGAACATAATCTCTTTGCGTTGGAATATTGCCTTTCTGAGACTTTGGTCGTTACACTCATTAGTTCACTTTTGTAGTGAGAGGCGAAATATTCCTTGGGTCTTCAGTAACAAGAGCAACAATGTTGAAATGTAGAAAGAACAGAAAGATGGAATTGGATCTTTATGAATAGATCTAGCGTCGTAAATATGTCAAAGCTGTTTTTGTTAAGTGATACCAAGTGGTATTTTAAAGAACAGTTTACATTCTACCCATTCAACAGTCTCTTCTTACATGTTACTATTAAGCAGAATGTCTTCTTGATTTTCAGTGGAATGTACTTCCAACAAAAGCATTAAGGATTAGTGTGCTAGATGGATTTTTAGTATGTTGTCGAAGGCTTTTTGTCTGGTTTTTGAAAACTGTTTACTTAACTTTGTCTTCATGCTTGAGATTTAAGTAGCCCCCATACTTGTCCAGCATAAGTGCTTTTTTCCTGATCATTTCCTCGAAATAAGCCCATTCCCTATCAATAGGGTTAAAAAAGAAGCCATCTCTACACAGTACTGCAATCCATCACTGATTGCTAGGCAGCAGCCGCAGCAAAATGTCAGCACCCTGGGAACCAGATTGTGTAAACAGATGATTGTTGGTATCTCTCCTATGAAGGCAAAATGCTTACCTACCAAATAACTACTCATTTTCTTTTATCAGTCAGCAAAAACATGCTAAAACATGCACTTATCCAAATCTATAGGCCTTTATAGAAAATCAGCCTTTGGTTTTTAGTGGTAATTCTCCAAGGCTGTGTAGGATTTGAAGGGGGGAAAAAGAGGTTCCATGCTAGGTGAAATGTAGCAGTTTCCCTTATTTATACACTTGTGGTAAATTAAACTGTTTGTGAGCAACGACCTGGGGAGATTTCGTGTGGGGATCTGAATTTTGTCCCTAGTCTAACATTCCCTAGTCCAGAATTCGATCCTCTACACTACACTGGCTTGTAAAAAAACAGAACTGGAGACATATTGCACTTTAAATATCATGGCATTCAAATCTCAAATTATATGTCTCAGAAGCAAAGCTTAAGTAAAAATGTCAATTTCATGCTGAAGGACGTTCCCCTTAATGCAAACCATGGAAAATCAGATAGCATGGAAGTTGAACACCTTTTTCTAGCTCCTCAGAAAGGTTTCCAGCTCTTGATCTAGGATTGACCCCTATGTGGTTGAAGTGTGGTGTGAATGTTTGGTTGTTGCCTGTATAAAGGATTGAGAAACTATTTTGTACACATCTCTCTCTATGTAGGAAAAATGCAGTGAGACAAAAGATAGAACAGATGTTTATCTGGCACTCAGTGCTGGATATGATAATGGTCCTAGTAGCAGTAAATTCCTATTTATAGTCTTTTGGTGTTTCCCTTATGAGGCAATTTTATATCCACTGTGCAGGGGAATGTTGCCAGGAAATAATGCTCAGTGTGGGGCAAAATCATTCCTCATAAAGTGTTTACTCATTTCAGACCTGCGTCGTATGTTGAGATGGTAAAAACAGTAGGTTATTTTACTAATTTATATTGATCATGACTTTTATTTAAAACATTTATTAGTCACCTTTCTTTGTTACGGATCTCAAGGTGGCTTACAATGTAGATAAAATACATAAAACAGAATACATAGAATACATTAAAACAAAAATTTTAAATCACTGTTTAGGATTAACTTAATCAAATGCAGTGCTAAATAAAACCATCTTCAACTGCCTCCTAGAGATCAAAAGGAAGGGGCCAGGTGTACTTCCCTGTGAAGGTTGTTCCATAATTATGGGGCTGCCCTAATGAATTCACCTGGATTCACTGGAATAAGTTACCAGAACTTTAGACTGGCATGTAAGTATCTGCAAACTGCTTCCTTCCAGCCACATTTAGGGTAAAGGTGGATTAATGGCAGGCTAATAGATTGATTTTAGCAGCTTCTACTAGGGTTATAATAAAGCTATGTTTGAGCCAAAAAGTCTTGCTTAGATGCTGCAAGGTGGCAGTATTCTGAAGGAGTTGTAGAGATACTTCTGAGCAGGCTGAATGCTGAAAATAAAGCTGGGAAGACCCAGGAAGTTGCGGGGGGGGGGGGGGGACAAGTGAGTGGGGAGAGTTTTTCCTGTTTTCTCGTGAGACCAGAAATTGTGACGTTAAATATTCCTTAAATATTTATTCTTTCAGAATGATTAGTGACATCATTCAAAATCAAATTATTTAAAACATTGTTTTTGCTTTTGAATATCTCTACTGTCAATGATTTTCAGTGGAATGGGAAGGATACTTGGAAGAAGTGTGGACATTCCAGGGAAGGGAAGGATTATTATTGTGGTCACGAAAACTGCTGTACTTAACAAGGAAGCTGCAGGACTTCTTGCCACAGTAGCTTCATCTGCCAATCCACCAGTTTCCCTGTGGCAGGCAAGTTGTAGGAGAGGCATTTGAGGGTCCTGTTAGGGATAGCAATAGAACAGAACTGTTGAGCATCCTAAGAGGTAGTAGGGTGCACTTTCCCTAACTGCGAAGATTTAAGGTGAGTTGAGCAGGAAAAAGCTCATTTAGCCCTGAACTGAAGTGGCACAGGTAAAAATACACTGGTTTTCTCTGTGCTTGCAGGAAAGTTTGGAGGTGAAACTGGAGTGGAGTCTCATGGTAAATATCCTTTTACCCTAATTGCTAGGAACTCTGCTTCCTTATCAGTTTGAAGAGTCCAGCGTGCAAATGGAGACAACATTTTTCTGCCCATTCTAATTAACCCCCTGCAAAGACTATTTTAATATGAACGTGGTGAGACTCTTTAAATTGATAGCATTTTGGATTGGGGTGTGTGGTAGGAAAATACTAGTTTGCAAGTAAGAGTAAAGTGTGGGGGAAGTTGGCCTGACAAGCACTGAGCATGTTTATTGGTCAAAAGGAAGGGAGTTAGGACCAGAGAATGTGCTTTGCGCTGCACATATCCCTTGACCTTAATCTCCCCTTGCAACATACTAAATGGTTAAAAGATCAAGTAGCTTAATCCCCTCCTTCCAAGTTTCCGTTTCTCAAACTGACACTCAATTCTGTCAACATTATGTGCTTCCTGTGTGCTTTAGCAGCTTCAGGGTTTTTTTTAAAAAAAACTTCTTCACTACCCCCCCCCCCCCCCCATTTTCTGATCTTTCTGCCAACATGCCAACTGTCTCAGATTTGAAGGAAATCCCCTACACATTTGTGGCCTCCTAATGTGGATTTTTTTGGTCTGCATGAATGGTGTAGATACTGAGGATTAGATATATGTCTGTGAGGTATACCCTCTTCTCAATGCCAGTGTTGATTCAGTGTCATAATATGCAGATTCTTATTTTCATAAATAATATTGCTAGTGCTTTTGAGTGGATTATTAAACAAGCAGCACTCTTGGTACTTTCACATACTGTGAACATAGAACAGCTTCAGATATTTGTTCCCTAAACGCAGTCTGGGTGTCTGTCAGCATATTGCTGCTACAATGCACAGGCAAGGTTTTGGCACAATATGGTCTCTAATTCCTCTTGTTTCTCATCTGTCCCTGATTCCTCCATCTTCTGTGTTAAACATTCATGCAGTAACACACTACCACGTGAAAGACTGAAAAGGTCCAAACACATGAACATGTATTTAAACTGGCATCGGGAATTAACATGCACATTTGCATAGTGAGTGGGAAACCAAGATCTTTTCTCCAAAGAGGTGCCTGAAAGTAGCAAGAAAAGGATGTCAGAGGCTTGATTTAAAAGTTTAAAAGGAATATGACATTTATTGAGGGACTAGTATAATATTGGGGGTGCTTATCCTAAGCAAATACTAGCAAACACCAAATCAAAGCGCAGATAAATATCATATTCCTTATCCTAATTGACAATGTAACAGTAACAATCCAGGATCAACCAGAGCTACTCCACTTTGGAGCAGGAGTTACTTTGAAGCTAAAGGTAAAGAAGTCTTTGTCTTCTAACCTGGTATGGTTTAATTGCTTTCATCCTGTTGACACCCTTGCACTTCCTAATTGCTCCCAAAAAGGCTTCCTTGAAAGTTGACATTGCTGTGTTCCTTGCTGTAAGATCCGCTGTGAGGCACCAAGCATGGTGAGAGCTCCCTGTGCTTCATGCTTGGGTGGGACTTACTCATGGTGTTACATATGCAATATGTACATTCAGACTGGAAATGAGGGGTATGCAGATGAAAGTGAGAGGAGGTGGCAACACCTTCAGTCTTTCTGTTTTTTTTGTAAGCCAATGACGCTTAAAATGAAAGTTCAGAATGACATAGATTTTTGCTCATTCTAAGTAGAGGAATAAATGTGAGTTGTGCTAGTGTTTTTCAATGTTGTATTTATTGCTATGAAGCAAGAGTCAGACAAAATAAATATGATTTAAGAAGCTGATTTTGTCTGCAGTTGTTAAGGACATTTACAGTTTGATCCTTTGGATATTTATTGAGAATTAAGTCCCAGTATGTTCAGAGTGCTTATTTCCAGGTAAGTGTGCATAGAATTTGCAGCCTTCCAAGGTATGATGAGAACAGGGTAGTGCTGAAGAACTACTTTCCCCCTTCAAAAATGCTGCCCCCCCCCCCGCTTAATAGTGCTGAAGACCTACATGCAGTTTTTAAGGCCAGACAATAAACCTTTCATTCACATATCAACAAACCATAGTTTATTGCATCTGATCTAAGTCATAGTTGATCACTTCAATTTTCAACTCCCTCATTTCCCAGTTGGAAAATACTGTACTGAGTTCGACGCATAAGAAGGCTGGACAACAGCATGATGATCAGCTCATGGTTTATTGGTACATAACAACAATAAACTACTGGCCGATGTGGCCAACTGTATACAGCCCCTTGAGACACACCCACAGTCCTATTGTAGGGTTTGAATCTCCCGCCAAAGGTCCTTTTGGTGAACTCTAGGAGGTCCAGGATCCTTAGCCCCTATTGTTTCCTGGAGCCAAGCTCGGACAGCATGTTGCTGATGCCTAGTGGCGGTCAGTGGACATAACAATGTTCTTAGAAGTTTTACAGTACGATCCTATGCAGAAGTGCTCTTGCTCAATCCTTAGGGTTGCCATCCTCCAAGTGATGGTTGGAGCTCTCCCACTATTATAACTGATCTCTAGGCAACAGATATCCATTCACCTGGAGAAAATGGCTGCTTTGGAAGGTGGAATCTATGCCATTATACCCCATTGAAGTCCCTCCCCTCTCCAAACCCCACCCTCCTCTGGCTCCACCCCCAAAATCTGCAGGCGTTTCTCAACCCTGTCAGTCCCACTGAAATCAATAGGTTTAGACTGGAGTAACTCTGCATAAGATTTCACTGTCAAGATTGACTGGCTGGGAGAAACAACGTTAGATAACGGCAGTTCTACCATTGGGCTTTTTGGAATAACTGCTTGTCAGGGGAGAACATTCCATCAAGGGCTGAGTCCTTCCAGCTGCTCAGCACCTCCCTCTGGTTGCTTTTCTTGATTGCTGTGTTGTGATTTTACACTATTGCTGTCTCATTTTGTAAGCCAATTTGAGTCCTGCTTTGCAGGAGAAAGGCAGGATACAGATATTTAAATAAATAAACTTGCCATTCTAATTCTCCTAGGTAAATTAGTAATTCTCATTTGAATAAAATTAAGATGTTTACAAGTGCTTGTTTTCAAGTGCAATTTATGTGTGCATATTTTGATACTCCAAGAAGCTTAAATTATGTTTCATCAGCCCTAATGTAAGTATTGCACTTGGGCTTGCCAGCCTCCAGATGGGGCCTGGAGTTCTCCCAAAATTACAGCTGATCTCAAGACTACAAAAATCAGTTCTCTGGAGAAAATGGCAGCTTCAGGTGAGAGACTCTATGGTGAACCATAGATTCTAGGAGAAATCCCTCCCCAAATCCCCCCTTTGACAGGCACCATCACTAGATCTTCAGGAATTTCCCAGGCTAGTGTTGACAACAACCCTAGTTGCACATTTAAAATTTCCCATGGGGGTACCTGAAAAAGCTCCCCCCCCCCAATTAATCAGTGATTTGAATATTTCTACTTGGAGCTAAGTTGCTAACCATAAATTGCCTTTTCAGATGTCACATTTAAAAACCCCCCACATGAATTGGGGGAATACAAAATGTCAGGGATAGGAACCTGCATCCTGTTCTTGATCCTGACTTATATCTGAACAAAGGCTATGATTAGTGCAAGCAATGGGGGTTACGACTTCCCTGACTGCACAGCCAAGGAAGCTGTGCTTCATGTGAAACACATTTTGTTGTCCAAGGGTACATTTTATCTATTGCTCCTCTTCCTCATGCTTGGACAGACAATTAGATACTTCAGGGTCCATGACAGATCAGTGTGACCTTGCTATATTGATTCATGCTGTTGCTGTTCCATGCTTGATGACTGTAATGTGTTTTGTTATGTGCAGACTGGCATGTTGAACAGGTGCAAAATATTGCTGTAAGCCTCTTCCTGAATCTTAGAGGGGAGGGGGGGAGCATATGCAGTTGTTTTATGCTGTCTGTCTGTGTCCTTTTGAGGTCATTTCAGAGTGCTGGTGTTAACTTTTACCTTCAAGGTTAGACTGCCCATTTAGGGAGAGACTATCGCTAAAATCCCAAGCCTACATGCTGGTTCCATTAAGCAAATCAAGCCATGCTTCACATTTCTTCATCAGAGGGGATACTGTCTTCAGCTACAAGCAGCTACTTGGATACTGTAGAATGATTTCCCCCCCAGATCTACAAACTTTTAAAAAAACAAATTTTAGTACTTATTTATTTTGATGACCTTGTTGGTGCACACTATGAATGAGTTGTATTCTATATTTGGTGCATTTGGTGCTTGCTCTGAGTACTCACATGTTAACGTGGTGACTAAAGTACTTTTTTAAACCCAAGGCTTTGAGCATATGGAAAACATGGTCTATAAATTGTTCTAAACAATGGTGAATGTTTTTTCATGAAACATGATGTCCCAATACAGATATGGTTGTAAGAGATACTTCTTTTTGACTAGGTAACCAAAATATAGATGGCAGTGTGCATTTGCGAGTATTTGAATGTGCATCCTGTTGAAAGCAATGCACTTCAGATAGATGACATTCATATTTGGATGTTTTAAAAATCTGTGGTTCCTCTATCTGGAAAGTGATACACATGCAGATCTCCTTGGCTGGATTGGAGTGAATACGTGCCACTTCTGGCCTGAATGCTGCATTTGACACATCCCAAAGTAATGGCTGGCAGTAATCGTACAATCTGATTGCAGCATATCCAAGATGAATCCATGATCAAAATCACCATTGCTACTGCAACAGGAATTTCACCGATTAGGTAACACACTAGGGGAAATGATTAAAATATTACAGAGAATATGCATTTTCCTACTGCATTCACCTCAAGGCTTCTTATTCTGGGGATGTTTAATTTTAAATTATTGTGTAAAGATGCTTAAGTAATCCTGTTCATTGGCTAAAATAAGAGCATAACATACATTTACTCAGATCACAGATGGATTTAAATATCTGACTAAAAAGAAGGTTTGAATTCATTGTGCCGATACTGTCTAAACCTTTACTTTTGGGGATTTAACATGTACGAATATATATGTGCAGCAGTGAAAGCTTACATATTCTACTCTGCATTACTCTTCAAATGATTAAGGTTTAGTATTGTAAATCAGTTCCTTGTGGACTTTTTTCTGCACCTGTAAGCGTGAAGCTGTAGCTCTTTGTGACTACTTTACCACTGCAAAATGTAACATACCGCTTTCTTCCTGACCATAAGTGTGCCCAGGGGTCATTTGGGGCCCGGAGCGAGGCAGAGTGGTGCTCCACCAGCCCAGGAGTGGGCACTAGGGCAGCCATGGGCCGAATCAGATTCTCTGATCTGATCTGATTGGACCATGGGGTCCAATTCTACAGGGCCCCAAACAGGTTGCCTCCATTCCTTCCATTGTTCTCTCCCTCAAACCCCCCTCTCCTCCAGCCCCTCCTATACCCTATGAGTTTTTGCCATTGACTTTAATGGCCCATAGGGTATAATGGGGCTGAAACTGACATTCGGCCGGCCGAATGGGCTTGAATTGCTAAAACTGAAATGTGGGGGTCATTCGGTAGCCGGAACAGATGTGGCCTGATTTGGCCTAATCTGAATTGGGCCAAAAAATTTTTATTTGCACACCCTTAATGTGCACAAATGGCAGTGGTGGCAAGCCCCTCCCCCAGCGCCCAGCAGTCCTGTGGAGGAAGCAAAGCAAGAAGGGGTTTAAAGTGTAAACCCCTTCTGTTTAGTCGCGCAGTGGCAGCAGCAGCATGAAGTTTCCATTGTATTCTATGGGGCCCTTCACGCTTCGCTCCCCCCCTCCTGCCCGCCTTGGCAGGCCAGCTGGGGAAGGGAAGGGGAGACTTTTGAAGATGCCCCCTGTCATGATCTGTGCCAGGCTGGAAGACAGGCCTAGTGCAGCCTAGGCCCAGGAGAGACCTGTGCTGGGGGTAGGGGGCTGTCTGCCTACAATTCCCATGATGTTTGGCGGTGGTGGTGGCCAATGGGAATTCGGGGATTGTGAGGCAACGGAACTTTAGGTGTGTAACTGAAAAACGGTTCTTTTCCTCTCTACTGCGGCCTTTCATCAGACAGAAAGTAAAGCTGAGGGGGAAAGTCTGGGCTGGGAGAGAAGTCCCTCAGTGGGATGGAGTGAGTACAGGCAAGAGGCTTGGTATAGGAGGATGTAGGCCGTAAGTAGCACCAGTTAAGGAAAAACAGTCATGTTAGATTCATTTTAGTTTACCTTTAAAACACTGTTATTGATTTTACTGCACCTCGTCTTGTTTTCCCTGCCCCAGTATTGTTTAAATAAACCCTGTTGTTTAAGTGCTCTGCCTGGTCATCACACCTTATGTTTCTCGGTTAAAAGAGGGCATTTGGTTGGGCTTGGGAGGGTACCCTGGGCCTTCTCAAGAGACCCTAAGTCCAGGGTGGTGGCGGCAGAAGGTGGCAACCCCCAAGGGGTCATGACACCCCCCCTTGCTTCCTTTTCTGACACACTTCCGGTGATGCCAGGAGGCATGGCATATGCTAATGAGTTATGCTACTAGGTATGCTAATGAGCTCCTGCACCTCTTTTTCTACAAAATGACCCTGAGCATGCCTCTCTTTTTAGTGATGAATTTTTATCTTATGTGGCCTGTATAATACAATTGTGCACATATAGTATGTCTCAGGTTGTTCAGCAGGAGAATATTTAAAGTCAGAACGTAGGCCTGATATGCCTTTTGATAGTTCAGTATTCATAAAACATTTTACAGTTGGCTAACACCAGCACATTACATGATGAAAGTAACTATTTTTTGTTTGACATATATTGTAGCAACTGTTAGTGCCTTTCTAGAGTAGAAGCTATATTGGTTCCAATTAGAACTTAGCTGCTGAGCCAAGAGGAATGGTGGCTATAAATATTTTAGCAGAATAAATAAATACAATTATAGTGCTTTGGATAAATCAAAACATGTGTGTGTTAAGGGTTGTCAAGTCACTTCCAACTTATGGCAGCCCTATGAATTAATGTCCTCCTAAACATCCTATCATTAACAGCCTTACCCAGGTGCTGCAAACTGAGGGCCGTGGCTTCCTTGACTGAGGTATTTTTTTGCTCTTGTGTTGGTTCAAAATAATTTGGAATCTAAATACTACCGGGGGGGGGGGGGTTCCGATGTGTTTAAATAATTTCTGATCATGCACTTGAGAAATCCTGCCAGTAAAGTTATGTTGGAAATATTCATCAATAGGAAAGAAGACTATTAGAGGAGCTCATTACGAAGCTGACTAGTTTCAGTATCTCATGTTCTGCATAATAATAGCAAAATCATGGTGATGATCAAAGTCTGTCTTACATGTTTATCCTGTTCAACCATTTGTCAAATAGCCAGCTCTGTAAACTGTTGAACAAGTTGAGTATCTTCTCTCCCCCAAAGACTTGATATATAACTAGATTGGGAAATGTTAGGTTCATCCTTCCTTTGAAAGTGGCTCATCAGTCAGGTTGTTTAGGTCACAGGGTTTCAAAAGCATATTTCCTGAGAGACTGAACATCAGCTTGGCAGGGACTCTCTCATAAAATAGCTTGCTTATTAACGAAGCGTATTGACTTGGAACTACATCAATAACTGCCTAGAGACTTGCAGGCTGACATATCTGTAAAATGGTTTCTCCAGGCCTTTAATTATCTACTCTCTCTTTAATATGCACTTTAGGGATAACCGTGACAATGCCATTACTGGCTCCTCAAAGCATGCCTCATTTCACAGATGTGTTTCACTTTTTTTTGTGTGAACCATTTCCAACAAATCATGAGAAAAGAGGATATATTGACAGGGTGAGGAGGACACTTCAGTAATGAACAAGAGCTTGTTAACTGGACAGTGAGTATGATTGACTGTGAACTTGTCTTGAATAAACCCCATAATGAACATTCACGTAAATGAGTTCAACTCATATAGAAGAGACCATAGCTTGGTAGCAGTGTGTATGCTATGCATAGAAATGCTCCAGTCCCTGGGTATTTCTCTTGTAGTAGAGTTGTGGAGGACTTCTACCCAAGACCTTAAGAGCTGGGGTGAGCAGAAGCCGACTGGGTTTGTTGGGTCATGGTAGATCTTAGAAAGCTCCTGAGATCATACCATAGGGATGCCTCATTGCCTAGTGCTTCCTGACTTCAGTATACTGTAGTTCTTTGGATACCAAGCCTATTCTTCTCCCACAATACTGGTCAGAAATTTCCTAGCTCTGTTAGCACTGGCCTCCATTGCTGTGGCAACCAAACCAGTCTTGGTGGCTGTAATGCAGCTGCTCCTCTCTAATAAAGTTATCAATAAGAATGCTGTTCTTGTTGTTGAACAAAATTGATGTTGTTTAAAAACTGGACTCACTTATTTCTCTGCTACGGTGATCCAGTAGTAGTATCAGTTGTCTGTGTGAACAGATCTTAGTGTGTAGCTTTTCCAAGGTTTGAAGTTGGAATCCCTCTTGTGTAGTAATTCAGTTGTGAATTTGTATTTGTACAAGCTTATATATGGTTTATGCAATGCAACAAGAATTATGGCCAGCGTCACTCTTTGGGGGAGATATTTTGTAATTTGTTGTGCTCCTCAAAGGACTCCCCCCGCCCCCCAGTGGGCTCTGGCTGGTGGCATCCAAAGTTTAAGTCAGGGGGAGAAAAATCTCTTAAGCATGAAATCTGCCCGCTCCTTCCTCCAAGAACTGCTGCCACTTATAACTAACAACATGGGACTAGATGGGACAAGTCTGTCTTGGTATACAGCAGCTTCATATGCTTATAAGAAAAGAAATGGCGGATCAAATCTAGGCAGCCACGGTGAACTTCATATGACATGGCCACTGAAGTTGTGGCAGAAAGCAAGCCATGCCATGAAACTTAGTTATGTCCTAACATTGATAGTCACACAGGTGAAAGCTACATGAAAGAGATCTCCTGTGCCATATTGCTTCACAATGGAGGTGGGGGAATTGTATTTTCTTTTTTTGGAGGGAAAAAGGAAATTAAGAAGAAGAAGAAGAGGAGGAGGAGATTGGATTTATACCCCACCCTTCACCCGGAGTCTCAGAGCAGCTTACAAACTCCTTTCCCTTCCCCTCCCCTCTCCTGCGAGGTAGGTGGGGGTGAGAGAGCTCTTTCCAGAACTGTCCTTGAAAGAACAGCTCTGCCAGAACTATGGCTTGCCCAAGGTCATCCAGCAACTGCAAGCAGTGGAGTGGGGAATCAAACCTGGTTCTCCCACATTACAGTCCACACACTTAACCACTACACAGATTAACTCATCAGGATGGTAGGAAATCTGGGCTAGAATGCTTCTTCCTGGCACACTTGTTTTCCATGGGCTTTCAATGATGCAGTCTGCTATAAGTGGTACAAGAGAGTGTGAGTGATCTGAAAAAGCTAGGTTCCTCTGTTTTTAATTAGATGAAGGGAGCATTTCCTATAGTGCACTAAGATATTTCTCTTTCTGCCTGGGATGGGACTTGGCTGAAAAACAAAACCCAAATATTCACTAGCAGTGCTTGATAAGGATTTGGCAGGAAAGTGGGGTTCCAGATGCATCCCTGTCATCACTTCACAGTGCTTTTGCTTCTTCCAAATTTCAACTTACAAATTTAGTTAGTGCCTAATTTTGGATGATATCTGTTTTCCTGCATTATATGACAGCATCTTATTGTACCTGGTATGTTTTCCCCCATCTTACCCCCCACCCCCTTCCTGGTGTCTTTGAGCTGCTTTGGGCTGAGGTTTTATTATTAAGCTTTTTAACAGCAACAAAAATGGTGTGTTAAGCAACTGAATGATAAAATATTAAAATAATGGTGAAGCAAGGTATTGATTTTTATTTTGCTATGTAGTATAACAGCATTTCCCTAAGAATAAGTTTGATAATTAATGTCAAATATAAGTAATTGTACTCTCTTCTAGGGCCTGTCTCCATTCCTCCCATTACATAAGAACATAAGAGATTACATATTACATATTTCCTCATGATCCCTGGCATATGGCCAATGAGTTTCTAAGAAATGATTATACCATTTGGAGGCAGCTTTAGCACTGTTAATATTGAATTAGGTAGCATCAAGTCAGAGAGCAGGTTTAAGATTGATTCTGGACAGAGTCATGTAGTCCATTTCACATTGCAGCATCTGTTGCATCATAGAGCAGATCTGGCATCTCATGACCCAGTTCTCCATGCCTTTGTGCTTTTAGAACTTGGAAAAAGGACCAGCTTTCTTGTGCTGTTTTTGTTTTGCTACTTGAAGCATAGGTGTAGAGTACGGGGGGGCTCGAGGGCTTGAGCCACCCCTGAAATTTCCTGGGGGGGGGGGCTCAGCCACCCCCAGGAAAATGGAGTGCCTGCCTCCGCACCTCCCCAGGTCCTTCCGAGGCCCGGCGGCCGCTGCTGGAGAGGGAGAGGGAAGGGGTGGCGGGGGGGGGGGGGGGAGAGGCACCGGCAGCAGCGGCTGGCGGGCCTCAGAAGGGCCCGGGGAGGCGGGGCGGTTTCCCGGAGGGGGGGAGAACATCATCCCAGCAAGCGCGCACGCTAAGGAGCCCCCGCCACCCCAGGATTTCCAAAACTCTATGCCCCTGACTTGAAGCTCTCATGAGGTTCAAGGCAAGCTCCTCTAACTTTCTGAATGCTTGAACATGGCTGATTTGGAACCCAGAATAATTTGCCTGAATCTCAGAAAATGAAGTGGGTGGGGGGGGGGGGTGTTGGGTTAACTGTTACCCGGCTAGGTTCTCCTTTACCTTATTGTGTGTGTGAATTGCTAAGGTTTACTCTAGTAAGAAAACTAAAGTACTGAAATATTCTCTTGTGGGCAAAACCTACTTCCTACTCCTGATAGTTTTCACTGTCAGATCCTGTGTGGAAGAAGGTCTCAGAGTATGCAAAGCCCTTTCTCACCCTTCCTGTTATGAAGGCTGGCATTTCACTAGTGCAAACTACCACATTGAACTGTTCAGTCTGGTACTGAACAATGAAAGTGAGTTCTGTCCAATGCTATTAACATACTCCCCCCCCCCCCCCCGGCAAGCATATGGAAGTAGCCACTGTTTGTGAGGCTTCTTCATAAGAGTTTCAGTCTTCTGAATTATTACTTTTGTGAGAGGCATACCATTCAGTGGTTTCTACTATTCCTTCTTTTTAGTGAGCATCCACTTCATCTGTGCTTGGTTAAAAATTATGTTCTAGCTGGTAAACAGAATAGCCCTGATCTCTTCCCTTCCTCTCCCACTAGCTCTGTTCATTCCTTGATGCTGTATGCGAATAAAGGTTGTGTATTGTGTATTGTTGCCTTGATGCTTAGTGTGTTATTGACAATCAGAATTCTCATTGACCTTGAAAAGTGTTTTGCCACTTATATTGTAGTGATTCTGAAATGAGGTTGAATATTGTGATATTTTTAAGGACACTGGAAAACATGGCAACAATGACTGTTTCAGTATAAATGTTTTTTTAGTTTTTCATACTTCAAGATGTGGTCTCTTTGAAATAGATGAAGGGGAATGGGAAGTTGAAGAATCAAATGGAGATGAAACAATCCATTTATGCTGTGTTGTTTAAAACCAATATGTTGGTTTGTACTAAAATTGGTAAAAAGGAAATTGTACAGTACAATGTGGATCTAAAATTATAGAAGGGTTGGGCTTAAATGGTTCATTAAATTCAATCATCAGCAGTAAAGGTGCTCCTCCATTCTGCTTCCCAATTGTTTTCTTAAATCGGTGGCTTTCCAAGTGTGCTCCAAGTCCTTAGAAGCCTTTGCTAGATTCCTCAATGAAGGGATCATGAACTCTGGACAAGCTGCCTGGATGGCTTGCTCGTTGCTGGTAATCCTCTCCTGTAATGTGTACATGCAGGTTTGTGACCTGGAGCACCTTATTAGTACATCTGAGCCAACAGTGACATCTCACCTAGCTAGTACCCTCACTTACAAATGGTGGCATGCAACAGAGTGCCTTCAGGTGGTAGAATGGAATGTACTACTTCAGACTGCAGGTGAGGGATTATACTTTTCAAACACCTTTTAGTTGAAAAACAAGTACCACATGTGAATCCTAATGTGCAATTTTTTTGCTTCTGGGTGAATTTATATGGGGGAGGATTCCAATACAGATTAACACACACACACCCAGTGTATTCTGAAATGGTACACCCCTTTCAGCCACCTCAGCATTTGACTACCTCATAAATCTAGCTGTATGAGTAGGCTAGGCCATAGGACATGTCTTGAAATCCTCTGAAATCCACAGGAGTTCCTGGTAGATACGCAGCTTTCTTTAGCAAACAGGCCAATGTGGAATGTGTTTCCTGAAAATCATTGTCCTGTGACATCCAAAGTGTACAGATTTTTTTAGTGCGGTATTTCTTCTAGGCTGTCTTTAGGATCATCAAAGAATCTAGGTTCCATTTCAGGCAGATGAAGGCTATCATGATTGTAAAGGCAATGCCAGTGAAATAGTTTGATGCTTCAGAACTGCTTCAGTTACTTAAGATTAGTTCAACTTACTCCAGAGTCTTACTCAGACTGTGGTCGAAGATTCACTTGGAGGTCCCTGAGTACACATCCATGTAATAGACCTGAAACTCCTAACTGGACTACAGACAGATGGCCAGGGTGGAGAGCAGGTTGAAGCAGTATGGACACATATGCACATAGCTCCATCTGCTCCTCAAGGTGCATGTAGAGAAAGGGCATGCTTGAGTGGTGGTGGCTATGGAAGAAAGAAATGGCTGGGGGAAAGCCAAAGGCCCCTATTATGCATGCAGGTTCCCCAACACCTCTTGGGCAAAAGCATCAGGAAGGATGGGGGGGATTGTTTACACCAGCTACCATGAGTGAGGCCAAAAAGAGATGAGGTAGCAGCCAAGCGTCTTTCCATTTTTCCCAGACCAAAAAATCACTGACTACATTATTTTTATTTGTCCATTTTTATTTATCCATCTAATTCCCAAGTATGCCCCCTACCAGTGGATATCTAAACCCACAGATAGGTGGTGCACTCACCCCAAACAGGCTTTCCTGCAAGCTTGGGTGACCCACTAGGTTTGCAGAAAAATCTGAAAAGTAAAAAAAAAAATGGGGAGGTTTAAATTCCCCTCAAAATAAAAGTGCTGTCTGTGCATGCACAGGCAACACACTTACCCTAGAACAGCTGGAAAGGGGCCTGGCAGTTGTGGCAGCAACAGAGCCTTGGATCTGCTGGCAGGGCTGGGTGGAAGCCTCCTCAGGCCCACTTGGAGCAGCTCCAGGCAAGCCACCAAGATTGGGAAGGAAAGCTTCAGGTGGCTTGCCCAGAGCTGCTTTGGGTGAACTGCAGAGAGTGGCTGGGGTGGGGGAGTGGGAAGGTGGCAGACCTGCTCTGAGTATCTCCAGGCAAATGGCTGACAGTGAGGGGAAGAGGAAGCCTAGGTGAGCCCACTTGGAGCACCTCTGGGCAAGCCGCTGAGTGTAGGAGACAGGGAAGGAAGCCTTGGAGGGCCCACTCAGAGCAGCTCCAGCCACCAAGAGAAGTGGGGGAGGCAGGCAGGGGGCCTGGCCACTGCAGGGGAGCCTGAGGGCCACACTGGGTGGCAAGAAAGTGTGAGGGAGAGATGGGATTCTCCCACAAGTCTCGCAGGCTCCCACTTGTTTTTATTTATTTCCATCTTTATCCTGCTGTTCCTCCAAAGAACTCAGAGTAGCATAGGGTTGCCAAGTCTGGGTTGGGAAATACCTGGAGACTTTGGGGGCGGATCCAGGAGAGGGCGAGGTTTGGGGAGGAGAGAAGCCGCAGCATGGTACAATGCCATAGAGTCCACCGTTCAAAGCAGCCATTTTCTCCAGGGGAGCTGATCTCTCTCAGCTGGAGATCAGTTGTAAAGGCGGGGGATCCCCAGGCCCCACCTGGAGGCTGGCAACCCTAGAGTAGCATACATAATTTTCCAGTGTCTTTTTTAAAACTCACATAATAACCTTGTGAGGTAAGTTAGGCTGAGAGAAAATGACTGGCCTGGGTTACCCAGTGAGTTCCATGGCAAGTGGAGATTTCAGTTGAAACTCCCTGGGCCTAGTGTCATGAATCACTACATCACATTTTAGTGGTTCTGTGGGAGCTGTCTTTTTGTTGTTGTTGTTAGGAAGTAGGATAAAATACAAATACAATAAATAAGCATGTCTGATTCCTGGGAGTAGCTCACTGATTTTGTGTTCTTCTTAACTGGTCACTTTCTGGTATACATTTTTACATTTCTCTGTGAAAGATATACAGGCTTCTGCCCTGAGATGCCTGAAACAAATCTGAATATTGGTGCTTACTGGCCCCCTCTTAGGTCTCCTTCTTGTCTAGTTTTTATTAGTCTTTGACCAGTGCTTTACCAACTACTTTATAAAGCCTGGGCAAAGCAGATTAGAGTGCAATGCATTTAAAGCTAAATATAGAAGAAGGCAGATCCTATTCTGGTAATAATAGCTTCTGGAGTGACTCTTGTGTGTTGTACTGAAGCATAATTATTAAATTCACAACAGGTAGTAAATTTTGGATTTTGCTTCATTCTGTTCAGTTGCTGCACTGTTTGAAAGGCTTTATGTATGCATTGTGAAAAGGCTGCCTCTCTTAACTCTCGTTCCCTCCACTCTACTCCCCCCCCTTGAAAAAAAGAAGCCAGGGAGGTGAACAGAATATGGGGCATGTGCTAAAGACTCTGTCCTGTGAGGAGGCTTCCTTGGTCTAGTTTTCTCAGTTTGACATACCCTCATCTTTACTATTATTGCCCCTAGAGAAGAAGAGAGATCACCTTACAGATCTTTCACCACTGCAAAGTCAAGCAGCTGGTGTCTTTATTCAGGGCCTAAAGTATGTTGACACCAGCTTCTTGTGAGTTTATGCTCAGACAGGCTCCCAGCCTTGCTGAGCTGTTCTGTGTATGTGTGGTTTTTTTTTTTAATGTTTCCTGCTTTGCATTATTTGAACCTCCTTTCTTTGTTTTCTTGTTTTTTGCTGCACAAAAAAATGGTGTGCACAATGGTGTTTTTTGCTGCACAAAAAAAGCCATGAGATTTTTTTTTCCAGAAGGGAAGCAAGTGAATAATAATAAAAAAAACACCCTTGTTTCTGCTAAATCACACTAGGGGTATGATTTAGTTTGTCAAAGCACAGCAGTATACAATTCCTGCCGATTGTCACCACCCAAAACCGTTATCAAGAATGCTGTCCCTCCCCCACTGGAGCAGATGGATTTTTGAGGTATTCAGCCAGAAGGTGGGAGATTCAGAAAGATTCTGGTGTTTTTATTTTTGTTATGTACTGTAACTGTTGTTCCTGTTGTTTCATAGGAAACAAGGTGTGTAGGAACAGAGGGGAAATGTCCACAAACAAAGGGAAGTTTTTGTAGGGACAAGTAATAGTAAGATGACCCCTTTAAAGATGACATGGGAGCTTATACTATGTTACACAATCTCTTACAGAACATAAGTTGCCTATCTGGGACAAAGGAATTTCATGTCACCTCAGATACTGCCATCGGTCACTCCCTGGGCCTTCTCTAGCAATTGTACCATTAGCTAGAATGGAGGAAGGAGAGAAGAGAGGAGGTCTCTGCCTCTTCTTGAGCCAAGCGTTGTGGTGCTAACTATGGGGGGACAGGACCAGGGTGATCAAGTGAACGAGGGTGTAAGAGGTGGCCACAGCTGTGATTTACAATGTTACCCTGGTCATTCTTCTTTTATGCCAAAAAAAATACTTTGGGGACCCCCCCCCCCTTTTAAAAAAAATGTCTTAGTGAATGGACAGGCCCTCGTGTGGATGTTGCTTACTGCCCATACAACATCATCAACAACATGAAAACCTCTAAGGTGCAGGAAAAATTATTAATGTACCAGAACAGTAACTACAAAAAAACAAGAACGAAGTTTGAGTCCAGTGGCACCTTTAAGTCCAACAAAGTTTTATTCAAAATATAAGCTGTAGTGTGCAAGCACACTTCGTCAGACACAATGAAATGAAATCTCCTCAAGCCCCACTTACAGGAAAAAGATCTGGAGGAGTTAGCCATGTTAGTTTGTTGCTGCAAAATAGTAAAAAGCCCAGTAGCACTTTAAGATGAACAAACTTTATTGTAGCATAAGCTTTCTAGAAACACAGTTGCATCTGACAAAGAGAACTGTGTTTCTCAAAAGCTTATGCTACAATAAAGGTGCTACTGTGCTTTTTACCATTTTACAGGGGGGAAAGAGGGTGGGGGTAGCCATTAGGAAGGGCCAGTCACAGCCAAGATGCATAAGTAGGGCTGAACTTGGATCAGGTGGCCAGTAAGGTCAAGGAATGGCAGCAAATTAGCATGTAAATACAAGGGTTAACAAAGAGATGTAAGAATGATGCTAGTCCAGCAGCAAGACAAACCAAGCTCAACCCTGACTAAATGCAAGAACAGAGACTCAGCATGTTCACATTTCTTCATATACACTGAAACAAAGAAAGAAAGAAGGCATTAGTAGGAAGGATGCCCTCTTATGTCTAGTACTTTGGTGATGTGGGGACACTAATATTTTTTAAAGTGTGGGAAACGTGTATGTTGTATAAGGCTTCCAAAGGATACCTTGGCATTGCAAGGGGCCGGTATTCCTTGGCATTGCAAGGGGCCGGCTTGTAGCCAGTGGGGGGTGCTGCGGGCGGCAACCCCATAGAATCTTTAATGCTCCCACCCCAATCTTCCTCGTTAAGTCTCCTTTGAGTCGCTGTTGCTGCCCTCTTTGTGTGGATTACTGTTTTCCCTGCCACCTTTGGAATAAGGCTCGAAGCTGGACTTGTCCTCACTGGGTGGCTCTACCAGCTGCTTGGGGGCACTGGAGGCAGCACGGCTGCCTGATTCTTGTCCGAGCTGGGGAGGCTGGCAGCACCCATCATGTGGCTTACCACTGTCGCCCTGCACTTGCAGCCAGCCCCTTCCACAGATGCAGAATGGTGCCATAGGGCTGTCAGGCTTATCAGCAGGCCCGTGGCTATGGTGGGGCTTTTGGGGGCTCTGCCCCCTTTCTTAAAGGCACAGCCCCACACGAATTTCTCCTGTAAATGCTTAAGGCTTGCACTCCGTTAAGCAGAGTGGGATGCTGTAGTTGACTAATTCCTGCACTGAGCAAGGGGGTTGGAGTACATGACCTCTAGGATCCCTTCTGTGTCAAGAAACTGGTCTCCTTTTAGAGAGTTTTTCTGCCTAAGTGTTAGTTTTCTTGAGTATAGAAGTCATCACCCCCAATGGCTGGTTCGTTTTCAGAATTGTTGCTTAGGCTGGCAGAAGTGATTCACTTGCCACAGCTGCGAATTGTCATCTAAAGTGGTTGACAGTTTACAATTTTGAGATCTATCCTGGGAACAGCTTTCTATTGGCTAAATGGTTAAGAACACCTATGTAAATAGACAGCTTGAGAAGACTTAGAGAAGAGACTGCCTCGAAACTCTCTTCAACTTCCACCCTGCTGCTATGTAGTGAGTAGAATAACCAGCTAGGTTTTTTGTTTTGGCTGGCATTCCTTGCTGAGCTGTTCTTTGTTTTTGTAAATAAAGTTGTATGTGCTTTTATACAAATTGGAGTGAGTTTACTGGCCAAATTCAGATTTCCTGTGCCATGCCTACCATCTACCAGAAAATGTATTCTCCCCCCACCTCAGCCTACTATTGTCACGCTCTGGGGCTAAGATTTGCAGAAGCCTCTATGCTTTGATTTTAAAAATGCTTGATTCCACAGTAGCTGAGTCATAATCCTCAGAATTCTGGCATTTCTTTCTGCACTGAGAACTTCAGCCCCACCAGAAAAAAATTTGCCCTACAAGCCACAAATTCCTGCCTACAAGCCTGCTCACTGGGCCCCTTTAAAGCAGACTGGGGGGGGGGCTGATGGGTAGTGATTTAATTTAATTGGCACCCCCCCTCAAAAAAAAATCCTGGCTATGGGGCTGGCGGGGGGGGGGGGAGCATAAATTAACATTTGTTCCAGTGATATGTTTAAAATCTGACAGCTAGTTGTGTATGGAAATAATGCACATAAGAGCTTAGATTGACACACCATTGTTATGCAAGGTATCATGATGTTAATTTTAAAGATGTGCTTCATCTTAGAGCTGTAGTTATTCTCAAATCTTGATGAGGTATTTACTGTTCTTTGTGTTTTTAATTGACTCTTCTATTGAAATGTCTTTCTTTTTCGGATATCTGGTGGCTCATCCTCTCCAGAAAGTGACCACCTTTTGCTTTCTAAAAACGCCCAGTTAACCAGAGTTAATTGTAACATTATAAGGACCTTGCTTTTCATACTGTACCATTATGATTTATATTTATATTTTGCATATTCAGAATACTTTTTATATTATATAGTATAAAAGCTGCATAATGTGGGCTCTATTATGTAGCAGACGAAGAGGTAGGATGCTAAGAACTGGTGACTGGTGGCTTGTTTAAGGCCGTTTTACTGGGAAAAAACTTCTAATCCTGTGTAGCAATGGTATGTTTCTCAAGATTTACTCTTAGCCTTAGCTGTCTGGAGGTAAGTAAGCATTATGATTAAATGGCCAAGGAGGATAGATAATAGATAGTGAGACTGCAGATTGAAAAGAGGGCTGTCCCAAGCTTCAAAAGATACAAGACGGGTGATGGCATGGATGGAAGTAGTAAATAGAAATTAAATCTGTGTGGATAAAAGGACCGACAAGAAGTTTTTGGTACTAAGTATGCAAGAGTAGACATTTTCAAATGTTATAATCATGCATATCTGAATAAGATTGCCAAGAACAGCTTGGCAACCAATGGGAGACAAGAAGGTGGGGACATGGGGGGACAGTCATCATGCTTCTCTAGGAATTACTGGAAACTTTATGGTTTTACTATAGTTTCCAGTGATTCCTAGAGAGCTGTGACATCCCTTCAAGAGGAATGGAGACAGGCCCTTAAAGTGATGTCACACAGTTGGCCCAATGGCCATTTAAAAAAAAAAATTCTGCTTCCACTCTGAGTGGCAGTAGGAAACAGGAGCTAGGAGTGGGGGATTCCCACCCCTACTTAGGGATGCCACGATCCTCCCAATATTCATGTATGCCATTTTGTCTGAGCAGGGGTCCGTTGGGGCCGGAGCGAGGCGGAGCGAAGCTCCGCCAGCTCAGGAGTGACCACTAGGGCAGCCAGGGGCCAAATCAGATTCTCTGATCTGATTCGGCCTGCTGCCAAATTGCCGCCGAATTTTGGAAAAAAGTAACACTTTTTCCCACCATAGAGAATAATGGAGGGGATGGGACAACCTGTTTGGGGGCCCGTAGAATTGGACCCCGTGGTCCACTCTTCTTGAAACTTGGTGGGTATTTTGAGGAGAGGCCCCAGCAGCTACCCTGCAAGTTTGAAGCCTCTCCCTCAAACCCCCTTTCCTCCAGCCCCTCATATACCCTATGAGTTTCTGCCATTGATTTCAATGGCCCATAGGGTATAATGGGGCTGAAACTGACATTCCCTTTCTGACACACTTCTGGTGATGTCAGGGGATGTGGCATATGCTAATGAGTTATGCTAATAAGTTATGCTAATGAGCTCCTGCACTTCTTTTTCTACGAAAGGACCCCTGTGTCTGAGTACTGTGTATACTTTCTGCTTCATTCTCCTGGCACGCTTCTGGTATGCATGGTTGGATACCGCCAAATGAAAAGAACTAGTTAGAGGGTGAGGAAGTAGAGATAGGGAAACTGAGGGATACAGTAGCAATGTCCAGGTTGAGATGCCCTGAGGTTTTTTTTGGGGGGGGGGCAGTAGCAAAAGTCAGGCTGTATGGATTGGGATTTGTAGAGGTGGCATCACCATTCAAAAATGTGATAGCAACTAGAAATGGGAACTACTTGGGAGCCTGTGGGAACAATTGTTGCATTTGCATGTATCTCTTTCCTGAATCAGGACCCAAGATGTAACACATAATTGGTCATAAACTATATTTTATAATCAGATCTTGCTGTGTTTTCTTCTTAAATCTTTAATTCTAAATTCTCTGTTCTAAAATGTATTTTTAATATTTTAAACTTTTCCCCCCAGAAATTTTATGAATAAGCACCAGAAGCCGGTGCTAACAGGCCAGCGGTTCAAAACTAGGAAGAGGGGTAGGCTTGATATTTCCTTTTATTTCTGAAAATTACTGTAATTACTTATGATTTTATAAAATATTGCAGGGTGGATAAAAACAAATGATTTGCAACTGGGAGCTTTAATGATTTCATGTTTTGGTGTGTGTGTTCCTTTAAATGTTTAGTGTGGCTGCAGTACTGTAGGGAGGGTGCTAGATGGACACAGGTGTGATGTGATTGGCTGATGACTGAGAGAGCGGGAGGAGAGGTTCTGAGAGGAATCTCTGTGTTTGTGTTTTTATGACAGAATTCTGTGTGTGTCTTGGGAGAGAGACAAGTGTGGAAGAAGTTTAAAGAGAGTCTGTGTGAAATTTAGTCTGTGTGACTAAGAAAGTAAATTTTATTCTGTGTGGATAAAACAGACTAGCCGGTGTATAAATGTCAGAGAGAGAGAGAGAGCGCATAAGAAGTACAGGAGCCCGTCAGAGTGGATTTTGGAGGAGACTGTTTGAAGCACCAAGCATTACCAGTTACATTTACAAGTTCCTTTCTTCAGAAACAGTTCAAGTTAACCAGAAACTTATTTTGTTCTTTATTCAATAAATCCATGTTCTGTTTAAACATATCCCAGAAATCAGTACAGTCCTTCCCCGGGGCCACATAGTCCTCTGAAGCAGCCCAGACCCTAGGTCATACTACCAAGAGAGAGAGATTTGGAATTTTAAATTCCTGGTGGCAGCAAGAAAACTACCACGTTTATATAAACAGATTATAATTTAAGGTAAAAGCATCCCCCCCCCCCCCAATAGTAAGAACATCACAGGAGCATATTCCTTCCATTTTGCAATTTCTTCATGGGTTGCCAGCTTGTTTCCAGGATCTATTCAAGATGTTGCTACCTCCCCCCACTTTTAAGGTACAGTCTGGGTGTTTCAAAATGTTTTTATAGTTAAAGCAACAATTGATACTCACTTTTTAAAAATATATAGCAAAATAATTTATTTTATAGTTGATCTCTCTTTTTTATAAGGCCAGTTGATGTAAAGGCCAGTTGAAATCAGCCCACCCTGCAGGGTTTGTCAGACTTTTAAAAGGAATAGTAGACTGTAAAAAATGTAGGATTCATTGTCTTGTCAGTGCTGTACTGGAAATATAATTAGTAAATATAATATGGGAAGTTCCGTAGAAGATGCCTTTACAGTAGTATCCATTTTATCTTCATGTTTCTTGGGACTTTTCTGCATGCTTGATTTACTCCTGATTGTCTTGGCAGACTATCCACAAGCATTGGAATTTATTTGGCCATGGCTGTTCCACATGTCTGCCTTCCCTGTGCATTTTTACAGTCGTGGAGTCAGTTAATTTTCTTCTATATGTACCTTTAATAATGAGGATTTTCAAGGGAGTGAGCTGTCATCATTTATGGTTTCATTGTTGGCATCACAGAATCTCCTTTTTTTAAAAAAAAAAACAGCACTGAAATATCAATATATCACTGGAGCATTGTAACAATAACCCTAAAAGGTTCTCTAAATTCCCAGCTTCCATTTTTTTAAAAAAAGTAAATGTGTCTCCTTCCCTCACGGAGGTATGTTTTTCCTGTTTTCCTCTGTGAGGGAAGAAGCTAGAGACTTACTTTAAAAAAAAAAAAAGATACCTGGCAATTCAGAGACCCTCCTAAGCCTATTGTTATGCTGCTCTAGTGATACACTGATATTTCAAAGCTTTTATTTTTAAAAAAACACTCATCACTTGGTGGGGAAGAGAGGGGGAAGAGAGTCCAATCATTGGACAGTGGGCTGAAGGTGGGTAGGAGGGCAAAGAAAAACAGAAACATTACATGTGAGGGAAAAGCCAACTCAGAATCAGCTTCTAGAAACACATCAGGGCAAAAGTGATCTCAAAAGAACTGCCGGGGGGGGGGGGGGCACAAAAAAACTGAAGTGAAAACTAAAGGCACAAAAATTCATGCAGAAATCAGGGAATAAACTGAAGCAGCATGGGGCCAGAACTGATGAGAAAACCCCATGTGGAAAAACCCACAATAAAATACTATTTTAAAACATCATTAGAGAAACTTATGGAACAATCCGATGTAGTTATACCAGTTTAAGCCAATTGAAACTCTTACCTTGAATAGTCTGATACACATTGCTTTCTTCAACAAATTTTTGAGGCTTTTTTTAAAGGTGCAGGATCATGAAAGTCCAAGGACACCTTTTAAAATACTGTTGATCTTGCATCTGGGTGAGTGGGGAAATCAGGCACGTGGAAAGGTTTTAAAGATACATGGCAAAGGATGTTAATTTAATAAAAATGTTCTATTTATCATGAAAAAAGTTCTTTAACTGAAATATTTTGTGACTCCCCCATAGTAGAGATTGACCAAATGAAAGGCATAAACATCCTTTTTTATATATAGTCTTCACCCCTACCCCAGGTCTAGCTCAGTAACATGCCCAAACCAGTGCTCCTTAGGAAATAAACTCCAGGAAAACTGCCACAAAATATCCTCATTCTCAAATAATCTACTTCCTGTTTAGAAGATGGGCTTACCTTCACTACACTGAGGAACCCAATGAATGTAAAGAAGAAAAACAAGGGCTATGTAACGAAGGTCACTTGGTGCTCATCCAGTAAATGTTCTGAAAGCGGTAGAGGAATAGCTATACAGACTTCATATAGTGATTAGTGATAGTTTCCTGCTGTAGATGAAAAGGAGAAATTTGAACCCACGGTCTTCAGGGATACAATTGTTCAAGGCCTCAACGAAGCTGGTGACGACCTGGAAGCTGTAGCCAAGTTTCTGGATGCAACAGGATCAAGGCTAGATTATCGTCGCTATGCTGACACTCTCTTTGACATCTTGGTAGCTGGCAGCATGCTGGGTAAGTATGTTGGATTGAAAATGTTAACACTTTCAGAGCTAATACCAGTAACAAGGTGCACATGCCATCTTAGTTTCATTTGTTTGGCAGCTAATATTAGTTTCATTCTCTTCTTGATTCTGGCATTATTTTTGTTTGTTTCATATTTTATTCTGCCATTTTGTGGCTTCTCCACCATCACAACAATGTGGCTCTATTGCTGAAATGTAGCTTGGGGATTTTAATTCACCTGCTACCAATGGACAAGCCTGTGTTATTCTAACAGTATACTGTATATTTATACTTCCACAACAACTACAACCACCATCCACATGACTTTTTCTACGCAGGTCCCATGGTCCCCAGTATAGCCATTTTGGATAGTCCAAAAATGACCCTCTCCTCCCTTTTTCACCAGCAGGAAAATTGGTTGGATCTCACCTACTATGGACCCCAAAAGGTTGTCAGCACTGGGTTGTGTATTGTACCATGCAAATACATTTGAGGCCCCAGCTACCAAGTGAATGGTGAGACTGGTAGAGTACAAGGAGGCAATCATGTTCTTGCTCATGTTTTTGGGGTTTTGTGACATATTACTTCCTCTCCATCCTTTCTAAGATTTTTCAGCTTCTTTACTAGCAGCAGTATGGTTTGTTAGATGGCAGTATTATCCATGAATCATTGTCATTATTAATGGATGGTGCAGAGAAAGGCAGGCAGAAAAGGACATAGGGGAGCCACAAACTGAAGAAATCTTTTGCTGATTGTGATGCAGGTAAACATATATGAACATATAAAGCTGCCTTCTACTGATTTGGCCCATTTTTTAAACTTTTTTTTTTTAAAAAATTCATTTATTACAAGAAGAAAATTACAAGAAAGTTCGAGATTAACAAACAACAAACACCATACTTACAAGTAGGAGAATAACAATCAAGAGTGAAAATTTATAGTATACTAAATGTTTAGAAGGCAGTAATCAAAACAAATAAATCTTAGAGGGGGTAGCAGTTCTAACAAAACAACAACCAACTATGGACAATCTGTACCATTAAAGGAATAATAAATGTTTTGTGTGAGTGAAACAGAAAGTTGATTCGTTATTTGCAATAAAATCAACCATAGGGTACCACATTGCAACAAAATAAAATATATTTCCATGGTAAATATATCCCAATTTATAAATATCATTTTTAAATACAATTTTAATACAATTTTTAAAAACCAATAATATGGTTTATTGCTCTTCCATGATGCCGCAATGACCAGGCAAACCACCGCACATAAAAATGCTATCAAATTATCTTACTTTTAGTATCTCAGGATTGTTCCATAGGTTCAACAACACTGTCTCTGCCTTCAAAGGAACTGTGTATTTTGTAATATTGTATATTTGGGTTTGCACAAGATGCCAGAAAGCCTGTATATATTTATATGACCACCATGTATGAAGATTAGAGCCTGGTTCCCCAGACCATTTCCAACACATTGGAGGATAAGTAGAGTTCATATGGTAAACTTGTGATGGAGTTAAATACCATCATGCAAGTGTTTTAAATGCTTGAGTTTTGATATTGATTGATTATAGTCATTGGTCTGGGGTAAAGGTAATATTTAGATCTTTACGCCAAGAATGCACATATGAAAGCAGTTCACCATTAGATATAGACAAGAGATGGGACCCGTGGAATCCGCGGGGGAGAGGAGAAGGTGGCAATCCACCCCCCCACCTCGTGCCCCCGTCCCTGCCCCACTTCTTCCCGGTGAGGCCTGGCTGGGCTGGGCCTCGCTGCCCCCCGTCCCTCCCCCGTTTCTTCCCGGCGAGAGGCATGATAGGTTGGAGGAGGGAAGGCAAACGCTCCGCGGCTCCCTAGGAAGGGGGAGGAGCCAAGGGAAGGCCGGCTTCAAAATGGCTTTCCAGAGCAGGTTTGATCTTCGGTTGCGCGGGGGTCTTAGTGCTAGTTGGGCACAGCAAGAAACACATTCCAGGGCTTTGACAACCCACGCCCCGCTTGCAAAAACAAAGGGTAGTAATTTATCCATTAAGGCTTCAGTTTTTGGCACTTACCCGGGAGAGCATGGGATTGACTTCTGAATGGACCTCTTTATCATTGCACATCATCAGTTCTGCTTCTTTTCATTTTGTTCCGCAGACGTTTCCTAGGGTAGGTTGCCCGCGCATTTATCTCATTTTTAATTTTGTTACATGGTGAACATGAAAGTGCCTTCAAGTCGCAGTCCACTTATGATGGCTGCTCTGTTGCTGTTACATAATGAAGACCCCTCTCTCTTTCTCCCCCCACTCCCCACAGCCTCCGTTCTCACTCCTGGCTTCCCACCGACTCAAGGCCAAACCAGCAGCGCCAAAATCACCATCACATGGGAGCCATCAGAGCCGCGTGCCGAGCCTCCTCCCCCCTCCCTCCCCCAAAATAGTGGCGGCGGCGAGGCCTGCTGCCTGCCGAGCCCTCCTCCCAGCCAAAGCATTCTCTGCACCTGTGCAGAGAACGCTTTAACTTTTTGGGGGATTTCAGTATCCCCTGAGAAGTTTTTTAAAGTTTTGGGATTTTTCTGCAAGCGGGGGGGTTACCCCCCACCTGCAGAACCCCCCCTCTGCCCTCCAAGTGCCCCCCATGCGGATTTAAGTATCCGCACGCGGAGGGGGGCACTTGGGAATTAGATATAGAGATAATAAGATTTTGTAAAGGTATGAAATAATTCCATTGCCTTTAGAAGGGTTAATTCTCAATAATTTTTCAAAATCTGTCAATTGTCTTTTCAGGCTTTTCTTGATTTCAGATTGGCCAGTTAAATTTCTAATTTGAAAATATTGAAACCATGGAATCTGGATTTATTTTGGATTCTAAATCGATCTTCTTAAGAATAATTTCTCCTTTTGTTATATCAATTAATATTGTAAAAGAGGTTTCCCTCCATTGTTGGAAGGAATGTGACTGCAACCCTGGTTGAAACCAGGACTGGCCCAAGAACGAATAGTTAAAGCACCATTCATCCCATATTTGTAAAGTATTCTGTAAAAACATATTATTAACAGTAAAAATTGGCCTATCCTTATGACTATTCCAAACTGATTCACATAAAGATTTAGGAGAAACAAAACTTTGTTCTATATATATACCCAATCCAAGACCAAATCTGGATGTAAAATTCTTAACAAAATAGCTAGTTATGATGCATCCCAATACAATTTGAGATCTGGATAACCAAGGCCTCCTTGTTTAGATGGGTTACACAGTGTATTTACATTTATCATAGGTCTTTTAGAATTCTACATAAAATTGTTGAGTGTTTTTTACACTTGTTAAAGGAAAGTTTTGGGGAAACTAATTGGCAAGGTTCTGAAATAATAAGTAAATTTGTGTAAGATAAATGATTTAACCAAACTGAATTTTTCCATCCATGAAAGATGGAGATTGGTTTGTTGTTGAAGTAATGAGGAAGCTGAATTATGGAGTTCAAGGAAATTATGTTTGAAAAGACTAAAATTGACTCCCAAATGTTGCCAAGTTTTGGAAATCCATGTAAACTCATAAATGGATTTGATGTGGGTAGAATTTGATTGGGAAAGCCATGTAGGAAATATTTCTGTTTTGGAGTGGTTGGAATATAGTCCCAAGATCTCCAAAAAAAGGGCTCAATAGAGCAAAGAGCAGAGATGAAAGAGGGTAACCCTGTCTTTATAATACGCTGTTTATTCAAATTTGAGCTTTGGGAGAGTTATATAATACTTGGATGCAGGGGTCCTTTCGTAAAAAAAGAGGTGCAGGAGCTCATTAGCATAACTTATTTGCATATGTCACACCCCCTGACCTCACCGGGAGTGTCATAAGGCCACACATCCCTGACGTCAGGTGTGTCAGAAGGCAAGAAGGGAGGGAGGGGGAAGGAAGGAAAGGAACAGGAAGGAAGGTAGGTAGGTGGGGGAGAGAGAGAGAAGAAAGAAAAAGAAAGGAAGGAAGAAAGGAAGGAAGGAGGGAGGAAGAAAGAAGGGAGGAAGGGGGAAGGAAGGAAGAAAGAAAGGAACAGTAAGGTAGGTAGGTAGGTGGGGGGAGAGGGAAGGAAGGAAGGGAGAGGGGAAGGACGGGGAAAGGAAGGAACAGGAAGGTAGGTAGGTAGGTGGGGAGAGAGAGAGAGAAGAAAGGAAGGAAGAAAGGGAGAGGGGAAGGAACAGGAAGGTAGGTAGGTAGGTGGGGGAGAGAGAGAGAAGGAAGGAAGGAAGGAAAGAAGGAAGGAAGGGAGAGGGGAAGGAAGGGGGAAAGGAAGGAACAGGAAGGTAGGTAGGTAGGTGGGGGAGAGAGAGAGAAGGAAGGAAGGAAGGAAGGGGGGAGAGAGGGAGGAAAGAAGGAAGGTAGAGGGGAAGGACGGGGAAAGGAAGGAGCAGTGGGAGGGGGGAGGCGTCTCCTTCCTGGGGCTGGCGGAGCGCCGCCGGCCCCGGGACTTTTGACAGGGGGGAGGAAAGGGGCTTCCTGGGGCTGGCGGCGCTCTGCCGCGGCCCTGGGAGCAGTGGGAGGGGGGAGGGACGGGCTTATCCTTCCCGGGGCCAGCGGAGCACCGCCGGCCCCGGGACTTTTGACAGGGGGGAGGCCGGGGGGGCCGGGCTTTGTTAAGTGCCCGCCCCCGCCTCCTCTCTCCCGGAGCAGCGCTCCAGTGCGCCCCGGCTCCAACGGAGCCCTGCTTGGATGGAATATAGAAAGTGACCCCTGAACCCCATGTGTTGCAAGATTGAGAATAAGAATTGAGGTTCTAGTTTATCAGACTGATTTGGCTCATTTATCTATCTAATTAAGTACTGTCTACTCTGATGGGTAGCAGCTCCCCAAGGACTTGGGCAGATCAGTGTCTGCTACCTGAGTGCCTTGAATGGGAGATGTCTGAGATTAAACCTGAGACCTTCTGCAAGCAGAGCATATTTTTGCTCCTGAGCCCACTCTCCAAGTATCTCCATTACCTATAAAAATAATGATTTATGCAGTGGGTACATTTATATATGGATTATTCCTAGTTTAGAAATTATAATGAGTGTATGAGTTATAGAATGTCTGTAATTATGTTGTTTGTCTCTCTTTAGCCCCAGGAGGGACAAGAATAGATGACAATGATAAGACCAAGATGACCAATCACTGTGTGTTCTCTGCAAATGAAGATCATGATGCCATCCGACATTATGCTCAGGTCAGGGAGTAATTGGAATGGATGAATGGACCACAATTTTGCAGGGGATTTTTTTGTACACCAATGGTTTACAATGATTGTTGACAATTGCTGATATAAGATGGGTGCAGCAGGATTATCAATTTACTTCTGGTAGTAAATACAATTGGTGCATAACAGTAAAAAATGGAAATCACTACAAATTCATCTTTTTTATTATTATAGTTGTAGTTGGTGGCCTGGCGATTTACCTGAAATAGTGGGACTACCCACTGTTATGAAAGGATTTAACTAAAAGTGTTGATTTCTGTTTCTGAGTTCTAGAGTAATGGTTAAATTGATGCCTCTCTTGCTTATATTGTTTAAAAGTTCAGAATTTGAATACAGCATTACTAAGTCGACTGGTTTAATGATGCTGTTGATTGGGAGTGAATTTGTTAATGTTATCAGTGAATTATTAAAATTTGTAGGTGTTTTAGATTTTCTTTCGATGTAGAAGTCATCTATTTAAAATGTATTTCACTTCTATCATAGATTAATTAAAAGTGCATTTTATAGGCCTTGTAAGGAGAGCAAAGGTCTGCTTTTCCTGTTAACAAACATGTTGGCTACGTCTTGTATTTAGGTCTTCAATAAACTCATCCGGCGGTATAAATATTTGGAAAAGGCATTTGAAGATGAAATTAAAAAGGTAATATTGCTAATATTCTGGTAATATTCTGGGGATTGATTGTAATTGTCTTTTTGATGCAATATGGACAGAATAATCAGTTACTCTGGGGAGCTGTTTGCCAAGTTGCGACACGGAAAATTTCCACTAAATCATAGGGCTGTTGTATGCTAAATAAATCAGGATGGAAAAAACCTTTTTGTAAAAAAACACACAAAAAACACCTTTCACTGGAATAAACAGAAGAGAACCCTTTTCAACCACAAGTATTTTACAAAGCACATAACAATTTATACAGAACTACATCTGTCTGCTTTATGCAAAACTAATTATCCTGATAATCTCTGCTTTCACTTAAGTAAAAAGTAAGCATTCTTAAGGTGCAATCAGGGCCGGCTCCATCACTAGGCCAACTAGGCGGCCGCCTAGGGGAGCAGCTGGCAAACGGGGTGGAGGAGAGACTGAGAGAGACTCAAACCAGGAGATAGTGTGCTTTGTGCAAACCATGATTTACCATTATGTCTGAATGCAGCTTTCCATTCAGGTTAAGAACCAAACTTAGCCTTGGGCCAATGCAGACAGGCTTGTAGGCACTGCGGCCAGCTGGTGTAGGTGGCTGCTGGTGGGGCTGGAGAGCTCGTGAGCCTGGGTAGGCAGGCAGGCACTGGGGCCAGGGGGGTGTCCCTTGTGGGTGGGTCTCCGGCGGTGGAGAGGGCGGCTCTGCAGTGGGGGGGGCACTACAAGGCAGCCTCACCTGGGGGGATGCCACAAGGTAGCCTCACCTAGTGCACAAAAAACCCTGGGGCCAGCCCTGGGTGCAATGCAACTTGGAAGTGTGTGAGCAATTTATAGTGTAATCTCAAAAGTGGAGGGAAATGAATTAGAGGGAAATGAAGTGGGATTTCCTATATTGAAGGACCATCCATTCTTTATGTAGTTACGTGCTCCTTGATCCTGATACTCAGATGCAGAAACAGCTATGTGAAACAGCATGTACATGCAAACATGTGTGCTTTAAATAGTGTGTTGAGGTTGCAGAGTTCAGTTTTCTTGGTTCAGAATTCTTGGTTTAGTTTATGGATAGTTTGCCCATTGGGTGTAAAAAGTGGGAAATCATTTTCACTTGCTAAGGCTCATACTTCTCATACCTGGAACTCAATTGAGGAACAGCTGGGGAGGGGGGAAATGCCTAGAAAATGACATATATAATGAGAAACATTGGTATTTATATTTATTTATTAAAACATTTATATCCTGTCTTTCCTCTTGGTTCAAGGTGGCTTACAATAAAAGTTAAAACATCCCCCACTAAAAAACAAAAATGAAATAACAAGCCTCAAATCTCTCCCCACCTCTCCCTTTAAAAGATGCCTGCCTTGCATACTCCCTTAAAAGCCCTGGCAAACAGGCAGGCCTTGCAGTGCCTCCTGAAGATCTCCAAGAAGCGGGGGGCACCTCACCTCTTCAGGGAGCCCAGTCCACAGAGCTAGAGCCCAGGTCCTGGCCAATGCCAGACAGGCCAATCTAAGTCATGGGATAGCCAGCAGATGGGTGCCTGATGACGGTAGTTGGCACTCAGGAACATATGGAAGGAGACGGTCTTTTAAATATGTTGGTCCTAGTTAGTGAAGGGCATTAAATGTCGTAACCAGCATAGGAGTAATCATAAAGACTAGGAAATATTTGTAGGCATGTACACTGAAGTATACAATATATCTTTATAAATTTTCTCCCATCTTTGAATTGTGATTTATTTTGCCATTTTGTTCTATAGATAGATTCTTTATACTCTAACTTCCATTAATATCTCATAGAATTTAGCCAGCAACCCTTTTGATGTTTTAGAATATACTATTATGTGTTTATGAGTGTTTAAAGGTTGGAAGATATCCACTTGTAGATTTTTAGTTTGAATAAAAGTTTTAATTTGAAGGAATTGGAATCTCATCAAAGGTTCATTTCCTTCCTTCCTTCCTCCCTCCCTCCCTCCCTCCCTCCCTCCCTCCCTCCCTCCCTCCCTCCCTCCCTCCCTCCCACTAATGGAGAAAAGTTGGATGTTGCCTGTTTTTTTTTTTTAATTTGTCACAAGCTGCATTTCCTAATGATTGTTATCTATTTGGAAAGAATCCAGACATTTGGACCTTGTTTAGAAAGCAAGGAGATACTTTGAGAGGTTGTGAGCTATATTATAAGGTAAACACATGGTTAGTTACTCCAGAAGAGGAAAGAATTTGTTTTGGAACCCATTTGCCACCTCTTCCAAGCTATGGTTGTTGTTTCTCCTTATCTTTCTCCATTTTGGTTTGGAGAAAACACTTTGCCATGTTGGTTGTCTATCACCATGGTCTCGACCAGCTGTTGGGGACTGTGGGGGGTGGAATTCAAAAGACAGAGAACGAGCTATGTGAATGAACTTTTGTAAGAATCCCGAGGGATAGCTTGGGTGCTAGTAGATGATGCTTAAAAGATGGTGCTGCAGTTAGAGCCTTTTTCTTACAATGAGGAAAATAAGTTTGGACCCGTGCATTTGTTATATATGCTGTGCTTCTTGTATTCTGTTGTGGCAGGATTTTTGTACATTTAGCATAAATATCTTTTGATAGATGCTAAGTGCTTAGTACTTTTTTAACTTTCTAAATCTAAATTTGCAGTTCTCCCTACTCCATTAACCTGGTGTTACTGTTAATTACAGTAATCGGTTGTCATGAGTAATCCTGACTCATTGTGTTAAGTACCAAAAGCTCTTGTTCAAGTCACACTTTCCCCTTTCGTCCTTTACCTTCACCCCACACACTGACTTCATTTGGAGATCCTTAATTGCTGAGGGTGCCTTGCAAAATGATGGCAAACTCCTTGGTGTATGTAAATGCAATGTGGTTTTAAGGCTTTAGGCTTTCAGTTCAGTGAAGAAAGTCACTTGACGCATGTCAAATTTAGTTTTCTGGCAAGCCTCTGTAAAACATGAATTTCATACTGATAGTTTCCCCCCGCCCCCCCCCCCCAAAATAAAATGAACTCCAGCTGAGGGTTGTTGAAAGTCCTGTACACACAATACAAAGGCCATGGATATAATTTGCATGTACGCGTTGCCAGCTGTCTGTAAGAAAAAGTCAGCATATATTCACTTTAAAAATAACATGAGAACCAGTGCCTGGGTAAATGTTTGGTTTTAAATTGTGCATTCAGCTGCACATGCATTGAATGTAATACAAGAATCACTCAAGAAGCTTACAAAGGAATAAAAATAGTGTGTACCCAGGATACAGATTGTAGTTGCAGCATGATCCATCTCAGAAAAGGCCTTCCCTCCTGCATGGAGGAAGAATGCATCTTCAAATAAATGCATGCCATTCATTCATTTATAAGTACCTCATTTATTTATTTTATAGTCTGCCTATTTCACAGAGGATCAAGGTGGGTTATAAAATTTAAAACAATGCAGTAGGAAGAGTATAAGAACTACAATAATCAGGGTAAGAAGACTGGATTTCAGAATTAGAACACAATGCAATAAAATAGTATAAGATCTTGTCCTGTTGCTATTTTAAAATAGATTTTTTTTAAAAAAATCAGAGAAATCTTAATCTAAAATATTTTTATCCCTGTCATTAATTGATTAAACAGTGCTGCCCTACTGATCAGAGAATGTTGCCACCCGCCATGCATCCTGCCTGAGACATTAAAAGGCTCTCAGGTTTGACTCTTTGCTTTAAGGGGCTATAGCAGCATCTAATGGCAGAAATTATTAACTGCAGGAAAATTCTAAGGACTCCCACGCTCTCTCAAGCACCAGCCAGGTGTGTGTTAACAATAAATTTACTTTACCTATGATAAAGTGACTGTTACGTTTTTGGAGGAGAGATCTACAGAACCTTGAGGATAGCAGGCATTACTTCAAAAGCACTATAAAACTGCTATTCCTCCTTCAGAAATCCCTGATAGGCCCCCTTTGATAAAGGGTATTTTGTATGTTCTTCTCTGAAATTGAGTAGTGTCTAGCTGGTGCCAAGAAGGAAATGCGAAATGCTCTTGCTGTTCAGAGTATGTAGTGGGAAGCTTGGGGTGGCATAACTGAACCGCATGCTTCGGTATGCAAATATGAGCAAAACAGTCTATTCTAATTCTCTTTGTATCCAAGTGATAAGTGGCACCACCTGTCTTAAATCCAAAGTAGTATTATGAGTGTTCTGTACTGAAGTGAGTATGCATCCTTTGCATTCCATACGCCATCAGCCCAGGTTGTACTAATATAATAATATAATCCACTGAGAGAGAGAAGTAAGCGTACCAAACACTTTTTCCACTGGGCCAGCCTCATCGCAGAGATGAAGGAATTCTATTCTTTTGCCACTATTTAATTATGTGGTTTACATGGAACAGGCAAGTAAGATGTTTTGTCTTGGTTCTCTCTAATTTGCTACAGTTCATGTCATGGGAATATAAAACTGTCACCACCAAGTTTCATTCATCTGGTGAAGGAGATTATTGTCTGTGAAGGCTCACCACAAAATAAATAATTAAATAATGTTTTGGAGCAGGGCACGTGGCTTTGATTTTTTTTTCTCTTGGGAGATTCCTACAGAGGTATCTCCTTCGCTCCCTCCCAACTTCCACAATTTTTCAATGTTTTAAGATAAATATTTAGTTATTTAAAAGAAAAAGAAGAAGAAGAAGAAGAAGAGATTGGATTTATACCCCCCCTTCACTACCCAAAGGAGTCTCAGAGCAGTTTACAATCCCTTTCCCTCCCCCTCCCCACAACACACACCCTGTGAAGTAGGTGGGGCTGAGAGAGCTCTCCCGAGAACTGTTCTTGAGAGAACAGCTCTGAAAGAACTTATGACTGTCCCAAGGTCACACCAGCAGCTGCATGTGGGGGAGTGGGGAATCAAACCTGGTTCTCCCAGATTAGAGTCCACGCTCTTAACCTCTACATCAAACTTATACCATGCTTTCCCCCTAACGAAGACTCAGAGCAGCCTATGACATTGTTCTCCCCTCCTCACAACCACCACCCTGTGAGATAAGTTAGGCTGAAAGAGTGACTGGCCCAAGGTCAACCAGTGAGCTTCCATGACAGAGTGGGGATTCAGACCTGGGTCTCCTAGATCCTAGTCTAATTCTCTAATCATCACACTATGTACATCAAGATGACTTCTCATCTAGTGCTAGTACTGGTTCCCACCTGCTACCTTGTTTGGGCAATAAAAAACTTTAGGAACTCAGTGGATGGCATCAGGCAGAGAGTTCCACCATGTCGGAGCCAGGGCTGAAAAGGCCCTGGCTGAGGACAGCCAGATCTCTCTTGGGACTGGGACCACCAGAAGATTCTTATTTCCAGGTCGTGATGCTCTTCCTGGGACATATAGAGAGAGGCAGTCTGATCTGGTAAACATTTCTAAGGCTTATGGAGTTGTTATGAAGTCCCAGTTGTCAGTTTTGCACTTTAAGTAATGTTAGAAAAGGACCAGAAACTTCCACTCGTGTTTTGTGCTTTAATGAAACAAATATAGTGTTAGACATGAAGATGTATCACTACGTAGAATTTCTGTTGCAAAAAAACTAGGTGTTCAAACATTCCTGGAACATGGTACTGAAGCAAGAACCAAGCATGTTGCTTTTTTAGCTATCCTAGTGCTTATCTACTGGCAGATAAATTGGTCCTTGACGGGTGGGAGGCTGGAAGTCTGGATTAGTTCAGTGTTCCAGGATCTCCCCTGCAGAGCTGGTAACTGAAACTACAATAGAGATCGGAAGGGAAGAACTCAGAAAGCAATCAGTGTCACGAGTTGGTGGTAATAAGAACTTGGAACTGAACGTTGTGTTCAGTTCTGATAGGTCCTAAGTGGGTTGATTAGAATTGGAAATTTCTCCTAGAAGCTAATTTGGGCTATGCCTAACAATTGAGGAAGGAACAAAATAATATCTTTTGAACAAAATGAAAATGATCTCATGTAAATACAAAGAATTCCCAGTGTGTTCTGATGCCAAAAACTCAGATGTTGTTTACATTGCACTAGTCATCAAAGGCAAGGAGGATGACATAGTACCTGACCTCTATTAAGTATTACTGTTCAGTGCTATTCAACTCAAATGGGAATTGATTATTATCTCTCATACTTCTGGGGGTGAAAAGGAAAATAGGTGCAGGAACTGATAACATTCTGTCTTGAAGGGCTAAATCCAGTTGTGAAACCATAAGTGATGTTTATGCATTACATTTTATGAGACTTTTAGTAATGGAGAACTTGCACATTCAGAACTGGCACACCTTTTATTGCAAAATGTGACCCCCTGGTTACATAGAAGGCTATAAAACAATATGGTTAGTGTGCTCTTGAATGCTTTGAGAACTGCAACAAAGAGGAAACTTGTGTTTTGCTGGTGGCACTCCTCCGCCTCCCTCTTCCAGAACACAAGAAACACTCATCTTCATTTCAGAGTACAGCAGGCTCCTTCGCATTACATCCCACCTGAGAACTCTTCATGAGATTGCCTGCATTCCAGATCTTATGGTGATAGCATGCTCAGATACAGTATGAGCTTGCCTCATCTTTTACGTTCTAGCCTGAGAAACATAAGAACATAAGAGAAGCCAATGTTGGATCAGGCCAGTGACCCATCCAGTCCAACACTCTGTCACACAGTGGCCAGAAACACCAGGTGCCCTCAGAAGGTCCAGCAGTGGGGGCAGGACACTAGAAGCCCTCCCACTGTTGCTCCTTGCCTCAAGCACCAAGAATACAGAGCATCACTTGCCCCAGACTGAGAGTCCCTATCTATACTTTCTGGCTAATAGCCACAGATGGACCTCTGCTCCAATTTCCTCTTGAAACCATCCATACTTGTAGCTGCCGCCACCTTCTGTGGCAGATTCTGAAGAAGGCATCACTGGAGATTGCACTAATTATGCACCCTTGAATTTCCCAATCTAGACAGAAATCAGGAGGTGAATGATTACAGTAGCATAATATCCAACAATGTCTCCATGTCCACTGATGAAGTTATAAAATAAGTGAAATTCCCATCACCATGATAGACTGTGAGGAAGAGAAAGAAAGCCAAGAACTTATTAATAGAGCCTCTGAGAACTGCACAGCGCAACCACACAAAGTTGAGGCAGGTGATGGCTATTCAGGTGCGGGGGGATTCTCTCACACATCTGGATTGGAACTGCTCTTGGGTCTCTGGCAGGTCTGGACCAAATGCTGAAGATGAACATTTAGCCACATAGTCCCACTCCTGTATCTGTACTTCTCGCTATGGATTCAGTTTCATGGGTATGATATGGTGATAGTATGTGACTGAAACCTTAGAACTGGTTTTTATTATGTGGTGGTATTCTGCATCAGAAAGTAATAAATCCTATACTACTTTTATATTTGGTAACTACATAATGCCCTTTTCAAACATGCCAGAGATGGAGTTTCTCTCACCATTTCTAAATAGTTCATCTGCTGGAAAGCAAATACTATTGAGTCCACAATGGGTCTTCCTATTCATGGAAGAGGTCCTTGAATCCAGCCCATTGAATCACATACCCATTAACTTTTACCTTTTTCTTCAGTGCAGAAGGGGGAAATGTTCTTTTTATCTCATGTAAATACGTTTTCTGTGTTTTCTTCATTTGAAGACTGATAAACCAATTTGTCATTATGACCTTTATGGTTCCTTTCAGAGAGTCCAGACCCCTTTCCTAAGACTGGATCTTCAGATGTTGCTTTGCTTCTTTTTCCTTGCTCAGTATGCTTTCCTTTATACACCAAGCATATCCAGTCAATAACATCATCTGATAAACTTCCAATCTATTTTCAAGTCCTTTTTTTCAGAGCAGTATAAATTCTTCCTGCAAGGCAGCTTCGTCTGTTCATGTACATTGTTTATTAATTTAGTGCATTTTTATCCAAACCTTCTGTCAAGGAGTTCAGCCATTGTCTCTCAGACGAACCAGGGCCACCCAGCAAGCCTCGAGGCAGAGCAGGGGACCTGAACCTGGGTCTCCACCAGGATGGCTATAGCTTGTTCCCCCTAAGCTGAGTTAGTGTGAGCTAGTGTACAGTTTTTAGCCTCTGGCTCACACATTTTTGCTTAGCTCAGGAAGGATGGCTCCAGAGCAAACTAATTTATGTGGCAGCCAAATAGCTCGCTCACAGCTTTAATGCCAGTAGCTCACAAAGTTGAATTTTTGCTCACAAGACTCCTCAGCTTAGAGGGAGCATTGGCTATAATCATGTAACCCTTGGGTGAGGCTTTGTAATCCCTGAGCTGATCTTTGTGGGTCACATTAGTGGATCTGGCATGTCGTGTTGGCTTGTGAAGACTGGGTTGGGTCAGGTGGGTTTAAAATATGAGTACTCATAGGTGTCTTTTGTTTCTCCCCCACCCCTTACCTTTCAGCTCCTGTTATTCCTTAAAGCCTTTTCTGAAACAGAGCAGACAAAGTTGGCAATGCTCACTGGTATCTTGTTAGCCAATGGAACACTTCCTGCTACTATTTTAACAAGCCTTTTCACTGACAACATTGTCAAAGAAGGTAATCCCCTCTCCCCATGGTGCAGTGCCTCTGAGATTTTCCTTTTTTACACTGCTTGAGCTAGGGGGAGAGAAGTCTTGTCAGTAGAGAAACAGAAGAGAGAGCATTAGACCTTGTTCTTAAGTGTCTTAATTTGAACAAGATTTGAAAGGAAAACAAATGCCATAAAAGCAGTGGATGCTGGTACTCTCCAGAAAGAGATGTTGCTCCCAGCTGAGCCTCCCATTCAATCCATCTTGTTACTGTGGGACACAGGCAACCTTTGAGCACTTCTGGAGTCCAGTAGCAATACATGAGGGCGTGTGCTTCCTGCGCATTTATTGTACTTTGCTGGCTTGCTTCTCCCATCCCCACAGAACTAGCTGCAGCATCAGGGAGCAATTTAAACTGGGAGAATAGCACAGAAGGAAAGGGATTGAACCCCCTCCCCCCAACCCTGTATCCCTAATCTTCAAAAGAGCCATGTAGGGCTGCAAATGAGCTTTTAAAAAATAAAATAAAAATAAAATCCCAATACATCCGGAGATTATAATCCTGCATCAAATTTGATTTGACCCTTTCACCTTGTTTCTAAGCAGGTTTACTGGAAATGCGTCCCACTGATTTCCGCATGTGTGCCGAGAGCCTCCACCTTAATATGGAGTGCATCTCAGACTATAATGGCAGGGGGTTATTGCCATAATGAAAAATCCTGGATGGGGCAAAGGGGAGGCTTCTTTAGTATACCTTTGTGTTGAGCCTCCTGCCTCGGCCATATAGAAGAGATTCTAAGAATGGAATAGCAAGGTATATTTTAATCATTTTCAACAGATGATTACCATGGCAACTCAGCTGCCTGGTTCCTGCATCTAAGTCCTGTTCTTTCGTTCTCGCTATGGTTTTGTAGGATAAGAGATTTTGTCATCCAAATATTTATACCTATTTCTGCAAATGCAAAAATCTGTGGATTTCCCTATTACCTTCTCATATCTGGGTGCCTCTATGTAGCTGTAGAGAGCTGTGTTGAATACTGCAAACAGATTCAGAACCCAAGTTTGTGAAAAGTATAGCCATTTCAGATTGGCTTTTTGTTTGTTTTGAACTTGCATATACCCTGGAAACATGTTGTATGGGAGTATAATTAGCTTTCCTACCTGCTTTGGCCTGTATTTCTCTTTTACATGTGCTTCAGATACCAGGGTTTTAGTAGGTTACACCCCTTAGGTCTGTAATGTCTTAATATTCAAAGCAGCCTGTAATGTCAACAACTTTAGTCTACATTAGTGTACAGTTCATTTTATTGATTTCAGGTCTATTTTTGTAAGATTCTTCCAATGGCTGTACATTGATACTACAGCTTACTTTGTTTTTAAATTGTTTTCCCCACAGGTATTGCCGCCTCATTTGCCGTAAAACTTTTTAAAGCATGGATGCTAGAGAAAGATGCCAATTCAGTTACCTCCTCTTTAAGGAAAGCTAACTTAGACAAGAGGTTGCTAGTAAGTATTTTCTTTTCTTTTTAAGACTGTAATGTTTGCCTAGTAAGCAATGAGAAATGGATGCTGTGTGAAATGGGTGCAAAATTCTCACCACTACATTCAACCTGACTCCTGCTAAAATCTGGGTAATACTTTGACAATTCAATCCTAAATTCTGGGCACCAGGACACTGCTGATACTGGCATGGCATCTGTGTACCTGGTCACCATCTTATGCTCTCTCAGCAGAGCCCAGAGATGACAAAGATACCCGGGTTCAAGGGCCTGGGATCATAGCAACACCACCCACAGCCATCAAATCATGGAGCAGCATGTGTATAAATTTGAAGAAATAAATAAAATAAATGATAAGGTTGCCAACCCAAATGGTGGTAGACTCACCGGGGGGGAGTTTCCAGCAACACAGTGATGTCACTTCTGATGCTGACCAGAAGTGATGTCATTGTGTAGGGGCAATCCTCTGATATTCACCCAAAACTCTATGGTTTTACCCCCATTTCTCTCCTGCCAGCCAGCTGAGTGGTAGCAGAAAGAATTAGCAGTGCAGCCCTATGACACTCTAATGGCAATCCTTCATGTAAGTAGCCACCCAACATGGTGATACTGGCAGGTCTCTTAACTTCACCCTGCCCATCCACCTACAGAGCACAACAAGGGAAGATCAAAGGTAGTGCAGCTTCCAGGCAAGGGTTTAGGTCTGGAGAAAGGAGACTATTCTAAGGAGCAAGCTTAGACAGAAACAAGAGGACAAACAGCTGAACATACACAGAAGACGCTCCTGTCATTTCCCCAGGAACTCATTGGGAAAAGGCAGTCATAACAGGAAACACGAATGAGAGATCTCAGTTCCATCAGTGGGGAAGATCAAAATAAGACAAAGCTTACCTTTGTTTGACTAATGAGACAAGCCAGTCAGCAGCAAAATAGAAGCAAGAGACAAGACTAAAACCTATACCTTTCACCCTGCATCTGCCTGCATACCCATTTGGGCACACAGGGAAAAAAACACATGATGGGAAGTTGGAATTTTCCATTGGCCCTTGTATCAAAACCAGTCATATATTGCAGAGGAGGAGAGGCTGTGGAGAAAGGCTCCAGAGTGTGGAATTCCACAGGCTTGGCATGCCTCATATTCCCAGTTCAAGCTCTGCATGGGGTTAACCTGCAAAAGAGGCAGAGCTAAGATGTTGCACAGTCAGACCCAGTCACCTGGGAGGTTAGGCAATTAGCATTGGTTGCTCGAGACTATAATAATTTTGCTTAGCACTTCCCCAGGCAGCCTCTGCTGCATTCGTAAGGTTAATTACTGCTGCCTGTGGTTGCTCATCCCACAAATGCTTGTTCCATCTCCCCTCCTTGTCATGTAGCCTTGATGTTATCATATACCACCAGTAGTCAGGGGGATTGTGGACCCAGCGATGCCTGTAATTTCCCCCTTATTAGACCATGAGTGTGCGCACTGTAGAGGAATCTGAGTCAACTCCTAGCGAGTCCTGTGCTGAAGATGGCAGATGTTAGTACTGACCTAAGAGTAGGTATAGCTCCTAAGGTACCAACATCATTAAACTAGAGAGAGTGCTGTGAAAGAATCATAATCTGTGTTGAATAGATTCGTGAATGGAGTACTGAATACAAGTTGGATGAATAGAGTTGCTAGTTTTCCTGGTATCACGTACCTTTGAAAACTGCCCTGATGGTCAGCAGAATTAGAGGTAGAACATCTGGGTTCTCTTAGGGAAGATTTAAAAGAGAAACTCATTTTGGATATTCTCCAGACCATTCGGTTTTTCTGAACCCCCAAGTTCGGCACCCTATAAGCTATGGGTTACTGTCTTCCCTGCAAAAACACTGATGATCAGGGAAATGAAATTCCTACTCTAATATCCTTATGTACTCCTTGAGTCTCAGTGAGAAATGATGTAAATAAATATTATATGTAGTATTCCTCCATGCCCAGGTCATAAATGACTCTGTAAATTACTTAAGCAATTGTTCAGAAAGAAAACGTCTTTGTTCCAGGAACTGTTTCCAGCCAACCGACAGAATGTGGAGCATTTTGCCAAGTATTTCACTGATGCTGGCCTAAAAGAGCTCTCAGATTTCCTCAGAGTCCAGCAGTCTTTGGGGACTCGGAAAGAGCTGCAAAAAGAACTCCAGGAACGTCTTTCTCAGGAATGCCCAATTAAAGAGGTAAAGGAAGTGTTTTGGACTAGTTTAGCCTTAAGAGAAGGGGGGGGGGGGAATGTAGCTCTTGAACAAGATATAGCCATGTATGGGGGGGAAACGGTAATACCAAGTGTCTTTTGTAACTGATCACAGTAGACTCACTATAAGGGTTAGTGTAATTTTAAGTTAACTATACAGTATCTGACAGCCAGTTCTTGGAATATACATTGAATTTTGAATTTTAACATTCTGATTCTCTTAGCACACCTGGTGTTGGGGGACGGTGGAACTTTAGCAGTGACAATTGTGTGTCATTGGGACTTAGAAGCTCTAGATTGTGTTCACTGGGTCTTTTTGCCTCAGGCTTCATATTCATTTCCTTCTCCATCCCATAATACTCCATTTTTTCTAAAAAAAAAAAAAAAAGCCTAGAAAGCTATTTAATTATGATCTAAATGGTGGTAATGGAGAAGCAGGCCCATGAGTGGAGACATTGTACCTCAACCCAAGTCCCTATAATTCTTGATCACAGTTTAGCTGTTATACTTTAGGTATACTTTAGGTATACTTTAAAAATTATTTTAAGATCACTGGAGGACTGCACAATGCTCCAAGTATTGTAAAACTATTGCAGACTTTGGAAGACTAGTGTTAAGTGTTTCTAGAACAGAATGTGGGTGTATTCCCCCTGGGACAGTAGAAGGGGAGAGAGAGCAAGTTAGCCCCAGTGAACCAGCCATTAGGCAGTGTCTCACCTCTTTAAATTTTAAAGGAATGAGGCCTCACGAGCAGCTGCTTGTCTCCTGGCTTCCAGAGGCTAGGTCTACCTCCCATGGCCCTTTAAATTTTCATAACAGAAAAAGGAAGGACCCAGGATTGACTGGGACAGCATTGCCCTTCTGAAGGCTCTCTGAAGCTGCTGTTCAGGTCTTTCTCAGTGCAGCAGAGGGCCATCCCAGCCTCCAGCAGCTGCAGAAGGGCTGCTGCCAGGACACTGGGCCAGCAGGCAAGGTCCTGTATGTGGTACATGAGCCTTGTGGGACTGCAGGAATCCAGCTGTCAACCCAGTGTCCTTGCAGCCAGTCTCTGCTGGGTGTTGGGGCAGATTCTTCCATCTAGACTAATGCCTGCACAGTGGCCTTGGAGAGCCACCAGTGGAGCGATGCCATACCAGATATTTTTAATATGTATCTTTCATTGCAGATGGTGCTTTATGTAAAAGAAGAAATGAAGAGAAATGATCTGCAAGAGCCAGCTGTGATTGGACTCTTGTGGACTTGTATAATGAATGCTGTTGAATGGAACAAGAAGGAAGAGTTAGTTGCAGAACAAGCACTTAAACATCTGAAGGTGTGCATGGATGCAAGTACAGCATGCTTGTACCATAACAACATGTGACTGGAAAGGTGCCTTTGGATCCAGTCATATCATGTACAGGTTTCCATGCATTATACCTGTTTGTCATATATGCATGGAATGTACAATATGTAACCAACCAAAAAATCATCTTGCATATGCAAAGAAGGCTTGTGTTATACACCAGTCACGGTGAACTGATGTGCCCCCTTTCTCCATAGAACTTGTGCCCAAGTTAAACTTTCAACAGTGTACAGTATCTGGACTTCCCAGAGCTTTTGACTCCAAGGCTCAAATTACATGTTACATTTTGTACTGTGATCATTTAAAAACACTTTCCTAAATGTAGCTGCTGGATTTTTCTTTTGTTTAAGGAGGAGACAGAGGGGATCTTTAACCCTTTTCTATCCTGCCATTTTCTTACTGAAAAAGTACCACCCCTGAGTCACTTTTGTCCCTGCTGTAAAAAATTGCTAGTTTTCACCAGCAGATTCGAATGCAGCTTGGCAGTGATTTATTTTTTCCATTCTCATGAAACCAGCAGGGGAGAAAATGGTAAAAGCCCTCACCCTAAAAAAAAAAAAGAGAGCAAGTCCCAACGGCTGCATTTAGAAAACAAAACAAAAAGTATTTTTGACTTTTCATAGAAGAAACTTGTTTGCTTAATTAGTTTAATCAGTTTACTTTACAGCCTTTCAATTCGTGTAGAGTGCCCTACAGCAGTTGTACTGGTCTGATTCTGGCGCTGTGACAGGCAACAATATTCTGTGTGTCCACATTTCTTTTAGGGCAGGGTTTGTGGCTCAGTGAAAGAGGCTCTGCTTTGCATGCATAGGATCCCGAGTCCAATCTCCAGTTAAAAAGAAACAAGCAGTAGGTGATGGAAAAGACCTCTGCTTGAGACCCTTTAGAGCTGCTGCCAGTCTGAGTAGAAAATACTGATCTTGATGGACCAAGGGTCTGATTCAGTTTAAGGCTGTTTCATGTGTGTTCTGCCCAGTGAAGCAGTCCAATCTCTTTCATAGTACCAATTAAGTGAAAAAATTTCTCCTCTCATTTTTTCAGCAATATGCACCTTTGCTGGCTGTGTTCAGCACCCAAGGCCAATCAGAGCTGATCCTTCTCCAAAAGGTTCAGGAATACTGTTACGACAACATCCACTTTATGAAAGCCTTTCAGAAGATTGTGGTGCTCTTTTATAAAGGTATATATGTTTACCCTTCGTTTAGCATGATGTTCACCAAATGATTCCTATCCTTGTCTTGGCCATTCTGTAACATGATGTCAAATGTGCCATGGTACGATGCCACCTTGCTGTAGATGCTAGTCTTCAAGAAACCTCTTGCTCATGAATATGGATGAGGCATAGCTGGGAATTGGTATCGCTGCAAGTTGGACCTGAAAACATGTACAGAATTAAAAGGGACAAAACTATAGTGACTCCATTTGCAGCACAAGAAAATATCAGTGAGTGGAAATCTTGCATTTAACCCTGGGAATCTTCCAATGGAATTGTCATATTGCACATGAAGGAGACTGTCTCTGTGTCTTGCCCTACCCCTCATCTTGTGCTGGCTGTTCTTCATTAATATACCTCAGTGAGTATATTTGCCACCATTTCCATAGCTTGCTTTCTTTAGTTCTGATATTCTGTAGTCACACAACTGTGCAGCTATTGTAAGAGATTATTTTTAAAATAATGTATTCTGTCATATGTCCCAGCATGGGGAAGGGGGATCGGGGAGGTGCTATGGCAAGTAATATTTTATGCTGGAAGGAGAGCATGGCAGGTAGCAAAAGATGCAAGGCTGCAATGGAAACCAGTCTTTTGCCCACAGACCTTCATCTGTATGTCCTGTTGTGTGGAAATGGCCACAGTGCTTATCTAGCCACTTTAAGTAGCCTGAGAATGTGTCTTTTAAGGAGAATTCACTTGACTCCATCCAGAAGTGGTAAAAAGCTTCTTCAAATTATTTTGTACTTCCATTGTAAAGCAGCAGAAGCAGAAAATCAAGTTCAGGCTGGAAATGAGTCAGTACTTCGGAGCTTGATCATGATATATGTGTTTTTCAGTACCTCCATTCTGCAATATTGGAATCTTAGAATAATTTCTGTAACTAGATATTGTATACCTGACACACAGATGGTTCAATCATATAGTTTAGCTGTAAGCAGTCCAGTGAATCATCCATGACTCTGTCTCACAGGATGGCCTTTTCTTCACTCCTCTGCCTGTCTACAGGCAGGTTCACTCTGCAGGTCTCTCTTTTGCCTTCAGCATTCAGAACTGGCTCTTTGAGAGTTGCAAACAGTATCTTTAAGGGTTGTCATCCATCCAGTGGCTGCTTAGTACATCTTAAAAATCAAGCCTTGACCTTAAGAATAGCCTACTGGATCAGCATCCTGTCTCACACAGTGGCCATCCAGTTCCTCTGGAGGTGCAGCAACAGAGCATAGAGGCTGAGGCCTTTCCCTGATGTTGCCTCCTGGCGCTGGGATTCAGAGTTTTGTTGCCTCTGAATGTGGAGGTTGCCTCCGGTCACCATGACTAGTAGCCACTAATAGACCTATCCTCCATGAATCTGTCTAATCTCCTTTTAAAGTCACTTATGCCTGTGACCATCACTACATCCTTTGGGAGGGAATTCCATGATGAAGATAGTTCCAGGGGGTCAGCCATGTTGGTCTGCAGCAGTAGAACAAATTTAGAATCCAGTGGCACCTTTAAGACCAACAAAGGTTTATTCAAGGTATGAGCTTTTGTGTGCATATCTGAATGAGTGTGTATGCACACGAAAGCTCGTACCTTGAATAAACCTTTGTTGGTCTTAAAGGTGCCACTGGACTCTAAATTTGTTCTTTTATGATGAGACCTTCAGAGGGTTAGCCATGTGTGACATCCCTTCTTTACTCATACAGAGTGTCTACAATCCTCTGCAACCTCTCTTATTCAGGTTATGGGTTATACATAGGTCAGGATGTCACATTTTCTACACTTCTTGTCTCTTTTAAAATCTACAGAGAATCATGACCAGCTCACATCTCACTCTCTGTCTCTCTCACTCCCAGAGACATCCACAAACAGGGTAGCCAAGCCCCTTTTAATAATCAGCCCTTACTCACACAGAGCTGTGGGGTTGGGGTTCAAACACTGTTTAAACCACTCACTACCACCATTCATTCCTATCCTCTATGTGTATAGGCTGAGATATTAAATTGTGTATGTGTATGTATGCTTCTTTCCCTTAGACATGCAGCCCACAGGGTTAATCAAAACAAGAAACTTTGATTTATAGGAACAAAACACTGAGAAAAGTAAAGTCTAAGAAACAGTGTTTCAGTTCCATTGAACTTTTGAAGTGATGTCCTATAGGGACAACTGGGTTCCTTTAGTAACAAATTTACTATTTGCAGCCTGTTACAGGTAGCTATTCTATACATTCCCTCTCAGTCAGAAAAAACCCTTTTCACCTCAGTCCTTAAGCTGTTAGCTGCTCTCCTCCTAACACCTGCTGTTTTTCAAGTCTCTTCTCAATATTCCATCCGCCCTCACTGCCTGCTCTTAGAGAGAGGCGGAACCCAGCCAGTCCATCACACCATGTTTGTTTCAGCTAAATAAGACAGAAAAGTGGTACCTTAAAAAGTCAGACCTCATTTTTTCAGATGCATTGAGTCACTGCAGGCATCTGAAGAAGTGAAGTCTGACTTGCAAAAGGTTATTCTAGAATAAACTTTGTTAGTCTTCAGCATGCCACTTGCCTTGTATTTTATTCAGTGTAATTTGACCGACAAGTTGCTGTGAAAATAAAATGGCAGAGGGAGGAAGTGTGTGTGCTGACCCACATTCCTGTAAGGAAAGAGGGCATAGGTAAGCTCTGGTGAAGAAAGATTTGGCCAGCAGCTAGACTGGAAATCACTATTCTTTTAAAAAAGATATTCAGTAACATTTCCTGCATTCTGATTCCAAGATTTCCAGACTTCATTTTGGGGTTTTTTTAAAATTAAGACAACTAATTAGAAGTTGCTGTTTTTCTTCCCTCTTCTCCACCACACTTTTTGAATTTTTTGCCTTTCTATATGTGAAAGAACAATTAGGCTTTGTTAAGAGGATCCATTTATTTATTGAAGTGTCTCTTGGCTTGCCAGGAAAGTTACTGAGTCCATCAGGATTACATTTGCCTTACTGATTTAAATACTCCCACAACTCTGCTTTTTAACTGATCCTAAAGGGGTTTGCCCTACATTCTTCAGCACCATGCATTTATGTTTGAATGAGTAAATCATGCCAACTGACACAATATTGCTGAAGTCAAGTAAGTGCATTCATATAGGTAACTTTTTAATCATTTCTATGACACACTTCTTCAGCTGAGGACTGTCTACCATCAGACACCGATTCACTGTCTCATACTTCTTTCTCTGTGATTATTCTTCAGGGTTCAGATAGCAGGTGACTGCAGTTAGAGCTGCAGGCTGTTGGGTCCCCCCCCCCCCTCATGTATGGCATCCTGTGTTTCACCCAGACTTCCCACAAAAGTTCAGTTAAAATTACAGTGGCATTTAAAATGTCATCTTAATCATCTTTAATCAAAAATAGCAGAATAAAAATTCCCCTCACTGTTCCTTGTGCTTCAGAAAGCAACCTAGGGTATGATTAACTGTGCCTTGTCCTGCCTGATTGCTTAATTGAGCATCTCTCTGTTGACAAGAGAATATTACCCTTCTTGAAGTACTGAAGGCATTAATAAATTACTAAGAATCTCTCTCCAAATTAAAGGGAATGTCAGTTGACCTTTTAGTAGCTACCAGTAATGTGTTTTGTTTCCTTTCCGTGTACATTTCTGGTTTTTTCAAAGTCCTCTCTTTTCTCTTTCTTAAGCACACTTCCTTAGTTCTTCTCCACTTCCCTGTGGACTTTCCCTCCTCTAATGATTCTTCCTTTTCTGTTCTTCTTATTCTCATAGGGAAGCCCCAGTCCTTGTGCCTTCAGTCAAATAAGTTTCAGCCCCAGCCATCATACAGAATCAGAATTAGGGATGGGCATGAAACACAAAAATGTGGTTTGGGTCATTGGTAAACCATGTGGGCAAACTACGAATCCCATGAACCCAGTTGCCTCACATAGAAACCGAACCAGGTTCATGAGGTTTGTGCCTGAACCAGCTGAGCTGGGGGAGCAAGCTGCACCCACAACTCAGCGGTTTCTGATCTAAACAACAGAGCTGCGGGAGCTCATGGCTCAGTTGTTTAGCCAGGAAACAGCTGAGTCGCAGGGGCAGCCTACTTCCTTGGCTCAGCAGTTTAAAGGGGCTTTCTTGGGCAGCTAGCCCCTGGGGCTAGCTGCCCAAGAAAATCCCTTTAAATAACTGAGCTCAGCAGGGCAGTTCGCTCCCTGGGACTCAGCTGTTTCAAGGGGCTGGCTGCCCATCTGGTCCTGGTGCTCTATGATATTCAAGTTTTACATTCATACATTACAATATTCTAACATGTGTCTGAGGAAACCTGACCCTCTTTGAGTCACTGTTTTCTAGTCTCAGTCACTGCTAAAGAGATGACTGTTGATGTTGGTTAAAAACTAGCACCCATCAAGAGTAACATAGCACAAAATCTGCAAGAATGAAACCATCCTAATTGCAACTTAAAATAAATATTGTAGCATTTAAAAGGCTGATAAACCAAGAAATGACAGTGTTTCATCTGAGACGGTTAATCCTTTGTGGGAACAGATACTATCAGAGCAATCCTAAACAGGGTTATATCCTCCTAAGGGCTTAGAAGGGTGCAGTGCTGTTTAGGGTTGTACTGTAACCAACCACATCACAGGTGACATTGCTACGTGGAAGAAGACGCTCAGTTCATGTAGCCTTCTGTGAATCCCCCATGTAGATAAATTGTATGCTCTGCTCTGAGAGCTTTGCCCATCCGAGCAGGGCCCTCTGTGGATAGCACCCTGCAAGGGCAGGATAACAGCTGCCCATAAATGTGCTGCATTCTCTGTTGTAGCCCCACCTTGTGGAATGGCCTGCCTGAGGAGAGCAGGAAAGGTCCCTCTCTTCTGACTTTCTGAACTCGATATAAAGCATAATTGTTCAGGAGGGCATTTTTATAATGGTAATAGGGCTATCCCATAACAAAATGGTTCAGAAAGGGACTGTGGACTACACCACTGTGTATAGGACATATTATCTGTTTACTGTATTATTCTGCTGTCCTGGCATTGTTTCATACTGATCCAGGGCTATTTTTGAGCAGGAATGCACAAGAATGGAGTTCCGGTTGGCTCCTGAGTTGGCCACACCTACAACCAAAACCTCTGGCATGCATGGCTACAGAGGACACTGCCCTCCCCAGGTTAAAATGCCTTCTTTCCCTCTGGGGAGGCCATATGGATTTCCTTGTCAATGTCCAGTCAGCTGAGAGTGAAAATGACAAAGAAAAGCCTCTCTCTGCCTTCCTTTCTCTAGCTGACATGTGGCAGCTGGAAAAGGGCAGGCAGAGAACCCAGGCATGTTGAAAATACCTTTCTTTCCCTCCCTGATCTGGGGAAGGAAGAGAAAGGCATTTAGCCATGCCCCCCCCCACTTCTCCAAGTCTCTACACAATAGCCATCTAGTTGGGGGGGGGTGTAGGAGACTAGAAAGATGATGCTGAAGTGGGGCAGAGAAGCTCGGGGGGGGGGGAGAGGCAAGCTTCCATGCCTGCCCTGTGCTTTCCCAGCCCCCACATAATGCTAATGAGCTGTGCTGTCATGGGTGTGGCCTAACATGCTAATGACTTTCTGCTGTTGGGTGTGGCCTATTATGCTAATGAGTTCCTGTCGGGCTTTTTCTACCAAAATTACTAAATTACAAGATTAATTTATTTCTGAGCCCGCCTGGCGGAAAGAGTGGCATATGTCCAATAAATAAATAAATAAATAAATGCCCTGTACTGATCTAATACCATTTTGACACTGTATCTAATGATGTAATAGTATTTTTCTGCATTGCATCTGCATTCTGAGTTATGTCTAATGTTCTGCTTGTTTTCAGATTTCTTGTACTTCCTAGTCCAAGTATCCTTGTATCAGCTTATTTTATGTAATCCACCTTAAGTATCAGTGAGAAAGGCAGACTATAAACATAGTTAAATAAAAATGAAAAATACATTCTCTGTGTTTGAAACTTGCTTGTAAATACCCTGAAGATGCCAACAGAACTGAGGATACATTAAGAAGAAAGCTACACATATTACCTGAGAGCGGTCAGCTAACAGAGCAACCCTAAACAGAGTTATCTAAGCCCACTGATTTAAATTGCATAGGATGCCACTCTAAAACACAAGGGAGACTTTGGCTGTGTCACTATTAACTGGTGATTAATGCTTCAGTTTTTTCATATTGCATAGAAATCATCTATTTCTGAGGAGGCAGATTGCCATATAAAACAAATTCCATGTAAGGTTTCTCGGTATGTTGGAACAGTCCCTGAAATTGAGGAGTTAGTCTCACGGCTTATGGTGATGACCATTAATAGGAATGGCTTTGTAAAAAAAAATTTTTTTAGAATAAACCACTCAGTGGCTACTAGCCACAGAAGCTAGAAATGAAACCTTGATGTTCAGAGACTGAATATCTGCAACACCATGGATAAGAATGTTTATGTTTTCAGGAACTGGGGTGACCTCTGTCAAAGGCTGGATAAACCAGACCATATGGTCAGCTGGTTGACCTTTGATTCTTATATTCCAATACACTGGAATGCTCTGAATTGTTAGGTTTTTTATTTTGCAATCAGCAACAAAAATATTTTACATTATATGAAATGATGTAAGCATTGCATAATAATGCTGCAAAAGTTTTGCTAAAGTTTCCCTTAATTATTTTGTTTCAAGTTGAAGCCTAGTATCAAGCAGTGTTACTGCTCCTTTTTTACAAGAGAAAATGTGCAGCATTTTAAACCATTATTGTGCAGATTTTTAAAAAAATCTATTAATTTCCCCTGGTCTTGATTTACAGCTGATGTCCTAAGTGAAGAAGCCATCCTGAAGTGGTACAAAGAGGCACATCTTGCCAAAGGCAAAAGTGTGTTCCTTGACCAGATGAAGAAGTTTGTCGAGTGGCTACACAATGCTGAAGAAGGTATGACTACTGGAATGTTATGGTTCCTTGGCAAATCTGCTATCAGCTAGTTAGTTGGATTGCCATTTTCCCTGAAACTCACAGCAATTGTCTTGTGCCACTGGTCCTCCCACTGCATTTCCTGAGTTTATTTTCCATCATTCAAAAATCTCTGTTGACCATTTTTAGTGCAAAATGCCAACAATGGTTATGTGGCATTCTGCCCACTACAATATATCAGCACAACCAGCTAGATAAGAAGCAGGAGATAAGTCTTGAGTTGTGACTCTGAAATGTTAGCAAGTCTTTAAGGGCCCAAGGCCTTACCTGCTGGGGGCAGGATGGAGAGAATACTACAGTGCAAGTGGTTGGTTATTTATTAAATGCCATTTTGGTTGCTATGCTAAGCACAATTTTTGATACTGTGGAACAACCCATACTCATATGGAGTTCCATTGCAAGGAAGGGGCCATGACGCAGTGCTACAACATGTCTTCCATGCAGAAGGTCCCAAGTTCAATCCTTGGTAGCGGTGCTCATTCAGCTCTATTCAAATCAGAAAAATAGCCAAAAAATACCAATGTTCTTTCAGTTGAACATACACTTAAGTATCTTTTCAGCTTTCTGACATAGATGAACCCGAAAAATCCCAAAAATATTCATGATTTTTGAGACTGCTGGATAGCCACATTTAAAGGGATTTAAAGCCCCTTTAAATGCCTCCTGGGTGAGCTTGCAGCTTGGAGAAGGTGTTTAAAGGGACTGCAAGCTTTCCCCCCTTCATTGGAAACAATGGAGAATGGGGGCACCTTTTGTGGGGCTTATAGAATTGGACCCCCTAGTACAATCTTTTTAAAACGTGGGGGTTCTTTTGAGGAGAGGTGCCAGCAGCTATGTTGGAAAGTTGCTGCCTCTATCTTAAAAAATGTTTCGCCCAGACGCCTGGATATCCCCAGATTAATTCCCCATTATACTCTATGGAGACCATTGACTGGTCTTCATAGGATATAATGGAGCCAAAAAAAATTAAGATTCCTGAAAACTCCTGAATCCAAATACCATAAAAGTATTTGGATTTGGAAATATCAGGAAATACTAATATTCTTCAGGTTCAATATAACTGAACTTGAAAAATACTGCACACCTCTAATTCTTGGTCTTCACAGAACATCTAAGGAAGTAGGACTTGGGAAAGATCTTTCTCTGCCTGAGGCCTTGGAGACCTATAGCCAGGCACAGCAGAAAATACTGAGCTAGATAGACTAATGGTCTGACTTAGTATAGTTAGTTTCATATGTTGACATATGGCAAGTGCTCCAGTGGTCTTTTAGCTTATTTCTCAGTCAGCAGTTCTTCATGCCTCATGGCAAACATCTGTGTGAAACTGAGTTGTTCATGATATATAAGTAAACAATAAAACATTCTACTGGACAAACCTAAGTAGTTGGTTGCAATTAAAGTACTTGTGTGAATTTTAGTTCATGTGGACAAGTCTGTGTACATCCAGGGGTCATTTCGAGCAGGAGCTCGGGGGAGCACAGCTCCAGGAGTTGGTGCCAGCCTCCCCCCCCCCCACGGGGGAATGCCTGCTTGTGTCATGGCTGCAGCAAAATGACCCTGTTCCCTGGAAAGGTCCTTGTTCCTCCGACCAGCCTTCTGAAGGCTTCAGCCACCACTGAAGCTATCCTCCCAGAATAGTGGCATTTCTGAGGCTTGGATTAGTAGCTGTCCCCCCTCTGCCAGCTCTTTCTCTCCTTTCTCTCTTGCCTTCTGACATACTTCCGGTGATGTCAGGTGGTGTAGCATATGCAAATAAGTTATGCTAATTAGTTATGCTAATGAGCTCCTGCACCTCTTTTTCTACAAAGTGACCCCTGTGAGTTGTTGATTGACTGGAAACCAGATTTGACTTTCAATGAGCAAAATTCCACCTGCCTTGAAGGCAATGCAGTACAAGAAAGAGATGCTACCTCCTCATTGCTGGGCAGGGAGGGCAAGATACAAGTCAAACAAATTAAATAAATGAAATTGCGACAAGGGAATTTTTGCAGTTTACAGTTTAACTGTAGAGTCCACCAAAAGTTAGGAAGGATTTTGTACTTTCCTACCCTCAGAGCCCTTCCCCCAATCTCATGACCTCCCATGAAGAAACACTTTTGCTTCCTGCCTTAAGCAGCCACTCAACAGTCTAATCCCGTATTAGCCATCTACATGGTTGGCAGGCTGTAATTATTAGCTCCTTACTTCCCCTGCAAAATCTAAGCTTAGTATTGCTTCACTGTTTCCTTCAACCTTTCAGTTTCTTTATTTAGGGTTGCTAAATATATTTTCCCAAAAGTGATAGGTTTTTTTATTCAAGATCCTGTAGAGATGTCATTAGAAAGATTATTTATCAGTGTAAATGGACATAATTTTTTTTTGAGGGGTTATGTATTTCAAGCAACACTAGGGCCCCTGGGGGTGGTGTTTTCATTTTGTGTTGAATCCTCATCAGTCCTGCTTGCTCTGGCAGATACAATAACTGCAGCTGAAGAAGTCTGAGCAGAATAAACTATCTTCTTTCCTGGGATGATGAGTTTTACATCACATGTTTTACAACATAATATGTTTTTATGGGAATTAAACACAAGCTGACATTGCTGAGTCCACACTGCAGAAGGGCACATGGAGAGAGACTCAGTATGAAAGCGGGATCAGAATAGCTAAGGCTGCCTATGGTCTTGAGTGCTGGATTCCTAAGGGCTCCTGTCTCTTTAGTAGAAGCTTGTGGTAACAGGAAGGTTTAAGGCAGATTAGGGCCCTTGTTATTGTAATATTTCATACAAGTAGGAAACAATTACATTTATCCCCCTCTCTCTTCTTTTACCTCCTAGAATCTGAATCCGAGGGTGAGGAAAACCAAGACGGTTGAACAAAGCACAAATGTATAGGCTGCGGCTGACTGCTTCTTCTTGGAATTTTTGTACTGTTCAAGCAAAAGACTCTTACTTCAGTGTCATACCGAAAACTCTAGGCTAGGCTTTCCTTTTGTTTAGAAGACTAAAATATTGGAGCCCTGAGGCATTAGATGCTGTACTTGGGACTCTTCCTCTGGCTGACTGTGCACTCATGTAGGCAGAGGCATTCATCAAGGGAGACCTATAGGGCAAAGATGAAATAAAATACTTATGGACTCCTTTTTTATTAGCAGTCTTTTCAGGTACTATACGTGAACACTTTAGTATTGGTTCATACAGTTCTTCTGTGCGTGTAGCTCAATATTTGCTTGTGTCTGTGATTCGACATCACCATGGGGGTTTTTTTGGAATTAAATGGCTTTTATATCTTAAGTCCAGTTCTTGTGCATTTTTGGTGTATAATGGTTTGTATGTTACTGACAACACTTCCTCAGTCTGACTCTCTGAGCTTGGATGGCATGGAGAGTTTCCACCAAACTGACAGATGCCCTCAGGAGTGTCTGGTGATGGAGTGGAACTGGGACTTTCCATGTGAGAGGTAGCATTACATGAGTTGCCAAGATTTACCATGGGAAGCAGTTTGTTGCGTGACTAGGTGACTGTATGAACTGATGTCAAGGCTTGTGGATTAAAGGAAAGTCTAAGAAATGAATAAAAAAGTTATCAAAAACATAGTAAATGCCAGAACTGTAACAAGACAGACATTTTCTCATTGCATAGTGACTTTCATAATAAAGTGTTATCCTCACAGAACTGAGGTGCTTGGAGAGGACCAACATGCAATAGACTCACACACAAACACGCACCATCACAGCACTGCAAGCAAGCTCAGTTCTTGCAGCTTCCTGACCAACAGTGGGAATCAGCTCCTTGTTTGCATTGATCCATTTCATAGCCTTTATTTTGTATGCTTTGTTTATGTATGTTCACTTCTCTGGAAGAAACAAGGCTTGTAAGTGCGCACAGACATTGATACCTGCTTTGTTTTGCCCAGCTGCTGCATCTCGTGCAGTCTGTTGTCATAATACTGGATCTGTATGAAACTACCACTTAAGATACAAAAATACAGCAGGCAGGATTGATATAGTGTGCAGTACTGTGTGGAGGTAAATGTTACATACCATTGCTTACAGCTAACATTTTACAAGCTGCATCATTGGGCAATGTGTATTGGCTTGCACTGAAAGGCAGAAATACATGGGATGTCCTAGAGAATGAGGCTGACAAATTGTGCAGAACTGCCTATGAACAGTGCTTCTGTTTTCCCACCTGGCTTTCTTGTCCCCATGAACTGCCCGCTCCCCATCTCTTTCTGTACCAATAGCACTCATGAAATCAGTCCGACCCCTTGCTCAGTGCAAGAAAAAACTCTCTTTTCAAGCCCTCTGAGGCATGTACTTTATCAGAGACAAAGGGCAGCTTTGCCTTGTTCCCATCTCCTCCCTGCCTTTGGTAGATTCAAACCCTCTCCCTGCTGTTTCACACCTGGGTACTTCTCCCCAGTCAGCATTCTTTCTCTCCACTGGCCTCTATATAAGGGTTCCCATCATTCGTTTGCCCCTTCGTACCCGTTCTGATTTTTGTATCCTCTTCCACTGCTCTTTCAATCTCCCTTTTCCACCCATCCTTTCCTTAGGACTTTCCTCCTTTGACAATTGTGGATGTCTGGTTTTTCTCTCTGTATGTTCACCTCCATGCTCTGTGATGCTATTAAAAAGGCAACCGATCTGTACAAAATGTTGATTCCTGGCATTAATTCAAAGGTTAAACTGACATTTAAAATATTAAATAGCACACCACGCGTTGACTGAAGTCACTCCACAGCAAGCAGAAAACAGAACTCTGCTGACTCCCGGCTTTCAGCAAAGTAATAATTTAAAGGCTATTGCTCTGTGAAAGCAAAACGTGAAGGGCTCTCTTATATGGTAACTATGACAACCAAATAATGAAATTATTGCTAATGGAACACAGACAGTGCCTATCCGGTTAAGTCTGCGGTGAAATGGTGTGAAGCTATAGGAGGCCTTTCGACAATGTTGCTACTGAACAGAAGTGCCAGCTGTAGTCAAAGCTATGTGAAGGTACCATTTTAGGCTACAAATATTTTAAAAACTGAGTTTTTAGCTGAGCTCCTGCTCTCAAAAAACAAAAACAAAACTGGGGTAGGATAGGGCATGCACTGCTTTAAAATAGCTACGCCCAGCCTCATCAGCAAAGTCTCCCAAAGCAGCTTCCATACAAGAAATTAAAAACAATACATGAACAAAGTCACACAACAGATGCACATACAAAAAAATCAATAAGCCCAGCTGGTTAAAAATGTACAAAACCAAATCATGCAAGTAGCTTTTGCTAACCGAACAGGGAGAGCGAGAATATAATTCAAAAGAGCATTAAAACCAATGAGCATAAAAGGGGCAGGCCTCTGAAAATCCTAAGAAAAAGAAAGTTGGTCCAAAAAACTTACGTTAGGTGCCCTGAACATGGATGAAGGGGAGAGAGTTCCACAGAGGAGGTGTCAAAACAGGGGTCCCTCTCCGGGGCACTCCCCCTTATGCCAGCAGGTAGAGGCACACATGCCAGGGCTGTGCTTTCAGAGCTTAGCTGTCAGCAGTCTTACATCAACAGAGGCCATCCTTTTATCTCTCTCGGAGAGTACAAGGGAGAGACATTGTCATTTTGTTTTCTCTGCAAGGATTTATGCTGTTTTCTTGACAAGGTCAATACCTTGTGAAACCCTTTTTTTAAATGGCTCTTTCTAAAAGTAGTGGGTTTTTTTAAAATGCCAATCAGAATTTTACAGCATCATTCAAATGCTGTGTGCCTTGTCCATGTGTTTCTGAAAAAAGAATTAAGGAAGCAAAACAGAAGACCCTCTCAGACAAGGGATCAGTTTGGTATAGCGGTTAAGTGCGTGGACTCTAATCTGGGAGAACCGGATTTGATCCCCCACTCCTCCACTTGCAGCTGCTGGATGACCTTGGGCAAGCCATAGTTCTGTTAGAGCTGTTCTTGAAAGAGCAGCTCTCTAAAGAGCTCTCTCAGCCCCACCTACTTTTCAGGGTGTCTGTTGTGGGGAGGGGAAGGGAAAGAAGATTGTAAGCCACTCTGAGACTCTTTGGGTAGTGAAGAGCAGGGTATAAATCCAATCTCTTCTTTTCTTCATCTGTTACTGGCTGGATTTCATTAAATGTCTGATTCTGTAGTAATTTCCTGAGGATCTGTGAGGGGGCAAGAAGAAATCCCTAAAGTGTCAGCATCTGGTGCTTTGTTCTCCTACCAGATATATGCTACAACTCAAAATGGGTTTCAGTGTCTCTGCATCTGATGAGAAGGAACACCTACCTAGACCTTGGTTTTGGCAGCATTGTGAAAGGAACCAGCTGCCCAAGGTAGCTGCAATTTTTATCAGCCAAATTAGCCCAGCTTCAAAGTCAGCTGGCTGTGCTTTAGAAGGCTGGTGCTAAAGATCTTCCCAACCAAGTGTTTAATTTGCAAGTTAGACTTGCCTCAAGGACTCCTTGTCAGAAGTTGAGAGATTTGCATCTGTGTTGGAGCGCCTTTATTCTGTTCATCACATTACGGCTGAATTTGCTGTCACAGGGTCATTATGTCACAGGGCTACTTTCTCTGAACCTGACAGCCATCGTGGATGAGAGGTGTAGCACGTTTTGAGCTGTCTGTACTTCTGTACACACGGGCCAGAACCAGAAATCTTCAAGGCTGAAATTGGCTTCACCATAGCTGAAGGGGGAACAGCAGTCTTGGGTGGGGCAGATTTGCGGTGTTGATGAAGTAGGCAGAGTGTGAGATGGGCCGAACGACACAGTAAAATTCACTAGGATGTGCTCCTATGTATTATCCTGTATTATCCTATGTGCCTGTATTAGCTCTTCGCAGGGGGGATCAAAGGAAAGGATCGGAGACCCATTTCAGCCACTTCTTTACTGATACCAGCCCATATTGGCTTACTTTAACCTCGCCTATGCAAGCCCCAATGAAAAAGAATAGGATAAATTAAGCTCTCCCATTAATACTACTAATATTGGTAGGGAGGTTGTCCTCTGTTAGAAATGATTATTTCAGCGTTTGCTCCAGAACTTTGAAACTTCCTTCCTGGAAAGATATACCAGGCCTGCTATATTGCGATTTTGAAGAAATTATTTTTTAAAAAAACCACATCTTCTCTCCTGCCATTTTTTTTTCATGGAGAGTTCAGATGTTCTGTGCCCAGGCTGTTGGTATCAATGTTACGGGTGCATGAGTTAAGCTCATATAAAGTGTTTATTTTCATTATTTTACTTTCTTGTATACCTTCTTGAAGGCCATTCTACATGGAAAAGTGACAAAGAAATAAGGCAGCAGTGGCTGTGCATGGGATAAACATCAAGTCTTGCCAAGTGCCTCACTTCAACAAGGTCCTTGGCACAAATGATGGTTTATTTGGATTCTATTTGTTTCTAATCTAGTACAAATTTGCCAAAACATCAGTGAAACTTCTACTTAAACCTTGGGTGAAACGAAGAAAAAAAATGGTTTGTAACCTGTATTTAATACACCCCAAATCTGAGGAGTTAGTATGTAGAAACTCATTAATCCCAAATTATCAAAATTCAACACCTGGGAACTGCATCCTTACCCCCCCCTCCCAAATCCAATTTCTTAACAGTCCTCGAAGGCACCAGCTGTTGTTTTAGGTATAGATAACCTGCGCCCCCTAGTGTGTATTATAGGTTGTTACATTTATATTTACATAGCTTGACAAGGGACTGAACTGAAGATACTCTATTACTGTTTTTCAGTGTTGAACTCCTGGTAGCAAATTAAAACAAGGAGATTTATTTTATTTTTTTGGCTTTTCAACATATGTTTGAATCTGGCAGTGTATGGTTGATCTGCCTGCCTTGTTAGGTTGTGTAGCAAAAGACACTCTGCCCGCCATTACCTCTCTTTGTGTTGGCTGCTACCATTATTGTCATCTCTGATCAGGCCTGAAAAGCCTGAACTGCTGTCAAAACAACCCATGCACCAAACACCCTTTTCGTCCTGCAAATAACTGGGTAGATTTCAATAACAGACTCAACTGCTGGTCTCATTGGGAAAGAGAAACCTCCCTATTGTACACAAAGGAATACACCAGTGTACTTGCTACTGTGCATTTTTAACCCAGCCTTCCTCTGTAGACTGAAAGAAAACTTAGGTCAGGCCCGTAGCCAGGATTTATTTTTTTTGGGGGGGGGATTTAAATTTGGGGGGGGTAATTTTTTTTTAAGAACCCTTTCCTGGAAGTAAGTGCCAGTGAATAAAAGTGGACTTACTTCCAAGTAGACTGAGAAACATAAGTGAGGTAGTGTGAGTGGAGGGAGGGAGCTGAGACTGAACCACAAAAAGCTGATAGTGGAAAGTGAAACCTATTTTTCTCTAAGCTGCTATCTTGAACTCCACAAGAGGGAGGAAAGTATGAGGAAAGAGTGGAGGTGGAAGAAGTGGTGCTCCAATCCCCTGAGCTGCAGCCGGCTGCTGCCGCTTCTGCTGCTCTTTTAGGCATGGAGCGCCACAGCACTGAGGGACAGTTGGTGCCACCGCTGGAGGGTGCTTCGTGTTCTGCAGGGTGGGTGGGCAGGTGGCACTTGTTGACTCTCTTTCACTTGCCTCTTGCTGGCCAGCAAAGCAAGCAAGCCCCACCTCCACTCCCAGACTGCTAATCAAGATTAGCAGCATGGGACTGGAGGCAGGGCTTGCTTGCTTGCTTTGCCAGCCAGCAGGAGGCAACCTCGGCTTTCCTTGCTGAAGAGAGATACAGAGAGCTGCTGGAGGGGGGGAGGGGGTGCGAGGCTTGCCACTGCCCCTGGCAGCAACGGGAAGTGCAGGAAATAAGTTGGGGCCCCAAACAGGGTGATAAGTTGGGGGGCCTAGGGAAAAGTCGGGGGCTGGGCCCCAAAATGCCCCACCATAGCTACAGGCCTGACCTAGGCCCTCCCTGACTTTGTGCTGGCATTGGAGAGGCCCAGAAATCACAGGGACCTCTTTTTGCTTTCTGGTCTTTCACAAAAGTTAGTGTACCTGGGAATGAGCCCCTTGTCTTTTTCCAGGCTGTTGCCAAGATTTTGCTCCCACAGCTGAAGAACTAGCAAATGCACTTCTGGGTTTTGAACACACTGCTGCCTGCTGTTTCCATTTTGGTATTCTCTTATTCTGTTCTTCTCTATGTCAGTATGCTTCACAATCCCCACAGTACTATCAGTTTTTTGATGTGCTTCACTGCCACTGTCTTTGTCAGGGACAGTGTGATGATGTACTTCACCACAGGTATCTGTGTAAGAATTAGCCACTTTGGAAGGTGAATGGTGAATTTATGTACTGTGAATGCTCAGAGACTGTATGGGAAGTCAGCTCAAAAGGTCTGCCCCCCTTAATGCCTTCCAATTTCCAGTCTGCCAAGGCAGCTCTGGCTAGATGGGTTGCAATAGGTATATCAACAATGGAGACTGCTAGAAATGCTGAGGTTCCTGGTAATTACCCACATAGTCACAGGAAAGTTGCCTTATAGTTTTTTTAAGGCTCAGAGAGACGGTTAGATTTTGGGAAAATGCATAGACACAAGATGAGATGAGAGCACACTCTTAGAAAAGGAAAGATGGTGGAGAAAGGTAAAAAGATATGGACAGAGCCTGAACAACGAATTAGGAAATGTTAAGATTATTTTGATTAGGAATGTGCAGCTTGAAAAAAAATGGTATTTTTTGGATCTGGATATCAGGGAGCCAAAAATATCATTATTCCAAGTTTTCCAGGTTCCAAATATTGGTTTAGTATTCACATCCATCCCTCCCCCCCGGGATTCTGATATTATTTGGCTTCATTATCTCCCTATGGGAGATCTTTCCAGAGGACTGGAGGGGCTGGAGGTCCAATTCTATAGGCCTCTGAAGAGGGTCTATCCAGCCATCCTCCATTGCTTGTTATGGCGGTTGGGGGGGGATCCCAAGCTTTCTCCAGGGCAAAGAATAACCAGAGAGAGAAGAGCAAGCCAAACAACCCCTGGAAAATTACAGAAGGGGAGGAGCAAAGGGAGGAGTTGGGGACAGAAAGAGGTTTAGCACATATCCCATCAAAAATGTTTCAGGTGTGATTCAGGTAAGAGACCGAGGCTTTTTCCAGATTTCCTTAATGCTCCATTTCATTACCATATGTTACCATTCAAGTTTATTATGATGATCCAAGATCAGAATTTAAAGAAGCATAGACATTAATGGCAAATACATTGATTACATGTCTGTATATACCTAAGCATTTAATATGAATGTGTGCTAAATAAATAAAATTATTAAAATATATTTAAAATATATTTTTCTTAAAAGAGGTCGTAATTTTCTGCCTGATTGAGCTGGCCAGGGCACAAAATCTTGCTACCTTTGTGGTAGTTGCACTGTGGCAATCAGCTAAAAAACGAACAGAATAAAATTGATTGGGTCTGCCTGGAAAGGCATCAGTAATTGGAGTGATGTACTTTATTCGGATCTCCTGATAAAAATGGCAATATAAAAGAACGTGCTCAATTGTCTCTTTCAGACCAGATTGGCACGAACAGAGATGATACACATATGGAGCATGAGCATATCTCTCTTCTAGAAGGGAAGGAGGAAGAGGAGACTGGATTTATACCCCGCCTTTCACTCACAGACTCAGAGTAGCTTACAATCTCCTTCCCTTCCTCTCCCCACAACAATAGATGGGGCTGAGAGAGCTCTAAGAGAACTGCTCTTGAGAGAACAGCTCTGAGAGATCCTATGACTGTTAGGTGAATCTGTAACTGGTTGACAGATCGCACCCAAAGAGTGCTTGTGAATGATTCCTCATCTTCTTGGAGAGGAATGACAAGTGGAGTGCCTCAAGAATCTGCCCTGGGATCTGTTTTGTTCAACATCTTTATCAATTATTTGGATGAAGGGATAGAGGGAATGCTTATTAAATCTGCAGGTGATACTAAATTGGGAGAGGTAGCAAATATGGTAGAAGACAGAGTCAGGATACAGGATGATCTTGACAGGCTGGAAAACTGGGCTAAAACAAATTTAATGAATTTCAATGGGGATAAATGTAAAGTTCTGCAATTAGGTAGGAAAAATCAAATGCATAATTATAGGTTGGGGGAGACTTGCCTTGGCAGTAGTATGTACGAAAAGGATCTAGGGGTCTTAGTAGACCATACACTGAACATGAGTCAGCGGTGTGATGTGGTTGCTAAAAAGACAAATGTGATTTTGGGCTGTATCAACAGAAGTATAGTGTCCAGATCATATGAAGTTATGGTACCACCTTACTCTGCTCTGGTTAGACCTCACCTAGAGTATTGTGTTCAGTTTTGGGTATCACAATTTAAGAAGAATATAGACAAGCTGGAATGTGTCCAGATGAGAGCAACGAAGATGGTGAGGGGTCTGGAGACCAAGTCCTATGAGGAAAGGTTGAAGGAGCTGGGTATGTTTAGTCTGGAGAGGAGATGACTGAGAGGTGATATGATCACCATCTTCAAGTACTTGAAGGGCTGTCATCTAGAGGATGGTATGGAGTTTTTTTCTGTTGCTCCAGAAGACTGGACCAAAATCAATGTGTTGAAATTAAATCAGAAGAGTTTTCGGTTAGGAAGAACTTCCTGACAGTTAAAGCAGTTCCTTGGTGGTACAGGCTTCCTTGGGAGGTGGTGGGCTCTCCTTTTTTCGAGGTTTTCAGAAGCTAGATGGCCATCTGACAGCAATGAGGATCCTGTGAACTTAGGCAGATCATGAGGGGGAGGGCAGGAAGGGTTGCCTCAGTGCTTACTTCTTGTGACCCTTTCTTACATGCCCAGGGAACTGCTGATTGCCACTTTGGGGTCAGGAAGCAATTTTTCTCCAGGCCAGTTTGGCATGGGATCCTGGAGGTTTTTGGTCATCTTCTGGGTGTGGAACAGTGGTCACTGCGGGTGTGGAGGGGGAGGTATTTGTGAATTTCCTGTATTGTGCAGGGGGGTGGACTAGATGTCCCTTCCAACTCTGTGATTCCATGAATCTTGGGTCTCTTGAGATGTTTACCAGAACAATGAAGAGACTGAAAAAAATATACATATTAATCATGTCTTGTCAGGGTAAGGGAGGGGGGATGAGAGAGCAATATTCTGGCATCCTGTTCCCACCTCTCACTTTACACTCAGTGGGGCTACTCTCACGTAAAGGGCCCTGCCTATGTGTTCCAGACAGGCTTGGATGATGCTGACAGCTTCATCAAGTCACACTGCTTAACTCTGAAGTAAAGCCTAGGGATGGGAATCAAAGCGAGGAGGGGGTTTTCACGGGGCCTCTCCCCCAAGAAAGGGCATAGGTGCTGGTGACCAGGGCAGGCTTGTCCTGGAAGCTTGATGGTGTGTGATGGGTGGGGAAAGTACTTTCATGGGGATTGCACAGTCCCCTTGAGGATGCTAAAATGCTGAAGTGCTCCAGCGCATGCGCAAAAAATGCGGGGGGATGGTCCTCAGTGTGATTGTGAACAGACAGAACCATTATGAGGAAAAAACAAAAAAAGTAAGTGTGAACTGATTGCACCAACAGTGTAATCTTCAGAACCGCCACAACACCCATGAAAACCCAAAAGGCAGTGGCAGTCTGGAAAACACCTGAAAAGGATTCGGTTGTTACACATAACTGATGACAAGAAAGGTCAGAAACTCTAGCCTCCTATGTCATATAGATAAACAAAAAGTGTAAATTAGTAGAATAAATAACTAATTGAGGCAGAAGTAATCTGAAGCATGAGAAAATTGTTATAATTAACGGGTTACAGTACGATCCAATGTAAGAAGAGCCAATTAAAGATTCAGAAAGTGGATCCTGTTGAGCTTTTAGGAATTATAGTGAATAAGGACACCTAGGTCTTTGTTTAAGCCAGGACGTGAGGTCATGTTTCTTTATGAGTTCTAATTCAGCCCTTTTGGGGTCTATATTCCCTTTGAAGTGGGTTTTTGCCTTTTGTTTTTTATAAAACAGTTTCATTCAGTTCTGCAACAGTAGGTCCAGGACAATTAAAATGCTCCAGTACTAATTTCTGAATGTTGTGATTTGTTATGATGTAAGAAATCTGTGACATATAAATTCCCTAAATAAATCTTGCTGGAATCCCTAAACAAGGCTGGATTGTGGGCACTTTCACACATGCTAAAGCATACATTTTCAATCCACTTTCAATGCACTTTACAACTGGATTTTACTGTGTGCAAAGGGAAATTCTGCTTACAAGCTATCATGTAAGAACACTGAAAGTGGATTGGATGTGCATTACTCAGCATGTGTAAATACCAGAGAACATTTACAAAAGAACACTCCTACATTCTGGGCTTCCCTTTTTCTTTCATACAGCCATGTTATTAAAGCAGACAAGGAGAACTGAGAGAAACTTACCTCAGATATAACTCATAAGGTAGCGATGCTCACAGTATTAGTATCCTTTTGTACTTGAAACATTTATAGATAGTTAAAACAAGGTTTGTGTATGTTATGTTTTGTCTTTTGTTCAGAACCGGTCTGAATTTATGAAAAAAATACTTCTCCAAGAATACTATGCTCTGTTATGGTTTGGAAAAATTAATAAAAATGAAATAATAATAATAAAAGAACAGAGAGAAACTGAACTTCTGGAAACCATCTGGCAGCACAGCAGGAAGCTTTCTGGGTTATTAAATATGCTCCCAGCTCACCGGCCCCAGCTTATTAAGCAGGACTTCATTTTCAATTTGTGATGTTTTATTTACTAATGGGGCAGTTCCCATTTTCTGCTATTCTGTCAGCTGTTACCAAAATCCTGGGTGTTGTCAGCTTGTCCCCACCAGAATAGGCCTCGCCCGTAACGTACAATTTGCCTAGACCAGTGCTGTGCTTGGGGGTCCGTCATCTGCAAGGCAAGCAAGTTACATTTGCTTCCAGTTGAAAAGTAGACTGTTGTCCCTACCATCAATGCACAAGTTTTCACTGAAAGACTGTTAGGAACCAGGGAGTCCCTCTGGATCTTGGTACTGGCAGAACTGACTTCTCTCAGAAGCTCAATCCAAGGTACAAACAAATGAGACAAAGACACTGAGTCATAACAATTAATGTTCTCAGAAGTACTGTCTGTAACATTAAAGTCCTTTCATCCTATCTTTTATTAAGTTGCTCAGTGACCTTCCAGAACCCACACAGGTGAGGTTATTAAAAATCATTCATTTGCAGGACAATCTAAAGACACTAGAAATGCTTTTGGGGGGGGGGGAGGTAGAGTGAGCAACTCAGCATGCCTGGACACTGCGGGGCGCGACATCACTGTAAGTGTGTATAAGTGTTACCTTTTTAAATGGGATGTCTCTCTGTGTCTTAACCTGGGAGCTGTCCTCTGACTCCCTCCTCTCTCTGTGTACCCTTTTTTCTCCTTCATCCTCTGCATGGCTCTCATGGAATCATAGAATCACAGAGTTGGAAGGGGCCATACAGGCCATCTAGTCCAACCCCCTGCTCAGTACAGGATCAGCCTACAGCATCCCCGACAAGTGTTCATCCAGCCGCTGCTGAAAGACTGCCACTGAGGGGGGAGCTCACCACCTCCCTAGGCAGCTGATTCCACTGTTGCTCTGCATGGATTCACATGTCTCTAATGTTCTCTCTTGTACTAGAAACAAGGCCCTCATCACACATGATCCTGGATTATCTGACCACTTGTGAACGGGAAATTCTCTTTAGATTAGGCTCCTCTCTCTCCTTTTGACTGTGACTTGAATGGGAACAGAATTTACTTGAATTTATACTTTTGCAATATACTCCTTGGGAGATTTATTTTCTGCATGCAATATCACATTTCTTTGACTGGGCAAACTTTGTTATATTAACCAAATAGCCCAATATTTTTGTCTTTCAGTTTTTGGTACCACTGGCTTATAGTTACATCAACCAAGACTTTTCATTCGCATAACCTTCAGCACAGTATTCTGAGACACAAAATCCTCCCATGCAAACCTTCTGAACCAATACAGTGTGGGTTTTTTTCTTAGTTCAAAACAAATCTGGTTCTCAGAACACTAATAATAAAGTGACCACCTCAAATATCAATCACTTTACAGCATTTATAGTCTGCCTTCTCAACAAGACTCAGGGTGGATGACAATTAAGTAAAAACTAATAAATAACAAGACACCTATCAAACAATATTAAAAAAAGCACCCCAATTTACATGAAAGGACCTTCCAAAATGTTTTGTTTTACTAAATCTGCAGGACAGGAGCATGGGGGCTTTCTTAACTTGCTCTGAATTTGTTCCTACAGGCAAGAGGCACAACCAAAAAAGGCCCAAGCATGTTCTGTGAGAAACCACACTTGCTTGCAGGCGGTGGATCTTGAGAACACCCTATTTAGACAAACAGAGCTCAAGACTATATATCACTAATAGAGCAAAACCAGGCCGCCCACCCTCAGAAAATGTACAGGGGTTTCTAGATATTTGAAAGACTCTCTGAGTACGGAGGGGAGAAATGACTTAGTACATTAACCAAAAGAAAAGAGAACAGCTCTATGAGGACAGAACAGGCCTAGGAAACATGGAATGCAGAGAACACCTTGGAGGCACTGAAAAGGGAAACACAAGGATGGTGACAGTAGAAAAACTGGCTTTCTTAAGTCACTGGGAGCTTGGAGATTCCTGGAGGGAGAGGTTTGGGGGATGGGATTTCCAAATTGCTTCCTGCTCCCATGATTTCTTGCAGGGCCTTACTTTGTCACCCCCCCCCCCCCCGGATCTCTATTAAGCTGTTCAAGACTTCCATGCAACTGAAAGCACCACCATTCAAGAGACTTACAAAGTGAATGAATCCTTTTGGATAGCAGTTGCTCTGCCTTACCCTCCCCAAATTAAAAAAAACCCTCCCTTTGTTATTTGTCAATGCAGTTGACTGAAGCACAACCATAGAATTGCGAGTGAAAGGTTCCCCCACTTTCCCATGAAATACATGGTTCCCACTGTTTAGCCATTGTCCTGTTGCCAGCGATGCTATTGAAAGACAATAAAGAGGCACAGCTGAAACAATGGCCATGCGTGAGACAGATGAAGGCGAAAGGCAACTTTAACAAAGCAAGGCAAGCAAGGAGAAGAACACAGACAGTGCAGAATCAGCTTGTGGCTGCAGTGCTTCACTGATATACCAGAACTGTGCCAAGCAGCAAATAATTTCCCCCAAATAACAGCTGGTAGGCAGTGAAGCAGGGTGTTAGCTGAATGGGAGCATTAGCACCTTTGTTTTAAAAACGTTCCTAGCTGTTAAAAACATTCCTAGTGGTAACAGTCTGCAGCTATGCTGAGCTACGTAGGCACCTAGTGATATTCCATGTGATTTGAGTTAGCCAGGCCCATCCTCCACTGCTGTCAGGCTGTTGCTTGTCACCTAACAAGACAGGCTGTTTGCAAGTAGAAACCCAGGATCCTTTAAAGAGGACATGCCTTTTAGTTGAGTTGGAGGGGGCCTTTTTTTCACCCATAGCAACCTGAAGTTTTAGAGCTGGGAAATGTGATTCCACTGCAATGGAGGAAACAAGAAAGACCTGTTGGGACATCCCGTAACTGTCTAATAACTAGCATTCCAATCCCAGCACAATCATTTGGAAAGGAGTTAACATGGTATAGTGGTTAGGTATTGGACTAGGATCTGGGAGACCCAGGTTCGAATCCCTACTTGCCATGGAACTTCGCTGGATGAACTTTGTCCAGTCACTCTCTCTCAGCCCAATCTACCTCACAGTTATATAAAGTGGAGGGAAAGAATACGGTGTAAGCCACTTTGGGTTCCCGTTGGGGGAAAATGTGGGGTATAAATGAAAACAAATACATAGGTAAAATCAGAATGATGATCACCTTCACTTGCTCCATCAGAGCTGCAGACTTCAAGCCCACAGCCTAGTTGAAGCAGTGACAGAATGAATATGTCCCCCTAAACAGGGGTCCTTTTGTAGAAAAAGAGGTGCAGGAGCTCATTAGCATAACTTATTTGCATATGCCACACCTCCTGACATCACCAGAAGTACGTCAGAAGGCAAGAAAGAAAGAAGAGGGGGAGAGAGAGAGAGAAAGAGAGAGAAAGAAAGAAAGAAAGAAAGAAAGAAAGAAAGAAAGAAAGAAAGAAAGAAAGAAAGAAAGAAAGAAAGAAAGAAAGAAAGAAAGAAAGAAGCTGGCAGAGAGAGGGCTGCTATTAATCCAAGCCTCAGAAATACCACTATTCTGGGAGGATAGCTTCAGTGGTGGCTGAAGCCTTCAGAAGGCTGGTCAGAGGAACAAGGACCTTTCCAGGGGACGGGGTCATTTTGCTGCAGCCATGACACAAGCAGGCATCCCCCCGTTGGGGGGGGGGTCCGGCACCAACTCCCGGAGCTGCGCTCCCCTGAGCTCCTGCTCGAAAGGACCCCTGCCCCTAAAAAACTTCATTAGTCCCAGTACAAATGTTCTCTTTGGTTACTGATTGCAGAGCCTATAGATTCTTTATATTTTTATTTGAATATTTTATCTCCTGGTCTCCCAACCTGCTTGGTTCTTAAGGAGGCTTACAAAGAGACAAAAAGGTAGAAGAAAAGGCATCAGAAAAAATATAAGCACAATAAACGAACAAAATCTGAAAAATATAAACACAATGGAATGTGGGTATTACTTGTTTGCTCCACGTGGAAGACTGAGAAAAATACTATCTTTCACTGATGAAAAACTGCAGCATTTCTTAATAGTAAACTGCTGATGAAAAGTACCAAGACAGTGGACAACAGAACTGTAAATGATGAAGCTGTGAGAAAGACAGCATGCTGCCCATTATTTGATAACTCTCCTTTTGTGTTGGTACAACTGAAATACGATTGTGTAAACTATCAGACTACAAGAAAGATTTTATCATTGGACCAATTAATATTTATAGGTTTCAGATGCTTTCGTAAAAGTGCCTTAAATGAGTTTGTTTCCACTGTACTTGAATACTCTTGCAGATAAAGACCAACAATGGTCCCATTTGCAAAATTCAGTTGAATGCACAGTAGGAAGTTAGTAGGCGCAAAAGAGTTGCCCCTATGCATGCATCTGCACATAGGATTCTCTTGTGCCCAGAAAAAAGAAACAATGCAGGGAGGGTGGGGTAAAAATCGAATGAATGAATGAATAGGTGGCCATAACTCAGGCTGATTATTTGATGTTTCTGATGTTAGGAGCTGGAAGTTATAGACCTCTTTGCATTGTTGAACCAAATGAAGGAGGAGGAGGAGGAGGAAGAAGAAGAGATTGGATTTATACCCTACCCTTCACTCGGAGTCTCAGAGCAGCTTACAAACTCCCCTCCCCTCCCCTCCCCTCCCCTCCCCTCCCCTCCCCACAACAGACACCCTGTGAGGTAGGTGGGACTGAAGAGAGCTCAGACAGAAACTACCCTTTCAAAGACAGCTCTGACAGAACTATGGCTTGCCTAAGGTCATCCAGCAGCTGCAAGTGGAGGAGTGGGGAATCAAACCCAGTTCTCCCAGATAAGAGTTCCCGCACTTAACCATTACACTAAACTGGCTTTTAAGATATCTTTTTAAGGCTTGGAAAGGCATGTACCTCAATCTGTTATCAGTCCTATAACCCAAGAGAAAAAATTAGAAATGAATACTTTAAGAAAATAAAGTGAAGGAGTATGTGTATGTACATGTGTGTGTGGGAGAGAGAAAGTGAAATGCCAAGTGGTAACTTTGAAAAGACTCTCACCCAATTGCATACACATTCTCTCTCACCCACACACACACAAAACCTGCTCCGTCACTTTATTTATTTACAGGGGGGTACAAGGAGAGAGCTGAAACTGGGTGGTGAGCCCTGAAGCTGCCCAAGCCTTTTAGCAGTTTCCCCTCCCATGCAACCTGGTCTTGATCTGAAGTAGAGCCCATCTGTGGTTGCTATTTATAAATTAAAAACACTTGGGACTTTTGAGTACAGAACTCCCAATGACGTATCTATTTGCTCTAAAATCTCTTAAGTTATGCTTGTCCAAAGGCAAATAAACCTACTACCACTGCTCTGGGAGTTTTCACTACTTGGAAAAGAAGGGAGCACATGCATGGTTGTGTTCTGAACTGCAAAATGAATCCTGGATACAGAGTTTGTGCAGCCCGTTAACATTTTACCATCATGATACACGCTGCCTCCTTTGGGAGCAGACACAATGTGTTACTGTTGTTATTGTTCTGACATGTTATTTTGTACTACTTTTTATCAAAACTTGGGAGAGGGGAAGAAACTTGAATAAACATCTCAATTGTGGATTTGTGGCTATTATAATTGCACTGATATGCATTAGTATCGGTAAGTAGAAATGTTAACATGGTTAATATAAACATTACATCAAAATCCAGAAATAACAGATGTCCATTAAATGTTAGTAGACAGTACACATGAACAAAGTTAATACTAAAATTCATTTTAAAAGTAACAAGATATAGGAAAAGAGTCTGCAAAATCAGAGGTACAGGAATTCTGCCCTTTGTATCCAGTTCCCTTAGTGGCTTCTTTCCCCCTAGGATACCTTTTAGCTTGTTTTAAATTGTCTGCAGTAAAACATGACTTGTATGTCAGGTCAGATGCCAGTTTGCTCTTCAAAATATGCCCATGTTGCAGAAAACAAATATCGATACATGCTTTTTACCTTTCCACCCAAGCAAGCTAGCACATCACCTACTCAAGACCTCCCCAAGCTATCTTGTTTGCAGGACTCTGTCCAGAGGTCGTAAATAAAGAACTGGAACTTGGGAGAATTTATTGTAGAGCCTGAGAGCTGGACAGGGTTCAATTTGCCTTTGCTTGCTTTTACTAGCGTGAATGAAGATTACCTCCTTTCACAACCCTAGGTGATATCTCAGCTGCTGCTGACCCAGCAAGACTCACCCTCCCTCCCGGATGTGTTGCATTTTCAGCTTCAAGAATGCGAAGCCCCTTGGTAGTTTGGCTCTGCTTTTGGTCTCCTGAGTTATTTGCTATTCTCTGAAAAGAAACAGGGACCTGTGGGAGAGAAACCACGATGTATAAGCAAGGGATCCCTTTCAGACCAAGCAGCCTCGTGCTGGCTCCTAAGAGTTCAGTTTGGTTATCAGCTGCGGTTATCAGCGGTCACTTTCCCGACTCCTTGACAGCGGCTTCAGCTGGGGCGGCGGGGTTGGCTCCTCGGGGCCTCCCGTCTCTTTGGCAGAGTCCAGAAAACAACGTGGAGGCGCAAGAGACCCCCGCCCATTGAGCCCCACTGGCCAGGCTCGGCCACTTTGCATATTTTTACCTTTGTCTCTCTAGACCAGCCAATGAACGGGCGCGGCTGAGTCTGGGCGGGGCCCAGTGAAATTCCTTGCGTCTGTTCGCCACATTGCCGGAGGGAAAAGCGCGCTGGTGTCGCCGCCGCCGCGCCCCTTCCACCTGCTCCGTTGTGCCGGAGGCGCGGAGAGCCGAAGGGCTGGGCGGGCTAGCGGGGCGCGATGGTGTGCGGCGGCTTCTCCTGCTCCAAGAACTGCCTGTGCGCTCTCAATCTCTTGTATACGGTGAGTATTCTCCGAGCGGGCTTTCTGCGGCCTCTCCACCCGTTTCAAAACGCCGGCTTGGGTCCCCCCCCCCCCCTCCCTTGGCGGCATGTAGGGCGAGCAAAGCCAGCGCCGCGGCCTGAGCGATCGCCTTGGGACGTGTATTGTGGCGTGGCCCTGGCTGGCCTCCGGGACTGGCGGAGCGCTCGAGTGGGCTGCGTCATTCCACCTGCTATGCGTGGAGCCGGGGGAGGAAGGGGCTGAGCTGGTGCACCTGCAGCGGTGACTGAGGCAGGGAGGGCGAGGCTGGCGAGGGGGAAGGGGCCGAGGACCTGCTGGAAGACTCGAGGGGGTCCCGGTCGCCACCCGAGCAGGCGGTGGGAAGGGAAGCACCACGGCGCGGTGCTCGGGAAGCGTCTCTTCTTTGCCGAAGCTCGCCACTCTCTCGTTTTTTCCCCCAGTCTCAACATGGCTGGTTGTACCTTTACCAGCCACGCGGCAGGCGGAAAGGCAGGCTGGCTTTCCGAGGAGGTGCCACGCTGGGAAAAGCTTCCCGCGCTGACCTCTTGTAGGCACCAGTTTTTGATTTTCTCAAGGAAATACGACCAGGCATCTATGTTAAAAACGAAACGCTTCCCTTGGCACGTTCAGCTTTTAATAATTAAACCAAAGACTGCTTTGCCTTGTAAAATCGTGGTAGGCAAGGACTAAATTGACTTGTTCAGCTTTACACCTTTACCCCAGCAGGTGAAGAGTTAGCATTGGGAATCACCTTGCACCCCACGCCCTTAAAACAGAATTGTTAAAGAAGCTCCCCTGCTCTTATGCAGCCCAAACATTTTGCTTGCTTGTTTTCTCTGGTCAAGTGGAAGCTCCACAGTCTGCTTACAGTGTCTCTGTGTCTCCCTGCATCTGCTTATTGGACAAAGTTTGTGAACAGTCACAGATATCTAAGCAATAAAGCTTATAAGCTGTCTACAGCCATTTTTGTTTTAAAATATTTGGTTGAAGGGTGAGAGAAGCTCACATGAACACACCTGAAACTGGCTAGTACTGAGTCAGACCATTAGTCTATCCAGGTCAATATTTGTCTACTCTGACTAGCAGTGGCATTCCAGGGTCTGAGGTTGTGAGGTCTTTTGCATCACCTCCCCTCATTCTTTTACCTGGAGATGCCAGTGCTTGAACCTGGGACTTAAATGTATGCAAGCAGATACTCTGCTACTCAGCCACACCTCCTAAGTGAGGCCATGTTGTATATTCCAAGCTCTGCTCTAAATTTTTATGGATGCTGTGATTTTCAAACGTATCCTTTTGTGTCTAAAATGCTTTGCAGCTCCTATTCACACAATCCCCTGGGACATAGTTTTTTTCCCTATTTCAGACTATTCTTGCATACAACTGGGACGTATCTAATGGTGACTTCTTGTATGATGGTGAACTTAAAAAAAAACTCCACTATTTTCATTATACAGCACTATACCTTCTCTTATTAACAGGTGCCCCAAGTAATCAAGCTTAACTTGGTTATGCTATTGGAAAGGAAAACCTGATTGTGTCATCCTGTGATGGCAGGGTCTTAGTTATTTACTCTCAGCATTCTGCAATTAAGGATTTATCTGTCCATCGATCTCCCATTTTGACATATTTATTTCCTTCACTATGTTTTCCCCTGGAATTAAACCCAAACAAATGGTACCCACAAAAACTGAGCTTGTTATTCCTGTTTGGTCCTTGAATCTGTTAAACATCTTCATTATACTGTATGCTGATTCACTGTTCACCTATGTGTATGGACCGGTAATTTCCAGTTCATTGTATCTGAAGAAGTGTGCATGCACACAGAGACTGATACCTTGGATAAAACTCTGTTGGTCTTAAAGGTGCCACCAGACTCAACCTGTGTTCTACTGCTTCACACCAACACGGCTACCCGCCTGAATTGAAGATGATATCATGTGTTTGCCTTTCAGTGCAGGTGTATAAAAAGTGTTTTAGCAGTGTTTTTGTGTGATACATATACATGAGTAAGGAAATTACAGTGGAAAACATGAATTTATTCCCGAGGCCAAGTTCTCATCTGCAGAGCATTTAACTATGCAAGGTGTACATTACCCAGGGGAGTTCGATCATATGTCCTTGTGTTCTTGGGCTAGGAAAATGTAGTCACTGTGAAGTGAGCGCAAATAGGCTAGTAAACAAGGAGTCTGAATATTGCTGAGAACTGAACAGCCCTCTGGGATTCTAGAGGTTCTTACCGAAGGCCTTGGCAGTTAAAATCTGACACATTAAAATTGTTTTAGTTATTTCATTTTTTATTTCCTTCCTTTAAGAGTGGCAGTTCAGTCACAAAACTAGCACAAAAACAATCTTAGGCTTGAGACAACCTGCTGACCTGGTTGTTCAGGACAAAAATGTTGCCTGTCCTGCACCTTTCAGAACATGGACTGTTTTGTTGTCATTTTTTTTTTTTAAATGGCTGCTCTAAACATTTGCTTTGCTTTGGTTCCTGAGGTTCCAGCCTATATTGGCTTAATGGAGGAGGGAAGTCCTTATGATACACTGATAGTTCAGCAAGAAATGGGTCTCTGTAGTTCACCTTACATCTACCACTGAGCTTATGCAGTGCTGTAACATAACCATGCAGGCTGCTGCTGTGCACAGGCAGGTAGAACACTGGGCATCAATAATGGATGTAGAGCCAGTAGCTAAAACATAATTTCAGCTGCTGGCTTTGTATCTCTCTACAACAAGGCCTGGCTTACACAGATCTTTAGAGGGTAGCACATTGCTGAAGCATGCTGCAGTAAAGGTGTTTCCATGTGCAATTGCATATGGCTTACTAATCTTACATTCATTTCTGTTGGGTTGCTCAATGAAGTCCTTAATTGAACTAATAGACATCATACTATTCTCTAACAGTTTAACACATGAGCCTGAGGCTGTTAAAGAACAATGGATCATTAAAAGTATAATTGATGTTTAATTAGTTTCATTTCAAACCAGATACAAGCGGGAGAAAGATTTAACTCTACAATCCAATTCTAAACATGTTTACTACAAAATAAATGCTATTAAGTATGCTTAACACTGTAGCCTTAATCTTTTTGAGTACATGGGCATATGAAGTGTTCTCTCTGATGATTTTATGACAAATATGGCCCTGGACAGCTCACATTTGGGGCAGCCATCAATGATAGGTACAAATAGAAAGCAGATAAAGTACCATGAAACACCAAACCATGCTAGCTATAGGGTAGATTGTAAGCATTTGTGGTATTGGGCTAGAGTTAGTCACCTATCTAGTTAAAATAGTCAATTTGGCTAGTCATGGACAAAAGTGCAGGTGTGCTTTGGACTCCTTCATTCATATTTGGTCTGCCCTGGCTCATTATTTCTGAGTTTGGGCAAATTGGTCTGCTCAGTCACTGAATCCCAGCAGCCCCTGACAGGCTCAGCTGAGAGCTTTTTATCTTTCCAGCTACCTAACATCACAATATCAGCACATTCCCTTTTTGCTGATGTTACTTCGGAAGCAGCTCTGCCAGCCTCTGGTTGTAGTTGTGTTGAGGCCTGAAAAGCACCTCATTAGACAGCTGCTTGTTTAATGAAAACTGAAACAGGAGATATGGATTCCATATGCTTTGAAAGTGAGCTCACAATGTTGCTATATCATTGCAGAACAGAAACACTCTTTATTCATTTTACATTCCACTTTTCTTTACATGAAGCTGCCTTCTACAGAATCAGATCCTCGGTCCATTAAAGTCAGTATTGTCTACTTAGGCTTGCAGTGGCTCTCCAGGGTCTCAGGCAGAGGACTTTCACATCACCTGCTACCTGGTCCTTTCAACTGGAGATGCTAAGGATAGAATCTAGGGCTTTCTGTAAGCCCAAAAGATGCTCTACCACTGAGCCATGGCTGTTGCATAAATTAAAGGTGGCATACTTAGGATTACCCAGAGGCTTCTCATCCATTGGCCAGTCCCAGGCCTGCTTCATTTCAGTAAAATTGCTGTGTCATGTGTCTTCCAGCCAGGCTCTGAGCCTATTTAAGCATGAGCAGAGATATTAGCAAAATGTTTCTGCTTTTGATAAACTGGTCAGGGGGGGGGACGGGGGACGGGACGGACGACTTCTGTCTGAGCTAATCATACTGATAGTTAATGTAGATAACTTGGACTGCAGCACAATTCAGTGCAGTTACCAGATGTGCTTTTAAAACCCTTCTGCTTCCGTGAACCAGGCAATTTTCTTTTGTTTCTCATGTCACTGTTGACTGACCTGATCCCCCCACCTCCGTTGGCTTCCATTACTCCATTTTATAGCAGAGATGTAGGTGACATATTATGCCTGGGAATCTGTCCTTGCTTTTAGACAAAGACAGGAAAGTCCTGCCTTTCCTGAACATAAAATGTGATTTCCCAGCATCTAGCTGAGTCAGATCTGCCCATTCCAAAACTCATCTTGGAAAGGGAAGACTTGGTGAATGTTTTCGTACTTGTATCGAGGATCAGATTTGTGTGATAGATGAGAGCCAGTGTGGCGTAGTGGTTAAGGGTGGTGGACTCTAATCTGGAGAACTGGTTTTGAGTCCCCATTCTTCCACATGAAGTCTGCAGGGTGACCTTGGGCCAGTCGCAGTTCTCTCAGAACTCTCTCAGCCCCACCTACCTCACAAGGTGTCTGTTGTGGGGAGAGGAAGGGGAAGGTGACTGAGACTCCTTGAGGTAGAGAAAGCAGGGTATAAAAACCAATTCTCCTCCTTCGTGCCTTTGCATCAACAGTGTTTGGGCAGCAGTCCTTATAAGTGAGGCATCTTACTTGATGAACTGAGCCTCACTGTCCCCGCATCAGCATTTTTTTTAATCGCCAAAGACAGTATATTGTAATTCTGCTGTGTGAGATTTCTCAGGCTATTTGTGTCATTGATGTTCCCTGCCCAGGTTTGCTGTGAACTGAAAGCACTAATTTTCACTTCCTCACAAGTGCCAAAACTACTGATTCTGACCCGCTGCTTAAATAAACCCACATTATTTATGCTTCTAGGCTGTTATGCAGAGGGTGACATTTCAGCCTTGCAGATAATTTGCTGGACCATAAAACTACATAAGCATGCATGTAGCTAATTAATAAGTTATTTGTAGCAGAAAGGGTGGCCTGAAAAAAACTATAACTAAGGTTGCCAGGCTCTGGGTGGGACCTGGAGATCTCCTGCTTATTACAACTGACCTCTAGACAATAGGGCTTGATTCCCCTGGAGAAAATGGCTGCTTTGGAGGGTGGACTCCAGGGCATTGTATCCTGCTAAGGTCCCTCCCCAAACCCCAGCCGTCCATCACTCCACCCTCAAAATCTCCAGTTATTTCCCAACCCCAGAGCTGGCAACCCTTTGCAATTAACAGTTTTACAGTTGCAGTTTCCCCACCAGCAAGGTGAATTGCTCTGTTTACTTGAGGTAGAAATTTGCACTGCCAACTTATATGAAACGAGAGAACCAAAAATAGATAAGAGGTCCCACCTTTTAATTATATTTTTTCTACTCTTTTGAAATGATAGAAGGAGGATATATTTTCATCCAAGATTCCAGAAAGAAAGAGTTATTACTCAGCACATATTTGGAAGTAAATGTTGCTGAATTCCATGAACTGATTCTCAAGCAAGTGTGTACAGGATCATAAGCTTAGAGCTGCATTTTAAATGTTTAAAAAATTCTGCTTTTGTTAATCGTAACCTTCTCTTTTGTTTCCTTCCAGCTGGTCAGCTTGCTGCTGATTGGGATTGCAGCATGGGGCATAGGTTTTGGCCTCATATCCAGTTTCCGGGTCGTCGGAGTAGCAATTGCAGTGGGGATATTCCTGTTCCTGATAGCTCTGGTGGGATTGATTGGAGCCGTCAAGCACCACCAGGTGCTGCTGTTCTTTGTATCCTTTCACTTTGGAACTTTGTCACCACCCCATCCTTATGTTAGAACTACTTCAAATCCTCTTATCTGCTCCCCATCACCTGTCTCAGATGCAGTTTGTATTCCCTTGCTTGCTTCCTCGAAATGAGGAAAGCCTATTCCAGTGAACTCATCTAAAGTACAAGGAACACATTAACTAGCTGGCCCTTGACCCAATTATGACATTGTTTGGTAGAGCAAACATTTTTCCATCTGTCACAGTCACAAGACTATGGTGGTGTAACTGGTTCCCTTGAAATTGTAACAAATCAGGGATATGGAGTGCAGGCTGCTTCCTTAGCAGGGGAGTGACTGTGTTCTTTAGCTTCTCAGAGGTAGTCTGTATATTCTGCTATGTCGCAATGTTCCCACTAAGCTGTGGAGTCTTGTGAGCAAAAATTCTACTTTGTGAGATACTGGCATTAAAGTTGTGAGCGAGTGGCTTGGCTGTTGCATAAATTAGTTTGCTCTGGAGCCATTCTTCCAGAGCTAAGACAAAAATGTGTGAGCTGGAGGCTAAAAAACTGTGAGCTAGCCCACACTAACTCAGCTTAGAGGGAACACTGGCTATGTGGTATTAATACTGAATTCTTAAACCTATTTTACGGTCTTAGTCCAATTTGGTTTGTTTTTTTTAAAAAAGGGCTTCATATGTGGGAGTGATTTTACTCTGAAGTAACTAATAGTGCAATCCAAAGCAGAGTTACTCCAGCATAAGTCTATAGAGGTGTTTTTTGTTTTTTTTTTTGCGCAGCATTAGGTCAGCAAATGCCTTCTCTTAGGACTGACCGTATGGCAATGGTTAGGTCATGGGCTTTCTGTGTGGTAGGTCCAGAGGATGGCTTACAAGGGTGAGTGCAAAGGGTGCCTATATTCACTGTATTTATGAAGGCATGTCGATTGATTTGACTTTAGAGTGTGTTTGGTGTGTGTGTGGGGGGGTAAACTGTTTCAACAGTGGAGACTGTGCATTTAACCTGTGTGATATTGCAACTTGTTGCTGTGTAAACTGCCTTGTGTCCAAGTGGATGAGGAGAGATACAAATATGTTAAACAAATATGGTGTAAATACCTAGTGAACTAAGAGTTATCAGGTTTGGGGAATGGAGTGTTTTATTTCTTTTAATTTAGGTAATTTGTACCCTACCTTTATGCTCATAGAGCACACGGTCATTAAAAAAAGGAAGAGATAACAAAATACAATAAATGCTAATATACACATTGGAATCTAATGTTGCCCTCATTGTGACTGATCTTGTTCAGACCTATTTTGCTGTTATAATCCCATCTTTTCGACACTTTCAGGAAGGCTGGGATCGACTGCCTGAAAACCCAAGTGATAACTTCAGATTCAAATGCATGTTCTTTTTGAGTTGGAGTTTTGCTGTAGATATTTTAGCTGGCTCAAGCCAGGATGAAAATAGTTTCAAGGAATAATGAAACAAAGCAATCTGGTATGTTCTTCCAGGTCAATGGAGAATAATGTGGGCCATTGCTAGGGTGACAGCATGATTTCCTCTATCCCACCCCTCCCCAATAACCCTAGGCAAACTTTCATCTCCTGTGGGGGGTAGCTTTAGCTGGCTCCAAGTAAAGGTTAGTCAGTAACTGCTACTATGAGGAACGAAATAGACTTCCTTTGGGGGAGGGGGGGGGGTTACGGTTAATGCCCTGCTGTGTTTTTTCCTCATGGGCACTGTTATGCTTGATTTTTCTCCACAATAAAGTGGAGAAAGCCACTTATGTGAGAGTAGGTACAGCTTGTCAGACTAGTAGACAGTTTATTAGAATTTAATGAAGACAAAATGGTGTGGTGTGGTGTCTAATGTTGCTTAGGGCTCCCAACCTCCAGGTAGGGTCTGAAGTTATCCCAGAATTGCAACTGATCTTCAAACCGGAAATCAATTCCCCTGGAGCAAATGGCAGCTTCAGAGTGTGGACTGTATTCCATCACAGCCCTGCTGGGCTCATGCCCTTCCCCAAATCTCCACGAATTTCCAATCCCAAAGTTGGCAACTGTATTGCTGCCTCACACATGGTGCTCATTACTATCTCAGTTTCCAAGGGTACCCACAGTTGAAGCTGTCTGAGTTAGACTGCAATGTACTGCTGTTGCAGAGTCTTCTTGCATTTGGAACGGAAGTTAGATTTCAGAGCACGGGAGTGTCAGGCATATATTTTTCAGAATATTTTTAAAACATATTGTATAATTTAGGTTCAGAGTGGTACAATGAACATTCCAGAACAGTGAACATAAAGATTTAATCCTTCACTACCGCAATCTTATCTGCTGAGGTTACTTTCTCTGCTAAGTCACTGAAAGCAGGTAATGTTTACACAGCAGGTGCTGGCTGCTTATTAATTTTGTCTAGCAAGGCAGTGCTTGATCATGTTTCTCATGGTTCCCATCCTTTAGAGCTTGGTAATTTTCTTATTGAAATAGGAGCTCTCTGAAGCAGGTAGGTTTCCATGCTCTGAGGTGTAGAACTCCGCTGGAACTTACATTGTCTCCTGACATGCTTACTGCCTCAGATGGGACTTCCAAATGATGGTGTTTTAGTGGAAATGTCCTAAACAGACTCTCCAGGGAAAGTAAAGAGGTTCCCAGCGTGGAAATGTGAGCTTGGCCCAGAACATTGCTTCTTCAGAACAATACCCCGAAGAATGCTTCTTCTGCAGCCTATATTGCGTGTAGAATGTTGTCTGTGAGAATATACCTGCACCATTCAGCAAGGCCCTTCTCCTGCTGAAATATGGAGGATTCACAAAAATAATGGGATACAGTATAAAAAGCAGAAACGAAAAGAATACACAGCATTCATCTTTTGGTTTCTATGAAATACTGAAAATGGCAACAAGTGGTTTCTTAGTTTCGTGAGTTGCTTCCCTTTTGTTCCGGGCTAGGAGAAGCGCTGCCAGGGACGGAGGCTTAAGAATCTCATGTCAGTAGTGGTAATATGAGAAAACAATCAGACTAAGCTTCTTCATTTGAAGGGCAGCCTGATCCATGAAAGAGCAGCAGCGGCTTGTATACACAACTCTGAGATAAGCCAGTGTCCAACTAAATAGTCATGTTTTGGCAGGAGAGGATTTGAACTGAGGTAGAAGCATGAGCAGAGAATAAAGCTTTGTGTTCTAAGTATGCGTAAGGTGGCAGATTTGATCATGCTGTGCCCAGTCTGGAAAGTTGCATAGCCCCTGATCATCAGCGAGGAATAAACTCTGCAGCTGTTATAAGGAATAGGATACAGAGTTCAGCAATGTATAGGAGCTCAGTAAAACAGTTTCTGTGTGTCAAAAGCTGAAGGCACAATTGATTTTGATTTTGCAGTTAAAAGGCTAGACAGCAGACCTTACGAAATAGTCTGTCTTTAGATGGAGTTACTATCTAAAAACCAGTCACAATGTCATGTATAGCGGATTCTAGATGCAAACCAGATGAAATATATTGCCCCTATTTAAACCAGCTGTTTAAATACTTAGAAATAGCTGTTTATAAATAAATTGTGTTGATTTTGGGGGTCCAAGGCAATAGTCCCTCTAAGCCGTGGAGTCTTGTGAGTAAAAATTCTACTTTGTGATCTACTGGCATTAAAGTCGTGAGTGAACAATTTGGCTACTGCATAAATTAGTTTGCTCTGGAGCCATCCTTCCTGTGCTAAGACAAAAATCTGTGAGCTGGAGGCTAAAAAACTGTGAGCTAGCTCACACTAACTCATCTTAGAGGGGACAGTGGTCCAAGGCCTGCCCAAAGCATCACAGAAGTGAGGTGGAACATCCAAATGGCATTTTCTTTCCATTAATGAAATGGAGCACAACTTGTCAGGAGGCATTTTGTGTAATGAGAGCTGAGGCAGGAGAACTTCCCGGTGGGTAGTACCCCATGAATTCCTTCCCCTGTCTGCTACCATTAATGGCATTAAAAAATCTGCACTCTTAAGATGGCCACGTTCTCTTGTTCAGTAGGCATATATCTAATTGGAAGAAAATTCATATCAGGATTTATGGCAAGAATTCTCCTTTTTTTCCGTGCAGTGGTTACCTTTAGGTTTGTGTTAGAACATAAGAGAAGCCAATGTTGGATCAGGTCAGTGGCCCATCCAGTCTAACATTGTCACACAGTGGCCAAAAACACCAGGTGCCCTCAGAAGGTCCAGCAGTGGGGGCAGGACACTAGAAGCCCTTCCACTATTGCCCCCCCATCAAGCACTAAGAACATAGAGCATCACTTGCCCCAGACTGAGAGTTCCTATCTATACTTTGTGGCTAATAGCCACTGATGGACCTCTGCTCCATATGTTTATCTAATTCCCTCTTGAAGCCGTCCATGCTTGCAGCCGCCGCCACCTCCTGTGGCAGTGAATTCCATGTGTTAATCACTCTTTGGGTGAAGAAGTACTTCCTTTTATCTGTTCTAACCCAACTGCTCAGCAATTTCATGGAGTGCCCCCAAGTTCTTGTATTGTGAGAAAGGGAGAAAAGTACTTCTTTCTCCACCTGCTCTATCCCATGCATAATCTTATAAACCTCGATCATGTCACCCCTCAGCCATCGTTTCTTCAAGCTAAAGAGCCCCAAGCGCTTCAACCTTTCTTCATAGGGAAAGTGTTCCAACCCTTTTATCATTCTAGTTGCCCTTTTCTGCACTTTTTCCAATTCTATAATATCTTTTTTGAGGTGTGGCGACCAGAATTGTAAACAGTACTCCAAATGAGGTCGCACCATCGATTTATACAGGGGCATTATGATACTGGCTGATTTGTTTTCAGTTCCCTTCCTAATAACCCCCAGCATAGCATTGGTCTTTTTCATTGCAGTCGCACACTGTCTCGACATTTTCATTGTGTTATCTACTATGACTCCAAGATCTCTCTCTTGGTCAGTCTCTGCCAGTTCAGACCCTATCAACGTGTATGTCAAGGTTAATGCACCTTGCTTGTGAAACTGTAGTCTTGATTACCTTAACAGACTGATTTCAGTACATGATTATTCTCTTGGTAGTGTTTATTATACAGTTCTCCGTCTCCTGTGCTTGTTTAACATTGAACAAAGACCAGCAGGTAAGAAATGACACTTTTTTAAATCTAAAAACACCAGTGATCTAGTTATGGTTCACGTGTCCAATACATGGAATATGTCTGCATGGAATATGAGTCAGCAGAAAGTGATTTTCATTAGAGGTCACCAAACAATGGCCCAGGAGCTGCATGCAGTTCTTCTGCATTTAAATTGTTACTGGTAAGCTTATACACTCTGCAGCTAATCAGCAACATACCCTTATCTCCAAGACCAGGCTTGGCTGTATCTGATGCAGCTATTACACCACACCCCTTAGGGGAAATGTTGGAGTGGAGGCAGCCTCGAAGACTTTGTGCTTTCTTCTTCATCCCCTCTTGTGTAGAAGGACAGGGTAACTGCCAGGAAGAGGCAGAACTCTTCTGATCTTTCTCTTTTAAGTTAGGGAGAGTGCTGATTAAACTTGCAGGAAGAAGCCAAAAAGCAGAGAGGAGAGCCCTAAATAAGCAGCTAGGGCCCATACAACTTTGCAGGGGATAAACATAATTTGATGGCATATTTGGGCTTAATTGATTCTTGACATCCAAGTTAAAAACAAAGCAGCAACTCCACATGTTCTGTCAAGGAAAAAAAGGGGATGTGTCTCCATATAAAGGTACAATTATGTACAATAATTTTAAAAAATCCTTTGTTTATAACTTTTTTATTGGGATCATCTTACATTCAGGGTCATCTTTCTTTTGGCTAAATACGGTACAAGGAATGGAAACATTACTAAATCAAACAATTTTTTTGTCTCCTAGAGCCAGCTTCTAGAAGTTGGGTGGAACAACACAAACAGTGCAAAACAGGATATTGAGAGGAATCTAAATTGTTGTGGGTTCCGAAATGTCAATAAAGATGAAACTTGTCCAGCTGTAAGTAGATATCTTGTTTATGCTCCAAATCCTGGTTTAGAAGAACTGAGCAATGAGCTCGTATATCTTCGCAATTATATCTTCTTTCTGAATTAAAAAATAATAATGCACCTTGCATGCTGGGTTTTCCCTCTTCACACGTGGAGTTGGCTTTATAACTTTCATAGCCTTGTGACTCATGTAGATTACATAAAGATAACATAACATAGATGCAACTGCGACTGCATTTTTGGAGTGGACATAAATTTAGTGGGGTCACCCCTAGTACATGGAGAATGAACCATGGAAAGCTAAAATCTACAGTCTTTCTACTTAAACATACTGGAAACAAATCATATCTTTAAAATGAACTTCACTTTATTGCAGACTTGTTCTGAAACATCACACTGCTCACCCTGTGCACCCATAATAGAAGAGTATTCTGGCATGGTCCTGAGATTTGTAGGAGGTATTGGGCTCTTCTTCAGCTTCACAGAGGTAAGTGCGACAAGGGCTTTCCAGATGAACAAAGAGCTTCCCACCAAAATGACCTCAGTGCAGAATGTCTGCCATAAATTAAAAATATAATCACTTCTCTGGATTTCTAGTTTGGTAGTGGTAAAATTCTCTTCACTGAGCACATTAGACAATTGGTTTACCAAGTGATATTTACACTGTGGTAAGTTACCATTTAGTAAACCGTCTTCCATTCGTGTAAAGGCAAAATGTGCCATTGAGTCGCAGCCGACTCATAGTGACCCAGTGATGTTCTACCTCATGGGTTTTTCAAGGCAAGAGATAATCAGAGGTGGTTTGACATTGCCTTCCTTAGCTGAGCAGCCCAAGTCTTCCTTGGTGGTCTCCCATCCAAGTACTGACCCTGCTCATCTTCGGAGCTCTGACAAGATTGGGCTAGTCTGGGATATTAGGGCTGCTACTGTCCCTCCTGTTGTGGCCCTCTTTAATCACTATAATGCAGTTGTGAAGGGCTAACAAAGGAATGTTTGACACCATCTCAGGTGATGTAGGTGATTTTCGGGGTGTTTACTTTTGTTTTTAATGGTTGTACATCACCTAGAGCCTTACATTATAGGGAATAGGTGATTTATAAATTGAATATATAAGTAAATAAAATAATAATTAATAATTATCATATGGCATTGTGTGTAAAGTAGCCAGGAGATTGTCTGGCGGCTGCAAGTTCTAGCTCTTGGCATTATGCTAGTGGTGAGCTAGACTTATTTTTAGGGGCTGAGAGAGCTTTGAAAGAACTGTGACTGGTCCAAAGTCACCCAGCTGGCTTTATGTGGAGAAGTGGGAAATCGAACCTGGTTCTCCAGATTAGAGTCCACCACTCTTAACCACTACACTAAACTGGCTCTCAAAGGGCTAACTGAAGCTGTGCAGTAGGGTCAGCCGTGACTATGATTTGGAGTTATGCAAGCCCAGGGGAAATGTGCTTCTTCCTCCGTAGTCCTTCATCTCTAACCCAGCTCCTAAGCTAGAAGTTTACTAGAAAAGTTGGTGACTTCTGTATAATTATTGTTGTAAATATTAGAATGTCATCAGTTTATCAGATACTAGTGCAGACTGCTCTTGAACCAGAGATAAACAGATGAGTTGCATGGGGGGCTATGCTCTAATGTAATGTTTTCGGAGCAGTAGCTACCCTGTGCCCCTCTAGAAGTGTCTGCAAATGCATACATCCTTGTCTCTAAACAAGATTCCAGCAAGATACCCTCTCTGTGTGTGGAATTTCTGAATAATCCAAGGTGACCTGCTATACTGAAAAATAAGATGATGTGTGTGGAGGGAAGACACCGAAAGCGCAGCAAATCAACATGTGGCATGTCACAGCTTTTAAAATGTAATGCATTAAAAAGCCTTTTGACTGTCAGTGAAAGGCAAGAGAAGTGGGAGAAAATGAGTGCCTCTGACAAGGGCCACCAGTGAAGTGACCCCATTCTGCGTACTGGGTAATTTCACTTTTCACCCTCAGAATTGTTGTGGCAAAAGACAAAAACGTAAGCTGTATATGTGTGCAAGCTAGCCTTAAAGGAGGCTATTAGATTGGAGGCCACTTTATATGCCCACGTAATCAGCACTCATGTTTATTTATTATTTATTAATTTCAGTTTAGATTCTGCCTTCCCCACAAGTGGGCTCAGAGCAGATAACATGAGGGTTGCCAGGTCTTACCTGGCTGCCGGTGAGGGGGTCCGTCTCTGTTCCTGGGGCTTTTCGGTAACCATAGAGCTTTTCTCCAATGCTAGATCGTCCCCCACACAATGTACACTGTGCAGTTCCGTCATTGTGTCAGGCACGTTGGTGCAGACGGACCTCTTTGAGGGCGGGGCTCCCCTGCTGGCCAGCTGGGCAGTCATGGATTGGGCCTCCCAAAAGCAGGTAGACCCTAGGTAACATCAGTAAAAGTTAAAACATTCCACGGCAGAAGTGAAAACGTAATGTAAGAAATCATTCACACAATAATTAAAGAAGAACATTTAAGAACAAAAAAAGTCACCTGCTGGATCAAACCAGTGGTTCAGTATACTGTTTCATGCATTAACCAACCTGAAGGGCCAGCATACAGCACGTTAGAAACCAAGGCCTTCCCCTGATGTTGCCTCCTATTACTGATATGTAGATGTTTACTGCTTCTAAATGTGGAAGTTCCCTTTAGTCACCCTGGCTAGCAGACACTGATGGACCTATCCTCCATGATAAGACACATGAGAAGCCAGATGTGTTGTCATCTAAAGGCTGTTCTGATCAGGTGGTGTGTATTGAATGGAAACGGTATATTATTTTATGCAATTTAGTATATGTTTTGTTCTTTTGTTTCCTTCCCCATTTCAGATCTTGGGAGTCTGGCTGACCTACAGATATAGGAATCAAAAGGATCCTCGTGCAAATCCTAGTGCATTTCTTTGACTTGGGAACCTTCTTAAGGGACTGAATATCTCTTTTCCTGGGTTTTTAAAAAATGAATTATGTACTAATTGGCTGCTGTTCACATTAAGTGAGGCTTTGTGCACTTGAGATAACTGTTCACCTAGAGATGCCTCCTACTTTGGTTTTGTTTTTTGATGTTTTCTTCCCTTTGGATTGGCTGGTTTGAAGTGCCAGTCATGTAATGAAACAGAAGTTGGTACTCTAAGAAGGTGAAATGTTGTTGAATAGAACTATTGCAGTCTTATTGTAATACTTCTGCTGTTTTAATTGTGGGTTGCTGTTGCTCTTGGTGATAAAAGAAAAAAAAAATCCATCGTATGTATTTCATCCACCAGCAAAATTCCTATTCACATTGTTGCTTTGAACGCCTGGTGCTCTGTGATTCAGTTGAAATCTATGGTAAGAATTATGTTGCTTTTGCTTTCTGTTTCAAGGGAAACCCCCATGGAACTCATTTCACATATTAAAAATTTATCGTCCAGCTGTATTTATGTGGACACAAGTATGTGGGGAATATACTGAAACAGGTTTCTCTAGTCCAGCCATTTCAGAATTGCCATGCAATCCTAGAAATTTCATTTCAGAACTCTGTTGGTAATTCCATGCATAAACATCTCCTGTGATCACAAGCATACTTGTTCACTGCAGTTTTAGCATTTGTACCGTATGCCCATGGACCCAGGGAACTGTGCAGAATTCACAGTAGATTTGCCATTGATTGAGTCTGAATTGTATGTTTAAATGAACAATAGTATCAATGGGGGTAAACAGGAATATGAATTTTCATTGTATACCCGATGTTTTGGTTTGAATGAACTATGTAATTAGAATGTTGTAAGGGAGGATGATCTTCAGCTTACTTGCCACTGTAAGAAACTGGTCTTGGTGCCCAAAGGGGTCTTGTATCTATTTTTGCCGTTTGATTTAATTTATCAGTGTAGTAAAGTTAACCGTGGTCCTGATGTTGGTCTTTATATTTAACAAATTGTGTTAAATCAAGGGTATCTTAATACTTGGTTATCTATGTGAATTAGAATATTGTAAAGTGATCTTTGTAGTGCTTTGATAGTATACTTTAAAATAAAAACTTTTGATGAAACATGTTTAATATTCAGACAAGCCTTTATACAGCAGTAGATATAAACAATGGACAATATGACAGATACCTTGACTGGAAAGCCTTTCAAAGCCTATAGTGAGATAGTGATCTAAAATAGTTTTTCAGGGTTGTCTAAAGAATTTGAATACATTTTATTCATTATGGAAGAGAATTGCATGTATTCTTAGCATTATAAGTGCCAAGCAGGAGGGAAACATAAGAAATATGAACAAAAATAAAATGCTAGTTGATGGGAACAGCTGTGAAATTTTGACATGGGAGGGACCATTAAAAATGTTGCCTGAAAAAAACCTTGCATAATATATAGCAAGAGTTATATGAGTTGGATTACTCACAGTCCAGTGGTGCTCATGAGTATGGGCTCACACCTATGGTCAATGAGGTGGCACCTTTTCCACAGGTGAACAAAAGGCTAGGGAGCATGGGGCCTTCATGGCATAAAGCCATATGTGATGGGACTGTACAAAGGAGTGAAAATGGGTGAGACTGAGCAGTAAAGCTGGCTGGATCCTACCCACAGTTCTTTCCTTATGACAGTCCCTAGTTTAAAAGGCAGCTCATTATCGAACTGGGAAAACTACTGGAGGAGAAGAACCAATGGAACAACAGGTTCCAAGGACTCAAAAACAGCGTAACAGTTCATTAGCAAGACAAGAACAAAGCACCGATTAAAAACAAGCCAAATCTGCCAGAACATTTCACTCTCACCCAAATGCTTGTTTTTGTATGCCTTCAGAATTTAGCAAGTGAAGGTGCCTTCCATGCGTGCTCTGGTCCTACAACACAATAGACTGTGGTCTGAATCTTGCCATAATGGGACAGTCCTAACAGAGGGAACCACTAGAAAAAGGAAGTCTGGGGAACAGAGCCAGTGAATTGGAGATACAGTTTGATCAGTATGGAATATGGGTGCCACTTCTGACCTTGGGAGTAAGATTTCAGCAAGTAAGGAAACCTGGTTTTCAAATATCAGAAAGGAAGTATTTATTATTTTGATTTGTATGCCCTTTCTGCAAGCTGGTACACTTAAATTAACCCCAAATGTTGGTGATCAAAAGTTGTCTATAATGGATTACTACCTTGTTGAACTCAATGCTGCTGGTGGTAGTAATGGCCAATAGCACATGTGGCATTAAAAAGATGTTTGACAGATTCATGGAGGATGGGTCTATCACATTGCTTATTATCCTTAAGCCTATCTGCTTACCTTGAGAGATTCTGGTAAAGAAGTATACAGCATTAATACTTAAATGGTTGTGGTGCTGATATTTAATAGATGACTATGCTTTGGTTACAGGTTATTAGTTTACATGTTCTTATGTAGAATGTGTAACATAAAAAACAGACAACCCAAACATTAAGTATTTAAGAGATGTATGTAAATTAAAACTTCCTGTGAGGTAATGGAGACTTTGCTGGGACTGCAGCTTGTGGAAAACAAGGTTTCATTTCACATAGTTGTTTCAATATAGGCTGCTTCCATTTGCTGTATGAAGGGTTTTCTATTCTGATGGAACAGCAACTGCGTCTGAAGTGGATTTAGCTACAACGAGGGTGGGTGGAGAGACTGAGAACTCTGGTCTTGCCATTGTTGAATGAACTGCATCTTCCTATGGCTTTCACAGTAACTGTTCTTCAAGCAGTCATTTTATCATAATGCATGAGGAACAGTCACAGAAGCATGGGGTTTCCGTGGAGCCATGAGTAGGGTTACCAGGTGACCTAGAGAAAAATGTCTTGATTCCTGTCTCTTTGGGTAGAGGCTTAATATGTGAGAATGAGCAGCTTAAGTTTTTCATGGCATGTAGCTAAATAACATACAATTAAGTTTCTATTAAAGGGACAGGAGATTTTTCTCCAGGCCAGGGCAACCCTAGCTGTTGATCAAGTATTTGCCTTATAAGTTGGGACTTAGCTAGCCGATTCAAAACTCTGTCCAAAAGCACTCTGTTTAATGACTAATCCATGCTTGAAAAAATGGGATGTGGTTCTCATTTTGGCTTTCTGGTTTCACTGAAGAAGGTCAGATGGCATGGGAGAGCAGAGCAGGGAGAGAATAACTCAGCAGGTACCACAACTGCAAGGAATGTTTTCCAATCAGCAAAGTGACACACTTGTTTTCCCACCAAACATAACTGAGCTCAGTCTTTCCAAAGTAGTGTTTACACTGATCACATTGCTGGAGAACTGCCTTGCAAAAGGATAGTGGTGCTTATTGACTTTGTTCTTTTTGGGGGGTTGACCTGCTAGGCACGGCGATGGGGGCAAAGGTTCTGCTTGGTGTACTCATGTATATTCAAGCAGTATTGCAGACTGGAGGAGGGGGGTGGCAAGTTCTGCACCTGTCCATACACATCATCCACTCAATGCAATCAGGCAGATATTTCTCTTGTGTATACTGGATGTAGGTTCTGGCAGTGATGGAGGCCAAATAGTTCCACTCTTCCCCCAAGTGATAGACAATGTCTGCCATGGTTAATATACATCTACAGCAACCAGCAGCGTGTAGAGAAAAAGGCAGATCAGGGCCAAACCAGAAAAGATGAGGGAGATGAGTACTGACCGGAGATCTCACTACATTATAAACAGCCATGCTATTGCTCAGAACCAAATTCATATTTCCCCACCCCCACCTCAGCTGCCTGTCACCCATAGTAGGGGAAAGAAAGAAAGACTGTCAATCTCCAAATAACATGTAAACGAAGTGGTGGTGGATTGCAAGATGTTTTTTTTGGGGGGGGAGTGCTAACATGCCCCCCCTCTTTGCCTTGCTTCAGTGCAGTCCATATCTTTTGATCTTTTAAAAATCCCAGCTAGACTCTGAGCAGGGATGAGGGAAAAACGCTTCTAATCCAAGGTAAAATAAGAGAGGAGAGGGATCTTATTTAAATTACAGTGCTTCTTCTCCTTTAGTTGTAAGATGCTTTGGATTCCTTTGGGAAGAAAAGTGGGAATAAACATGTAAGTAAGTGTTGTTTAAAAGTAGATCTCTAGTTTCTGCTTCAGATTTGATTGGTGGGCTTACACCCAAAGGATGTGCAATTATTTTGTGGTTGAGTAAAGATAGGAGAGACCGATGTTCAAATTACCACTTGGCCATGAGGCCTCTGTGTGGCCTTGCACCAATTAGGCCCCGATCACACGCAGAATTAGCTGCGCAATAGGCACAAATGCCATGTGGATTTTAAGGGTGCGATCACACCAGAACATCTGGCAAGTGTCCCACACCCATCAGCAACCCCTTTCTCTCTGCCAAAGAAGCGGAGTTAAAAGATACTAGGGAAAGTCCAGTACCATACAGGTTTGCTATGGTCCAGAGATGGACTTTCCCCGTGTGATCGCTCCAGTGCGCACTCATGGCGTCAGGTGTAGGCTGATCAGGCTACCCAATGCCATGCCATTCCCCCCCCCCCTCTCAGCCTGCGCATCATTGCATACTGCCATAGGAAGCCCTCAGGGTGGAGATGAGATTCATTGATCCCCTGTTTAAGCACATCAGGAAAAAAGGCAACCCCCCCCCCCGACTCACCCACGTTTGCATCTGATCATGCAGTGGCGGGCTGTGCCCACAGCTTCACAGAACTGTGTGATCGCACAACTGTGGGTCAAATTACTCCGGAGCAAATAGCCTCACCCCCCCCCCCCACGGATTATCTCACTCGTGCAACTGGGACCGTTGTCTCTCTGAGCCTAATATATACATTAATATCTTAATGCTGGAGGCAGGAAAGATTTGTAATTTATCTGTTCAGATCAGAATCTGTTCAGATCTTCAGCTTGTTCTGATCTGAACTGTCAATTTCAGTTTGGCTATGATGCACCAGAATAGCTGGCAAACACATTCTCTCTCTCTCTCTCTCTCTCTCTCTCTGTGTATGTGTGTGTATACACACACACACACACACACACACACACACACACACACACACACATATCCTGCACAAAAGAATTTCTCTTTTTTGAAGGACAGGATCAGTCTGCAGGCTGTTGTTTAACTGAAGTAGGCAGAAAGATTTGGAATTATGTTGTGCTGCTATTGCATATGTTTTAATTTGCCGGGTTGGTGTGATGCAAAGGAGAAATCACAGCACAATTTTAGGCTACACTTTAAATCCTATTTCTAAATATGTTGTGAAACTGACTTGAGATATTCTTCTTATATCTTTATCTCATGTTTTGATGTAGCTGTTCATATTTTTTAAAAAAGTTGCTCAATCCTGTAATCCTTGCTTGACTTCATCATTCACCAATTGTCTTAACTAAAAATATTGAATAGGGACACATGCTGTCAAAGCCAAAAGCCAAGTTTGCAAAGTCATACCACCAAGATTTGGAAATGTCACCTCCTTTAAGTTTAGAAATCTATAGGATTTTCATTTAGATTACTGCTTCTTTTATCTGTGTACAAAGACTGGAGCCATGTTTCTAAACAAACTGTCTTTAACTGCAATCTGCAGTGTTTGGAACAAAAGTGTTCAAAGTATTAAGCACATGTAATTATGTTCTTCAAATATTTTGTATCCATAACTTTATATCCATTTGTGACTTGCTGGTGCTAGAAGTAATATTATGCAGAGTTACTCTGGTCTAAACCTGTTGAAAACCAAAACTTTTAAAATCATTTTAATATCCTGGTATCATCTCACTCTCATTAACATTTGTCAATGATCTCACTGGGTAAACCATGATGAACATGATGTTGCTTGAAAGTAAATTAATTTTAATCTCCTATTGCCTGTAGTTTTTCAAAGACAATCTTGTCCAAGCAAATCCACAGTTGTGGATTTATTAATCTTCACATTCTATCCAGAATTTTGTTGAAATAGATTTGCAGTGCAATCCTAAATGAAGTTGCATCCTTCTTAATCCATTAGGGTTAGGAATGCACTGTTTAGGATTGCACTGGTGGAAATAAAATGGCTGGCTGTGCATTCTGCTGCAGAGCATGGTTTGGCTCACATTTACAAATCATCACAAACTTTTTTCTTTGTAGGTGTCTTTAGGGATGTGTGGTCAGATACATCCAGGCTGGATAATCCAGTCCAGATTTATATTTGAAAAAATACATTATTGTATTTTCTACATATATTTGGGTTTCTGGGTGGTATCTGGGATGTTCCAGGATACCAGGAAATGGATCCCCTCAAATCCCAGAAATATTCAGGAGTAACCGGGAATATTAGATGGCAGCATTTTAAGAGTCCCGGGACTGTTTTTTCCCACCTTGAATTTTGCTGTGTCTTGGTTAGTGTCTTCTCTCCAGGGCTTGGTTTTAGCCTTGCCAGGTTTAGATTATGTGCTTTGGTATTAGCTCTATGGATCTTGCAACACTGTGTTCTTTGAGCAAGTTGGTTTGAGTCATATTTGTGGTAGATTCTCTGTTTTGACATTGTCTAAGATTCTTGGATTGTACATTGGTTCAGGTTCTCTGATTTTACATTTCTTAGTCTTGCAGCATTGTATTTGCTAGTCTGTTTGGCCTGGATGATTCTCTGTGATTTGACACTGGATTGGATTCTTGGGTTGTACATTTGTTGTGTTAGGCCTGCCAAATTGTCCTATACTTCTTCTGGGATTCCCTGGTTTGGCATTGGTTCTTTAGGCTTGTTGGTTCTGTCTACTTTGAAAAGCTTTAGGCCAGGGATTGCTTTGCTTTCTCTTGTGTCTTTGGATATTCTTTTCCTTGGAGAAACATGGAATCCCACCCCCACACAGGAAACAATGGAGGATGGCTGAGGGCACCTTGTTCAGGGGCCAGTAAAAGTGGACCTCTTGGTCCAATTCACTTGAAACCTGGGGCTTATTTAAAGGACAGGCACCAGCAACCATCTCTGCTGTAATTTTGATGCAACCCCTCCAGCCCTCTGGAAATATGCCCCATAGGGAATAATGAAGTAAAATAATATCAGACTCCCCCCCCCCAAAAAAAAACCTGGATATCAAATACCACTTTGGTATTTGGAATCCAGATGACCAGGAATACCAGTATTTGTCAGCTCCCTGATATCTGGATCCAAAAAAAAAGTACAGCTCTCTCTACAGTGTACTTGCACGGGCTTTGACATGTTGCAGAAAAGATTGTTTGTGCTTTTGTTTCATTGTTTGTGCTCTTCTGAGTCCTGTACCTTTTGTTTTAATGCCCTAACTTCAGCTCAGGTAACGTCCCAGACACTGCCTTCCTCTATCTGACTATTTCAGATAATGAATCTTTACATTATTCCCTCCTATGCTTGACCATGCTCTCCTCTAGATGCAATTTGGTTTTCTAAAGCTGGTCTTCTCTGTTACCATATGGTGCCACCTCCTTTACTTACAGCAGCATTTTCCACCAGGATCTTTTTCTCTGTACTACTTTTTCCTGGGAAACCATAGAGGTGGTTCTGTCCAAAATCACCACACAAGAGAGGCTGTGCTTCTGTAAACACCATCAAGTAGATTTATTTTTTTTAAAATCCTGGTTTGCAGAAAAGAGTGTACAGTACTCTTTTATGCTTAGTTTATAAAAAGCAGTCAATACTTAAAATGCCATATTGTACAAAACCAGTCTTTATAACACCATTGAGCTGTTAGTTATGCATCCCAATGGTTTGATATGCATATCTAAGACCAACTTGTATATTCTCTACTCAGAATAAGTTTTAAAGGAGTAATTAGAAGGGGAAGATGAGCTTGCTGGTTCATTCTCTTTCTTCACAATTCAGTCTTCAGCAGCTTCAGTGCTTTCTGCATGTTTGAGTACACTAAAAAAAAATCCAAAAATTACTCTCTCTCTCTTTTTTTGCACAGAATTAATAAGAAATGAGTATTCTGAAAGTGTTTTTCTGCCTGTGGTTCCAAATTAAGGAAACTGTATGATCTTGCATTCCTTTTCATCACAAGTACAGCAACAGAAATAATACACACTTCTAATAGTCTGTCGTGAAAGCCTGCTTCTCAGTTGGAATACTTAGATTTAAGCAGGTATAAGGATGCTTCTCATGCTACTCATTCCTTTTCAGCCCTGGCACCAGCCTGGTAGAACTCTCTGCCTGGTGACATCCATACCCTGTGGGACTCAGTGCAGTTCCACAGGGCCTGCAAGACAGAGATGTTCTGCCCGGCCTACGGTTGAGGACAGCAACGGTTTGTCATTGAGCCTGGCCTCCTCTACTCCTCGCCTCCATGGGGAAGGGTATAAATTGGTATCCAACACCATCTGAATTAGTTGTGATTGTTTTAACTGTTTTAAATTTAATTTAACTATTGGGGTCAGGAAGCAATTTTTCTCTGGGCCAGTTTGGCCAGGGATCCTGGAGGCTTTTGGTCATCTTCTGGGCATGGAACAGTGGTCGCTGCAAGCGTGGAGGGGGAAGTATCTGTGAATTTCCTGCATTGTGCAGGGGGTTGGACTGGATGGCCCTGGAGGTCCCTTCCAACTCTATGATTCTGTGATTCTATTATCGATTAATATGTGTATTTATTGAAATGCTGTACACTGCCCTGAGGCCTCCAGGGGAGGGTGGTCTATAAGTTAAATAAATAAATATGGAAGCTGCCTGAACTTGCCCCTCCAATGAGACAAGTTTGTGAACTGGTTATTACAAGGATTGGGAACACCCCCATTCCCCAATGTGGTTTGTGTTTGATACAAAATCTGCCACAGGAATGTTTGGCAGTGGCTTGGAGGCAAACTACTGATAAATCACCATGTGGAGACAGTTGTCAAGTGGCAGCCACATTGTGAGAAGCAGATCCTAACCCTAATTAGGTTAATAAGACTGCATCAGGTTTTAAAAAGAAATCCCGCTTGATTGGGATGTGGGCTGGATTCTGCACACTAAACACCAAACTAGCTGTTACATGTGATGTGAGTCAGGCTGAGAGTGTCCTTAGTCATATATGTGGAACCATATAAAAGGGAAACAGGGCCTTCCACAGCCATTTCTGCCAGGAAAATGGTGTGGGAGGGAAATCTGAATCACCTCCTCCCCCCTCCCTACTTTGCAGCACTCCAGAGCCAAACCAGAGCACTTTCAAGGTGAAGTCCTCAGTTAATACATGTGACTGAGTGTCAGGTCAGACACTCCTACCCAATTCATGTCACATGTAATGTCTAGTTTGGGCCTAAGTGGTAAGTCAGTCTCCATGCTTGTCAACCTCTGCATCCTTTTCTTTCAAAAAACTGGAGTTCTTTCGGTAAAGCCTCCAGAACTAATTCTTCTGTGTTGCCGAAGATGAAATCAGAGATGTTTTAAGCTGTGTATGTATGATAAAACTACTGCGAATGTTTTAGTTTAACTAATATCATCATCACAAAGATTGAGTCCAGAGGCCCCTTTAAGGCTGTTTTTACATCTGACTTTCCCGCTGGAATTATTCTAGTTCCAAAAAAACCTGCCCACACTTCTGTGTGGTGTGAAACCGTGCTGCTACTGAAATGTCCACATCTACTAATTGCCCTCCTGTGGTCAAACTAGTATTCAACCAGCTTGATTCTGCTTTAAACAATTGCTGTTATTAGGGCACTTAGACCCCCTGGAGTGAAATTTCACACCACTGTGAATTCAGCACAGGAAAAGACAGCAGTCAAACTACTTTAGAGGGGAGGTGTAAAATGACCCTAGACCAACAAAGTTTATTCAAAGCATAAGCTTTTGTGTGCAAGCACACACTTGCACACGGAAGCTTATACCTTGAATAAAATGTATTGGTCTCAAAGATGCCACTGGACTCAAACTTTGCTTTGCTGCATCAGACCAACATGGCTACCCATCCAATTATATCATGAGGTGGACTGGATCTGACCAACCATACATGGCATGAGTTCACAGAACAAATCTCTCAACTTCTGCAACTTCCTGCACACTGCTTCTGAGGACAGGGAAGAGACTCAGCAACCGGGGGCAGGGGGTGGTATCCAAAGAAGTCACACACACTCTCTAATAAGAAAGGGGACAAAATTACCCCCCTGCAACACACAAGCTCCTGCTCTCCTTGTGGAGGAGTTCACACAAGAGAGGTAGGAGTGACTGCCAGTTTCTCCTTACACTGAAGTCTCTTGTGCTGAATCCCACTCTGTTCATACAGTTGTCCCCAATCTACAAGAGAAGCTTTCAAAGGAAATTGATGGCTGCAGATTATTCCATGAACTCATGCATTTAATGGCTTGTAAAATCCATCACAACAGAAACAGCCTAAGCCAAAGTGGTGCAATGCTTCAAGAAAAATGAGGGCTCAAATCCACACTCAGCTATGAAATTCACTGTATAATCTTGGGCCAGTTATGCACTTTCAGTATTACCTACCTCACAGGGTCATTGTGAGGATAAAACAGAGGAGGGTAGAATCAGGTACACTACCCTGAGCTCCTAAGCTGCAGGGTGGGATAAAAATGTAATTGATACTAAATGTAATTGATACTAAAGAAGGTTACTATTGTTCCCTTTGTACACAAATGGGGGTTGAGGTTTGGGAATTCCTTGCTTAATGCCACCTGGTGACTTCGTAGGTGAAGTGAGATGTAACACACTAATGTAACAGGTAACAACACACTAATGGGAAGGGCATCTAGATTCTTATTTTGTGATTTTACCCAGATTGTGAAATAGGACTGATACACTGTTGCATAGATAAGAATGGAACTCCTATTGTAAAAATGACCTGTTCATTCCAAAGGTGTGCTGGATCCTCCAGTACAATGTAGAAAATACTTACACAGTGGAATATCTGAAGGTTCATAAGCATAAAGGCGATTGGAATATCTTCCAGTAATATCTGCTCTAACTGTCAGTGAAGGATCTGGAGAAGAGAAAGGGTAAAAACTATTTACTTCCAGTTAAAAGCAATGGAAGTGGTTTCAATGCAGATGGCCTCTGCTTTTGTGCCTACTAGGCATAATCAAGTTTTGTGTTTCCACATGGTTAATCTCACATTCTTCTGTTCCCTGAATGACCCTCTCCCCCCGTATTAGACGAACGGACTGTAAACGGCATGTATCTGGGGAAGGGATGAACAGAGGCTTAAGGCTACCACTGAGGGTCTTAAAATCATGTCAGAGAGAAGATTCCCAAACAGTTACCTCCATTGAAGGCAGTGCATGTCAAAGGATGTAACTGCATAGGATTGCAATGTGAAAATACTATCTAGATGAGCGTGTTAGAGATCAACAAGATTTGGAGGGAGAGTATAAGTTTATGACAGTCAAAGATGCCTGCCAAAGGGAGCTTTGACACTCAAATGCTCATACCCTCGAAATCTTGTTGGTCTTGAAGGTGCTCCTGGACTTGAATCTCACTCTTCTATTGCAGACCAACACAGCTGCCCTCTGAAACAATCTAGATTAATGTGAGATGAGCATTGATCACTCCCCACCAGCCCCCCACCCTCTGTTAGTATCTACAGGCTTTTAATATGTTTTATGCATTCTTTTGTCACTAAAGGGAGTTTTATTCACCTTGTGCATGGTTTGAATAGGATTCTAACTGGTGTTACATTTAGAAATTGGCATGGATTTTGGGTTATGTAACCTGGCAAATAAAGCCAATGCATTAAATCCTTGCACGTGCAAACACAGCCACACACAATGTCCACTTTCAATTCCTGTCCAAGACTGTGATCTCTAATGGTGAGAGCCATTTGGATGTAGTTATTTACCACTGCAGAGCAGGGCCAGCCCAAGAAATATTGGGGCTTGAGTTGGAAAATTTTAAAACTCCCCTTTATTTAATGATAATAGTGATAAGTCATTTGTTCTTTAATGGCACACAACACACACTGCGGGAGGGCAAAGCTATGCATTCTGTATTGCGGTCATATGGATGAGCTGCACTAAAGAAATAAGAGCTGGGGTTTCCATGAGGGTAACAGTGGAAGGAAAGAGTCATATAGCCCCATGCCATAGTCCTGGTCTAATTTTAGTCTTAAAGAAGATGGCAACAGACCAAAAATTAGGCTCCCCTGTCATACGTACTTTGACCCCAACAGACCTCCCAGAAAGAAGCTTCCTCATTCTTGATGTACTTTTCTTTTTGGTGGGCCAGAAGAACAAAGTGGGCCATGTAGTTATGGCCCCATTTACATTATCATTGAGAGATGCTATGTACACACTTATTTATACAGACAAGGAGAAAGAACAGGTACCATAGGGAATAAGCTAAAATACCCACCTGGCTGTGTGCAGTGTTCCCTCTAAGCTGAATGAGTGTGAGCCAGCTCAGTTTTTTAGCCACCTTTTTGTCTTAGCTCAGGAAGGATGGCTCCAGAGCAAACTAATTTATGCAGTAGCCAAATCGCTAGCTCAAAACTATAATGCCAGTAGCTCACACAGTAGATGTTTTGCTCACAGAACTTTATAGCTTAGAGGGAGCATTGGCTGTGTGTATTTTGATATAAGAGTTTATATACTAATGTACTTTAAACTTGTGAAGCAAGATTACCAGTTGTTGGCTGGTAGAAACAAATTGTCCTGCATTTTCTCCCTGATGCCATAAATAATCTTAAAAGGGTTTGTTTTTTCACAGTAAGGGATTATGTCAATGAGTCCATACGTACAGTTGACTGTTTTGTTCTTTCCCATTCGTGCTGAATGGTGTGAGAAAATTTTATTCTACAATAAATACTGCTATTTGATACCATGCACAGAAATGGGTATATATAACCACACACTGGAACTGGTTTTTCAAACAGGCATTTCTGAATCCTAATACCTACCTACAAACAGGATTCTGGGAACATACTGGCCATCAGGGGAGAGATGTTTGTCTGTGGTTTCATACTAAAATACAAATAGAAAATTAATATTTCTTGTAAAGTTTATCCTTCAAACCACACAATTAACTATTTTAGTCTTGCCAATTACTTTATCATAACCAAAGGCTGGATATACATTTGCAATAAACCATGGTGCAGGGTTGGGTATGATTAATATTGGCTTTTCACAATTTTTTCCTCCATGGAGACAATCTTCATGTAAAACATTTCCACTAACCTACATGAAGGATACATGAGTATTTTGTCAAGCACATGTGTTTCAAAATAAGAACATAAAAACTTAAGCTCTGCTGAATCAGACCAATGATCCATCTAGTCCAGCATCTTGTCTCACACAGAGACCAACCAGTTCCTCTGGAGCCAACAACAGTGCACAGAGGCTAAGGCTTTCCCTTGATGTTGCCTCCTGGCACTGGGATTCAGAGGCTAACTGCTTCTGGATTTGGGGGTTCCCCTCAGTCACCATAGCTAGTAGCCACTGATAGACCTATCCTCCAACTATATATCTAATAGCCAAGATGGCCCCTTTGTGTGGATATCTAAATCTGCACGTTGGGGTACATAGGGGGCAAAGTGATTTTCCTGCACACTTGGGGCACTCCCTATTTGTGCAGAAAAATCTGAAATGGTGACAAAACTATACGGGGGATACTTAAATCCCCCCCAAAAGTAAAAGAGCGTTTCCTGTGCATGCACAGAGAATGCACTGGGAACTGCGCCTCACCGCCATTGCCGGGGGGGGGGCGGGGGCGGGGAGAAGGCCTGCTGGGTTCACCTGTGACCACTTCCTCCTCCACCACCTCCACATGGAGCTCCTGCTGCTTCAGCGGGGGAGCCGTGTGGAATACTCTCCCCTCCCACTCCCCCGCGAGTATAACAGGTTCTTGCGGCTTGTGAATATCTAATCTCCTTTTAAAGCTGTTTACTCCTGTGGCCATCGCTACATCCTCTGGCAGTGAATCCCATGTTTTAATCACTCTCTGTGTATCATTCAGAACACCACATGGCGAACTACATACTTGTGTGTCTTCATAAGTTTCAGCAGATAAATGTCTCCACCACCCATGCACCAACCAATAACTACTTGGGAGTACTAAAAATAGGATAGTTAATGAAATATCTCTTAAACTTACGACGAGATTGAGGAGAACAAATTTCTCAGCCAACTTTTGTATTTCTTTGTGTTCAGAAAACACTTTCTTCAGTGCTAAGAAGGAAAAAAAATAAAATAACTCTTTTGAGGGGAAAGGAATTGAGAGCATTGAAGGGTGGTAGAGCCCTATTGTTACAAACTCCAAGGAGTGTCATGAACTCTTGCATAATATTGGAAATGAGTAACTGTAAAATGAGCTATAAGTCTACACACAGGTCTACACACAGGTCTTCAAGAAAATCTTGCCTTAGCCTAGCAAATAAAATTACCATACACACAGAATCAAAAGCTGAGGCAGAAGTCTGTAGCCAGTTGACATACTTGTGAACTGTCTACTTTGCTCCTTCTGGAACTGGATCTCTGATGTGCTACCTTGAACAATACAGCCAAAGATGCTGGAATGCCACACCCTCTGATGTAGAAATCCTGGCCCCAAATTCCAAAAATGGGGTGGGAGAACATATCCTCGCAGGCATTCACTATCTGTGAGAATGCATGACAAGGACAAATGTAGGTGGAAATCTCCACTCCTCTGTACCTCACAGTGATTTGCTTTTAACTGTGGGGTAAGAGCAAGGGTTGCTCTGTTTTACAGGATTTAAAAGTAAGAGCTGGGGTTTTTTTTAAAAAAAGAAGCAATTAATGTGCTTAAGTGCATACCAAAAATTAGAAAGAATTATACCTTGGCTATGAGGACAATCTTCCAAGTGGTGGATGATCATTATAGGTTTGTTGCTGAAGAGAAAAGATATTCTGCTTTAGAATTTCACAGTAGATTACAGGAAAATAAAGACTGATAAGGGACAGTAACATCCCAAACTGAGGTGTTATATTAAATCTGAAGAGACTTTTCAAACAGTTCTCATTGTCGATGGCTAAAAGTGATGAGAAGAACTGCAGAGTTGCACAAGGTGGTGCTATTTTAACACCTTTTGGAGAGACAAGAACTTACCCTGACTTGGCTTTGAAGAGAGCTTCTTCATAAGTCTGAGTCCAGATAAGATAATCACCCCAGCCTGAAGCAAAGCATCAAATGGAGTTTAATTTTAAATTGCATTGTGATTGAATGTGTTAATTTCATGACTAAGCAGAAACAAGCAATGCTAATATTTTAAAAAAATGAATTGTTGCATCTGGTTTCTATTAGCCTGCCACTTTCTTTTGAGGAAGTGCTTAAAATGGTTTTGATTTAATGTAAGAGGTTTTTTTAGAAAGCTGGTACTGAAATGAATTAACTTGGTCTCTTTACTTACTGTGATGTTTAATTAATTCCTAATATGACCCAGTTTTTGAAGGGCTTCCCACTCCCCAGCATCCGTATTGTAGCTAATGGCTTACTACCTTTTGCTAGTTAAGTTATTCACTAAGGTTGTTAGTGTTTGATTTGATAAGAACCCTAAGCATAGGCCAGTTTTATTCCTGTTTTACAGGAAGGATACAAAGGGTACGTCCCCATGGTGGAGATTCTCCATTTTTTGTTCATTGCCACTGCAGAGGTATGCCCACTGGCAAAGGAGTACCTCACAGAAGTGTTTTCTGCACACTTTCCTCCATCAGCCACCATTTCCCCTGCATTTTTTCCTCTCTGTACCATGGGGGGTCTTTTTAAAAAATCAGCAAATTATACAATATTGTTGTGCTGTAGCAATTACTGCCCTGACCTGGATAGCCAAGGCTAGCCTGATCTCATCAGATCTAAGCAGGGTCAGTCTTGTTTAGTATTTGGATCAGAATCCACCAAGAAAGTCCAGGGACTCTACACAGAGACAGGCAATGGCAAACCACCTCTGCGTATCTCTTGTCTTGAAAACCTTGTGGGGTTGCCATAAGTTGGCTGTGACTTGATGGTAGAAAAGGGCAATTACTGGGGGAGGGGTAAGAGTGGCAGAGAAAATGGCATTCATGAAGGGCTGATAGAAGGAAACTGGTTTTGAGGTGGAAGACAGGACCTCCCAAATCTCATGCTTTCCCAAACTGGTGGTAGCAAAGCAGATTTGGATATCAAAGCAGAGAAAACCCTCAGTGTGGAAGCTGCCTGAGAGACAATAACACCCCTACAGCCACATGAACACATCGCAGAAGCAGGCCTTCAGCTCCCCTGTCCAGTGACCACCCCCAGTATGAAGAAAAGGTAATTGCACTGAACATGAAGAAATAAACATCTGGAAATGAGAGATAATGAAGGTAGTTACTTGAGCTAAACCTGAATCTAATGGGGGGAATATAAATATGCATTTTTTGGTTTTGAATGTTCTGGAGTCCTTTCACTGTGTGCATTTTCATAGCTGTTGCTCTCAGTTTTGGGACAATTCAGTATGAGAGAGCAGGAAAAGGTGGAATATAAATACTCCTGGGTTTAACTGCACAAGGGAAAAACAAAAAAGGGGGAGAGGTCTGAGTCAAAAGAGTGTGGCTGTGAAATTTGGTGCCATTCCTAAATATAACCAAGGCAACCACTGGGTCAGAAACATAAATATCTGATAGTATATTTCTGAAATAATTACCTTAATAAGTATAGGTGGGTCAGAGTAATAAATTCCAGACAGACAATATAGGTGGCAATTTAAGAGATAAAAGTTTTAACTAGTGTATTTTTACCTCTTGAGAGAGTCTGAGGCAGTTTTATTTTGGTGTCTTTGTCTTCTTTTGTGTCCCTTTTCCCTTCTTTTGTTGCAGCGTCTTTAGCCACGGTGTGTGCAACAGCAATGATCAAAAGAAGCACAGATACTAAGCTCTTCTCCATGGCTAAAGCTAGGGGGAGAAAAAGCACTAGGATTATTCAGCCTTTCAGAACAAGACGATGTGCAGGAAGGAACAGTGGTGGCATACAACAAATCTGCAGTTGGCTAAATAATAACAAGCATAGCTGTGGAGGTGTGTGATTTCCTTGATCACAATGAAAAGGAGCAACTGACTGCTACGACTTGCTTACCACACTTTGGTACATGAAGCTTTGAGTATCTCTTACACTATTTGTATGAAAGTTGGATCACTGTTAATGCAAAAAACTCCACAATGCAGTTATGTTGACTGGAGGAACATCAGTGTAGTTTACACTTGCATTAGAGCCAGTGTGGTGTAGTGGTTGGAATGCTGGACTAGGGTCTGGGAAACCTGGGTTCAGATTCCCACTTCTGCCATGGAAGCTTGCTGGGTGACCTAGGGCCTGTCACACACTCTCAGCCTAACCTACCTCACAGGGTTGTTGTGAGGAAAAATAGAGGAGAGAAGAATTATGTGAGCTGCTTTGGGTTCCCATTGGGAAGAAAGGTGGGGTATAAATAAAGTAATAACAATTACACCCCAATTCAAGTGTAAATACTTCCATAAAAGAATTATTCAACAACAATCAATATATCTAATTCTCATCACGGTCCCACCTATAGCCATATCTAGAGACTAGAGCCATGAACAGACCAGACAGATCTTTTTACAAACCTGAAAAAATGCTCCAGGTTTTCAAAAAACCCCTGAAATCTCAACAAACAAACAAGCTGAAGGTGAAAAAAAACCCCAATAATAAAATTAGCACCTGTAGCTTTTAGAAATTAATTTTAGCCTTGGTTTCTGTCAGTAAAAGCTTTCCAGGGCTGTTTTGGCCTTTAAGGAAGGACTCATTGGGGCCAGGCCTGGCAGCAATCACTGGTAACTTGCTACCACCTGACTTACATGACACACCCAGAATGGGCTGCTCACAACTGTTCAACAGCAGCCACCCCTTGAAAGCCAGTGTTGCGTATCAGTTAGAGTTTCGGGCTAGGATTTGGGAAGCCCAGTTCTACCATGGAACCTTGCTGGATGACATTGGGCCAATCAGTATCTCTCACCATAACTTCCTTACAGGGTTGTTGTGAAGATTCAATAAAATTATGTAAACTACCTTTGGTCCCCATTGTGAAGAAAGGTATGGTATAAATGAAATAAATAAATGATAAATATAGCTGAAGATGGGGGCAGATAAAATGTTGGTTGACTGGTGATAGGAAAGGAGACAAGGAAGCAGGGAAAGAGGGAGAGGATATGAGAGCTGCCAGGAAGAAGGAAAGAAAAAAGAGTAGGGTGAAGGGTTACAGGTGGAAATGAAGTGTCCCTAAAGTCCTTGCAGTTACCCTACAGTACAACTGGATCAGGGACTGGTGCCAGGCACCACACAAATGGACCTGGAGGCTGGCACCACATGACTCAGACAGAGTTTTCCCAGCTGTCAAGGGGAGGGAAGGAGGGAAAGCTGAAGACCAGTGGAGTGGATAAACGTAGGTTGGCAGGTAGGTGAGAAGGAGAGAAGGCAGCAGGAAAAAGGGAGAAGCTATGGGGGCTGCTAGGGAAGGGAAAGATGAAATAGTGGGGGAGGGGGAAATGAGATGCCTTCCAACAAGTCCTTTTTGGGACCTAACTTCTCATTCTCTAACTTTAAAGTTCCTGTACTAGTAACTGTTTCTTTTGCAACAGCCCCATGGTATTTTCTATATGGGTCTCTTTAAAACTTCCCTTTTCAGGCAGGGGCTGGGACAGGCCTAGGGTTGTCAGCCCCCAAGTGGGAGCAGGGGATCCCCTGATTCCATAGGTTCCAGACTGCCACTATCTAGCTGGCTGGTGGGGGGAGCCCCACTCCCAACAGCCACAGTTGGGTGCAATGTTACCTGGCATGCTGACATCACACAAAGAGATGTCATCATGCTGGGGACATCACACAGTGATGCTCTGGTATTTGGGGCAAAACTCTATGGTAACAATAGAGTTTTGCCCAAAATACCAGTGTTGTCATGTGACTCCTCAGCGTGATGATGTCACTTCCGTGTGACATCACACTGGAGACTAAGCGCACGGTGATATTGCCCCACCCCAACTCCCGGGAAGCTCCCTCCCACCCCCTGCCAGCAGAAGAAAAGAACTTGGCAACCCTAGACAGGCCAATAGGTAGAGAATCATTGCCTCTCCACTGAGGTGCTGTGCCTCAGTGCACTCTGGGAAATGTAACCCTTACATGACTGACTTTGAGTCATAGGAGACCCACAGGATGCACCAAAGTGCAATAAGAAAAGAAAAGAATTTCCAATGCAAAAGAAAGTTTCCAAGATGCTGGGGAAAACGGGGAGAAATAAGAGAGACTGTAGGTCTGCAGTCTGCCTGCCCAGCCAGGCCAATTGTGGCTCAAACCTGCACAGTAGAGGAAAGGAGAAGGGAGGAAGGAAGCCAATAAAAAAGAAAAACAAATTAGTAAAAATCAAATAGTGGTAATGATGAAAATGACAAACTTAATGGAACTGTTTAAAGGTGAAAAATGAAAATGAATCCAAAGTGCTATTTTCCCTGTGTGTGACCCCCCCGCCCCGCTCTAATTCCTGGGAGTCCTTGACATCTCAGACTCAAATCTGTGTTATATTTTCTTCCATAATAATTTCAAAAATATTTCATTCCAAATGCAGCTACTGGGGTTGCTTCTCTAAAAGGGATTATAATGCAGAGGGGGAGGAACTTTTAACCATTTCTTCACTGTAGTTCTTCTGAAAAAAGCCACCCTGCCTGAGCTGCTTGTGCCTCTATGGAGGAAAACCTCAGGATACTCTGCTGCAGCTGCATTGGGGGGGGGGGGGGAGAAGATAAATTCTGTAAATGATCATGGAAGAAAATGTAGCATGTAGAACAAAGTTTGAATCCAGTGACACCTTTAAGACTAACAAAGTTCTATCTATCTATCTATCTATCTATCTATCTATCATCTTTCCTATTATATAAAGCCGTTTTCAAGATTCCATGGGGCAAGATTCCATGGGGCGCCAAAATCAGTTGGCTCGACGGACTGCACTCAAAAGGGGGTCCTGGCCACTGGCTGCATTCTCTCCCTGCTTTGCCTCAGTCCTGCCCACAGAGCCACCAGCCAGCATCTCGGCCTCAGTCTGGAGGGACCCAGCAAAGGGGAAGGACCGACGGGGTGCTAGATCCACTCTTCTCCTCCGCCCACTGCCAGGTGGCTCTAACTGTCCCCTCAGTGACCTGCTTCTGTCAGTGAAAAGACAATGGACTATCAGCATAACCCCCTCCCCCGCACACTGCTAGCGTGCCCAGAATAAACTGTCAGAATAAACTGCCAGAAACGGGGCATTTCACACAGCACCCCGTAGCGCTTCAGAACCGGTACAAGAACTGAAGAACGCTTGGGAGGAGATTTCAAGGTAAACCGGCTCAGGAACGCTTCCCCAATGGGAGAGGCACGTTTCTGTGTGAAAGGGCCATTATGTTCTGTTAGGGAACCGGTACTAATATGGTTCTGTGTAAAATGCCTGACAGAAACCGTTACTGAAGAGTTCCTGAAACGGAACATATTGGCTGTGTGAAATTCCTCAGGCTCTTTCTCCTGCTTAGCTCTACCATGGCTGGCTGGCTAATGAGGTGGGCCAGCAACCATCAAACCATTCCCTTCAACCCCCTGCTGGGTGGCTGACTTTCCCTCTAGGGTTGCCAATCTCCAGGTGGGACCTGGAGATCTTCTGCTGTTACAATTGATCTCCAGATGACGGAGATTAGTTCCCTTGGAGAAAATGGCTGCTTCGGAGAGTAGACCTTATGGCATTATAGCTTGCTGAGTCTTTCCTTCCCCCCCCCAAAAAAATGCTGCCCTCCACAGGATCCACCCCCCAAATCTTCAGGTATTTCCATCATAGGGTTGCCAGGTCTGGGTTGAAAAATCCCTGGAGACTTTGGGGGTGGATCCAGGAGAGGATGAGGTTTGGGGAGGGGAGGGGCCTCAGCATTCCCTATTCCATCATCAGAGCCAGCAACTTTCCCCTCAGTGCTAGGCAACCAAGCTTGCTTCTCTGAAAGCCCCTTTCCACACCTATGTTGGCCTCTGGGAGAAAACTCATTGGGGCCAGCTGAACAGAATGCCATAGAGGCCACCCACCAAAGCAGTCATTTTCTCCAAGGGAGGGGGGAAGATCTGTTGTCTGGAGTTCAATTGTAATACCTAGCAATCTTCAGGCTCCACCTGGAGGTTGGCTACCCTAAGCATAGCAGTCAGTGCTTCAGAGCAGGATCTGCTAGACCCAGGTTCTTGCTGAGAGGGTGATTTCAGGCCAGTCACAGACTTGAAGAAGAAGAAGAAGAAGAAGAAGAAGAAGAGATTGGATTTATATCCCGCCCTTCACTCACTTAAGAGTCTCAGAGCGGCTTACAAACTCCTTTCCCTTCCCCTCCCCACAACAGACACCCTGTGAGGTAGGTGGGGCTGAGAGAGCTCTTTCCCAAGCTGTCCTTGAGAGAACAGCTGGTACAGAGCTATGGCTTGCCCAAGGTCATCCAGCCAGGTGCAAGTGGAGGAGTGGGGAATCAAACCCGGTTCTCCCAGATTAGAGTCCGCGCACTTAACCACAAACTGACTCTCTTTAAGCCTAACCTACCTCACAGGGTTGTTGTGCAAGTCAAAAAGGGGGCAAGGAGAATGATGTCAGCTGCTTTGGTCCCCATTGCAAAGAAAGACTACTTTTCCACCAGGGGAAGTATGGTTGCCAATCTCCAGGAGAGGGCTGGAAATCACTCAGAATTACAAGTGCTCTCCAGATGGCAGAGATCAGTTCCCCTGGAGAAAATGGTGGACTTTACTTCCTTGTACCCTGCTGAGATGGACCCCTTATGATAGCCAATGTGAAAGCAGTCAGGGCTTCAGAGCACAGTGGAGGCTGTAGGGGGGGGGCGGAATGGAAACTTGAAGAGTGAAGTTGATAATTGGCTGGGAAGGAGATAGGGTTGCAAACTCCAGGTGGAAAATTCCTGGAGACTTGAGGGATGGAACCTGGAGACAGTGAGGTTTGAGGAGGGGTAGGACCTCAGACAGGTACAGAGCCATAGACTCCACCCTTCAAGCTAGTGAGTCCCTCATGGGGAACCATTGTTGTCAATCTCCAGGTGGGGGCTGGAGATCACTCAGAATTAAAACTGTTCTCTAGGGGGAAGGGGGAGGAGATGGAAAGCTGAAGCCAGGGGGCAGATAACAATACATTGACAGTTGGCTGGGAGATAGGGTTGCCAACTCCAGGTGGAGACATTCCTGGAGATTTGATTGGTGGACCCTGGAGAGGGTGAGGTTTCAGCAGGGGTGGGACCTCAGACAGGTTCAGTGCCATTGACTCCACCCTTCAAACCACCCGTTCGCTCATGGGGAACCATTGTTGCCAATCTCCAGGGGAGGAATGAAGATCACACTGAATTACAACTGCTCTTCAGATGGCAGAGATCTTCCCCTGGAGAAAATGGTGGACTCTGTGTCCCTGCTGAGGTCGCCACAGCAAATCGACACTGAGTGCCCAAGGCCGGGGCACTCTCCCAGAGCCTCTTTCTAGAGCCCGTTGTATTTATTTCCACAACGGGCCTTATTCCTAGTGTGTGTGTATATATATATTTTAGGACCAACAAAGTTTTATTCAAGGGATAAGCTTTTGTGTGCAAGCACACATCTTCAGAAGTGGTGAAACAGAATTTCCTCAGCCATTACATATAGGAAGAAAGAGGGTGGGTGGGTTAGTTGCCAGGAAGGGCTAGTTAGAATCAAGATCCATAAGTAACTGGGTGATTATAACTGAGATTGGATTTAGGTGGTTGATCTGTAAAATCTGTGAATGGCAGTAAATTAGCATGTAAATATAAGATGTGAGAATGAAGTTTTGAGTCCAGTGACATCTTCAAGATCAACAAAGTTCAATTCTGGGTATACGTGGGAACTGAGGGATTTAGCATGTGTAGATGCACACTCTCCTTTAGATACATAGAAGTATTACATATAGGTGGGAGGGGTGTTAGTTCTCAGGAAGTTGTCTTACCAAATGTCTTATTCCAATCTTAGCTGTATTTATTGCTCAGTTACTTATGCATCTTGACTCTAATTAGCTCTTTCTGGCAACCAACCCCCCATATGTAATAACTGAGGAAATCTGTTTCTATGTATCTGAAGGAGTGTTCATCTACACACGCTAAGTCTCTCAGTTCTCACTAATACCCAGAATTAAACTTTGTTGGTCTTGAAGGTGCCACTGGACTCAAAACTTCATTCTCACATCTGTTTGTTAACTCCTGTATTTGTATTCTAATTTACTGCAATTCATAGATTGTGCTAGCCGCCTAAATCCAATCTCAACTATAATCACCCAGTTACTTATGCATCTTGAGTCTAACTAGTCCTTCCTGGTGACTAACAAAACCCCCCCCCCCCCCAATATGTAATAGGTGAGGAAATTCTGTTTCACTGTATCTGAAGAAGTGTGCTTCCACACAAAAGCTCATACCTTGAATAAAAATCGGTTGGTCTAAATGGTGCCACTGGACTAAAACTTTGTTCTGCTGCTTCAGACCAACATGGCTACCCCACCTGAATGTAGCATGCAGTTTGACTACATACTACATTTAAAGATATTTAAAGCATTTTTGAGTTGGAGAGTATTATGTTCTTATTGGACTTTACTACTTTTAAACATACATGTAGGCCAATACTACTTTTGTTTCTTTTTAGGTAAGTCCCATTAATTTCAATGAGGATTAGTCTAAGATTGTTTAACAGTACAGTCTTAAACAGAGTCACATCCTTCTAACCTGATGGATTCTTTATGTTGGTTTATTTGGCTGTTTCCTTTTCAATGTTGATTTGGCTATTCCTTTTTTAATGTTGAAATCTTTGACACCTTGGTGACCCTGAACTAGGTAGAAGGCAGCACAGAAATGTTTTCATTAAAGAAGAATTCTTGAGAGTACTACTTGCTTGAGAATAAGGAAGGTTAGAAATGAATGGTTAAAGCCCATACATGATGCTATGAATTTTAGAAATTATAGAGTTATAGAAAAAGCATGCAGTTATCTGTGAGTGAGAATATTCCAGTTCCGTGATATTCTTTCTGTCTTGATAGGAAACATAGTTCTGAATGACTCTGATTAATCCTCATTTTATTCTGATGTCAAAGAGACTATGATGGGATCCATCACTGATCGATGTGGGCCTTTGATACCTTGCTCGCTTGCTCTATTTGACAAACAACAGATTTGTGAAAACGTAAATAGTTTCCAAGTAACAATTCACACAACTGTTCTGGAATGTAAAAATGTGAGTTGCTTTGCTTGGTTGGTTCACTGAATGGGGGTACTGGTGGTAAATTGGTTTTATGCTTGCAGTTTAAGCAGAGACTACATCTTTGTTCTACCTTCTTTTCTCAGATTTGTGAGAAGATCGTGACCTCAGTCTTCAAATGGATAAGGATAATCCACATGCCTGAATCAAATTTTGATAAGTATCTCGATTAAGGCTCAAAAGCATACGTTGGTGGAAGCAGATATCTGTGTGTATTTTAAACCTGGGTCTGCCCTGATCACACACAAAGGCCTGATTGGTATGACACTGGAGACAAGCATAATTTATCATCCAGGATTTGTCCAACATCCTAATTTCAGTGGTACTGCCCTATGTGTGAGGCTGTTTCCTTTGCAACATGAGCATTCTAACACAATGCCCACCTGGGCCATAGATTTCTGGCTTGCTGAAGTTGCATACAAAATTGCTGAAGACCCAGTTTAAATGAGACACTAGGAGATTCATGAAAAGATTACATGAGTAACATCTTTCCCACCAGAATAATGTTTAAAGCAGGTCAAAGGAGTCTGATTTAAGGAACAAAAGCAGAGGGTTGATAATCTCTCAGGCCAAGGAGCAATTTAAGCAGGCAAAAGTCTAAATAGTATATGACAAATGCCACTTTTAGAGGCAGCATAAACAAAGAAGCAAGAATTGGGCTGAGTCCCACCAAGCCTCGAAGTCAAACCTCCTCTCAACTATGAAGCTTGGAAGGTGAGTTTGTGGAAGTTAATCTTTCTCAGCTTGACCTACCTCACAGGGTTGTTGTGATAACAAAATGAAGGATGGGGGAGACATATATGTATGTCACCATGATACCTTTGGAGAAAGAGCAACATAAAAACACATAATAGAGATAGATTGTTAATAGACGGAAAGAGGAAATAAAGTGTACAGAATAATAAATTTGTCCCTTTAAACCATGAGTGTGAAAAACCCGGAAAGATTCTGGAGCAGCTCTGGTGCTAATTTAATACAGATGTCAAACTGGTAGAGAAGAAACACAGCTTGAAAAGAATCTGGAAAGACCAGTATTTGCTAAACAGGAAATCAGAAGGCAGAAAATCTGAGGCTATTACTGGATGAAGAATGAAAAGAAATGAGCGACAAGCGTTATGCCACTTTCTTAAAGCACTGTACACATTCATAAAGCCAAGTAAAATATAAAATCAAATCTCATCCTTCATCCAGTTAGCAGAACAGAAAGAAAAAGACGGCATTATCTAGTGGCTGTTTCCTTTAGCAAGCGATGCAGCTCTGCCCTTTCCCTGCTAGATGCCTTTCAGCTCTTTCTTTCTGTGCTTTAATAAGTAACTTGACTCTAAAGGTCAGATGATTCTAACAGGTGCATTGCTAAGCAAGCGCTCCTAGTCTTACCTTCTTTGCCCTCCTCCTCCTCCTCTGAAGAACAGGTGCAGTGCTCCAAGTTTCAGTGTGAACAAAGAAGGTGTGGAATGCCTATTTATGCTCCTAGTGGCACCTCATCTCCACCCACAAAACCAGGCATTTGAATACTTTTGTTATCGGGTCAAACTTCTCATTTTTCATCCAAGAATAAAATGTTTGGTAGTGATTCTTAAAACAAAGAATGTTATCATCTTTTTTTATCAGCTTAGCTGAATTTAGAAAGTAGAATTTATGGGCATAAAGGAGTTTAGGAATGTATATCTTAAAGTTTGGGCAAAGAGCCAAATCCAGGTAAGCATAAATCAAGACTTCTGATTTGCCCCAAAGCTGATCTGTCTGTCTTTGATTGGACAGAAGCTTTAGCCTGAGGCACGGTTCTATAAGTTCTTTGAGAGTGTGAAAATAATTACTGGGATCACTCTTTTAGGGCTATTTGAATGATTATTGGTTTGTGCCTGCTACATATAAAGTTATCATGGGTACAAAAGGCAACTTTCAGCTCAAGAACCTGGTAAGCTTCTAAAGTACCAGTTGGAATCACTGGCTGCAGTCACACACACTAAATAATCCACTTTCAATCCACTTTCAGTGCACCTTCCAATTGGATTTTACTGTTTTACAGACAAAATCCAGTTGGAAAGTGGATTGAAAGTGGATTGTTTAGTGTGTGTGTGTGTGTGAATGCAGCCACTGAAGTGTCCTGTAACCATTTTTTAAAATAAAATAAGAATCCCATAAACTGTTTTTAAATTTAGTGATCCTTTGTTTTCATACACCATTTAAATGAATACAGTACTTGGAATAAATACTGTTTTGTGGCAATAAGAGAGGCTGACTTCTGAGTGAAGTTCCATGTCAAGGGTGCTGTATCCTCTAAAATACCAGGGATGCTGAGGGCTTCAGTGTGAGTGTGATTGTCTGTTAAAAGTAATGTGATCCAGTTCCACATACACATGCAAGTCAAGCTATCTTTCTGGACCATATTGATGATGCTTAATACCAAGCAGTTTTGCATCTGCACAATGGCCGTTCATGCTGCAGAGCCACAACTTGGTCAAGTTTTAGTAGCTCATATTTGTACTTGTAGCTCATATTTGTACTTGTAGCCCATATATGTACTTGTATCTCATATTTTACCATTTCTGGCCACTTTTGAACATGTGCAGTTAGTGTAGAGAACCTTCTCCAATGCCAGTGAAAGCACGTATTCCCCAGGCTTGTGGTAAAAGTGCCCTAGTCATCTCCTGTTTGCTCTTGCACAGTTGGATGTGTTGCTGAAGTGACTGACACTGGATACCTTGTGTGCAAAAATGCAGGACAGTCTTTCCCTTTAATTTTCAAGAACTGGGATTGTGTGCCAGCCTCCTCGTCTGCTTGCCCCCAGCACTGGCATTCATAGATTTGTTGCCTCTGAACCTGAAGGTTCCATTCAGTCTGCATGGGTAATAGCCATTAATGGACCTATCCTCCACTAATTTGTTTAACCCCTCTCCACAAAGCCAACTAAACCATCTTGCACACCATGGCTGTGAATCCCACCAGTCAATTACTTGTTGAAGAAATACTTCCTTTTGGCAGCCCTGAATTTCCTGCCCATAAATTTTATTGTGTACCCCTGAGCTCTAGTGTTGTGCAAGAGGGAGCAGAAAGTTCTCTGTCTTCCTTTTCTCCACCCCATGAATAATTTGATACACCACTATCATGCCTCCCCTTAGTTGTCTTTTCCCTAAGCTACCTGGCATTCTCTATTATAGATGGTGCTTCAACTCTTCATCCATTTTGTCACTTTTTTGTACCTTTTTCAGCACTGCAGTAGCCTTTTTTGAGATGTATGGTGACTAGAACCATATACATTATTCCAAATGCAGCTCCATTTTGTTCTTTACTATACTGGCTATTTATTTCTTGCATAATAATTACTAGCAAAGGATTTGCCTCTTCACAGCTGACGTACAATGTAGTCATGTTGGACTTTAGAGGCAACATCCATTCCCATTCATATTGAACTTCAACAGCTTTAAGGCTGTTATAATTGTGGTGATGGCTATATTGTTGAAGCAATGAGATCAAAAGAACAGCTCATTGCATATGAAGAACATCTTGAACAAAATCTCAACAGCTGCCCAGGTAAAATCATGGCAGAAATAAAAGCCAGCTAGCACAGGTTGCATTATTTGCTTTCCCTGGTGAGAAATTCCAAAGAGGTAGCCCTGGTAGTCTGTTGCAGAAACAAACTCAGCCAAGTCTGCTTCACCTTAAAGATGAATAGATTTGTAAGTCTGCATGAGGAACAGCCTCCTTCATCAGATGCACAAAGTAGTACATGAAGTTGCTAGAGATCTAAACGAAGGCCAACAACTGGGTCTATGCTCTCTTTGTAATAGCTATTTGCTTTGTTCAGGGTCATTTGTCCCGTATTAATTTAATGAATTACAGTGTTTATCTGAGCTAGTTTTGCTGAATAGTACAGATTGCTTTCTTATTCCCATAGTAGTAGGAATTTCTGATTTCATAGACTGACACATTTTAGCGGTCTGTGGGATCTTGGTATATTGCTGCAGAAGCAGTAAAGACCATCTAAACTGCATATGTTACATGTGTACCTACAAGTTTAACCCCCCACTTCTCAATAGTAAACAGGCTTCCTAAGGTGTGCCTTTTCAGAGCCATGGTCATTTTTATTCAGGTGTTCACTTTGATATGCTGGCTAGAAACCAACTTCACCTCATGGGCATCATTATCATCTGTGAAACACAATGTAAGGGCAACACACATTTACTTCCTGTGTTAATATAGGTTGGCCCACATTTTGTAAAGTGTTCTGTGCTTTAGTCTTGAGAAAATGGGAGATGTACATTGCTTCCAAAGCCACACTTCCATACTTCCAGAATTGAGAATCAGAAGCCATAAGAAGCCATTTGGATGCCATATCAGCCATCCCAGAGCAATCTAAGCTACAGAAGCAATAGCCCCAGACAATGCTCCCTCTAAGCTGTGGAATCTTGTGAGCAAAACTTCTACTGTGTGAGCTACTGGCATTAAAGTTGTGAGCGAGCAGTCTGGCAACTGCATAAATTAGTTTGCTTTGGAGCCATCCTTCCTGAGCTAAGATAAAAATGAGCCAGAGTCTAAAAAACTGTGAGCTAGCTCACACTAACCCAGCTTAGAGGGAACACTGGCCCCAGACTGTTTTGTAGCACCAGTTTTTAGAAATGTGTGTTTCAAATGAACTTTACCCTAACCAGAAACTTCATTGGAGGGTGTGTGTGTGTGTGTGATTTCTGTGATAAATCCTGCTGTGCTTAGCTATGACGATGCAGTTACCTTGCTCCTGCTACTATGGTATGTCCCAGCCCTGAAAATAAACAGTAATAGTACACGGTAACTCTTAAGGCCTAGTCATCATTCCAAGGCTTGTGGGATAGTCCTGTTGGCCTGAGGCTGCAAAGACTTGCATCTTAATGCTAGCATATATTCTTTTTGATATTCTTTAGAAGTGGGTATTTTGCAATGGCAGCTAGACCACTTTTCAATTAAACAACCCTTCCTTAGAGCAGGAAACTAGTCATATACCGAAATTTCCCCTATTTAGAGCAAGGGCTGTTACCTGCTTACTGGCTCTGAGCTCGGCATCTTTGAGGGTTCCAGGATTCCAAGTCAGGTTTTTGCTTTCAGAACCTGAATAGCTCACTATAATAAGCATTTATTGGTTTGTGCTGGGGACAACAATGGAAACCTGCAATGTACTTCACCACTAACATGGAAGGACCGTTCCAATAACACATGTGTTCACTGCTAATGTTTGATAGAGGCTTAATACCTCTCAAGTAGGATAGGAATCTAGCCTTTCCATTTTCTAATAAAATGGGCCACCCCAAATGAGACTATTGCCTTCCTTACAGCACTACATTTTGTCAAGTGACTTTCTTTTCTCTCTCTGTGTGTGTATTTCCCCTCTCAAGAGCTAAGCCCATACACTCTGTTTACAAAAAATTAGACTGAGGGCTTAGCCTGACCCTTTCACTATCAAACATTGTTTCTTTCCAGTATAACGTTTTTCCTCCTCACAGATTAATTTCTGGAATTATTAAAGGACAAATATGAAGTTCAGTGGATCAGGAAGAATCTGACAGACCCATATGAATAGGTGGAATTAACCACGGCCCTTCCCACCTCTCATTGTCTCACTGAATTCATGTTCTCCTCTGCTGTGTGTGTTTTTTATTTTTATAGAACATGCCAATGAGGAGTGGCTTAGTTTCAACTAAGTGCTAAGTCTTTGGGGCTTGAATTTTGTGTGGCAGCAGAGAAATGGTGGTATGACAGGTGAAGTCTTCAGAAATCTAAGGCTACTTTCATACATTGTTAAATTGGCTCAGCCTGAATTTTATTTTAATGAAGGACAATTTCTGTCATATTCTCTTCACATCAGACTATGTGAAAGTCACTCTCTAACAATTGGATTCATGGAAGGAAATATTTTTATTTCCTTGCTACAGTGTTACCTCAGCACTGTATCTTGTGTACAGTTTGGTAGTTTTAATGAGTTTTAATGTTTATTTGTCATTCAATTCTGACAAGCAAAATATCCATTAAAGTATACCAGAAGGGTCATTATTCTAAGAACAGCTCAACTTTGTGCCAGTCTGAATTTTAAATATGGCACGAGAGCACTGGCTGCTGACGAGTCATTTGCTGCCTCCTGTGGAGCAGCCAACCAGAAGGTGCTGGAGAAGCTACTGTGCTCTGCACTGCTACCAGTTGGTTCACTCATTCTTCTTCTGAATTATGTGGGAGTAGCTAGTCAGCGCTTGAGGGGCTGAGCAATAGGTTTGCCAACCTCCAGGTGGGACCTGGAGATCTCCTGGAATTTCAACTGAAGGAGATCTTTTCCTCTGGAGAAAATGGCTGCTTTAGAGGGTGGACTGTATGGCATTATACCCAACTGAGGCTTCTCCCCTCCTCAAACCCTGCCCTCCTCAGACTCCACCACAAAATCCCCAGGAATTTCCCATCCTGGCAACCCTACAAGCAGAATTTGGGGGGCCTCCTTCAACCTGGCTGGGAAGGAAGCTTTATTTCTCCTGCTCCATGGTGTCTGAGGGAATGGTGGTATTCTCAAACTAGGCCTGGTCTTTTGACTGGTCAGGCAATAACTAATTTTGTCAGGAATAGTGCAAGCTACTACAGTACAGGAAGTGCTAATTGCAAGCACTCTAAGCCCTCAAGAGTTGGGGGCTGTTTCCAAGCTAGCCCATCATTGGTACAAGTGACTTGTTGGGCTGGGGAGGGAGTACCCTTGGGGTAGAGCAGCACATGAGGATAAATAATGTCAGTGATAGTGATTGCTATGTTTGGTCCCTGAGTGGTTTGCCCAAAAGGTAGTCATGGTAGGAAGAAACTGGCACTAATTCAGGGATGTTTAATTGATGCAGATCAGTGACTGATAAAGTTGTTAACTGCCAAGCTGGTGTCTTGGGTCCTTATTTGGGGAGTGCAGAATACTTAGTCCTTTTTTATCTCAGCCTCACACTAAGTAGTTGAGATAGGGTTGTCAACTCCAGGCTGGGAAATTACAGGATATTTGGGGGCAGAGCCTGAAGAGGGCAGAATCTGGGGAGGGGAGGGAGCTGGTCAATGATGTGATGCCACTGAGTCTGCCCTCCAATGATGCCATTTTCTCCAGGGGAAATTATCTCTGTAGTCTGTTTTAATTCAGGGAGAACTCCAGGCCCCTCCAGAGCTTGACAACCCTAAGGTCTGGGCAGCATACATCATTCTTTCTTCCCCATTCTTTTATCCTCACAACAACCCTGTGAGGGAGATTCTGCTGAGCACGTGTGACTGTCCCAATTTCACCCAGGAACAAAGTAGAGATTTGAACCCAGGTTTCTTAGATTCTGGTCTGAAGCTCTAAACACTGCACTGCAAGGCCACTGATGTCACCCATGAAGTGTCGTCTTCTGGGAAGGACAGAGAATGGGATTGTCATTTGCTGCCTAGAAAAGTTCAGACAAGGAAATGAGAATGTGTGAAATGTAATAGCATATTCACACTGCTGAATAGCAGAACTTCTTTTATGAAAGGAGGTTCCTGGTAGTACAGTACTATTTTTATCACGTCTTGATCTTTGGCTTTCTTTCCCCCTCATTCACAAGACAGTATAAATTATTAACCTTGAAGAAAAACTCCTAATAGCTACCCACTAGTTTTCTGTGCAGGGGAGTGTTCATGTGCAAGACGCTGGCACAAGTTTCCAGGAACTTCATTCAAGTCAGTTCCTGCTCATTGCTTACCCATGGAGCTGATTGGCTGGAGTCTCTTTCTTTCCATAACTTAGCCTGGTCCATCAGCTAGGCTGAAATGACTATATTATCTCTGCAATCTCTGTGTTTAGTATTGTAAGGTGAACAAGGGGAGTCGGATAACACAGTTGCTGAGAATGTTGGTTCACCGTTAACACATTTCATTAAGTGATAACATAACAGGCCAGAATTCCTGGACTTGAGGGCTGAAAACATTTGCCAAGGTAGCTTTAAAGGGAAGTGATTCGTCTAACATGTAAAAGCTGGGAATATCAGTGGCCTGGAGTGCTCCAGACCACATGAGATTATTCTTCTCTGACTGGTTCCCTGGTCCTATTCACTGATTGATAATTATACAAAATTAAATGGGCCTATGTAGTAAGTAGGCATGTCTAAGGCATAAATCCTATAGTTTTAAAAAGGCTGCCTGTTTGACACGTCTTAAAGTGCACTGTTGAATTACAACTGACTCATGGTGACTTCAAGAAGTTCCACCTCCTGAGGTTTCCAAGGCAAGAGATGAGTAGAGGTGGTTTGCCATTGTCTTCCTCTGCACAGCAGTTTTGGTCTTCCTTGGTGGTCTCCCGTCCAAGTAGTGAGTGACTCTGCTGAACTTCCAAGTGCTGATGAGATCAGGCTAATCTCAGTTATTCAGGCTGCTACATGTCTTAATTAACCTTATTATATGTATTATAAATCAATGTTATTAATGTTGCTGAGAATTTTGTCCTCGTCCCAGTGGAAATAAATACAGCGGGCTCTAGAGAGAGGCTCTGGGAGAGTACCCCAGCCTTGGGCACTCAGTGTCAATTTGCTGTGGCGACCTCAGTATAATGACACAGAGTCCACCATTTTCTCCAGGGGAAGATCTCTACCATCTGAAGAGCAGTTGTAATTCAGTGTGATCCCCATCCCTCCCCTGGAGATTGGCTACAATGGTTCCCCATGAGGGAATGGGTGGTTTGAAGGGTGGAGTCTATGGCATTGAACCTGTCTGAGGTCCCACCCCTGCTGAAACCTCACCCTTTCAAATGTCCACCGATCAAATCTCCAGGAATTTCCCAACCTAGAGATGGCAACCCCACCTCCCAGCCAACTGTCAATGTATCATTATCTGCCCCCTGGCTTCAGCTTTCTATCTCCTCCTCCCTCCCCCTAGAGAACAGTTGTAATTCTGAGTGATCTCCAGTCCCCACCTGGAGATTGGCAACAATGGTTCCCCATGAGGGACTCACTATCTTGGAGGGTGGAGTCTATGGCATTGTACCTGTCTGAGGTCCCACCCCTCATCAAACCTCACCATCTCCAGGCTCTATCTCTCAAATCTCCATGAATTTTCCACCTGGAGTTGGCAACCCTATCTCCATCCCAGCCAACATCAACCTCACTCTTCAAGTTTCCATCTCCCCCCCACAGCCTCCACTGTGCTCTGAAGCCCTGACTGCTATGTCACATTGGTTATCATAAGGGGTCCATCTCAGCAGGGTATAAGGACATAGAGTCCACCGTTTTCTCCAGGGGAACTGATCTCTGTCATCTGGAGTGCACTTGAAATTCTGAGTGATCTCCAGCCCTCTCCTGGAGATTGGCAACCATACTTCCCCTGGAGGAAAAGAAGTCTTTCTCTGCAATGGGGACTGAAGCAGCTGACATCATTCTCCTCCCCCCTTTTTTACTTGCACAACAACCCTGTGAGGTAGGTTAGGCTTAAAGTCTGTGACTGGCCCGAAATCACCCTCTCAGCAAGAACCTGGGTCTAGCAGATCCTGCCCTGAAATGCTTACTGCTACGCCTAGGGTACCCAACCTCCAGGTGGAGCCTGAAGATCACCAGGTATCACAATTGAACTCCAGACAACAGATCCCCCCCCTGGAGATAATGACTGCTTTGGAGGGTGGCCTCTATGGCATTCTGTTCAGCTGGCCCCAATGAGTTTTCTCCCAGAGGCCAACGTACGTGTGGAAAGGGGCTTTCAGAGAAGCAAGCTCTGTTGCCTAGCAACGGGCACTGAGGGGACAGTATTAGTGCTGGTTCCCTAACAGAACATATTGGTCCTTTCACACAGAAATGTGCCTCTCCCATTGGGGAAGTGTTCCTGAGCCGGTTTATCTTGAAACCTCCTCCCAAGCGTTCTTCAGTTCTTTGTACCGGTCCTGAAGCACTATGGGGTGCTGTGTAAAATGCCCCCTGTTTCTGACAGTTTATTCTGGGCATGCTAGCAGTGTGTGGGGAAGTGGGGTTATGGTGAAAGTCTATTGTCTTTTCACTGACAGAAGCAGGCCACTGAGGAGACAGTTAGACCCACCTGGCAGTGGGAGGAGGAGAAGAGTGGATCCTTCCCCTTCACTGGCTTCCTCCAGACTGAGGCCAGGACACTGGCCTGTGGCTCTGTGGGTGGGACTGAGGCAAAGCAGGGAGAGAATGCAGCCAGTGGCTAGGGTCCCCCTTTTGAGTGGCAAGGCGTAGACTTTGCAGTTTCCCGGGGGGTGGCTGGGGCTGGGCCAGAGACATTACAGGCCATTGTCCCCAGAGGAGGCTCAGCATGTCCTGGAAAAGTTTTTTTTGGGGGGGCTCCAGCTCCCCAGCCCCCTTGAAGTTGATGCCTATTGGAAGGAAGTTTGACAGGTGAATATAGATTGTGTTTGATAACCATGATCATTCATGAATCAAACTTTGGATTTGGTCACCACCACACTACTGACTGCCTTGAGTCGCTGCCAAAGAAGAGTATGTCGTATGCACAAGGTATACATCTCTCAGCAATCAGTGAAAGTAAATATAACCTTGTGATGCTGCAGGCTGGAAGGGGAGAGGATTGACCAGTCAGTTGGCTATTGGGCAGACAGGAGACCCACTGAGAAAGGCATCATAAAAAGACTACATTACCCAGGACATTTGGAATATATCAGAAATTGTGTTGCTTATGCTTGAGAAGATGGGAAGAAAGAGAAATTCTCTTATCCTGCTTGGTAAGACTGTCTGGTCAGTCACAAGAAAAACTGGCAGCTCCAGCCCACAACACAATAAAGGATATTGGGGGAAAGAGGCCCATTCTACATCTAGCATTCACTCCGTTGTTTTACCAAACCCACACTGGAACGGAAAAAGATGCACATTCAAACACCCCAAAACCTCAAAACCACATTCAAATACCCCAGGCCAATGCCATACTGACTGCAGAGTCACCCCGGAATGGCCATAAAACGGCCACAAAGCTACTCTGACAGTACCATAAAACTGAGAGATCAAAGGAAGTGAAACCGGCATGCATTGTGGAGGCTGCCATAAAATCCGACAATCAATCAAAGTGAAAGTGGCAGGAAATGTAGAGGGGAATTTCTGTTCCAATGTGGGTTTGGTAAAACAGCGAAGCAGAACAGGCCAGAGAGGAGTTGGACCGGAGGAAATGAATATAGACAAAAAAAAATTGATAAAAAAAAATAATGCTGCATTTTACTGAAAAGATTTTTGACTTTTTTCCTGTAAAACAAATACATATAAACATAATACATAATGGAGTATAGAAAATTCACCCTAATAGAAATGCTGTGAAGTAGGATTGCCAGCTCCAGGTTGGTAAATTGCTAGAGATCTTGGTGATAGAGCTTGGAGAGGGCGGGGTTTGGGGAGTGGTATAATGCCACAGAGTCCACCCTCCAAATCAGCTATTTTCTCCAGGGGAACTGGTCTCTGTTAACAGCCACTGATAAATAGTTTTTGCCATGTAAGTTAAAAATGCAGGAAAACCAGTTTTACGGATGAATCAAACCTGTCACAGGGCAAGGAACTGTACATTCTTCAATTGATCCAATCTGTAATTTAAATCTGAAAGGTAAAGAAGGATGGTCTAAACCTTCATTTTCTTACCATGATTCTTGTTCAGTCTTAAAGAGTTCAGTCCCCCCCCTAACTTCAGTTCAGCAGATCTGAGACCTGGACAATTATGTGGGCTTTCTGTCCAGGAGCCACCCCTGGACTTATCACAAAACTGTAGGACATTTACTTGGGAACCCACAGGGCCAGCAACAAGGAAGCCTGCCAGGAGAGTGGCAACAAGGATATAGGGATGCCAGCCTTCAGATGGGATCTGGGGATCCCCTGGAATCACTACTCATCTCCAGACTACAGAAACCAGTTCCCTTAGAGAAAATGGATGCTTTGGAGGGTGGACTCTATGGCATCGTACCCAATGAGGTCTCTGTCCTCCCCAGGCTCCATCCCCAAATCTCTCCAGGAATTTCTCAATCTGGATCTGGTAACCCTACCCCCCCATCCCCTGTTGGTGACTGGGGGGGGGGGGACAATTGGCAGTCCTATGCTGCAACACTGCATGGGCCCTTTAAGGCCCCAATTCAAACACAACCAGCCGTTGCCAAGCCTCCCAGGACAGCAGCAGGAAGAGGAGGAGTGCTACAACAGCAGTAATACAGTATGGGCTGGCAATTTAGCCTGGCCAGGGCAATGGGAAAAGGTTGCCTGTGAAGCCTAAGATTCCCCTGAGGTCTCATGAAACTGCTAGTTCTTGTGAGGCTTCAGGGGAATTGATTGATCATGTGCAGCTTGCTTAGGGTTGCCAGCTCCAGGTTGAGAAATTCCTGGAGATTCTGGGGTGAAGCCTTGTGGAGGGTTTGGGAAACAGGCAGAAACTCAGCAGGGTATAGTGCCGTACAGTCTACCCTCCAGTGCAGCCATTTCCTCCAGGGGAACTGATCTCTGTTGTTTGGAGAATAGTTGCAATTCTGGGAGATCCCCAGGTTCCACCTGGAGGTTAGAAGCAGGCCATTGGGGAGGTCACTAGGATTTTTCTCCAGGCTGGGCAGGAGAGACCCAGTGGAGAGGAGGGGAAAATCAGTTGCTGCAAGCTTCCTCCTCCTCCAGTTCTGAGCCCCTGAAAGCCCAAGAAGGACAAGAAAGGGTGGGATGGATAAGGGAGCTACTGAAGGCAGGTGCATGGATGCTCCTGAACCCCCACACTTTCTGACCATGCAGTGAGTTTTGCTGCTGTAAGACTGAATGACTCATGATTCTTACAAGAGCGTTTAACACAATTTCTGATGTTCAGTAAAGCTCACCTCTTTAAGTGTGCGGGATTTTATTAGTGGTAACCGTGAATCAACTGTGAATTGAAATATAGGTCTACACTCATTCTCTTCCACCAGACTGTGCTCAGTCATTCTTATGGGGGCTTTCAGTCCCTTGTATTATTCTCACTCTTGGAACAGCTGATATTTTATATATTTTACTAGTATCTTTCCTCGCACTGACATTATTGAGGTAATTGATTCTAACTGACTTGTGTTGGTCTTATACCTTGTACTGACTTTCCCAAATGTTCCTTATTACTTCACAAACAAAACTAACAGTTGTCTCATTCATACATTCTAATTTGAAATATAGCATCGGTTATACAAGAGCAGTCCTTTAGTGTTGCTGTTTATATCTTTGGACATGCATTTTATCAACCTTACTTTGGAGAGAGGGAAGTGGGCTAGTGAGGAACAAATTCAAGTTCCCTCTTCATCCAGGCACTTCTGTTTTCAGATGTTAAAAAATGTCTGGACTTAAGACTACTGTTGAGTTGAAATTGCTTAGCACACTTGCAATAGGGTCTCTTTTAACTTCCAACCCTGGAAACAAGCTATAAGCTTTATCCGAACCTTGGCTACTTCCAAGCTTCAGTCTGAGGACCATCGTATGTCTCTTAGCATTTTTCCAAGGACTTCTGTAGGATGTAATTGTCACCAGCTTACCACATTCAGTGTGTGAATTCTTCCCTCCCCAATGATATTGTTAATGTCTTTGTAGTTTCATGGTTCAGTAGAGCGTGTTGTGAGACCAATTATATTCTCTCCCCTCCCTTTCTGGTGAGTCATTCTTCAGATGAACACGTATCCCAACGATTTCTTGCCTTTAACTGATATAATTAGTCCAAAGCACAGAGAGAAGTGAAATCACACCCAATAGGTGCTCCTATAGCATACTATACTGGAACAAAGTAAAGATGGGTGCCTGCTGTTGGTATCAAAGGGAGGCTGCATAGGAGTTGGCAGAGGAAGGATTCATATGGATGTAGGCCCAGTTGAATGTTTGAACTGCCAAACCGTTAAAGTGTGTTTTAAAAATTACACTCTCCCTGTGTACATTTGCTAAAGAGAATACCGATTTATCGCCTTACTTGAAAAAGACTGACAACTGGTCATAGCATGCGCCCATGGTTACACAATAAACTGGGCAAAGAGTTATATCCCATCGAAACATCAAGGAGAATAGTAAGAACTTAAAGTTGGAAGTTTCTGATGAACAAACTTCCCAAAGATCTTTTGTGTCTATTGCCTAATTCTTAGGGTGCTTATGGAAAGTAATCCCATGAAACAAACAGGCTTTCTGTCCTGGTAAACATGGGTGAGGTTGGGCTGTAAAGACTTTAAAGGATTCCATACTGTTGCTCCCTTCAAATGAAAAAAGGCTATGTGTCTTGATCTGACTGGTCACTCAGTTAAGACACATCAGCATTTGGAATTTCCCCCTTTCAAAAAGTGTAGCACTCAGAACAATCCAAAGTAAATCAGATTTAGAGCTCATTCATGCACTTCATGTTACTTCTGTTGCTTAACTGCTGAGGTGTTCCAAAGCCTTTGGTCACCATGGCAAACGTTGTTCTTTTGTTGGAGCTCACAGCAAATATTTGTACAATGGGAAATGTTCAGCCCCATGCATTTAGGCACCTGCCAGCTGCTTAGGAGAGCCACCGCCCTCCTAGTAGGAGACGGATATGGGACAAGGACTTGTTCCGTGCGTTTTCTTGTTTCTAGACCTCCCTGCTCTGCAGGAAGCTTGGAGTGTTTGCTTCCTGTTCAGATTGCAGCCGATAAGTGCAGGAAAGAATGTGGAGTGTATGCCTTTACTTGAGAATGGTGTACAAGCTTTTCTTTATTTCATCCAAATTGTTCGCCATTTTAGAAAAAAAACTCTGGCCAGCCTAAGAATGTGCTCTTCTGTAGACATTTATAGCAGGTATCAAATTCAGCCAATGAATATGTCATGCACCCAAAATAAGGAATGAAAGACTGCAGTTCTCGGGGCAGTGTTTTCTAGTACAATGAGTATATTCCTGTGCAGTTTTGTGAGAACTGACATTGCTTTATTCATGATGATTATTTGAGAAATCAAAAAGCAAGGTTAAAATGGATCAGAGAGAGGAATGAAAATGGGCAGTCAATATTACTGAATTCATCAGGGCAAAAGGGCAAACCAGTGTGCAGAGGTTAGAGTGTTAGACCAGGATCTGGGAGACCCAGGTCCCAATTCCCACACTGCCACGAAGCTCACTGGGTGGCCTTGGACCAGCTACTGTCTTTCTCTGCCTAACCTACCTTGCAGGGATGTTCTGAGGATACCACAGAGGAGCACAGAACCATGCATTCTCTGAGCTCTCTGAGCACCTCAGAGGAAGAGGTGGGATCAAAATGTATAAGATAAGGGAAGCAAATAGGTACCTTTTTGTTATGCTTGATAATATGTAATTTATTGATTGGCATGTTAATGATTGTTATGAGTTTACCTCTTGCTAAGTTAAGTCCAGTGAAGAAAAAGGAATGATGTAAGGATGAGAATATCATTTTAGATTCCCCTCCATTCCCCACCACATGTCTGGCTTTATTGGAGTTGATTCACACACCACCTCATTTTATGGGAACTCGCAAATAACTCTTCAGCAGCTCGTTTCCTCAGTTGTCTGGTTTAGGGGCGGGGGTAGGAGAATAGAAAGGCATTGCTGAGGCACCTGGGATCTTTCCCTCCCAGATCGGGGAGGGGAAGAAAGGCATTTTCCCTTCCTGCCCTTTTCCAGCTGCAACAGGTCAGCTAGAGAAGGGAAGGCAGAGAGAGGCTTTTCCTTGTCAATTTCACTCTCAGCTGACTGGCTGGGAGTGAAATTGACAAGGAAATCCCAAGGTGCTCCCCACAGGGAAAGATGGCATCTTAACATGCTGCCTTTCCCTCTTGTGTGTAAGGTGGGGAGGGCAGTGTGCTCTGTAGCCACGCATGCCAGAGGTTTTGGTTGTAGGTGTGGCCAGCTCAGGAGCCAGCTGGAAATCCCTTCCTATGGATTCCTGCCCCAAAATAGCCCTGTGCCACATTATCTGGCAACCTTCCCTTCTACGTATTATCCATAATGACTGCTGCCCTTTGCTTAACACCTGATCTGCATTTAGCATCAGCTGTCTTCCTGAGAACAGAGAAGTAAGAGAATTGCTGCAAGGAAGCTTTACAATCTACTTGAGAGAGAGGTGACTGGGGGGGGGTTAGAAAAGAGACTGAGGATTGTGCTGAGTAAAATGGGTAAAACTAGGTTGTTAATGGAGTAGCTGAGAAGGAGAAATAAATACTTAATTAAGGGATGGACTGCGGGGGGGAGTGGCTTGACAAGCCGAATTGGTGTGTTTTATTGTACAGGATGCAGATCAGTACCTCTTTCAGTGGTGTTATGCTGATTTCCGCCTGAGAAATCCTTGGCATTAGTACAGTGCCTCTCTGTGGTACAGACAGGGGACTGCATACCCTCTACCTCCCTTATACCGTGTTGTCTTTAAATGTAGATGAAAAGAAATAGCTACTACTACTGACATCTTAATGCTTTACAGTGGGAAGCAGTACCTCTCTTCCCTTTAATTCTGTCATTCATTCCTCACCTCCAGTGGAAGTTTGAAAAGAATCATTACAATTGAAAACAATGAGGGGTCTCTTGTAACTTCATCGGCGGGTTCCTGGAAACTCTCAGCACCCCTGATTTCTTACAGCTTCAGTAAAATGTTTCACACAGGAATGACTGGACAACACTTCTTAATAACAACGCTTCTCTGTGGTTGTGCCAAGGCCAGGTCAAGACACGCTGAAGTCCTAAACTAAGGCCCAATTTACACCTCCCCTCTGAAGTAGTTTGACTGCTGTCTTTTCCTACACTCATTTCATGCTGGTTTCAAATTTCACTCCCTGGGTCTGAAGAGTACTGAGCAACAGAATCTGTTTAAAGTATGCTAGCTTGACCACAGGAGGGCGATTAACGAATGTAAACAGTAATTTTTAAACTAGAACAAGTATGGTTTGAAACTAGAAACACGGGCAACTGATCAACAAAGCACACAGTTTCATTCAGTTCTTTGTTGATTGGTTGCCTGTCTGTGAAGTTGTTTCTTTATTGGAGAAAACTGATGAATGATATTGAAGCATCTGTATGTGCATGATAGCTCATTAAGTAGTGTGTTGAAGAAGTTCTTACGAAACAAAGGACGTAAGCCGACCTCTTCGTCCTCCCCAAGAGAGTGCCTTGCAACTTCTTCACGTGATTGTTTTTTGTGAAGTTGTGTTTCAGTATCCATATGTATTTTCTTTGGGTATTTTCCTTGATGTTTCATTAGACTTTATGTCTTATACCAATTCTGTTTACTGTCTTAATTGGTTTTGACTGCATTCTGCAGTGCTGTATTAGTGACTATTATTATTATTACTGGTTGTATATCTTTTCATGTGGTGTGTATGATAGCACTTTGGTGAGTGAAGTTTAGGTTTGCCAACTGATCTGGACAAAAATGTCTTGTCCCTTTACATGTCTAGAAATGGGCAGCTGAAACTTTTCATGGCACGGAGGTAAATAACATCCCATTAAGCTTCTATTAAAAGCAGAGAGCTTTTTAAAAAAAAATCTAGACAGCTGGCAACCCCATGATGAGGTCTGGAGTCTTCCTCTAATGGAAGAGGCTTTTCGGTCAGGTGGTGGCTTATGTCATTCATTCATGCTTCGAATTCTAACATGCTGCAATGGTTGTTGTTGTTGTTGTTGTTGTAAACATCAGAATCTACTAACCTCCCCAAGTATGTTGCATGCAAATATGGTAATACACATATATATGAAATCACAGTAGGCCTCTACAGTATGCTGTGAGCATGTTGAAACATAAATGATACATAGCCTATGAACTGCAGTATATGCAAGAATATCAGAAGGAGCCCTAAAAAAAAGAAAATATAATTTCTCCCCATATACATGTGACTGCATGAAGCTGCCTGATACTGAATCAGACCCTTGGTCCATCAAAGTCAGTATTGTCTACTCAGACTGGCAGTGACTCTCTTGGGTCTCAGGCTGAGGTCTTTCATATCACTGACTGCCTGGTACCTTTTTAGCTGGAGATGCTGGGGACTGAACCTGGGATCTTCTGCATGGAAGCAGATGCCCTACCACTGAGCCACGGTTCCTCCCTATCTGGGCATTAGCCGGCCATGAAGAGTGTAGAGCTCCCACAGGTTCACCATAAACCTCTGTTAATCCAGCATGAACTGAAAGCATACTTTTGAGTGTATAATTCAGGCTGCCCTGAAACAGAGCATTTTTTCCCCTCTAAATAACAGTGGTGTCACTGTGGCTCAGTGGTGGAGCATCTGCTTGGCATGCAGGCAGTAACTTAGGCCCAATTTACACCTCCCTTCTGAAGTAGTTTGACTGCTGTCTTTTCCTAAGCTCATTTCACGCTGGTTTCAAATTTCACTCCCTGGGTCTGTAGAGCAGTAAGCAACAGGACCTGTTTAAAGTATTATAATGCTAGCTTGACCACAGGAGGGCAATTAACGAATGTAAACAGTGATTTTTAAACTAGAACAAGTATGGTTTGAAACCAGAAACAGGTAAAGACTTTTTTTTGAAACTAGAATGATTCCAGCGGGAGAGTCAGATGTAGATTTGACCTTAGGCATCCCTGTACTCACATCTGTTATGGAATCTTAGCACACTGCAGCAGATTCTGGGGACATGTTCTAGAGTGCACACTCAATTCACAGAAGACATTTTGTCAGGCATTTTGGGTCCTGCTATCAACCGGTGTGAACTAGAACAATCCTGGAGCTGGGTACTGCAGGGAAAGATTGTTAGTGACTGATAAGCTGTCTTTCAGGGATAGTTATCAGCCATTTATGATCTTTGTTAATAAAAAAGATTACCTAGAATATAGTCTGTAGACTGTTAGTACAAAGAACAGTTTACCCTCTTGTTCCATTTATTTAATTGTATTTTAACTTATGTTAACAAGTACAACAGAATTCTGCATGTAAAAGGAAAGAATTTCTATATTGAGGGATACATCTGAGCTAGTATTTCAAACTTGCATTAGATCACCTTCTCCTTGACTCTTCCTTTGAACAAAGGACAATGTCTCTCAATTGAAAAAAACGCCTAAGAATATATTTTTTAAAAATCCGCAGATTTCACAGTAGTGTTTCAACTTGGGGAGATGATGATGATCTCTCAGCTACCACTTACAGTTCAGTCTGAATGAGACGCAATGCTTTCCTCATGTTTTCTATTACTGAAAGAAGACAGAAAAGTGAACGTTGATTATGTAGCATTTGGACAGCTAGATACCCCCCAAAATTAAAGAGAGCAATCATGCTCCCCTTCAACCTCCTCTTCTCCACATCCTTTTTGAAGTGAAGCCTCCAGTGCCCAAACACTGTTCTCAGAGTTTCACTGTTGTCACTGTTGTTATAGTTTATGCAAAATGGAATTGTTCAGGAGGATATTTTCTGATGGCTGAATGTTGCTTTGCTTGTTTTGTGTTTGATGATGGATTAGTGCCAGTTTTATTGTCTCTATTGTGGTTTTAATGTTTTTATTGTCATCTGCCTTCAGTCCTCTGGAGAATAGAGAGCTGGGCGTGCTTCAGTCAAGCATAGGCACCGGTCACATACATAAAGGAGTCTCATGGAGCTCAGTACAACCTGGTTTTCAGGTCCTTCTTCCCTCTGCAAGTGAGGAACGATCACAGAAAAGTGGAAATCTGTGTGCCTCCTATGTCCTCATCTAACACTGCCATGCTAGTTGCTCATAGACCAAAGCATGACTGCCTTGCATGGGACATAGAGGAAGCAGTGCATGGGGAATATGGCAAGCATGCACAAGATTCATATTCCCTCTGGTGTCACCATGCATTAACAGTGTGTTGCTTGTGGTATTGGCATTAGTGTAAGTGGTGGGGGTGTAGAATCTCATTGCGCCCAGCAGATTGAACTGCATATACATAGAGGACGTTTCTTGCATTGTTTCTAACAGGGATTTTGTTTTTTAACTATTCCCACCAATTAACACCAAAAAAAATCTCCTTATTTTAGCTCTTGGCTGTCACATAATAAAAGGGCTGTATTTCAAAAGCAGCCCCCAGTTCAGCTTACACACTGGCAAGTCTTGAGGCTCGTAAGTGTAGAGTCGGTTAGAGTATCTTCCAGTGATGTCAGCTCGCACTGTGAGAGAAGGATCTGGAAAAGTAATCAAAGTGTTCATTATCTTCTTAGCGACAATGTCTTACTCATTTCTATTCTATTATACAGATTAGGGAATAAGAATGTTGTGAGGCACTCTGCCTTTAATAAACTACAGTAATTTTAACATACTTATTTGAATAGTTTATAATTCCATTTCAAAGGAATGAGAAATTAAAATGTATTTTTCCCAAGAATGAAGCTGTTTTCTCTTAATGCTTCTGACACCCCATAACCTTTCAGTCACAGTTTTTTGGATGAACTGTATTTAGAAGAAGTGGATGTCTCACTTGCATCCCTGAAGCACAGTCACCAGTTGCATGTTCTGTATGACCCTGACACAGGCCCGCAGCTACAGTGGGGCATCTCGGGGCTAGGACCCCCGACTTACTGGCAAGGCCCCCAACTTCCCATTCTGCTCAAGGCCCCTGAGTGGCAGCGGGTGCAGGGAAGGAGCCGGGTATTCCTGCGCAGCTGTCCGGCACAAGGGTCCAGATGAAATTACCTTTATTTTGATTAGCCAGTGCCCCCTAAGAAATTTAAATGCCCCCAACTAAAAAAAAAAATCTGGCTACAGGCCTGCTCTGACACTGCCATTCTATGCAAAGACACTGCAGTCTAAGCCCACTAATAGCAAGGGGGCTAAGACTGGAGTAACTGTATAGGTTTGCATTGGAAGACCACTAGAAGAGTCTGCCCATTATAATGTACACTATATCCACATGTATATTTGCACTGGTATTCATTCTAATTCTTAGCCTTTTGTACTTTGAGAATCACAAATTGTTGTTATCTACTCAGTATTGCCAACCTACAGGCAAAAATCAGGACAAGAGTCCAGATAAGGTTATCCTCCTTAAAATATGTTCTCAGTGTAGAACCTACTTCTATTAAAAATGCTTAACTTTTTTTAAAAAGCCCAGTGGCTTCTTTGCTGAGGGAACAGTAATTGTGAGAGAGGAGGGAAGCCATAAGAGTGAAGTATTTGACCTTTTTCTTCCTATCACTTCCAATGACTCTCCTCTCACTGCTTCTGTTGCCTGGATCCGCCCCCCCCCCCCCCTCAGGGTCCATTGGGACAAATGATTTTGTGGAGGGCAGGACTTTTTCAATGGAAGACAAGCGCATGTGGAAAGGTTTAAGTGTCCTATCCCTGTGGACTCTCCATTCCACTATATCCTTCTCAAAGCAGCTGTTAAACTTTTGTTACACACGTATGAACAATTCAATCTGGCCTCCCCCCTCCTTCCCCCTATGAGTCACTCTTGTGTGTCTGTTGAGGTATAAAAATAAGTATTAGTGTTTTATTTATTTTATTGTATTTATTGTATGCATTTTGTTATTCTGTTTTCATGATGTAAATGTGCACTCAGCAGATTATTATAGGTTGGGACCCACCCTGAGTCTGCAGGGGGTAAGATATAAATTGAAGAAAATAATAAATAACACATGCATTTCTACCCTTAGATTATATATTCAAGCTGTTCTGGCAAATCACAAGGGCTACCAATTTAAAGTCAACTAAGTATGTGATGGGGTAACAAGAAATTTAAGGAAGTTAACCAATAGCATAAGGTATTTGTTTTCCCAGTTAAATTGTTGTCTGATTGTGGTGAAGGACTTAGAGATTGATGAATTAGACTACTTTTACAAGATGTTTGATGCACTTTATGTGCTTGATTGAACTATTTGTGACACCTTCTGGGATATTAACAAATCTGTAGAGAACAAACTACCATGTAAATTCTTCATTAATGGACCATTTTCTCTGTAATAGTTATGTTGCATTGAGGTGAAGTTCCTGTCTGGGGAGACATACCTACAAACATGATGCGAGGCACATACTGTCCATCAGGTGACAAGTTCTTGTCAGTTGTTTCATGCTGGTGAGAAAAGTTGACATCACATTAATCAATTATGATGACTGATGATTGTGTGAAACCCACTCCTCCCATGTACGTGTATCTGTACCATGAGATTGAGCATGATGAAACTGTTCTGACACATTTCTTGTATTTCTTGGTTTTCGGCAAAAACTTTCTTCAGAGCTAGAAAAAAATGAAAGAAGATTATCATTGCATTGGTTGAATATAACATTTGAACAGCCAATTTAACCTTATTTTTCATTACTGCAACATATGGTGGGCTTGCTCATTATGTTCCTATCTGGCCCCCCCTTAGTAGAGGTAATTCAAAGAAATACAGGGATACAAACTTTTGTGCAATGGGCATAATAATGCTGGTTCATTGAACATCTACTTGAGATAGGTAGGATATGTATGAGTTGGTGTCATGGCTAAGAGACTGAGCTAGGAATCAGGAAGTTTCCAGTTTAAATCTTCCCTTGGCCATGAATTTAGTAGTTGGCTCACAGTTTCTCAGCTTCAGCTCCACCTCCCCCATTTGCAGTATGGGAATTATAATGCTGACCAGTGCTCCCTCTAAGCTGTGGAGTGTTGTGAGTAAAAATTCTACTTTGTGAGCTACTGGCATTAAAATTGTTAGCGAGTGATTTGGCTACTGCATAAATTAGTTTGCTCTGGAGCCATCCTTCCTGAGCTAAGACAAAAATGTGTGAGCTAGAGGCTAAAATCTGTGAGCTAGCTCACACTAACTCAGCTTAGAGGGAACCCTGATGCTGACCTGTCTTACAGAGTTATACAATAATGTGTCTGTAGTGCTCTTAGCACCCCAAAGCGCTACACAAATGCTACTTAATGGCTTTGATTCTGAGATGCGTACATGCAGGAGAGGGCAGAGTGTGCAAATTTACAGCACTGTGCAGTTAAAACCACTACATCATGGTGCTACCAGTTTTGATAGTACTGACCATCAAGCACTCACATGCAGTCCCTAATCATGAATCTGTCTTATACTTATTGCTTTCTTTAATACATTTTTATGCTGCTTTCCACCTGGTCAAGCGGTATACAGCAATCAAGAACAACATTAAAATTATACAAGAATTCAATAAACACCCATAAAAATCAACACTGAAACTAGGGAGCAGAGCCAGTGGCTGTCGTTGGGGATGTGCCAAACAAAACATGTCTTCATCCACTGAGGCTGTTCTCATACAAATAGGATTCTCCATGTTCTTCTTATTGCTGCTGTGAATGCAGAGGGATGTGCATTGGCAATGGAGTTTCCACACAGGGGTTTTCTGCACACTTCCCTCCCTCAGCTGCTCATGATGACAACTTCCCCCCCCCCCCATGCCACCTGAGGGCTTTTTGAGGGTTTTTAATAATAAAAAATAGGTAATTGCTCTAGTGTGACAGGTAACGTCTGGTATGCTACCAAGAAGCTCCCTTGAGTTCAGTGATTGTCTGAATCTATCCTCAGTGTGAAGGGAAAGTACTCTGTACCCATACATCAAAGAATATATATCTTAATAATTTTGTACAAAGGGAAGAGTTTGTACTCATATCTGGTTCTGAGGCTGAGCCCTGGACAGCCCATCTTTAGTGAAACTTTGAGGTGTCTTAACTAGTAACGCTTGAAGCACTTGCTCCAGAGCCTTTCCACTGATGTCATCACTACGATGATACTTTTAGAATTATGGACTGAAATCTTGGTGTGGCTAATAACTACGGTGCAGAGATCAAAAGCAGTATGCATTTGTAGATACGGTCAATTAAACAGGCATGACTTACCTTTGCAATACTGACAGTCTTCCAAATGATGAATGACCATCAGTGGCTTGTTACTTTTTTCAAAAAGGAAAAAAAATGTATTGCATTAAGTACAAATTCCATGCTTTATTAGGTGAAACAAGTACTGGGGGTGGGTGTAGTGATGGTGGAGTAAACAAGTAGTGAAGTAATTGAAATCCGGTGCATTTTTACTCAGTAGGTCTTACTTTATTCAGTAGGGTTTATTCTCAGGTAAGTGTTCTTAGAATTGCAGCTCATAAACTAAATTGACAATATAGAGAATGAGAAGTATTTTGCACACACCTGATAAATGATTGTTTACACCTACTGAACCTGTCATGAAAATGCAGTTTCTAGTAATCATGTGCTATTGAATTTCCATCTCTCTAAAAAAAAAAAACTGGTTTGGGTTTCATCATGGTGATCAATTCCACTTGCATTCAGACCAGCAATACAAAATTTCATTCTTAATGGATATTAATAATTTTTCAAGGTACAGCTAACAACTGGATGTTTCCCCCCATTTCATCCAATAGTGCACATACAACACTGCTTAATCCCAGAATAAAATAAAGTGCACAACTGAAAAAAAGGAATTTTGTCTAGGATAAAAATGTTGCTGAAGCAGAAGTAGCTGATAAGATAAACAAAAGTCTCCATCCTAAATACAGCTAAAATTGTTACTGTTATTATTACTATTATTACAGTATTATTGTTACTGTTACTGTTACTATTACTATTCCCCATCCTGACTTGCCCCAGGCTCTGGGTGATTTACAGTAAGGTGTTAAGCCTGAGATACAATATAAAAACATCAGATATCATAAAATTAAACTAATTTAAAAACCAATTCAAATTTAAAGATGGTGTCAGTAGCAACTGGTTTTTCTGGGTGATATTGGGATGGGAATGGGTGTCAGCCATGTTGAAAAACCATCATTGTCTCTAAACAAAAACCTGGAGGAACATCTCTGCCTTGCAGGTGCTGTGGAATTGCATGAGGTCCTGCAGAGCTCTGAGTGTAGTAGGCAGAGTCCCACCAGGTTGGGGCCAGGACTGAAAAGGCCCTGGCCCAGGTCAGGGACAGCCTGACCTCTTTGGGGCTAGGGAACATCAGTAAGTTGTTATCTGCAGAGTCCTGTGGCTCTCCCTCCCAGCCAAGGAACCTCTGTCTTTTCTGGATTCAGTCTCAATTTGTTCTTTTTTAACCATCCCACCATGGCCTCCAAACCCTCAGCCAGGTTTTGGGGAGCCACAGACAGGTGGCCTTCCAACAACAGATACAGCTGGGTGTCATCTGCATATTGGTGACACCCAAGCCCGAAAGTCCGTGCCAGCTGGGCAAGGGGGCACATATAGATGTTAAATAACATCAGGGAGAGGAGCAACCCCAGTGGAACCCCACATAGCAGGGGTTTCCTAGAGGACACATCCTCTCCTAGCACCACCCTCTGTCCACGACCTTGGAGAAATGAGAAGAGTCATTGAAGGGCCACCTCATAAATTCCTACATCGGCGAGTATTATTTGTGAAGTATTCTGGCATCGATTTGGATAGGACTGTAGCCAAAATAATGTCACTTTATTGCTCTGATCTTGCACTGAGGCAGCTATCATGAACAACTTTCAAAGACATAATGAAAAGTCTGCTTTTTCTTCCAACAGGCAGAACAAATGTTTCACATGTTGTTCTAGTTACTTTTTAAAAACTGCATTTCAGCAGCTAAAATTCTGTAAACCAACAGAGGTACCTGTGTTCCATTTTATCCAGGTTAGTACAATGATCTGGAGGAGCTTGGAACCAAATCAAAGTAGATTAGGAATGCCAGCCTCCAGGTGGGACCTGGGTGTCTATCTCCTGGTGCTACAGCTCATCTCCAGATAACAGAAATCAGTTTTCCTGGAGAAAATGGATGCTTTGGAAGGTGGACTGTTGGCCTTGTATACCATTGATGTCCCTGTCCTCTCTAGGCTCAATCCCAAATCTTGAGTTTCTCAACCTGAATCTTACAACCCTACCCCCCAAATCCCCTACTGGTTGCCTGGGAGGACCTGGCAACCCTAAAATAGATTATCTCTTTTCTTTATATATTCTAAGGTTTGATTGCTGCTTGTAGGTAGGTGTATATGTATGTGTGGATGTGACAGCAAATAGGTACAGAAGAATCACTGTCTCTATTGGCTCAACCTTGCTTGTCTGCCCCATCTGTGAACCAGAACAGTGAGTACTCATTGCTGTGTCGCCTGACTACTACCTTTAAAAAAAAAAAAAAAAGCACAGTAAACAGCATATCCCCAACAGGGTTTCCCAAACCTCACATAATTCACTCCTCTTCAGAGGATTCAGCCACCATATTTGTTTGCCTGTTGCCAAGGCAACAGGGATATTGCAAGACCTTTGGAAGCTCTGCAGGACATATATGGCTTGCCACACTATTTTTAAAGAGGCCTGGATAAGTTTCTCTGGTTCCTGGGCAGTGGGGGGGGGGGGGGGCAGCAGAGGTGATGGCCAAGGAGAGTGTGGTGTTTCTGCTCTGCTCACAACTGACCTACTTGAAGTATTCTATAGCTGTCTTGGAAACCTATTACTCAGGCCCAAGGCGCACTGTTGTGGTTTGTCTGGTTTTACTGTTTGTCACAAGAAGATATATCTATGGCACATACATTTGTCTAACTAAAGATTATTTTCAGAATGTCAAATGTATTTCTCTAAACAAATAACTACCTCACCTTTTTTTTGCTTGATAAAGTCCTTCTTCATAAGTTTGTACCCACGTTATGTCATCTCCCCATCCTAAAGTACAAATAAAATTGAATTGTTACCATTCTGCCATCTTCTATATTCATACTGGATTAAACCTACAGTGCAATCTATCAAATTTTCCTTCAGGTGGGTAGAAATTTATCAGTTTGTAAATGATCCAGTCTGCCATTAAGGATCACTTCTTACTTAATAGGATGGGTCCAAACAACAGATAGTGCTCTTTGTTCACACAATTAATCTTTGGTATTCTCCTTCTTGTGTAACCAGAAGAGAACTTCTACTTCTGCAACACAGGCCTAGATCCAACCCTATGTTTTGTGCATGTAGACTGTTTATTAATAAAGTATGTAGAACTTGCACATTTTAAAAATGCTTCTTTCCACACAATGTGTAGCACTATCCATCATATTAGAGTGTAGAAGGGGTGATATCCTAAGAGTCTAGATACTATATATTTCCCCAAGCCACAAACAGACTCTATGTATTTATTTTATTTACTTCAGTTATATCCAAACTTTCTCCCTAAATGGGGACCTGAAGGAGCTTACAGCATTCTCCTCGTCTCCTCACAACACCTGTTGGGAGACAGGGATATGTGGCAGTCTGTGATGTCACTGATGTTGCCAATCTCACTGTCACTTCTGAGGAAAATTTGGAAGTGATGATGGGTAGCTCTAAGAATCACCATAACTCTATGGTCTTGCATGCCATAGTGGGAAGCCTGGAAACCTATCCGTGAGGTAGATTAGGCTGAGTGTGTGTGAATGGCCCAAGGTCACCCAGCAAGCTTTCATGGCAGAATGAGTCTTTGAACCAAGATCTCCCAGAGCCTAGTCTGACATAATAATCATTACTCCACACTGGCTTGCCACAATGTCCATCTTCCAACTTGTCTTCCCAGTTCAGAAATCCAAAACACTTTTTCTCCATAATAAACAGGGTAGCAGCAAAATGATGGAAGCTGAAGGGATATATGCTCTGGTTGTTTTCTAGGATTTTGGGGTGGTATTCCCTCCATGCTCAAAATCAGACCCACTGGCTAGAAGTGGGGGGGGGGGGAGAGGAGAACCATTGGGGGGGAGCAATCATTTTCTGTATAAAGAACAGCCTGATGCTTCACATGTTTACTGAGAAGTCCTACAGATTTCATTGAGGTGGCCTTACATCCATGTACATGTGATCACATTACATGTGATTACATCCATGTACATAAGATCACAGTCTTACAGTCCAATCCTATGCCTGTTTACACAGGAGTAAGTATTAATGTGTTCTTTGGGGCACTCCCTGACAAGCATGCCTAGGATTGCAGCTGCAGTCCATGAACTACTACCCATCACCCTACACTGTTTGCTACATAAACCAGAATTACGAGTTAAAGACATGGTAGCTAGAAAAAGATGTTCCTATAGCCAGTTGTGAAAGTATCTGGAACTGAGAAGGAATAAATGCATGGTCACTTTATATTTTATAGCCTATTTCAAATAGAGCAAAGATCTGTTGTTGCTGCTGATTACGTTCACCATAAAATGAATAACTGCATTCACAAAAAGGCAGCTTTGTATCTGTGCTGCTTTTCAGTCTTCTCGCCACTGTTAACCAATGTTTAGTGAACGCCTTTATGGTCTGCTAGAGTACTTTGGAGTTAATAGAATCAAACCTCTTGATAATGTCTGTGGAACTCTTTTTTCTTTTTGGATTGCCATTGCAAAATTGGAGGACACAGCAATGAGCAGGAAGGATAACCCCAATGCCGAATGCATCTTCTCTCTTTTTCTGGGGAATTCCTAATAATAAAAGACATTAAGAGAAACATATTGTTTTGATACTAGAAACAAAGGATTGATTTCATTTATAACAGCTTCCTGAAGTTAAACACATACTTCACTTGGAAGAATAAACAGAATTGTTGTTAGTGTTTTACAGTGAATTAATTTCTGCATTAAACCAACATTTCTCAAGGGTTTTTTTTTAAAAAAAAATCCTGCAGCTCTGAGTCTAAAAAGGTTCCCCAACCTATCACTAATTGTTATATAATAAATATTGTCCATAATCCCTTTGATGGAAAAGGATCAGCACTGATCAACTGTACTTTCAGATAGCTACTGGGATTCCAGATAGCTACTAGAATCCAGAGAAACATTTACCCAATAGCTGCCTTTCCAGAAGATGCCTCCAAAACCCTCATGCTATATTTTGGACTATTAAAAATAGCCATAGAAATTAGGTATGAGACCTTTACAAAGGGGAAACAAAGGGGCAATAACAAGCACAAGTGCCGTTGCTTTTCAAAATCAGTGTCTGCAATCACTTGGTGTACAGGTGGTATTTTCAAAATGTGCTCTTGTAAATTTATTTATTCATTCCAATTATGTATCACCTATTCCCTACAATGTAAGACTCTAGGCAATGTATAACTGTTAAAAACAGAATTAAAAGCAAAAACTGAAAATCGGCTACGTTATCTCAGATGGCGTCAGACATTCCTTTGTTACCCTGCTCTGGTCTGCGTCGCTGTCTCGCAGGCAGGTAAGGAGTGGGCCAAAGCAAGGATGGGAAAAGGAAAAAGAGGGAGAGAGTGATGGAACAGTTGGTGTCCTCAACCAAAAGCCTGGCAGAACACCTCTGCCTTACAGGCTCTGCAGCATTGCATTAAGTCCCACAAGGCCCTGGTAGCATTAGGCAGAGAGCTCTTCAGGCATGAAGAATCACACAAGAGTTCTTTTTGGATTGCAATTGCAATGGAGAACCATACAAGAGTTCTTCAGGCATGACTAGTGTTTAACCATGTAGTAACTGGGACTCAAGTAAGCATCCCAGCAGTTGCATTTCCCCACCAGTAAAAAAAAGTAGCATTGGCCACACAGGGAAAAGTTTCAGTCTCTAATCTTTATGAACTCATTTTCTAAGGGGGAAAAAACCCCAAAATTTGCAAAGGGAAATTTTATTAGCAACAAAATAATAAACTAGTAAACTAATAACGGCCACTGTTTGTGTCCTTGCACAAGGACATCAGATCCTCAGAGCTTCTGAAGTTTTATTTCTATCCTCCTTAGTTTTATTACACATAAAATGTAAAAAAAGGACTTCCAGTGTTCAAAATGCTTGATATATATGCAGTCCTTCCATAAATATTAAAAAGAAAGTGAGTACTATTATTCCATATATCAGGTGGTTGGGTGAATGAAGCTACAGCTTGCCTAAGGCTAGAAGAGAAGATTGGATTTATACCCCACCCTTTACTACCCAAGGGAGTCTCAGAGTGGCTTACAAACTCCTTCCCTTCCCCTCCCCACAACAGACAAGGTCATCCAGCAGGTACAAGTGGAGGAGTGGGGAATCAAACCCGGTTCTCCCAGACTAGAGTCCACACACTTAACCACTACACCAGACTGGTTACCTAGTTAATTGATGGCAGAGGAGAGGCTAGAACTGGCGACCTTCTGTAGCACAATGTATTCTCTTAGTGACAACACAAGACCAGATCTTCACTTCTAACTAGAGGTTCAAGTACTAGGCTACAATAAGTTACAGAAAACACACTGGACCTTCTGGTTAAAAAAAAAAATTAAATGAATTTTGCCTTCCATTTCCCCAATCCATTTCCTGTTAAATAACAAAGAAATTATTACAAATGTCATACACACACACATATTTCATATATATATATATATATATATATATATATATATATATATTCTGTTTTTGAGAGCATAGCTGAGTATGACATTGTCATCACTCCATAAACATCATGACTCTCAGTTGTGCTTTTTCTTGTTGAATTCTCTCAAAATACATTTTCCAAAAGGGTCTTAATAAGCTACAGTTGTTACAAATGTTGTGGCTTCTTCTTTTATCTTGAAATTCTAAAGCTTGAAATGTCCTTAATTTTGTTTTGTGAACACCAGTCTGAGACTATACATCTCATTTCCCATTTTCCCCACTTAAAAAAAAAAATCAAATAGCTGGTACTGTAACATCTTGGGGAGTTGCCATTGACATTATTGATGAGTTTTAATTAAGCAAGTGGCTCTTTTTTGCCTCTGCCAAGAAATCTCTCCAAGGAACTGGGGAAGTTTACTCGAAATCCTTTGCATAGTAGATCATTATGTAGATCATTAAACCAGCTACCTGATAAGAATTTAATCATAATAACTTCTAGAGCACCCTTATAGATAAATAACTGAACAAAATTTTCCTAAGAAATATTCTCAGCTATTAATGTGGCTTCAAAAACCCATTATGCCCAACAGTTCAAACATTTGTTGAAGAAATAAAGTCTCTGAACCATTAACCCTTACCCTCACATTTACAAATGCTTAGTATGCTAGAAAAGTGGCAGTGGTTTTTTTCCAGAGTCTGTCTACCTTTATAGAAGTCACAATAGCTACTGGGAGAAACCTTTGGCCTTTTCTTAGACAAATGCAAATCCACTGACAGCAGATACGGTTTTATATAATCTATTTCGAATGCTATGCTTACATCTAAGAGGTTGCTTTAATACATTCTTCACAGATTGTTGATAAGCTGTATCTCACCCCACCCCCCATATTATTTATTTTGGTTAAAAGAACTTTCAAGAGAAACCATTAAACCTTGATTTTGCTCACCTTAGCTGTTCAGTTGTGCCAGTGGAAGTTTCTTGTCAGGGAAGTGAATATTTTAAAGTAGGTGTGATTTATACACACAAGAACACCTGACTTAGCCAGGCAGTTTATCTACAGCAACAATAAAAGGGATAGAAATACTTACTCCTGTCCCATCGTGTCCCTCCCTCCCTCCCTCCCTCATCTTGCAGATCTACTCCTGTGAGTTCTCATTCTGGCATGTTGAATGAATACTCAGATTTCTCTCCCATCTTTGCATGTATCAGGTGTCATTATACTGGAACCGAAAAAAGTGGTGTTTTGTGTACATCGGTGACTTTTCCTCCCAAATGGTTCATGCCTGGCTCAAGTTCAGTGAAATAAGAAACCAGCAATGAAAGTTGGAACTGTAGGTGCTATTGTTCCCAATGAATGGCTGAGTTCAGTGGGACTCTGAGATTAGGTATGAAGCTAATAGGAAGATACAAGAGTTACTTTGTGCAGAAGAATGTAATTAAGAAATGAAGGTAAAAAAATATTGAACCCAACAAGGAATAAAAGTTCTAAAATTTCAAAGAATAATCAAGCTAAAACACATCATTGGTTTGAATAATTTCCCCCCAAATATAGTTCTTTTTCACTTGCTTTTCTTGGTTTCAAGGTATTGTTGTTACTGTTGAATACTCTCCTCCTTGTCTTTGCCCTTTTATTTACATTTAATGCAATGGAGGTTGAGTATGTTGTATGGCACCTAAAAGGAACTGAGCACAATTATGGGCTGGTCCCCTTCCTGGTCTTGGTGCCAAATCTTCTCAGGGAGATTTGTCTGTCTCCCCCTATCACTGTTTTCTGCCAGTGGGTGATGATTCTTTTGTTTTGTTTTGACATACCCCCAATAACTGTTATTAAATCTTCTTCCTGGTTTTGGCGTCGTGTGTTTGTGTGTCTATATGTTTTTGTTATTTTACATGTTGTTTTAATGTTCACTGCCCTGGGGACCCTACTTGGGCGAAAAGATGACAGAAATCTAAACAGTCAACCAGCTGGAAGCAGCTTGATTTCACTGCTCAGCTGTTTTAGTAGATTTCGTGAGGAGAAAAAAGCAGGAATTTAAGCCCCTGTTTTTGGCTCCCCACAAACCTTCACGAACTTGTGGCTGGGCTGCAATTCTTGAACTTCAGTTCATGAACCACGAACCAGCAAAAATTCATCACAAACAAAGACTCATGAGCCTGTTTGTGCCCATCCCTAGCTAGGTTAGATAGACAGGAGTTTACAAAGTGGGATAGTTAAGAAAGAGAGATTTTACTGAGAGAAAGGTAAGAGTTAGGCTTATTGTTATGTCTTTTATACATTTTCCAGTACTGGGCTGCAGGCTGAGAGAAGCAACTGAACATTCTGAACTCTGTGTATGATTCTTAAAGTTTGTTTTTATTCATTTTATTTTATATACATTGCATCCTCAACAGTTCTTCTTCTAAAATTAATGGTTTCAGGGGTAATACACTAGTCAATCTTTGTTCCCAGAAGGGACATTAGATTAATGCACATCTAGAATGATCCTGGTGGCAGCAAAGTTGGTTGGTATATAGGAAGGTAACCCCCCCCCCCAAAAAAAACAAAACAAAAAACAGATCTCACCACAGGGTCAAGAGATCTGAGAAGTCCTAAGTGGGAAAGGGAGTTGTTACCCAAACTGGACCCAGAGAAGGGGAAATTAGCTTTAAAAAGGATTCCAGAAAGGAATAATGCAGGACCCTGATCTGTGTATACCAGGGTGGATCTCAGTAGGGGTACCCCACAATAAAATTATGAAGAAAGAAAGTGAGACAGTGACTGTAAACACAAACAAATAGTTTTATTGTATACAAAATAAAAGAATAAAAATGTAAAGAACCTACACCAAGCATCTGAGAACTAAGTCCCTAAGTAATCACACACACACACACACACACACACACACACACCCAACAGGAGGCTGCACTTGATAAAAAGGAAAAGGGAGGAAATTGGGAAGTTTTAGGAAAGGGACATACAACCTGAAATCCTGGGCTTGAGGTATGGAGAGAAGCCTGCTGTGCAGTTACAGGGATGTCTAGGTAGTAGTGGGAAACCTAGCCCACTTTTCACTGACCTGGGGTCTTTTTATGGGGAAGAGTCCCATAGCTGGACATGGGAACTCACTTTCCCCAGAACATGACTGGTCCAAGATAAAAAGTTTGATTAACTGATTGGCTTTGATTGGCTGGTTTAAAAGTCAACTCCTGTCAAACTTTGGTGAGGAATATCCCAGGGAAATACCTTTATTAGGTTATTGTGAGCCAAATCTTCATGGGCACAAAGAGGCTAAGTGAGGTAACATGATTAACGTTAACATTTGAATTAGGCTGAAGTGAGCCATATCTGCATGAGCACAAAACTTCTGGTGAGATAGTTCCTGAAACAGGATGGAGCATAAATTAATGATTTGAGGGCCCTTTTTGAGTGAGTTAAAAAAAACGAAAAGGAGGAACTGGGCATTGATTAATATAATAGCAACTTCCTTGGGCTGGGCAGCCATCCCTGGGATATTCCAGTGTTGAAAAGTCTTTTGTTATTGAGAATGAAGTGAAGTCTTATTGTTACTGAGAACCCTGAGCTGGGGGAGTTTGTGATGCCAGGACACTGTACCTCTTTCCTTCGCCTTTACCCAGGTGCCTTTATGAGACTCTCCAGGTTTCAGGTCCCTTGGCACTTAGGCCTATTAAAACAACTAAGTCCAAAGTAAGATGGGACCTCACTAATCAAGAGGGTCTCAGCTGGAGGAAGGGGCTGGGTCCTTACAGAGTATAAATTTGAAGTGATATAAAAATGGGATACAAATATAGGAAGAAATGAGGGAAGGCCTACACAAGCTACATAAGAGACTGACCTCTGGCTAGAATGAGAAATTATTCAAAGAACAGCCAAATTTGCAACAGCCAATGAAAATAAGTATCTGCCCAATAAGTGCCACCTATGCAGCAGTCAGGACACTAAACTGATAAGCAGTAACACAGCTTCATTTGGGAACTAATAAACTGGATAGGAAGGAGAAAATATAAACCTAGCTATCTTTTATCGGAGAGAGATAGAGATATAGACTGATCTTAAAGAAAAGCCTAAGAATATAATTCTGCAGACAAACAAGGAAAGACAGTACAGTCTTGTCTAGCTAGTGCTTGGTGCCCCCTGAAGGATCTTCTTTCCTCTTATTTGTACCCAGGACATTGCTGTATTCCAACAACAAGAACTTTCAGCTTTGTTCTTGGTCTAGGTAATGAAGGTCACAACTGGCTGCAAATATCTGCCTTCAGTTAGCTTAACTTCTATGATGCTGTCATTCCATAGAAATTCATTGTTTTGGACAGGAGCTGATACTGACTTCCCCAAATGCTATAAATACCATTTATCTAGAAATGTAACTGTGAGGAATTTCACACAGCCAATATGTTCCATTTCAGGAACTCTTCAGTAACGGTTTCTGTCAGGATTTCACACAGAACCGTATTAGTACTGGTTCCCTAACGAAACATATTGGCCCTTTCACACAGAAACGTGCCTCTCCCATTGGGAAGCGTTCCTGAGCTGGTTTACCTGGAAACCTCCTCCCAAGCATTCTTCAATTCCTGTACTGGTCCTGAAGCTCTACAGGCTGCTGTGTGAAATGCTCCTGTGACTATACAACCTTTTCATCTAATACATTTTGGAACAGCAAAATAAGGTAATTTGAAGATTTTCTCTCTCCCCTCCCCCCTTTCTCTGTGTGTGTATTGTTGATAAAATACAGGGTTTGCTTGCATTTCCCCACAGCAAACTAGTGCTCAAATGAAGGTTTATTTAAATAGCAAATATCCTGCTAACAATAGAAATTCTGTTGCAGAGTTTCAAGGATTCCAATATGTAAATAAATTCATTACTTATGCAAGCAGTGCCATCTGCTGGTACAGCAATGTTATGCACATCTACAAGAATTAATTACAACTGTATTTGTTATTGATGCGACGGGCATGGAGTTAAGCAAGCTCCAGAGGGCAGTGGAGGACAGGAGGGCCTGGGATGATGCTGTCCATGGGGTTGCGAAGAGTTGGACTTGACTCTGCAACTGAACAACCAGAAGTGTTCACAGCGGCCTCCTAAGACTATCTGTGATCCTCAGCATGCAAAATGACATCCTGACTACTTAAAAATCATTTCTGAAATGCAGCTTGGAGAAAATGAACTTGAGGCAGGGAATCAAGTTGGGAAAATCCCAGTTGGTGGTGACTGTTTTGGGGCTTTTTCAGTTTAAGTGCCAGCATAAAGTCAGGAAGTCTCTGGTCTCCGGTGCTTCCAGCATTCATTCATGCAATCTGAAGTCACTCAAAGAAAGAAACTCTACTGATACTCCGCTTGAACTGTAGTGATGCTCTTCTTAAAGCTGAAATTCTAGTAGAGCCTCAAACATAATTTCTGTTTATTACTCAGAGTTACGGTTGAGTTGACAATAAACACAGCAGATGAATGATTTGGGGAGGGGCCACAGCTGATTGGTAGAGCTCATGCTTTGCTTGAAGGAGGCCCCAGGTATCTTCATGTAAAGCATCTCAGGTAGTTGCAGATGTTGGGAAAGACTGTCCTTTGCCTAAAACGCTGGAGAGCTGCTGTTCATCAAAGTCAGCAATATTGAGCTTGATTGATTAATGGTCTGAGTTGGTATAAGGCAACTTCAGATCGCGATTGCCTGGCTGTTGTACTGGCATGGGAAGTTCTAGGTCTGATGACAAACAATCGTCAGTGGAGATCAGCTCAGCCCATCAAGGATGATTTCAGAGTTGTTGGTGAACCGAAATAGTCTCTGTCTTACCACGTCATCACTGCAGAAACCGTTTCAAGACAAGAGGTGTTGCTCTTGCGGCTCATTTTAAATTTTGCACCCAATTAATCCCAACACAGAAAACAAACTATGCCAACATCCCCCTAACCAAACTTTTCATTTCAGTGATTTGATCAGGTTTACTTCACTGTGCTGTATTCATTACCTGTTTGCCCAGAGTATCCATGTTGCACAGGATACAATCATACATGATAATGCTATTATTATACAGAGGACTTTTTTTTTTCATTTTCTTCTTTTTGGGATATCAGTTATCATGTGTCACCATAACATAAACAGTGTTTCTAGAATCAGCTGTGATAATAATAGTTTGTGTCATCTGGTACCCTGTTTATCCCCCAAGTTATTCACTTTGTCTCATTTTATTTGCTCCAGGACTTTGTCTCTTGAATGTCTGTTGCATCCCAGGCCTCCCCATACAAAATCTTCTGGTGTAGCTGGTCCTGTATAACACCAGACTGTTGTTGTTCCCCTACAATTTCCTCTTGGTACATTCAGCAGCAAATCCTATGGCAACCATTGTCCATCTTAGCAGCAAGATGCCCTGTGTGCAAAGGAAGGGAGCAGAGAAAGTAGAACCCTTTAACCCTAATGGCACACTATAGTTTCCCCAGATCCATCCCTGGGTTGATCTGGAAGAAGTGATCTGGGATTTCCATGCTTTCCAGGCATGCAGGGGTTCAATTCAGATCAGGACTATGACATGAAAGGAGAGGACACTCAAGCCTCACACCATTTCCCCAGCTTGGAATGCCCCTATGGAGATGCTATTTGCCCTGCTGGGAAACCCATCTGTACATGCTTAATTTCTTCAGTAGGACAAACAGCAGCTCCCTGGGTCCGTTTCAGGTGAAAAAAATGATGCAGGGCAAAAGCATAAGCCTTTCTCCCCATACACCACAGTCATGATCTGAACTGGGCCCATGTGTGGCTGTGACCATATCTGTCAACCTGACCCAGAGATGGAGTTTAAAAAGCCCCAAAGATCCCCTTGCCCCCCCAAACACTATCCAAACTGAACCCAAATATCAGATGAAGACAAATCACATGACATGTCCAACTCCATGGCCCCCAGAATCTTCTCACCCTAATCTCTGATGGTTAAACCCTAATTGGCTGAAAAGCTGCATTTATATGTATGTCATCTGTATGAATCCCATGTGCTTTAATTGGGGTGTGTGTGTGTGTGTCATTTTTAAGGCTGAATACAAACCATGCACAGTTTGTGTTTTTCACTTGTTGTCTATGAAGCCACTTCTAAAACATCAAAACCCAAATGGACTCTGATCTGTTTCTGGACCACAGGATCCTCGAATTTGGCAACATACAAATAAATACAACAAATGTATTTTTCTCAGGGATGTTTCAGAGTATTGACTATCCATAACCTCAGGGATACTCATCAAGGCTTCTTTGTAAATGTTCTTGTACTTGAAAGAATGTCATTAAAGTGAGTTAAATAAATGACAAGCTCTCATAAAAATGGAAACATTACAAATGTGGGAATGTAGATTCTACGAGTGGAGCACAACTGTACGTTATATAAGAATAAAGTAATTTGCAGGTCATGGTGGAAAAGCCAAACCAGATTTGAAGGTCAAGAGGCAGGAAAGGAGTATGTGCCAGGAAGCCACTGAGTGCCCCCAATGAAATACACTGACTACCACAAGAAATGAAAAGCAGCTTAATTTCCTTGAGTTTAAAATGTCCCAGTAAAGACTTCACAAGCGAGAGTGCTCTCCAGAAACAGATTGGAATACTTTGTGGCCATGATGAAATGAGCCAGCCAGGCATCTGCTGGAGGACTCTGTTTGCTGCAGTGTTTAGGGTGCTTTTCCTGTATTGATATTGTTGTTCCTCTGCTTTAAGAAGATTGTGTGAAAGAAGATAACCACGGAGGGGAAAAAAATAAAAGAGATGGGGGGAGGGGGCTTGTTGTGGTCATCTTTTAGGGCCTTTTCTTCAACAGTCACCTTTCTTGAAACATAAACTCTCTAATCCTTTTACTTTTGGAGATATATGGGAACATGCTTGCTTACTACATCTTGTACATTGCTTGACCAAAAGCATTTTGTGAGTAAGAACTGAAGGGATTTTTTCCCCCCCGATTGAAAATTTAGATATTAATATTTAGGGGGATTGCCCAATCAGTCTGCATACCCATTGTATTAACTTGGTTACATATTTTATATTATTATATGCTTCCTGTGTGTAACTCTGCCATACAATAAATAAAATATAAATAATAATTCTGATTCAAACAATGAATTATCGGCATACACCAGCAATCAGCTTAACTGTGTGTCAATCAGCTCACCTCACCCAATGAGAGATTTGATGGGTAGACATTACTGCTTCTATGTAATCCTGTTTCACTTGTCACCAGTCTTATTCTGACTTTCTCTTACCTCTTCATCCTGTCCTTCAAACTGTATGGATGATCTTTGCTAGCTGCTGTATTACTGGAAGGAATGTTTTCATTAGTTTCTTGTTTGGTAAAATATGTGGCTGAAGGTTGTTTTTTCCCCTTTCAACCTCCATATCTAGTCTCCCACCTTTCCTCTATCTGGTCATTATCAAATAGTGAGGTTATTTGGTGTGATTATCATGCTGGCCTTATGCTTTGATTATCCCAACTTTGAACCTAGTGATAATAAAACAGAAGCTCTGGTTCAATAGCATTTTAAGGAATGGCTTATCTGCTTAGTACTTGGAATCTCAGTCCCCTAGAATAGCTTAATACAGCTGAAAACCAGGTCTTAACCATTCTTTATTTAAGCTTCCTCAGGCTTCAGTATGTCTTCCACCATCTCTGAAAGACATCCACCCTTTTCAGAGATATTTTCTGCACTCTTTTTTGTGTGCATCAGTGCCAAAGCTGCCATTTTGATTTTTAAAAAGTGTCTATAGTTATAATTGACTGCTAGGAATTTTTAAATCAAGACCCTTGTATTTTCTGTAACTAGCCATCATTTCTGGCTGAGTAGGTGGTTGGTGCCCCTGGTAGTTTTTAGATATGCAAGACACGGAAAGGTCACAGGAAGGGTTCTGTTAACATTTTGGCTGAGGACAGACTGGCAATCTGGAGTGGGAGAGCTCCGCTTGTGAAGTGGGGGAAGGGAGCCCGTTCAAACAGCCACAGCTGTTCCCTAGCTCCCTTCTGTACTTACCCGCTTCCATGCCACTTCCCTGCTGCTTCAGAAGGACACCAGGAGAAAGTGGTGTCCAGGGGCCGTCTGCCGCTTGTTTCCCGCTTCCTGGCAATGTGAACCGGAAGAAGGCGGGATTCAAGCGGAGGCGGCAGTGCGAATGTGCCGTTGCGGCAGTGTGCACATGAGCACTCATGCGCCCATGCACCCATTGGCAAAATGGCCCTGCCACAAGCTGTGGAGGCTGGCCCTCCTGGGGCTGCTCCACAGCAGTCTGAATGCTCCGGTCTGGTATGCTAACGCAGGAGTCTGGCCAGTGTGAACGGCCAGCCCTGGAGCTGTTTTCCCCCGCAACTTTCAGCCCCACTTTCCTCCCGCAGCAGATTGCCAGTCTGTCATAGGCAACAGTTTCCAAAGATGAACTTATTTATGAGAATCTGCTGAGCTTCTTTTGATGTCTTGATATATCCCGAGGAAGCAAGATGTTGAGTTTGGTTCCAGGTTTCAAGGCATTTTTGTATGCTTAGCATTATAGAAGTCATATCTTCATACATGTTTTGTGGAGACAGGAGTAACAGAATAATAAAACAATGAATAATATATTTTCTTTTCAGATTATTTCAGATTATGATCTTTTCAGATTATTACTTATGTCCTATAAGTGAGAAAAAGTACTTTAGTAGCTATCTCACGGAACATGATAGCTTTGCATATGAGTAACAGTGTATATTTTAATTACTCGTGGATAGCTAAAAACTAGGCAAGTGTTGTTTTATATTCTGACTTTTCAAGGATTCTCAGACAGGAAGGGCATACTCTTGACTGAAACATCTCATTGTACCATGGACTTTAAATAACTGTTTTCTGTTCTGTAATGTTTCCAGCAAAAGCTTTCTATTGGCTGTGTAGCATTAAAAAACTGAAACAGTAAAAGCCACTTTACATCTGATGCTGAACCTTTTGGACTGAAGCTCCAGATGTGAAATTTAGCCTAACTAGCAGCCACGGCAGAGGAATCAGTGTGACAGCACAAAATGAAGGGCAAGTGGTTCTGTCTTTGCCCCCATCCTGTTTCCCAAATAAAAAAGCTGTCTGGGCTATTTCAAGTCAGGGGAGGGCAGAGATAGAGACACCACCAATGTCCTGGGGTCTAGGAGGCTTCAGTTTAAATGGCCATTCTGCCATGGAGCTTGTTGGGTGGCTTTGGACCAATCACATATACTCAGCCTAATCTACTTCATGGAGTTGTTGTGAAGATAAATAGGAAAGAGTATATGCTATCTTGAGTTCCGTGGAGGAAGGGTGGGATAAAAATACACTAAGCAAACAAATATAATCAACATCAATGAAACTAATTCAGCTATTTTTGTGGGTCCGGTAGTGTGCAATAGGACAGCAGAATCAAACAAAGTATGCAGCTTTGCCATAGCTCCAATGAAAGATTTAAATAGACTACTTTAAGCAGATTGTTTTTGCCACATAGCATCAAACTGGGGGACTAGTTTAATCAATTACACAGAATGTGTTAGGTTGTTCTCTCTCTGTCAGATGACCCTTTTTGTCTTAATCTGTTCTTCTTTATCTTGGCAGCACAACATACAGAAAGAACCTTCCGGTTAATTGCCATCTTTTTTGTTCCACAGAATATCGGCACGTTAATAAGGCAAGTAGTTTCAACCACACGATTGCAGGAAATATATCACAGATGTTTCTGTTGGAGGAAGTCAGATTTGTAAATGTGCTTTCAGAACTGCAGGATCACAAAAAAAAAAGAAAAAAAGAAAAAAGAAAGGAAATGGGAGTGAAAAGCAGACTGGATTGTGAGCTATCCTGTCTCATTAATGCTGATCACAAAGGTTTAGAAACCAAAGCATTAAAAAAACAACAACTAAGATTTGGCACAACATGCTAAGTAAGTGCTAAAACAAGTAGGAGAACAAGGCATACCGAACTAGCTCTCTCTTGAACTGGGTACAGAAGACTTGGAAAATGTTTCTCATGTGTGCTGGAAATCTAGCCAAAGCTTCAGATATTTTTGCATTAACCTCTATCATTGAAAATAAGCTAAATTTCTTGAAACCTCCGTACCTACAGCTGTGTTGAGAATCAACTTGCAGGATACACCTGTTCAGCTGCAGTTCAAACCAATGTAATTTCCTAGCCTGAAATGAATGGGTTCCATCTGCTAGTCAAACATTTCCCCCAGATCTTAAGTAAAGGCATTATAGAACAAGGAATGATCTTCTGGCATATGCAAGAAATACCGGGAAAAGGCATTTATGATCTGTCTGGAGATTTAGTTTGCTTAGTGTTGTTTCTGCAAAAAATGTATTTATTGTTTCTTTACCACATTTCTTTGAATTTGTCTTTTATTTCTTCTGTATCATTTAATCTAATATAAGAAAGAAAACTTTATCAGTGTGTTTGGAATGTCTGCGATGATTACTATGTTGAGTCATTCTATCTGAACCAGCCTTATAGAATTAATTTTGCAAGCATAGCCTTTCTACAGTCTAATCTCTAGTATCCTACAAAAAAAGTATAAAACGTTTTAAAAATTACAAATGCAATAAAAAGCAATGATGGTTTGCCCCCGAAATCACCACAGTTTTGCAAGCAACTCTGTGAAACAACTCTTTCTGATGCTGCAGTTTGTTCGATGATGGGTGATTTTAACATGAGGTTTTATTTAGCAATTCTGCAGTGTGTTAGGGGTGTGCATTCAACTTTCTGAAAACCCGAAAAAACCCGAAAAAAACCATTTTGGGTTTTTTCGGGTTTTCGGGATACTGGAAAGGCTCTGATGAGACTCCCCAGTATCCCGAAAATAAAAAACCTGAAAAATCCGGCTTTTTGGCAAACTGAAAATGGCAGCCGCGGGGGAGGGGGGGGAGTTAACTGCAAAGGGAAGCCCATCACTTACTCTTTCGTTTTCCGGCATTGTGTACCCTCTTTCCCGCCTCTTGCTCATGGTCCCAGGAGGGGGCCGGGGGGGGGGGGGGAAGGACCATGGATGGCCAATTACTGCAATGCATTTGCAAATGCATTGCATCAGGGCAGCTTGCCTTGCAAAGTTTCCAAGTACTGTGGAACTCCTAGGCTCTAGGCAGCTTGCACTGGCAGTCAATAGGATTTTGGTATCCGCTCTCTGGCCAATCACAGAAGGTTGTTTTTGTTTGAAAACCTCTGTGTATGCCCAGAGAGCATAAAAGCAGACCTGCACCCCTGTCCCTGCTGTTCCTGAACGGTTGGTGCTGCTGCTGTACTGGTCAGAGTTGAGAGAGTTTGGCTTGGAGAGTGTGGCTGGCTGCTGCCCCTGCTCTCTCACCACTGTTAAATAAGCTTTAAAAAAAGGTTGTAGGTTTATTTTCCAATAATATCTTGAAATAAATCTCAGTATAGGGCTTTAGTTTTGGTTTGACCTGAGTGAGTCCTGTTGGGTCAAACTTTGGGCACTGACTGGCATGGTGGCCCTGTTTCTGGGGGGCAGATTGCACAGGTTCTGCTGCTGCTAGCCTGGCAAACATGCCCCTCTCACCACCTCACTTACTTTCTTGGAGAGATTTTTCAGGAGACACTGTGTGCTGCCTGCCTGCATTTTTCCCCATAGGAAACAATGGAGAATGGGGCAACCTCTTTGGATGCCCCTAGAATTGGACACCCTGGTCCAATCTTTTCAAAACTTTGGGGGTCCTTTGGGGAGAGGCTTGAGCAGCTACAGTCCAAATTTGGAGCCTATACCTCAAACCCCCTCCCCCCAGCCCCCTGGAAACTTTTCAGACTTTTTTGCCATTGATTACAATGGCCCCATAGGGTATAATGGACCCGAATTTTTCGGGAATCCCGAAAATTTTCAGATATCTACCCTATACCGGTATAAATATTTGGGTTTTTTCAGGAATACCAAAAAATTCAGGTTTAATATACCCGAATCCGGAAAAAAACCCAATTTTTTTTTTGCACACCCTTAGTGTGAATTGGATCCTTCCTGGCCTCTCTTCCTGCTGGAGGGCTGCCTACAAAGAGTCCAAGCAAGATTCTGCAGTAACAGCAAAGAACAAGAGAGCTCAATCTCTATGCTCTGTATCTGGGTCTCTGGCAGGGTCCGCAACACCTTTACTTTGGGGATTCCCACCAATGGCCCTTGAACCAATGCTTTTCTTGTTGCCATGAAGATGTGTTTACACTGTCTGCTGGGACTGCTTCATTAGGATCTAATCTGACAAGGCACTAAGCATCATTAGTCTTTGCCAACTGTAGCACAGATTATAGAGGGGCTGGTATAAAGTTAACAAAAAGTGGTGGTTGGAGGAGGAAAGTAAAGGAAAATTGGAATGTTCTGGGCCATGTGGATCTTATAGCTTCTTGGTACTGGGTGGAATTGCTCTGTTGACTGGAATTGCTCTGATTGACTGTCTCTGTCTCAGTATCTAGGGTGAGACTGGCAGCACAAAACTCTGTGATTGGTAACTTCAGCAGTTTTGCTATGGGCTCCAGGGAAATTGCTGTACCCTCTTGGTAGTGTTTTTGAGCCAGTATCCCCAAATAAAAACACAAGACACCAGTATGTGGGTTAGGGTTGCCAGGCAGTGGCTGGCACCTGGTGAGAGATGGGGGTGGGTGGCAACATGGGGGCACTGGAGCTGTGCACAATGTGATGTAAGTTCTGGAAAGACAAGAAGTGATATCACATCACTCTAGGAATTGCCAGAAACTGTATAGTAAAACCATGGAGTTTCCAGTGACTCCTGGAGTGATGTGATATCACATTCAAGTTTTCCCTGGAAGTGATGACATGTCATCTGTGACACCACCAGTAGGATGAGCAGGTTGCCAGCATGAGATGCTCTACCCTAGCAGGAGATCTGGCAACTAGGGTTGCCAGGTCTGGGTTGGAAAATACCTGGAGATTTTGGGTGTGGATCCAGGAGAGGGTGGGGGGAGGGGAGGGGAGGGGCCTCAGCATGATACAGTGCCATAGAGTCCACCCTTCAAAGTAGCCATTTTCTCCAGGGGAGCTGATCTCTGTCAGCTGGAGATCAGTTGTAAAAGCGGGAGATCTCCAGGCCCCAACTGGAAACTGGCAACCCTACTGGCAGATTATACCCCTGATGTGCATTAAACAGTTTATTAATGGCTGACTACATCACTTAAGCATTCCTGAATTAGTGTGAGTTGGTGATAACAAGGAGCCTAATGTAGCAACCATGATTCTGGGCACGTCCACTTTGGCTCCAAACTTAGCCAGCATAACTGGTGGCTTTGTTTATCCTCACCTCCATGCAAAACAGTGCTGAAAGGATTAACAGGCCTCGTCCTCCACATGCTGCTTCACCATTGAAGGGCTCAGTTGATGTTAATCAATCACCGAAGACATTCCTTCCCAAGTCCACCAGGGTACTGGAGCCAGTGATGGGTACAGGCTTGGCAACTCCAGCTTGGGAAATTCATAGAGATTTTGAGGTGTAATTTGAGGGTGGGTTTTGGGAGAGGAGGGAGCTCAAAGGGTGTGTGATACCATACAATCCACCTTCCAAAGCCGCTATTTCCTCCTGGGAAACTGATCTCCGTATTCTGGAGATCAGTTGTAGTTCTGGGATAAATCCAAGGTCCACCTGGTGGTTGGCAATCCTGCTTGGGAACAGCCCTATCCTTAGATGGTTCAGGGCGCTTGCCAATTATCTCTACCTATACTCTAGCAACTTGCTGTATTCTTGCCATAACTAGTTATAGCCTAACCAATTGAAAGACCAGGCCTGTTTAGAGAATACCACCATGCCTCAGGACACTGGCCAGCTAAGACCAAAAGATCAACTAACAGCAGAGGAGAGTTACCGTTTATCATAATGCTGTATAACAATTTGCTATTTGTCTTTATGATTTCATTGTCTGTGTCATATTTGTCTTTATGCACTGTTTTGTTTTCTTTCTTTTATTAGCTTCTGATTTGTCATGTGCCTAGTGAAACATTTATATTCACTTTAGCACCATTATTGATTCTCTGTGTGTTCCTTATTGATCACTGGGGTAATTAAGACATAGATTTTCAGTGATGCTTTGTCTTAAGTCTGTGATGGCATTATTTTAAAGCATTACAGTACAGCCTTTTGAGTCTTAGGGTGTTAAAGGGCAGTTATGGCAAACATAATATATTCTTTGGCCAGCACAATGCAACTATTTACAATTTATATATTATAGTTTCTTTTTTAAAAAAAATCACATATTTATACCCTACCTTTCTCCTTTAGAAGTAACACACAATGTGGTTAACATATAGAAAGGAATCAAATGAAATACAATTAATCCACGTGAGATCCAATAGCATCAGACAATAATTAAAAATGAGAAAACCAGAAGCTGATAGAAACCACTAATAAAAATATCAAGCAGCAGCATCAAAAAGCCATAAATACTTCAAACAGGAAAATAAACAAAAGCTTAATAACACAACATGGCCTCCAAAATAAGTAAGAAGGTAGGGAATACCTTGGCCAATGAGCACAGCCCCATAGAAATCTTCCAGTATTCTGGGACCTTCATTCCAGTAAGAACCAGAACTGATACCAGATGATACACTGGTTCCAACTACATGACTGAATGACTTTTGCAGTGACTTAACTAATATTTTTGGGGTCCCCTCAAAAATAAATGTGGTAACCATAATAATCACAACTGTCCTGTGGAACAGATTAGATTAAAAAACCAAGGTTTATTCATGGCTACACACACTGGGCTTTATTTTATATATCTAATCTATCACGTTCCTCTTCAGGGTGGTGTACACTTTGTCCTCACAGAAGCCATCTGAGGTAGGTTAGGCAGAATGACCAGCCTAAGGTCAGCCGGTCTGTTTCATGGTTTAGTGGGGATTTGAACCCTGATTGCCCACACTGTAATCATTACATTGTACTGGATCTTATTTAATGGTATGAGTGTCCACATGTTCATCTGCCTTGTCTCTTTGGGCACCTCCTTATGCCTTTCAGGAAGTTCTAACATTATTTTGCTTTAGTTATGATTCTCTTCTTAGTGGTTTGGCCTGGGTAAAAACTCATATTGTCCAATAGTACATACTGCCCTGTACTGCAAAGCCAGCTTCTACATACAAACTCTGATGGACTGTGTGTGTTCTTGTACTTGACTCTTTTAATGATCAACTGATGTCTCATGGAAAACATTTAAAAATTGTTAGAAAATGTACGCCCGTCTGGATCACATTTTATTCATTTTCCATTTTCTTTTTATTGCCACAAATAGCTCCTTAAAGACAGGATGTTTGGTGCTGGGAAGCCAGTTGTATGATTCTTCATCTCTTTGTTCTTGATGCTGTCCACAGCGTTTAACGGTGCTATTAAAAATGCACTCCTTGTACAGTAACACCAGTAAACACAGAAACATAGAGCTGGAAGGAACCTCAAGGGTCATCTAGTCCAACCGCCTGTGCAATGCAAGACATTCACAGCTACCTAGATTAAGCTGGTACCATTAGACAGATTTCTCGCATGCTAATTGAACATAGATTATATATTTTTAAAAAAAGACAAGACCAACTTCCAAGCTGCAAAAATCAATACCTTGTGAGGATGAAAGTTTTCATCCAGCCGTTTTCATCACAACATGTTGAATACTGGGGCACTATTAACTCATGGTTGTTTCCCCGTTTACAGCACCCCAGGCAGGAACAGGTTTATTCTGGGTGTACCTGCTATGGAACAAAAATATAGATATTTGTTTCATTTTTGTGAACAAAATGAACATACTTGAATTAGCCCCACCCATTCCAAACAGGGCACTGTATGTTCCTGCGGTAACTCCACAGGCATAACTTCTGTAAATTGGTTACAAACTCAAGTCAACTTGTATGAAGTTGCACTTCCAAATCAAATTTCTTTTACTTCACTTGATGTGATTTGGTGTATATGCTTCATCAGTATCATTTTGGTTTAGAGATAATTTGTCCTGTTAAAATGGTCCACAGTTACCATTGCTTAGGTGTTCTGCAACTCAGTAGAAGAAGTAATACTAATGGCCCTAGTCCACAGTAACACTCAGCTGCACCCAGTTTTATATTGTTTCTGATTAAAAGCTTGCTGAAGTGTTTCAGAAATAGTTCCATGCTAAAGGCTGGCATAGCAGGAAGGCCTTGCTTTTTCAGAGGCAGTTAGCCTTTTGAGTTGTTAAAACATATCAAAATATTTTATCATGAAATAGAATCAGTTTGGTGTTGTGGTTAGGAGCACAGTTCCTAATCTCGGAGAACTGGGTTTGATTCCTCATTCCTCCACATGCAGCTACTGCTGTGACCTTGGGTCAGTCACAAGTTTTTCTCAGAGCTGTTCTCTCAAGAGCAGTCCTCAAAAGAGCTATCTCAGCCCCACCTACCTTACAGGGTGTCTGTTGTGGGGAGGGGAAAGGAAAGAAGATTGTAAGCCGCTCTGAGACTCTGAGTGAAGGGCAATGTATAAATCTAATCTCTTCTCTTAATATAATATGAACCAACTATGCTACAAACAAGAAGCTGCAGCTGAAAAGGTAGTTTCCTTACAACAAGGCCAGCTATCTTCAGTAACTCATTTCAGACATGTATGCAGTAGAGAAAACATGAAGCCAGATGGCTGCTGATAAGACCTGGCTATAGGACAGCTGCTGTAACTGAAAACTACTCTGAAGTATAATAGTAAGGGGAGGATAAGCTTTCTATAGTGTATGGAGGTTAAATGAAGATCTGACTAGGACTGTAATTCGTGTGTGTGTGTTGTGAAGGGTTTTTTTAATGCTGCCTCCCTCCCTCCCTCCCTCCCTCTGATGAAGGCTAGTGGTGGATCACACTGGCCTCACAAAAGAGCAACTATAAATTATTCACAGTGGGAAAACAGAAGGGGTAACTGAATCTCTTCTTCATTTGTATTTAAGGATTCCAGAACAAAAGAAGAGAGGGCACTCGTAGCTGAAACATGCCTTTGACAAAGAAGAAGAATGGGCACTCTTCCTTTGTTGAAGTACCAGGTGTGGCACCCAGAGATCATAACAGCACCATAGTTCCAGAAGATAATTCAATAGACCATAAATACAGTTATAGAAAGATGCATTGGCTGAGTTCAGACTGGCAGTTTGGCCCAATATAGGCCCACTTTGCAAGCGGATTAAGAAAGCCCGTTCACACAGCCACAGCTGCCTGGCGTTGCCATGCTACGCTCACCCAGTCCTGAAGCACTTTCATCCCGCTTTAAAAAGGTACCTGGTGAAACCGGTGTCAAACCATCTGGGTGCATGTTCATCCCACTTCCTGGCACTGTGGATGCAAATAAGCCACACATCAAGCGGTGCCGGTAATGTGAACCCACTGATTTGGCTGCTGCACCCATGCGCCTATGTGCAGGTTGGCAAAATGGACCAAAGCCACACACCACTGCACTGCTGCTGCCGCCGTCACCAGGGGCCGTCCCACAGTGCAAACACTCCATTCCACCTCCTCCCCGGTATGGTTCTGCATCAGTCTACACAGTGCGAATGGAAAGGCCCTTGACAACTCGGCCCGGGTCTTTTTGCACTGCTTCCCTTGCGCTTCATTTTGCCAGTCCGTCCTCAGCCATTGTGTTTTGTACCAGATGTCTAATGAGTCTTTATAGCTCATTCATAGATAGAGATCAACCCAAGGGTTACACATATTATCAACACCATTTCACTTTTACGGTGACTGGAATAAAGCCCACATGAAAAACCCCCACAGAAAAATCCTACAGTCATTAATGTTCACAGGGAACAAAGACCACATGGGGAAAAAGCCCATACACCAAAAAGCCCACACAGAAAAAAGCCCACTTGGGGAAATACCATGTAAAGCGCCATAGATATTTATACTTGTGGAAAACCATTCATCTCCATTTATGAGAATGAACAGGTATTACCTATATTTTATATTGTTATTTTAGGATTAAAACATTTCATATTCACATGCGACAGTTTGTGTTGTGATTTTATCAAGTATAAATATATAATAAATTTGCTGTTATTAGTAAAGTACTTCATTACTGTTCAAAAGTGGCCTGTATGAAGAGGGGCTTTAATGCTCTTGAGTGTAAAGGCTTGGAAGGGAAAATACAGGAAATAAAAGTGACCATTTTGTTATCAATGAACTTTATTAAGAAGGGAAAACAATAACAACGGAAATTAAACTCTATATAGAAATATTTTTAAATAAAATTAAATACTTTAAATATATTAATTTACCATTTGTCAACCTTTGAAATGTTGGTAAGAAGTAATTTCTAAAGTAAATACAGAAAGATGTTAAATTAAATTATGTATAGACTTTCTAGTATACACAGCTTTTGAACAACTATATGGCTTAAAATTCTTCAAATAATTAATAATACAGTGTACCACACTGTATTTGTTAAAATACAAGTAAAGGGAAATTGAGCTAGGAAATCAACTTACTGTTTAATAACAAAATAAGTAAATAATAATCCTAAAATAACAGTATAAAATATAGGTAATACCTGTTCATTCTTATAAATGGAGATGAATGGTTATCCACAAGTATAAATATCTATGGTGCCTTACATGGCATTTTCCCATGTGGGCTTCTTTCCATGAGGGCTTTTTTTCCTGTGGCCTTTTTTTCATAGAACTCACTTATACACCCTTTTAAAATCCATCACTTCCAAAAACCATTGAACCCTGCTTTATTCTTCTAGACATCTTTCACAGTAACTATTTAAAATTCTTTGATAATGAGGAACTCAGTGTTGATATTTTAATACTCATACACAAAGAGAAGAGATTTTAATTCTGTAATAAATTCATTTTCAGGACAGCTTTCTTTGAACATACACCAGGTAATGATTAGAATAATTTTTAAAATAAATCCATGCCAAGGTAGTTATTAGATTTTTTAAAATCATATAATCTTTAAAAGAATACAGACTATAACCACATGGAAATTTTAAATAGCTGTATGATGGCGCTCCTGGGAAATCTTCATGGTAGCCTAGCATCTGCCAAAATTAAATTTTTCTGGCTTTCCTCTGGAGGGTATGAGCACATATTTGCAGCTGGCTTCATAAAAATGGGTGATATCAGAGGTAATTAGTCACAAATGAAATATCCAGGGCCTGTGGAAATGCTTGAGTAGCAAGTTTACATTAATGCATAATACAAATGATCTGCAGAGGCATAAATAGCTTGGTTGCAAACAACTGTGATCTTGTCACATGAGCACACGAAGCTGCCTTATACTGAACCAGTCCCGTGGTCCATCAAAGTCAGTACTGTATACTCAGATTGGCGGTGGCTCTCCAGAGTCTCAGGCTGAGGTCTTTCACATCACCTCCTACCTGATCCTTTCAACTGGAGATGCCGGAGATTGAACCTGGGACCTTCTGCATGTCAAGCAGAGGTTCTGCCAGTGAGCCACAGCCCCTCATATATCTTCAACTGGGTAGTCGTATAGTTTCTTACATAGTAGTTAACTGCAAATCAAATTCTGATCTCTCTCTCTGTCTCTCTCCCTTTCCTGTTCTCCTGTCTCTCCCTTTCCCTATCTCCATCTCCCTATCTCCATCCTACAAAGAGCCCAGAATGCTCACATAGTTCTCTCCTCATTTTTTCTTCATGATATCCTCTGATGTACATTAGAGAGATCAACTAATGAGTTTCATGGCTGAGATGGGATTTGAACTTGGATCTTGGTTTGGCATTCTAAACACTACAGTATTTTTGCTCTAGGCAACTCAAGCAAGCAAGCCAAACCAAAGCTACAGAGAAGGGCAAAGAAGTGTATCAGTTGATCCACTGAGTGACAGATAGTCACTAGGCTGGAAGAATTTATTTCCTCAATTAGGCTCTGAAATGTGCAGACTGGGGCCAAAGGGGGCACTCGTCACAAATATTTTTTTATCAGCATCTAAAAAGGTCTCTTTTCTAGGTCCCCTCCACCCGGAAAATGCTTGAAAAGGGGTTCAAAGTCCATTCAGGAAGCATTGCCATCATTTAAAACTGGTATCATTTGCCTGCAGCATCGAGTGAAATCTGATCTTGCTGTGCATTATGTTTACTGTATGACTGCCAATTGGCTAGGATTACCCATGTGATTGATCCAGGAAGCAGCACTCTTGCTCTGGATTGTTTTTGTTTTTGCCCTCAGTAATATTAGCATGTAGTGAGAACTCATTTGCTATTGTGATATCATTCCATTGATTAAACCATCCCTCAATGACTGGAATTATCTGTGTGATCAGTCGTGAGGAAATGTGCAGTAATTAGGGGGTTAATGGTACCAAAGCTGCACAACAGGGGATACAATGGCAGTGAACAGAAAAGGTGCCCATTTTCACAAGAAGTTTGGGGACAATATTTCTCTCTTTCAACAACATTTTCAGTCCAGACACTGAAATGGGAGAGCAGTCAGAGCAGCCCTAAACAAACCTGCCTACTGAGTTTTCCAGAAGAACATGTTATTAGGACACAACTTCATACCATCCAGTACTGATCAGCATCCTGTCTCTAGTTATGCCATTGCCAGATGCTGGATCTTTTCAGCTTGGAAAAGTGCTTATAACCAGATGATACTTTCTGTTAAGTACATCAGTCAATAGGTTTATTGTATTAAGCCATTGGCCATTACAATATATTTCTGTTAAGTATGGTTAGTCTTTATTTAATAAGTAGCTATAATGAGCTGCATAATAATAGCAGCTCTGTATATGGATACCTCAGTATGACAGGGCAGTTGTTTCCACAGAGTCACCAAATGTCACAAAATGTTTCCACAGAGTCACCAAAAGGTAGTTTCACACACCACTGTTTTCTAAAAGGCTTCATAAAGAGCCGAGCCTATTGTACAAGTTTCAGCTGCTGGCACTTGCTCAACAGCTGAAATTTAGTTTGCATATTCTGCAAATCAACCTGGCTAGTAAATGGAGGCCATGAGGTATCATATCAAACACAGAGACAACTAAGGCTGGTTTGAGCCCGATACCCTTAGATGTTTGGGATGACAAAAATAATTGTTTCAGTTATATTTGTGAGTTGGTTCTTAGATAGCAGTGATCTATGCCTTAGTCAAATTTGGGCTAGACTGTTGCAAATGCACTCAACTTGAGGCTCCCCTGGAGTGCAGAATGCTGCAGCCAGACTGCTTGTTGGGGCCAACTATTGGGAGCATGTGACCTCCATATTACAGCAATTGTACTGGCTACTGATCCACTCATGAGCCTAATTCAAGGTGTTAGTTTTGACCTTTAAGGCCTTATGTAGCATGGGACTGGAGAATCAGAAGGACCATCAGGGAAAGGCCCTCCTGACTGTCCCATCAACCAAAGAAACTTGTTTGGTGGGTACAGGAGAGGGCCTTTTCAGTGGCAGCCCCACAATTATGGAACAACCTCCCCAGGGAGGTGCGACTGGCCCACTTAATTTCGATCTTGAGGAAGTAGTTGAAGATAGTTTTATTTAGTACTGGGTTTTATTTAGGACTGGATTTGGTTAACAGTCCTGAGTTGTGATTTTAAGTTTTTTAAATAAAGGTTTATCTTATTTAAATAAATTTAAATAAATAAATAAACTAGATATAATTTTGTGTGGTTTGACCGGGGTCGGGGAGAGTCCATGTTTGTCGGTCCAGTATTTTTGCATTTTTGCTGAGGTAAATGCATTAAGAGTGCAGACAGTCTTCTACTACACACATTAGATATTTCTGGGGAACTGCCACTGTTAACAGCAGAATACAGGCTGAACCTAATGGAGAGAGCTTGTCATATGTCCTGTTGGATCCAATATATTCAGCCAAAAGTTTTGTGTGATTTCACATGCCTAGCACATAGAGGGAAAACATCTCCTTTCAGTCATATTCTCTCTTGCTTAAACCTGCCTTTAGTCAGATAGTTAGCTGAACTTTGTTAGATGGTTCTTTTACACTGGCACTTCATAAAAGAGTTGGATAAATCTCCATATATTAAGCAAAGTTTCCATGTCCAGCTCCATTTGCAGAACTTTTCCCCTATAAAACATGCAGGCTAACAGTACTGAATTTCCCCTCTATTGGAATGTGGTTTATAGCAGTCCCCAAGACTTTGCTAAATTTGTAGAGATTCAGGCCTTGAATATTATCTTTTTGATGCACTAAGCAGTGTTATCTGTAGTGGTGTGAACCACCCCCCTGGTATTTTTTGGGTTTGGGCATATTGAACCTGAAAAATATTGGTATTTCCTGATATTCCCAAATCCCAATACTGGTTTTTTGGGAGTTCAATGGGCCTGAGAAGAAAAAAAATGAGAGGATCAGCTGGGGTGGTGGGAGGCGATCCTGGCCGATCCTGGGCTGGCTCCTCTTTGCAGTTTTTTTAAACTGAACTGCAAAGAGTAGCCAGCCTCAGCCAAGGGTTCTCCCCACAGGCTCTGCTGGGTAGCCTGGTTTAAACTGGACTGCCCAACAGAGCCACCCCCATCCTCCATTGTTTCCAATTTTAAGGATTTTTCAGGGTGGCCATATTTGGATAGCTGAATAAATACTGGGCTCTATGTCCAGCTGAAAAAAATATCCATAAAATACCAATAAGGTATTTTTCAGGGTTTTTTTGGCTCCGTATAGGCCAAGTACACACCCCTAGTTATGAGCTGTCAGTGATTGCCTTATTGGAGAAGCTGGAAACGCCTACATTGTGAGTCTAAATGCTTGTCTTTCAGATCCTGGATATATGGAAATCCATAGAGCCAAATCTATCCTATAGATTATATCTTTACAAGCAAAAATAAGGGAGAAATACTGGATTAAGGTGTTTGATGGGCAAGCCTATAACAATCAGTGACCTCCTGAGCAGGTCTATTGAAAATCCTACTCAAGTCCGTTCAGTGGGAATTACTCCTAGGAAAGCTTTCTTAGGATTGCCCTGTACAAGGCTCTTTTTGTAGAAAAAGCCCAGCAGGAATTCATTAGCATAATAGGCCACACCAAACAGCAGAAACTCATTCGTATATTAGGCCACACCCCTGACAGCACAGAAAGAGAGAGAGAGAGAGGGAAAGAGGGAAAGAAAGAGAGAAGGAAAGGAGGGAAGAAAGAAAGGCTAAACTACACTTGATGGTGGTGTGGAGGAGATGTATAAATTTGGATCCTAGTGTTGCCAGCCTCTAAGTGGTGGCTGGAGATGTCCTGGGATTCCAACTGATCTCCAGGCTACAGAGATCAGTTTACCTGGAGAAAATGGCCACTTTGGAAAGTGGACTCTATGGCACTATACTCCGTTGAAGGCCCTCTCCTCCCCAAATCACACCCTCCTCAGTCTCCACCCCAAAATCTCCAGTTATTTCCCAACCCAGAGTTGGCAACCCTATTGGATTCCCAGACAAAAAACTAAAAAAGTAGCTCTGGGCAAAAAAGTATTTAAAAGGGTGGGGATGGGGACTGGGGGCCATGGAATGCTTCCTCTAAGCTGTGGAGTTTTGTGACCAAAAATTCTACTCTGTGAACTACTGGCATTAAAGTTGTGAGTGAGCGATTTGGCTACTGCATAAATTAGTTTGCTCTGGAGCCATCCTTCCTGAGCTATGACAAAAATTGTGCGGGGTGCTTTCCCACCGGCGGGGAGGGGTGTGGGGCCCTCGGACACCAGCCGGAATGCCGTTCCAGTGCGTTCTGGCCCAAAAATACCCCTGGCCCTGTATATCCACTTTCCACACAGTATTCATTAGGACCCTAGCTGAGCAAGGAAAAGGTAGCTGTATGCCCCACCATCTTAACTTATCATTTTAATAACATTCTGCAATTACTGCTGCCTTTCCAGGCAAACTCAGTCAATTTTATTCTGTTCTTCTTTTAGCTGACTGCTGCAATGAAACTACCATGAAGGTAGCAAGATTTTGTGCCCGGGCCAGCTCAGTCAGGCAGATGATTACAATCTCTTTGAAGAAAACTTAAATATATTTTTAAAAATTTATTTACTTGGCACATATTCACATTAAATGTTTAGGTATATACAGCTGTGTAATCAATTTATGTGCTACCTCAAATTCTAGCCTTGGATCGTAATAATAAACTTGAAACTTGAATAACATCCTTCTATTTTTTTAAAAAGTTACATGCCCACTGTAAGTAGAAAATGTGTGATACATCAATTGATGTTGTGGTTGGAGTGTAGTGTAGAGACCAGTGTGGTGTTGTGGTTGCACTAAGATCTGGGAGAGCCAGGTTTGAACCCCCACTCTGCGAGGGATGCTTGCTCGGTGACTTTGGGCCAGTCACAGACTCACTGACTTCGGTGGAAAGGAAACAGTTTCAAGCAAGGGCCAATCACAGACTCTCAGCCTCACTTAACACAAGGGATAGTTTCAAGGATAAAATGGAGGAGAGGAGAATGCTGCAAGCTGTTCTAGATGCCAACTGGGTAAAAAGGCAGGGTATAAAGAAAGTAAATTAAAAAGTAGGTAAAGTTGCAAATATTGTATTTGATTTTACATATCTAATTGGTATTCATCAGGGAGACAGCAAACTGATTGCCTCCCTTAGATATTCAAGTTCTGCTTCTTTTTTCTAGCTCCCTTCTGTGTGCTTCCTTCTGTTGAGTAACATCTGTTTCTTTCTGTCTAGTGTACTGTTATGCTGCCCTTCCTCTGAGGAGCTCTGAGAGCCATGCATGGTTCCTCTTTCCCCCTTTACTAAGTACAGCTTTCAGAACGAAAGACTAGTGGAAAGGAACAACAGGAGTGGCAACAGCTAATGTTCCTCCAGTGAATGAGGAATAGTCTTGCCACTTGAACGAAACCAGTGCACCACAACATGTGGCTAGCAGCTGCCAGTGCACATGGATCTGATCTTACAGGAGTGATTGTGTTATGTACGGTGAATTTACTTTCCATGGAAAGAAGTTAATTTATTTTGTGAATACATATGTTGGGCAGCACTCCAACCCATGCCACATTTAAACCCAAGTCCATATATTTATTTAGATTTAAAATACCTATATCCTGCTCTTCCAAAAGGCTCAGGGCAGCTAACAACAAGACATAAAATGACATGCAAGAATAAAACTAAGAGCTAAATGCTCAACCTAATATACAACTGTAAAATAACATCAGATTTAAATCAGTTGGACTTCAGTGAAATATATATCAGTTTAAATTTGCATCCTGCAGGTTAATTGGGTTATATGTTAAGCTGGATTTGGGCATCTTCTGTTCATACGTATACTGGGAAAGGGATAATTTCTGCTAATGTGGTGCCATCATAAATGTTTGTGGTGGTGGCCCCGCATGAGTTTGCCAGGATCATTTTATAGCACGGCAACTTATTTACAAAGAAAGTGACTATATCATGTTCATTTCTAGCATGTGGACTAGCAACTACACAATTGTTGTCTCTGGAAGTGTTAGTCTGCATATCTCAATTTGATTGCAACCTGTGAACTTGGGACAATTGGCTCTATGAGGAAGATCCTGTGAAATGTCCTTCTACAGTGCTAATGGATGAATGTTTTGCAGTGAAAGCCCTAAGAATGCTTTCCTGGAAGTAAGCCCCATTGAATAACTTGTTTAGGATTATGCTGTTATGCTGCCCTTCCTCTGAGGAAGGATATGGGTTTAGAAGAATTTCAGAAATAATTATCATGGCTATAGATTCTTTTCTGGGAGAAAACCCATTTATGTCCTTGATCTCTCAAAATGCAGCTGTGTATTGAAAGGAAGGGTAGTTGGTCAGAGTGCTAGGGGAGTGCCCCCCCCCCCCCCGGTTTGGGTATGTTGGACCCGAAAAATATATGTCTTTCTGATATTCCAAAATTCACCAAATACCAGTGTGGTATTTTGATTTGAGAGAGAGGGGTTTTTTTGGGGGGGAGGCTGGATTTCCATTTTTTGGGTCCACTATTCCCTCTGGGGAATGGGTGGGGGTGTTCTTTTTTAGAGGTACAGTTGTTTTCAAAGGTTTCTGGATGGCCAGAGGAGTTGTTTTCAGAGGTACAGGCACCAATATTGCAGTGGACCTGCTGATGCCTGTCCTTTAAGTAACTCCCAAGTTTCAAGTTGATTGGACAAAGGGGTCCAATTTTATGACCCCCTGAACAGGGTGCCCCCGCCATTCTCCATTATTTCCTATGGAGGGGAAAGCAATAACAACAAGAAGACCCCTGCAAGCTGCTTCTAAGGCAAAAAGCCATGCCTGCAAGTAGCAATCACTGAGAACAAACAGCAAGTCCAAGCAAACTATTGTAGAGCTCAGTAATCCCAGAAGAACCACAAGCCAATGTGCCAAGCCAAACAATCAAAATCAGAAAATATCTGCAATGAAAACTGAAAGGAGAGGCATTTTTTTCAAGTCCAGCAGAACCAGTTGCAATGTACAAAATGCCCAGCAAAACCCACTGTGGCAGTGCAAGAAAAAAGGACTAAGGTCAAACCAGACAGTCTCTGCAGTACAAACGGAAGGGGGGCATTTTCCCAAGCCCAGCACAGCCAGTTGCAATCTACAGAATGCCCAACAGAACCCAGTAACACTGTGGCAGTGCATTTTTAACAGGACTGATGTCAAGACTCAAAGCACAGAATCACAGTAAAACCAAGCAAGGTGGAGGATTTTGCAAGCCCAGCACAATTAGTTGCAATGTACAGAATGTCCAGCAGAACCCAAGCCACTGTGGCAGTGCAAGTTTCACAGGACGGATGTCAAGACTCAAAGCACATTGGTTGGTTCTGCTTGCTTGGCCATTGCCAGGATCCTTGCCTAAAAAATGGTACCAGAAAATCTGGGAACAATTCCTGATGGGTAGGATTATGCATGATCTGTTCTGGGGGGGGGGGGGATTTACATATGGTAGTCCCTTTATGTGAATATGACAAAATATGGAAACCAGTCTTAGAATTTCTATGTGTTAAGGATGTAATTCCCCCAATGCAACACAGTTTAGATGGCTGGTCATTGTGATTTTTGGTTCTGTAACAGATTGGTAATCGTGGCTTTAGTATTGTAATTTTATTTTAAACTTAAATAAAAGGATTTAATTTATTTTTTTAAAGACTCAAAGCACAGAATCTCAACAAATCCAAGCTGGGGGGGGGGGGGGAGGAATATGCAAGCTCTGTGCAAGAAAATGGGAAGGAAACATAAAGGAATGCTGGAAAAGGGGGGGGGAAGCCTTCTTGAAACTGACAAGACTTATTTGAAATTGACAAAAGCCGGGAGAAACTGATAGAAACCCCCATAAACAAAAACAAAGCAGGAGAAAAAAGCAAAGCAAAGCAAAAACAGTCCCTGGGAGCCTGAAAATGCTAACTCCCAATCTTTCTGGCAATTCCTGAATATTTCTGGGATTTTTGGCGACCATTTTTTTGTTTTCCAAAAAATCCTGGATATATTTGGGATGTTGAATATACCCTAAAATACCAATAAGGTATTTTTGGGGTATATTTTGGGCTTGGGTATATCTAAATCTCTCCTTCTATAACTATTTCTGTAATTACTGGAACTAGCAGGCCTTCTTGAAGACCAGTGTAAATTGACTCCTTATAGTTCTCTGGGTTTTCTCCTTGGAAAATCTTAAAGCATACTATTGATGGATAAAAACCTGATCTCTGCCATACTGTCCGGCTTGCTTGGAAGAAAAGAAAGAAACTGTAAAGTAAAAACTTTTATAAGATGTAAACAAGCAAAATAAATAAAGACCACACGTAAATGGCACAAACACCAATATCCAAAAGTATATATCAGTTATCGCAACAATATATCCCATCAACACTCCAAAAATATAATCAGTGGCTAAGTAATAACAATGCCTTGTGTAGTATGTGATAGTAATAAAAACACCACTTAAATACACATTTAAAGGTTGCATTCTTCTGTTTTTGGTTCTGCCTGCTTGGCATTGGGGTGTGCATTTGGATCTTCCTGAGCCAAAAATATACCCAAAAGATACCTTATTGGTATTTTGGGGTCTATTTCAGCATCCCAAAATTATTTGGGATTTTATGGGAAAACCAATTTCCCCCAAAGCCTTGGATATTTGGGGGGGACTAGGAAGATTGGGGAAAACAGCTGAGAGGCAAGGCTCCCTGCCTCTCAGCTGTTTCCACCTACTTCTTCTGCAGTCCCTTTAAACCAGCCTCATCTAAAGGGACTGCAGAAAATCAGGGAAAACAGCTGAGAGGGGAGAGACTGCTCCCCAGGTCTTAGCTGTTTCCCCCCATTTTCTTTTGCAGTCCCTTAAAACCAGGGAGCAATGTCATCTTTATCATAGAGGTTAGGGGAAATTCCTAGAGCATCACTAAGTGATATCATATTTCACTGACTTTATACTAAAACCATAAATTAGTTTTATACCAGTACAATTATAAGATTTCTCTTAGGGTCCCAAGGACTTATGTTACTTGTTTGTTGCCTTAGTTGTTTGGTTAATTGCTTATGTTGTTGAATTTCAAAATTTCTTTAATTCACTTTGGGTTCTTTTAGGGACCCAAAGAAATACCTAAATAAAAAAATAAAATAAATCTGGTTTGGCTAACCAAAATCAGGCTTCTCATGCTGCTATCAACATTAAAAAAAAAAGTTAGGTTTTAAAAGGACAAGGCTTTTTCTTTAAAGCTGCTAATAATAGCAGGAAGAGCTTGGTTTCAATTATGAGCTGAGCAGGGCATGATGGGTAAATTATCTCGTTGCATCCAAATCACACAGCTGTGTATGTAGTTTACTTTATCCAGGCTGGTAAAGGTCCATGATCTTCTTCACATCTGTTTTGGACTTGAGAATTCTTTGTTAGTGATTCCCACAATGACACCTCCAGGTTTATTTTATTTTTTAAAGGAGCAAAGGAAGGGAAGAGCTAAAAAATTATCCTCAAACAAAGGCCATGTAATACTTTTGATTAAAACCAACCAAAACAACACATTGCAGTCTGCAAGCTTTCAACATCTCTGGAACAACTCATCAAGCTGGAATTTAAAGGGTGTGTGTGTTAATCTTTAGACCCTGTTGAATTTATAGCCCTTTTGTTCAGCCTGGAATAGTTATTGACCATTCCCCACCAAACAGATCCAAAGCAGTTTAGTGTAGTGGTTAGGAGCATGGACTCTAACTTGGGAGAACTGGGGCTGAGGACAGACTGGCAATCTGGAGCGGAATGAATGCGGAGGCAACTGCTGCGGGGGAAAAACTCCCCGGGCTGGCCATTCACACTGGCCAGTGTATTGCGCAAGGATGCTGTTACGGAGCGTTCAGATTGCTGCAGAGTGGCCCGGCCTCCGCAGTTTGTGATAGGGCTGTTTCGGCAATTTGCGCATGTGCGCATGCGCGCACATGCGCACATGCGCAAACTGGCAAAACACTGCGTTCGCACTGCCACCTCCGCTTGCCTCCCGCCTTCTTCCATTTCACACTGCCTGGAAGTGGGAGGCATGCGGAAGACGGCCCCTGAACACCGGTTTCTCCCGGTGTCCCGGTAAAGCGAAAGGAAAACGTCTTCAAGACGCATAAGTACGGAAGGGAGCCGAGGAACAGCTGTGCATGTCTGGACCGGCTCCCTTTCCCCGTTTCCCATGCGGACCTCTCCCGGGGCAGATTGCCAGTCTGTCCTCAGCCTGGGTTTGATTCCCCACTCCTTCATATTCAGCTGCTGGGTGGCCTTGAGTCAGTCACAAGTACTCTCAGAGCTGTTCTCTCAAGGGCAGTTTTCAAAAGAGCTCTCTCAGCCCCACCTACCTCTCAGGGTGTCTGTTGTGGTGAGGGGAAGGGAAAGAGATTGTAAACCACTCTGAGACTTCTTTGGGTAGTGAAGGGCGGGGTATAAATCCAGTCTCCTCTTTTTCTCTTCTAAAAATGCAATCAAAATACAATGAAATAAATTAATACTGCAAATGTGCACAAAAACAAGGATAAGCCGTGGTATCTTGGGCCAGTGCCAAATCCAGCTGATCAGGCTGTCCAAGACCACCAGGGATGAACTACAGCCGAAGAACCTAGAGGCCTTTGAGTTTTGCCATTTAGTGTCTGCCCAAGGGCTCATGTCTCTGGCCAAACCCAAAATGTATACCTAAGAGAGGAAGAGGAAACAAAAGCACAGCTGGGATGTCATAGCTGACGGCGGCATTTCTTTCAACCTGCCCTTCCAGTTCTACTGATTTTAGTAGCAGGTCTGGAGTGTTAATGTTGTGATGTACCCATGGCATTCTGGAGTGAAGAAGCCTGGGAGGCAGCACCTTGATGATTCTTTATGTAGTCTATGGACTAAAATAAACCTCTGGGGTTGTTAAGGTAAAGACTGATATGTTTTTCCTCCACTCTTGGCCTTTTCAAGAATCTATGCGTTCAGTTTGGAATCAGAATGTTATTTGATGAACAATGGGCTTTTATGTTTGCACTGGAATGGTTTCCATTGTTACTTCTTCATCCCAGAATGCATACAATTTTCAGAATGCCAGGGGTGCTCTCTGCCTCCAACCACACCCAGGGCTGGCTAATACACTAGGTGAGTCTAAGTTGTGGTGCCCCCCCCAAGGTGAGGCTGCCTTGTGTGACGCCCCCCTGCAGAGCCTCCGAGGGGCCAGTCCCTAAGGTGGCTGGAGGGCAGGGCATGGAACCTGGGGGAATCGGAGCAGGAACAGCCTCCTGGAAGACCACCCACCCAGGGCATAATAGGCGTGAGGGCACAGGCACCCAGCCAGCTTCCCCAAGGCAGAGAGAATGCCCTCCCACCAGGACAGTGCAGTGCAGCATTCTCCACAGGCGGGCTCGCAACAGCCCTGCGAGGCAGGCAGGCAGGCGGGAGGGAAGGGGAACAAATGAGGTGCTTCAGGCCAAGGCTGCCACCGGAGTCCTCTCAGGCGTGCTGTACCCGGCCTACCTCACAGGGACACCGTTGATGGTGCCGAGAAGGAAGTAAAGGGAAAGCAAGCAAGGCCCAGGCGGTGGCGGGGTGACAGCTTCCGGTGGCGGGGTGACAGCTGGCCCTGTGTCACTGGCATCACGAGAAGGAAGTGAAGGGAAAGCAAGCAAGGCCCAGGCGGTGGCGGGGTGACAGCTTCCGGTGGCGGGGTGACAGCTGGCCCTGTGTCACTGGCATCACCTGAGGGGCCAGAGGGGTGCTGTGGTGCGGTGGCCTCCTTCCCTCAATGTGGCAGGGGCAATGGGGGCTTTGCGAGTGCCGCTCACTTGCCACTTCCTCCCTCCAGTTGCCAGGGGCAGGGCCTTGCCTGCTTTGCATAGGGGTGGGGGTCGAGGGCAGCCATGGTCTGCCAGGTGCAGAGTGAGGGGGCGGTGAGTCTTCTTCTGCGCCTCACAGGGGGCGGTTGCCAACTACTATCTCCTTCGCCACTACCAAAACACAAACACACCACTTCCTCTTTGATGCTTTCGACCTCAATGGGCTGGTAGGGGCGGGCCAGTCACTTCTCTTAAAGGGGCAGGAGGGACTTGGATGGGAGGCCAGTTTGGCGCTCACCACCAGGGGGCACCCTAGGCCAAAGTCTAGTTTGCCTAGTGGGTAGGCCAGCCCTGACCACACCTCACACCCTCTGAAGTCATCAGAGCAATTTGCCCAGAATAAAGGAGCTATAAGATCAACATGGCTGGAATGTTCCTTTTTCTTTCCCTCCCTTTTTGGTTTTTAACTTCTGGTTATCATTTTTGGAGGACTTGAAAGCTTGCATGTTGCAGTGTGTTTCTTTGGTTTATGGTAATAAAATTTATTACATGACCTTTGTTTTTGTATTTTACCTTAGACTAGTGAGACTACTTACATCTTTTGATAGTTACACCAATTTCAGTTGGTCTCTCTCTCTCTCCTTTCCCTCCCCCTCTGCTCCTCCCCTTCCCCTCCCCCTCTTTCTCCCTCTCGTGTGTGTGTGTGTGTGTGTGTGTGTGTGTGTTAATTTTAGTAAAGTGCCTACACAGCTTGTTCTTGAAAGCATGCTATAATAGTGTGACAGTCTCAAATTTATCCACTGGAAGAACTTTGCTTGGGATATGCTGACAGCAGTAAGCCAACCTTTCCTATCCACCAACAACTTAAATGTAAGACTACACAGCTTTCAGTAACTAAAAACATATAGTATCAATGCCTTTTTTAGCTTTAAAAAGTGCTATCCACAAAGCTTTGTGTCAGTCACTAGAGGGCACCAGATGTAAGTTGTTTTATGCTAAAAAAAATTTTTTAAATCATCTCAACTCAAACAATGATTTAGGTGGAGGGAAAAAATGTTCCCATAAAATGGCAACTATTTATACCAATTAGTAAGAAATCCAAATAAGATCATGTGATCTATAAAATAACTCTCAAGCAGTTCATTATTTATGACTATGTAATTGCCAGACCTTTTCAACACAAACACATACAAATACACACCCTTAATAAATGGATGGTGTTCTAAAACAGGACAGATAGCTGAACAAAACAGATAATAAGATGTTAGCCTCATATAAATTCTTTTTATTTGCCTGCTCTAGAGACAGATGTTTAACTCTATAAACTTTCCAGGGCAATTAGCTGCTTAAAGGAGGTGGGGGTGGAGAGAGGAGGAATACTGTAAAGATTTGACAAGGTTCTTCAAATGCGTTGCTTATGCAGATATGTTGTTCATTTATACACAGCTGTTGTTACTGTCACTTTCTATAAACCAAGCATATAAATGAGTAGCATTTGCTTAATTTCTAATGGATGACAGGTGCCAATGGTCAGCTTTGCTGGGAAGCGGCCTCCTCTGCCTTAGAAGAATTTTCTCCTGACGTGGGAAATCCTGGAGATTGGGGGACAGTTCCTGGGGAGGGTAGAGTTTGGAAAAGGTCTGCTCCTAGGACCGGCAGCCTAGCACTGGCAACTGGTGTGAGACTGGGGGTGTGGAGACTGGTGAAATGGCATTGTGCAATGCCATGATGACAATTCTGGCTGCATAACCAGAAGTGATGTCACCACATTGTGTGACACCAGGATTTCCCCCAGTGGAGGATGGGGAAAGTTCCTAGAGGATTGTGCAATGTGGTGAGATCACTTTCAGGTTCCTAGTCAGAAATGTTGCATGATACCATTTTTGATCCCCTGCTGCTCCACTGAGCACCAGTGAGAGATGGAGAATGCTGGCATGGGATCTTTCAGTCCTAACAGACATCTGGCAAACCTGCCCTCCAAATCTGCCATTTCCTCCAGTGGAACTGATCTCTGCAGCCTGGAGGTCAGTGGTAACTTCATAGGCTCCAACCTATGCTGTTGTTCGCATTTGCTAACACTAATTCCCACCTCTGCTGCTGTTCACATCAGGCCTGTTTGTAAAGTTGGCAGAGCTTGTCTAGTACAAGCTCTTCCCCATTTCTTTTTGGATGCTTTTGCTGTGGGCACTTTTGTTCTGCCACTTTCCATTACCAATGGCTCCAATCTGTGTGTTTCTTTTATGCTGTTTTATATGCACCTTGCACAAGAATCATGTTGGAAAATGTGTTAATCAAAATCAGAACAATTTGGAGAAAGGAAAGGAAGCTGGTTTAAAAATAGAGATGCACGGGTTCAGCTCACACAAGAACTGGTGAAATCAGAACAATTTTTTTTTAAAATTAAACTGATCAAAATGAGAAAGGCAATAATATCCCTAACCCTGACAGTGATTCAGAGAGGTAGATGTGGTAGAAAATCTTTGCTACAGACAGTACATCTTTATCTAAAATATGATGGTATACATAATTATCTAAAAAATGATAGTTAGCATCCGGCCAGTGAATTAATACTAGTAACGGCTCTGATGCATCAGTTCTTAGTGTTACAGCCAAGTGTCAGTCACACTTTGTGCTATGGTATATTTCTTTAGATTCCAGTCTTAGGCTGCAAGCACATACACTAAATAATCCACTTTCAATGCACTTTCCAACTGGATTTTTACTGTGGCCCATTCTGCATCAAGCATGTGCTCTGTTGTTTTACCAAACCCACTCTGAAACAGAAAAAGATGTGGCTCAAAATCACATTCAAATACCCCAGGCCAACACTACTGACTTCAGAGTCACCCATGGACAGCCATAAAACAGCCATAAATCTATGCAGACAGTACCATGAAACCGAGAGATCAAAAGAAGTGAAACCGGCATGCAGTGTGGAGGCTACCATAAAATTCGACAATCAAAGAAAGTGAAAGTGGCATGCAATGTAGAGGGGAATTTCTGTTCCAATGTGGGTTTGGTAAAACAGCAGAGTGAATACTAGCTGCAGAATAGGCTTGTGTGAACTGGCAAAATCCAATTCGAAAGTGGATTGAGAGTGGATTATTTAGTGTGTGTGATCACTGCCTCTCTGCACTTTTTCTGCACTGAAATGCCCCTGAAAGTAATTTTTTCCCAGGCTAGTTTCTTCCTAGGGGCTACTAATTGAGTTGTTCAGGAACTGGTATTTAGTGTACCAAAGTGAACCATCAAAAATTAGTATTAAATCTGGGATGGGGACTGTCACTTCAGATCATGTGACAGTATAAGCAAAATTAACATGCACCAAATTGACTTTATATTTTTGGTAGCCTCTCAAACCTCTATCCCCTCTCCCCATGTTAGGATTTCATTGTAATAGATACTGTTACAAAAAACAAACAAAAAACTAGATCCCCCCCCCCCCCCGGGCACTTTCACACATGCTGAATAATGCACTTCCAATCCACTTTCAATTCAGTTTACAATCAACGTTCCCTCTAATTTTCCCCCCTACTGTCCAGAGCAGTTCATATCCTGAGCAGAATATAACTGTTGTAATCTTAAAATGGGCAATGGGCAGTGCAAGACCCTGCATGGCTCCAGATTGCTGCTGAGCAGGGCTTCCTGTTTTAATGAGCAGCTGCTCATGTACACAGATTAGAGGGAACACTGTTTGCAACTGGCTTTTACTATGTAAAATGGCAACATCCATTTGCAAATGATCACTAAAGTTCACTGAAAGTGTATTATTCAGCGTGTGGTGAATGTGCCATTTTCAACTTTCATCTCCCACTATTATTTGAAAGTTGAGTCAACATCTGAGGTGTACAGCTGTAGACTTCATTCTATATTCTAATTAACTCTGTACTCAGCTCAGATCTAGCATTTAGATCTTGACACGTCAGAGGTAGGGTTTCAGTTCTATTTGCAACACTGATAAAGATGAGATAGAGCCTAAAAAAAGCTATCATGATACCATAGACCTATTTGTTTCAGAGATATCTGTGGGAAATGCTGCTGTATGAGATTCACAAGGGCTGTGTGTTTAAATCCAGCAACAGGAAGGAGGCCAGGTAGAACCTTGTAAAGCAATCCTGTGATGCATGGTTTAGAATGTGTGATTCACTGCCACAGGAGGTGGCGGCTACAAGTGTGGATGGCTTCAAGAGGGAATTAGATAAACATAGGGAGCAGAGGTCCATCAGTAGCTATTAGCCACATGGTATAGATAAGGGACTCTCAGTCTGGGGCAAGTGATGCACTTTATTCTTGGTACTCTGGGGGTGGGGGCAACAGTGGGATGGCTTCTAGTGTCCTGGCCCTACTGGTGGACCTCCTGATGGTATTTTTGGCCACTGTGTAACAGAGTGTTGGACTGGATGGGTCATTGGCCCGATCCAACATTGGCTTTTCTTATGTTCTTATTCATGTGTACATCCTCCAGATCATAGAGACTCATTTGTAGAATGTCCCATGCACAACTTCAGTAAGTGGGATCACAATGGAAAGAGGGATAGGAAGCATGAGTTGCTACAGCTTGGCTTTGATCCATTAAGCAACCAGTCATTCTTTTGTTTAGCCTGAGGCACCATTTCACATGTTAAATGAACTGTCTTGTGTGTTAGCTATCTTGACAAGTCAGCTTCCAGTGAACACTTATCTGGGTATAATTCTGACTGAGTACATTGGGATTTACATCTGAGCAGATATACCTGGGACCATGCTGGAAGGTAAGAGGGTGGGAATGGAAGAGGATCCTCTTTGGCAATGCGGTGCTGTTTGATTTGCCTGACTTTTATTAGGAACAAAAGACAGCATTCTTATGGAATTAACACACCTTTCCCCTGTAAATTTGTTTGAAACTGCTCATGTTTTGAGCTGGTTACATATGTTTATTTTTTTATTTAAATATTTTTATGCCACCTTTACACCCAATCAGGGTCTCCAAGGCAGTGGCCATAAAAACACTCGAACAATTAAAAAAAAGTTTAAAATTATAAAATAATCCAATAAAAACACATAAACAGCACCAGAACCAGAGAGGAGGGCCAAGAACCATGCCAAATGAAACAAAAAAATCTTCACCAACACATATGAAAGTGTGAATCTGTGCAGCATGGCAAATATTTGTTGTAGATCATGCTATGCTTGTAAGCGGGTTCATGGGAGTACATTTATGTTTCACTTTAAAGACGAAACAGATCCCTGCACACTGGTGGCAAAGTGTGTGAGGGAGGAGCTTAAGTGCTAGGCTAAAATAATGATTGTAGGTGCTAGGCTAAAACACATCTTTTTACCCAGGCTTTAATTAAAGGATTAATGGTCTGCTCTGTTTTCTGGATAGCATTTATGCCGATGATGTCTAACAGCTTATGTTTTTAAGTGCTTGTGTTTTATACTGTGGTTTTTAATTGTAGGCTGCCTCAACCAGGTCCGCTTTAGAAGCGGGGGAAGGGAGGCAGTTCAGACAGCTGCAGCTGTCCTCCATCTCCCTTCCATACTCACCCATTTCTGAAGCACTTTCATGATGCCTCAGTCAGACACTGGCAGAAAGTGGTGTCTAGGGGACTTCTTCCACTTGAATCCCGCTTCCTGGCTGTGTGGATGGGAAGAAGCGGGATTCAAATGGAGGCGGCAGTGTGAACGTGCTGTCATGGAGAGATGCACATATGCACAAATGCACTCTGTGCACCACTGGATCATGGCTGAATTGCTGCTGCGCCCATGCGCCTATGCACATAAGCACCCATGCGCCAGTGGTCGAAACAGCCCTGCCACAAGCCACAGAGGCCAGCCTGCAAGGGGCCACTCCACAGCAGTGTGTATGCATCATTACACCTCCTCCCCGGAACACTCCTGCAGGAATCTGGCCAGTGTGAACGGCCAGCCCCGGGCCACTTTGCCCCGGGGCTTTTTGCCCCACTGCCATTCCGCATCAGATTCCCAGTCTGTCCTCAGCCCAGGACTCTGAAGAGGCAACATAGAAATGTTCTAAATAAACAAATATCTGACTTGGTATAGGGCAGCTGCATGTGTGATTTTGACTAGAAAATTGACCTATGGGAAGGGACCTGTGCCACTGCTTTGAGCAGATTTCCAGTTTTATAGCTGTGATTCAATATATCCAGAGACTGATCCCTGTCTCTTGGAACCTCATTTTCTTTTTGGCTCATAGATGGGTTCAGGAGCATATGGATTCCTGGGGCATGTAGTAGATACAGAGTCAGGAGGTCATGTGAGCTACAGCAAATATAAATAAAATACATAGGTCTTTCATGCCCAAATACTGGACAGTAGCATAGTATAGATGAGCGCTTCAAACATGCCTGAGTGGAGTTTTAGGATACAAGCCAGAACACATAACAAAGGATGAGCGTTTGAAACAAAGAATGCACATTTATACTCTCCCACATCATTTCGTAGGCCTTAAGTTTTCTGTCCCAAAATATATCCTTTTAATATATCACTCAGATGGTAAATTATGAATTATGTTAAAGCTGTATATTTTTGGTGTGAGTAGAAGAGCCATCAATAGCTGGTTTGTAATTCCCTCGTTTTATGTCTCTAAGAGGGTGTGGTTGTGTTTGATGCTGGTACATATGTTGTGTCTCAACCAGACATTTTGTGACCACCCATGTGCTTCTGCTGCTTTCCTTTCCCAGTCTCCATTACTCCAAAGAGAAAGTTGACCAGATACAAAGTATGGACTGTTAAAATTGCAGAGCTTCAAAGGGCTCTTTCGCTGGGGCAGATAAAGACTTCTTTGTCCCCTTCTTGGACAGATATCTCAGCCTCTTCCAAATGAAGAAACTATGAATTTGCCCTCAATTCAGTCACTGAAGTGCCATCTGGATTTTACAGAGATTTTTGTATGTTTTCCCCAAGGCTGAATGCAAAGCAGATCTGCAGTTTAGCAAAACACATCTCCTGTTGAGATCACGTTGAAGTCATGGCATCTCTCACGCACACAGAGCAATCTCTGCATTCCAGCTAATTCTGCTAATAAGCTTCTGGTTTTTTGGTCCTTTAGACATTAAGGTTGGTTTTTTGTGGACAAATAAACCATTAGGGAAAAGTCATGTTGATTAGCGGATGTTCTGGTAACCCTAACTCAAATACATACGCATGGCATGGGCAGTGGTAGCCAGATGTTTAACTTTGTATTATCTAGTCATTTAATACAACTAAGCAATTTAAGTATCAGATGCAACAGAAACCAAATAACATTGCTTCACAGAAGGTACACAGAAGGTAGGGAAAAATGTGGATTATGTTTCAGTGTAAGAAGCTGGTCCCATGGTTTATTTATTTATATATTTAAAACAGTTCTAAAGCACCTATCCATGTAATAGAGGGTCCCCAAGGTGGCAAACATCAAAACATTAAAAATGTTTCTGGCATTAAAATAATTTCAGTTAAAAATGATTTATTAAAATCTATGTATAAATGTATATATAAGGCCTGAACTATTTGGTACAGTTAGATAACTGGGGAAATGTGGGAGAACACACTTATTTTCTAGTATATTTTTCAGTATATTTTTTCAGTTTGTTATTCTCTCAATATAGTTGTATGAATGAGACTTACAGAGAAAAGTATTATCAATGTCAGATCAAATCCAATGTTTGGAAATTATCTATTTTATTAATATTAAAATTGAATTTCTTTTATTATTAGTTTTAACCTACCACAAGCTTTTACGTATATGATATATAGCTGGAATAGATTTAAAGTATTCTTATTTTTTAATTTAACTTTGTTTTATACTTCCTTGTCAATGATGTTGTAATCTTAATTGTTATGCTAAAATTGCACAAGGGAAGTTGAGAAATGAAGCATTATCGGATATATTATATTTTTGAAGTAATGTACTATATACAATATGAATGTTATTGACCAATGTAAATATGTTTACATAATTATTTCCATTTTCATTCCCCAATACCCTTTTTCTTTTCTGTACTCTTATTAATTTTTAAAATAAAAATATATTTTAAAAAATCATTTCAAAGCATTAAAAATAGTGTTTAAAATACAGAATTATATACATTATTTAAAGTTATTTCATTGTTTTGTTTAAATACATTTTATACCATTTTATTTAAATATTAACACACAAAGAAGGAGAAGGGCTAATAAGAGTTAGTTAGGGAAGCTCACCCATTGGCAGAAGACAATGACTGATGGAGGAAGATAAGTCTCCCTGGGGAGGGAGTTCCAAAGTTTTAGTACCATGACTGAAAAGGCCCTTTCTCAGGTTGCCACCTGTCTAGCCTCAGATAGCGGGAGCACTCAAAGCAGATGACAGATTCACATGTTCATATAGGCTTGCCATTCCCATGGGGGCAGCAGGGGTTTGCCCGCTTTTACAGCCCCTGATCCGCCGGCCCGGATCTGGCCGACAGGGGGAGCCCCGCCCCCAAAGTGCCACGTTCAGACCAACATGCCTGGCACAATGATGTTGCCCAAAGGTGATGTCATTGCACAGGGCACATTGCAGGAGAACATTCTGTCATTTGAGGAAATACCTCTATAATTTTTCCTTGGATGATCGAGCCCTCACCCACAACATGCTCTGCACAATGACATCACCTCTGGGTAATGTCATCACAGTGCGTGCTTTGTGCCTGTGCTGAAGATCTCATGCAGAAGAAGAAGGAACCCCCACCCCCCACCCGCAGCCAGGTAATAACTGGCAACCCTATGTTCATAAGAGAGTAGATGGTACTGGCAAGAGTAGAATGTACTGATAGTTAAAAGAAAGAAAATGGTTACAAGTTCTAGTACATTTATTGTAGAGTTTTCTCTGTATAGGATCAACCTCAGGATCTTCTGTAGGCAGGAGTGATGGCTAAGGCTTGAAATACCTCCACAAATACCTTTTATAATCTGATGTAGGTTGTGATCAGATCCTTTTTGCATTAACTGTTAGTTGATGTAAAAGTACAAATATCTTTCCATAACTGTAACTGGCCAGAGTGGAATTCAGATTAAACTGGTGTAGTCTTCTGAAGGCATCTTATCATTGCTAAAATTACCACAATCGTATTTTATTACATATTGCATTGTTGCCATGTATAACAAACCAACTTTGTAATGGCCGTTGGCCAGACACAGTCAACATTTACAACTGTATATAGCAAACCTATATAAATCCCCTTGACTGCTTAGATCCACCCACATGCTTGCCCTACAGGTGCCCTCCTTTTGGCAGGTCTGATCATGGTGGTTGCTGACCTTCTCTGTCTCACCTCCCATTCTGTGGAAAGGTCTTTGGGAAGGACTGTGGGGGAAGGACCTTTTTTGATGAAGTGATTTTTTAAAAAACTGTGCAAACCTCATTTGTTTCAGCAGCCCTTTTCTATCTGAGCTCTTGGTTTGTTGCTTGCAGCAGACCTTGAGTTGCTGTTGACTATAGTTTGTTGGTTTATTTGTGCCTTTTGCTTTTTGTATATTTTAATGCAGAAGATCCTTTTGCTTTTTGTATATTTTAATGCAGTATTAATATGCAGAACCATGTCAAATGATAGCGGAAGAGCACCCAAGGGGTCTGGCCGCACCTAAGCTTTATAGTATGTGCAGGATGAGGTAGATAAACACAGTTCAAATGGAACTCAGCTACTGCTAGCTTGCTTCCAGCAAGATCTTCCCCACTTCCTCTCCTGCCCAGCATATATATGATTTGCATCAGAAAGTGGATAGTAGGAAAGGGGGTACTCAATCCTTCCCCTGAAACTTTCCCCATTCAGTTAGGATCTTGTCACCTTTTCAGTTCATATCACATCATATGTATATAGTCCTTTCTTCTTTAAACTAGGCCACTGACAGTGCCATCCTAAGCAGAGTTTTGTTGTTGTTGTTGTTGTTGTTGTTCAGTCACACAGTCAAGTCTGACGCTTTGTGACCCCATGGACCACATCATGCCAAGTCCTCCTGTCTTCTGTCATGCGCCAGAGTTTGCTTAATTTCATGTTAGTTGCATCAATAACACTGTCTAATCATCTCATCCTTTGCCGTCCCTTTCTTCTTTTACCTTCAGTCTTTTCCAGCATCAGGGTCTTCTCCAGAGAGTGCTCCCTTCTCATTTGGTGGCCAAAATATTTGAGCTTCTGCTTCAGGATCTGGCCTTCCAGGGAAAAGTCAGGGTTGATTTCTTTTAGGATTGACTGACTTGATCTCCTTGCAGTCCAATACATTCTTCAAAATACTTTGCTTAGGATGACACAAGGATAAACTGAATTTCACTGTGTGAGACACTTAGATACAATAGACCCTCTGAAAACATTTATGTAGGAGTATTTCAGGCATAATTTTTATTTTAAAGTACTATGCCTGACTGAGAGTCACAGTTTTTTGCAAGCATCCTTATTGGACACTCAAAAATATGTGATGGGACATCTGAAGGTATTTGACAGGACTCTCACAAAATGCACACATGCAAAGATGATTATTTATTCCTTCTCCACCAGTTCCCTCCTCTCCAGGCCAGGTGAGTTTTGGTCATTCCAAGTAAATATGTTCAGAATCTGAATGTTAAGAAGCCTGCTTAGGCAGGTGATGTTTCTAACTGAATGCACACTCTCAGCCTGGGTAATATTGGTGGCAGCAATATATAACAAATTATTTTATCTCTTTCAGATCTGTGTATGCTTTGTGTATGTTCAAGAGAGAAAATGTAGAAATGAAAACTGCTGGCTCAGTGGAAGATGCACATCAAAGTATTTTTCTCAACACATCCAGTCACATTTACAATATTCCTGGGCACCTTAAAGCCAATATCTACCTGATTAGGTATTCAATATTCCCTTCCAATTTTGTAGTGCTCCATAACTAGGGTTGCTAGCTCTGGGTTGGGAAATACCTGGAAATTTTGGGGGTGGAGCCCGATGAGGCAGGGTTTGAAGAGATGAGGGACTTCAGTGGGGTATAATGTCATAGAGTCCACCTTCCAAAGCAGTCACTTTCTCCAGGTGAACTGATCTCTGTCACCTTGAGATCAGTTGTAATAGTGGAAGAGCTCCAGCTACCACCTGGAGGTTGGCAACCTTATCAAAAATTAGGAAACTACTTTATAAACATTAAGAAAACACTGTGGTTAGCTTGCTGAAATGTCAGAACACCTCCTTCATAATAATCTCCACTGTTTATATACAGTTGTACCTATACATACAGGACACAGCATTTAGAATTTTGCCTTATTGTTTAGTCCACTCATAGATTTAGGAAGAGATAATAAGGAATTGCTTGGCAATTACACTAATGTACCCTATTTTATCCTTTCAGATCTAAGGCTTGAACCCAAAGGAAAGTTGAAAGGACTAGCTCAAGCATTTAGGGTATATATCGCCCTGGCACACTCTTAACAGCACCCTAGCCATTAGTTGGAAGTCATTTGTGCTCAGTCATTTTGCCTGTTAATGAGGAGCTACTGAATCCTCCCAACATTAATTCCATTTAGGGAAGCACAAAGGCAATCTGTACCTTACGTCGAATGATTATGACTGCAATGAGCATGAGGAATTCAGTCATTTGTAGGGGGTTGTTTTTCCCACAACAGACCCTCTAAAGGGTCTTTCAAATGTTAATTTGTTAAGGAAAATGTAATAGCTAATATAGACAATTAAGTCTGTATTGTAAATATTAGAGCTGCTGGGGCCCCATCACTGTGTTTTTGGTTTGTTTTTTTTCCTCTGAAGAAAGAGCAGCAGGCAAGTATATGGAGATAGGCCATTTTCGTGAGAGATACCCAAACTGTTTTTTGCATTTCTCCACATCTGTAACTGAAGTGTGAAAACTACATTGGCTAGAAAGTAGATGTGATCTTTGTATTTTTGCCAAGATCTGCACTGTGCGATTCTGGAAGAACTGACAGTGCCAAGTCTTATCAAAATGGATGAAAGAACTCTGGGACTTAGCAGTTATCTGGAGTGTTAGGAATTACACATAATGTAATGTTGAACACTTGAATCTGTTTTATACTATACTAGACCATTGGTATAAGAAGGTTGGTATGGTCTACTCTGACTGGTGGCACAGTGCAGGGGCTCAGGCAGAAGTCCTTCCCTACTACCTGATCAGTTAACAGAATATTCTGGAGACTGAATCTGAGGCCATACACATGCAAAACATTGCTCTGACACTAAGCCATAGTCCCTTCCTTGGCAAAAGTAAGGACTACTTTCCTCAAATATTTTTGGAGTAAAAATCAGATCCAAAAGTATGATTGCCATAACGACCAATAGGATTTGAAAGTGTTGGGGGTTTGTTTGTTTGCAGGATTGATCTTAGGGGTGTGGTCAGGTCTGGACTTTAAGGAACAGCTCTGAAGTTCTGCAGCTCAACAAGTAGCCCTCAAATGCAAGCTAAATCATATTCATATTTTTTAAAACTTGGTGATCTTCTGCTTTTTGTTGTTGATATAATTAAACCAAGTAGCAACAGACAGAACAGGAGATGGGAACAGAAGAAGGAGAATGAATGCAAGCTGCTGTGTGGTCACAGCAACAGGAGAAGAAACAGTGATTCAAATAGTGATGTATTCTGTGCATGCTTAGCTTGAAGTAAGTCCCACTGAACACAGAATTGTGGTGCAATGTGGACAGTGGGGAGGGAGAGTGAGTAAGTGAGCCATGCCAAATGGATCTGGGGACATCCAATCATCCACACAGCCCTGAGGCAGTGTTCCCTTTAAGCTGAGTGAGTGTGAGTTAGTTCACATTTTTTTAGTCTCTGGCTCACACATTTTTGTCTTAGCTCAGGAAGGATGGCTCCAGAGCAAACTAGTTAATTCAGTAGCCAAATTGCTTGCTCACAACTTTAATGCCAGTGACTCACAAAATAGAATTTTTGCTCACAAGACTCCCCACCTTAGAGGGAGCATTGCCCTGAGGCACCACCGACAACCACCAAACTGCTGTAAGTAGCTGTAAAAGCCAGCAAGGAGATAACAAGAATCTAAAGGCTCAGATGAGTTGTTTTTTTGTAACATGGTATCTGACCCCCCCATCACTTCCCTCACCTTCATTTCAGCTAATTCTTCAGAAGATTTATTTTTTTCTCCATTTCACGTGCCATATACATAATCCATACGATTTCCTTCAAAGATTCTAATCCAGGTAGACAGACATCTACTAGGTGATGTTATCAGCATACAGCCATTTAGTATACCATCTGTATTGTCCTGTCAAGTAGTGAGGAAATTCTTACCACACCTTTGCACTTCATTGGAAAGCCAGGAAACTGGGTGAATTGACAAAACAACACAAGCAACCAGCTTAACGAATTGTAAACAGAAACTGAGTAGTAATGTCACGCCTGGTCAGTGGTTGTATATGAAAAACTATCAGGAAAGCTCAGGATATGTTTGTGCATTTTAACAAAAGTTCCTTGTAGGTCCTGGAATTCAGATTCTACAATCCTCCATATCTCATGTAGTATCCAGATGCCTGGCTACTAACCAATTCAGTCCTCTTGAAGGCAGCCAAATGGGCTGTCTCTCCAGGTCCACCATGATTAAACAGTGACAACAGATCAGTCAGTCAATAGAACTGAAAGAGCTAGGACAGGCAAGGAAGTTAGAAATGAAGAAGGCATTGGAAAGAATTAAGAAACTAGAGGATTAGGAAATTGGAGATGGTTCAAAAAGCTCTCAGACATTCTTTTTATTTGGGTTGTCATGGTGACATTGTCTGCAGGTGACCCTCTCAACAAATGGTCAATGAGCATAATAAATTTTGAAAAATAGTTCGCAATCAGCATGTCTCCATTTTTATGGGGATTACTAATTTACCGATCGATTTCTACACAGAATGATATTGCTAACACCCTCCATTCATCAGTATCTTTTGGAACTATTAAAATAACCTGACTTTGCACCAGTTATTTTTTCCAATTTTGTTCAGACAAAGACATAAAATATAGAGCAAAAGCCAAAAACAAGCCTTCATTTCTTTCCTACTCATGCCAGCATTCTCAGTTTTATAAAGGCAATATCTACAGGCTGTACTGAATCCAATGGAAATAGTAGCAACATAACCACCAGGAATTGGCTTGTGAAACGATGGATGATACTTGCATTTCTTTTACTGTAAATGTAAAATGGGCCCATGGTTTCCTTGGCAGCAGTACTACTTACAAAGTATTTGCCAGTTTACTTAGATAGAGGATGCTAAAGTACAACTATGTACTTTATTTTTATTTTTTACTTTGTTGTATAGCTCTGGAGATTCTCTATTGAGCAGGGGTTGCCAATTTTTAAATTAGTCCCTCTCGATGTCCCCTCAATATCAGTTTGATCAGCAGCAATTATCAGGTGATGTTCTTTCATCCATGGCATGCAAATAACTGTACATTAAATCTCAGTTAAATGGACTGGGCATTTGTTTTTCCTAGCCGTTGGGAACCTTATTAGTGACTTCTGGGGAGTTTCCATGTGCTTAACTGAAATCAGAATATGTAAATTATATTCCATGTGGTTGCCATTGGCCCTTGGCCATGCCAGGTCAGCCAGCAGGCAATGTGGTTGGATGACAGCCATTTTCTAAACTACCTCAAGCTGTTAAACCATCTTTTACAAAGCCTGCCCTTTGGCTTACTCTTGTTGGGAGCTTTCAGCTCACTGTATCTCAGCCCTGTATTCTCTACACTTGATGGAATTCATGAGTCACTGCTAAATGCTCTGAAAGGATGAATCAAAACAGACATTTACTTGGACTCCTATAAATATTTTACTGCCCCCACCTCTTTTTACAAATGGTAATAGAGTTCTTGATGGTGTAGACTATGGTAGAGTGAAAAAAAACATTCTGGTCCCATTTTAAAACTCTTAATGTATTTTTCTATTGTCTGTTGTTAACAAACTGCACAAAGATATCTGTAGGAACTTGCTTCTTTTCGATGCAAATCTGAGGCCACGCCTCTTGTGCCTAGTCATCTACTGAAGAGTTTAAGATTGTAAATCATCAGGCACTTGAATCTGTGCTGATGGCGTTCTCTGTCAACTTTTGCCCCTGTTACACAGCACGATAAAGTCTGCAGAAATGTTTACATTGCCCATATGGGTTATTTTGCTGGATCCTGTATTTTGTATGGCAGCTGCAGTCCTTGAAAATCAGTAAATGTGACTACTGGCATTGCTAAAACTCTATAATATGAAAGGTATTTGAGTGCCATTTTTGGAGCCATTCTGTTAATATTACACTATAAATATCAAAATGTATTCTGTTATTTTTACTAGCAACCTTTTGATAAAGCACAATAATATACAGTAGAATTGAGGAAATGTACAGGAAGGTTCCCCTCTACCAGACTGTTATCTGGCTAGATTATTGTCCAGTATTGTCAGGGCAGACCCTGCCCTGATGCAGTAACATAAACAAGCTGTAGCTAGGTTTCATCTCAAAAATTCCAAAAGCAACACACACCAATAAAACAAAATAGAGCTTTATTGAAGAAATTCAAGAAAAAGGTTTAAAAACAAGGTATATAGTTCAGTGGCAGTAAAATGCATAGAGAAACAAGGAAGCTAACTAGCTACCTCTTACTGGAGTTCTAACACAGGTCAGTTAGTTCTGGAAGTTCAGCTTGTACTCCATCTGGGATAGGAAATTAGCTTCATATGGTTTATCACAACAACTGTTGTTAAGTATGATCAAGCCAAAACAGTGGTGAAACAGAGGCCCAATCTGCATTTGCTATGTAAAGCTGTTCTATGCTACTTCCCATTTGGCTCAGTATAAAGCTCTCCTCTATCTGCATAAGGACGCAAGTTGTTTAGGGAGAGTATGCGAGAGAGGGATTGCCCCAGGAAATAACAAATGGTTCAAGGGTGGGCATGCTTCCAAACACCCCCCCCCCCAATATGATCACAGAATAATGTTTCCTGGATGCTTTTAAATGCAGACAACTGGATTTAAATGCAGACGACTAGTTAGTTCAGCTAACTAGTTTCCTTTGTGACAATTTGCATACCTCCTTAGAAAAGAAGGGGGGAAGGGAATTTGGCTCCAGTTGCCTGCTTTTTGCTAAGAACAGCTCAAGGGGGGGAGAAGCAACTGTAGCACCTTAAAACCAAATCCAGATAAGGCGATGAGACACCGTAGTGACCTTGGAGTCAACACTAAATGGCAATAAAATGATGCAGACAGCTAATGCTGAGATAAAACAATAGGAGAGTAGATGTGGCATGAAATTCAGACAGAAATTTGTGAGACAATGGGAGATCGTTGGCACAATGGTGCAAAAGACCAATGCAGATTGGACCAGAGAATATTAGATGTTGTGAGGCAACATGATATAAATAGAATTTAAAAATTTCTGTTCAATCCAATTTCTACGAACAGGGCAACACCTATGTCATATCTTTATAATTTGGCAAATTATGAACACAGGAGAACTTTTACATTAGTGCGCTGGGATGCTTTGCCCTTTGCAGTCCTTGAGGGAAGATATTAAAAAATTCAGTTAGAAGAACACGTATGTCCCTGCGGTGATGGGAAAATAGAAACATTAGCACATGTTATCTTTGATTGTGAGATGTATAATAAGATAGGTGAAGTTTATATATTGCCCATACTTTCAGCCTATCTAGGGAGACATACAGCTCTACTTCTATCTAAAATGCTTCCTGGTAAGAGCCAGGACATAACATATAAGGTTGCTAAATATGGTTCATTGGCATTGAAGTGTAGGAGATCGCTAACTAACATATAGATGGAGTGCCCCAATTCAGTATTTATGAGAATTATAACTTTGTATTTTTAACACTGGAATTTATCTTATGATTGTGATTTTTTTAGTGTAACATATAGTTTTATGTATTTATACATTTTATCTACCATTTTTGTACTATTCTTGCTGGTCTTGGACTGTATTAATAAAATTTGTGCATCCTTCAGCATAATACAGATGTCTTCTTGGAGGCTCAGAAAGGGTAAAGAGAAAGCTAACACTTCTTCTCACTAACTAGTTTTATTGAAAACTGCAGTCCATAGCCTCCTGACCTCAACAAATCACTGGAGAAAGCAAATTCCTCCCCTCCTATACCAGATCCACAGGTGAACTAAAGGGAACCTAATTGGCAGGCCTGGATGAATGACCTTGCCAAATATCTGCTATTGTAGGAGGTACCCAGCACCTGCAGTAAATCAGGGAACTCTGTATATCAGTGAAGTAACCTGGGGAATTGTGTAGTTTTAGCTGAAAAAGCCTAGAAAGTTCTCTTAAAATGGTCTCTGTCTTGACAAATATCCTGTTGGTTAATACTAGGTGCTTCTTTATTGTAAGACAGTTCTTCACTGTAATCCCATTCTTCTTCAGAGAACTCAGAGAAGTTTTAAAAGATCTTCTAGTGTTTCCACTGAGATGTAGTCTATTCAGGGCTTTTCTGCATGCTCAATGTACTGCTGATTCTCTTGGCAGTCAATCCACAAGCACTAGAATCGGTTTGGGCAGGGTTTTTCTTCGTGTCTGCCCTCCCTCTGCATTTTCACAGTTATGGAGTCAGTTTAGTTTCTTCTACATGTGCCTTAAATAATCAGGATTTTCACCACAGGGTGCTGTCATCAGTGGTGGCATCATAGCACTCCCTCCCCTTTTTTATTTTCTGTGCATACTTACATCAATATCATGGCTGATTTTTAAAAAAAAAACACTGTTTTTTTTTTTAAAGTACTAAAATATTGATATATAGATAATGATAGGTCAAGCGGGTTATTTGAATTCCCAGCTTTCATTTTTTAAAAAAGTAAGACTCTATCCCCTCACCTTGTGGAGACATAAGAAAGAAGGCATATCTCCACAAGAGACTTAATTTTTTAAAAAGTGAAAACTGTGAAAACTGGAAATTCAGAGAACATGCCTGACATATTACAGCAGTGCACTGATATATAAATATTTTGGTGCCTTTAAAAAAGTAAAGATGAAACCACTATCCTTCAGAGTCGAGCAGAAGAGATGGAGCAGTATGATGATGATGATAACAGTCTAGCCATCAAAAAGGGGGCTTGTGGTACACGGGCGTGGGTGTGACAAAGAAAACCGGCAGAAACATTGGCTGAATTCAGACTGGCAGTTTGACCTGATATAGGCACATTTCACAAGCAGATTAAGAGGGCCGGCTTACACAGCCATAGCTGTCTGGCATTGCCGTGCCATACTCACCCCATCCTGAAGTGTTTTCATCCCACTTTAAAAAGGTACCTGGTGAAACCGGTGTCAAGCCATCTGTGTGTGCATTCATCCCGCTTTCTGGCAGCGTGGACGCAAACAAGCCACACATCAAGCGGCACTGGTAATGTGAATGCGCTGATCCAGCAGGGATGTGCATAACCGCCCATGCGCACTGTGTGCTTGAGTGCACAACCACACACAGGGATGCTTCCAGCTCATGGAGTTAAAGCTCCCAGACATGGGATGCTGCCCCAATTGCTGCTGCGTCTATGCACCCATGCGCATACGCGCAGGTCGGCAAAATGGACCAAAGCTGCGCGCAACTGGGGTGCCGCCACCAGGGGCTGCCCTGCAGTGTGAACGCTCCATTCCGCCTCCTCCCCAGTATGGTCCCACATCAGTCCATGCAGTGTGAACGGAAAGCCCCACGACAACTTGCCCTGGGCCTTTTTGCCCCACTTCCCTAGCAGTCTGTATTTAGTTCTCATAGAACTGTTCTTTTCTTTTAGGTAATTTATAAAATCCTATTTTTTTGGTATTCCTTGGGAATCCCTCAAACAGGCAGAGCCTTCTACCTTATCTTGTGATGCCTGGTTTTACAGCTTTCATTATCTGCACAAGGGCCAGCTACTTTACTATTACTTATACTAATTCTTATGGCAGTAATAGTCTGAGAATGATCAACTGTGTTGGAACCTGGTATAAGGAACCTGGTGGCACCAGGTGTTTTTGGCCACTGTGTGACAGAGTGTTAGACTGGTTGGGCCACTGGCCTGATCCAACATTGGCTTCTTTTATGTTCTTATGTAACGATAGCTTGGAATGTTCAGTTGCTCAAGGAAAAAAAAAGTATCCAATCCAGTCCCTGTGAGGAAATAGAAAACTGTCAGTTTGTCTGGGACTGAAACCTCATTCAGAGGTAGGTTGAGGAATAGTTCTTGAGAGACAGTGAAGCTAAAAGACAGTTATATGCAAATATGTGCAAATAAGTGCAATAGGTGTTACTCCTTTTTAAGAATGTGATAAAGATCATGAGTGGAGGAACAGCAAAGAAAAACAGCTGCTCAGCTCTTTCCCTGCTGGTTTTTTCCTCACTCAAAATACATCCAAGTTTCTTCCTACTCCCTTGGGCTTGACACCCATATTCCCACAGGGGAACAAAAGCAAGTCAGGAGATTTGGGGACAGAAAAAATCAGCAGCACAGAAAATGCCAAGCACTACCCCTCTTCAAAGTCTGCTGAAGAGTTTGCCCCTTACTTGGTAGTGCCCTGAATAAACACCTGGCCTGAGAAAACAATAGACGCTGAAAACAGCATGGAAGAGCTGAGGAGAAAGTGGGAATAACAGGACCTGGAGACTGAAAGGAGTAAGAAAATTGGAGCTGGCAAGGCAGGATCCAGTTGTACAGCCTAATGGGAATTCTGCCAGTTGAGTCTCACAGCTGTACTGCAATCTGCAAACCCAAAGGGTGCTATGAGGGCTAGGGAGTACAAGGGATGGTCGTGGAAACTGAAAGTAATTTACTGATTGAAAACAACCAGTCAATTTGTTGGCTATGTTATAACAAATCTTGTCTCTTTCTAAAATGCTCTTCAGGTTTCACAGTACACACTGTGAATTACAATATCCAGGTCCTCTGCTAGAGAAAGTGATTGCTTTTTATAATGCACCTGATTCTGAAGTACCATAGAATGTAATAAATGCCTCTGGGAAATGTATGTAGAAATTCTGAAGGCCATATGGTTGAAAAGCAAGTGTAAATGGGTTTCAACTTGCTTGAAGGTATGTTTGGTTATTGTTTACTACCTTTCTTAACACTTCTTTGGTTTATGGCATCTTGTCATATGCACTATGTAGTTTCTGTATTAAAATCTTTATTGGGAATGTGCAGTTGGATATTATTGACCCTAAAAGTTCTTGGACTTATATAGTATTAGATCAAGATGGCTATACCTGAGGTAGTCAAAGTCTTCCCAGAATGACTAACAGATCTTCTATCATTGTATGGTAGTTGTCAAGAATTTTAACACAGCCTGCCTGCCCTTAAAAAATGTTTCTCCCCATTCCCTGGGAAACAGCATTTCTTCCAACCAATCATAGCCCAGCAACTGATCAGGTGAGTTGTCTTTCTTGGAGGAGAGTGTTAGTAATTAGCTTTTCCTCAGTCCTTTTCCCTCAGGGGAGGGTTAGTAAGGGAGGGCAACATTCGGTTGCTGGGGGTGCAGTTGGGACAGGTATTGTTTTAATTGTTTTGGGTTCTGTGTAGTTTGATATTTGGTTTAGTTTGATCTTCTGGAGAAAATGGCTGCTTTGGAAGTGGGACTCTGGCATTATACCCTGCTGAGTGAGGTCCCTCTCCTCCTCAAATACTGTCCTCCCCAGGCTCTACACCCAAAGTCAAGGAATTTTCCAACCCAAAGTTGGGCACTCTAGTTATTCTTCTCTCCCATGGTAATTGGAAACACAGCTGCTGCATCATCTGAATTCAAGATTTGCCTTGTTGGCAAGGCTAGGAAGGACTAGAGTTCTCTCTTCACCCCAAATCACCCCCATCCTGTCAATAGACGTTTCTAACAATAGCAATAGAAAAGAACAAGAGTCCAGTAGCACCTTAAAGACTATAAAATGTGCTCACAACAGCTCATACCCTGCCACAAATTTTGTTAATTTTTAAGGTGCTACTGGACTCTTGTTCTTTTCTACTGCTACTGACAGACTAACACGGCTAACTATCTTGATCTAATAATAGCAATAGTTAAATACGAGTAAAATTCAGCATTTTATACAGAACAATGTGTATTTGAAAATGGATTTTTCTGTATAGAAAAATGAATAATGTGTGTTGCAGAATAGTTTTTTAAAATTTCATGTTATAGGAACAAAATAATCACTATGGTGTGCATCTTACACTACTGCCTGCATTGACAATGTTTTACAGTGAATACAAACTTGCAAATTGCAATAATATACTCCTTTACTCCTGAATGCAGCTGTTCATTCAACCTCCCCACATTCAACCTTTTAATGTATTCATATACTAGGTGTTTGAGTGTGTTGCAAAACATATTTGATGGTCATAGAGGGAATAAAATTCAATGACTTAAGGCTTCGGTTTGTTGAAGTGCCAACTGAGCAGCTGAATCAGAGGAAAAATTTATATACATATGCATTGGCCACAACAAATTAAACTTGTTATAGTGCAGGCAAAGCAGTCGCTGAGAGTCCGATGGCTTTTAAATGACAGTCCAATGGGAACCTTTTTTTACATATAAAGTTCTTGTTTTATTTTATCTCCATGGTTAACACTCCACTGGATTCTGGTGATCCAGTTGCTAGGTTCCAAAACTGAGCCAAAAGCCTTGGCACTTACTAATTTAAAAAATCCGATGTTTCCTAAGGCCTCTATGTTTTTGGCACGAAAATCCAAGTGTAAACTAAATCCTTGATTCTTTGAAAACAAAAACCTGTCTTCATTTTGCTTATTAAGAGCATCAAAACCTTGCTTTGTTAATTAGAAAATGTGCTGCAGATTTTTATGTAATATATGGGATGATTGGATGATGGTCTAATCTCGCAAATGGCATAGACTGATACACAAAATGCTCTTTTGTGATGGATTAATATGAATACACAGAAAAATGCTATTTTAGAAAGATTTTTCCATAGACAAAATATTTATTTATTACAAAGTGTAGATCAAAGCTGCAATTTAAAAAAAAAGTGGTATGGAAAAAAATGAAGAAAAAAGGAGTACTGAGAAAAACATGGAGGAAGAAAGAGGAGGAAGAGGAGAAGAAGGAGGAGGAGGAGATTGGATTTATACCCGCCCTTCACTTGGAGTCTCAGAGCATCTTACAAACTCTTTTCCCTTCCCTTCCCTACAACAGACACCCTGTGAGGTAGGTGGGGCTAAGAGAGCTCTTTTGAGAACTGCTCTTTTAAGGACAGCTCTGACAGAACTATGGCTTGCCCAAGGTCATCCAGCAGCTGCAAGTGGAGGAGTGAAGTATTAAACCCGGTTCTCCCAGGTTAGAGTCCGCACACTTAACCACTACACCAAACTGGATGGTCACTTAGCCTGGGTTAACATTTGAAGGCATCAACATTTCTTTGTTGTTGGCTTGATTTTTCAGTGTTGAATGAAATTTTAACCTGGCAAAGACAGGACTGAAGACCACACATCAACAGTGGCTTGGGAAAATGTCCACATGTATTGAGAGATTTAGACTCATATTTCAGTGTTATTCCATGATTGTGGGAATCAGCCCAGAGACTGCAGAACAGAGATGTGACAGATTAGGATAATCTCAGGTCTACCACCATCCTAGAAGAAGTACATGGCATGGGTTGCAGTACACTGTGCCACAGTTGCAGAATCTTACCCAACTGACATAAATTGCTCACCTTAGGAGACTGCTGCTCCCTTTTCTAACAGTGTCTTGCATGTCCCAGATAAAGCTACCACTCTAAACCTTGCCCTGGAGGCATGTGGATTTCATCCCTCCCTTTAGATAATTCCACTCCCAGAGAAGGGCATTGTCATGCTATGACTCCTGGGGGGTCAGAATGCAGGGCAGCCATGTCCTCCATTCCCCTTTCTGAGGGTGGCTGCAAGGGCTGCCTCAGTCGTTGCAGGAGGAGGGAGTTGCCAGTCACCCATACTCCTCTCTCCCTTACCAAATGCCTCTTCCTCTACTTTCTCCTTGGCTGCCTGGGACCCTACCTTTTAAAGATGTACATGGAGGTGGGTCTGCCCCAGGCTCCACCAATGCCCTGCTAAAAGGAGTGGGGACAGCCTGGATATTTGAATCCTACCTCCCTGGGCCTCACTCTCCCTCACCTCTTCAGAAAGTTTCTGATGTCTTGCATACAGCAGCGTTTTTATGCCTTTAGCTCACTGCTGAGTTGGTTTCTTAACAATGTGTTTTGTGTGCAGGTGTTTCACATATCAGGTAATTTTGAGCACTTTCTCCTAGTGTGTCTCAATGTTTTCATTACACACATCCATGATTTGACACTCTTTCCCCCCTTTTCATATTTTACATGTCCATGTGCTGTAGTGATATACTAGGATAGGAAGGAAACCATCCAAAAATGGCTCCCTTCCACCTTTCTGGGAACACCCCTTCAAGTCATTGGCTCTGAGTGGCTCATTGGTCGGAAAACTTACCAGACAGCACTAGACTAGCCCATTATCAACTACCTCCGCCATGCCATGGCTCCGACTTGTGTAGCAACATGGACATAGGTTTCAATATTTGTTTAAAGGTACTGATTTGTGCCCACAAAGAAAAGACTCTCATTGAACATTAGAAGTCTCTTTTCCTGAAAAGAGCCTTCGAAGAGAAGCTGAGACTCTGGAAAAATTTGGCCCAGGAGGGAATCTTCCGGGAAGCTCCTTCTAAATCATGTTTTCCAAAGAAAGATTGAAACAAATAGAATTAATATATAACATATATGTTTTCCTGCATATAACATTTATCCTTGCAAAGTTCTGTTTTGATGCTATCTGCCCACATTCTTTAGAACACAGAGGCCGATTCTGCACCAATGGTTGCCCCAGCGTCGTCCCCCGATAAAATCTGCGGCAGAGCAACAGTTCCCCACTTGTTGCCCTGGGTCAGCAGTTGGCCTGGATCTAATCCTCATTCCCCCCAGATCTTCCATTTCCGGGATTTTCAGGGGGGGGGGGGTTGCCACAGGTTTGAAGTCAGGGCATTCGAGTGGGAAACTCGCAAATCGGGGTTTCTTGCTCCACCCCTTTAGCACCCCTCTGCTTCTTTCCCTCCCTTTCCCCACCTCTCCTCTCCCTTTCCCCTCCCTTTCCCGCCCTGGTGCAAGCAGGGGGGTTTTGTCCCCCCCCATCATTGTGTTATGACACCATGACACAACAACAATGGATTAGTATTTTGTCATGATGTCATAATGCAATGATGGGGGGGACAAAAAAAAACCATTCGCACCAGGTCGAATGGGGTGATCCTGTTATTTTCTTCCCCCAAACTCTCTGAAGTAGGTTAGACTAAGAAAGAATGGCCAGCCCATGGTTGTCCAGTGAATGTCATGGAACAAGCAGGAACTTGAATCTAGTTTGGCTCTGCTATTAGACAGCAGCCACTGCACCCCTACCCTGCTTCAATTTTTAGAAGTTACATAGTAAAAAGGGAAGAAATTATATGAGATTATTGAGTTGGATTTACAACTTCGGTGTGCCTTCAGAGTCTGTCCGTCAGTTCTCGTGATAGCTTTGCAAATATATGTTGCTGACTGTGTAGGCACAAAAAAGAAGACACTGTATTCCACTCAGTGTCAGTCATGTTAAGAATGCATCTGGCTGTCCAGGTGCAAAGAGAAAGATTCTCTGATTTATACAAACTGGTTAATTTAATGATCTGAATGACTATGGCTCCAGGGTATACTGTCTCTTTTCTGGTAAATGACATGATTTAGTTTGCATGCTGTGTGAAAGCAGCTCTAGCTGCGGTGACCTACTCTGCAGGTGCTAAGTTGCTTGGCATGCCTAATTTAGGGTTGGCCTCTCCAAGTCTTATACTCTGAATGTGACACTACATTGCATCTTCTTAAATATGTGGTATGAGCATTCCATTCGAAGGAGCTCTGTTCCCTGGGAATATCAAAACAAATATCACTAAAGCTGCCGAACTGTTTAAAGCTTCCAGACTGGTTATTATGAAACATTTCCTTTTCAAAGGTCTTTTGTTTTTGTGGTTGCTAGCCTAGCTAATGAAAATGACTGAACACCTGTATGGCACCTCTCAGTCTTCTGAGAAATATATTCACTCCACTTTTAACAACTCCACATAATAAAGCATTGTGTCTAAGGGAACACTCCGGTTCTTTCCCCAACAATGAACCATACTGAAGCAGACTGGGCAGGATGGAAAGGTTCTATTCCACTAATGGTGGAACCTGTCTCTTGAGCAAAGAGCCTTTCACCAAAGGAGCCTTTGAATCAATCCATTGTCTCCCAGCAGCCTTTATTATTTTAGCACTTGGTGGCCAATTTATTTATTATTTATTTATTAATTCAATTGGTACCCTGCCCTCCCTGCAAGCAGGCTCAGGGCAGCCAACAAGAAAGAAGATGAAATCTCTCCTTATATCTCTCCTTAATATTTGAGTTTTCGTGTCCCTCTTGCCTCAACATTCCACAAGCTCCCACAGCCTTTCGCTGTCTGACCTGTCACTCCTATGGTGTGACAATCCATTGGCTGTGAGTACTTGCATGCCATTGGCTGGGTGCTGGGTCTGCTCCTCTTCCCCACCCACTCCCTTTTTAGCTACTGTTCTCTGTCAGAAGCACTGTATCTTCCGACGAAGACACTTCTTTTGCTGAGCTCCTGTGTGGGACTGTTTTCCCTCCGTGACTGTTGTGAGGATCTCATAGGGTTGCCAGCTCCAGGTAAGGAAGCCAGTTTAAGGAAGCCAGAGTTTGGGGAGGGGAGAGGAGAGGCCTCACCTGAATAGAACGCCATAGAGGCCACCGGCCAAAGCATTCTCACTTTCCCCTCACTGGCTGTTGGTAGGCTTGATTTTGTCAGTAAAAAGACAAAGGAACTAAACCCTTTCTATGCCTTTGTGAGGAACTCATTGGGGCCAGTCCTGCTAGCCCCAAGTTGAGAAATTCCTGCTGAGTCCTTCCACTCCACCCCAACCCTGCCCTCCACAGGATCCACCCCCCAAATCTCCAGGTATTTCCCTACTCAGAGCTGGGAACCCTACTTTCCCCTCGGTGCCTGCTGTTGGTCAACTAAGCTTGGTTTCTGTCAGTAAAAGGCCCTTTCCACACCCATTTTGCCCTTTGGGAGAAAACTCATTGTGTCCTTATATCCTGCTGGGATGCCCCCCCCCCCCCCGCAACAGCCAATGTGACATGGCAGTCAGGGTTTGAGAGCACAGTAGGGGCTGCAGATGGGGGGGGGGAGATGGTAAGCTGAACAGTGAGGTGGAAATAAAGGTAAATTGATGGAATGAGATAGGGTTGCCAACTCCAGGTGTGAAATTCCTGGAGATTTGAGGGACAGAGCCTGGAGAGGGTGAGGTTTGAGGAGGGGTGGGACCTCAGACAGTTACAATGCCATAGACTCTGCCCTCCAAACCAGCCATTCCCTCTTGGGGAAGCACTGTTGCCAATCTCCTGGTGAGGGCTGGAGATCACTCAGAATTACAACTGCTCTCCAGATGGCATTGATTAGTTCCCCTGGGGAAAATGGTGGACTCTGTGTCCTTATACCCTGCTAAGGTTTATTTATTTATTTATTTATTTATTTTTCATTTATATCCCGCCTTGCCAGTTTTTCACCGGCTCAAGGTTGCCACAGTAAATTGATGCTGAATGCCCAAGGCCTTGGCACTCTCCCAGAGCCTCTTTCTAGAGCCTGTTGTATTAATTTCCACAACAGGCCTTACTCCTAGTAAGGGATAAAGCTATATTTTGGATTACTACAAATATTTTTAATCAGATGTTAAACTCAACATTAATTTGTGAGAATTTATTAATTTCACCCAAGTTAAGATTCTAACATTGTTTGAAAGGTCTTACCATGGTACAGTAAATTTCTGTTGTTTCCTATGTATTCTGGCTTGGAGTGGATTGTAAGGGACCATATCACCCCATCATCCCAAAGTCTTGTCCTATAAACACTGGTTCCCAATTAGCCGTTGGGCCCAATTCAAAGAGCTGGTGTGGACCTTTAAACCCTTATATGCCTTGTGGCCCACATATGCTAAGGGCTTCCTACTCCGATACAGTGGCGGACCTACATTTTTGGGGCCCTGAAGCTTGAACTGTTATGGGGGCCCCTTCTCAGCTAGCAACACAAGGGCAACATCCAACAAGGGCCAAAGGGCCTTGCTGCTCTTGCAAGGACCTCAAGGCCCAAATGGTGGAGAATGGGATGGTGGGGTGGAGCCCTTGAAAATGGGCCAAAATGTAGGCTATGAATAGATTCTGGTGAGTTCAGTGAGCCCATACTGCTGGGCAGGGGTCATTTAGTAAAAAAAGAGGTGCAAGAGCTCATTAGCACAACTCATTTGCATAACTCATTTGCATATGTCACACCCCCTAACATACCAGAAGTGTGTCAGAAGGCAACACCCACCCCTCAGGCTCCACTCCACAAGTGAGTGAAACTGACCTGTTCTTCCTCCATTCCCTTCCCCATCCAAACCTCATTCTCTTCCTGCTCCCTTGAAACCACCAGGTTTCAAGTAGACTTGAGATACCCAGGACATGTGCGCCACATGTCCCTTCCCCTTCCCCTCCCCACAACAAGACACCCTGTGAGGTAGGTGGGGCTGAGAGAGGTCTTTTGAGAACTGCTCATGAGACAACAGCTCTGAGAGAACTTGTGCCTGGCCCAAGGTCACACCAGCAGCTGCATGTGGAGGAGTGGGGAATCAAACCCGGTTCTCCCAGATTAGAGTCCAACTCCTGACCACTACACCAAACTGATGGGGTGGAAGCTGCTGAAGGGTTGGTGAAATCTTCAGTACTTATGTGCCATGTGCCCAGATAAAAAATGGTATACTTAGAAAATTTATATGCCACCTTGAGCAAGTCTCTGGAAAAGCAGCACACAGTCATAAAAGGAACAATGATCAAATTATCAATATTAAAACAAAACATTAAAAACAATAAAGACCCTAGCAGGGTTTTCCCCGGGGCGCTGCGCCTCTGCACTGCTCAGGGAAGCCGAGGAGGGGGCGGGGCTTGGTCATGTGCCTGCCCCCTAGGCTCCTCACTCCCGGAGCTGCGCTCCTGTGCGCTCCCACTCCACCGGACCCCTGCTGCTGGGGGTTCAGATGCTGCAAGCCCCCAAGAAAAATTTTGAAATTTGACCAATTACAGGGACATTTTGAGGCCATCTGAAATGGGTATTAGAACATATTCTAAGGTCAATTTTAAGTACATCGACCCATTGGCTTATAAATCTGTCACAAAAATAGCCCTATTTTAATTAAAAACACTTAAACTCCATCAATTTTGTTGCAAAATTCACCCATTTTTTAAAAAAAGTTGCTTCAGGGTCCCTCCAGGATTAGGGGCCCTGAAGCTTAAGCTTCATTAGTTTCATAGTAGATCCGCCCCTGCTCCCATACCACGTTCATGTTTAGACCCCATCTTCAAGTGGCCTAGTTGAAGATAGATGGGTGACAATCTGGGAAAGAGCCTTCTCAGCTGTAGCACCAAAATTATGAAATTCTTTCGTCAATGGGATTCCCCTCTCCCCTTCTATCATTATCTTCCACCAACAGATGAAGATTTTTTTTGTTTTGTCTGGTGTATCCTCAGTGATTTTTATTGTCCCTCCTATTTATTGTCCCCTGTAAGCCGCCCTGAGCCCACTTGCGGGGAGGGCGGGGTATAAATATAAATATAAATAAATAAATAAATAAATAAATATTCATGTGTTTATTTATGTGATCTGTTTTACTTGTTTTTTATATATATTTACCTGTGTTTTTAATCTTGTTTTAATGTTTTTATGTTTGCCACCTTGGGTGGAAAGGCAGCTAATTTTTTTTTTAAAAAATAATAAAATAAAAGAATTATAAGCAACCCTTATTGAACTTAATAGTCAGGTATCATAATGATGCTCTAAGCACCAGGGTTGCTGGCAAAATCCAAAATAATCTGGATTGATGATGATGATGCTGTTCCAAGCAGCCTTGTCTTCTGGAGATGATTTGGTGTTACTTGCTCAATGCCCAGAATGTCCAGGTGTTTCTTGAGACTTCTAGGGTGTATTCAGACACACCGTTTGATCTGGCTTCGACACACTTCAAAAACGAATCAAATGTGCACATTCAGACAGCTGCAGCTGGCTCCCATCCCCAGCCATTGCTTACCAGAGCAAATTCCGGAGCAAACCTTAGTATTTTGATACCAGGTCCTTAAGTGGTGTTTTCTGTGCTTTCCCGGTTGAAAGTGCAGTTTCCCCAGTGTGATCGCTCCACCGTCGTCAAGCCACTTCTGAGTCTTAAAAAAAAACCCTGCCGCGGAAGCCTCTGGCTTCCGCTTTTTGCCTGCCATTTTTATTTTTGCCTCAGCGATATGTGCATAAGCACTCCTCTGCCCCCGCATCAATTTTTTTTTTATGGCGACTACTTTTGAGTTTGGGATCCCAAGGAGGCCAGTTTCGGGCAAAAACTTTAAAGGGACGTGTTTTGTCATGGCGGTGAAATCACAGTGCTTGTGGAACTGTGAGAGGATTTGCTTTACTGCTTTTGTGCATGTGCAAGGTTGTAGCTCCAGATGAGTGCCTTGTGCACATGCACAAACTTAGAAAAAAATAAACAACCCCCCCAACATACACTCCGTGTGATCATGATTGTCCAGGGTAACCCTCCCCCCGCATCCAAGTGTGGTGATCTAAAGCGGCTCAAGCACACCATCTGAATGCACCCCTAGGCACTGCTCCAAGGGCTCCATTGACAACTGGCATGATGGTAACCTTCTTTTCCCAGAAGTGCTCTAACTCTATTTGTAGGTCCTGGTATTTTTGTGATCTTCTGTTCTTCCTTTTCTATTTTCCTGTCTCCTGGGACTGCAATGTCAATGCCATTTTTTCTACAACTGTGATATCAGGGGTGTTATACTCCAGGGCTTTATCTCTTTGTAACTGGAAGTCCCAAAGAATCTTTCTTTCATCATTCTCCATGAACCTGTCTGGTTTGTGCTCCCATGAATTTCTGACTGATGGTAAGCCATACTTCTTGCTAAGATTCTAGTGCAACATAGCTGCAACTTTATCATGATGTTCTTTATAGTCAGTTCCTTTACTGAAGGAAAACAGATGGTTGTAGCATGACTTGTAAAGTCCACTCCTCTGGGGACTGTCACTTTTTTCATGAGGGTTGTATAATGGCAGGCAATGGTTCTAAGAATTAGCTCCTTCAGGATGCTTGAAGTGAATTTCAGCAGGCTTCACCGATTTTAAATTCATTCAAGCTGAATCAGTGTTTTTTGATATGCTCCGTTATCCCCAGCTGTGGCTTGTCCTCATCTCTCTTTTGGATGTTTCTGTGACATGCTTTATCACCATTCTCTTTCTTTGTGAACACGGACCCTTAGGATATATGGGTGAAGTTAATTCTTTTACTTTTTCATCAGTGTCCTAAGCATGTGTAGCCTCCATTTCCTTCTAAGATATATGCACCAGTCCTTTTGGTTATTTAACACCGCCCACACACAAAACTTCTCAGTAGTGGCTGCTCCGCTTTGAACCACTGCTGTTTCAGTTTTATCCACTATGCTAATGGCATACCAATGTTCTCATCCTTAATGGCTTATCTTCCCTTCCACTGCAATTTTACATTTGGTTTTCACATCATTAAGAAGATATTTGGACAGTCATGACCTTTTCCTGCTATTACTGTGTTTCTCTTTTTCAACATGGTGATAGCCACCCACCTGGAATTCCATTGTCATTCAGGTCTTCTTTCCATTGGCATAGCCTTCTGCCTCTGTGATGTTATTTTAAAAAGGAAAGGAAAATTGCTTGTCTAAAATGGAATTAACATGCTTTCCTTGACTTTCTCTTTCCTCTCAAACTCAAATTTCTTTTTCTCCATTCTCTAATTTACTCTCTCTCTCTTTCTGTCTGGCTTCTTTGCTGCATTTCTGTTTCTGTAGCTTTCTTGGCTTCTCTGTTTTGTTGTGCCCTGGTTGCTTATGACCCTGTCACACTGACTCATAAGCCTGAAAGACATTTCCCAAACTGACATTTTCCCTCTGGGATCCATTTTGCCCTTTTACTACAGGGATTTGTCAGGGTGAGCAGGCTTTCCTTACTCTCTGCGCCAAGTTAAACATGCAGAATTCCTCATCTCTAACAAAAATAATGATCAAAAGTAAGAGGGAAGGGAAAGACTGCACTTAGCTTAGAGGCCCGGATCTCACAATTCCTGTAGGTAGGTGAATTCCCCTTTAAAACTATTGTCTGCCTATTAACAGCACCCACTTTAATTTGGGAGGTGTCTCTTTTAGACGAATCTGAATCTTTCATAGTCTTCTGCCCTTTAGACAAATCCTTTTGGTCTGTTAGGAAAGTACGTGGCTAACTCATTATCTGACATGGCACTATGTAATTAGTATTAATAATCCCATTTGGCTTATTTACTCCACGCAAATTACCCTATGATGAACTGCAAGAGCAGATGACCTTAAATGTAAGGGCTGCAGTTGTTTTGCCGCAAGAAAAGGTTAACGTTTTTTAATGATAGGCTGCAGGCTGTGCTAATGAGAGTGTTTCATTACAACTCACCACATAGTCTGGTTGCTGGGGTTTAGAAGACATTGGACAGACCTAATGGAGGTGCATCGGCAATCATGTCTCCTTTCTTGGATTTAATAAATGGTAATGTCTGGAGCAGATTAGTGAGCACAGGCCTTTTAGCACTACACAAACCACCAAATGTTAAAGAGAAAATCAGAAGCATTTTCATTTTAGACATGTCAGTACCTAGGGACTGTTAGTTAGGTTGTTTCAGTATTGAGGAAGTCAGTTCCAAATATTTTTTAAAAATGCTTTATTGTGTAAAAAAGAAAGCATATGAATGCCATTATTTTGTGCCCGTCTGTAATCAAAAGCTTCAGCTAGTGCACACTAATCTGGGATTAAATCCAGAGAATTTTGTCCACCTTCATGATTTGTTAACTCCCCCCCACACACACGCACACACTTGTGGCAATAGCTGTTCTTCCTCAGAAATGAATCCTGTTGGTTTATTGTAGCTATTTTTTGTTCCACTTTCATGTTACTGACAACCAATGCCCCCTCTAAGCTGTGGAGTCTTGTGAGCAAAAATTCTCCTTTGTGAGCTACTGGCATTAAAGCTGTGAGCGGGCGATTTGGCTGCTGCATAAATTAGTTTGCTCTGGAGCCATCCTTCCTGAGCAAAGGCGAAAACATGTGAGCTGGAGGCTAAAAAACTGTGAGCTAGCTCACACTAACTCAACTTAGAGGGAACACTGCTGACAACATTGAAAGCACTGCTAGACTCAGATATTCAGTCAACTGGTCAAATGTGTGTGTTTGTTTCTGTAACATGTGTTGTGTTTCTGTCACCTTCAGTGATTTTATAGGGTCCTCAGTGCAGGGTATGCTTGCCTGCTTACTCATGGGAGATGTGAACCACTGACATTCCGCATGAGCCAGTTCCTCAGAGAAGTCTCTCTGTGTAGAGGAGTTGCTTTACTCACAAGTTGGATCGGTCCAGTAGATATATCTCCTATCTCTTCATCAGAAAACCTTTACTGGCATAACAACTGAGTTATTTCCTATCTCTTTATAGATCTGCCAAGTGTGCCTCTGGACTGGGCATGCTTGGAGGCCAGGAGGAAAGCTGACATGGTGCCAGGCTCATTGGGCTGTCTCTAGATGCTGAAGAAATCTGCTCAGGTGTTGGGGAAAACAATGAGGTGGGAGAAGCTTAACTTAACATTTCTACTGCCTCTGCTAGCTCATGTCTCTCCCCTGACCACTTGCCTCTCTACTTTTCTACTTGCCTCTTGTTTTAGCTGGGTGGTGGTGACTGGGCAGTCCCTCCTCTGGGGGTACACTGGTGCTTCCAGGCCTGCCCTTTTCACTTCTGCTCAGGCTTTTTGTGCTGTGGAGCCTTTGCCTGACCCCTGTTGTGCCATCCCTCCGCAACATCTCACCATATGCAGGTTTTGGAGGGAAGTGTTTCACTGAAAGTCTCTCTATTAACCTAGGCCTAAATCACCTCTGTGCAACAGAATTATTTTCTTAAATAAGATGCAGTAACATCAGTTAGGTTGCCAATTGGACAGGGGGGGAAGTCCTGTTGTTTTAATGGGGGGAATGGGCAATTGCAACTTTTCCTGGCGTGGTTAAATGACATCACCTGATAATTGCTTGCAGATCAAACTGATTTAAAGGAATAACCAGATGGATCACTTTTAGAGCTGGCAACTCTAAACATAAGATGGGTCATGAACTAATGTGCAAGGTGAGGCACAGGAAGCACTAGCAAAGGATTCAGATCTCACTAGCAAAGGATTCAGATCTCACTAGCAAAGGATTCAGATCTCAGCATACCAATGCCACACAGTGGGACATGCTGAGGGCTTCTGAAACCAAACTGCAAGGAGCACCACTGATTCGGTGTCTACTTCTGTTGTATCCTCAGGTTCCCTCCATCTCCTAGAGCATTCTGCTACTTTTGACTGCATATCTATTACTCATTTAAAAGTCCGTTTGGATTGAAGGCTGAGCAAATACCCAAGCAGGCTTACTTTTTACCCAGTAGCAGCAGGCAACTTCTCGCTCCCACTGTCAGTCCCCTCACCTTGGTAATTTGAGGAGTTGGAGAAAAATGGGGGCAGGCAGCATGGACACAGCATCTCTTCTAAGTGACACTCTAAAAATATCCCGAATCTCTATGGTCCAGGGGTGGGCAATTGTTTTGGCTCGAGCTTGAAAACTGTGTATTACGTACTTCATTTATACCCAGTTTTCCTCCCCACTGGGGACTCAAGGTGGCTTACATCCTGTTCATCCTCAAAACAACCCTGTGATGTAGGTAAGCCTGACAGCCTCTTTCATCTCTCTCGTCATCTCTATGTAAAAATCTGAATTTCCCCTCAAAGTTCTATTTTTTCTCCCCAAACTCATAAAGGTCACAGTTTCCCAGAAGCTAAGCATAGAGAGCACATTCATTTTTTCTGGCTAAACTAGCTTATTGCAACACATTTTCTAATTGATATTTAACAGAACTTTTTTTTTTTACTCCAGAACAATATAAAAGCACATTGACTCCCACACATTTTCTCTGTAAAGTGCATAAAAAATCCCCAAATCATCTTAGCATTCTTCGTTGTTTTTCTAAAGATTCCTGGCTTTTACAGATGCAATAAAAGGTCAGTTTGCACTTAAAAACATGGAAAGCAACCATTTGGAGCCTGGTCTTTATAACATGAACTCATCAAACTTCTTTCTTTCTTTCTTTCTTTCTTTCTTTCTTTCTTTCTTTCTTTCTTTCTTTCTTTCTTGGAATTTTTTTTAGGTTATTATCTACTTGGTCTGTGTGTCAAGAGCAAGTAGTAATCTTGCTGTGGTGTCTACAGAGATTAGGGAGATCTTCTGGCTCCAGTAAGAAGTCAAACATTAATCAAAAGACTGTGCCAAAAGTGAGCCCATAAACATCAGCAAATGCCTCTCTTTTCATCTTAAGTCTGTCCAGGGCTTTTTTTGTAGAAAAAGCCCAGCAGGAACTCATTAGCATATTAGGCCACATCCCAACAGCACAGCTTATTAGCATATTAGGCCACACCTCCATGTTACCAGAAGAGTGGTCATCCAGCCACACCCACCTTTTGCTTCTTATTCTGCTTACCTTGTTTGTTGGCAAAACCCAGGGCTTTTTTGGTAGCAGGAATTAATTTGCATGTTAGGCCACATAACCCTAATGTAGCCAATCCGAAATCCTGGATCCACAGCTTCATTGTGACATCATGCTGCGAAAACGTGGTTCCAAAGCATGGATCCTGATGGATCCTCAGGGGTTTTGCATTATATTACCCCAAACTCACTATCACATCACATATCATGCCCATGGGTGGAGCTTGCACCAAAAAAATCATGGTTCCATGACTTTGTTATGACACCATGGCACAAAAACATGATTCTGAAGCACAGATCCTGATGGATCCTCAGGGTTTTTGTGTTGGACCACCCCATACTCACCAACAAATCATAAATCAAGTCAATCCAAGTTGAGGGGCTTAGCTGCTGTGTTTCTTGGGTTGGTGGGGGCTAAAGTAAGTGTAGCAAAGAAAGGGGGGGGTTGCAGTGAGGCACCCTCATATAATTGCACTAAGCTTCCATTGTGAGAAAATCTGTCTTTTCAGCTATCAGGGCTCCGTTGACAGTGTTGGGATTTGCAAGTTCTCTTTCTCTAGTCGTGAAAGAATTTATTGTTTGTTTATGCATGCTGACATCTTAGCTAGTTTAAAGTTAGAGAGCCAATGGGGAAGTCTGCCATGTTTGCTGTCAGAACAAGGTGACAAAATGCATTGGGATTCTCCAGTTGGGTAATGAATACTTTGGGGGTGGACTAGCAAGTAAGCATTGGGTTTCAGGTTTATTGCTCTTTGTCCTTCTCTAGTTCATCCTCACACAAGGTATAGAAGTCTCTAAGAAAAGATGTGGGTTAGAGAATAGACAGACAGGATGATTTTCCTGTATTGTTTTGTTACTCTGAGCTCCATTTACCCTCCCTCATTAGTAAAGTTTCTTTGTTTAAAAGCTAATACAAATGTTATGCTGTGTTTATTAACTCTGCATTTACATAGAAATCCCTAAGTGGCTTTGTGGGGAGGTGAGGTCAGTGCAAACCACATTTGGAGAGTGTGGGAGAGATTCTCCTTCTCTAACATGATTGTCTTGCATCCAGGGTCTTTTTGCAAGGAGCACAGCAGCAGTAGGGAAGAGCAATTGCCCTAGAAATAATTACCCTGGGAGCCATTGGGAGTAGGGGATGCAGCCAGGAAGTGGGCAAAAGGGCAGCAGTGGCTGGCAGTGGGATGGTGGCAGGCTCAAGGGATGGAGCTGCTGTGAGAAGCCAAAGAAGAAGGAGCAGTGGTGGCAGGAATAGGCAGCTGGGCCAAAGGGCAGATAGCATGCCACAGCAGTAGCAGAGGAGAAAGAGTGGCAGTAGTGCCAGGTGGTCCCAGCTGCCACACCCTAAGCTCCTCTTGCATGCCACTGTAGCTGCAGTCAGCATAAGCTGGCAAGGGCGAGGTCAGAAGGGCAAGGGAGAGGGCAGGGCAAATTTGGGAGGGGGCATCATCACATGGGCCTTGCAGGGGCTATGGGCCTACATCCCAGGGAGGTCCTCTGTGAATCTGATGCCTCTAGCTTGCAGGGAGTCCATTTGACGCACTCCTGAACCTGCGGCTGTGATTTTCCCAGACAGCATTTTCCTGGGGGCAATTGCTTTGGGGGGCTGAGTTAAATCCAATCATCACCAAATCTGGAGAGCTGGTAGAGAAGAGTCATCTGGAGACTCACTGTGAGTTTGGCATCTCTAGCCTGCAGGGGGGCCATTTAAAAAGACCACCTAATAAAGAGTGCCCTGGTCTAAAAAAATATTTTATCTCATTAGGCAAAAAAAAACCCTTTTATCATTGGATTTTTCTGCAGACCGACAGAGTCACCTGTAGAAAAAGCTGTTGGGGGAGAGTGAGCCCTCTTTTGGCAGAAATAAGTATCCACATGGTGAATAGACTTTGGAAATTAGTATATAGAAGATTGTGTTCACTTTTACCTTCCTTAGAATGGGCTTATTGAACCAGTATATTTTGATATTTTGTACCAGTCTTGTGAATATAAAGAACAGATGAACTGACAGCTGCTGAATATCAATCATTACTTCCAATTTGTTAGTATTGTGGGTTTTGGATTCCCAAATTCTGAACTAATAAAGACTAGAAATCAGACAATGGCCACAAGAAATAAGAAGTAGTTTTGGATTTACCATTTTTTAAACACAGCCTTAAAACCATAGCATTGCCATGGTCGTATGTCACTAAGTAGGATTTACAGAAGCAAATTTTGCAGAAAAATCCTAATGGGGCCAGCAATCTGAGCTATGAATCTGAGATTTATGAAACCTGATCAACAGAGTCTTTATAGGACTCTCTCGGGGCAAGAGACAAGGTAGGAACAGATTTGAGACTTCTGAATAGGCAGTTGAACAGGACCAGAAACCAAATTTAAACACGGCCCGTCTCTAGGAGAAAACTCTCACCCAAAAGCAAAACCATGCAGCAATGTTCTGAGTGTATTCATGTTATTCATGTCTGAGTGGAGACAAACTAATACAGAAAAGGATGTCATATGTTTACAAACATTTCCGTTAACATGCTGAAATTGCAAGCTTATTCATAAAAGGCCAGAGCTCCCGAAGGTCAAGCTGAGGAGAAAATTGAAGTAGTATGGATATTAATCATCCTGACGCCTGATTGTCTGATACTTTTTGACATATTGTGGAAAGCAAATGCTAAGATTTTGGCAAGGAGCTTAGGTTGTTTTTTGTGGGGTTTTTTTTGCAAACCATTACTTTTTATCTAGTTATTCATTTCTGGTATGTTAATGTTCACACATTATAATGCCAAATTAAAACTTCTACTTGAGAAAGAAAAAGGTATCCCACAATGCAATCATCCATCTAGCCATCCATCGTAATGGGGCACTGTACAAATTAAATTTTAAATTCCACAGGCTGTGAACAGCATCTGAAATGGCTGGTCTACCCTGATGTCACTGTGTCTCTAAGTGGGGGGTGGTAGATGCTCCCTCTAGCTCACTGGGAGAGGGGAAGGAGGAAGAAAAGGAGAAGAGTTGGTTTTATACCCCGCCCTTCACTACCCAAAGGAGTCTTGGAGTGGCTTACAATCACCTTCCCTTCCCCTCCCCTCCCCACAGCAGATACCCTGTGAGGTAGGTGGGGCTGAGAGAGTTTTGAGAGAACTGTGACTGGCCCAAGGTCACCTCATGTGGAGGAGTGAGGAATCAAACCCAGTTCTCCAGATTAGAGTCCGCTGCTCTTAACCACTACACCAAGAGTCCACTGCTGCTCTTAACCACTATACCAAGCTGGCTCTCTAGATTCTAGAGAGCCAGCTTGGTATAGTGGTTAAGAGCAGCAGTGCCCTCTAGCTCACTGACATTGGCTTAGCTGCTTTGAATGCTATGAAGTCTTGGTAAACCTCACAATTCAAATTCTAAAGCCTGTTGCCTAGGTTCCATAGGCTTTTGAATGCTATACTCCTGAGGACTAATGTCCTCCTAATATTGACATTTCTGACATTTGTAATTAGGCCCAGAATTTTTTTAAAAAGCTAAGCAATTTTTTTTATTCAGCATTCTTAACCACACTTCTCTGGGAATCAGCCCCATTGAATAACATAGGATAAACTGGCTTCAGATCACTCCCTTACGTATTTATGCCTCACACTTTCAATCCATTAATTCCCAAGACAGCTCAGTTTACCAGTCCAAAATTCAAACCCAGTCCAAGGGAGTTTCCATGTCACTAGATAGGAATATATTAAGAAGTAAAAAAATACTAATTCCTGTTACCTGCAAGCTGCTGCACAAATAGTGAAAGGAAGATACTGAGGAGGGGAAGCAGATTAAAAGACTGGGCAAAGAATCAAATGAGGAACTGGTCTGGCCATTGTTCAGAAATCACAAGACAGTCCCTAAACTCAGTCTGATAAGAGTCTTCTCGCAACATGAATCTCTGGAGCTGCCTTGGATGTCAGTTTGGAAATATTTGGTCTGTGACAGGTGACTCAAAGGCTGTATGCCTGGAAATAGGGGGTGCCAATTTCTGGAGGTTTGGGGGTGGTGCCTGTGGAGGGCAGGATTTAGGGAGTGGAGGGAGCTCACCAGGCATGTGATGCCATGAAGTCTGCCCTCCAAAGCTGCCATTTCCTCTGGGGCAATTGATCTCTGTAGTCTTGAGATCAGTTGAAATGACAACTCCCACCTGGAGGTTGGAAACCCCTGCCTGGAAATGGAAGTTGGTGTGTATTTTTTTAAAAGAAATACTTTTATTTTTTCCCCATCACAGATGGAGTCGATACAATAGCATTAGTAGAAATATTTCACGATAGTGCCTAGCAACTGCTCCTCTCTTATGTTCTCGGAGACTCATAACAATTACTTTAATATAATTGGATTTTTTTCCCCTCAGAGAAAAATAGTGGGGTTTTTTTATAGCACTGTTTTAGCCATAAATGGTAGCTTGTCAGCACAGGTATGTTACAGTTACTTCAACTTTTGAAATCAAAAGATCTACCAACTGCATCCACCATGGGAAAAAAAATTATGCTGGGCATGAGGTAATTTGTCCATTTCCCTCCTCCCCTGTTTTGTATTATATACTTAATAGGAATAAGGCCCGTTGTGGGAATAAATACAATGGGGTCTAGAAAGAGGCTCTTGGAGAGTGTCAAGGCCTTGGGTACTCCGCATTAATTTGCTGTGGCAACCTCAGCAGGGTATAATGACACAGAGTCCACCATTTTCTCCAGGGGAACTGTTCTCTGCTACCTGAAGAGCAGTTGTAATTCTGAGTGATCTCCTGCCCTGGAGATTGGCAGCAGTGGTTCCCCAAGAGGGAATAGCTGGTTTGGAGGGCAGAGTCTGTGGCATTGTACCTGTCTGAGGCCCCACCTCTCCTCAAACCTCACCCTCTCCAGGCTCCACCCCTCAAGTCTCCAGGAATTCCCCACCTGGAGTTGGCAACCCCATCTCCTTCCCAGCCAAGCATCAACCTACCGTAATTTCCCCCTCACTTTTCTTATTTCCTCCCCCCCACAGCCTCTACTGTGCTCTGAAGCCTCTCTTATAAACACAGGTAACTGCCATTTCATTTCACCTACTAACAGCCACTGAGGTAACAGTTAATCCCCCCACAGGCTTTCATGGCCTGACTGGAGAGTGATCACTACATAAATTGTTTCCTTTGTGTGGGGCATAATATTTGAAGGGAAGCTAACACTTATAGAAGCCTGATGTAAAGTTTCCATCTCTTGTTCTGGTAGAAGTAGTGGTATGGAATAAGACCTATAAATTCGAAATGGGAGCTATTCCGGAGAATCTCGTTCCAGCCATCAACTCAGCTTATGAATACCCATGCAAAAACAACTGGACTGCAGTCTTGTGGCTACATATGTATTTTGTTGTGTTGAGACAACACTGTAGAGTTTGATATAAGTTTCCTTTATTATATATAAAGAGTATTGGCAGCATATCAATCTCTGCACAGCAAGAATTCTGACAGGGCACAGAGGCTGAAGGAGTGGGCGGGAAGAAGAGCAGACCCCGCCAATGGCATGTGAGTATTCACAGCCAGTGGATAGGGTCAGCTTCTGATTGACAGGCCAGGGGACCAAAGGCTGGGGTGGCATGTGGAATCTTCAGGAGCATGCCACCACCATGCAGAGAATTATTATATACTAAGAATAAGGCCCGTTGTGGAAATAAATACAACAGGCTCTAGAAAGAGGCTCTGGGAGAGTGCCCCGGCCTTAGGCACTCAGTGTCAATTTGCTGTGGCGACCTCAGCAGGGTATAATGACACAGAGTCCACCATTTTCTCCTGGGGAAGATCTCTGCCATCTGAAGAGCAGTTGTAATTCAGTGTGATCTCCATTCCTCCCCTGGAGATTGGCAACAATGGTTCCCCATGAGGGAATGGGTGATTTGAAGGGTGGAGTCGGTGGCACTGAACCTGTCTGAGGTCCCACCCCTGCTGAAACCTCACCCTCTCCAGAATCCACCCCTCAAATCTCCAGGAATGTTGCCACCTGCAGTTGGCAACCCTACCTCCCAGCCAACCATCAATGTATCATTATCTGCCCCCTGGCTTCAGATTTCCATCTCCTCCCCCCTCCCCCCTAGAGAGCAGTTGTAGTTCTGAGTGATCTCCAGCCCCACCTGGAGATTGGCAACAGTGGTTCCCCATGAGGGACTTGCTGTCTTGGAGGGTGGAGCCTATGGCATTGTACCTGTCTGAGGTCCCACTCCTCCTCAAACCTCACTGTCTCCAAGCTCCATCCCTCAAGTCTCCAGGAATTTTCCACCTGGAGTTGGCAACCCTATCTCCTTCCCAACCAATCATCAACCCCACTCTTCAAGTTTCCATCCCCCCCCCACAGCCTCCACCATGCTCTGAAGCTCTGACTGCTGTGTCACATCGGCTGTCATAAAGGGTCCATAAAGGAGAACCAGTTTGGTGTAGTGGTTAAGTGAGCGAACTCTAATCTCGGAGGCCCAGGTTTGATTTCCCACTCCTCCACTTGCACCTGCTGGATGACCTTGGGCAAGCCATAGCTCTGCACCAGCTATTCTCTCAAGGATAGTTGTCTCAGAGCTCTCTCAGCCTCACCCACCTCACAGGGTGTCTGTTGTGGGGAGGAGAAGGGAAAGGAGTTTGTAAGCTGCTCTGAGACTCCAAGTGAATGAAGGATGAGATATAAATCCAATCTCCTCTCCTCCTCCTTCTCCTCCATCTCAGCAGGGTAAAAGGAAGTAGAGTCTACCATTTTCTCCAGGGGAACTAATCTCTGCTATCTGGAGAGCACTTGTAATTCTGAGTGATTTCCAGCCCTCGCCTGGAGATTGGCAACCATACTCCCCCCGGAGGGAAAGTAGTCTTTCTCTGCAATGGGGACCGAAGCAGCTGACATCATTCTCCTCTCCCCCTTTTTGACTTGCACAACAGCCCTGTGAGGTAGGTTAGGCTTAAAGTCTGTGACTGGCCCAAAATCACCCACTCAGCAAGAACCTGGGTCTACAGATCCTGCTCTGAAGCACTGACTGCTACACCTAGGGTAGCCAACCTCCAGGTGGAGCCTGAAGATCGCCAGGTATTACAATTGAACTCCAAACAACAGATCTTCCCCCCTCCCTTGGAGAAAATGACTGCTTTGGAGGGTGGCCTCTATGGCATTCTGTTCAGCTGGCCCCAATGAGTTTTCTCCCAAAGGCCAACGTAGGTGTGGAAAGGGGCTTTCAGAGAAGCAAGCTTGGTTGCCTAGCAATGGGCACTGAGGGGAAAATTGTCAGCTCTGATGATGGAATAGGGTTTCCAACCTCCAGGTGGGGCCTGGGGATCTCCCGCTTTTACAATGGATCTCCAGCTAATGGAGATCAGCTCCTCTGAAGAAAATGGTGGCTTTCGAGGGTGGACTCTATGGCATTGTACTTTGCTGAGGCCCCTCCCCTCTCCAAACCCCACCCTCTCCTGAATCCACCCCCAAAGTCTCCAGGGATTTTCCAACCCAGACCTGGCAACCCTATGATGGAAATACCTGAAGATTTGGGGGGTGGATCCTGTGGAGGGCAGCATTTTTTTTGGGGGGGGAAGGAAGGACTCCGCAAGCTATAATGGCATAAGGTCTACTCTCCGAAGCAGCCATTTTTTCCAAGGGAACTGATCTCTGTCATCTGGAGATCTATTGTAATGGCAGGAGATCTCAAGGTCCCACCTGGCGATTGGCAACCCTAGGGGGAAGTCAGCCACCCAGCAGGGGGTTGAAGGGAATGGTTTGATGGTTTCTGGCCCACCTCATTAGCCAGCCAGCCATGGTGGAGCTAAGCAGGAGAAAGAGCCTGAGGAATTTCACACAGCCAATATGTTCCGTTTCAGGAACTCTTCAGTAACGATTTCTGTCAGGCATTTTGCACAGAACTGTATTAGTACTGGTTCCCTAGTGGAACATATTGGCCCTTTCACACAGAAACATGCCTCTCCCATTGGGGAAGCGTTCCTGAGCCAGTTTACCTTGAAACCTCCTCCCAAGCGTTCTTCAGTTCTTGTACCGGTCCTGAAGTGCTACAGGGTGCTGTGTGAAATGCCCTCTGTTTCTGACAGTTTATTCTGACAGTTTATTCTGGGTACGCTAGCAGTGCGCAGCGAGGGGTTATGCTGAAAGTCCATTGTCTTTTCACTGACAGAAGCAAGCCACTGAGGGGACAGTTAGACCCACCTGGCAGTGGGCAGAGGAGAAGAGTGGACCCAGCACCCAGTCGTCCTTCCCCTTCCCTGGCTCCCTCCAGACTGAGGCCAAGACGCTGGCCGGTGGCTCTGTGGGCAGGACTGAGGCAAAGCAGGGAGAGAATGCAGCCAGTGGCCAGGGACCCCCTTTTGAGTGGCAGTCTGTCCAGCCAACTGATTTTTGCGCCCCATGGAATCTTGAAAAGGAAAGATTTTGAATAGGAAAGATTTATTTAGAATATTTCTATGCTGCCTCTCCAAAGAACTTGCTCAAAGTGACTTACAAAGTAAAACATGATCAAACAAATGGCACAAAAATCATTTAAAGTTAAGAAAACTCAACTTTAAAAATAAGTGAGAGCATAAAAATAAAATAAAACATGAAACTGCTTAAAATTCTTCTGTTAAATGAGTTCTCAGGTGAGAAGCAGATGATAAAAAGGATGTTAAATCACCAGCCCCTTAATTAAAAGCCTGGATAAAAAGAAATGTTTTGGCCTGGAGTTTAAAGGACAGTTGAGTGGGCAGCAGGAGAGTCCCAAAGGGGAGGGCATTCCGTAGGCAAGTCCTTTGAGTACCCTGGCCCCAAGCCATTTAGGGCCTTGAAGGTAAGAACAAGCACTTTGAATTGTGCCTGGAAGCAGTTCATCACTTTCATCAGGATGGATTCACCTCATATTGTTGATAATTCTTTGTGGGGGTTTGTGCCATTTGCATACCACTTTTACACTATACATTTATATAAGCACATATACATTTACATGGAATTTGGTACAAAAGCAATATTGGGATAGTCATTCATTTTAGATGGAAAACCCAGTAGACAGAAGAGAAACTGGTGCAAAAATAAAGAGATATGTTTCTCACAAGGGAGGGAAAAAGTCAATATACAGGCAACATCAGGCAGTGGGGCAAGTTGGAGCTGCAGGGATTAATTTGTGGTTGGGGAAGGATTAATGGAGAAGGCTATGGCTGCTATTTACTAATAAAAATGTGCAGGACAACTATTTATGGATCTCCCAGTATCTCATCTAATTTGGCCTTTAATTTCTAATAACTAACCCAAAGCCTAGCACTAGCTGAATTACTAGGGAACCAAAAGAGATGCCCTGAATCCATGTTCAGTTTTAAGGACAGCCAATTTTGTTTTACCAGATAAATATTTTATTCTTGAATAGGCCTATTGAAACAAATAGAACCCAGCCAGCGTAAGAAGGCTAAAGATGTCAGGCCCAATTTTTTTGAGATAAATCACAAAATTTGTTCAGTTTTTTACTCATGTAAAAGAAGGCAGTTCTTCAGACCCAATCTGAAAATACATACAAACATCACTTGGGAATAATTTATATGTGTCCCTCTTTTATCACAAAAAACAGAACAGAAATGACAAAATGAAAGAGTTTTGCCAGAGCTATGAGTATGGTATAATAGAGTCATGTAGTATTGTCAACTCTAGGCTGGGAAATTCTTGGAGATTTTTGGGTGGAGCCTGGTGAGGCCTGGATTTGGGGAGAGGCAAGATCTAAGAAGGGTACAATGCTGTAGAATCCAACCTACAGGGCAGGGGAACTGATCTCTGTAGCCTGGAGACCAGTTGTAATTCTGGGAGATCTTGGAGGTTGGCAACCTCAGGCTCATGTAATCCTTCTTAAGTGATGTTAGAAGTTACTTTATCAGCAAAACAAAAATACTTGGAGGGGTGGGGGCTAGGTCAAGGGAGAGAAAATTGTGAATCAACAGATTTGTAATTGACCGATCCCCCCCCCCCATCAGTATTTATGGATACCCAGACCCAAGCTAGCCTGACCTGGATGGCCCAAGCTGGTCAGTTTTCAGAAGCTAATCAAGGCTCACCATAGTTAGTATTTGGATGGGAGACCACCAAAAAAAGGGCAGGGCAGGCAATGGCAAGCCACCTCTGATTGTCTCTTGCCTTGAAAACCCTGTGGGGTCGCTGTATGTCAGCTGCAACTTGGTGGCACTTTCCACCATCAACTATGTACAGATTTTGCCTTAAAAGATAGCACTGTCTTTTCAAAGTGCTGCTTATACTATTTATGTTGTTGAGTCACTGGATTAGAAAGTGCTTACATTTAACATAAACAGTGTCTTCTGCTTGCTTGCTATTGTGTTGTTTCTGATGAAATGGCTGCTAGGCTTACATTTTGCTCGTACACTTTGGCATCCTGAAAGTGCTGCTGTCAGTGTGGAGATATGACAAATGCTGCCCTCTCCCCAGTGATGGGCATTGCTCCCTCCAGACCAGACAGGCTTTGTTTAACATTTCGCTTGCACATGTTGCCATTTGCATAGGCAATACTGCAGGTTGGAGGGAGATACCATGACATCTGTGTATGAATCGTGATCAGTGACAGCCACTCAAGTGAGAAACAGACAGACTGATTTAGGGCTAAGCCAAATAGATTTCCGCCCCCTATTTTTCTATACACATCAGCGGGTAGATTTGTGCAAATATATGAGGATCTCCCATTAGGATTATTTATTTATTTAGTGCTCACTACCTTTCTTTGTGGTTGTCTGCAGTATTCCTTCTAAGCTGAGTTAGTGTGAGCTAGCTCACAGCATTTTAGCCTCTGGCTCACACATTTTTGTCGTCGCTCAGGAAGGATGGCGCTAGAGCAAACTAATTTATGCAGTAGCGAAATCACTCACTCTTTAATGCCAGTAGCTCATAAAGTAGAATTTTTGTTCACAAGACTCCACAGCTTAGAGAGAGCATTGGTTGTCTTCTTTGTGACTTACTTTGAAGGCAAGATTCTAATTACCTATAAAACACTTCACCCATAAAGCACTCGTGCGTTGTCCTGGCTGCCTGAAGTTTGGGAGGGAAGCCGCCTTGGGTTATGGCTACAACTCCCTCCCCTTACTGAAATCAGTGGAAACAACTATCAGATTGATTTCCTGATATGACCAAGTATAATTCTAATATCTAAGAGCCTAATGCAGGTTTTTTTTAAAAAAAAAATGAAGTAAGGATCAGATCAACCTATCTCTTTAGTATTTGGTTCTGATCAGTAATAGGACACTTTTCATGGGAGTTCCTGACTTATGAGCTGCGAGGCTTACGGACTGTACTGTAATTACACATTGTATAAACAGGTTCATGCAGCAAGTATCAAATCTGATATTTTAAGCCCTGTAACAGGGAGGGCTAGAGTATACAGTTACCTTGGAAAGGCTGTCAGATATATTTTTAGATCATTTGGATGACAGCCATGATACATATATTAATTATATAGGCATTAGAAGGCATGTACTATTTGCTTGAATCTGTGTTAACAAACGGCCTACTCTTTTAACATGTGGTTGTACCATTTGTTTAGGTAACATGATCATTCTTTATCAAGTTTCATATCAACCTTCCTTCCAGGAACAGTCTGGGATCAGATTTATTACGCAGTCCTAAACAGAGCTGTAGCCTTTGAAACCCAGTCACTTCAATGAATTAGAAGATGTAACTCTGCTTACTGAGGCATTATCAAACCCCTATCTTCAGCTTCTCTTTTTATCAATCAGTGTCTTTGTCAGGGTCGATCAGGTGTGGGCACATATTCCAAAAGATACTCAGGTTTAACGGATCACCTGTGTGAGGCCATAGGTCTGAATGCAGCCATTCCCTTTCCCTCCCAGCATGTGCTTGATGCCATCAAAGCAAACAATTCCAAGCATCTGTTCAGCAGATCCTTATGGGAAGCGATATGCATAATCCACAACTGGGTAAGAGGACCATTCCATAGGGGTCCATGTTCACACCACCACTAATGCCAGAGGACCTAATATTTTTTCCCCAATTAAAAACCCTGAATGAGAATATAGGTTTATGAAACCATTTCTAATTGAAAAAGATTGTTGAAGTTCTTTAATGAATCATCATGTAAAGTGATAATCTAGAAGTAAAGTCAGTTTGGGATGTACAGTTCGCTTATTACTGATTTTGTTGACTTTGGTTGCTGCTATGCACACTCTGATTTATATGATTTTAGTAGCTGTTCTGTGTAAGCTATCTGTAGTGGGGAGACAGCGGGAAATAATTTTCAAGCAAACAGACTGGGTTTCGTGTTTTGCCAGATTGTGCTTAATCTATTTAAAATAAAGCATCTTCTGGACTAATTAATTAATTCTATATATGTTCCTCATTTGTACCCTGTCAAGCTCCTGAGTCAGGACCCAAAGCAGCTTACATCATGGTTTACAAACTATATGAACTTTCTTGGGTCAGACAAATCTGATTCAGGCAACAAAACATTTATTTGAACAATGAATTTTGATCTATTCAAAACTCAGATAAATAAGGTATTCTAAAAATGTAGTAATCTGTTTCCTTAAAATAATGCAAATAATTAAAAAGAAGTATGGAATGTTTTCCAGTAACATGACTGAAAAGCTGCATTCAGTGAGTAAGATCTAAAACTGGGTTTTGCTTGATTTGGAATCTATTCTGTATTTTAAATAGATGGAGTTTGGTAAGATTAAAAGCTAACAGGCGAGTGCCAGGATTTGACTCAACTGCCATCATCGAGCTGTATCAAAAATACTAGAATTTCATTTGTTATCAGGTCACAGGGTGTTAGTACTGTCTCTCTGGCGTGCTGAAGAGAAATCAGTAAAGCAGATGATAATTGATGTCGCTCTAACACAGTTTGTCAGGTTTTGGTGGCTGCTTTCTTCATTCCCCTAGGTCAGAAAGATAGACAGCAATCCTAAACTGGGAAGCAATTTATGAATTGCAAATAAAGGGGATGTGAAACATCACAGGGCAATTGACCTCATTAAGGCCTGAATACATGGAGTGCAGAGGAATGGGGGGAAATACATTTTATCAATTCCCCCCCCCACTTATTGGGGTCAATTTGACCCCATTATTCAAGCTTGTATAAATTTGTCAGCAGGCAGGACAGTTTCTGTTTTATGCTCAGGTTTGCCGAATGCATGAAAGTCTTATAGATCTGTTCTTGAGGATCATTTAGTTATATTAGCTAATGGTATTGCAGCTTTAGGTCCCATAATGTTTGCTTTTTACTCCCGGGGGTGTGTGTGTCAGAATCTAATGTGCTTTGATAAGTCAACTCAACCTTGAGTGATTCACCACAGAGCGCCAACTCTGGAACAGTTTCATGCATGCGAGTTAAACAAACACCAGGCAAGATGGCAGGCAGGAGTCAAGTAGGTGGATGGTGAAATCTGCCCCCCAAAAGTCCAGAGCAAACACAACCTTCCTTAACCAAAGCCTGATTACTATCTTGCCACGTGTTTCCTAAGTGTTAACAGAGTTGTGAGGGATGGGGCAGAGGGTCAGTAAGCAGGCAAGTGACAACAGTGGAGACAGGGAAGAAGTAAACAATGGCAACTGAGATCTCTGTGTTTGTTGGAGCCGTGGTTATTGAAGCAAACTGGAACAGGATTTAAGCTTAGCTGTTCAAACATGCAAAGGGAAGCAAACAATAGTACCCTCATATGACCTAATGTATCCCAAATCAAATGTTTGCTTCTGAGGGCCTGATGAAAATAATAAATAACTAGTAACTGATTACTGGAAATCTGACAAGAGGAATGGATGCAAGTGTTTTCTGGATGTCCACAGCCACTTTCCTCATTTCCACCCCCAATGTAGGTGAGGTGAGTGCTGTTTGCTCTATTCCACTTCTTTTTTGCCCTGTCAGTACTGGTGAGTCTAGAAAAAGTACAAAATGGTCTTCAGAGACATTGTAAGAGCTTCTTGATCAGTCTCCCTCTTCCTGGTCTGGAGGATGTACCTGAGCACATGACTTTCTTGCAAGCTCTTTCGTATTGATTCACCTGTTGAAGAACTGAGGCTAAGCTCACACTGATCCTTGCCTGGGGGGGGGGGGGGCTGTACAGAGGCAACAACAATTTGAGAGTAATTAATTCATAATGTAATTGAGTTTCTTTAGGAGACTCTGGCCCTTTCCACACTTTTCTTTTAATCCATGTTCACTGCAGTGTCCTCCAAGCAATTCTGCATTAAAAAGTTTTCAACCTTCTTTTTATTCCGTTTTTTCCCCATTCTGCACTAAAATTGAACTCAACCTTCTTTTTATTCTGGGTTTCCCCCCCTGTTCTGCATTACATTACCTTCCTCCAGTGGTTGGTCCGGCTTCAGCCCACTGTTGCCCTGGGTTTTTTGGATGCTGTTTTGCCATGGACTTAAAATTGTCTCGACTCAAACACTGAGAAAATCCGGAGCGGCAGACAAATGTGGAAAGGATCCCTGTCTACACTTGTGTCGTTGTTTTTACAACCTTCCTCATACTGTTCCTCATACCTTCCCTGATGCTGTATGACTCCTTCACAATATTCTGCATGTCAAAGCATCAAGTGTTGTCTGTCTAAAACATAAAGATGTCAATGCTTTACAAAAGAGTCCTGTGCAAAGAAATCCATGGGATTCCAGAAGGCTAGCTATTGGAAGCGGGGTTGTTCATAGAATAATATTAGAAGTAAAATGATGGCTTCTAGGTCAGCAGGAATTGTTTCTGGCAGGATGTGTCCTGATTCTAGTTTTCAGTGACTAAAACAATGGAACTGTAACAACATGCCCTGAAAGGAGATTTTGCAGTCTAAGTATTTTTGCTGAAATTCACCTAAATTGTTCCCTGCTTTGCTTAACATTTAACTATCCTTCTTTCTATCATCTCAAACAAGTCTTTGCCTGTTTCTGTTTTGATGTGTAATTATATGTATTTATCATTTGTTGAAAGCATTTTTGCCCGATATTTTGTATATGTCTGGTCACAGATGTGCCTCCCCCCTCCCCATGGTCATCACAGCATAAATACCTTCTGGCAACTTGTCACTATGACACATCCAACCTTCAGGGATATGTACAAAGATCATTTCATTTTTAAAAAGTCCTATGCACACAAATTGACAGTTTTCTCAAGTTATGTTGTTTCCTATACAAAAAGCATTTTCAAGCAGTAAAAAACCAGTAAATCCATATTAAGGTAGTAATGTAAGCAGAAGAGATAGTAATGTGTATATTTTGCTGCATATACATGTCCCAAGAAATCACAGATGGCAACACTCATTTACTGTGCGACCACAGTGAAGGCAATTTTGGTGTGGATATGGGCTGATAACTTGATGCCTAAACCCAACAAGACAGAAATGCTACTGGTGGGGAGAGAGTATGGCTCAGTGGTAGAGCATCTGCTTGGCATGCAGAATATCACAGGTTGAATCCCTGGCATCTCCAGTTAAAGGATCTGGCAGCAGGAGATGTGAAACACTTCTACCCCAAACCCCAAAGAGCCACTTGTCAGTCTGAGTAGACAATACTGATTCTGATGGACCAACCTTCTGATTCAATACAAGGCAGCTTTATGTGTTCATGTGATGAGTGCAAGGTCTGACATGAAATTTAAAGTGTCACCCATTCTGGATGGGGTTGTACTCCCCTTGAAAGAATAGGTTCATACTTGGGCCTACTGCTGGATAAGCAAGTGATAGCTGTGGCCAAAAGTGCATTTTACGGATCCAGCTGGTTAGTCAGCTGTGGCCTTTCCTGGGCAGAAAACAACTGGCCGCTGTGGTGCATGCCCTGGTTAATACTAGATTAGATTACTGCAATGCATGGTATGTGGGGCTGCCCTTGAAAAGTGTTCAGAACCTTCAACTGGTGCAGAATGCTGCAGCCAGGGTGTTGACTCGAGTGGTTCATAAGGACTATATCGTTCCAGACTTGGCTCCCAATCTGTTTCTGGGCACAATTCAAAGTACTGGCTCTTGACTTTAATTCTGACAGATATGATTTGGGGCCAATATACCTGAAGCATGACTCACTTTCTTATGAACCTCCCTGATCACTGCAGTTATCATCCAAGGCTTTGTTCTTGGTTCCCCCACCTTCTGAGATCAGGCAGGTGGAAACCTGGAAGACGGCCTTCTCAGTCGTGGCACCAAAACTCTGGACGTCTCTCCCATCTCTGCCCTCTTCTGTTGCCATCTTCTCCCAGCACATGAAGACTTTTTTTTGTTTCATTTGGTGTTCCCTCAGTGATTCCTTCTTTCTGCCCAATGTTTTAATAGTTGTTTTTATGTTTTTGTACGTGTATTTTAGCTTTGGCTTTAGTTGTTTAATGATGCTTTTATTGTTTAATGGTCTTTAAGATGTAATTTTATTATGTATTATTTTAATTTGTTAGCCGCCTTGGTGGCCCTTAAGAGGGCAGAAAGGCAGGGTATACATTTAGTAACTACATAAGATAAATAACTATGGAAATATATGAGCCAGCAATATAATGAGGCACTATGTGAAAGAAAGTGTGAGACTTCTGCTCAAAGTAGTCAAGGATCAGATCTTTGTTGATGAAACACAGTTCTTTATTTCCAATCTCTACATTGGTACAGCTTCTCGGATTATTGTCAGAGATAACACATATGACAGAAGCAGGTCTATTATACCTTTCTAGGCAGTTTGAATTACCCATAGGTAGCCAATCACTACAAGGGAAAAAACGGCGGGCAAAAAGGGCTCTGGCCGTTTGCTTCCCACAGGAAAGAAAGTGAGGTGTCAAGTTGTAAATTTCCCTTCCCAAACCAGACCCTTCAGATGTTACCATTTCACATAACAATCAATGGCCTCGAGGCTTTCGCACGTTGATAAGAGATGAGACTCGTCCTCCCTTGGAGTCCCAGCCGGGACGAATGGAATGCGGAGGCAGGAGTGTGAGAGGCCCATTGTTCCCATACTTTGAAGTTGTCATCCTCCCGCTCTGACAGTTACACACACCAGGCCTGGTCAGGGTCATAAACCTGGGGTCACACATTCTAAATACATGCTGGCCAAAGTGAGGGGGTTCACCTAAAGGAGGGGCAGTTACATGGCAGGTGGTATGGAAGCAGCTAGCATACATACATGGCAATAGGAATATAGAAAGGCATACAGACATGAAAGGGAGAACCATGGCAATAAAACAGAAGACATAGCTGTAAGCAATAGAAAGACTTTGTCTGAATCAGCAGATTCTGACAGAAAGCCTCCTATCACCAGCTGTGGCTGCCCCCACAACAGTTATAGGAGGTATACCTTGAGAATCTCCTTCCTGCCTCATCTCAGACTGTACTAATAGGCAAGAAGAGAGAGCTTCTTTCTCTCCCTCATCCTTATATTAAGTAAATGAAATTTTAAAATTTCCTCGTAATTAATTTCATCTGCCAGCATCAACAAAGAGTTGAACTGAAATATTTGATTACAAAAAAATAAATAAATCAAGTGTGGTTTAAATGTTATATTCAGTTAACATTTTGTGCATAAATTGTTTTACTGCAACAATATTTGTACATTGTAGCATGCACTTTTCTTACATTTTTTTAAAAAGCCCCAAAGGCAGGTAAAACTGTTGACACACAATTATCCCATACCCAAAGAACTGTGTATGATGTGCTGTGAATAATTCCAGCAACAGCTAAAATGCTATAATGTGTTTGATGAAGAGTTCAGTGAACTCATGAAAGAGTTCAGTGTTTTCCATGTTTAACTTGATCAAGAAATATTTTGGTAGCACTATTGTGAGTGTATGAGGCTGTTTCTGTTCAAATTACATACATTACCACCCCAGCATGGAATAACGAGACAGACAACAGTTTGGAATCAAACAAGGGCCACTTTATTAACTATTTAAACAGGACATGCAGCAACGGGCAACTAAGCAAGCTCAGGAACAGGCAAGGCAGGCGTCATTCCCAGACACAGCCTCCTTGCCCTTGTAATGGGCAGGTAACCTAGCCCCAGTCTTGACCCAGTCAGATTCTGGCTCGTAACCGGCGGCCCAGCATACTGGCATCCCCTCCCAGGGGCGCCTACCCCTGAGGCTGCACAGACCTTCAGGGAGGAGCCTAGTCTGAGAGGTTCCCAGAGGCGATCACCATTCACCTCCCCAGACCGCAAGGCCCTAGGGTGGTTCCTGGTGACCTCCTGTTCCCAACAGGGATATGCCGTAAGGTACCCACCAGTTCTATTTTCTTGCTTGTATAAACCTACCAAGTGACCAGCCTAATTAATACCCGACCACCCTCTATGCCCTTAACCACCAGCAGCAGTGTAAGGTAGGCGAAAAAACACCGCCTCCATGAGCCAAACAGAAGTCGGTATAAAAAATTCCTACCCGGCCCTCAACGGCGACCAGCATCAGCCTACACTGCAACCAGGGCGGGCGGGTGGGCGAGCGCACCAAGCGACTGCGCAGACGGGAGCGGGGCAATGGCTCTAATCGAGCAAGCCCCGCCCCCCATCGAGCCAATGAGCGCCGACGCGCTCTGTTGCTGCCTCGCGTCATGCGAGGCGGCAAACTTGCTCCCCTTCGCCACGGCAATGCCGGGCAGCGGGGAGCCCATTGCCACCCCAGCATGGAATAACGAGACAGACAACAGTTTGGAATCAAACAAGGGCCACTTTATTAACTATTTAAACAGGACATGCAGCAACGGGCAACTAAGCAAGCTCAGGAACAGGCAAGGCAGGCGTCATTCCCAGACACAGCCTCCTTGCCCTTGTAATGGGCAGGTAACCTAGCCCCAGTCTTGACCCAGTCAGATTCTGGCTCGTAACCGGCGGCCCAGCATACTGGCATCCCCTCCCAGGGGCGCCTACCCCTGAGGCTGCACAGACCTTCAGGGAGGAGCCTAGTCTGAGAGGTTCCCAGAGGCGATCACCATTCACCTCCCCAGACCGCAAGGCCCTAGGGTGGTTCCTGGTGACCTCCTGTTCCCAACAGGGATATGCCGTAAGGTACCCACCAGTTCCATTTTCTTGCTTGCATAAACCTACCACATGCAAAGCCAAGCCTCTGCTTTGGCCTTTGCTACCCCACACGGCAACCGAGTGCCATCCGAATCCCATGCCGCAAGTCCTCTAAAAATAACCCATTACCCTTGTTTGAGAGGTGCACCCCATCAGGGCGATACAGGTCCGGGAACTTGACCTGTATGTTAGGGTGCGGCAAAAAGAGACCCAACCCGGACTCCATGGCCGTGCGAAGTTGGCTATTAGCGTTACGCCTAGCCCTGTCCATACACCTGGGGTCACCGGCATGCCTCCAAACCAGATGGGGGAGCATGGCAGACCATACAATCCGCACACCAGGCCACCTTGACCTGATCAGTGCCAAATCAGCCCTGGCCTGCATCACAAGGGCCACGCCCTTGACCAAACCCAAATCGTTGCCCCCCAGGTGTATGACTAGCACATGAGGGGGGGGCCCGCCTCTCCTCAAACAACAACGGGAGGAGCGCCGGCCATCTCATGCCCCTCCTCCCCAACCACTCAACCGTTGCCACTTTGCAGAGGCCAAGCTGGGAGCCGAAAGATGTTCTCCTCGCCCGATGAGCCACCCAAAAGACCATGCTGTGGCCGCAGACTATGACCCTTCGTCTTGTCTCACGGCCTGCAGCACCTGTAAAAAGAACTTTATTAACAAACGTCTGAATGAAACTACAACGAACTTACAAGGTACAATGCCTAACATAACTCTTATAGCATCCAGATTTCCAACGCCCGATCCTCTGTATTTTCCTATCAGGGTACCCCATTGCGGCAGCAGTCGATGCCGCCCCAATTCGAAAAGAATGGGAGCAAAAACGAACACCGCCCAGACCCAACCGGATCAAGGCCTTCCGAGTCACGGTCCAAAACTGGAACTTCGTAAGAGGGGTGCTGTCACTATGCCGAAACAAATAGCCTGGGCCATCACCCTGAAGTGCCAAGTACCGCCTCATGGCGGTGACTGGGCACAGTGCTGACTCCGAACTAGACCCTAGTTCCAGCACACTCCCCTTACCCCTCTGATCAGTTTTAGATCTACGCAACCTAATCCGTAGCTGAAAATTAATGATTGATACATCCCTAAGCTCCAAAGCTGCACCGGAAACATCAGCCCGAGAGCCTGCCACCAGTTCACTAATCCTGAGTGCCCCAAAAAAGGCGGTCAGCGAAGCGGCATGGAACAGGCCCACCTCGTAGCTGTCACTACAACAAGAGGGCCACTGGCCCTCCAGCCCTCTCAGGACTGTGGGTGTCAAAGGTTCCCTGGTGTCAACTGCCCTAATGGATTCTCGAGACCACCCCTCGAGCATCTTCCGGAGACGGAAGTCGCCCGTGGTGTCCTTGTGACCCGAGGCCTTACTGGCAAAAGCCAGCGCAGACAGCTTGCCTCTGATTGTGTGAGCTGAAAGGCCACCATTCCGTAGTGTCACACAAAATTGCATCAGGTGTGACACAGGAATAGGCCAGACCTGCTGCAAACCCGCTCCCGCCCTGAAGGATAGAAACCGCTTACCGGCCTTCAGGTAAGCTCTCCTGGTAGAAGGGGCAAGTGCCAGGCTCATTGCCCTGTCGGCCTCAGCCCTCCAATCCCCCACACCTCTGTGGGCATCCGTGCCAGGAGCAGGTCGGCCTCTGGAGCCAGCTGACGAAACCTCTCCATCTGTTTGCGAGAGAGAGCGTCAGCGATCCCATTAGCGACCCCCGGGACGTGTCTGGCCCTAAACAAGATGTTAAATTTGAGGTACTGCAAAGTAAAAGCCCTAACCAAAGCCATGACCCTGGGGGATTTGGATGTAAGGGCATTGATGACATGAACCGTGGACTGGTTGTCGCACCAGAAGTGGACAGTCCTATTAGCTAAATCAGCTGGCCAAATCCACACCGCCGCAACAATTGGAAAAAACTCCAGGAAGGTGAGGTCCTTGACCCAACCTGCCCGAAACCAATCTTTAGGCCAGTCCCCGGCACACCAATGCCCCCTAAAATAAACTCCGTAACCAGATGAGCCGGCCGCATCAGATGAAATCTGAAGCTCAGCCTCTAACAAGAGCTCATCCCGCCACAGAGAGACCCCGTTGAACGAGTCCAGAAACTGTTCCCACACAAAGAGGTCCTCCCTCGTTCCCCTGGAGACCTTGGTCCTATGGTGTGGGAGACGGAGGCCTCTCATTAAGTCACATAACCTCCTCACAAATGCCCTACCTGGCGCCACAACTTTGCATGCAAAGTTGAGGTGACCTACCAACTGCTGCAGCTCCAAGAGAGTGACCCTAGTAAGGGACCTAACAGAGATTACCCACGTCCTTAAAGCGTCCAATTTTTCTTGGGGCAACCTGCAGCACATACTAACCGTATCAATCTCAATACCTAAAAATGTTAATGTGGAGGTCGGGCCCTCAGTCTTTTCTTGAGCAAGAGGGACACCCAGCTCATCAGCCATGTAGACAAAACTGTCAAGCAGGAAACGACACTGGCCAGAACCCCTCTTGCCCACGAAAAGAAAATCGTCCAAATAATGGGCGGTACTACAGAGACCCGTCCTGGTTCTCAAGGCCCATTCCAAAAATGAACTGAACCTCTCGAAAGCGGAACAGGACACCGAGCAGCCCATGGGTAGGGCCCTATCCATGTAAAATTTCCCTTCAAAGGCAAATACGAGTAGCTCAAAATCCTCAGGGTGCACCGGGAGGAGCCGAAAGGCTGATTTAATATCACATTTAGCCAATTCGGCCCCCACACCGCAGAGGCGGACCACCCGCATGGCCTGATCAAAGGAAGTATATTTGACAGAGCATAATTCACCAGGTATGGCGTCATTCACCGACCCTCCCCGAGGGTAGGACAAGTGATGAATGAGGCGAAACTCACCAGGTGCCTTTTTTGGAACTACACCTAAAGGAGAAACTCTTAAACTGGCCACTGGAGGACAAACAAACGGGCCCAAAACCCTGCCCTCCTTACACTCCTTGGCAATCTTGGCCCGAACTATGTCCTCCATGCCCAAAACCGACTTTAAATTCCTAGCCAAATAGGGCACCCTCACCCCCTGAAACGGTATGCGAAAACCAACAGTGAACCCTTCCAAGAGGTAGGCCCTATTGCCAATCCTTGGATAACTACGCAACCAGCGTCTCAAAACTCCCAATTTAATCGGGCTAGGACCCTTTGTCAGAATGGGGGTTGTGTGGCTTCCCCCCCCCCCGGGTACTTGCCTCCTTTGCCTCCCCCACGGCCCTTGGGCCGTGGACAACTGGATAAGGGATGAGGTCCCGCGCACAAAGGGCACTCATGCCTAAAGGTGCACGACTTACGACCACAGGTTCCTTGGGAAGAAAACTCCCAGCAAAGCTGGCGTCGTTGAACCGCCTGCCCCACCACCGGGCGGGAACCTGATTGCACCAGCGCCCTCTTAACTGAGTGGCCACTATGAGACCGCTCACCCCAACCAGACCTGGCCGGAGACATGATTTGCAGCCACAAATTGGAACAGATCCTGTCCCACCGCATGACTGGGTTAATGGCCGCCTTCATCCTAAACTCCTCGTCATATTGCGACCAGGCCGGGCTTGGGAAGTCTGTAAATGCCTTGTAAATGATGTCCAGATACTGGAGCATCGACGAAGCCCTCCAAGGCTGGTGTCGCACTATGACGGCTGCGTAGATTAGGAAACCAGGAAACCAATTGGCCCACGTCCTATCTACCACACGGCGCTTCAAGCGCTCCTTCTCCCGGTCATCCAAATTATCCCTGTCCTTTTTCTCTATCTCCCGATAGAGCAAACCAAACACATCTACATACTCCCCTTTTAAAATCTTTTCTTTAGTGGCCATTGAAAGGTGGTCACCTAAAGGCAGGTCTGCATCGCCACTTGGAATGGCCCCCGCAGCAACCGCATCATACGATGACCCGCCTACATAAGGGTAGCCAACGCCAGGCTGTGAGAAACCCCACGCCGGCAAAGCTCCTTGGCAAACCGAAGGAGGGCTAGAATAAGGAAATGCTGGCCAATTAAACTGAGGTATATGGGATGTGGAGGCACCTTGCTCGGGAGCCTGACCGATAGGCTGGCTAATGTGAGGCATAGGCGCAGCTGCAGCACTCTGGCCGCCAGGACCCCAAGGCCACGTTGATCCAAGCCTACCCAGTGCCATCTCCTTACCTCCTGCAACTTGGGAAGGCGAATAAAGAGCCACCTGCTGCTCCCCCGCACCTGGACCCTGCTGGCCAGAAACAGCTCCCGCCAGGCCTGAAGCTGCCGCATCCTGCCTGTCCTCAAGAAAGGCCAACCGCGCCAGCACCTGCGCTTTAAAAGACATACTGGCATGATTGTCGACTGGTAAACCACCTACGGGCATACCACGCTCTTTCTCCAGCGCCTCCAGCCGCTGAAGGATAGCCATGTTTATCACATCCTCCTCTTCATCACTGGAAGGAACCACAGGATCAGGCTGCGCAGGAGGTCTCTTTGGTGCTGGGTTCTTGCCCTTGCCCTTACCTTTTCCAGGTGCCATGACTACGAACTTCTAACAATATAAACAAATGCAATTGTCAGTGAAACAATCCAATCCGTAAGCCAAGAATTGAAAAAACAGCAATATTGGAATAAAAGTATATCCCCACCCAGATACGGCCAATTAACCCCGAGGTATAGTGTCCAAGCCCCAAGCCTCCTACATAAAACCACCTAAAATGGCCGCCAGAAATTTCAAACAAAATGGCCCCTGAACATGAGGCTTGAAGCCCTCACCAAAATGGCCGCCGTACCCGGTGAGGCAAGCTCCGGTAGCCAACAGCCCCAGCCAAAATGGCCGTCTATAGGCCCTCCTGTTAGAGCCTGCAGAACGGCCAGCCACTCCCCAAGGATCAATACAGATCAGCGCCCCCCCCGAACTAGGCCACTCACGGCCCCCTATCACACTGGGCCCACCCTGCAACCCACAGGCCTAGCCTGCCAAACATCCCAGCGATGGGGGGGGTCAAACTGGTGCAGCTGCTGCCAATTTAGCACCAGGAGGTGCGGGGCGCCCACCACACGCCCAAAACGAAACGGGGGGGGAGAGACACAAGAGCCGACCAGAATGTGCCAACGGCCGCCGCCGTTATCCACGGCCCCTGGGCCCAAGCAGGGGGCGGGCCATATCCGCAAAGGGGGCCGATGAGGGGAACGGGGGGGTATGGCGATCACTGCCACCTCTGCCTCGACCCAACTGCCCCAGCAACAAGAAAGACGGGGGGGGGGGGGCGCTGCCGCCGCTGCCGCCTCCGCCACAGATCCACCGAAGCGCGGCCTGCGCCGCCACGGAGCCCCGCAAGCCGCCGCCGCCGCCGTCAGCCGACCAACAACAGCCGCCCTAGCCTCGACGAGAGCACCCGACGCGTGCTCCTCCACCCGAGCACACCAAGCGACTGCGCAGACGGGAGCGGGGCAACGGCTCTAATCGAGCAAGCCCCGCCCCCCATCGAGCCAATAAGCGCCGACGCGCCCTGTTGCTGCCTCGCGTCATGCGAGGCGGCAAACTTGCTCCCCTTCGCCACGGCAATGCCGGGCAGCGGGGAGCCCATACTTTCATTTATTACAGAATTTGTTCAGTAATTTCAACTTTCATTTCCCCCCTACATCTCAGATGGCAAAAACTAGCACTTACATATGCTAAGGTAGCATAGGGTGCAGCAGTTTGTAGTACTGGGTGCATTTGCAGTTTTACTTGTAAATAACTAAGGTGTTTATGCATTTAAATTCCACAACTATGCCCAGTATTAAATATTATATGCTAATAACTAAGTTAAAATTATACATTTTATGTTGTCAAAGCTTTCTAAAAATAAGTTTAGGTAACTATTGTATATATTTCAATCCCCCCCCCCCCCAATCTTTTTTTCCATTTTGGTACAAAAAATGGGAAAACCTCTTTTTATGGATTCAAAATTTCTGGAAATTTTGCATCTCTCATATTTTCATAAATAGAGGAGTCCTTATGTTTTCCTTACCATTGTTCTGTGTAGGGATGGGCACAAACCTAACCACAAAGCAAAATTCATCATGAATTTTGCCATCCTCAAGGTTTGCAAAGTCAAGTTCATGGCAAGGTGCTCGGAACAAACTTTCCACAAACATTGACGTTGTTCATGGAGGCTTGTGCTGGCTCATGAGTAGATACATTCTTCACTCAATCAAAATATTTACAAAACTTCAAAGCAACAACTTGGAGAGCATTGTAGAGGAACATGTAGATCTGAAGGAGGTCCCCTGCAACTTTGATGTCTCTGGCTTGCACAGGATCTGTTCTATACACTCCTGAACCTCGATCTTTTTGGAAGGAGCAGGTTCAGGAGTATCTAGAACAGATCCTGCATAAGCTAGGGACACCAAGCACACAGGAGATCTCCATCTGACTTTCTTCTATCTGCCCTCCAGGTTTGGTGAGGATTGGATTTACAGCATCCAAGTTATGGTCCCCCAAAGAAAGTGCCCCCAGGGAAGTGCTTTCTGGGGAAATGAATGTCTGGGGGGGAAGGCTGTAACTTGGTATAACCCAGTTATAATACTGATGATGTGAAGTTTGAAATGTAAGATTTGTTGTAGGAATTCTAATGGATAAGATTGTCATGTAAAAAATGAAGTGAGACATATGTACTTTTTTTCTCCCTCTACTGAAGAGCCTCTCTGTAGACCACATTGGTGGTTCTGCCCTCAGGGGCTAAGATCATCAGGCTGTTTGGTGAGCTCACTCTGGAGCAGGCAACATAGAACTGTCCATTTAAGAAGTAGTTGTCTGTTAAGTCAGCTCCTGCCACCTTCCACGAAAGTGATGGCCTTTCTACTGGTGTTCCTGGATTGTTTTGCTGTAAGCATCCCTCCTCCTCTCCTATGCCTGACAGTGTAGGAGGGGGAGGAGTATTAGAAGCCACTGTGGAGGCGGGGCTGGCAGGATCACTAAGGCATTACTGCTGGGGCGGGCTCCCTCATGGCTTTAGGCCCTCTGCAACCACTGCTGCACCTGACAGACAGCTGCCTGTCAGGTGTAGGAGGTGATGGGAGTGTGTTGGAAGGCCTCAGAGAGGCCGGGCCAGCAGCATTACTGCACCGCACAGATGGTTGTTGGCCATTCCTGATTTCCTCAACTGCCATTAGCTTTGTGCAGTCTCCTGTAACTGTTTTTTTTACCTCAGAATGCTGAGCTCTGCAGCTGACCAATCAGAGAGTGGGGGGTGCAAGTAGGCAGCAGCCTGGCAGCCTCATAGACATCAATGGGGTGAGCACATTTCCTTCTTTTGACCCACTTAGGGGGTCATATTTCTAAAAATCCCTTCTTAGTGAGCACCTACACCATAGTAGGAGCACTCTCCCTGAATTTGGTGTTTCTAGGTCCAGTGGTTTGGCCTGGGCATTGATTTTACAGTGAGGGGGACTTTCTTTCATATATATGGATGGAAAGTGCCATCAAGTTGCAGGCAACTTATGGTGACCCCACAAGGTTTTCAAGGCAGGAGACAGAGGTGGTTTGCCATTGCCTGCCTTGGCGTAGCAACTCCGGACTTCCTTGGGGTTGTGCAGTTCAAGCTGGAGAGTGATGAGAGGCTACAAGGGCTGTAGGGCAACAACATGCCAAAGGCTGACTTTGAGAGTAGTCCTACTGGGAAAATGAGCACTTAGTATAGAATAAGCAGTGAAACCAAAATAAACAAAACTGCAGTCAAGGATGTACCACAGGAACCAGACAGGAACTATCAGAAGCAAAAGGGTAAGTATGAGCGATACCTTCCTGTACAAAATGTTGTTTATGTGCTTTGGAACTCAGAATTTTTCATTTCTAATTTCCTTTTTAAAGGAGAAAAACACTAGGTGGATCAAAGAACCATTCCCATGGTCTATTACATGATACATGTTGGCAGCAGGTCTAGGAGGATGCGAAGACACCACCATCATTGTTCTGTGAGCCATTTCTGATTACTAAGGGAAACATGTATATTTTGGATACAAATCATGAGCAACTGCCAACAACTATATAGCTTTATGAGGAGTAGCATAAATGTTCTGGCCCAAACATATAGTATATTTATTTTAAATAAAAAATTGTTATTGTGGTGGCTTGCATTTTATTACAGTATATTTAAGAAATGGATTTGATGTTGCATGAGCAAGACTGTACATTCTTTTCCCAGAGAACCCCAGTCTTCCAGATCTGAGGGCAATATTTGATCTAGACAGCCCCTTGGCTGGCAAAATAGTTCAAGATTTGGATGTTTAGATTTTCCAATGCAATGTCTCTGAGCTCCTGACCATGGCTTCCCTTCAGGTCCAACTTCCTGAGAAAAGGTTGTTTACAATAATTTGATTTCAAAATGCATAGATGGAGGTATTTGTTTAGAAACTTTTAAGGGGAATGTTCTCTTGAGGACTAGAAGCTTTTAAGACTGGTACTCTGAGAACTTCATATAGATCAGCTACTACCTCATTGTATCACGTGTGCAGAAATCTGGGGGGGAATGTGCTCACCATTTTTATTCTTACTTTCTTTGTTATGTTTTCAAGATACAGTAAAAGTGCCTACAGAATCCTACAATATAGAACAGGTTGTATTGGCTTCTGGAAGCTTTAATTGTGAGTGAAGTATGCTTAAAAAGGCACGTACGAATGTTACGTATTTATAGCATTATCCCTCTTAATGAGAAAAGGACTAGGTCACTGATAAATATCTTGCTGGCTGAAAGTCCCATCTGAGTTGCCAGCGCAGGCTGTTTCCCAGTGTGCCTGCTCCAGCTGTGTTAGAAATCCCCATATTAAACATAATTAAAATATTATAAATCACCATGGAAAATGGTTTACAGCAGTGATAATCCTCTAAGTTGACTGCTACCGAAGTTGGCCAGTTTGCTAAAACCCGCAGGAGGCCAAATATTAAAAAAGCAAACAATTTCTTTGTAGCAGTCTCCATTTCACTTGGATTACTCCTGAAGAATCCGCAGCAGGACCCATTCTGTCAGAGAACAAACTGTCTGCACGATCATGAAGGAATGAAGGGCTCAATGAGATGTGACAGGGCAGCCATGTTTGTTCCATCATATGTCTTTCTCATAAGCATATAAAGTGGAGTGGGGATAGGGGCCTGAATATTGATCTCAAAAGGGTGCCTGGGTGGGCAGACTATTGCCTCAGACACTTTTCTCAGCCAGGTCCACTTTCAGTATCAGACTGAGAGAAATCTGTGCCTGCAGAGGGGCAGATTTTAAGGAGGTATGGTGGGGAACAGTTCAGCTTCCTCCTTCCCACAAACCTATCTTTTTATTGAAAAATCAGACCTCACGACCTCTACTTTATATGTGAAAGAGTAGATGTATAAATTAACTTTTGACTGCTCCTTCCTCACATCTCCTTTCAGCCCTTATTTTTTGTCTTTACCCAAGCGGTACGGTGAACTTGCAAAAACGAAAAAGACTCTTATTAAAGTTTGAAGACTTTGGAGTTCCCCTGCATCATGTAGCTAAGATTCCTGGGCCCTCTGGCAAGGCACATTATTGAGGAGTCCCCACAAACACAGTTTACCTTTTGCATGTATAAAAGCAAATACACTGTTTAAAATATAACGGTGCATCCCGTCTTTCTTCCCCAGCTTCCCACTTTTTGATCAAGCAGTGCCAGAAACGGCGTACACTACAAACCCCCAAAGTGGCAAAGCCTCCTTCAGTACATGGTTTATTATATTATGCAGTACAAAGAACGCTTCATAAAATAAGCTAACGGCGCCATCCTAAGCCCTTCAATGGACTTAGAAGGTTGTAACTGTGTTTAGGATGACACTGTAATAAAATCAAATGCAATACTAAAAAAGAACAACAGACGTCTGAGCTGGCACTTGCATCTTGTTCTTCCTGGAGCCCAGATGGAATAACAGTGTTCTGTGTGGACCATGTTGCCATTTGGGATGTTACAAATACACCCTTTTTGTTTATTTTTGTAAGTTACCATTTTGACCCTCATTTCCCCATTTCTGTTGCTGATGCTTCTGACTTGTTTACTTCTTATATGCCATTTGCACACCATTTATGTCACATATTTAATATTTCGATGTAATTGGTCCCAGAAATAACACTGTCTCCCCAACTTCGGCTGCATATCAGCCTGTCCCACTGCCTCACCAGGCTGCTCGTTTGCCATTCAGACTGCCACTTCTTCCACCTGACTGGAGTGGCATTAGAAGGGGCAGCGGCTACCACCCTTCCTGCCTGCCTGTAACACTGCCACCTCCACTTCCTAACTCACCTTTCTCTTTGCTGTATTCCTTTCCCCTGCTTCTCTGCCCACCTCTTTGTCCTGCCACTCCTGACACTCAGGCCACACATCTGTACTCTTCTCCTCCACTCTGAGGGGAATGACGACTGTGACTGGGGGTATCTCCTGGTCTCCCCCTCTGGCCTGCAGCTGGTGGTGCCTCCCCCTCCTCCAGTGTGCTCCACATGTGGCAAGGCAGGTAGTTGCCACCAAGGAGAGTGGAGGAGTGTTGCCTGTACAAGTGCAAACAATGTTTCTCTGTTGGGGGGGATTTTACTCCCCCCTTTTTTGAACTTTCACATTTATCTGCACTCCCCCCCCCCCCCCGGTGTTTGTGGGAAAACGTCCCTTCTTTCTACATGGCCCTGACATGGATTTAAGTATCTGCAGATGGGGGCAAATTAAAAAATATATATTGTTTGTGATGATGATGTTGTGAATATAAGTAATATAAAACTCCTGCTTCACTTTTTATTGTTTGAATTAAATAATACATTTGCAAATAATGAGTGGTCCTAACCAAAACATTTGCAGAATCTACACTGAATTCCACTTTATCTTGTGCATTTTAAAGCTAGTCCTCCCCCAAATCTTAATAATAACTTCCATCCTTTCAGTTCTTGAAGCTTTCAGTTCTTCTTTACCTAAAAGTGTTGCTTTTCTTACTGGTTTCTTATCTTTGCAAACAAAACCAGCAGCTTTAACAAGTTCACAGGCTTCCTGTTTTGACCACATCAAGCTCCTTGCCTGCAGTCTTGGCTATGCTATTTTTCTTTTCTTTTCTCTCGTTTACAATACTTCCAGCATTAGCCAAAATAAACAGTAAATCCAGTGATACTGGAGTATATGAGACAGAACTTCTCCAAAGAGGAGAAAAATAATGCCAAGTGCTCTGTTACAGGGGACAGTTTATTTAGATATAAATCAATTTCAAATTGGGTAGCAGTAAGACTGAGTGGGGAAACGTTTTAGGGAGTAATGAAAATTGGTCAAAAAAGTTTGGGTTTTAAAATCAGGGAGAAGATGATCATGAATACATATTACTGCTGTAGTCCTAGGGCAATTTCGCACTAGCGTTTGCCCTGGGTTTGTCCTGATGCTTGTTCAGAAGCTTCTGGTCGATTTCCCGCCAGTTGCTCTGGGCTCACGGTTTGATCAGGAGTATCGCGGCACTGCTCCGGAGCTCCCTCGGAGCAAGAAAATCCTGTTTTTAGAGGATTTTCCTGTTTGCTCCGGTGGAGAAGCTGAGATGAAAACATGCCCTCTCGCCTGCCCTTCATCTGGCTCACCCTGTGGTGGGCATTTCTTCAATTCTTTTTAAATAAGCCCTCCTAATATTATATCAAAATGATGAGGCAGCGAGACAAGAACCCACCACAGGGACTGCGTCAGTGAAGAGGATTTGCTGGGCTTTTCGGTAGCAGGAGCTGGGTGCCATTGGTCTGAGAGCCCTGGGCTCATGGATGACTGCTGCCCTGTGTCTGGGGTGCCCCGGCCGCAGCCCCTGCATAGCAGGCAGGGGGTGCTTCCCTCCAGAAACCCACGGAGGAGCGGCGAGCAGGCAGGTGGGCCAGGGACATGACTCTTCCGCCCCGCTCTCTGGGTGCACTCCTCCGGGCCTGAGGCTAGACTGTCTTCCCCCCCCCCCTTTTTTTAAAAAAAGAATCCCTTATTTCGTTATATCGAAATAACGAAATAGTGATGCAGCAAGGGAAGACTGCACCATTGTTTACTTTGTAAAATACACACATGCTCACATTTATTTATTATGGGGGGAACTTTTTCTTTGGGGCTCCAATTCAGCGTATGGAGCGGGGAGACTGAGCTGCCATTGCTGCCGCTCCTCCTCAGCTGGCGCCGCTGCCACCACCACTGGAGAAGAAGCCCGGAAGGAACCGTGACTCCCCCCCTTGCTCACGCTAGCATCTGGCATCCAGTGCCCCGACTGCTGCTGCTCCTGAAGCCGGTGGCAGGATGGATGGAGGACAGTGGCCAGAGCGTGTGGGAGGGAGACAGGAGGCCAGTCCACATACTGCTCCACAGCTGGGGAGCTCCACCAAGGGAGTTTTTCCAGCAAAAAAAACCTTCATAAATTTCATAACACAATTTTAAAATAAAGTTGCAGAGAAAGTATCCTCGGTGGAGGGAACTGCATGAATGGGTTGCTTCAAGAGGCATGGCGAAAGATTTTTTTGATTTGTAAAGTAAAGCAGTAATGCATACAAATAAACAAGGGAAAACCATCTTACTGGCGCCGGTATTTTATCTTGCAAATGGGCCACATTTCATTATAACGAAATTGCAATGCATATAGGGCACCATGGCTGTAAAGGCTTTATCCACCATTTTGTGCCTGAGATTCCTCTGGCAACGTGCCCGACATTTTGATGATAGAGCAGACACACCACCAATCACAGCGCCAGGCCGTATGGTCGACCAATCATTGTGCAGCAAGCAACAGCGGTGGGAAAATTTGAATAGGAAGGAGGAAAGTATTGAATTCTGGGAAGAGGAAGGCAACTACGGACATCTTAATCCAGACACCATTAGGTGCATATCAGCTCGTAACTGCCAAATAGTTTAATTTTCAGTAGCAAATAGCATTCCCTCTACAACTCGCATGACCATTGCTCACACTATCCATGTCCACCGTCATTGCATTATAACAAAATAACGCAATCGTGCCTGCGTTTAAAAAAAATTCAAGGGAGGAAGGGAGGGGGGAGGAGCAAGTGGGATGATGGGAGGGGGGACTGGAAGCCTCATTTCATCATAATGAAATAACGCAATCGTGCATGCATTTAAAAAAAAACGAGGGAGGAGGGAAGGGGGAGGAGCGAGTGGGGAGGGGAATGGGAATGGAAGCCACACGGCAGTCAGTATGCGCAAAATGGACACTGCAGGGCAGATGAGGGGCTTCGGCTCCAAGTGTGAATATGAAAAATATACTCTGGAGGAAAAAACCCTGGAGAGAATGAGAGGCAAATGGCAAGTGTGAAATAGCCCCAAGAATTGGTCTCTGATCCTATTTGCCAGTTTATTAGAGTGTGTAAGAATGGAGGGGCTGAGCACTGCAGTACAATTCTATGGTCCCAGTTATCCTGATGGCTGGTTACAGTGGTGTACGTTTATTATAATGTAATTGGCTTCCTATACACTTCCAGTAGAAAAGTGGAATGAAAAATCAGCATAACTTTAAACAGCAGAGTACATAGCAACACCCCCAGAGACCATAGCAACCCTACTGCCACCTACCATCATGATAAGCTAGGCATATTAGTTATCCATGAAAGAAACTAATCCACACAGGGCAACTTTGGCATACTTCCATGTCACCATATGCCCACCACATAGACTTGACACATTTTGGAAGGCATAAACACCATAGTATGCTACACCACAGTAGCCCTATACACACAATCCCTTTATGCACTGATTGAACATGCTGGGAGGGAGAGTGCTAATGACCGTGAACACACATGAATACAATAAGCTGTCTTATACTGAATCAGACCCTTGGCCCATCAAAATCAGCATGTTCTACTCAGCCTGGCAAGAGCTCTCTGGGGTCTCAGGTCATGGGATTTTTCACATTACCTACTGATCATCTGGAGAGGACAGGAATTGGCCCTAGGATCTTCTGCTAGCCTCACTCCCCACCTCTGGGTAATTGCCGGCTCATGAACACAGTGCCCCTACCTATGGAGGAAATGTCTGTGCATGGGCTCCTTTTCCACAATCAGGGATGCTGCTTTCCAAACATTGCTGATCACAGGGAGGAAGTGTATGTACAGGCAGTGCTTTTGTGCATAGGCACTGTGCTGACAAGCCGGCAATCACTGGTCATGGCCAGTGTGCTCATGCCTGCTCTCCCCTTATGCATGGTCAGTCAGCACATGGAGGGGTTTGTCTACAGAGCTACCATGACTGTCTGTGGTGCAAACACCAGGAGCCTGTTACACTCCTGCAGATGGCGTATGCCACACAATCGCCCTTCAGACAAGGAAGCACACTGGGACACTCCAAGAACACTCCATTCTTATCTATGTATTATGTATTTGGAAAATTTGTCTACTGCCTCTCCAGGGAACCTGCTTGAGGTGGCTTACACAATAAAACATGATAAAATAATAAAACATTAAAATAATTAAATATTAACTCCCTGGCATAAAACATTTAGCAGCCTGAAATAGTTATCATAAAACACCTCTTAGGCTGGAGGCAGACTATGAAACAAATACATTGCCCAGTCAGCTCAACAATTCGCTCGGGAAGGAAAATACAGGGAGAGCCAATGGCTTCCCCTGGCAAGGATTCAAGTCCTGCTGGGCGTGGGGAACAAAGTTCCTGTAAGGAGAAGGGATTGTTGTAAGGAAGGGGGAAGGGAGATTCTGAGCCAAGAGATAATGGAAGCCACAGCTACATATATGTGGGGAGCACCTCTGGGACATCTTCAATAGCACAACAAGATACAACTCTGAAACAACAAAGAGGAGAGAGGTGGTTGAGATTCCTGCCACAGGAGAAGTACAGAGTTAGGGAGTATTTTGCCTTTTTGATACCTGGCCAGCAGCAATCATGTTAGCAGGAAAAAGAAAGGAGGAGGAGGAGGAGACAAAAGGAAGGCAGAGGACAGACTGGCAGAATGAAGTGCAAGGGAAGCGGAGCAAAAAGACCCGAGCCAAGTTATTGTGGTGCTTTCCAGTTGCACAGCATGGACTGATGCGGGACCATATTAGGGAGGAGGCAGAATAGAGCGTTCACACTGTGGGGTGGCCCCTGGCACCGCTGCTGCGGTGGCGCGTGGCTTTGGTCCATTTTGCTGACCTGCGCATAGGTGCAAGGGCACATAGGCACATGGGCGCAGCAGCCAGATCAGTGGGATCACATTATCGGTGCCACTTGATGTGTGGCTTATTTGCGTCCACACTTCCAGTAAGCGGGATCAACGCACACCCAGACAGCTTGTCACTGGTTTCACCAGGTATCTTTTTAAAGCGGGATCAAAACACTTCAGGATGGGGTGAGTATGGCATGGGAACGCCAGACAGCTGTGGCTGTGTGAACCAGCCCACTTACTCTGCTTGAGAAATGTGCCGATATCGGGCCAAACTGCCAGTCTGAACTCAGCTGAAGATTAGGACCCATTCCTCCCATTCTGCTTAGCAACTTTCTAATCATGCAGCTGTAGAAACATACAGAATTTGCTTTCTTCTTCTGTGGGCAGATCTTCACCCCCATTTTAGGCTACTATCCTGAGGCACAGCGCTGAAGAACAAGAGCCCTTCAGTCCATGCATCCGGCAGACCCAGATTTTAAATACCTCTACGCGGAAAAAGCTCTGCTAAATGTTCTTCAGCTGCCCCGTGCTGCTAGCCAGTTAGCAGGATCCTTTCCTGCCCTATTCCTACCTTCTCACCTTCATCACTATGCAGAGAAGGCTGTCCTCCCATAATGGGCCCAAATTTTTAGCATGTTTTTCAGTAGATAGAAATGGCATCACATCTGTGTGGTTTTGCCAATTTGATGCCCATTTTGGGAGGGGGATATGATGAGTACCTTAGACTAGAGCAGAAGGTGGGATCAGGTGGCTTAAGAGGTTGGTAAGACTCTTCTTGGCCAGTAATTCTCCATTTATCTTTTAAAATGCAAAAGATGGAGGACAGAAGAGAACAGGGAGTCTGTCTACGAAGAAGGATATCTTGATCTGCAAGGATGAAAGTTCCAACTTGTTCCATAAACAAGGGGAGAGTTAGGTGCTCTGATGACAGCAATGGGGGTGGGGGTGGTCACATATGTGCAGTCACTGGGTAACCCTAGTATTTCATGTCTTAGACTGTGAAGTTGCTACTGTTTTCAAATACTAGCGATATATCACCAGCTGTAATTGCACTGTGTGCGCAGAAAGCAAGCTGGTATCTATAATAATGAAATAGGCTGAAGGTATGGTCTGAGAACAAATGATTGAGGACTTTTGCTCCTGTTTCTGAGTCTGGTCCATATCTGGCTGGGAGATCTCCATCCTGGGAATCCAGAGCATACTGCTGTGAGTTCCATGATGGGCAAAAGGTGGCACATCAATAAAATAAATTATTGCAAAATTATTCTGCTGTACCCATGCTTCCTCAAACACTTTTTTTTCCAGTAAAGTCATTCCTGAGCAGGCTAATGTTATCCATTTAAGGTTGTTTAGCTCATTTTGACAGTCTTACATGATGGGAATAACATAAATGAAACTAACTTTGTTATTTCAGTTGTATAATTGGATTCGTCTAAGTTACATGTGAACCTGAATCCAAATGTAAGAAGTCTAAACATCTGCAGTTTCAGTTGCAAAACTGTAATAGTAATGGTGGCTGGATTTCAAGCTGTCTGGCTCACCATTTTTTCTTTCTTTCTGTGCTTCTTTTTATTTTGCCAATACAATGAGATAAAAGTATAACCATAAAAGGCAAAAGGAAAAGGTCAATGGTTAAAATGGAAGTCATTCAGCCAAGTTCCTGCTTGTCTAGCGGATACTTCAACCACAGTGGCATTTTGTGTTAAGGTCAAGTATTACCCCTAAGCACTCTGAGTATCAACTGACTTTAAATGCACTTTGTTATCTTCTTTTAACATGTGTGACTGTGTATTGCAGGGATGGAAAAAATCGGAACGAAATTTAAATGTTCAAGTTAATTTGAAACATTGGGGAGACTGAATGAAAGATGGAATGGGACCAAAGGCTAGTCCAGTTTGATGGCTTTTAGAGTAACATTATCACGTGCTGATTTCGCTAGGTAAAATTGTGTTTCTGTTCCCAGTCTAGCTTGCTTACTTCTTTCTCTTAGATCTGTCTAGGGTTGCTTCCATATGAGGCTTTCTCAGCCTGAACAGTGGGAAGTCCCCAGAAGAGTTCATAATGTCAATTTGTGCGCAGCTCCTTTGGCTCCCATTCTCCTCTCCCCCTTACTTCCCCCCACCCCCAGAATAAACCTCATTTTTGGAGGTTCCAATGGAAAACAGTGGTGTGGTGTAGCATCTGCCCAGATGCTGCCTCCTAGCCACTAAAGAGAGGGGGTAGAGCTAAGTTCCATTTTTAAAATGGTATGCTTCAGCTCACCGCCCCCCATAGTCCTTTAAGGGAAATTTCTTCCCTTTACCTGGCTAGCTCCATTGTAGAGGTATAGCAGGGTTTGGGGCCATAAGCTGGGGTCCCAGCAAAACTGCCATAGTGGCCAAACTTTTGCAAAGTTAAGACAGGGATCAAAGAGGAGGAGGAGATGGGACTTCCGGCAAGACTTGCGATCATGGCGGATGTGCTCCTCCGCATCTGCGGGGAGCGCGATCCGTACCCAGCGGGAAGAAGGGGCTCCGGACTGGTGCCAAGCCCCCAGAGACCCCAGTGAGGGGGCTCTGCCTGGGGTGGCCCGAAGGGGATCTCTCCCTACGGTGGCGACCGACGGATCAAGGTCCCTTTTCATCACCCCCATAGGTTCCCCCGTCCGTGGGAGCTGTATGGCTAGAAGCGCAAATCCGTGAAGCAGCAGAGAGTGTGAAGCTTTGAAGCTTGAACTTATAGTTACGCATGGAGAAAACGTGAGTCTGAAGTAAAAACAAACAGAACACAGCGGGAAAGGCGGGTGGAGTGAAACCCCCCCCCTCGAGATTGGCGTACTTACGAGACTCTTTACATGGCGTTACTGCATGAAAAAAAGTACGTTCGGCTTGCTAGATGGCAGCATCGCACTTTAGAGGATATGAACTTTAAAAAGTTATAAGCACAGTCATAGAATTTGCTTCTTTCGTCCATCTTATCTAACTATCAACAAAAAGCGCAGCCTCAACAATGGCGGGGAAACCGAAACCTTCCCCCAAACTAGGAAGTACAGCTCCGAGTTCAAAGGTTGATACCACAGAGATGAGCACTGTGTTCTCCTCGTTATTGCGACCTCTAGTGGACCAAATGACAGCTCTCAACGTCAAGATGGATAAAATGCAGCTGGAACTGAAGGAGTCGAATAAAACCACAGAGAAGCTGCAGCGAGAACTTCTGGAAGTTAAGACTTCAGTAAAAAATCATGATTCAAGGCTACAAAAAGCGGAGAAAGAAAAGGCCTTCCATTCTGATCAGCTCTTGAAACTACAGATGGAAAGATCGAATTTTTTCCTAAGACTTCAGAATGTGCCAGAGGATAAAGGGGAAGACCTCAAAAATCTGCTAAGTGAAGCGCTTGAACCAGTAACAGGCTTAAAAGCAGCGGAAATAAAAAGCGACATGGATATGGTTTACAGAACCTATCCAGATTATACCAAAAAGAATAGCCTGCCTGGTGAGATTCTGATAAGGTTCTCCAAAAAGTCAACAAGGGGTGTGGTGCTTAGGACCACAAATAAAGTGGTTCTGAAGATCAAAGGAAAAGAAGTTAAAGTGATGAAAGATATCCCATTTGAAATAAGGAAAAGAAGGAAAGCTTATGGAAAACTGACATCTTGGCTACAGTCTGAATCTATTATCTACAGGTGGAACGTTCCGGAAGGACTGAGCTTCAGCATCAAAGATAAAAAATATAAGATTGACTCTGTTCAACAGGCAAAAAGTTTTTTGGAAAAAAACAAAGAAAAGAAAAAAGAGAGAGACTCAGATGGTTCGCTGGCATCGCAAGAAAGTATGTATGGATTTGATAGCTCAAAGAGTGAAGAAGAGATTTCTGACTCGGAAAAAGGAGCAGCAGCTCCAAAGGTACAAGAAGAGACTGTTAAGACAAGAAGAGGACGAAAGAAGAAATAAGGGCTGAACTGTTTTTATTGAAAATTGCACTTATATATTTTTATAATTTGTATAATTAAGCATTCCTCCAAAAGAGCATGTCTGTCAAATAGCTTTTTTATTTTTCTTATATCATCAGTAACAATGTTAATTGAAAATCAACCAAGGTTTAAAATGCTTCATATGTGTTAGTGGTAAGGTAATATTAAGCAAATGCTAAAGCACACTCTGTATAAGGTAAATGTAGCTTAGAAAGTAGCGTTGTAGAAGTAGTAATAGAAAAAAAAAAAGAGGAGGAGGAGATGGGATAGCAGCAGCAAGCAGCATGAGAACTGGGATATGTGGATGCTCTTTCTGTCCTGCCTGTTCCCCTTTCCTTATTGCTGCCATGGTAGGGTCCCATCTGAAAGCAGCCCAGGTCTCCCTGTGCATATTGTTAAAGGCACACAAGTACTTTGCAGGCTGTTTCACCCCGGATGGGCTGATTCATTTCCAAAGCAACATTCTGTTCCTAAAATTCAGAGAAAAAAAATAAGAACATCATAAGGAGGACTGAAGGAGAGCAGGTTGAAAAGACTCCATACCAGTTGACAGATAGGGAATGACAGAGATGTTATATTAAACTCCATTCTTTCAGTGACAGATGACAGCTATATGGATGGAGTTATATCTTCGTGTGCCAGACAGAGAAAAAGTGTCACATTTGATTCTGAGATCATTGAGTTAGGTTGCTACAAATGGAATTCATGGCTAGGATGAATTTCTATTGTAGTACTAAAGTGAAAGGACTTCTGTTTGTCTTCTGAAATATCTTCCAGGAACTCAGGAAATGAAGTGGAGCTTATTTATGGGTCTTTGTTGCCCTCCTCAAAGTGTATGATTTCTTTAAAAAAATCAGCAGTGTTTGGAGAGCCAATATTTCAGAGATAGTTAACTCAACACAAACATTCCATGCACAGTTGATTAAATGAAAGGCAGTGCTAAAAAAACCTTCTATCTATAGGACATATTTCACTCATTGCGCAGACCTGGCCTGAGGCTTGTTTAAAAAAGCACCAGATGTTTCTTTGAGAAATGTATTTTTGTGTGTGTGATGACAGATGCTTTTTGAAATCACCAAGTATGTAATAGCAGGGTTCACCATTTGCAATCAGGAAATTCAATTTGTTTCCTTGAAGGCAAAACAGAAGGGTAAAATTAAGGCTTTAAACATGGCCATAGAAATGTTACATGTAGCCCTCCTGATATAATGAAATTCATTTCTCTACTTGTCCTCCGAAACAAATGGGAAAGTAATTTTCTAAGTTACTGCCAATGTAAAGTTTTCTCTAAATCTGTTGTCATTTCCCCTTTTAAATGTAGATTTACCTATCATCCTTTTCACCTCAGATGTCCTTATCATGATATTTTTCACATACTGATCATATTGTTGCTGTTTCGGTGAACTGTCAGAAGAGTAGTGAACTTGCTTCTAAATAAGGATCAGAGCTGTGATTGATGATAGTGTCAGGTATTGATGTTGAAAATGTTGCAACTTGATGCACCTTCCATGTCAGGTCCTCAGGTGTGTATCAATCTGAACACTCTTTCTGCTACTTCTGCAGCAATAATCTAATAATGTATGCTTCCCAATACATTACATCAGCTTAGATCCAGCAGAAATTTCTATTGATGGAATAGGGAGCATTTTTTAACATATTTCTTCCTTCTACTGCAGAACTCCAGCTCCCTCTCCTGATGGTCGGGGGGGGGGGGATCCTCTGTTCTGTAGATACAGTACTGGGTGGAGGGGGCTTTGAGGCTTCAGTGAGAGGTGGAGGGAAAGAAGCTTGCTCCACTTCCATAAGGGGAGATTTTTTCATAGAATCTTTTTTCATAGAATTTTTCATAGGTTTATCATACGCTCAGTGAGAGGTATTTATTATGTATTTTACAAGTTGGAGCCCACGAAAGTTGGGAGAGGGATCCCAACTCCCATCCTTTGTGAGTCCAGCCCAACCACCAGTCTCGAAGCCCGGTGGCAACCATGTCTGGGAGCTACTCTGAGTCTGGATTGGGTCCCAATGCCTGCTGCAGCAGTTGTTCCCAGTGTCTGCTACAGCAGGTGCCAGAGCATCTCCTGGCATCCAACACTGCTGTAACAGGGCCCCAAATGGCTCCTGGTGTCTGTCACTGCAACAGGGCCCAGAGCAGCTCTTGGCATGTGCTGCCATGGCAGTACCCCAAACAGCTCCCAGTGTCCATCATGGCAGTAACAACAGGGCTCTGAACAACTCCCAGTGTCCACCATGGTGGCAGGGCCCAGAACAGTTCCTGATGTCCACTGCTACTGCAGCAGGGCCTGGAGCTCCTGAATGGTCCACCATGGCTCCTAGGCTCCACCACACAGGTAAGGAAAGAGCATTCTCTGTGCAAACACAGGGAATTATCCTTTACTTTTTAGGGATTTAAACCCACCTTGTCTTTTTTTTTTTTTTGCAGATTTTTTCTGCAAACCTGGGGAGTGCCCCAACCTGTGGATTTAGATATCCACCCTAATATGTGGATTTAGATACCTGCTTCCTGCCCACTCTCTGATGACACCACTAATGGAAGCTGGGGCAGCTCGGGCTGGACCCCTTGATAGAAGGATACCTGGCTGCTTCTTGCCTTCCCTGTAATGGTGCTTGCAAGTGGTGAGGCAGAGGGCTGCTCTGCTTTCATATGGGAAATTTCTAGCTGGAGGTTCTAAGAACCAAGACATACAAACCAAACATGAGAAAGAACAAGATGAAAAAGCAGGAACAGATAATGCCAATCATTATAAATAACATTTTGGAAAGCAAGTAGCACAAAACACAACAAGTAGGGTATCAGGAATGAGGCAGGCAGGAAAAAAACTGGGGAAGCTAACTTCTTGTTCCCTTTCACTTTTACCAGTAGGGTGTCCATTTTCTGTTCTAGTTGAGAGACTCTGGACAGCTTATGGCATCATACTCTTCACCATCCTTTTGCTGCTTACTGTTCCTGACTGGCAAAATGGTGGCACTGGGAAGTATATCTGCTCCCATATGCTCCATTCTGTGTTTGACACCTTCCTTTGCTTATTGTTCAAGCAGGGCCTGTATTTAAGCAATTGGCAGGTCCCTGTCTCTGCAGGTTTTATCTGTGATGCTTTCCAATTGTGTCTTATGTTGTTTTCCTCTCTTCAGTGGTGTACCAAGAGCAGAAAATTCCATTAGTTAATGTTAGCCAATGAAGAGAATATAGTTGTGTATCACCATTAAACAGATACATATGAAATCATTGCCAGATGTCTGTGAGTATAATTTTATAAGAGATAAAAACCATGCATAGACGAGTTTTTCAGCATGACTGTTCTAATTACTTTTTAAAAACAAACTTCAAATACATTATGAATGGATTCAGCTGAGATCTGAGTTGCTTTCAGTGCCAGGTAGAGAACAGAGAGTTTCCAAGACTGTGTGTGGTCTCAAGTAATTTTCTTTCGTTCTGCTGAATCTTTGAGTAAAGCAAATAGATCTTTGCTTACCAACAGTTGGAACAACAATAGTATGTTGCTCAATTGTTTGCAAACAAAACTGAAATGGTGGAGCAGAACAGAAAGTAACCACTTTATTCAATTATGGACAAAAGGTGAAACAAGTACTGATAACAAGTACCATCAGATATGCTCAAAAAGAAATATTCAATATACCTCTGCTGAAACGTTCTTTTACGATATAATAGGACTAACTGTGTCATCAGAGTTTTCACTAAGACTGAAGTAAATGAAATTGTGCTGTATATTGGATGCAAGCTTTTTGAAATGTACACTGAGAAGATGTATCTCCTCAGGTACATTCTCTTCCTCATGTCTTCTAGTAAGAAAACTGCAGAAAAGAGTGGGCTGAAGAAACCATTAAAGTTCCTCAGCCCTTGAAGATTTATTTGCTCTCCATAGTAAAGATAAAGGTTTCCCTTGCTTGAAAGCCAGTTGAATATGACTCTAGGGATGCAGTCCTCATCTCCATTTCCAAGCTGAAGTGCCAGCACTGTCCGAAGATGTATCTGTGGTCATGTGGCTGGCATGACTAGATGCCAAGGCGCACGGAACGCTGTTACCTTCCCACCAAAGGGTACCTATTTATCTACTTGCAATTTCTTGCTTTTGAACTGCTAGGTTGGCAGGAGCTGGGACCAGAGATGGGAGCTCACTCTGTCATGCAGCACCCGGGTCTCAAACTGCTGAACTACCAGTCTGCAGTTCAGCATCTTAACCACTTGAGCCACTGCAGCCTCATTTGCTCTTACTTCTCAGCCGCTGCCTTCTTGGCCACAATGCCATGCTATGTTAGTAGAAGAGAGTAAGAGTCCAGTAGCACCTTAAAGACTAACAAAATTTGTGGCAGAGTATGAGTTTTCTTTGAGTCAGTGCTCACTTCTTCAGATACCATGAAGAAGCATCTGAAGAAGTGAGCAGTATCTGAAGAAGTGAGCAGTATCTAGGGTTGCCAAGTCCCTTTGCTGCTCTGGGAAGGGGATTTGGGGGGCATTCGGGGGGTGGACAGGGACATTGTGCAGAGAATGCTCTGGTTTTTGGGCAAACTCTATGGTAAAATTGGGCTTAAACCATAGAGTTTGCTCAAAAACCAGAGCACCCACACACAACGTCCCCGATATGATTTCATTAGTCTTTAAGGTGCTACTAGACTCTTACTCTCTTCTACTGCTGCAGACAAACTAATGTGGCTACCCATCTTAACCTATGCTCAGTGCTGATAGGCTTGTTAATTTTTGGCACAATGAAGCCCTTACACAATTCCTTCATCTCATAAACTTATCTGCGGTGGAGTACCACTCCCCTTCAGGAGGTATTGTGCCAGTGTCACTAAGGAAAAGGAGCTAACCCAACAGCAAAGGATGTGCTTTGCCTGCAGAAAGTCTCAAATGAAATCCCTGGTAGTTCCAGTTAAAAGGATTCCAGGTAGCTAAACTGGGGCCCCCATCAGAGAAAGCAGTAATGGTGAGATGACCCAATGCTCTTGTTCAGGATAAGGCAGCTTCATATATTAATGACTTCTAGGGACCAGTCCTAATCAGGTATTCTTGGAAATAAGTCTTATTTTATTCAATAATCCCAAGAAATTGTTTTTAAGATTGAAGCTTAGTGAAATGTCCCCTATGTAGTAAATACTGATATTTATCAGTGTGTTAGCCTTGGATGATGATCACAGCATATCAACCAAGCCTTCAGGTCAGCTGCACTGCAATCTCTCCTTATTATATAACTGAGTTTTCATGTGACTCTTTCCTCAGCATTCCACAAGCTCCCATAGCCTTTGGCTCCCTGCCCTGTCACTCAGAAGGGCCCCTATCTACTGGCTCTGAGTACTCGTGTGTCATTGGCTGGGGGCTGGGGCTGTTTCTCTTCCCCGCCCTCTCCTTCAGCCACTGTGCCCTGTCAGAATTTGTGGCACACGGCTTTTGCTCTTGATGAAGACACTTCTCCTGCTTGCCTCCTGTGTGGGACTAACTGTTCCTTCAGTGGCTGTTGATAGGTGTAACGAAATAGCAGTTACCTGTGTTTGTAAGATGGCTGCTGTCTGTGGTAAAATGTTCCCCCATAAGGGTCAATTGAGCTGTAGTTCCAGAGAGGGGCCTGCAGGGGTATGACTCACTGGGTTGAATGGGGCTTCCTCATCTTCTAGCTTACAGTTCCCAGCTGCCCCAAGGCCAAAAAGTACAGGAAAAGAGGGACCCCCCAAGGGGCAGGGCACCATCAATATAGATATTTTAGCCCAGTCTGTTCTCCATGCTTCCTTGATCTTCCCCTCCCCCAAACCCCCATGGCTCCCCATGGCTATATTTCCAATCTAATAGCTCCGCTACATCGGCGGGTTTTCATGTTAGCAAGATTCAATCTTTTCCCCTCAGCTGTTGTGTCAGGCAGATATAGGGGCATCCCTTATAGGGATAGAACCTGTAGTTGTCTTTCTAGTGAACCTGACTCAGTGGCCCATATCCTTCTACGCTGCCCCCATTACTCCACTATGTGCAGCTATTTGATTGGCCCCCACCTCCCTCCCTCAAGGAACTTGTCCGACAGTGACCTAAAAATTTTGCTGTCCGACAAGTTCTCGGTAATTACTCTGTCTGTAGCTGAATTTTTAGCTTATGTTTGGAAGCTAAGGGTAAGGGAGTATAAGGCTTAACCCTCTCTGATTAGTTTCATCTAGTCATGTCGGCTACTGTTTGGTTTACTGCTAGCTGTTTGCTACTGTTTCTTTATTGATGTCCCTGCAATGTATGCCAATAAAGGTTGTGTATTGTATTGTATTGTATTGACTCCAGCCCATCCATTCATCCTGCAGGAGATTAGGAAAGTCTCCCACTGCCTGTGCTGACCCAGGCTACAAGCCAGAGACGTGGGGGGGGGGGGGAAGCTGAACAGATGGAAAGCTGAACAGTAAGGGGGAAATAAAGGTAGGTTGATGCTTGGCTGCGGAGGAGATAGGGTTGCCAACTCCAGATGGGGAATTCCTGGAGATTTTAGGGATGGAGCTTGGAGAGGGTAAGGTTTGAGGAGGGTGGGGCCTCAGACAGGTACTGTGCCATGGACTCTGCTCTCTAAACCAGCCATTCCCTCTTGGGGAACCACTGTTGCCAATCTCTAGGTGGAGACTGGAATTATAACTGGTCTCCAGATGGCATTGACCAGTTCCCCTGGAGAAAATGGTGGACTCTGTGTCCTTATACCCTGCTGAGGTTGCCACAGCAAATTGACGCTGAGTGCCCAAGGCCTTGGCACTCTCCCAGAGCCTCTTTCTAGAGCCCATTGTATTTATTTCCACAAAAGGCCTTATTACTAGTGGTGCCATATGGCTGGTACATCCATCTCTGCCTTTCCCCTCCCATTATGTTGGGTGAAATAGAGATGAAGATGAAGTGTAGCACAGATAGCATTCCTTAGGGAGCACAAACTATGATCTAGGGTGGCCAGTTCAAAACAGCCCACTACAAACTTTGTTTATGGATAGAAATACCCAAAATCAATCCTAAACACAAAAGTTATGGCTGGATGGGCAAAGGCAACAAAGATCTAATTCTCACAGACAAAATGGTAAATCTGTGTGCCAACCATATCCCAATTACCTCAAATTACAGGAAGAAGATTATATAATCAGAAAGAAAATTAGCTTGGCAGTGAGGAGGCAAGGCTAAAATCCTTCTTGTAGACATGCTAATTTTCCATCTATATACATGAATATTTTATTTATAAGCAGGACCACTTTGTCATGTGAATCCTAACCTTCAAAGTCTCAAGTCATATCTATTATTTGTGAGAGCTAAACTGAAGTTGGACATGTGTCAAGTTCAAGTAGCTCACTATTGCTGCATAACAACACTGGTCATTGAACTCAATGACTAACATATTATGGGAAGAGTTGACGTAATATCAGATATTCCACTGCTAAATTAGGAGCTCTTTAGTTATTACGAAACTCTCTGGAAGATTCAAATGGGCATAATCTAAAACAAAAACAACAACAAAACCAGCAAGAGGGATTAGAATACAAGCATATCAAACAAAACATGGTAGGTATGCACTCCATTCCGTTAAAAATATCAGAATTTGCATGAAGGTTTTTTTTAAATTTCTTTATTTTTATTGACTATTTTTTTCAATTATATTTACAATTCATGAGTTATACATGAGCTCTTAATTCAGATGAAGAACAATAAGGTTCACATTAGTTACATCAGTATAGATAATATAGTCTATAGTCTTACATACAAAACTAGTATGACTATTAATAACTCTGTCTCTTTCTTGTGTAATTCTGATTGTTAGTGTCATTACTGCACTAAAGTTAGTCCAGGATGTGAAATCAAGTGTGTTGTCGTGTTATGTTTTCCATTTCAAAAAAGGAGCCCATTTTTTAACAACATACTATTCTTTGGTCTGCATTTCCCTTGAACTTTCTTTTAATTGACTGTCTTCTGATATTTTTTCCCATTATGTAGTAGTCCCATAGTTTGGTGTGCCAAAGGGGGGGGGGGTTGTCTTTCCACTTAAGAGCTATAATATTTTTCACTGCCATAATCATGGTTATAATTAGGTCCTTCTTGATCTTAGTGGTTTTTATGTTTTCCCATAAAGGATTAGTGCTGGGCTTAGTGGAAGTATGGCTTTTGTTATGTGCATTATTTCTGTTGCTATTTGTTCCTAATATGATTTAATTATTTTGTACGTCCACCAGTTGTGGATATACGTTCCTTTTTCACCACATTGTTTCCAACAATTTGGTGATGCCGATGCTGTATAATGGGATAATTTGGCTGGGGTTAGGTACCACCTAGAGATTAGTTTGTATGTTTGCATTTGTATTGGAATCACTTTTGAAGTGAAAGCTGATGTTGTCCAGATATTCTGCCACTGATCTTTTGACCATTCTATTTCTAGATCTTTGTGCCAAGCTTCTTGGTAGCTTATGTTGTGTTGGACGCTCTGATTTCAGTAAAATATTATATATTTTTGAAATTAGTCTTTTATTTTGAGTGCCATCAAGATAGATTAGTTTTTCAAAGTCAGTTAAGCCTAGTCAAATAGGCTGTTTGAATTTAGGGTGCTTAGTAAGTTTTTTAACTGCAGGTATTCGCACCACGGTAGCTTGAGCTTGCATTTTTGGTCCAAGTCGACTTTGGTAAGTAATTGATCTCTTGGTATAACATCAATAAATCGGTTGATTTTCATTTGCTTCCAGTGTACAAAGGTAGATTTGCCCATTCCTGGCTCAAACCAGTTTTGGCCAGTATAGGTTGTTAGTGGGGATATCGGTGAAGCTAAGTTTTTGATGTTTTTATGCCAGACTTTCTGGGTGGCCTCCAGAAAGAGATTCTTGTTGGACAAGAGGTATCTTTTTTGGGGGTCCATTGCATGAAGTTTATCATTAACGTAGTAAAGCTTATTGTCTGTAGGCACAAAAAGAAGTGCAAGGGTCATGACTGTTTAATCAAAGTAGTTTCAACTATTTTTTTAGACAGGCGAAATAGAGCAACATCTATGCAAATCACTGAGACAGCTAACTTCTTGGGGGAAGACCCACAGCCACATTAAAAGATCTTTCTCATCTTCCACCCACTTGCATTTCTGTTTTGTTTTAGGGAGTCAATGCATCCATTTCCAAAGTTCAGTTCAGTCCCAGACTCTTTTGGGCACGGCCTCTGAGTTCCTTTATTGCTGGGGTTGTCGTATTGACAAGCAGCTGTTACATGTCTTGCTTATTCAGCCAAAGTCGGCAATCTCCACTTGAAACACCAATGCTCAAATCAGATGGACAACTTTGAAGGGAAATGGCTTTCTTCTTCCAGAGACTAATCTAGCAATTTATCACTCCAAGTAGCTTAACTTTGGCACATGTTCCAACCTCAGCCCGAAGTTAGGTCCTGAAGTGACTTTTCAAAGGTCACTGAGGCTTAGACAGAACAGCAATGCATATGTCTATGTTTACATGACAATATTGTTGGAATATGCTTTTATGTTTTTTCTCTAACTGCCTGCTCAATTTTGTTATTGTTTTTGGCACTTTACCTTGGCATGAGATGATGGTTGATGTCAAGGAGATCAACGAAACCTTTTTGACAAAAGAGTTAGTGATTCGGAATCACTCATCCCTTGCATATTTGTTTGTTTCATGGCTGGCTCACCCGAAAGATGCTCTCTGTTCTGTGTTCACTGAAATGAGGGGTGGTTGTTTTTTTTCCATACAACCATATGCATCTCCCTTTTGGGATGGAGGAGCGTCAATAATTTGAAGCTGGATATTTGACCTCTTGAGAATGCTAGATAAATCCAGGAAGATTAATTTAGGCATACAAGCACATGGATAGAAATTTAATAATGATAAAAGGCTGTTTGTTTGTATGTGTGTTTGTAAGTCTGCAGTTCTAAGTGTGCTTACTTGAAAATATTCTGGAGGAAGTTAGTGAGTCTGATCTCTGAGATAAATTTGATATGTTCAGGACTGCAAAAGAAAGAGTTTGACTTATTCAGAAGTTTTTTCTCCCAGACTTGCATCATTCTCAGGAAACTTTTGGTGAGACTGAGACTGATTTCCCACAAGCAGCTGTGCCGTGGTTGCTCTTCCATTTGCCCTGGTTGCATTGGTCAATTTCACACTATTCGCCCCATGGCCACATTTTGACCCACATCTCTCCCCGAGTTTCCCTGCATCTTCTCGATCCTGTTTTTTGAAGATTGAGAAGACCTGGGGAAAATCAGAGGGAACTGTGGGTCAAAATGCAGCCGTATGGCCAAGAGGCTGCAGCATCGCTCTCTGGGGGACAGTGCTCAGGGGTATGTAGCTTCTAAATAGTAGTGATTGCTCTGAACACATCCTAACAGAAAAACTGATAGTAGGCTTGGCTCAGCCACTCTTGAACAGAATGTTTCCTTCTGCAGTGGAAATTGCTGACATCCAATTGGCCTTTCAGCTTGGCAGTCCTGAGGAAGGCACTGGCTCTGCAGGAGAGAGAATGACATCTGCAAAGAGATAGGCATCTGATTACTGCTTTGGTTCCTGGAGCGGCCTTCATTCCATTGTGTTCTTTTCCTCTATATTCTCCCAAGGTGGCTTATGTAGCATACACATTAGAAGGGGCCAAGTGACATTTGGGCCATGCAAGCCAATGGAGAAGACTTGTGCATGCTTCCTTCCTTTTTTCCCTTAAAATTTTATATTTGCAGTCTTCACTCCTAATCATTTTCGGCTAGCATTGGCTGAGTCTGGCTTATTGGTGCTGCCACAACAACCACTTCTCCATTGAGCATGAGTAACTCTTTGTGGTAGGAAGTGGCTTCCTGGTTTTAATTAAGACATCATCCTCACTGAGGCAGTAAACCTGGGCTGTGAGATTTGAGACTGCAGGTTTGGGCTCACTTAACTGACGGCTCCTCTGTATAAAAATTCCCTGCATGTAGAGAACAATGAGAAATGTATGGGAAAAGCTAGGTTGGAACCTTCTGCTGTGACATCCATGGAATTATTTATATGGAGAAGCCCTCTCTTGCAATCTGAATAGCGTTGCCAGATCCCCCCTGGCCACCAGTGGGGGATAGGGTTGCCAGATCCAGGTTGGGAGATTCCTGTAGATTTGGAGATGGAGCCTGGGGAGGACAGGGACCCTGGTGGGATACAATGACATAGAGTCCACCCTCCAAAGCTTCCATTTTCTCTAGGGGAACTGATCTCTCTAGTCTGGAGATAAGCTGTGACTCCAGGGGATCCCCAGGTCCCACCAGGAGGCTGGCATTCCTAAATCTGAACCATCTCACCAAAAAGTTGACTAGGTTCAACTACATTTTTTTAAAAAACCGCAGTAATTCTTGGATTCTTCAGCCTACATCCAAGGAAGGAGAATTTTTTTAAAGAAAGATAAGGAAGGAAATGGGGGAGGGAGTTGTGTGTCAAGTGACCAAGCAGCCAGATGAGGTCATCACTGAGTTTCCATTTGGGAAAAATCCTTGTTGTCAAAACACTCTATCAAGGTACACCACTGGCTCTTCATGTGAAAAAAAGTGTGCAAGAATCTGTAGACAAAAGCAAATGTTGTCTTGTGAATGCCTATGAAATGTTGGAACAATAACTCTAATACATATGAGAACAATGCAAGAGAGTGATATTCCTCTGGAGTGGGTTACTAGTTGACTGGTCATGTGATCCTGCGATGGGCTCCATGAGGATTTAAAGCCAAGGTTATATTTCAATTGGGCTGTTCACCGGAGCTGAGGAAAACAGTTCCATGGCAGCTGCCATGAATTCTAGCAAACAGTCCTGACTCATATTGAGGCCTAGTTCTTCATAGAGGGAAGTGAGGAACTGTGTCTCAGTAGTAGCACATGCTTTGCATGCACAGTCCTAAATTCAATCCCTGCCATCTGCAGTTAAAAGCAGTACCTTGTAGGGTGGGTTGCAGAGAATATCCCAACCCCCACCACTGTGCAGCTCTTATGCAAGGCTGGGAGGAAGCACCCTTACCAGAGTGTGTTGGGAGGCTGCAGTGGAGCTCCCAGAGCCATAACTGCAGCACTCTACTGGCACACACCTACAGAACCTGGCATAGGCCAACAGTGAAAGCTACCTCACTTGCTGGCACTGGGTTCTGCTAGCCACTTAGTTGCTGCACACCTACACAGTGCTGCAGCTGTGGCCGTGGGAGCTCCATCACTGCTTTTCAAAGTCTGTCCGTAAGGGTGCCACCCCCCATTCTCCCTTTAGTGGTAGGGGCTGGGATATTCTTAGCAACTCAGCCCACTCACTCAGCTGCTCAGAGTGGATAGTACACAGCAGGCGGAGCAATGTTCTGAGTCAATATAAAGTAGCTTCATGTGTTCATTGTCTTTTCCCTAACTGATTCCCTATGGGGATTTACACACCAGGCCAAAGAAACAATGTTGAAGCCTGGAATGAGAAGACTAACTTCTTTCCCTGCTCCCTAGTTTTTCATTTTGAATTTAAAAAATCTGGAATTCAAAGCCAGTGATTCTGATAGCGTGCCTCAAAGGGATTCAGTGCACAAAAAGAATAGTAATAATAAAAATTTCTTTGCAGCTGAATTTCCCTTTGTCGTTATTGATGCAGCTTGTGAGACATTGGCCCAGAGTCAATGCTGTTACTGCCAAAAGGAAGTGGGGCCTTTCATTCATCCACAAAGGAGGTGTGAGAGGGGGCTTCATCTGGGGCAGCTATGTCAGCACTGTCTGGCTGCTGGTTGGATAGCTGTGCCCTAGGTAAGCACAAGTGTTAATGTTGAAGGCTGCATAGGGTGCATAACATCCCACAGAGCATCGACTTCACTCAGTGATCAACACCTCCCAAGGTCAGATGTATCAAAATGGATGAGCCAGAAGATGGTGTCCTGACAAACCTGAAGTGAGCAAAGCTAACAAACAGTGCCATTCTAAGCAGAGTCATACAATTCTAAGCCAAGTGACTTCAGTGGACTTACAAGGGTGTAATGCTGTTTAAGAAAGTACTGAAAGTTAAGGTCAAGCAGGATGAAAATCAGTCAGCAAACAGTTGTTTTGTTTTGTTTGTTTGTTTGTTTAAGTAAGAAAGATGTCCTGGACATGAATGTTTTTGTCTGAAATCTGGTGTTACCTACAGTTGGTTCTTTTGGCAACTCCAACACTGCCTCAAAAATCAAGAACAAATCTACATGTACAAGGGAAAAAAAGAATTCCAAGTTATTGGTTTAAACAGTGGCATGTGGCACCTTCACCATAAAAGTCGACACCAGCCTGAGCATGGAACAACTCAAAGAAACAGTACAAGATTGGAAAAAGTGGAGCAAGCTGGCCCATAGAATTGCCAAGAGTTGGACATGACTGAATGGCTAACAACAACAACAACAACATGTGGCACCTTAACTAGGTACAATGATTATCAAGATCACAATCATATTTTCTTTACCAGCATCTGGTCTCACTTTATAGATATGCCATATATATGTCATGGAACTGGAAGTCAAATGAGCATAGAATCTGTGTTTTTTTGCTTTACTCATCTCTTTCCAGATATTTCCATTTGCTTCCACAATATAAATGTGTAGCTTCCTGTCTTTCATTGAGCATCTGCATTTTGAAATGTGTTGGAGATCTGTCAGTTCAGTACAAGAACTGAAACAGATCTCTGCAAAATCTGATTTTTTTAAAAAAAAAAACACCCATCACAGACATAGGACTAATCATCCTTTTAACTGTCTTGAGGTTTTTATATTTAAATGTCAGATGTTCTCCCCTTCTTGCAGACTCAGACTTCATCCTGTAGCTTTCTATTACTGATTACTTCCAACCATAAGCATTGAGTTTACAGGATTCTTTTTCCCCTTCAATTTTTATCTATCTAACACTCAACGGATGTCTTTTTCTAACTATACCCAACACTGAAAAGCCCTTAACTGACTGAACTTCAGTTTAATGGTAAAGGACATGTAGTGATTTGACCTTGGTTGGGGTCTGGTTGAAAAACAAAGAAAACGGCTTTCTGTGTAGACTTCCATATGCAACCAGCTGCTGGTTTTTCTTCCTTTAATTCATTATGACTCATCCAGTCAATGTAACCATTTTACCTCATATTTTTTCACAGTTGTGCTTACTTGACTGACTCCTAACTGGAACATTTAGTCAATCATTTTGAGGACATTGACTGAAATGTCTTCTACATTTTAAAGGGTTTAGAATTATACAACCAGCAGGTTTTGTTTAGGGAGGGAAAGTGATTCCTTGACCACTGACAGCTTGGCCTGTTTCATTTGTGAAATGTGTTGTGCAGTAATAAGGCAGTATTACATCCACAAATTTATATGAAACTGAGATTGCCACCTCTGTGATAGTCATAATTTGGAAAATAAACTGAAATGAAGAAATAATCTCACTTTTGTCCTGTGTTTTAAGAGACAGTTGTAAATGTTACTTCTTGTTGTCTATTTTTCGCACATTTATGAAATAGGCAAGTCAATCCTAAACAAAGCAAGACTTTTAAAAATCCACTGAGGTCAGTGGGTGTGTAATACTGTAACTGTGTTTAGGATTGCACTATTAATCTGCATTCATTTTCCAAAAGATCATCCAAAGCACCACAATATTAACTCACATTAGTGAGTGTGATATACTCAAGGTAATTTAGAACTGCAGACATGAGTGAAAGTAAACCTATTCACCTGAGAGCACATTATAGAGTGAAGAAGCTTTAAAATAAGTGTAAATGTGATCCTCAACGCTCTACAAGATTCTGTTCCTGAAAGCAGTAAAATCTTCAGTTGACCAAAATCATTGTCAATTTGATTAAGCTCAATATGCAGAAAGGGTGAATAACTTTCAGAGAAATATACTGGATTTTAAAATATTTAATTCAATGGCAGGCACATGGTTCAGGGTGGCTTTAGAAAAAGAATGGGTGGATTCAGATGACCATATGAATTGTGGTGTGATGTTTGAAGTCGGTGAGTGAAGGAATTCATATCTAAGTAGGTTGAACTAAAAAAGGACCCATCATTTTAGTGAACTTCAAAACGCCCATGGTTTAAAACACAGGCTTGTTAAAAGTCAGGCACCATCAGTGACCACTTTCAATCAATGTAGTTTTATGTAAATCCTACAAAATGGTACTGGCCATGTTGACTGAGGGGGACCTCCACATTCAGAGGCACTAAACCTGAGAATCCCAGAGCAAGGAGGCAACATCAGGGGAAGGGCTTGGCCTCTATGCCCTATTATTGGCCCTCCAGAGGAACTGATTGGCCACTGTGTGAGACAGGATGCTGGACTAGATGAACCACTAGTCCGATCCAGCAGGGCTCTTCTTATGTTCCTATTGTTAGTCATAATACAAGAATTGATTTTAGATGTGCTTCATTGAGAACATCATCTTTGGAGCAGCTGACTCTCTGCTATCATGAACTAACCTCTTTCAAAAGCAGTTTGAAATAGTAGCTAAGAAGGTATGCAGCCAGAATGTCATTATCTGGCTAAAGGTGAAAGAAGAAGATACAGAAAGACTCATCTCAGCTGAAGAAACCTTTTTAAACTAAAAGGCCAGGCTGAATCTGCTTATACCCAGTAAAGGCTTCATTTTTGGTTTGAGAAGTAAAGAGGCTTGCCCTTGATGTCTGGCCTTTGTTCAGCTCCACTTGTCCAACTCTATAGAAACTCTTTATATTATACACTAATGGAAAGTGCCATCAAGTTTCAGCTGACTTATGGAGAGCCCATAGGTTTTCTAGACAAGAGACAACCAGAGGTGGTCTGCCATTGCCTGCTTCTGCATAGCAGCTCTGAACTTCCTTGGTGGTCTCCTATCCAAGTACTAACCAGGGCCAACCCTGCTCAATTCCAGGAGCTGACAAGACTAGGCTAGCCCAGGCCATTCAGGTCAGGGCATATCAGACAGTAGGATCGTATAAATAGCAAAACATTGCAAAGTCTCTAACTACTGTGATATTGATTATCTACATCATGGCAGTAGCTAGCAACAGGCATGCAGGATGGCTTCCACTGATACAGCTGCAGTAGCAAGCAACATGATGTATGCAGAAAAGCCTCATTTGCCACTGCTGCCTACCTCCAAGAAACTCCATGATAGCTAGTTCCATGCTGCCCAGAAGACTTCTAGGATACTGAGAGCTCTATTGCATTGTGCCCATGGTCCATTTCTGCTCTGCCGGTCATTTAGTAATCAGTTTCACAAACTGAATAGGCTATGATGCACAGTAGCTGGCCTTAGCAAATGGGTAGACTTACACTCTGCAGTATGGGTGTGCAATGGGCTAACTGGTGCCTCCAGCACAATATCACAGTTGTGACAAAATCATATGCTACTACAATGCTTGCATCTTCTAGCTGGATTGTACACTGTTGCTTTAAACTACACTGTCTCTTAAGTTTCCCACATATAATCTGAGCACTTAAAGGACATAGCTTCAGCATGAGCCAAATGGGCATGTCTATACTGTTTGCTGGAAACAGTGTCTGGTATGACAGGATAATATGTGAGTAGAACTTTTAGAAACATGCTAATACTAGGAATAAGGCCCGTTGTGGAAATAAATACAACGGGCTCTAGAAAGAGGCTCTGGGAGAGTGCCCCAGCCTTGGGCACTCAGTGTCAATTTGCTGTGGCGACCTCAGCAGGGTATAATGACACAGAGTCCACCATTTTCTCCAGGGGAAGATCTCTGCCATCTGAAGAGCAGTTGTAATTCAGCGTGATCTCCATTCTTCCCCTGGAGATTGGCAACAATGATTCTCCATGAGGGACTTGCTGGCTTAAAGGGTGGAGTCTATGGCATTGTACCAGTCTGAGGTCCCACTCCTCCTCAAACCTCACTGTCTCCAGGCTCCATCCCTCAAGTCTCCAGGAATTTTCCACCTGGAGTTGGCAACCCTATCTACTTCCCAGCCAATCATCAACTTCACTCTTCAAGTTTCCATTCCCCCCCCCCCAACCTCCACTGTGCTCTGAAGCCCTGACTGCTATGTCACATCGGCTCTCATAAAGGGTCCATCTCAGCAGGGTATAATGAAGTAGAGTCCACCATTTTCTCCAGGGGAACTGTTCTCTGCCATCTGAAGAGCACTTGTAATTCTAAGGGATTTCCAGCCCTCACCTGGAGATTGGCAACCATACTTCCCCTGGAGGAAAAGTAGTCTTTCTCTGCAATGGGGACCGAAGCAGCTGACATCATTCTCCTCTCCCCCTTTTTGACTTGCACAACAGCCCTGTGAGGTAGGTTAGGCTTAAAGTCTGTGACTGGCCCAAAATCACCCACTCAGCAAGAACCTGGGTCTAGCAGATCCTGCTCTGAAGCACTGACTGTTACGCCTAGGGTAGCCAAGCTCCAGGTGGAGCCTGAAGATCGCCAGGTATTACAATTGAACTCCAGACAACAGATCTTCCCCCCTCCCTTGGAGAAAATGACTGCTTTGGAGGGTGGCCTCTATGGCATTCTGTTCAGCTGGCCCCAATGAGTTTTCTTCCAAAGGCCAACAAAGGTGTGGAAAGGGGCTTTCAGAGAAGCAAGCTTGGTTGCCTAGCAACGGGCACTGAGGGGAAAGTTGCCGCTCTGATGATGGAATAGGGTTCCCAACCTCCAGGTGGGGCCTGGGGATCTTCCACTTTTACAATGGATATCCAGCTGACAGAGATCAGCTCCCCTGGAGAAAAATGGCTGCTTTGGAGGTGGACTCTATGGCATTGTACCATGCTGAGGCCCCTCCCCTCCCCAAACCCCACCCTCTCCTAAATCCACCCCCAAAGTCTCCAGGGATTTTCCAACCCAGACCTGGCAACCCTATGATGGAAATACCTGAAGATTTGGGGGGTGGATCCTGTGGAGGGCAGCATTTTGTTTGGGGGGGAAAGAAGGACTCAGCAAGCTATAATGCCATAAGGTCTACCCTCCAAAGCAGCTATTTTCTCCAGGAGAACTGATCTCTGTCATCTGGAGATCTATTGTAACAGTGGGAGATCGCCAGGTCCCACCTGGAGATTGGCAACCCTAGGGGAAAGTCAGCCACCCAGCAGAGGGTTGAAGGGAATGGTTTGATGGTTGCTGGCCCACCTCATTAGCCAGCCAGCCATGGTGGAGCTAAGCAGGAGAAAGAGCCTGAGGAATTTCACATGGCCAACATGTTCTGTTTCAGGAACTCATATAACAATAACAAAGTGATAATACAGTATACACAGTAATCCCAAAGCAAAGCACTGAAAATGACAAAGATAACAAATGTGCTGAACACCAAGCTTATATGCACATTGGAACTTTAAACGTACTATAATCAGTATGCCTATAATATCAACTGGGACTCACAAAATGTTCTAAATGCAAACAAAAAGTCTCTGAACATGTACAAAGTTCACAGAAATATTTTTCAAATACAAACAAGACGAAGGCTCTAGATTCTGCTGTTCATTTCATATTCTTCTTCAGAAAATAACTTCTACTGAAGATGGAGAGACTTCATAAACAAAAATATATAAAGTAAGTGTCAAACAATCCCATTTATTATTATAAACTGAAAACTTAATAGAGAAGGAAGCCTAACCAGCCATGGTGAAGATAAGCAGGAGAAAGAGCCTGAGGAATTTCACACAGCCAATATGTTCCTTTTCAGGAACTCTTCAGTAACGGTTTCTGACAGGCATTTTACACAGAACCGTATCAGTACCGGTTCCCTAATGGAACATATTGGCCCTTTCACACAGAAACGTGCCTCTCCCATTGGGGAAGTGTTCCTGAGCCAGTTTACCTTGAAACCTCCTCCCAAGCGTTCTTCAGTTCTTGTACCAGTCCTGAAGCACTATGCCCTATCAGAATAAACTGTCCCCTCAGTTTATTCTGTTTGAAATGCCCCATTTCTGACAGTTTATTCTGATAGTTTATTCTGGGCATGCTAGCAGTGTGTGGGGGAGGGGATTATGCTGTAAATCCATTGTCTTTTCACTGACAGAAGCAGGCCACTGAGGGGACAGTTAAACCCACCTGGCAATGGGCAGAGGAGAAGAATGGACCCAGTCCCCAGTCGGTCCTTCCCCTTCGCTGGCTCCCTCCAGACTGAGGTTGAGACGCTGGCCGGTGGCTCTGTGGGCAGGACTGAGGCAAAGCAGGGAGAAAATGCAGCCAGTGGCCAGGGACCCCCTTTTGAGTGGCAGTCCGTCCAGCCAACTGATTTTGGCACCCCATAGAATCTTGCCCCATGGAATCTTGAAAACGGCTTTATATAATAGGAAAGATGCTCCCCTAGTTTGACCTTGTCCTAAAGTTCTCTTCACAAATACTTCAAACAACAATCAGCCAAGCAATTCAAGGGAAAATACAAATTAATACCGAGAATTCTTTATTTGGATCAACAGCTGGGGGGAGAGGGTAATACTGCCTATCATATTTCCCAGTGTATATAAATTTGCACTTTATTTTGTTGCATCTACCTACTTGCTTATAAAGCAAGAGCTGAGAAAAAAAACCCTGTGAAACATCATCCTATAATTCTTGAAGGTCCTTTTAGGAGATGCTGTATATCCACTTTATTTGCAAGGGCTTTGGACAGAGTATAAACTGCAGGCATTTTATTGTGAAGTGGGGTTAATGGGTTGCATTGCATTGGATTTTAATTTGGAATTGCAAACTGCCTTGAGCAAGGAAAATGCAGGATATAGATGTTTATAAATAAACAAATAGCATCGTCAAGTTACCTTAAAACTATCTTTCACACATTTTCTTGGGTAGCTATTTCTACTGATTCCTTTGGCCTATGGCATCTTTCAGCATGGCAAGTCCATCTGGTGAGATGCTTGTTTGGAAAGAAAGAAAAAAAAAGGACATTAGCCTCTTCTGGGGTTAGCACCTCCAATTTATTTCGTATTTTGGCTTATTTAGCTGATGTAGATGCCACCTTTCCAGCTCCAGAGCAACTTCCTTTAGCAACAGAGCTGCCATATAAGCTCTGTTGTGTCAAAGCAATGAATACCCCACCATTTATAGATCATATCACTGATAGCAGCCACTGTATCCAACATACGCTTCAGGAAAGATGATGTTTCTTAAGATACCCTCTTGAAAGCTGAGTCTTGTGAAAGCTTATTCTGTTTGACATTGGTAAAAGGCAAAAGCCCTAGTTAACACAAAGTGACAGCTGTTTATACAAGCAGACCCTAGTTACTTTAATTATTGCTTTTGGCAGAATAGTAAAAGTTTAATCTTTCCTAAATCCTACTGTAGTGTCTGCTAGCTAAAGGGTTTCATTACCCTGAAAAAAACCTTTACTCCACAACCTATCATGAAATCAACAGTGTCTGGGGGTAATGAGAAATTAGTTGATACGAAATGATTGATGGCAGTGTGAAATGAATACAGATGGAATGTTTGCCTTGCTATTGTTTAATTGTGTGTGTGTGTTGCAAGATGCATCCAACTTATGGTGACCTCGGTAAGGGACTTTCCGGGCAAGTGAGAAGCAGACTTGGTTAACCATTGCTTTCCTCTGCAGACTCTTCCTTGGTGGTTTCCCTTCCAAGTACCGACCCTGCTTAGCTTTTGAGTTCTGACAAGATAAGGCTATACTATGCTGCCTTCCCCCCACTAATTTTATGTAAGAAATCATAAGACAGGAACAAAGCAGCTCAAAGGCAAAGAACTAGGTGACTGGGATACATCTGATGAACACACACAACTTTTCCAGAGTGCACAATATATTGTGAAGTTCTCCTATGAAAACTACATTGGAATCGACTCCCCTATCAGTAGGGGCTTCTGCCAGGTACCTTCCTGGCAGATTCTGTCCACTGTCAGGAAATCCTTCCACACAATGTAAATGCAACACATTCCCTGACTTTGGAGCCTCATGTGTACATAAGAAGCCCACAAAATTTTGAATCAGGATATTAGTATCTACAGTTACATCTCCTTTTCTGTGCTGTGAGGTAGTTGTCTTTTATCAAAGAAGTGACAAAGCTATGATTTATACATTTCTTTGTATAATTAATATTGATTCCAAAGAAGTTGTGCAAGAATCATAGTCAATGACTTGTAACAAATGGCTGTAAGACAATGAGAGGCTAATCCTTGAAGAGAGGCCCAAAACTTCATCTCTAGCAGCTCGTCTTCTGATCTCCCTACATAATAATTCTGTTTTGGGGTGGCCCGTTGCTGAACATTCCATGCACTCCTGAATCAGTTGGCTCCCTAATGTGTCACTCAGAAAGTGTCCCTATCCACTGGCTGCATTGCCTGTGACCTGCCCACAGAAGCAGCACCTGCCAAAATTTACCTCAGAAGATGCTGCCACTGTGCCTGGCCCCCTCAGAAGACTGAGACTCCAGCCCTGTCACTTCCCACTGATTCCAGCCCTGCTGCTTTGCGCTGCTGCTGCGTCTGATCAGGTTTTGGCCTGCACTGAAGCCGGTGCCTACAGGCAGTGCACACCACTGCCTGCCCCTGCCTACCACCCACTGCTCATTTTGGAAGAGGAGCCATGCTCAATCTGCCCCACTTCAGACCCCCCGTCACTCCAGGTAGCCGCTGACATGTCAAAGCCCACCCCTGCTGGATCCTGGTTTTGCTTCCCTGCGCCCTCCCAGTGGCCTCTCAGGGACAATCACCTGGTGGGTGGGTGGGAGGCAGAGAGCTGGGTGTGCAACAGGGGCCATCTCCTCCACCCACCAGCCAGCCCACTTCCCACAAGGGAGGGGGCTCTCCCCTCCACCGAGCAGCTGCTCCTGATGCTGCTGCTTGCCACCTGCCCTTCTGCCACCGCTGCCGGCAGTTGCCCTGTTCGCTGCTCCAGGGAACTTATGAAGTGTTGGGTCACTGCCCACCCCACCTCCTGCTGTCCCAGAGCCACACCACACTGCCCCACTGTGGAATACAATACCAGGAGATGACGGGGAAAAGACAGACAATTCCCCAACCCTCCACACACACGTATTGCCACATTTACGCCCCCCATGGAGAGAGAGGCCTGGAACACAGGCAAGGGGGGAAATCAGTGTGGGTATGGGTGTGGTGTGGTGTGGGAGGGGAAAACCAGTTCTGAGGTTGCAGGTACCACCATTGTTTCTGAGCAACCCCCCCCCCCCAAGCCAACTGTACAAATGACTGGACAGAACACTGTGCTGCAGGGTACAACTTGCTGTGCCTCTACAGTACAGAATATGCTTTGCATGCAGAAAGTCCTAGGTTCTTTCCCCAGAATCTTCATAGAGAGGAATCAGGTAGAAGGTAATGTTAAGGTCATATCGGTGGAACTCCAGAGAGCTCATCTAACTTAGTGGGCTCCATGATGTGTCACTGTCCCTATCCACTGGCTGCCTTGCCCGAGTCCTGCACTGTCTGAACATATCACACACTCCTAACCCTATGACAGCCACTATGACGTGGCAGTCAGGGCTTCAGAGCATGGATGCGATGGGACTGGGGGGGGGGGGAATGCAGAGCCACAGACTGAGGGGGAAATAAAGGTTAGTTGAGGCTGGGGAGGAGATAGAGTTGCCAACTCCAGGTGGGACATTCCTGGCGATTTCAGGGATGGAGCCTGGAAAGGGTGAGGTTTGAGGAGGGGTGGGACCTCAGACAGGTACAATGCCAAAGACTTCACCCTCCAAACCAGCCATTTCCTCCCAGGGAATCATTGCTGCCAATCTCCAGGTGGGGGGCTGGAGATCACTCAGAATTACAACTGCTCTTCAGGTAGCAGAGATCAGTTCCTCTGGAGAAAATGGTGGACTCTGTGTCATTATACCCTGCTGAGGTTGTCACAGCAAATTGACGCTGAGCAGGGCTATTTTTGGGCAGGAACGCACAGGAACAGAGTTCCAGCTGGCTTCTGAGTTGGCCATGCCTACAGCCAAAACTTCTGTGCATGCATGGCTGCTACATAGCACACTGCCCTCCCCACATTACATACAAGAGGGAAAGGTGGCATGTTAAAATGCCATCTTTCCCTTTGGGGAGCCTGTTGGGATTTTCTTGGGGGGGGGGGAAGAGGCAAGCTTCCATGCCTGCCCTGTGCTTTCCCAGTTGGCCTAATATGCTAATGAGCTGTGCTGTCAGGGGTGTGGTCTAACATGCTAATGAGTTTCTGCAGTTGGGTGTGGCTTATTATGCTAATGAGTTCCTGCTGGGCTTTTTCTACCAAAAAAAGCCCTGATGCGGAGTGCCCAAGGCCTTGGCACTCTCCCAGAGCCTCTTTCTAGAGCCTGTTGTATTTATTTCCACAACGGCCTTATTCCTCGTGACTATACAATAATATTCACAGGGACCATTGTGGTTGCCTATTTCTTTCCCTGATCAGTTCATGGTGCTGGTTGCAACCTTTAAAGTCCTTAAAACCTAGGATCCAGACACTTGCAGGACTGCTCCTCCCTTCATAGAGCTGCTGATCACCTTAGGTATGCTCAACATCTCTTTTTGAAGGTGCCTTTCTTTCATGAAGTATGTCTGGTCTTTGTTGAATCAATGTTTTTTTTCTATGGTAACAACCAACCTGTGGAATTGCCTTTCTACAGCAATCCTATGCAGAGTTACTCCAGTCTAAACTCATTGAAATCAATGGTATTAGATTCGACTAATTGTGCATAGAGTTGAACTGCTAGTGAGGCTTCGTGAATTATGCAAGGCTATTTGCACCAAGTTTTTGGGTGAATCCTGACAATGTGCAAATAGTAGTAGTCCTTGTTTTAGAGTTTAATGGGCCTTTGCAAAGTTTTAGTGTCTTTGATTGGTTGGTTTTTATTGGCACGCAGTCATTATTGCTATATTTCTGGGATGGTATTTGTATGTATTCTGAATGTAAGCCACATCAAGTGACAGAAGTGGAAGGATCCAAATGTTTTAAATAAAATAAAATAAAGCAATGTGAATCCCAGTTCTAATTATAATGGCATTACCACTGTTGTTTTTATTTTGTATAATGTTGTGAGTGGTACAGTAATGCAAAACATATATTTGTGTAATATGTCACTCTTTTGAAAAGTGGCTTCCAAGCCCTCCACTGAAAGTACCCTCAAGCTATTCGAAATGGAATCTAGAATGGACGCATATCTCAGAGAGTGATGGTAATGGAATCTCTCACAGCTGAGTGGCATTACAGAATGATATTCCCTGTTGCTTGATGAATGTGCGCGGAGGCTTAAGTGTTGATGTGAAATGCTGGCAAATCATGTGGGAAGCGGAGATGCTGAATGTCAGGATCCAAGGCACTACACCAGCTAGCAACAGCTGTTGAGAAAGAAATATTCTTTGGCTTGGGTGTGGACTGTGATATATCATACGAAGGGGGAAAGAAAATAGCAGTGCTGATGGGTTGGCTTTCAGAAATAAGCAGCTCCAGTTTTGTATCTGGGGTGAGATGTGTTTAGGAGTAATTTAAAAATGTAAATTTAAAAAAGAAACTTAGAAAAGAAAAAGACGAAGTAGCCCTTCAGACAAATTTTGATTTGTTGTTAGCAGGTAAAGGAGACTTAAGGTATAGATAAGCTTCTTGTGATGAGTTTTTGTGCTTGTCTATGGTCTAGAGATTGTGGGAAAGAAGCAAAGTCAGGTATCCCTCCCAAAAAAATCTATGCCCTTAAAGAGGTTTTTCAGCTGCATAGTGCTTGACATGATCAAGCTATCACGTGTTAAACTAATCATTGTATGAATTACATGTTAGCTCAAATTCATCCAGAGGTTCTGACTTTTTGCTCTGGCAAACTATCATAAGCTAGTATAGTCACTCTTTTTTTTTTAACCTCTGGTTGAATATTTAGGTTTTTATTTTGACTTCCAGTAGATTGTGCCCTGACATCATGTGACCTGGGCATGTAATGATGCCAGTTTGGTGTAGTGGTTAAGTGCGCGGACTCTAATCTGGGAGAACCGAGTTTGATTCCCCACTCCTCCACTTGCCCCTGGCTGGATGACCTTGGGCAAGCCATAGCTCTGTACCGGCTGTTCTCTCAAGGACAGCTTGGGAAAAAGCTCTCTCAGCCCCACTTACCTCACAGGGTGTCTGTTGTGGGGTGGGGAAGGGAAAGGAGTTTGTAAGCCGCTCTGAGACTCCAAGTGAGTGAAGGGCGGGGTATAAATCCAATCTCTTCTCTTCTTCTTCTTCTTCTTTATTTAAACAGTCTCACTGCCATGCAGCTCACTGACAGTGCAACCTGAACATAGTGATCCCCATAAGTTTCAGCGGATTTACAAGGGTGCGATTCTGCTTAGGATTGTACTGTGGGCCTAAATATGTTAAAATGTTTGAATTAATTTTTTTAAAGGATTGCACTGTGGGGAACCTTGGGCCAGTCTTTATCTCTAAGCAGTAGGGCTGCCAAATTTCCTGATCCAGTTGGAGTCCTCCATCCAAACCGACCCAGTCTCCTTCATCATTTGATATGGTGCTGGGAGAAACAGGGGGATTGCTGTCACTCCAATGGTATAGTACAGTGATGGCGAACCTTTTAGAGACCAAGTGCCCAAATTGCAACCCAAAACCCACTTATTTATCGCAAAGTGCCAGCACGACAATTTAACCTGAATACTGAGGTTTTAGTTTAGAAAAAAGAACTCATACATTAACATCTTTTGTCTTAAAAGAAAAAGACAATAACAGAGCTTTCAATTATACAAACAACTTTTTATTGAAAGGTAAAAGTTTGCATTTGGCATGCTTTTGAACAATTAATGTGATTTTTGCTGTTGTATGCGCTCTGATAATTTGTTTAACCTTGGCTCATACTTTGTAAGTTTGATAGCAGCCCAGCCTCGAGTCAGTGTCATCTTTTTCCTTTTAGAGACTGAGTGCCCAAACTGCGTGTGTGCCCACAGAGAGGGCTCTGAGTGCCGCCTCTGGCACGCGTGCCATAGGTTTGCCACCACTGGTATAGTATCACTTATAGAGCAAACCGAAAAGTGACATTATCACATCAGGGCAATACTAGAGCATTACCCCAATGACAACATTTCCAGGTTCACACTGGAAGTGACACCATGCCATCGAGTGACTGTAATTTACATGTCACCTGCCAGTTCCTAACCCTGGCTGGCAACCCTTCTCAGCAGGGTTGTATTGAAGTTAAACCGGCAGGAAATCCATGTTAGTCCCCTCTCCCACAACTCCCTGGAAGTAGGTTGGGGTCCAAATAAATGAATACAGTTTCAAATACATTTGAAGAAAAGAATGCAGCTGCAATTCAGAGCCTTCAGCGAGCACATGGAAACAGATATTGCGCCTTAAGAGCACAAACTGTCAGGAAATTATCCCAAGGATGTCTGATGAGAGGAATGGACTTTGAACAGGAGGACTTCCTGTTTCAGAGCTTAATTCAAGGTGCTGGGGCTTATGCTTTAAGCCCTTCATAGCCAGGACCTACATATCTGAAGGACCATCTTTCCCAATATCTACCCATACAGCACCTTTGATACTAACTTGGATCGGTCTTTTCTGATTAAAACAGTCACAGCTCAGTCTCAGGCTTTCTTGGTAGCAGCTCCCACCAACTTGCTAGCAGACTGAGGAGGCCTGCATATGCTGGCAGTTTAGCACTTCACTGTCACTGTGATGCCATGCCAGTAATCCTCTCATTGCTAGTGAGAGACACCGCAAACATAGCTGTGCTCTGATGTGATTGCCAGCTAGTCTGTTTTGTGCAACAAGAATGTTTCGTGTGAATGTGTTGTTGTGTACTACCATGTTGCTGCTTCATGATCTGGCAAAAAGGTGGTGCTTCCAAGCCCTGGCCATCCCAAGCCCTGAACCCTTGTACTTGGTTGGAAGTGTTTCTGTCACCTATTTCGCCTCTACAGAGTGAATATAGGATACTGGCTAGAGCAGGGGTGGCCAACCTGTGGCTCGGGAGCCACATGCGGCCCTTTCACACATATTGTGCGGCTCCTGGCAGGGTGGCTGGGGAAGCAAAGGGGAGGCATGCTTTTTCTCCCTTCCTTCCTTCTTTCCTTCCCTCCTCCCTCCCATCTATTTGCTTTCCTAGTTTCTCTCTCTCTCTTTCTTTCCACTTCTTTAATTCTTTCTTTCCATCTCTCTCTCTCTCTCTCTCTCTCTCTCTCTCTCAATATCATTAGCAAACAAGTAATATCATTATCAATAACCGGTTTTCCTCGTTTGTTTTTATTTTTGGCAGTCCCATTTAACGTTAATAAAAAGCAAATTTGCATATTTTTTAAAAAAAACCTGTGTGTGATATTTGTTCCTGTCTTGCGGCTCTCAGACATCTGACATTTATTCTATGTGGCTCTTACGTTAAGCAAGGTTGGCCACCCCTGGGCTAGAGGCATTGGTGCTGCACAGTATCCATAATATACCATTCATGCACTGCCATTAGGGCCTTAAGATTAAGCGCTGTCAGATTGTTTTAGACATTACTCTCTTCTAGACGTGTTTGTTAGTTGTTTGGGCCCTCAATTTAAGAAAGGTGGGCTAAAAATGTCCTCAAAATAAAATAAATAAAAGCCCTGGTGGTTTGGTCACTTAAGTTAAGCATTTTTGTGTTACAATTTAAAGTGCAACATGCGTGGAACTGTTGTGGGCATTTCATTGGCTGTTGCTCCACTAGTAGCTAGTTTAGTCATTAAATAATTCAGTTATCTTATTTGCTTAGCCAGGTCTTTTAGGAGGCTAGGTCAGCTATCTTGGGAGGGGAATTTTTCTTTTTGAAGACCACCCCTCGAAAATTCAGAAAATTCAGACTCAATTTGTTTACCTTCTCCTTTGGGGCATTTCAACAGTCAGCTCAGTTATGTCTGAAATAAGCTGGCCTTCCTTATTTGTTATTTCAGGGCCAAACTAAAATGCCACAAGGAACCAATCCTGATCACAGCCTCAGTACTGTGGCTCCAAATCTCATTCTTCCCCTCCTCCCCCACCTTTTCAAGTGCTGGTATGACTACTCCCCCCCCCCCCCCCATGGCTATTTTGGCACTTTGAAATGCAGGGAAGAACAAAAGCACCTCAGCCTGCTGTGCAGGATTTGTGCCCTTGTGCATTTTAAAAATTGCTTTAAAATGGTAGCTATCATATCTAGCTTGGTCCTCACACTTTGAAAAGGGCTTAAGTGACCAGTGCTGAAACATGAAACTGATTGCAGCTAATCTAGCTTTACAATCAAGTTGGTGACATGATGGATTTCAGAAGTGTTAAATACTGGGTTCCATGGATGAGCAGACCCCAAGTCTAGTGATCAGCTCAGTTTTATTAGTGATTCAGCAGATACAAGACAACAATCCTGTTTAAATAGCATGCAAACCCAACCACACCCAACCACACCCAACTCCCAATGATAGGCTATTTACATAACATTGATTCCTCATTGGTCACCTCTAGAGTCCTGGCGAGCTATTGTTCTAGAGCTCCAAGCTCAGCCAATCTCTGGTAGAAAATCCTGGAATGTTCCAGCCCTAATACATAACGAGAAGACTGTATAAGAACTCTGATGGAGATGATTAACTTCCAGTACCACTGAGTGCATGTATCATTTGATAAAGAGGGTTTAAAAATATCTCCATACAATTTGATCATTTAGGAAAAAGTTGAATTTGGCTTCATTTCTCATAGTAAAGGATTTTTGGGAGGGGAGAAGAAAAGTGCTTTATCTTTTAGTAGGGTTTATGGATTTAAAATTAGCTTCTTTCTTTTAAAAGTCTATGAGACGTTAAGAAATACAGCTTCTGGTTTCTGTAAATGCGGCCTCAGAAATGTTAGAAAAATATCATTTTCTTCCTTAAGGTTTAACATCCTGCACACTTTCTAAAACAGAGAAATATGCCTCCTGGCAGTGAGCCTTTGATATGTCTGTAATTTTGATAAGTAATAATGCACAAAGCTTAAAGCATGGGTGCAACATCCTTACTAATACAGGTACAAATCTCTTCATTATTTCCCGGGAGTTGCACAACAAAAATAATCTGTGCTATAATCCCTGGATAAGTGTTTTATTTCATCATATCAAGCATTCTAAAACCGGGTCCTACCTGATGAACAGTTATTGGGTACAGTCCAGCAAAACTGAATCTTTTTAAGTCCAATTGATTTCAAAGAGAAACATTAAAGCATGTGTTTAACTTTCTTGTATTGAAATCAAAGTGATATACTTAGCAAAACTAAGTTATGCCCACTGGGCACAGTTAGAATTGCTTCTGTGCTGGCATTATATCACTGCATTATATCAATGGCAAAATTCCATGCTTGGCAAAGATACTTTTTTTTTTTGCCCACAAAAAGCTTCTGCTTACAGAATACCACCAGTGCCAAAGGCAAACAACAGACAAAGCTTAGCAGGGGTGCGGTGCTTGAGGAGCAGAGATGAGGAGGAGCCCAATGCTAGCTCTGGGCACTTTGTTACACCCTATGATGACATAATGTTAAACCTGCAAAATGGTTGGAATAAGTTCAAATATTCCCAATGAAACCAGTGGTCCTTTACTTCACCCTGCTCTTGTTGCCCAGTGACACAGAGAGGTAAGATCCCAACTAACTCTGTTAATGGCACACTACCATGATAGTACACAGCCCAGCCACGAAGTACTGATTTCATATATAAGGAGTATGGCCTGCAGCTACATCTTTTCATGTCCCTAGTGCTTGAGTGCCCAAGTGTGAAATTATGAAGAGCATACTGAGATGGAACTTCACACAAGCAATCAAGGTTCACAACAAAGCGGGTAGGACAACTTGCCCATTGTATATGCCCTTTCAAGATTCCAGATACAAGCAACTCCTAGTAACTGCATCTCTACTGCTGTAACTGGCCCTGCCAAGGATAAAATACCCTATACAGACAAGCCTGGAATATCAAAATACCATTTATTCCTCACCCTAAGCATACCAAGGAGTTAGGGTAGCCTACTGTGGCTTGGGAAATTCCAGAAGATTTGGAGACAGTTGGACTTAAGTTATTTTTAGACTCTGTGATATACAATAGACTGAGTCCTACCTCTAAAGCTGCCATTTTCTCCAAAGGAGCTGATCTCTGTAGTCTGGAGATCACCTGTAATTTTGGGAGAACACCAGGCCTCATCTATAGGTGTAACCCGACAAGGAGTTCAGAGCCTTCCTCTATACAAGCTTACAAAATTCTTTCTCCTCTCTGCCATATATGGAAATTAAGTAGTAATTTAACAGCCCTCATTATGCCACATATTGTAGTGAAGTAAGCCACAAAGCAGTACAGGGTAACTATGCACTTGAGTGGCAGGGAGCTGGGTGGGCTAGAGCCCCTAAATGCCAATACATCCCATCCATGGATTAGTAAAGAACACCTCTGTGGGTGAAAGCCAGGTGGTCATTTCTCATTTTAAGGTAGTACACAGGCTCAGAATCTTCCAGAACTCAAATCATGTACCATTTAAAGAGAGTATTTTGAAGGCCACAGCACAGAACAGAATGTTATCACACACTTCAAATTGCAAATAATTTTTAAAGGATTTTTTTGAGATGGTTTGGAATGAAGAACTGAAGTTTGATATTATCATTTGTACAGCATTAACAAGTCGAAAAGTAGATCAGTCTGTTTCTAGTAAATTACTGTCAGTAATTCAAACAGTAACTAAAAGAACCTGATAGTAAAATCCTGTGTTATCTAAATGATGATTGATTATGGGTATAAATTTATCCTATGTAATTAGGCCTTCAAGAGTGGATTGTTGTTACATGTATACAGGTTCAACATTTTTGTAATCCGAATTATATATATGTAATTATAATATGATCAAAGAGTTCTGGTTTAATATACCTGAAAGGTTCCAACATAACTATTATAAAGTCAAACGAGTAGTAAAGACATGGCTTAAAAAAGACCCCTTCTTTCTTTTGGCAGCAAGCTAAGGTCGGGGGGATGATACACATTCTGAATCATCTATGATTCACTAAAATATTTCTGCTTTCAGTTTGTTTACAGGCACTTAAACTTTAGACCATGTTTTGTTGTTCTGTCTTCCAATCAATTTGGGATTTCCCCCTTCATTGCTTTTTATACAGCCATTACAAGTAGGTCATGTTTAGAACCTCAATGTGCTCGAGAGATGATTCCCACCAGTTCCTGTTGCACTTTTCTTTTAGCCTAACAAAACTACCACTTTTCCCCAAAGGGCTTCTGCACTGCAAAGTGGCAGACTGTTCTTTATAGGCAACATGCCAACATTGTTTAAGTACAGGATATCCTGCCAGAGATTACCTAGCCAGTAGACTTTGTTCACTCATAATGATTACTTGAAAGACCAGTGACTAATTTTTGACATTAAACAAACTGTTGATGAAAGCAGAAGAAAAAAGCTAAAGAGAGGAAATGACAGGAAGGCTACTTGTAACCTCAGTTTGTGGGTTCCACGGGGCAGAACTTTGAATTAATCTTGCAAAAAAATTAATCTTTTAAAAGTACTGGAAGTGGAGTCTGGTTGCAGTGAAATCAGCATACATTTTATTGATCAGGATCAGATGAGGCATGAGGGATGGTGGTCAGGGGTCCTGCTTTTATGTACAGGCAAGCTGCATCCCTGACCTCGCCCAAACAGGGTAAATAGGCTTAGGTTCCCGCCAGAGGCTATCATAGGACCATTTGAATATCTTAAGCCTCTCATAGGGTGACAATCAGGATCCTAGTGGATCCACTGTTTCCCGACCCCAAGCTCAGGTCCAACCTGGCCATGTGCTCGGCGGTGGCCATGTGGCTGCTGCCATTATGTGCATTGCATATATTACAAATTTAAAGAGAATAAAATATTTTTACTTTTTACTTAACATCTTATCATGTAACAAAAACTTAGCTCTTAGTAATACAACAGAACCGTGATCTTTTAAAGTCCAAACAATTAACTTTTCCCTCCTTCACAGCTTGCCACCTCCAAAGTCTGTCTCTTTCCACTTGTTGGTGGCCCAAGAAGTCTCCAACTGAACCCTTTATGAACCGGCTTCCAAGTGGAGGGTCCTAAATGAACTCCCCATTAGATAACACAGGCCTTAAACAAGGTGTTAATAACCTATGATTGTGGTTTAAACTCCCCAGAAGGGGAGTCTTGCTTCCCTCTTCTGCTTTTCACACATATTGCATCCTTCTGCATCTAGAGGCTCTATCCCTACCTGGCTCAATCCATTATTAGCTGGCGGTTACATATCCTGCTTTTCTGTGGGGTAAGCCCCATTGAACATAGTGGGATTTACTTCTGAGCAGATATACATAGGATTATACAGAAAAAAGTACCGGTGGATCCTTAGAAACTAAGGACTATTCTACACATTACATATTTAACTATTTACTAATATCTATGCTGCCTTTCTGGCCAAGCAGAGTCCCCAAATTGGTGAACATCAAAACATTTAAAACAGCATTTAAAATATTTAAACAATTCAACAAAAATGTACCCACAGACAAACACAACTGTAATGTAGTATGCTCTGTGTAGCAACCAGCCTGCCATGTGCTCCCAGGTAATGGTGCCCGCCGCACGGCCAGAGCACATGGTCAGGCAGAGAGGGGAGTTTGAATCTGGAGGAACAATAGACGTCCGGATTCTAAGCCTCCACCAATGTGGGACCTAGATTCTCCCTGGGGAGCCAAAGTGGTCAAAGGCTCCTCCAGGGAACCTATGACAATCATGCGCATATGTTAAGCCCCTATCAGGACTTTTGGGTGCGGCCGGAGGTGTGGCTCCAACCAGCATATAATGAAGGCCCTGGAGCTCTGTAAGCATACTTGATCTGACCATCTACTGGACATGCTGAATCACTCAGTAAAGGCTTCATGATTTCACCGTTCCTGGTCTCCCGTGTCCAGTACTCTTCAACAACAAAAGCAGGGAAGAGGGCCAATAAGAGTTACGGAGGGTATGCCAAACAAAACAAAAAAGTCTTCCCCAGCTGGTGGAAGGTAATGGTAGAGGGAGGCATGGGGGGCGGGGCGTCGACTCAGAGGAAGCCTGACGTGCAGAGACTGAGCTCCTCAACTGTTCTCCCTCCTCCTGCTAAAATTGGCACAGAACAAAACTGTAAGTAGCCTCAAATATGAAGAAAATTAATGGAAACAAAGGCAAGCAAGCCTCTAAGCCTACTAAACTAGTTCAGAGCCTCTTATCCTCACCTGGCCTGGCTGCTGATTTAAGCACTGCATTGCCACAGAGAGACAAAATGGCCGCCGCTGCATCTTCTGAGGCTCTGCCCTCCCAGACACTTACTGCGTCTGACTTCCATACCACTATAATCTCTTTGAAACAAGATATACTAAATGATATTCAAGGTATAATACAGCCTTTGGCTGAACAATTGGAGTCTTTACAATTGACTATTCAGGAGGTAGCCCAAACAGCCAATACTGCAATGGAAACGGGCATAGCTAATCAAGATGGAATTAGGAGCCTAGAAACTCGGGAAAAGTGGACTACAGAAAAAGTTCTTACTTTGGAGAATAAGCTGAGGGAGCGGAATTTGAAATTTCGTGGGATTGCGGAGAAAAGAGAAGCTACTACAGATTTGCAGATTTTTATGGCAACGTGGCTCTCATCAGCTCTCCACTTAGAAGAAGGCATTGCTCCAAATATACTTAAGGCATATCGAGTGGGCTCCCCCTTCACGAATAGAGATCGATTTTCCAGAGATATTATCATAGAACTTGTAGACCATCGTACAAAGAAAAAAATCTTAGAAACATCACGAGAACAAAGAGGTCTAATGTATAAGGACAAAACCATCTTGGTATTTCCTGATTTACCGGCTGAGACTCTTCAGACTCGCAGACAACTTAAACCTATTGCACAGCAACTTGCTGAGGCTAACATCAGATATCGCTGGCTCCCTACTGGTAAAATGCAAATCCGGCATCAAGGTAAAACTTGGACAGTGGAAGATCTGGAAGGTGGAGCAGTAACTTTGCGAGCTTTAAATCTCACCGTGCCAATGGACTGTGATAGATCTCTCAAGAGAAAACTGGATTTTACTTCACCATTTAAGTCCAACAAAATACCTGTAAGAGAAGCAAACTGAACTTTTTTTTTTAATTGACTGATGGCTACCTACTTTATGTGAGATTTTAATTCTGTGTGAATCAGGAGGCTTTATAGCCTTTTATTATTTTGATTTTCTTTTGCGGGAGGGGGAGGCGTTTTGGAGTCTTAGTATTTGTGCGCTCCCTAAGGAAGAGGGACAAGTTTGTGGAGTGTGTTACACTCTACCCTGACAAAGGTTTTATTTGTGCAGGGTACAATGGTTCCCTATATGGCAAATAGCAACTTCTGGGCTTTATGGGTTTTTTTTACTTTTTCAATGGTTATGAAGTTGCAGTTTAATAAAGTTATGTGGGTGGGAATGGGTAAGTGGGAGGGTGTGGGAGGGTTTGGGGAAAGCAAGACGCAACCTTTGAGTTTTGACTGTTTAATACCAGAAGGTGCTTTGCATAATTTACTGGTACTTTTTATTTTATTTATGACTATGGGACTGCAGTTTAACAAAATCCTAAGGGTGGGGGCAGGAAGGTGGGGAGTAGGGAGGGAGGGCTGGAGGAGCTGGTTGCCACTTCAGAGTTTAATGTTTCTTGTTTACAGCTTTTTGGGGGGACTATTTTGTTCCGTTTTATGTTTTAGGGTTAGTGGAATAAGGAGGGAGGGACTGGGAAGAAGAGATATAGCAATGAATGCTATATGTGTATTAGTTTTTTATTTAAATACTGGAATCAACATTTTGTATTATTATTTGAATTTAGAGGAGACCTTTAAAAATAAGAGGTTATTGGGCTTTTTTAATGCTGCAACAGTTGTTTATTGGTATTTTAATCCACAAAAGATGTGCTGCTCTTTTTTGTTTATAGTATTATTTATGGATAGACTGATGAAAGATCCTTTTGGTAATCTCTTTTATAGATTTTTAAATGGCTACTAATGTTAAGATCCTTTCTTTAAATTGTTGGGGGATTAATAATATTATTAAGGCCAAACATATTCATCAGTATTTAAAACAGCAAAAGGCAGATATTGTAATGCTTCAGGAGACTCACTTAAAAAATCATGTCAATTTTATATTTAAATCCAAATGGTTTATTTATTCTTATTCAGCACCTGGATCCTCTAAAGCTCGTGGGGTTGCAATTTTAGTGGCACGTACACATAGATTTAAATGTTTAGATGTAATTATAGATAAGCAAGGTAGATATTTATTCGTTAAAGGCACTTTAGATGAGCAACTTTTGACATTAGCATCTGTGTATGCACCAAATTCTGGCCAGTTGGGCTTTACTTCAGAAACTTTGCATAGACTTCAGACTTTTCAAGAAGGAACTGTTTTTTTAGGAGCTGATTTTAATTATATTATGGATTTGAATTTAGATTAAAAAAACAATAAGGAAAAAAACCACAGCTAAAAAAATTAATCCTGATACTGGCCTTAAAAAAATCATTCATCAATTCGGCTTGATTGATTCTTGGAGGATATTGCATGAAAATAAACGTGATTTTACTTATTATTCTAGTAGATTTTTAACTCATACAAGAATAGATTATATTTTTATATCTAATTCTATGATTGATAAATTAGTGGATGCTGATATACATCTAAAATGTTGGTCTGATCATGCTCCGGTAACGTGTGATGTAAAAATGACAACTCTTCAAACTCGAAGTTTTAGATGGTGCTTTGATAATTTTTAATTAAAAAATCCAGTGGTAATTCAACAAATAGAATCAGAGATACAGGAATTTTTTAAATATAATTTAAATGAAGAAGTTCCATTGCATACAGTCTGGGATGCATGTAAAGCTGTGCTCAGGGGTAAAATCCTTTCTATTTCTTCAGCAATAGCTAAAAAGAAAAAAGAAATGAAAACACATTTATTACAGACCATCAAAACGTTGGAGAATCAGCATAAATTAACTTGCAATACTAAGATATATACACAATTGCTAGAAGAATGCAAAAAGTTAGAAGCCTTAGATAGTCATCACATAGAAAGAAATTTGCTTTATTTGAAGCAATCATATTGTTATAAAAATCCTAGATCAGCACGTCTTTTAGCTTGGAAGGTTAAAGCCCGGAAATCGGAATCTGGTATTCAATTGATACATGATTCAAAAGGTAGTACCCAAACTTCTACCCAACGCATTCTTGAAGTTTTTAAAGAGTTTTATACAAATCTATATTCTTCAACTAAGCCCTCATCAACATTAATTTCTCAGTTTTTAGAAAATATTCCAGGATTACCTGTATTAACAGAAGCTCATAGGCTATCTCTGAATCAACCCATAGATTTTATAGAACTTCAATTAGCAATTCGTTCTTTGAAAAACAATAAATCTCCTGGAATAGATGGCTACACTTCAGAGTATTATAAACAATTCCAAACTATTTTGTCCCCTTATTTATTGGATCTTTTTAATTCAATTTTAGATACAGGTACGATTCCTGAATCCTGGCATATAGCTAATTTAATAGTAGTACCAAAACCAGATAGAGATGCTAGAGATCCTAAATCTTATCGGGCTATTTCATTGTTAAATAATGATTACAAACTTTTTACCCATATTTTGACTTCTAGACTTAACAAAATTATAGGACAATATATTTCATTAGATCAAACGGGCTTTATTCCTTCACGCGATATGACAGACAATGTGAGAAAGGCTTTAAATGTCATTCATCTTTGTAGAGCTAAAAATCTTCATGACACCTGTATTTTATCCTTAGACATCGAAAAGGCATTCGATACTTTAGAACCAACGTATCTTTCTGGCCTTTTGAATCAAATGCAGTTTGGTGCGAAATTTATTCAAACTATTGAAGCACTTTATTCATCCCCACGAGCTATGTTATATATTAATGGCCTTCATTCCTCAATGTTCCACTTAACCAGGGGCACTCATCAAGGGTGTCCCCTTTCACCGCTTTTGTTTGCAGTCGCAGTGGAACCTTTAGCTATTCTTCTCCGTACAGATCCAGGTAATCCAGGTATAACGTTAGGCCCTCATTCTGTTAAATTAAGCCTTTTCGCAGATGATATGATTTTATATATTTCAGATCCCCAAACCTCTTTTCCTATTATTGAGTCTCATTTAAAATTATTTGGTGCCATTTCGGGATTAAAAGTAAATGAAGATAAAACTCTTCTATATCCTATTTTAATATATCCCCAAGTAGAAACCTTTATAAGGCAATCTTATAGATACCAGTGGGTGTCAGATAAATTTAAATATCTAGGGATTCAAATTCCTTTGAATTTAAAAGATATTGTGAAGGCTAATCACCATCAAATCACCATATCAATACAAACGCTCTTAAAGCAAATTTCTTGTAAATCATTGACTTTGATAGAGCGTATAGGTGTGGTTAAATCAATTATTTTTCCAAAAATGTTATTTTATTTCAGAGCACTCCCAGTCATTCTTCCTAATTCATTGCTCCAAAAATGGCAAACTGATCTTAATATTTTTATTTGGCAGTCTAAAAAGCCTAGGATTAATTTCAATACTATCAGACGTCCTTTGAAATTTGGAGGACTGGCGGTACCTGATGTCAAATTTTATTACTTTGCTGTTATTTTATCTAATTTGGTTAAACATTATCGGACTTCTTATTTGGCTGATTGGAAGTGGTTGGAAGATTTAGATTTTGAAATAGGAAATCTATCTGATCAAATGTGGCATTTTTTTGCTTCTAAGAATTTAAAGAGATATACTAATCCTTTCTTATTATCTACTTTACAAACTTGGTTCAGGTTTAGATCTGTTTTAGCACCGAAGTGGTCTTTGCTCACAACTTTTATTGGACAACCATGGTTTATACCGGGGATGGGCCATGGAACATCTTTGCAATGGAAAAAGAAAAATCTAACTAGATTCATAGATATTACTACAAAAGGTTTCTTGAAACCAAAAGCTACTCTTGAATATGATAATAATGTTAAGCTACCTTGGTTTGAATACCACCAGCTAGCAGATTTACTCCATAATAAAACTTTTGATAGTTTGCGATTGATTTTATCGCCCTTTGAAAAAATTCTTTATTCAGACTTAATTCCTATCAAAGGTTTAATTTCTCAAATTTATGTTTTGTTAAATGAAGCTTCTTTTAAGGAGCCAATGTATTATCAGAAGGCTTGGATGTTAGATATAGGTCAGGAAATTACGCCAGACCAATGGACACAAATTTGGACTTCACCTACTTTAGTGACTCCTGCATTGAACATACAAATTCAAACCTATAAAGTACTAGCGCGCTGGTATCTTACACCCATCCGGATAGTGCATATTTATAAATCTGCCTCTCCTCTATGTTGGAAAAATTGTGGCCTACCTGGAACGTTTTATCACCTTTGGTGGACATGTCCAGTCGCACAATTATTTTGGAAATTAGTTTTAAAAGAGATTTTTAAGTTTACTGGGATTCAACTTCAGGCTGATCTGAGGATAATCCTTTTGCATTTGTGGATAGGCAAAGAGCCACCTGTTTTAGTTAAAAATTTGATATTGGTTATGTTAGTTGCAGCAAAAAGTGTTTGGGCCTCCCGTTGGAAAGAAACTTCTCCATCTATAAATGTTTGGTTGAGTAAGGTTTGGGAATATTTTATATTGGAAAAATTGACTTGTGACCTAAATATTTATAGTTCACCACATGTTAAGTTAGATTTTGTTAAAAAATGGATGCCCTTTGTTAAAAAAGATTTTAATAGCACGCATTCCTATTATTGGTCTAAGCGATTTAAATTAGATCATTTTTTATTAATGCAGTGAGCTTAAAATGTTTATTTTATTGCTCTTGAGTGGCAGTATGATTTCAGTGTAATTTCTTTTAATGTTAAAATTGAATTCAAATAATTGTATTAATTGTATAATATTGTTGTTGTATGTTGGTTTGACAAAGTTTCAATAAAAAAATTAAAAAAAAATGGTAGAGGGAGGCATATATTGTCTCCTTGTAATCTTCAGAGCAGCCCTGTAAGGTAGGTATTTATAGTCCCATGCTGCAGACTGGAAACTGAGGCTAAGACACTGACTTGCCTAAAGCCGCCTACTGAGTTCATGATAGAAGCAAAAAGGGATTTTGAGGACTACCATATTAATTGTGTATTCCTGAAAAGAGTTACTCCCTTCTAAATTCACAGAGATGCCATCTAGACAATCCATCGTGGAGTCTGCACATGGTAAGGTGATTCACAAGGGAGCTGTCTGGTCGTGCAACACTGGATAAAAAAGATCAGAATCAAATTAGAGCTAGGCCACTGGTGCCCATCTGAATGGAACCAGAGGCTTAGAAAGGTGTAACATTGCATAAACTTTCATGGACCCATTTTGGGGGCAAGAAACAAAACATACGAAGAGGCAAATTGAGATGTCAAAGCAATCTATTGCTAGACTGTGGATTGCCCCCTAAACCAGGAAGTTACTCAGTCAGTCTTTATTAGGCTTTAGAAACTAGGAAGTCTGAATTCTAGCTCCATACTTAAGGAGAAGATGAAAAGAGCAGGGACAGTCAGGGAAACTGTAGCAACCAGAGGATTTCAGGCCCATTCCTGTCATTACCAAACTATGCTTTGGCCAGTGACTGTCTAAGATGAACCAGTACATTTCCTGAAAGATTGATTGTTCAGTCCTGGGCTTCCCACATATAAACCCATCGCTTTGCCACTCTATCACACTTGCCCCTTCATTACTGGCTAGAACTTATAGAACTGTTTCTGTATGTATTTTAGTTTCACAAATGCCAAGTTCTTCTTTTACAGGGAACGTTCTCACCAATATTCTAACTATTATCTCATACAAGTTCCTTTATGGTATTGTGCAATGTTTTTCAGTGCTTCTGCTTATTTTGCTCTGGACTAAGAATTAAAAAGCACTATATTAAGGATCTGGAATGTTAAAGAGAAAAGAAACTTCTTCTGGAATAGGAACTTCTTCATTCTCACAGATTTGTGTAGCAGATGGAAAACATCATGTTTATTTTAAGCCATATCAATGTGCACCACTAAAAGCAAACGTTTTACAGACACATTTTTACTTGGTTAAATAAGGGGGTACATCAGCTGAGGGATATCTTTTTATATACGTTTGTACTCACTAAAAATTCAGAACTAAGCATGCTGACTTAGTATTATATTCCATTGAAATAAGTGAGGCTTGGGACAGAACAGGATATGAACCCCAAATGAGTAATTGCAACCAAAAATGCAGGGGTGAACTGGCCATTTAAGTTAACGGGAAATTTTCAAGTGGGCTGCTGTCCTAGACAGCTACTGCTGGTGAGGAGCAACCAGAGCCAAGCCAAGCCCAGTATCTCTGCCAGTGCCTCAGACATTTCATCTGCAGTGGTAGCTGACACCAGTTCATCAGTTGCCTCCTCTCAAAATGGTGCCAGAGGTGGCCATTGCTGAGCTGACCACCCCTGCTGGGCTCTGGCTTATAGCCCAGCCAGGGCCAATCAGTTCAGCTTGCTCCAGGGCCATTTTCACTCCCAGTCTACCCCTGAAAAAATGGCAATTCTGCATCCAGTTCCTCTGCTCCTCAAAATGTTTAGGCTTCCTTCCATTTGTGACCCTCTTTGTCTGTTGCAGAGGCGATCAGCTGATGTGCAGCACTTTCCTCTGCAATTAGGTCCTTTTCAGCTTGTTGAAGCATGCTGATCTTGCATGGAGGCTCCTACTGCCAGAGGAGCACACAGAACAGTGGAGGAACATCTCTGAAGTGGAAAAGGGTACAGTGCAAATGGCACCAAGTCTTAGGCAAGTACTTCTCTGAATGCATATGGGATCCCTGGCCCTCATTATTAGATGTCATTAGAAGAGAATGAAGTTACACAAGATGCAATTACATCAATGTCATGGATTCTGGGAACCTATTTTTGGGCAGGAATGCACAGGAATGGTGTTCCAGCTGCCTCCTGAGTTGGCCACGCCTACAACCAAAACCTCTGGCATGCGTGGCTACAGAGCACTCTGCCCTCCCTGTGTTACACACATGAGGGAAAGGTGGCATGTTAAAATGCCATCTTTCCCTCTGGGGAGCCCTTGGGATTTCCTTGTCAATTTCACTCCGGGTCAGTCTGCTGAGAGTGAAATTGACAAGAAAAAGCCTCTTTCTGCCTTCCCTTCTCTAGCTGACATGTGGCAGCTGGAAAGGGGCAGGCAGGGAACCCAGGCACATTGAAAATACCTACCTTTCCCTCCCTGAGGGATCTTTCAGAGGGATCTTTCAGATTCCAGGCACTTCAGCAGCGCCTTTCCCCAGCTGTCTGGTTCGGAGGGGAGGTAGACTAGAAAGACAATGCTGAAGTGGGGTGGAGAAGCTCGGGGGTGGGGGTGGGAAGATGCCTAATATGCAAATGAGCTGTGCTGTCAGGGGTGTGGCCTAATATGCTAATGAGTTCCTTCTGGGAACTAAATGTTGTAGGAAGAGGAGGGACAATTGGATGTGGGGTTAGCATTGTTGGCAAGCCCATATTTGGAGACATATCTGGTTCTGTCCTCCAGCCAGGTTCACTCATGCAGAAGAGTGAGCTGGGAATGACTTGGCACAATGCTGACCTGGAAGAATGGGCTGCAGCTTCAGACTGCAGCTGGACAATCCTGGAACATCCTACTCAGGAACTTTAAGGACTCCTAAGAAGCAATGCAAGATGCCAAGAGAGAGGGTGGAACTTTCCTCCCTGCTGTGTTAGTTTTCTGTATGCATTGATATTTTTAATATTCAAAACTGGAATCCACTGGGCTGGATCCAGCCAGCTTTTTTAGTCAATATCACCCAGTCCCCCCCCCCCCCACTTCCTGCGGCCTTCACAACATTGCTGCTATCCCTGCATGTCACAAGATCTTCAGCATAGCTTCTTCTTTTTTTGGTAGCCCAAAGGAACCTCCATCCTCCCTGTTTCATGAATGGAAAAGCTGGATGGATCCAGCTCACCACTTGCAGTATGAAATGATGCAGACCATCTTATTCACGGCCCTGCCATCATTACCATCTCAATTACTGCCATGTGTGAACCAGGCTTGACTTGCAAATAAGTCTTACTAAGCTATTCTTATTCCAGATATTCTTATTTCAAACCAATATTTCACATTGGCCTTGTGTTTTACTTTGTGCAGTTTTGTCTTTGTCTTTGCTTATCATTGCTTTGGGGGGGGGGAGAGCATTTGCTGGGATTTCAGGAAAAAAATAACTTCAGCTGCTGTGAGAGTTAAAAGATAAGCCATTATTTCCTCCCTTCACAAAAACTGCATTGTACTAGAAATGAAACAGGAATTCTAATGCATCGAGAAGAATGTGTGCTCTCTCTGTATATAATGTATAGGCTATAAACAAGATACTAAATTCAGTTTTATTTAGTTCAGTGTAGTGTTATACTGGATTGGTTCAGGAATCATTACATGCTGAAATATTATTGTCTTCCTGTATATAATATGGGATCTATATTCTCATCTTTAATATACAGAACCCCAGTTTCCAAGAAATCTATTTTCTTTTTAATATTCCTATAACATTTCCATTTTATGAAGTAGGAGCTGGGACAGAAAGTAAATGTCTGCCATATCAGGTGTAGTGTAATGTCTGCCATCAAACCCAAAGACAAAGGCTTGAATCCAAACAACTTTCTTCTGCCTCCATAGTGTGTCCTCCATTGTGGTGTGTGTTCCTCCAGCACTAGGCACCCTCTGCTCATTTCAAGATGCTGAGCAGAAAGTGCCTAGTGCTGGATGAAAGTACTTTGCAGTGGAGCATCACCTCCACAACAAGGGGCATGACGCAGAAAGGGTAGGACCAAGCCTTTCATACTTACACTGGGTCAGGGGTCCTTCCAAGCAGGAGCTCGGGGGAGTGCAGCTCCGGGAGTTGGTGCCAGCCCCCCCCCCCACGGGGGAATGCCTGCTTGTGTCATGGCTGCAGCAAAATGACCCTATCCCCTGAAAAGGTCCTTGTTCCTCCGACCAGCCTTCTGAAGGCTTCAGCCACCACTGAAGCTATCCTCCCAGAATAGTGGTATTTCTTAGGCTTGGATTAGTAGCTGCCCCCTCTCTGCCAGCTCTCTCTCTCTCTCTCTCTTTCTTTCTCTCTCTTTCTTTCTTTTTTCTCTCTCTCTCTTTCTTTCTTTCTCTCTTTTTGTCTCTCTTCTTTCTTTCTTGCCTTCTGACATACTTCTGGTGATGTCAGGGTGTGTGGCATATGCAAATAAATTATGCTAATGAGCTCCTGCACCTCTTTTTCTACGAAATGACCCCTGCACTGGGTTATAGCTTACCTAGATCTTTGCATTAGAAGCAACCCCTTTGCAATGCAATCCTCATTGGGCCCTGATGAGGTTAACTGTTCATCTTCTGTGTGTACATAGAGATGAAAGGAACTTGCATTTCCTACTGTCTTTATTGGGGGGCTCAAAGCAGAAGATGGGAGGCACTTGCATATCAGTACTCTCTACTGGCCTCTGCTCACTTAGTTTTACCCCTGTGCTCGTCCCTGCAGTCTTGGCTTCCCAACCCTATGTACTAGTCTCATAGAATGTACGAGCTACAGCCTGCCTGGTACTTGAGAATCATTGCTCTGACATAATGTAATTTTGATTATTGGACTAGTACTAAAAGTTTGTCATGGAAATGCCCTACTTTGTGCACTCTGAATCCTGAAATCCTGTTCCTGTTATCTTGCAGGACACCATGTGGCTGTTGGGATGGCGTGACATCTCAACTGAAGTTCATGCTGAAGTGTCACATGCCAAAATCAAATCTCTTATCATCAACATTGAGAAAGTTGTGAGGTCTAAAAATAATCTATGTGGGAGGAGTTTGATGAGCTATTTATAAAATAAATGTCCCTGTGTCTGTGCTAAGGATGGTCTTAGGAATGTCACCAACATGGGGTTGGGAGTTTTTAATTGCCTTCTATTTTATTTCTGGTAATCGTTACATATAACTAAGATTTGATGTGAACAGAAATCACTGTGCAGATGGTGTACTATTCTCTCTTTGTTTAGCTCATCTAAATCAGGACTCAGCTGTCCTATTTTCTTTTTTTAACTTTCTCTTTTGCAGCTGCAGTGAGAATGTGTTGGGCTGATATGTTCCTCCAAGGCACAGAAGGTCAGGAATCTGGCAAGTCACTCCACACATACTATGCAAGTATTATTTCCTAGATACACCTGTTAAGCCATTCAGTAGTGAAGCCGTTAACAGGGTAGTTAAAATTAGATGTAGTCATTTCTTTAATGCCATAGTGGTTGAATATGAACCATGCCTCTTTTACAACTGCATTTGTATTCATCTGCATTTATAAAGCAATGTAATTTAAAATAAGAAAGATAAGCAAAACAAAAAAGACCATTACAATGTTTTAAAATTAATCTGAAATATAACTAACTAAATATAGGAGTAAGGCTCATTGTGGGAAGAAATACAGTGGTCTCTAGAAGGAAGCTCCAGGTGAGTGTCCCGGCAGTGGCTGGTGGAGTGGCTGTGGGAAGGGGAAAATAGAGGGAGGAAAGCCATGTTTCTTCCCTTCTGTTTAGCTATAAGGCAGGGCTGTCTCAAGTCCTTTTGCTGCCCCAAGTGGGCAGTATGGGAGGACAGCCTCATGGTAACAGGTAGGGTTCCCTCCACCCCTGACTTATGTTGATTTGGGGCTATGCAGTGGCAGCTAAGGTAGAAAAGCACCTCCTTCTATGCCATGTCTTCAAGGTTCCAAGGGTCTGGAAAGTGGTTCCATAGCCAGGTACAGGGTTGCCAACTCTAGGTTGGGAAATATCTGTAGATTTGAGGGGTAGAGCCTGAGAAGGGCCAGGTTTGGGGGTGTGGAGGGGCTTCAGCAGGGTTTAGTGCCATAGAGTCCACTGCTCAAAGCAGCCATTGTCTCCAGGAGATCAGTTGTAATAGCTGGGAAATTTTCTGTAGGGGAAATGATGTGCTGTGGCTGGGGAACGCGGTGATTTCTGGGAGATCTCCAGGCCCCACAGGGAGATTGGCAACTCCAGTCAGGGCTGTAGCTAACATAGGGCCCACAGGGCCTGGCCCCCTAGCATTTGATTGAATTCGCTGGTGGCCCCCCAGGCCCCCTCCCAAAAATATCTCTAGCTACGGGGCTGTCTCCAGTGACTGTTTAAGGGATATGTAGTTTACCTCAGGACTCATTCAATGAGCAGCAACAGCAAACTGTTTAGAATGCTAGAGGAAAAGGCCAATCAGGCCGCATATGCAAATGACTTCTGTGTTCTGACTGGCTATGGTGGGGGGAGGCGAGAGACAGGCAATGCAGCCAGTGGATAGGGACAGCTTGAGTGACAGATCAGGGAGCCAAAGGCTGTGGGAGCATATGGAACGTTGAGGACAGAGTCACCCGAACATTCAATTATATAATAAGGAGAGATAGTTCTAGCATCGCGTCTCTGTGTTGATTTATGACACCCAACATTGTTTGGGAGCAGAATATATAAAAGATTGATTTGATTTGATTTATTAAATTTCTACCCCATCCTCCCAGCCAAGGGTGGCTTGTATAAAAACAGCATAAAATTTACAATAGTATAGATTAAAAATTAAACAACATCAATTAATACAAGTAAGCAATTCTAAAACCATAAGACATAATAAAGTGCTAGCATTGATGATTTCACAGCCTTCTCCTCTGTGAACTCATGATGTTAGAACTGTGAGCTCAAGAGGTTAGAACATGTTTGCTGCAAGGAAAGGCTTAAAGATTTTGGGGCTCTTCTTAGTTTAGAGGAAAAACAACTAATGGAGGCATGAAAGAAGTTTTAATTATGCTTGGGATGGAAAGTGTTAACAGAGAATGTCTCCCATAATACTAGAACATAATACTCTCTCCCATAATACTAGAACTTTGGGGCACCCAATAAAGTTGGTGGACGATAGATTCAGGACAGGAAAAAAAGGAAGTTCTTCACACAGCCTGTGGTTAGTTTGCGGAATTCACTGCCAAGGATGTGGTGATGGCCGCTAGATTAGTTGGCTTTAAAAGGGGATTAGATAAATTCATGTAGGCTATTTCTGTCGGTAACTAACAGTACAATCCTATGCATAGTTACTCCAGTCTAAAGTCATTTACTTCAGTGGACAGACTGGAGTAATTCTACATAGGATTGCCCTGTAAATGATTTATGTTTATTTATTTATGTAAAATGATTTATTCCCTTTTCAAACGGAATAAACATTTGAACACCAGTGCTGATGGCAGTCGGGGTATGGGGGCTTTGGCCTCTGTGTGCTGATTGGGGGCATATTGTGGGCCATTCTGTAAAACAAAATGTTAGACTATTAGTCTAATGTTTTTTATGTTCTTATATGCAGAAGTTCTGCTAAATTCACAGGCTAGGCAGATGCTTACCAGAGGCAGAACTTTTAGAATATTTTCTCTTCAAAGAATCCTGGTTGTATGCTTTCTTTTTTGTATTATGCTGTTTTGCTAATCAATATTCACTCAGCAATTGACTTGGGGTTGCACTATTTCACCAGTGTAGGAAAAAAAGGACTAAAAGAGAAAGCATAAAGTATGTACTGCAATATAAAGAAAACTGTTACAGGCTCTAAGGTCACAGTTTGTATGTGCTGTATGCACTTACCAGATATTGAATGCCATTATCAAGAGATAATTTGTGTGGGAGAATTATTTTAATGTATGTATAACCACCGCTTTGGAATTCTGGATGTTAGAATCCCTGTGTCCCAGGCAGTGTCCCAGGAATTTTATGAAGTCTGTTCAAGGCATGTGTGATAAAGAGTTACAAAGAATGATAGAAAGAGTTTATATGTGGAGGAGAGGCCATCTGCCTCCTGGTGATATCTGGGAAGAAGAACTTGTGTTGTGGTTGTAAAGATGGCTACTGGACTTGTTGCAGTTAGAGCTTCTAGGCCCACACTGCATGCATGTGAATAAAAACTGCTGAGTTCCTTGACAAGCAGTTGGGATTAGTCATTTCTGGCACCTGGAGGATCTTCTGAAGTTCCCTTTATAAGAAGTGGTGAAAAGGATGGTTTGTCTTGACAGAAATGTTGGGCATATTGATGCCAAAGGGGAAAGGTAGAATCCAGAAGCCAAAATGAGATGCAGCAAAAAAAAGAACAAATAATATTGAAATGGAATTTCCCAAGAATTTACTGATTATAGCCAAATAATAAGATGTATTATAGTTGATACCAAGTTCATCTACACCCGGGAGACCCTTGTCCCTTTCATCAGTTTAAAACCCAGTAGCTCTGTTGTTTGGTTCAGGACTATTGTTAAAGAAATCCATTGGCAAAACAGAGCAAATCTCCAGGAGGACTACTTTGACCACATCAAGGCCCTTAAACTTTCTGGTAATAGGTGAACTATTAGTATCTATAGAAAAGTTGAATCTTCTTTCATTTGACAATCTGAATTACTCCAGGAATTTTCAGACTACCTAGAGTCAAGTTTGAGGAGGGGGGGAAAGATTTTCACATTTTCCAGTGGATAAGAAACTGTGGGTGCAATCCTAAAAACACTTTCCTGGGAGTAATCCCTACTTTATAAAATTGTGCTACCTAAGTTTAATAGAGGGTTGTGATTGTGAACCAATGCAGCACTGGATGGCTTTCATAGCAGTGGCCACCCATCTATATATCTAATTCCCAAGGCGCCCCCTGCGTGTGGATATCTAAATCCCTGTGGGGGGCACCTGGGGGGCAGGGAGATTTTTCTGCACACGTGGGGAACTCCCCATGTGTGCAGGAAAATCTTCAAACTTTAAAAAACTTTTGGAGGGGATATTTAAATCCCCCCCAAAGTTAAACAGCATTCCCTGCACACGTGCAGGGAACGCTCTGGGAAATCTGTGGCGGCCCGGTGGCTGAGACCTGCTCAGGCTGAGCTGGGGGGGAGGGAATCACCAGCCCCAGCAGCCCTCAGCCGCTTGGGCCTTGGTGTGGGGGGATCGCTGCAAGGGAATCGCCAGCCCTAGCAGCCCTCAGCTGCTCTGGCCTCGGAGTCGGGGGGAAGAAGACTTACCTGGAGCTGCAGCCTTTAGGAATCCTCCCCCCCCCCCACCTCTTGTTTGAAACTAATGTACAAGGGGATCAAGATCCCTTTGCCTCATTTTTTCCCAGAGGAGGAAAGAAAATGTCCCCACAGTTATCATTCCTTTCAGACCTAAACAAGTTATGAATGCTTCCAAAGCTGACATCATCAATCATCTTTTGGGTATCAAGGCAGTTAGGTGGGTATATCTCTGGACAAAGACTGCTCCGGATGCAAGGTTCATTTAATGAAAAAGCCTTTTCAGGTTCACCATCTTTGCTGTTAAAAGAACCTATTTCCCCTTTTGTACTGGATGAACTGATATAAAAATGTACATCTCTAAAAAAAGATAGACAGCCCCCTGCCTCCTGACAATAAATTAGTATAAATCAATTTCCTGATGATAGCTCCAGTGAAGCATTATGTATTCTTAGAACAGCCAGTATGGCAATCTTAGCATCTTTTGGTTTTATATATTGATAGTGTGTTTGCATGAGACAATCCAGTGAACACTGCAGAAACTAACATATATAGAGTATTATATGTCTCCTACATTAATGAATTTAGATTTGTCTTAAATTTTCTTGGTCCATTGGTATGCAACATATTTAAAGTATACGTCTTTATCACTGTGTTTTTAGGACCATGACCATATCTAAAATAGGACTCTTTGTAATGTGAATGTTTAGAATGAGAGATAAGTGGACATGGAAAATCTTCCTCATAATAGTTTGCATAATCATAGAGAGTTAGTTCAAACAATCTATCAGCAGGAGGCATTGACAGTCACAAATGTTCTCCACGTTCCCAAGGACAATATGAGGAAGACCTACCATTTTAACATGTTTGAAACTCATCATGACAGGGCAGGGACAAACTCATAATGTATATGTGTAAAGAAGACACTGTGTGTATGTTGGAAGGATGGAGAAATTGTAAGGGAGGGGGGAATACCTAACTAAATACCCAGTGAGACGGGTGACACAATTATTACAAAGATAAAGGCAGCCATGTGTTTTCTGTTGTGCCAGGGGAAAACAAATTGGCAGCATATAAAATTGACATGGGGCTGCAGTGGTTCAAGTGGTTAAGATGCTGAACAGCAGACTGGAAGGTTGATAGTTCAGCAGTTCATGACCCAAGAGCTGCATGACGGAGTGAGCTCCTGTCTCTGGCCCAGCTCCTGCCAACCTAACAGTTCGAAAGCAAGAAATTGCAAGTAGATAAATAGGTACCACTTCAGTGGGAAGGTAACAGCGTTCTGTGTGCCTCGCCGTCTAGTCAAGCCGGCCACATGACCATGGAAACATCTTTGGATAGCACTGGCTCTTCGGCTTGGAAACGGAGATGAGCACTGCATCCCTAGAGTCATATTCGACTGGCTTTCAAACAAGGGAAACCTTTACCTAAAATTGACATGGGTGATGCCTCTCCCATAGCAACTCCACATGATAGTACGACTAGAAAGATGGCAGATGCAATTGACAAGGAACTAAAAGAAATGCTGAAACTTTGAGTTAGAGGATCTTGAGAGACTCCCTGGACTGCACCTGTGGTTCATGGTTAAAAAGCCAGAACAGTCAATCAGCTTTTGCATCAACTACAGGAACATCACCGAAAACTTTATAACACAGAACAGATAGGCTTCCCCTTTTTAACTGATTTTGACTGGAACAGCACTCAAGCCCTACCTATCTTCAAAATACCTAAATTCCCTAAAGGACTGCCTGCCTAACCAGCAGACCTCCTAACCGTTCTCCCACCAAAATCCAACAACCCTCAACTCTGTCACTTGGCCAGCAGTTAAACTGTCTAAATCCTTTTTTTTTTTTCAAAATTCCAATTCACCATTTGAAAGTGATTGGCTGATGCGCATGGAAGGCGGAACTTGAAACCATCCGTCTCAGTGTTCAAACCATAATCCAGGGGGTATTTAAGAAACTGGTACTCTCACAAGTTACTGAGCACTGCATACCCAACTTTTTAGAGACTAGCTTCTCCATTTGTTTTCTGCAAAATACCAATCTGCTACTTTGCGTGCCTGGAAATCAAGCTGAGGAGGAAGCTGAGTGCTTGAATAAATTTGTTCTGAGGCTATTAGAAGAGGTCAGGGACAGAGAAACCACTGTCAGATTGTTTGCACATTATTCTTTGATACATTTCTAATATCCTGTGCCAGAGTGCACAACATAGGCTCAGATTCTATACCTGAAGACTCAGGGATTTTAGTTACTTCAGGTAATGAAACAGTTTTCTGACCCATGATCCCGCCTGCTATCCTGGCTCTACCCCCCTTGCCCTTATCCAGGTTCTGCTACTATTTCTCCACAAAAATCCTTATCTAACATAATTTATTGCTACGTCTTTAGCCTTATATATCCCCTGAAGCTTTATCATATACTCTAATCTGGAGAACCAGGTTTGATTCCCCACTCTTCCACATGAAGCCAGCTGGGTGATTTTGGGTCAGTCACAGTTCTCTCAGAGCATTTCTGAGCCTGCCGTGAGGCGGGGAGGGCGGGATAAAAATCTAATCTTCACTAACTCCAAGTGAAGGGCGGGGTATAAATCCAAATCCTCCTCCTCCTCTTCCTCCTCCTTGTCCTTCTTCATTTTTCTGTATGTTTATTTGCCATCCATTTGCCTTGTATTGGTGCAACAAGCACAGTTGTTCAAGCACAGTTAACTAGCAAGTATTGCTCGATTTCAATACTGCAAAGCTAGGGAGGGCCGACTTCTAGTGAGCATTAGCAGCCATACTCTGTTGTTGGGGCTAAGGTATGCAAAATGCTAGCCTATTTGTCAGGCAAAATACACCTCAAACTGTAAGGCACTGTGTATACTAAAATGCAAGGCTAGGCTTTTTTCCTAGCTATGTCATCAAAAATTGTAAGATTATCATACATTCACATACATATCACTTTATGCCAAGTACTGATTTGGTGGATATAACATTTTTAGGGAGGTACATCTTACATTCAGGATCATCTTCCTTTTGAGTAAATGAAGTAATTATCATCAAATACTATTCCACACTGAATTCTATGGAATTCTATGGAATTATAATTAAAATACAGCTGTACCATAATAGTGTGTTTAAAGAAATGTTTGGGGGTTAAAAATATTTTTCATAAAATTCTTTTACCAAATAAAGTCTTCAGGCTGCCACCTACTGGCTGTTTGATGCCACCTGGCATCCACTAAAGATTGGGCCTTTTCAGTTGCAGCTCTCACTCTGTAGAATGGGTTCCCTGAAAAGATGAGTGTAACCTCATCTTTGAAACTCTTCAGGAGATGCTGCAAGTCTTATTTCTTTGCCAGGGCTTTTGATGGCATGTGAACAGCATCCTTAGAGGAAAAGAGAAGTATTTGGGGAAGTTTTTCTCTCCTGGTTTTAAGCTGTAATGTTTTAATTATTACCTGTAAGCCATCTTGAGCCCAGAAGAAAGGTAGAATTCAAATATCTTAATAAATGAACAAATATTAAATTAATGTTAGCAAGACAGCTATAGATCCAAATAAAAAAGATCAATTCCATTCATTATGGAAAACAATAGTAGTAAAGAATATGGATTGACCTTTTAATTTGTTTGTTTTGAACAAATTAAAGACCATTTCCCAATAATTCTATTATTTTTTGTCTTCCTTCTCTGACTTTAATATAATTTGCAAATTAGGCATCAATATAACATTTCAAATTCAAGTGAACCAATTAAATCTGATGATTCAATTGCTTTGAAATGATTTTGCACAAGGAAGGAGTAAGTTCCAAATCTGTCTTGTATGTTACACACTTTCCTTGAAAAGATTCTTTCAGGATCATAATTTAATGAGAACAGGTGATATTCTTAACCTTCAAGATCTCTTTCCAATATTTACTAATAACTGAACATATTCAAAAGATATTTAAAAACCCCTTTTGTCCTGCATTTCTTTCATGCTTAACTTAAAAGTTCAGTAAAATGTTGTAAACTGTAAGGAATCAAGTTCCATGTATACAAGATTTGAAAATTTTATTTTCAGATCTGTGCTTAATGTATTTTTGTTACATTTTCCCAAAAACAGATCCATTCTTCTGTAAGAATACAGTGCTTTTATTTCTTACCTGTCTGTTACAAAATTCATATATATATAATTGCCCTAACACACTGGCTATTTCCAGCTCTCCCACTGGCTGTGCTGTGTGCTCCATCAACCATTGGCCCATCAACTGCCACTCAAGAGTACTCGCGTGCCATTGGCTGGGGGCTGGGTCTGCTCCTCTCCTCTGCCCATGCCAGCCTGGACACTCTTCCCTCACAGAGTACTGCCAAAACGGTTGTCTCTCCTGACCAAGACACTTCTCCTGTTTGGCTCCTGTGGGACTAACTTTTCCCTCACTAGCTGTTGCTAGGCAACCAAACTTAGTCAGTAAAAATGTAAAGGCAGGAGGCCCGTTCCAGATCTTTGTGGGGAACTCATTGGGGCCAGTCCAGACTAGGGTTGCCAGCTCCAGGTTGGGAAATTCCTGGCTATTCTGTGGTAGAATCTATGGAAGCCAGAGTTTGGGGAGGGGAGAGGCTTCAGCTAAATAGAATGCCACAGAGCCCACCCTCCAAAGGAGTTATTTTCTTGGGGGGTGGGGAGATCTGTTGTCTAGAGTTCAGTTGTGATACCCAGTGATCTTCAGGCTCCACCTGAAGGTTGGCCACCCTAGGCGTAGCAGTTAGCACTTCAGAGAAGGGTCTGTTAGACCCAAGTTCTTGCTGTGGAAGTTGAGTGGGTGATTTCGGACCAGTCACAGACTTTCAGCCTAACCTACCTCACAGGGATGTTGTGCAAGTCAAAAGGGGGAGAGTAGAATGATGTAAGCTGCTTTGGTCTCCACTGTGGAGAAAGACTGTATTTTTCCTCCTGGGGAACCATTGCTGCCAATCTCCAGGTGAGGGCTGGAGATCACTCAGAATTAAAACTGCTCTCCAGATGGCAGAGATCAGTTCCCCTGGAAGAAAAATGGCTGCTCTGCAGGGTGGACTTGGTGTCATTATACCCTGCTGAGGTCGCTTCCCTCTTGTTTGGGTCCCCACTATGGAGAAAGACTGTTGTTTTCCTAGGTAGAGGCTGCAGGTGGGGGGGAGGAGATGGAAAGCTGAAGTCAGAGGGGTAAATAAAGGTAGGTTGATGGTTGGCTGGGAAGGAGATAGGGTTGCCACCTCCAGGTTGGGAAATTCCTGGAGATCTGAGGATGGAGCCTGGACATTGATTAGAATAACAACTTGTGGAGAATGTTCCTTTTAACCACAATTATTCTATCAATGCATTACCTATAGAGGTTTGAACAACAGTCAAGAACTGAATTCAGAGTTTATGACTGTCAGATGTAAACAAGCTAAGTTTTTTGGGGTTGTTGCCAAGAAAGAGTTCACGCTACAATTTGTAGCTGCTTTGTGAACCTCTAATTTTACAAAAGTTATTTCAGTGCACATGTAATATAGTATGAAGATATTTTATGAGTCATCAGAAATAGGTGTCTAGATGTCATGTAAAGTTACACCTTTCCAAGTCCATTGATTTCAACAGATTTTGGAGGATATGACTGCGCTTAGGATAGCACTGCTACAGTGCAGTCCTGTGTACAATTGTTCCAGTCCATGCAGATTAAAAACAGTGGACTTAGAAAACAGTTCCTGAAAGTACCCAGTTGCTAGGGCTCCCCCCCTTTAGCAGGAGTGAGTCCCAAAGTTAATTTTATACCCTTCTATCTTAGGAGGAGTTCAGTAAATAGGAGTTTAGTAACACCTTGAAGACTAACAAAATGTATTCTAGCATGAGCTTCCATGAGTCAGGGCTCACTACCATCTGAAGGTTCAAAGATCTACCGATGTGCTTTGAGGTAAAGGGAAGGCTGAAGGGCCCAGCACCCAAACAGTTCAGTGAGAAGGTCTGATGCTGCCAATCTACGAATCTACCTTCCTCTAACACTCCTACAAAGGTAATTTCTATGAAGATAGTTTAGGTTGATAGCTGTGTTTATCTGCAGTAGAAGAGGAAGATTCAAGCCCAGAGACGAGGGGATAAACTTTTGAAAGTCAAAGCTCCCTTCTTCAGATACAAGTAGGAAGATACAACCTGCTACTGGACTCAAATCTTCTTGTTTATGAAACAAGAGGTACAAAGCCTGAAAAAAATGTGTTCAGTGTTGTTGCTGTATCAGCTCACACTTCTCACTGTGGGTTGACCAGTATAAAAACAAGTAGCCATACTGTAGCAAAATTAACCAGGAGTCCAGCAGTACCTTAAAGACAAAAGTTTGTACCAGAATAAATTCTGTTAGTCTTGCCTTGCCTTGCTCTCAGGAGCTATTGCAAATGGGGAGAAGGGGCTGCCTAAAATCCCAAAGGCCCCTCATATTCTTAATGCCCCCCGCCAGATATGTGGAACATCCCTCAGAGGAGCTTATGGCTAGGGATGGGCATGAATCCGCTCACGAGCTAAAGTTTAAGATGAACTTTGGGCAGTTCATGGTTTGTGAACTGAAAATTGTGGCAGGTCAACTGGCATGAACTTTCCATGAACTTTCAAGCAGTTTGTGATAGTGAATGGATACATTTCTAAACAGTCTTTGCTCAACCAAAATGTTTACCAGACTTCAAAGCAACAGTAGAATTCGCCAGCCTTGGAAACACCAATAGGGGCCTTCCAAAGCTTAACAGGCATTACTGGCTGCCAAGAACAGTTCCCATTCTGGTCTATTGGATCAGAATGCTATATATACCTTCAGCTCTGCTCCATACCCTCTCCTCTGTTGGATGTTGGCAGTTAGACAGAGAGGGGACAGGCAGGGGACTTGTTAAAAGCAGAGCACATTAATTTATTCCTGATTTTGAACACCTCTCCTCTCCCCTGGTGGGGTTTGGGTTTTAGGTGGACTCAGGGCTTTGAGCCTCCCTGTCTCTGCTCACACCAAACAGAGGGGCCTAGCTACTGGGTACCTTAGCTGAGGATCCACATTTATACTCTCCCACCTCTCATGACAGTGAACACTTCTCCCCTGGTGGGGTCTGGTGTCAGGTGTAGTCAGCTATTCTGTATCAGGGTGGTGATGTTTTGTGCTGGGTGGTCTGCATCCCCTGCACATGGAGCAGAACCACTTTGTAGCCCAGTGGCAGGACTGTCCCCTCCTGGGGCCTGGGCCATGCCCTGACAGTCTGGATGGAGAGGTGGGCAGTGAGGAAGAGGTAGCCTTGCTGCTGGCTGCTCCAGAGGTCTACCATGAAGTACATGGTTCTGCCTTGTGCTTTGGAGAGCTCAGCCTTGACCATTGCCTCTGTGGAGTGCTGCATGGTGGGCAAGACTAGTTGCCTCATGCTCCTCTGTGAGGGAATGGAATACCAGGGAGCCATGAACTGAAGCAGCTGGCAAAAGGCTACGTCATCCACAAGGGAGAAGGGTTGGCCTTCCACAGCAGTAATTTCACTGACAAGGCAAGTGACTGCTTCCCGGGCCCTCCACATAGCCCTTTTGGATGGCACTGTCAGCATCCCTAGGGCATAACCTCTTGGAGGATGGCCTGTCTTGATGTCCAACCTATGGCACTCCAAGTGTGGGGAGCCTTTCTTGGAGGGGTCTCCTGCTCCCCCTCTACTTCTTCCTGCTAGGAGAGAGTGGGCCTCTTCTTCCTCCTGCTGGCCACCACTCTTTCCTCTGGCAGCAACATGGTTGGGGGCACCCTTTGCCGGTGCCTGTGAAGTATGGAGGAGGACAAGTGTTAAGGGTTTACACACCTCTGGACATGGGTGTGGTATACCTGGCACTCTGCCACACAGGGGTCACTGGAGAAGGTGTGGAAATGTTTCCGAAGTGTGGGCTGGAAATGGGGCCCCAGGATTAGAGAAGGTAAGAGGTACAGCTGCTTTCTTGTGCTGGGCTGGGAGGGGCCACAGAAGGGTGTACTCAAGGCAGGAGCAGCAACAAAGAGTTGCAATGTGGAAGGGGAGCATGCTTCCTTTCACCCTTTGAATCACTGCTGTCAGAGTCCTCCTCTCCAAAGAGTGTTAGCAGCTGCTGGTGTCTGGGCAGTGCTAACAAATCTTTTGTGGAGACCCACAGGAACAAATCAGGGGAAGGAGGCTCCAAGACCCCTGCTGATGCCCTGCTAGGGCTGGGCTCCAGTGGCCTGGCAGGATGGGTTTGGTGTCAGGGATGTGGGCCTGTGGTATGCATCTTTTCCCCATGATGAGCACCCTTTGCACCCACTTTCACTCTCATGACACATTTTTTCTTTCATGTTCACAATCAGAAGGTGGGAGGCACTGGTTATCAGTGGTGAACTGTAAGGTCAGCAGTGGCAGGGATGCCAGGCATGAAATGGTGAAAGATTCAGCAGAGGTGATTGTGAGAGGGTACCTTTCTGAGTCCCCTGAGCCTACTGACACCAATCCTCTGGAGTACTGGTCACACAAGTCTGTCATCCTCCCCAACTTCTCTTGCGTGGCCATGAGTCTCCTCTCCTGCCCTCCCACCAGTGTCCAGAGTGAGCAGGTAGTCTCCTACCTGGGAGACATTCTCAGTCCCCACTGTTCCCAGCTGGACCCAGCCAGGGTGGATGAGCTGGACTTCCTCAAGGTCAGACTCCCCCTGCTGGACTACCCCTCTCTGGACTTCACAGAGTAAGATCCAGGCCTCCTGTTGTCCCCCTGTATGTCCAACCATTTCTCTGGGTGATCCAGCATGCAGCCTGTGGGTTGCACCCTCAGTGCTTGGGTAGGAGGATGGATGCCTCCGACCCCACACCCAACCCTTTCTCACTGAAATTCCCCACTGGAAAAGCCCCTGGATACCCCCCTTTACTTTTACCCTCCAAAGAAAATCTCCCTCACCCAATACCTACTTCATGAAACAACATCTACCTTATGATACAACACATACCTCATGAAAGAATATCTACCTCATAACACAACACTTACCTCATGGGACAACACCCACCTCAGCAAACATCTACCTTAACAAACATATGCCTGTACAATCAAGTCCCTGTTTGACTACCCCTTGCCATTGCGTTGTATTTGTACAATTCACAACAGGTGATCTCTTATCTGTATTATGTGTTCTGCTAATGGTGAATAGCCAGACATTTCCCCTAGGGGTGTGCTGTGACCAGAGGATCTATTTAGTAATCAATTTATTGTAGATGGCCATAGGATCTATGTATTTGAGTCTGAGGGGGTCTGGGAGCATTGTCAGCATGCCTTGCTGGGTTCCAGTGCTTACCAGGGATCTCTACCAAGGTGCTCTGGGGATGTTTGCCTTTCTGTCCTTCAGAACCTGCCTCTGGAGACTTGGAGGACATATAAAGGAGCATCATGGGGAGGTCCCTTGCAAGTTTGATGTCTCTAGCTTGCACAGGGTCCATTCTATACACTTCTGAACCTCTTGAACCTGCACCTGTCATTTCCCCAAACAGCATTTATTGGGGGGACCTTCTGGGGGGGGGTGTAACTCAGACCCTGTAAGTCTAATCCTCACCAAACTTGGAGGGCTGATAAAGGAGAGTCAACCATTGATCCCCTTTGAGTTTGTTGACTCTAGCATGCCAGGGGGCTGTTCTACCACGTGATGAACCTCAAGAACTAAATTAGTTCATTTGGCTCCTAAAAGTTTGTGACAGTTCGTGGCTCATGAACCATGAACTGAAACAAACTGACACCCCTAAAATCTGAACATTGCATAAATTTAATGGAAAAATGGTGCAAGCAAAACAGAAAATGGTACCAAAACTGACTTATGGATTTGGTTTGCACATCACATACACAAAAGACAAGATCGAAACAGGGATTTTTTTTCAAGAGATATTGCTGTAGTCACACTATTTGGAAGCATCCCTGATAGCAATGTGAATGCATGGATTTTTAAAAAATTATATGTGCTGCAGCAGATCATTGGTTAGAACTCCAGGTGGTTATTTTCCCTGACTTGAAAACTACAGTGGATTGGCTGCAGCTGGACAGAACCAGATGAATAAAGGATTGTTTGGGGGAAATTGTTCATGAAAACCACCAGAAAACAACTTTTCTGTTTACTCTAGACCTTTTTTGATTAGATAGGCTCTAAGGGTGAACAACATTTCAAACCATTTTCAATTCAGATGTAAAACAAATTATAATTGGGTTCAAGAATGCCTGGGAGAAATGGGCTATATAAATATTTAAATAAATAAATGTGGCCAATCTGTGATTTGCAAACCAGTTTCAAACTACTGTTTCTAATTCTGGTTTGTCAGCCATTCACAAACCATAGGTTTTTTTTTAACTAAATCATGGCTTGCAGTTACTCTTGAACCATGCTTACTTAGCTTGGCTCCATTTTTTGACACAGAAACTAGATTCCTATCCTACCAAAAGGCGTTCTAACTCATGCTCGTAGGCGCCTATAGTAAGGTATCAACACTGGTAAAAATGGAAGTTAGCAACCTTCTAGCAGAACTCAATATAGTATTGATTCCCTAAATTTAAAAAGTGTGGGAAATCATAGGTAAAATAAGAAAGGAAAATGACTTTCAACATTACTTTGTCATTTTGAAAAAGTAGTGGGCACATTTTCAAGTGCTGCGGCTCCAGAAAGCTATGGCTACAATGAATACATGCTTCTTTTCTTGGTAGATTACTATTGTTTTCTTAATCACATCAACTAATATAGCAACTGTTTGTCTGGGCAGTGGTGGTTCACCATTTCTGTGGGATGTATGTCAAGAAATGATAATTCCTCCTTCTTGAAGTGTGGCTTTTGTGGTAAAATGTCCGTATGTGTCATTTTACTGAAAAAAACCCTGAAGTGCCAGATGTGCTCAAATATTTCCAATCTGATTGATATACAGTGGTTAAAGATGGTTTATGGAAAGCAAGGTAGGTATGGCTTACAGAATATTTCCATTCCAGTATCTATAACATATCTATAAAGCCTGAATATGCTATTCAATAAACACACATGGCTTTTTTTTTTTTTTTGCCTTTCTCCATAGTATGTTGCTTGCTTGCTTGCTTGCTTGGTCTTGAGATGTGGGGCAAAAAATCCCCAGGGAACAGTCCAGTCTCAGTGCCCCATATATGATGTGCACTGTGTCAGATGAAACACTGGATAAATGAATATTTGGAACTCAGTCTTTGTCCTCACAGCTGTGTTGATTTTGTGAAGTTGTCTTTGGACATTTTTAATGGCTCTGCTAATGGCATTCCTGGTCTCTTTCTTCAGCTTCCTTTATATCATGTGCAGCGATTCACTTTGCTACATCAGCATAGTCTGACTGTCACATGTTATACATTTTCCATAGATCCATTTCTATTACGTGCTACATGATCATACTCTGCCCTGAAAACATTTAATTTAAAGTTTCTAATGCAGTTGTTTCATCTCTTTGCCAAAGGTATCATTTCTTCCTGCACATAGGGGCTATTCATCAGTTGCCAGGTCTACAGAGCAGTTCCCAATTGGACTTTTTTCCCCTTAAAATGACTAACTTCTGTGCCAGATTCATTCCTAATTTCATGGGCTTCATAGTCACCAATTGTACTATTTCTTCAGGCTGTTGTTTCCTGGAAATGGTCCCAGAAGTCAAGAACAACCAGAGTTACAATGTTATGAAGAATGTTTAGCATAGTCGCATGAGGTTTTTCCTCTCGCACCTTTTTCTAGTCTTCTTGCCACTTCCTGTGCTATCAATGCAAGATCAGTGTTAACAGGTCAGGCAAATGGAGGATGATGTCACTGACATCTAGTATTAGCTGGTTGCTAGCTCTAGATAATGAGGAAATCTGTGGTGAAGAATTATCTCCTGTTGCTAAATCTTGGCTTCCAGTAATTGGATGATTAAGCTGAGCACAGTCATATGTGCTAGTGGTCATGCTAGAGATGCCTGTTTTGTTTTTTTAATTCTATAGACCCAACTATTCATGCATATGAGGGGTGTGTGTGTGTGTGTGTGTATGTATTTGTGCATATAAATGTATCACAATGCAGAACTAGAAAGAAAACAAGTTTTGAAAATAAATGTATGAGAAAATGGATTTTGAACAAAAATATCTGTTATTTTTTATCTTTTATGTGAGATTTATAGTAGAATTTCTTTTAAGCTCAGGGCTCCGTTGGGGCTGGGGCGCGCCGGAGCGCTGCTCCGGGAGAGAGGAGGGTGGGGGGCGGGGACTTAACAAAGCCCTGCCCCCCGCTCACTCTTCCCGGCAGGCCGCCCCGCCGCCACCCCCGCCCCGGGAGAAGCCCCGGGAGTGTGAAGCTCCGGGGAGATGCTCCGGGGAGTCTGTGGGGGCGTCCCCGGTCTCTCCCCAGCCGCCCTCTCCCCGCTCGAGCAGCTTTCCTGCTGGCGGAGCGAGGGGTTCCTGAGGTGGCTCGCCACAGGAGAATCCCTCGGCGAGGGTCCTCCACTTCCCGGCTGCGGTGCTTCCTGCCTCGGACTCTCCTCGGCTGCCTCTCGCCGTGGCTCGGAGCATGCGCCCCCTTTTTGGTGGGAAGGGCACCCCCTCCCCTCAGGGCTGGCCAAAGGGCACAGCAGACGAAGACGGGGCGACCCCTTCGGGGACCGACCTCCCGCCAGCGGGCAACCCAAGGAAAGACGTGCCCGCGCTTTCACACTGAGTCGTGGAGGCTGCTCGTGCCGCCGCTGCTCTGCTCGCTGCGGCTACTTTGCACTTGCCTGACTGCATCCTGCTGCTGCTGTTCCTGGGGGAAAGTGTCCCCCCCACGGCTGGGTGAGTGGCGGCTGGGAGGGGAGGGGAGGGGAGAGGAGGGGGCCGGCTGCGCCCCTCCAGCCCGAGCTCTTCGCGCGTCCTGAGCACAGAAATTTTTGATCTGAACTTAAAGGGAGCAGAAGAGGTGTTTCCAGGGCTCGATTTCAGCAGGAACACGCAGGAACCGTTCCGGCTGGCCTCCGAGCCTGCCCCGCCCCCTCCCTGCCCGACCTGAGCTTTTTATACTTGAAGGGAAAGTTCCTGCAGAGAGCCAGCAGGAATAGGCTCCACCGGGTGCTTTCCCTTTAAGAACAAAAAAAGCCAGCAGGAGAAAGCCCCGCCCAAAGATTAAGCACAGGGGCTAGGCTTTCTGCATTTGGCTTGGCGACGACGTCGCGTGGCTTTCCCTGCACCAGTAAGTTCTCTTTTCCCTCCCTCTCTCCCTCTCTCTGCCCCCCCCCCACTTTCTTTGTCTTTCTTTCTGTCTTTCTCTCTCTGGCCCCCCCACTTTTCTTTCTTTCTGTCTTTCTTTCTTTCTTTCTCTCTCTGCCTCCCCCCCTTTAAAAAAAATTGAAAAGGGGGGGGGGATGTAAAAAAGCAGAGAGCCCAGGAAATGCTGGTTTTGACAATATCTTTAATTTTTGAGAATCTCTTTAGTTTTCTCATGGCATCTTCTGCTTAAGAAAAGTAACTTTGAAGCCTGAGTTCAGTAGTGTCTTGTTGGGAATGGCTTGCAAATATATGTGTGTTTAAAGTGGTTTGGTGCTTACTGCCATGTAAGAGAAAACATCTGAAAAAGTAGCTTCATTGTTGCGTGTGTTGAATAGAAACCAGAATAGAAACCACGCACTTAACCACTACACCAAACTGGCTCCTAGCGTTGTTCTGCCAGTGAACTAGGGTTGCCAACTCCAGGTTGAGGAAATCCCTGGAGATTTGGGAGTGGAGGGTGCAGTTTAGGGGAAGGAGGGACCTAAGCAAGGCATAATGCCATGGACTCTACTTTCCAAAGCAGCCATTGACCTGTAGTTTGGAGCTCAGTTGTAATTCCAGGAGATCTCCAGACCCCACCTGTAGGTTGGCAACCCTAAAAAATCATATTCAGCGTACTAGTTCTGCAGGAAGGCAACCTGATTTCCATGGGAACCTAACCCTTAGGAATTGATTCCAATCCAGTGTGGGAATAATTGTTGGACATAAGATATTGGTTCAGGCAAGGTTTTGTATAGATGGGACAGAAAATAATGTTTTTATTGGTTTTGTCAAAACTATTTTGACAACAAGGTAAACAGAATAAGAAGCAAAAGGTGGATGTGGCTGGATGACCACACTTCTGGGAACACTGGGTGTGTCCTAATATGTTAATGAGCTGTGCTGTCAGGGGTGTGGCCTAATATGCTAATGAGTTCCTGCTGGGCTTTTTCTACAAGAAGAGCCCTGGGTGTTTCTATGGGAGAAATATATCCATCAAGTTGGATGGATATAATGAGCTCCAGCCATTAGCTGCATGCAGGTTTGTTCCCTCAAACTTTGGGGGATTCCACCATCACACTAAGTTTTGGCAGCTAATTTAATCTGCTGTTGTTTCCTCTGTGCCAGTCCATCATTCACTATATCCCAGCTACCTGGGATTCACTTCTAAATCCACTTCATTGCAGCATCACAGCCTATGTAAAGCCCTCCTTCTGTCCCTTCCCCCCTCCCTTTTTTGGTGTGTCAGTATGACAGACTTGGACATGATTGCTATTACATGTCATAAGTGCTTAGAACATTTCACACCTTATTTGAAAAAAAGAAGAAGCAGCAAGTTCTGTGTTAAAGCTGCCGCTGTGGCTGGAAACTCCCTGCTGTGTTTATTTAAGCCTTTGCTTCCCCCAGGAGGGCCAAGTCCTGTGCGCAAAGTTCCCCTTTCGAGCGCAGCAACGGCTGGGTGGCACCCTTGGAGGGCGGTTCTGCAAGGGACTCCTGGGAGGAAATGAGGGAGGCCTTCCTAGGAACGCCATTGGAGGACGGACGGGGGCAGCCGGCAAGCGGGGCCGCTCTCGGGTTTGGAAGCCCAGACGGGGGTCGCTCCATGCAAACGGGGTTTGGTGGGGGTTTTTTGGGCGGGGGGGAGGGCTGCGACCCAACCCAACCCAGGTCGAGGAAGGGAGGCGCAGGTGAAAAGCCACCCCTCCACAGTGCAACGCTGTTTGAATTGGAGGCAGCCTGGAGCAGGACTCTGAAGAGCCTGAGAAAAGATTCAGTGCATGGGGCGTAGTGGTCAGAGGGTGGGACTAGTTCCCCTGGGAGACCTGGGTTCAAATTCCAGCTCAAGCTGTGGAAGCTTGCTGGGTGACCTTGGGCCAGTCACAGGCTTTCAAGCTAACCTAACCCACCTCATAGGCTTGTTGTGAGGATAAAATGAGAATGAGGTTTGTGTCCCCACTCGAGGAGAAAGGTGGGGCATAAGTGAAGTAAATTAACAGAGAGAAATGCCCAGAATAAAGAAATTCATGGGGAAAAACTGAGGAGGCCTATGAATTATGCTAAAGGTCCTCTAGACAGCAGGGAAACCCAAGTGTTTGTTTAACCTCTGGAGGAGACCTTGTTCCCCCCCCACCCCCCAGTCTCCGTTTGTAGTTCTTTAGCTGGAGTGATAATTGGATTGGCTGATGCACAGTGGCCTCTATTCTCCTGAAAGGCAAGCAAATCATAGAGTTGGAAGGGACCTTCAGGGTCATCTTGTCCAACCCCCTACATGGAGGGGCCCAAGATGGTGGAGCTGGGCTTCTCTGGTCTGGGAGTATAATTCTCGCCTCAGATAATTGGGGGGGGGGACCAAAACAGGGTCTCTGAGGATGGCCAGAGTGAGTGGGGAGGTTTGTCTGGCGGGGGTGTGATCCTTTGGGTCTATGAGTCCCAAACTGTAGGACAGGGCTTTAAAGGTCAAGACCAACTCCCTAACACACTTCCGGTGATGTCAGGGGGTGTGGCCTTCTGACACACTTCCGGTGATGTCAGGGGGTGTGGCCTTTTAACACACTTCCGGTGATGTCAGGGGGTGTGGCATATGCTAATGATTTATGCTAATGAGCTCCTGCAGCTCTTTTTCTACGAAAGGACCCCTGTTTAAGCTTATATATGATTTTAAAAAGCAAAGTATACCATAAAGAGGATACAAAAAAGAGGGATTATATAACAAATTATATATATCTAGATTATTATACATAGCAAGATATACAGAAGCCAGTTTGGTATAGTGGTTAAGTGTTCTAATCTGGGAGAACCGGGTTTGATTCCCCACTCCTCCACTTGCACCTGGCTGGATGACCTTGGGCAAGCCATAGCTCTGTACCAGCTGTTCTCTCAAGAACAGCTTGGGGAAGAGCTCTCTCAGCCCCACCTACCTCACAGGGTGTCTGTTGTGGGGAGGGGAAGGGAAAGGAGTTTGTAAGCCGCTCTGAGACTCCAAGTGATTGGAGGGCAGGGTATAAATCCAATTTCTTCTTCTTCTTCAGAACAGAAAAAGTTACTATTTCTCCTCAACATCCCCCTTCATTATAGTTTTTAAGACATTTTCTATAAGGCATAATGGTCCTTACTTCAAACATTTTGAATTTCAAATTTAATAACTAATCTGTTTTGCAACTATATTATTAATTTTCTCATTATTGCATATTTTGTTATATATTTTGATATTTCTAAACACTAGCTATAACTTTTAATATACCAAAGCTTAAAAGCTGCCTTCCAGTATTTTTTGCTTTTTTACAGGTCCACCACATATGGTAAAAGGTTCCATCTGTATCTTGGCATTTCCAGCATTTTCCTTTGTAATTTTTGTCTACTTTCTTAATATCCTTTGGAGTTATATACCATCTGAAGAATGTTTTTCTCTTAATGCCTGGCTGGCTGTAAACTTAATTTATTTTCCCCATAACCGTTCCCATTCATACACTGGTGTTTACTCACTAAAATTATGCATCCATTTTATCATACATTTTTTTCACTACTTCTTCTGTTTCTAACTGAAGTAATAACTTGTATATCCATCATAATAAAAGATCTTTTTGTTTTGTAATCAGCTGTTCAAGCTCAGTCATATCTCTTAGAACTCCACCTTTTGTGCTGATAATCTTCTTTAATCTTGAAGCTGATTGGTGATATAACAACTAATGTCTTGCCAGGATTTGAATTTCCCCTGAGCGTTAACCTTATTGCCATACATTAGTAAGTCACTTTTATTTCTCATATCCTTTTTGTAATGAGCTTCTATTGGGACATAAGCAAAGAGTTTGGAGGGCTTAATAAATTTTGGCATGCAAATCATATTTTCAGAAGTCCATCTCTAATTATATGACTTCTTTCTTGTGTGATAATCATTTTGGTTGATTTCTTTATCCATAAGTAAATGTGTAAACCTTCATCAAGATCTGTTGATTTAAGTTTTACTATTCTTTGTCTTGGATTTTTAATCCAATACGCAATCCAGACCAGGTCTGCAGCTTGATAATATAATTTTACTCCTCCTCTTTTTCTCATTTTATAGTATTTTAAAACTTATTCTTGGTTTTCTGCCATTCCAAATAAATTTATTTATCTGTCTTTGCCACTCTTTGCCATGTTGTCTGTGTAACTTTTTATTTTAAATTCTATTATCTTCCACTTTTATTCCTTTGATCCTTGTATCTTGTCTGATTATGTAGCTAAAATCTCTATCACTAGAATAAATAGTAGAGGAGATAAGGAACAGCCTTGCCATGTTCCTTTTTCAATCAAGATTGCTTCTGTTAATTTTCCATTTATTAAAATCTTTGCTTGTTGGTGCAAAGATATACCTTGCACCCAGTTCCGGAATTCAAGCCGCAGTCCATATTTTGAAGTACATTTAGTAGAAAAATCCATGTTATATTATCAAATGCCTTCTATGCATCCAGAAATAGAAATGCCGCTCTCCCCCGCCCCCTTCATGAATTCAGTTGCATCTATTAGAATCATGTATTGTCTTTCATGTACTTCTGGTACAAAGCCTGTTTAATCACTATGTATTAAATTTGGTATACATTTTCTTAATGTTTCTGCCATTATTGTGGCAAAGATTTTATAATCTATGTTCAGTAGAGAAATAGATCTATATAACTGTGGTAGCACTGCATCACTGCCTTCTTTATATTATATTAAATTAATATTATATACACCTAAATATCAATGTTATATACACCTCTTGCCACGTCAGAGGTATTGTCTTTCCTTCTTTTATCTCATTTATAACTTTGTAGTGGTATCATTATAATTTCTTCAAAATGTTTATAATACATTGATATCAGCCCATCCAGGCTGACTTTTTAACTTTTTCATGCACTTTTTCATTTCCCCCAACTTTTTCTTGTTTATACTTTTGTACAGAGAAAATAATCCACAAATATGTGCAGTGAGATAAAGTTTATCCAAGACGTGAGAATACAGATTTTTTTCATCTGCTTCAGATATTTCTACTCTGTTTTAAGTTCAAGCCTTCCTGAAAAAATGATTAAATTAGGCACAGTTCAGTAGTTTATCTTTGCACTGTCATAAATCTTGTTAGTTCTCTGTACTTTGTAGTCCATACATTTTCAGAAATTCTCTTAATGGTAATGTCAGATGTTGCTGGGAATCTGGACATCTGACAGCCTTCTGAGTTAGTTGTAATTCCAAAGCAAATCTTTAAAAATGAGCCAAAAGATTTGTAAAATTTATAAAAAAGAAAGGAGAGAAAAGGAAAATATAAGTAGAAGAAGAAGAAGAGAAGAAGCGAAGAAGAAGAGATTTGATTTATATCCTGCCCTTCACTCACTTGGAGTCTCAGAGCGGCTTACAAACTTCTTTCCCTTCCCCTCCCCACAACAGACACCCTGCGAGGTAGGTGGGGCTGAGAGAGCTCTGAGACAACCGTCCTTGAGAGAACAGCTGGTTCAGAGCTATGGCTTGCCCAAGGTCATCCAGCAGGTGCAAGTGGAGGCATGCAGAATCAAACCTGGTTCTCCCAGATTAGAGTCCGCACACTTAACCACTACACCAAACTGGCTCTCTACATCAGTGGGGAGAAGTAGAAGTGGGGAGATTGATCTTACCAGCAAGAGACCCTTATTCTTTGCTGACTTTGGTGTTGTGAGAACCCAAGCAGAGTTTGAATAAATAAGCCCCCTCCCCTGTGGATTCATCTGTCAGGTGGATCTCCCCCATAGGGGGAGGTATGGAGATAGAAGAATAAATTCTCTCCTAGCATGATACAGCTACAGTGAGATAAATCCAGAGCTTTTAGAAATGCTCCTGTTCAGGTCACCATTTCCCCAGAAGTCATCCATAAGAAGGTTTTAGCCTAGTTGTTTACAGTTCACTAGCATCATTTTGGCCTTTGGTTAGCTGTGACATTAACATAGGACAAGGATTACTTGCATCTCCTCTGGAATATCTAAGATCAACTTAAAGTGGTGAGATGGGCCTCACAAGCACCCATTTCTGTACCTCAGGATTGAAAATAACTCAGCTAACCCAGGTCTCCAGCCTTTAGAACCCCAACAAAGCTTCTATTTCTCTTTCTCTACTCCCCACTTTTTTCTCAGGATATTACCACCAGAGGTTTTGGCTTAGCCCAAGGATCTGCACTGAGCCTCTCCTTTCTATTGGTCTTTTAAAGACCATAGCACCATGTTTATTTATTTACTTTATATCCAGCTTTTCTCCCCAATGGAGACCCAAATCATCTTACATTGTTCTCCTCTCCTCTGTTTTATCCTCACAGCAACCCTGTGAAGTACATTAGGTAGAGAGTGTGTGACTGGTCCAAGGTCACCCAGCAAGCTTCCATGGCTGAGACAAAATTTGAACCTGGAACTCCCAGGTACACCACGCTGGTCCATGCTCTCCTTTTCCTCTCCTAATAAGCATGGACTGACTGGGACTTTAATATGACCCACAGAGATCTGATTGACCTCTCAGCCTAATCTATCTCCCAGGGTTGTTGTGAGAAGGGAAGAATGTTGTAAGGTCCCCCCTGGGGAGAAAAAAGGGAGTACAAATGAAACCAATGAATAAACAAAATAAACCTATGGTAGAGTGCAAATTGCTACAACCTGCTTTTTTCAATCTATATAGCCAATTCTCAACAGTCATCTCTGCCTGCAGATACTTATTTCCACAAGTAGAGGCACACTCTCCCCCAACAGATTTTTTTTACAGACTCAGAGTACTCTGTGGATCTGCAAAAAACTGATTTTTTTTTTAAAAACTTGGAGAGGGTTGAATTACCCCCCCCCCAATACCTTTTGAAATGTCCACTTCAGCGATCTCCTCCAGGCCCCACCTCATCGACAGTGAGAGATAGACTGGCAGATAGCCATAGAGAGAGAGAGAGACAGGCAGACAGACAGAGATAATGAGTAGGAGAAGAGGGGAGGAAGCAAAAGCAGAACTGGAATTGGGAAGGATTCCTCCTGCAGTATGTATGCTAAATAGCAGAAGATATTTTAAAAGGACATCTGAATTTCTCACCCTTACCTCTTTGTTGCAAGCTCCACTGTCCTCTTAAAACTTTCTTGGGAGGGAGACTTCTAACTGCTTCTCCCCCTCCACCAGCTCGAGAAAGACTGAGTAGTTGAGAGTGAGAGAGAGACACACACAGAGAGGGGGAGAGAGACAGAAAGAGATAATGAGTGGGGGAAGAGGCAAGGAAGCAACAGCAGAACTGGAGCTGGGATTGGGAAGGATTCCTTGCTGCCACTCACCCATCTTCAATCCTGTTTTTCCTGCAGTATGAATGACTAAATAGCAGGGGGAAGTTTTAAAAGGACATCTGAGCCTGCAACTGCAAAGTCTTGCAAGTCAGACAGAAGGATCATTCTCACCCCAATGTCTGTAACTGCAGGCTCCGCTGCCCTTTAAAACCTTCGGCTTCTAACTGCTCCCCCTCTTCTGACTGACTAGAAGCCCTTTAAAACCTTCGGCTTCTAACTGCTCCCCCTCTTCTGACTGACTAGAAGCCAGAGGAAAGTTATAAAAGGACAGCTGAGGTGTCATTAATGGATGGGTAGGCACCATGACTGAGACGTAGGGAACAGGTGGAGAGGAGGTGGGATTTCCTCCAACCAGTGTCAGTTTGTACACACCACCTTTTAAAACATTCCTTAGCAACCCTGTCAGACAAATAAACTGCCAAAGACAGCTGTGGTGCAGTGGGTGAATGTGGACTCAACTCAGACTGAAAAAGACTGGAGCCCTGCAACCACACAATTTTCCATGGCAAGGCAAGAGACTGAACAAGCAAAGGTGCCTCAGGCTGATCCACTAATAAATCAGTGGCCATTTAAACAGCTGCTTTTGGCAAGGGCACTCGGAAGGAGAGTGGTACAGGACACCTATAGCACCTCAAGACCTGCAATACCCAGTAAGGCAATCTTTGAAATCTTACCTCATATAAACAAAGTGATTGTAATTCCCAGGCAAATTCCTCTTTGAAGCCAACTTCAGTCAGCTGACTGACTATGCAGAAGGGAACTGAGCAAAGCTAGATGGTTCTTTCCACTGTGCAATAAAGAAAAATAAAAAGGGGAAAACAAAGGGAACAAGGGAAAAGTGGGCTCCAGCTATCACTCCCTTCCCTTCACAGAAGACTGTCACAGAGCTGGCTCCTCCCTTAAGAGGGCATCACTCAGAACGATTGAAAGAATCTCTGCCTTTTTTTTGTCAGAAACAACAATCCCTCATCAGTACCATACAGAACAATACAATGCCAAAAGTACCTCACAAAAGAGGACATTCTGCCAAAATGAGAAAACCCAAAAATATATATTAAAAAAATTACTGCAAGAAAGTCATTTAAACAGTAACCAACCATACTATGAAAAAGACAATAATGTTCAGCATTTTGTTGCGGGTCCACACTTGTCTTTGCTATTTATGGCTGGTGACATTTAGCTAGCTGGATCAGCCTTATAATAAATACATTGTGTTTTTTTGAAAAGTTGCCTGCTGGACACTTTGAAAAATGCAGTCATTATGCCATTCAAGAAGTCATAATCCAATCCAGCTGACCTAAATAATTATAGGCCTGTTTCAAGTCTCCCATTTTGAGGTAAAGTGAACAGGTGCTCTTGGATAAAGTTGATCCATTTCAGTTGAGCTTCTAGCTGAGTTTTGAAATGGAATATTTGGTATTTGACTATGGTTGCCAGACCCCCTGGTGGAGGCAGGGGTCCCCTGCCACCCGGGCCCACCCCCAGCCACAGGTGGGGTGACCTACCTGGTAAAAGAGAAAGGCCCAGGCATTGTTGCCAGTTCTACTACAGAATTTTTGCCCAAATACCAGAGTTTTGCCTGGACATCACTGGTGTGATGATGTAACTTCCTGTGTGATGCCGGCAACAAGGACTTGGCCTTTATCTTTCTCCAGGTAAGTCCCCCCCCCCTTGCCCTGCAGTTTGTCAGGAGGGACCTGGCAACCCTATCTTTGACAGATGATGTGCAGTGGAAGAGAGATGGGGCAGCATGACTCTTTTTATTCTCCTAGATCTAGACAGGTTGGAAATGGCAAGTTCAAAATGATGCCACCGACTATTGTTGGATATAAGTCAACAGAAACAGACTTGTACAAACAAAAAACAAAACCTAAACAACACACCATGTATTGCTGTCACTGTATTTCTAGGTTATACATTTTATCAATAAGAAAATAAAATATATTGTGTATCCAAAGAAGACAAAACCTATTACTCTGCAGTGTACTGTCCCTGAAAGACAACAGTCTGAAAACAGAAGAGTCATAATTAGCTTGTGGATAGAATTCCTCAGTCAGTACACTCAAACACAGCCACTATATAGTATTAGCTATCCTCAGCAACTAGATACAAAGCAGGCAATGTATGCCCCCAATGAGAACACTAGTCTTTGGGTTGGATATTTAGAATATGATCTCTCTGAAACAATATTGGAAGAAGACATGTAAAATGTGCTTTAGAATGTTTTAAAAAATCAATCCGTGTTTTAATGTGCAAGAGAAATCCCAAGAGAGTGAAAAGGCAACAAATGTTCCAACACTGAAGAGATGAAGAGAATTCTGCTGTGGACAATACTTTTCTTGTACATTTTGCTTGGGCTTATTTTATGAGGAATGGATTGGGAGAAGAGAGAGCAGAATAGAGCTCGCATGAAAATGGCTTCCAAGAATACATTGCTGCTGCTTTTGAAATTTTAATATAAACTTTTCCTCTGGAGGATTTGTGTTTGTTTGATGAGGTGTCATGGGAATGCTGCTAATACACAGCCCACATGAAGGGCCTGCTTCTGATTTGCAAGGAGTGCTTTCCAATATGCATATGCTTTAGGCAACTCAAGCACTGATTATAAAGCTGGAAAGATAGCTACTTTGTCCCTATGTGAACTTGATGGAGAGGGAAGGGTAGAAGAAAGGAGAATTCCCCATTCCAGTAACCCAGAATGGAGAAGGAAAAAGAGGATATTGTTACGCTTTTGGCAGCTCTATATGTATTGGGGCCACACTACCATATGTTTATTTACACACATCCCCTCTTGTTAAACTTCAGGGACTGCACGCTCATTGTCAGTAATGAAGGGAACAGCACCAGACTATTAAACATAACTATTATCCTGTCTGTTTTCAGTTTTTATACTCTTTCCCCAGTGCTGCTTAGAATTTTCCAAAATAAATTATTCAACAAGAACCTATTTAACATTCCAGCATGGTTTAAATTTGCCTTTCATTTTAAAAAAATGCTAAGGTCTGAAAATCATCTGATGTGCTACAATCAGCTACATGGCTCCACCACAAGCATTTTGCACTGACATGGTATATTTACACTGCAATCCTAGACAGATCATTTGGAAATAAAAGTAGATTTGAACAGCACTTCCTTCCAAGTCATGGCCATGATCCAGCTGCCAATGGGATCCGGCTGTGCATTTTTTTATTGCAATGTACATATTTAAGATTTGGTATTAAGGGCATAGGTTCCTAAAGGAAGTGGTAGGATTGAGGTATATTAATAAAATTCATGCAGCCAGCTGAATTCTAGAGTCTCCCATGGAAACTCATCCTTCTGTTTTGTTTGGCACCCTCTTGAAAGCTATGCCTTTTTGTTTTAATGCATAAAGTAACACATTCATGCTTCAGTTAACCACAACTATCATTATCAGATCTTCTGGTTATGATTGTCCAGAAATCTGAAGTGATGTACCATCAGTATGCTGATAATATCCAGCCAGGTTCATAGCCAGGATTTCTTAATATTGGGGGGTCTTTTAAAAAGTTGGGGGGACACTGAAATAAAAATAAAATAAACTCACATAGGCTGGCTAGCGCCTGCCCCAACTAGTCTTCCATGTGGTGGCTGGAGGGAAGGGTGTGCCAGGTGCCAACAGGACAAAGCAGTGCTCACACTCCCCTCCCCCATGACTGCCACACACACAGTCCATCTGGGGCTGCTGGGCTGGAGGTCTTCTCCTCCCCCCCTTGTCTGCAGCCTGACCCCGGAGCCCCCCTGGCAATCCTGTGCCTCTCTCCTCCTGTGCCTCTCTCCTTCTGCCTCCTGGCTAGGAGAGGTACAGGCAGGCGGGTGGCACATTCCCTAGGGACCACAGAAGGCTGAGTGCAGCATGGATGCCCTGCTCCACCCTTGGCTCCTCAGTGCCAGCCCCCTGTGACCCAGCTCTTGCTACCTCCATGGCCCATGCATGGAGTAGGGAACACAGAGAGAACTCTTTCTTCTTGGTGCTCCAGAGGCTGCAGCACTTTGTCATGGCTCCAGCTCCCAGCTTCCTGCACAGCCGCAGCGTGCCAGCTTTGCCGCTGCTCCTGGGCTTCCTGCAGGTGCCAGCTCATGACCTGATTCTCGTCTAGGAGCCCCGTGCTGCCACCAGCTCCAGCAGGGACTCCTCTGGGTGGCCCAGAGAGATGGGGGGGGGGGTAGATACAAAGTTGTGGGGGCTTGGCAGGAAGTCGGGGGGCTGGGCCCCGGGAGGCCCCACCATAGCTACAGGCCTGCAACCAGCTCAATTTCTTGGTTTCATCAGAGTTATGATACAGTGGACATGCTAAACAGGTGTCTGGTATTAGGTTGTGTAACCGATACAAAACTGAAATGCAATCTGGTGAAGATGGAGGTGCTGTTGGTGGTGGTATGAGTGTCACATGAATAAAGATATTATTGTCAGCCTAGATTGAACAGGAATGCATTTCCCCAGAATAATCAGATCCACAGGTAAGGGGGACTTTTAGATATAGTGTTGTATATAGATGTTCAGTCATTATCTGTGGATCAAAGGATCTTCCAGCCAGTGCTGTGTAGTGGTTAAGAGCCCTGGACTCTAATCTAGAGAACTGGGTTTGATTCCTCCTTCACATGAAGCTTGCTGGGTGACCTTGGGCCAGTCACAGTTTTCTCAGAACTCTCTCAGTTCCACCTACCTCACAAGGGGACTGTTGTGGGGAAAGGAAGGGAAGGAGATTGTAAGCCCCTTTGAGACTCCTTGAGGTAGAGGAAAGCAGGGTATAAAAACCAACTCTTCTGCTGCTGCTTCTTCCACTGACTTCAGTTAGTATACTGTGTGACTTCCTGGAAGTTATCCATGTTCTCGGCCTGTCAGGGTTAAATTATTATATTCCATTGTCTGTGAGGTCTGCTCTTTTAAATCACTAGGAAATTTTAATTGAGCCAAAATGTTATGGGGAGACTCTTAACTGGGATGCCCTGCAATCAATAGATCACATCTGTTCTTCAAGGTCTACAGTGTTTTGGAGCTTGTTTCTGAACACAATTGAAGTATTTGCTTTGAGCTGTAAAGACCACCTCCTCCTGTACAATCCTACCTTCTAGGCTTACCAAGTCCCCCGGGAGGGCGGGGGAAACACCGATTTTTAATGCTTACCCCCGCTTTTTCAAAATTGGCCACCGGGGGAGGCAATGGCTGCCAGCAGGAATGCAGGGGAACGTTGGAGCCTGCCCTGCCCTCTCCCTGCCAGGCCTGAACTGTCTTAAAAGGGAAATGTCTGCAGAGAGCCTGCAGTATGCAGTAAAAAGCCTCACCAGACATTTCCCCTTTAAGAGCAGAGCCAGCAAGAGAAACCCCCGCCCAGAGATTAAGGAGGGACTAGGCTCTTTGTACTGAAGGGCCTGCTTTTGCATGTGGCTTGCAAGGTAGCTGGGGTAAGTGCCTCTGCCAGCTCTTTTCCTTCTTTCTCTCTCCCCCTCCCCCTTTCTTTCTTTTTTCTGTCTGTCTGTCTGTCTCTCTCTCTGTCCCCATCCAGCAGAGGTCTATCAGTGGCTATTATTAGCCACAAGGTCTAAATGGAACACTTTGTCTGGGGCAGTGATGCTCTGCATTCTTGGTGCTTGGGGGGCAACAGTGGGAGGGCTTCTGGAGTTCTGGCCCCGCTGCTGGACCTCCTGAGGGCACCTGGTATTTTTGGCCACTGTGTGACACAGAGTGTTGTACTGGATGGGCTTTTGGCCCGATCCACTGTGGCTTCTCTCCTGTTCTTATGATATGAAAATCATATTTAGCACTTGTGTAGCACTTAGTGCTTTATATTCTGCCGAGATGAGGAAGGATTCAGTAGGGCTGTTACTCAGTGATAGAGCATCTGCTTGACATGCAGGAGGTATCAGCCTCTTCAGCTAAAAAAGGATCAGGTAATAGGTGACATTAAAGATCTCAGCCTGAGACCCTGGAGAGCCACTACCAGTCTGAGTAGTCAATACTGACCTTGATGGACCAATGGCCTGATTCAGTATTAGGAAACTTCATGAGTTCATGTGGAAGCATGTGGAAGCAACATCACAGGATGTGACATCACAAAATGATGTCACTTCCTTTCTCCTGGCTCCACCCCCAAAGTCCTTATATATTTCCCAAGTTGGACTTAGCAGCCCTACTACCTTCCCACTTAAACCCCCTTCAGAGGCCCTTCTCTGAGTCCCACTGCCTTCAGAGGTGAGAAATAATGTGCCTATAGAATGCCTTCCCTTGAAAGGTACACCTAGTACCTTCAGTGCTGCTACTGAGATGCCTGGCAAAGATCTAATACTTTTAATTTGTTTTTTGTTGATTCCTCAGTTTAGTCTGGCCAGTATTGCTCTGCTATTGATTACTGTACTGATGCTTCTTTACCCTAATAATAGTCTCTCTCTCTCTCTCTCTCTCTCTCTCTCTCCATGTGGGCCGTTCATTCCTATGAAATATATGATATATGTTTTTTGAATAATTTCTATTGGTGAAGCTGTGCAAGCTTTAGAACGACAGTTCACCAATTTTAAAATAATTGCCACAACCTACAGACCCAGTTGACATGGACTGAGGTTGTTCAGTGTCAAAGCTCAGTGGGATTGTACCGTGATTTCCAGCATCCAGTCAGGCAATTAGTATATCCCTATAATTAATTTATGATGAATTTTAAAAATGGCCCTTTTAGGTTTTACTTCCTCCTTGAGTTCTCAATAAGGTGGAGGAGCCTGTCTGTTTTCTCTTTTCCTTCCTTGTCTGGTTTTTGTGCGTGACTTTTGACGAAATGAAGGGAAATATTCTGCTTAATTCATGGATGGTAATTCAGTTGAACTCTGCGAGTAAATAAAGCAAGAAAGCCCCAGGGTGCCTACAGTATGTACATTATTGATCTGAGGGATCAGACATGTTGCTTTAGGGAATCAGACATGCCCATAGAGCTGAGCTGATTCCTAAAGGAGTTGCATACAGGAACCTTCATGCCACTGGAGTTGCCTAGATGTCCACCTTCAAACAGGGGTGATGGTAGGACTAGCGCGGGCACAGCTGGCTGGATGCTTTTGACATGAGCAGTCCAGCGGGAAAGTATCTTCTTTGTGAGGAACACTTTCTTTGTTTCTTCTTAGACACAATAATGCTGATTCAGCAGAATAAGCTCGTGGCATGCATCTAAAATAAGATGCACATACACTCTGAATGCCCTGTTTACCAGGGATAGTAGTGGTTTTCTGGAATATGACTCTGGTAAGTCATTGTTCTTTTTTCTTCTTTTTTGCCTTCTGGAACTGCCTTGCTAAGTTTGGCCCTTGTGTGGTACTCGGGTTTTCCATTCTTCAGAGTCTTCAGCCCCTCCTCAGGTTGCTCAGAATGGGATACAAATGTGTTTTAGTTCTAGTAAGCATACACTTAAATCCCTGTGCAGAAGCTGTAAGGCCCCATGAGGTAGACAGCCTGCTATTCCACATGCTGCACATTTGAACTGTTGACAACATATTATTAAGACAGTTATTTTCTCCAAAATATATTTAACCCAAATAATAAGTATTCAAAGGACTTTTAAATCACTGGCGGACAGGCCACTGAGTGGCAAAGGTGTGCAGTCAGTGGAACAATGTGTAATTGGGAAGGGGCTTCACAGTTTTTACTGACGTGAACATAGTATGTTTCAAGCACCTCATCTGATTTGGAGGCACAGCAGTTAACTTTAGGACAAGTGAATGAAAATATATGTTGTTTAACTGACTTTTGAGGAAGTTATGGGTTTGATCACAAAGAACATATTCACCATTTTCAGATGTTTGCCAAAAAAGAAAATCTGCATTTTAGTCTTCATACTAGGAAGTGGCTGGGTGTCTCCAGATCAAGTACTTGGCCAGCTCCAGGGAGAACCCAAGCCAAGATTTACATAGATGTGTGTTATTCTGGTACCACATTAGCCCCAGACAATGAACAAATCAGTTTGTTTATGTAAACTGTAAATAAATGCTCTCATTAGGTTTTACTTACTTCTTGATTTCTGGTTGAGGTAAAAGAGCCTGTTTGCCTTCTCTTTGCTTTCCTTGGGTGGTTTTGGTTGCAAGGCTTGACAAAGTGCTAGAAAACATAACGTTAGAAATTCTGAGGATTTCATGCTGTAAACATATGTATAATTAGGCTATCAAGACAGCTTAAAAAGGAAGTTTGTAATACATCTTATCTAAACACTGTAGGCCCTTATCTATCAATTTTCCTTTATCAAATGTCTTAATTGCTACAGTTTTTGCTGACACACTTTTGGTGTTTGAAAGCTTTCATCCTCTTCATTTCATCACAGCAAAGAATTTGTTTTTGTATGGCCCTGAAGAGAAATAATTCAGCAGCACATTCCAATGGTCTGTGTGCACTACTGTAGCTCCTTAGTTCCAGCAGATCCCATGCAGGCCAATACGTCTCTCCCCCTTTCAGTGATCTCCAGCTCTTCACGCTTCCATGAGTGATCTGGTTATGTCATTCCATGGGCACATGAGACTACAGGAGTCCAAATGCAATATGAATCTGTATTGACCACTCTCTGTTTCAAAGGGCAAGCTCAGATTCCAACTTTGCAAATGCTACTTATGTTTGCAAACACGATAATCACTCTAAACCTGACCCAGGTGGGTAGATAATCACTCTTATTATGTCCCCCACTTCTTTTTCTTTTGTTGCCATGTTTCCTTTTAAAGTGATATATATCTGGTTAATAGGGGAAATCCCAGGGGCTATGGGCACCCTGGGAGCCTTTGGAAACAGGCAAATCATGTTACTTGCTTTTGTATGGTGTATAGGTTGGGTCTGGTTGTTGTTGTGTTTGTAAGGTGCCATCAAATCGCAGTTGACTTATGGTGATCACCATAGAATTTTTGGCCGAATGCTAGAGTGTCCCCCCTGATGTGCCCAGTGCGATGACATCACCTCCAGGTGATGTCATTGTGCCAGGCATATTGGGTGCTGTGGACCTCTTTGGGGACAGGGCTCCCCCTGCTGGCAGCTGGCCAGTGGGCGGCTCAGGGGCCCTGAAAGAGGGGAAAACACTGCCCCCATCGAGAGGATGGCAACCCTAGACTGAGCTAACCCAGCCTCTTGTAAGGGAGGCAAAAATTGGGCCCTGAGCCCACCAGAGTCCAAATTGTAGTTACAAAAAGCATCACAAAAATCTTTGCAAAAGATGAAACAGAGGCTAGCACTAGAAGTCAAAGGAAGGGCTGGGGTATTATCAAGAAGTGTTTACTAACTGTCCATTGGTCATATTAGAAATTGATTATCAAGAAAGCCTGTATAAAAACCAATTTTAATTCTCATCTACATACATACAAAACTGTAACTCTTGCATAAAAGGAGTTATACTTTTGAACTTTAGAAGTATGTAGTGGTTAAAAGGCTCACAAGACATGTCTTGCTCTATCCTGCAATATGTGGGTTTCTTTTCTTACAGACTTAATGAGTATTAGTTACACCCATCTATTAACTGTGTATATTTATGTATCTCATCCTGTACAGAAAATGATTCACATCCACAGGACTCTGTATAGCAGTTAAGTTTACCAGTAACATATTAAGCATTAAGCTCATTATGCCCAAAGGAATTACACTTATGCAAAGGCATTGTGATTAGATGGAGAGAACATTACAGTGAAATCAAGTATGAAGTGAAAGTTCATAACTGCCATGTAACCGAAGTGGAAGAAAAAGTTGACCGAAGAAACTTTTCATCTTTTTCCTTTTCAAAACTTTTTACATTTTGCGGGGGTGGGGGAGATTGGTGCATTTCACAATATTCTTTTAAATGTGACTGGCAAACATACACAGGAAAATCGTGAAGAGACAAGCCCTGCATTAAGGTGTGGTGACAGCAAGAGCAGGCCCATTGCCCTGTGGTTCTGCTTCGCCAGGGAAACTAGTTTCTAATGTCCTGGCCATTTGACCAGATCAGGAAAAAAACAAGAAGAATGTGGTTGTGTAACCAGCCAACAAGTGAAGGTGATATATGACAACTGCAGCTACAGTTCTATCCCTTCTCTCAGCTCAAGCAAAATGGAAGCAAAGTGTATTCAGCAGATAAGAGCAAAAGTCCTGCATGAAATGTTAGGAGAAATGCTCAGTTCAAAGCGCCTTAATGACTACATCCAGCCAGAAACCAAAATTTCCCTAACAGTCGTTGGATGTTCAGATATTCATTGAATATTTTGTGAATCCTTTCATTCTACTTGACACTCCTTTTTATGTAGGGCTTTAGAGGTTGCTACTTTCATTTTTTAATAATTAATTTCTATTTAAATTGTTCTCGCTCTATATACTCTAATAATCTATTTCATAATTCATTGTTAAATGATCTCATTAAGTAAGCATTATGGTCCGATCAGTTTGTAAAGTTGCTTCAGGTAACATTCTTTCAGTTGTGAGTGGATAGAATTTCATATTGATCAAGAGCTGCTATCCTTAACTGATTGTTCTCCAGGTTAAAATTCCTGCATAATAAGCTTTTGATTGATCTTCACTTCAAAGATGTGTATCTATTATATTCTGTTACATCCAGCTATTATTGATGGATCTAGCATGAACAAAAGCAGCTCCAGTTTATTGGCCTTGAAGACCCTTTGACAGCAGATGAGACCAAATAATTCATGGAACATTCTGAAATCTTAAAGCTGAAATCCTGTACTGCTTAATTGAATGCATATACCACTGACTCCAGCGGGAGTACTTTGGAGATAGACTTATATAACTTTGGGCCATAAATTATTTTTTGGTTTGGAAATGCATTTTGTTTATAATAGCAATAATTAACACTGATTTTTCTGTTAATTATTTTCTGTTAATTCCATTGCACTCTATTTTCTTCTGGCTCTCTTTAAATCATATATTCTAATAGCGGTCGGCCAACCTTTGGATGCTTAAATCTGGGGACTGGAGCAGTGAACAGTCAAGACAGATCTTTCTATGAACCTTAAAAGGACCCCAGATTTGCAGAAAATGTGAAATCTTTAAAAAAAAACAAACCCAAAACATTGATGCGTTTTAAAAAATGTAAAAAGGATAAAAGGAGTATTTGAAGCTTTAAGCAACAGATTTCCTCAGTGGCTGTTGCTAGGCAACCACAGTATTCCAGGCAGGGTTTATATGAAGGAAAAGGGCAGGGGGAGGGGGCAGGGCCCTTTCCAGGTCTATTTTGGCCTTTGAGGAAAGACTTATTGGGGGCAGGCTTGGCTATGGTTTCCAGCTCCAGGTTGCAAAATTCCAGGAGATTTGTTGTGGAGTCTGAGGAGGACATGATTTGGGGAGGGAGAGGCCTTGGCCAGTATTATACCATGGAGTCCACCCTCCAAAGTAGTCATTTTCTCTAGGGAGACAGATCTCTGCATCTAGATTTCAATTGTAATTCTAGGAAATTTCCAGGTCCAACCTGGAGGTTGGAATCCCTAGGCATGGAAGTAATCTCTGGTGACTTGATCTCACCCAGCTTGCATGCCTCAACTAGGCTTGGCTATCTTCTACTGTTCCATAGCACACACATATTTACACACACACTGTTCCATAGCATCCATCCTATGAAAGCCAGTGTAGTGAAGCAGAGATTCAAAGTAGGGTCTGAAAGACTCATGTTCAAAGTCTCATATTGTTTAGGATGCTCAGAAGATGATTTTGGACCGGTCACATACTTTCAGCCTAAACTACCTCACAGATAATCTGTTGTGCAGATAAAAAGGGGGAGAGGAGAATAATGTAAGCTGCTTTGATCCGCACTGTGGAGAATGGTGGGGTATAAATAAAGTAAATAAATAATAAATATAGCTAAGGATGGAGGCAGATAAAAGGTAGGTTGGTGGATGGTTGAGAAGGAGAGTATGAGGTAGGGAAAAGGGAGAGGATATGGGGTTGCCCATGGGAGGGAAAGAGGAAATAATGTGGGAGGAGGATACAGGGGAAAGTGAGTCACCCACAAACAAGTTCTTGAGGGTTCCCTACCACCCAGTAACCATCACCGCACAACTGGGCCACAGTTTCCTAGGGAGAGGCTTTGGGGGGGGGGGATTAAAACAGAGGGGAAAATAAAGGTAGGTTGGCTCTTGGGTGGGAAGGAAATAGGATTGCCAATTCCAGGTTAGGAAATTCCTATAGATTTGGAGGGTGGATCATGGAAATAGTGGGGTTTGAGGAGGGAAGGTGCCTCAAAGCAGTATTTTGTCAGGTACGCCTGCCACTTTCCCTGGCGGGAGATGGGATTTACTGAACTAAATGAGACGAGTCCACTCCTCCCCTCGTGCCCCAGCTGGAATGTACTCCCTCCTCCTTGGTTGCTAGCTTCACGGGAGTTATTATCCGCTTGCTAGCTTCACAGGGTTGTTATCTCTATTCAAGGTTACTGGTAGCTTCACATAGACATGGTTTATGTTTTTAACTTCTGTTGCAGGTGCCATCTATTACCGTCTTCCCGCTTTTTAGACTGGGAACTATTTTACGCGGGATTTATCCCTGGACGGGGATTGGGGGGGTCTGTATGCCAGTCACTATATCTATCTAACATTACTATCCAACCCCATTACTAACTCAACAAGTGTACCCTGAAGAAAATCCCCCAATAAAGAAAGTCTTATTCAAGATCCGTTGTTTGGGGTGAATTCATCCAGGAAGTCTCACATATTTTGCCATAGACCACACCCCAAAAGCAGACATTTCCTCCATGAGTACTATGGTTGCCAACCTCCAAGTGCAGTCTGGAGATCAGCTGGAATGGCAGGTGAAAGAGATCAGTTCCCTTGGAGAAAATGGCTGCTTTGAGGGGTGCACTTTATGACATTATATATCCTGCTGAGGTTGCTTCCCTCTGCAAACCTCACCTTCCCAAGGCTCCACCTCCAAATCTCTAGGAATTTCCCAACCTGGAGCTGGCAATCCTAATGGGGAAACTGATCTCTGTAGCTGGAAAATTTGTTGTAATGCCAGGACATCCCCAAGCTCTACCTGGAGGTTGGCAACCCTAGAAGGAGATAAGGAATCAGGAAAAGAGCGAAGACTGTGGGGCTTTCAGGAAAGGGAAAGAGGAAATAGTGGGAGAGGAATGAAATGCCTCCCTGTCCCGTCCAGGGCAGTCCAGGACCTAGCCCACCCCCCCGGGGAACACTCCCCGAAGTACTCACCCGGGACGAGGGAACCGAGAGGCTGGGAGGCGACCGGGCGCGGAGGAGCGCGAAGAGGGCCAGGCGCAACCCCAAAGAGGCCAGCAGAGACACGGCGCTTGCTGGGGCGGCCCCTGCTGCACCGGAGCCAGCAGCAGCTGGCGAGGGAAGCAGCAGGGAGGAAGATAGCCAGCAGCATCGGGCCCAGCACAACCCCAGGGCCCCGCGGCCAGGAAGGGAAGCAGGAGGGCGGGCTGCCGTCTGCCCGACGTCTCCGCAGCCAGGAGGGCAGGGCACAGCAACTGGCGGTGGCGAGCCTGCGCACAGCCAGCCGGCGCCCTCGCAGCTGCTGGGCGTCGGAGCTGAAGAAGGGGGGTGAGGCCAGGCATGGAGGGAGAGGGAGGATCCTCGGGGGCTGGACGGGAAGGAGCAGGGAGTAATAAAAGGGGGGGAAGATGACGGCCGGGGAGGATGAGCCGGCGGAGGACTGTGCAGGGAGCCTGGCAGAGAGAGAGAAAGCAGGCAAGCCCTTAACTCCCCAACCGAGGCAGAGCATGGGAAAAGGGTGCGACTAACCCCCACCTCTGGCCAAATCTGAGGCCTGATAACCCCTTGACGACCATCCTCCTTTGGCTCCAGACCGCCCAGGACCCTCCTGAGTCACGGCCACCGGGGGCGGGGCCCCGGGACAGCAGGCAGGGCGCGACACTCCCACAAGTCCTTGTGGTTTTTCAGTTGAACTATCTATATACTAATAGCCAAGTTGCCCCCTCCATGTGGATATCTAAATCCATACCAGGGGGGCAATTGGGGGGCAGGGAGACTTTTCTGCACATTTGGGTGACTCCCAAAATCCTAAAAGCAGAGAATGCTTTGGCCATTGGGGAGGAGGCTTGGCGGGCCCAGCAGCTGTGAGCTGCTTAGGCCTCACTGCCACCACTGGGGAGGGGGTGGGAGAAGGCTTTGCCGGCTGCGGGCCTCGCCACCGCCGCTGTCAGGGAGGGGAAGGGGAGGGGTGGGAGAAGGCTTGGTGTGCTGGCGGCTGTGAGTCGCTCAGCCTTGCCAGTGCCGGAGGTGTCAGGAGTACCTCTGAGGACCTGCCTCCTGCGGACCTAAGTGTGGTGGAGGATCAGTCCCCAGCTCCAGAGGAGCCTCCACCTGAAGCTGACGAGGCTCAAGCAAGCACCTCTCAGGGCATTACCCCAGCAGCAGCAGCAGCTGAGCCACAGCCAAGCTCAAGCCCACCTGATTCACCTCCTCCGGTGGAACGGCTAAGGTCACGATCCAGGCAAGACTTAGCTGCTAGAAGAAAAGAGGCATGCATGCATGGTCGCAGATCACTCAGCCCTGAGTTTTAGGAGCAGCCGGGACCTCGCTGCCAGCTGCTAACGAGCACAGAAAGTGGCTGGGTATTTAGGCACAGCACAGAGACTACCAACTCATGCTAGCAACAAGTCATTCTGGCTAAGCTCTGCACCTGCTCGGCTTGCAACAGCTAAACCTGATCCTGGACCCTCTGGCTCGTGACTCCGGTTCTGTCTGACTTCGGCTTGATTCTGGACCCTCTGGCTCATGATTTCGGCTCTGTCTGACTTCGGCTTTTGGTTGACTCCTTGGACTGGTTTGTTCGTGAGTTTCCCTCTCTGACCTTGGCTTGGACTGACTTTGCATTTGGCTTGTGTTTTGGACTTGGTAATTCGTTTCTGATTTGGCTTGATCTTGGACTGGCTCGGACTTCGGCTTGGCTTCTGACCTACTGGCACCCAGCCCGTGACAGGGGAGAGGAGAGAGAAGGCTTACCTGGTGCCACTTCCTCCTCCTCTGGAGCTCCTCCTGCTTCTGCAGGCCTGAAGCTGTGGGGAATACTCCCCCCCCCCCCTGCGAGTATTGCGGGTCCCCCTTCTTGTAATTACCTAATTTTGAATCCAATATCCGGGGTTTCAAATGAACTCAATGTTGAACTAAAGAATTCAAAAACATCTTTGGAATTTAAACCCAAATTTAGCAAATCAGAGCAATGTGCAAGAACATATGTTAGAATTTGATTGGAATGAAATTGCAAAAGAAAACACTCCTAATGAAAAGTCCTAGGGGTTTGTTCAACTTGCATGAGATCAATAGAAAAACAAATTCCAATGCCTACTCATGGACGTGGTAGAGATCCTTATTTGTGTGAATGTAAACATCAATCTCTATCAGAGCTGGAAATTATTCTGGATTCAGTGGCAGTAGAAAAGAGCAAGAGTCTAGTAGCACCTTAAAGACTAACAAAATTTGTGCCAGGGTATGAACTTTCGTGAGCCACTGCTTTTTCAGATACAGTGCTGCTACAAATTCTGCTGTTCCTTCTAGGGTTGCTGTTCCTCAGTTATGAATGGGGGATCCCCTGGGTTTTAGGGGTTCTGCCCACTGTCGGCTAGTTGGCCGGGGAGAGGAACCCCGCCCCCAGACAGTAACATTGCTATGTGACATACCTGATGTGCTGTCATCACGTAAAAGTGATATCATTGTGTTGGGGACATCACATGGCAACATTCTGGTTTTTAGGCAAAACTCTGTGGTTTGATGCCAATTTTACCATAGAGTTTTGCCCCCAAAATGAGAGCATCACTGTGCAACATCCCTGGCATGATGATCTCACTTCTGTGTGAAATTAGTGAGTCAAATTGCTCCACCATGTTCCCAGAAAGTTCCCTCCCACCCCCCTCTGGTGCATACATCGGACCTCTCAACCCTAGCTCCTTCCCATCCAGTCTTCTGGGTTCCCCCCCTCATTGCAGCTGTTTCACAGAAGAAAGCATAGCTCAATGCAGTTCTGGAGCTTGAAATACAATCTAGATATACGATATCTGACAAAGCATCACATGGTGACCTTTAATTCTGGCTACCTTCTTTCCACTGACACAATAGCCTTCTCTATGCTAAGTCAGCTCAGGAGGAATATGAAGGCTTGGACTCCCCACCTCTGAATCTGCCATCCTGTGCTTTGTTGGGGTAGGGCAATAAGGGGATTAAATTTGCTGCTAAGGCAGGGTAGTGGCCCCTAGCGCACCTGCTGACTAATAGATAGGGTTAGGTATTATAGATTAGGTTTAGTTTACAGTAGTTACCTAGAATAGCTAGCTGGATTGTTTTCCACTCTTTATTATTAGTTAATTAGAACAGACTTGTTTAATCTTGTGGGTGGAGGGGGTAGCAAGGAAGGAGGTCAGGGTGGGTCGGGTTTGTTTCTTATGCTGTATTTAATAATGTATCTATTGTAATTGGAAATTGGGAAATTTGGTCTGATTGAACTGAGTGGTTGGCCACCATCTGACGGGTGTGTGTGGGAAGTTCAGGAGACAGGAGACAGGCAAACCATCAACAGCTGGGAAATAGCCCATTGGTGGCCGAGGCTAATGAGTGAAGGCCACTAGAGGGTGATGACCAGCCAAGGGATACCAGTGCTCCTGGGGAGGGGAAGGTATTGCGGTGAAACCAGACAGAATTGGAAAGGAAGGGAACGGAGCCATAGAAAGGCTTGGTCCCCTTCCAGTCTGTGTCCCATCTCTAAGGTAGTAAGTAGTGGGGCGAGGATTGAAAACCCCTCTCCAACATTGGTGTTGTGTAATGCTAGGTCCATAAATAATAAGACCATGATCCTCCATGACTTTGTGTCAGAACAGGATACGGACCTAGCATGCGTGACCGAGACCTGGGTGCGAGATGGGGAGACCATAGCTCTCGCTTAGCTAGCTCAGCCTGGGTACTTGGTCCTCCACCAATCCCAGACTAAGTGGCGGGGGGGAGGAGTGGCCCTGTTCACTCAGGAGATTTACACTTTCAGGGTGCTTCTGCTGCCAAAGCTCATGGGCATAGAGTGAATGTGCCCCCCCCCCGACCCTGTTTGGGTGGCGAGCATATTTTAGCTTGCCTGTGGAGCCAAATGGGCCCTATGCGGTTCCAGATGGCTCTATGGGATCCGATGCCCCCTGGTGGCTCATTGGATGAGCTTGTCGAGGATTGGCAAATCTGACTCTCGGCAGCCATTGATGAGATTGCTCCCCAGCGTCCTCTGCACCCCCGCTCAAGACTCGCTGCATGGTATACACAGGAGCTGAGGTTAATGAAGCGGGAGCTTAGACGGCTAGAGAGACAGTGGCATCGTGCTCGGGATGAGGCAGCAAGAGCATCTTATAGGACGTTTATGAGATCCTATGAGATAGCAGTCAAGGCTGCGAAAAAAGATTTCTATGCAGCCACGATTGCATCTGCAAGCTCTCGCCCAGCCCAATTATTTAGAACAATTTGGTCTCTTACTACTCTGCCACAGGGCAGATCAAATGATAAGGAATTGGAAATCAGCTGTGAGGCTTTTGTGAGCTATTTTGCAGATAGTCCTGTTGCTCGGCCACAACCTCCCCGCCACAGTTGAGACAGAAATGGAATTCCATGCGCGTCTTCTATCAAGTTCTGGATTATTTTGGTCCACTCAGCCTAGAGGAGGTTGACAAATTGCTCTCATCAGTTCGCCCAATCACCTGTAGTCTCAATCCATGCCCATCATGGCTAATTAAGGCTGGCCGTGATGGGTTATGAGGGGCACTAAGGGAGATTATCAACAAGTCCCTTGTGGAGGGACTGTTCCCTAGTGCCCTAAAGGAGGCAATAGTTCACCCCCTTTTAAAAAAGGCATCATCGGATCCACCTGAATTAGCCAACTACCAGCTGGTATCCAATTCACCCTATTTGGGCAAATTAATCAAGAAGGTGGTGGCGAATTGGTTGCAGGGCTTCTTTAATGACACCTCCATACTAGATTCCTTCCAGTCCGGCTTCCAACCAGGCCATGGGACAGAGACGGTCCTGGTCGCCCTTACAGATGAGATCTCCGGAGACACCTGGATCAAGGTGGTATGGCGGTGTTGATGTTGTTGGACCTGTCGGTGGTATTCAACATGGTCGACCATCAACTACTGGTCCACCACCTCGCCGATACCAGGATTCAGGGGTTTGTCTTGCAGTGGCTCTCCTCACTTCTTCAGGGTCGGGGACAGAGGATGGCAGTTGGGGAACAACTGTCCGGAAGGCACCCGCTAACTTATGGACTGCCCCAAGGAGCAGTACTCTCCCCAATGCTGTTTAACATCTACATGCGCCCCCTTGACCAAATTGCCTGGAGATATGGTCTTGGTTGTCACCAGTATGCCAATGACACCCAGCTCTATCTGCTGTTGGATGGCCAGTCAGTATCTAATCCACAAGATCTGGACCTGGCATTGAAAGCCATGGCTGGTTGGCTTAGACCTTTTACAGTTCTTCAAGGCCTGTAAAACGGAGCTCTTCTGCCACACTTTCAAGTAGGGGCTGCCTCAATATGATGGTCCTGGCCCCATTACCAACATCACCACCAACTGGATTTAACAACTAGGCAGGAGCCTGGAGGCACCATTCAAGTGATAACAGAAGATCGCCATCTTTTAACATAAGTTATGTATTGTAGAATTATGATTTTATCTTTTAATTCAAATTGATGTGTTTTAGTGTTGGAGTTTTAATATGCGTTTAATGTACATTTAATGTACATGTTGTTAGCCACCCTGAGCCCACCAGATGGCGAGGAGGGCGGGATGTAAATTTAAATATAAATAAATAAATTGACAAGGCACAGCTCTCCAAGGTCTCAGGTAGCATCCATCTTCTCATCCCTGTCATATTTTTAAATTAATGTTGGGACAGAACAGCTGACCTGTGGGTCCCACTCTCTTTTGGCCCTCCAAGGCATATAGGCACCAGTGGTCATCCTGAATCGCTGCCCAACAATACACTGCTCTCTTGGCTCACCCCGTTCTTGGGAGGATTTATCCCATACTTCTTCAGTACACTGCCACAAACTGGTCAATTTCGGGATTACTCAATAGGGCTAGCACTCCTAGGTCCTTCCATGTTGTCAGTTAAGACTCCACTTAGTGCTCGTATTTCCTGCTACAAACTGATTACCACAGGATGGTTTGCTGCACTTGTGAAATTAGCAGTCTAGCAACCAACTGCCTCCTTTCCCAGGTGAACATTTTTAATAGCATGTTCAAATGGTGGATATCTAAGTGGTACAGATAACAACTACCAGCGTTTAAAATGGTAAAGAATTCATTAAAAGAAAAAAGCCCACATGGCAATAGAATGAGCAAGGGATACAAAAGAAAGGTGCAAACATGCAATCTCTTGTCCTTCAACTCTGTACATACCCTAGGTAGTCATATTCTAAGGCACGCTCTTTAAGTTTAGAAGTTGCAGTGATATAAAAGTTTCCCATTATCCTGGAGTCTTTTTCTGGGCAACCAGTCCTTTGTCTGTTCTTGTTTTCTGTCCTGGTGTCGACAGAGAAAAACCTCCTAAGATAGTCCTAAAGTGAAATTTGTTTCTCCACAAATGTTGTTTACTGTATTTTATTTTTTGTTGATATGTAACATATTAGGAAAGTCCATTGGTAGACTAATCAAAGCAGGATATAAATTCCAGAATATGCAGCAATAAATGAAATAACTTCAGCACTGGAATAGGCAACTTACGCCCAGTAGCTCAATGTCTCAGAATTGCTCTGCCAAGTTATGCCATATTGTTTTCTCATACACTATTTACAAATTGGAAGACAAGAAACAGGACCCTCTTTATCATCAAATTGGTATTGCTTTGTTGGCTTGACTATACCTCATTTTACCTTGTGAACTCAGATCTGTCATTCATAACTCTACTTTCATATGCCAATATTACATGTTTCTCTAGAGCCTGATTCTCAGACCCATCCACCTGCCTTTACATTACTCTTTTAATTACTTATTGAATTATTTATTTAGTTTATTTATAGAGTACCTTTCAACTTAAGAAGTCTCCAAGGATGTTTATATCACACTCAAATCAAAATCCATACAATCACTTCTAAACGTTATATATCAGTAATATCAACTGTTTATTTGATAGCCAGTCTACTCAAAATGACATTTTTGTTTAAAAGAGATGAATGGATGCCGAGTAGGGGTTCAAAAAATGAAACCGCTCAAGGTGCAGCTGTCATTTTCTTGTGAATTAGTTCTCTCCCTTGCATTCTCTTGTGACTGGAAATCTGTCACATAACCTATATGATACTGTCTTTGTCTTTCTACAAAGCCCTCCTCAAAATCCCTTGGTTTTTTCCCCTTAAGATTTTGACCTTCAGGGTCACCCATACTAAACTTAGACCTACGACATTCACCTGAACAGAATGCATATTGTTCTCCTGTTACCTGAATCTACATCTTCCTTCATTCTTCTTTAGCCCTTCTCCTTCTTCCCATTTCCACTGCAGGGCCATATTAAATGGAGGCATTGGGAGGTCTGTGGTTGGATTCCCTCACACTGGTTTCACTTTCCCCTGAAAGTAACCATGGGTCAAACTATATTTTTTAACAGTGCTAGACTGCACGCTCATTTTTTTCCTGAGATCATGAAATAAATTTGAGATCGTTTGCCAGGTGACATGATATATTTTCAAAGTTGGGTAAAACAGAAGAGCAAGGAGAGTATCGTATCTTTCTTAGTTCAAAGGTGTCTAGTGAAATAAACTGAAAAGTCTCTGACTGCAGTCTAGTCTTTCATTGTTTAAGCCATTTGGGGGGACTGATTCTATTAGTTCCAATGTGACTCCTGAAAAAAACGGCTTCAAGATTATGGACTTTGTATCTGAGTATGTATTCATCATTGTATGTATTCACATTTTCATCTTCATCTTAAACACCTTTGCCTCCAACTTGCTATTTCTCATCATTACAGTATAGAAGCATTTACAATGTGTATTTAGAATCTGGTTAATGTAGGTTTTATATTTGCATTAGCAACTTATTGCACTGATAGCTGCTTCAAAATTCACATGTAAACATACTTTGAGGAACACCAAAAGTATTAATTTGCAATGCAGTTTTCCTTGGAGAAGCTTCCCCAAATGATTTGGTTTTGTCTCACATTAACAGTAAGAAATGCTGCCATCTCACAGCCCAAAATTCTGCTTTCAAGTACTCTGGCTCCAGGTTCTGACAAACTAAAATCTGGGTTCCATCACTACCAAAATACCAAAGAAGTTTCTGTAAAAAGGGTGGGATTTGATTGTTTATTAAATATACTGATTATCCCCTATTTTATTTACAGCTTTTATGATAATGACAATTGTCTTGAAATGGACTATTGAAAAGGCTCGGTAACAAAGAAACATGAAATATTTGCCCTGCATAGTAATTGGAAAGCTCTATTCCAATTTGCCAGAATCACTTCAAAGTGAGAGGATGTTGCAACAGACTGGCATTTAATGTTACACAAGCATGCAAAAAACAAAGAGCTTCTACAGATTTTTTTCCCCTATGAAATGCTAATGTCCAAAATACTATTCCTGCGCCTCCTTGCTAAGGGTTTAGGAGAAAGGGTGGTGCTGGCCAGTACTCTGCAGAGAAGAAGGGTGTAGCACCAGTGAAAAGCTGGGGGGAGGTAGTGCCACAGCATTTTAAATAAGGCATCCCCAGCCTTCTGTGTCAGAGACCTGGGGCAGAATACCTGGCTGATAGGTTTCTGAGGGCCAAACTAGACATTATGGTTGCTACGGTTTTCAGTAGTGGATGCTGACACTGCTTTAGGGAAGAATTTTTAAAATGCTGCGAGGCCCAGATCCTGCTCAGGCCCATGGAGCGGGCGGATCAGGCAGTCTTGTCCCCCCACTCCATGCCTTTCCAAGCACCATAACAGCCGTGGGGGAAGACAAATGTTATCCATCTGTTTCCTTTGGTGCTCCCTGGCTACTTCATGTTCATTATTTTTAACAAGAGAAAGAAAGAAAAAGTGCAGTGGGAAAAATAGTTCATTCAGCTTGACAACCCCTATGCACTTTGCTTATGGTTTGTCAGGGAGATCAAGCTTCCAAGCGCTACACCACACTGTCTTATCTAGAGAAGTATGCACACACAGACATGGAACCTTTGTGACGAGTCCCATTGTACAAAGACTACATATTACACCACCAATAAAAACCCATTCTCTCAAACTGGTTTTCCTGTCTGCATCAGACTTTTTTTTAAAAGGATAAATATTTACAACTACTGCTTTTGATAACATATCAGTTGGAAGTATTTGCAGAGTAGCAAAATCATATATCAGAGTAGCAAGAAATTGCAAGTCGATAAATAGGTACCATTCCGGTGGAAAGGTAACAGCATTCTGTGCACCTCGGCGTCTAGTCATGCCGGCCACATGACCACAAAAACGTCTTTGGACAGCGCTGGCTCTTCAGCTTAGAAAGAGATGAGCACCACATCCCTAGAGTCGTATTCAACTGGCTTTCGAGCAAAGGAAACCTTTACCTTTATCTAAAATCATATATATCCCCAGAAAAGCAATGTAGATGAAAATAGGTTGAAACGTTTATAATCTAATATGAGCTTGATTGCAACCTTGGATATTATTCTGCTGTATGGGGAGAATATTTTATTGGGAAATCCAAAGTAAAATATCAGCGTCCTCCTTATCCTATAATCCTTATCCTATAATCAGTGTCCTCCTTATCCTATAATACAACAGCATGGGAAGACAATATTGACGATATGCAAGGCAGTAAAAATTGCACTCAGCATGCATGTCACACTTTGAAGTGTTCAGAGTAATGCACAGTGTCTCAAAGAAAATCTACTGAAAGATGTGTAAAAAAGTGAATGCTTTGAATCTTGAGAATGACTCATTTAAGGCACATTAGCATGGAAAGCTTGTCCTGCTGCTTTTTCACTTTTCATAACATAACCATGAAAATAGTGGTCAGACGTTTCCTCTAATATGTCATTCTAGCTATCCAACAGCTGCAAGGAACCTCAAACCTGAATTTCCTTCATGACTTGCCTAAAAAACTGTCCTCAGTTGCAATAAACTATGTCAAATCCTTTGCAACCATATGTGTTTTACTTGGCTGTATGTCCCAATACATTCAGTGAGATTCCCAGGACAGTGTGCATTATGTTTCAAGCAGTTTTCTTCCTACACCTTAGGTTCAGCACTGCCATGTCCAAGAAACAATCCGCAATGTGTTTCTTCCCATGTAAATGAGATCATCCTAAAGGGGCACTTTGTTTCTTCAGTACAACTCACTATGAGTTGCTTCATATACTGAGATTGTAGTAGCCTTCCTGGATTGACAGTACTTGCTGCTTGACTTATTTTATTTACATTATTTATAGTCCACCTTTCTCAAGGCAGATTACACAGAGTGCCAGTACAATCAACAAAATGGGACATACAATAAACTGATGCATTAGGATTTTAGAAGTCTGGCCTTGCTTCTATTTCCTGCCTGAATTCTGCCTACATTCTTGTATTTGAAAACTGACCTGGGCATTTGAGTTTTGTTCTATACTCCTTGACATCCCTCCCCACCCCTGCTTCAGTTTCTGAACTTTTATCCTGTAGAAACATATTACAGATCCAGTAGTTTTGATGTTAGCAGGATTGTTTACATCTTGGCTCCTATCACTTCACCAGAGTTGACCCACAATGCCATGTACCTTCCTGGTCATTTCTGCCTAAGCATCCAAGCTTTCATTTCCTTTCTTGTGGATGAGGCAGCCTTGCTTGCACAATCCTCTTACTGTTATTTCTCAAGCACTCTGAATTATGTTAACACTTGCATTTCTTGGTAATACTAACTATAATAGCAGCAACGACTACACAGTCACTCTATTGTAGCATTCTGTAACCACAGGATTAATATGGAAACCCTACAGGTCTCTGTTTCCCAAGCTATTCCTGGATCTGTAGCTAGATTTAGCCATTGCCCCATGACATGTAATTCACTGGCTCCTCAGCTCTTCTTCCCTTAATGATAAATGGGTGATAAGAGGATGAGGAGAACTGACTTCTCTGCTGCTGGAGAAGAAAATGTGTTGCTAAATCCTTTGGTTCATTTCCTTTTCCAAAAGTCTGCACTGATATTATTTCTTGCAGCAGAAGGCTGGAATCCTTAACTCTGCCCTAGAAAGGATCTGCATGTGCCTTACACAATTAATTCCTTGAGGTTATTTAATCCTAGCCATGTTTGCACTGAAATAAGCACATTCAGGATTGTATATGAGGAGCATTTGCTGAATTTCTCTTGCCTGGTACCACAATAAAACTGCGAGTTTTCAAAGATCCACGAGATTCTTTACTTTTATTGCAGATATCTGGTCCTTGTTAAGAATGTAAAAGAATGCCCTCTAACGGGGCTGCGTGATGCGATGAAAAAAGGTGAATTATTTACCATTAACAACTGGTGTTTAGATTAAAAAACTGTCTTGTGCTTCAGACTAACTTCAGAGTCACTAAATTTTCAATCAAGCTCATCCAGTATATCTGTACATTACAAGCCAAATCTCCCACCACGGAGAAAGTAGTCGCTTCGTTGTCTCTAAGATTCGAGCAAGCCAGGTTTTCAGAGCACAACAGCCGCAGGTACACCCCGCAACGGTTCCTTTCACGCATCGCACCCGGAGGGGCTCCTCAGGGCTCAAAGAAAAGATTTAAGGATGTTATTTGCCCACGCGCGACGTGGGCGGCTGTACGGAGGACACACACTCTCTGGGCATTTCGCCCGTGAGAAATCGTTGGCGGGTGATCCGAGGGACGCCTGTGCGTACAGCTGCAAAGCTGCGGGCGGACCCAGCGGAGCGATGCCTTGAGCGGCACGCATGGTGTGGAGACGCCGAGCCTCCCGAAGAGGGCCGACTCTTCCGCGCTCCACCTCGTCCACCGCAGACACTTTCTGCAGGCTGCCTCCCGCCCCCGCCGCCGCCCCCCCCCCCCAACCTGACCTTCCCAACATGGCGGCGCACCGCCCCTTTACGCTGCCACCGCCCGCGCCCCACAGGGGCCTCTTCAGTGAGCGGCGGGGCGGGCGCCGGGGGAGAGAGGAGGAAGAGAGGGAGCGGAGGCTTGGCTGCCGAGGCGGGTGATTTCGAGACCGCGGCTGTAGCCCAGGAGGAGGCCCCCGGCTGGCAGCGGCTGACGACGCCGAAGAGGCAGCGGCGCTTCTGAGGGGAAACGACGAGGCTCCGCTGCTGCTCCCCGCCGCCTCAGGCGCTGGGTCGCTGACGAGGAAGAGGCGAGAAAGGAAGGGCAGCTGAGCCGCCTGGGGAGCCGCGCGGCTGCCGCCTCCGCACCTGTCTCGGAGCCGGTGGCCGAAGAGACGAGGCAGAAGGGCGACGAGTGGGTGTCGCCGGCGCCGCCGAGCACCTGGCTCGCTCCCCCGCCTTCCCTTCCCGCCCTTCCTCAGTCGGCTGCCTCTCCGGGGAGTCCGAGCCGGGGCAGCGGCGGGACCCGTCAGGCGACGTGGAGGACGAGGCGTAGCGGCGGCAGGGCCAGGAAACCGCGGGTGGAGCCGCGACCTGTTTCGCCCAGGCAGGCACCCGGAGGGACCTTTCTAAGCCGCCTCTGACGCACTCGCTGGTGGCTCCCCCCCCCCCCCCCCCCCCCCCCCCGTTTCTCTGTCTCCTGGGCGGGAGGGGGGAAAAAAATCTCTGCATCGGGGCTGGTGGCGCGAAGAGGAGCTGGAGCTGCAGCGCGGGCTGCAAGATGAACCCCAATGTCACCTACGCCAGCCGTAAGCGGCGGAAACCCGTGCAGAAAATGTAAGCGAGGCTGGTGGGGACGGGGGTGTGCGTGTGTGTGTGTGCATAAGCGATGTGCATTCTTGCGAGAGAGGGGGCTGCAGGGTTTGTTTTGTTTGTTTTTGCCTTTCTTCGGGAGCGCCTCTCGCTTGAGGACTCAAACCACTCGCTCTTCCCACCCCATAGGAAGCTTCCCCTCCCGCCCTGCTTCTCCTTTCCCCTTTAATGTGCTTCTTGCAGCGGCCTGGTCTCTTCTTTTCCTTTCCAACAGCCGCAATGCAGCTTCTCTCGACCTTCCTTTCCTTTCCCTCTTTGCTTGAATTAACTTTTTTGGGTGGGAGGGAAATCTAAATTAAAGGCCTTCTTGAATAACGAAGCCGTTCATATGAGGGCACTTTTCGCTCCTCTCTGGCTTTTGTGTGGTGGTTGGAGAGTAAGGAGAGAAGGACGGTTGGGTTGCAGTTTGTCCAAGCATGAGAGATGTTGGGACATGTGCAAAATCTCTTGGTGGCCTGAGTTAGCCGTTTTGCGCAATCCGTGTGTCGCCCCTCCCTTTCATGGCTTCCTTACAGACGCTGGCAGTGACTCTCTCGGTGTTTGTAAATAATTTGTGAGATTCCGAGGGAGGCTTTCAGTCGCTTACTTTGAAGACTGGCTTCAGAGCAATTACCGACACCCCCCCCCCCCATTTTTTTAAAAACGAGGTCCTATGGCTCAAGCATCTACTTTGGAGATTTGCCACGTTTCTGGAAAACCTGTCCCCGAGTCTTAAATAGGCTATTTGTGTACACACTGAGTACTTTTCTTGCAGATTCGTCAGCTGAGACCCGGTACACATTAAGCCCTGGTTCAGGGCTCTATTTTTACAAAGCTCTGATGACCCACTTGAATTCAAGCAGCTGATTAAAATCAGAAGAAGGAGGGGTGGGGAGGGGAATGAGAGAAAATGTGTTGTTAATGTATCTGGGCTCCCATGAAGGCCGGGCATTTAAGGTGATAACTTCACAATAGTTTTTATAAGCTTAAAATAATTTTCAAAAGGCCACATGGATCAATCTAGTTTTTAGTTTTTGATGTTTTGACAGTTTGTTTGTGTGGAAGGCCAGAATGTGCTCTCTGCTTTTACCTGGAGTTGTCTGTGGCTTGAAGGTTAGCAGTCATTCTGATGGTTGTCTGCTGGTATACATACCATATAGTGTAAAAATATTTTGAGGATCACTATATACTTGCAGGGTGCATTATTACTAGGAACACAATTAAAGAGAGCCAGATATTTGTAATATCCCCCCCCCACCCATACACACCATTCTTCTAACAATGTATTAAAGCTTGTGATTTTTCAAACGAGGCTCTTAGAACATTTTTTAATTTCAACAGGACATTGTATGTATTCTGGGGCTTTATGCCTTCATGTTTTGAAATGAAATCTTCTGTTCTTAGAAATAGTTGGATGCAATGAGTAAACTTAATTCTGTGTGATTGACTGGATTCTGAGAGACAGACTGAGATTATTTTATTTGAAATAATCTTTAGATATAAAGAAACTAGTTTTAAAAAGTTTTTCTCTATTCTTTGTTACATATAGGAAAAGCATTTTAAATATATATTTGCAGCTCTAATAGGATTTAGGATGAAATATTTGTTCTGTGATGTGAAGTAACTCTGCTGATTTTGTATTTTCCAAAAGGACTTCGAGGTATACTAAATGGAATTGTCTGGGCATCTGTGAGTTAGCAGTTTCAATGTTTATAGCATATATGTACTTATTCCAGACTGTAATGTTTGAATTTTTCTATTAAAACTGGTTCCCTACAAATCCGACGATTCAGTCAATACAAACTGAATTGTATAATGTCTGTAAAATGCTTTTGAGACACAGATTTTTTTAAAAACCATAATTTATTTGTCTGTTCTAACATGAAAATGTCTAATGTTGACTTTGTGGGTGTAGAATAGAAGTAATTGCTTGAGACTTTTTTATCTGCTTTCATTAAAATGAAATTTGTCTGTGCTTATTAAGCTGTGTTAGGAAGAACATGCTCTGTTTTCAGAGAGGCCTGTTGAACAGGCGTACACACATATAAAAAGAAGAGCCATGAGCTCAAAGTTTACTTTAGATGTGACAGTGGTTGGTTATGCAACACTTGCTGTTAAGTAACTTGTTGTAGTTTGTTTTGTAAGCTAGAGTGACTGCTGGCATCCATTTTTTAAAAGTTACCTTTCTGTAAAAATTTCTAGAATATACAGGATAGTCCTCATAGTGACGATCAACCTAGAGATCCTCTTTCTTTGAGAAAGTGAAAAACCTCTACTCGCTGATCTGATGAAGTACAGCTTCTGTTTTTCATATGAAATCTTTGAAAACTTATGCACAAACTTCTTTTGACTTCCCTGTAGCTTCATGGGATAGGCATTGTTTGCTCTGTAATAGTAGACTCTTGAAGTATACATGAAAAATGTTCACAACCAAGTCAGACTGATAGATGTAATTCATAAGGAGACCTTTTGAAATATGCTGTCTGTTTGTAAAGTAGGAATAAACACAATTGCTTATTAAACCTGACAAGAATGTCTTCTTGGATCTGTAGTATAGTATACAGACACTGATGTGGTACACAAGTGATAAATGAACATAAAGGAAAGCTGAAGTTAGGCTTTAGGGCAGCCTGTAGAAGGAAAGTTTCAAACTACAAGTTGTATCTATGTTTTGGACAGAACATTTTCTTAAACACTGCAGATTTAAAAGAGAAAAAAACCCCCTGTTTTTGATGTAACTATGAACAGGTACTCTTCCCATTCCATCAAAGAGAAACATACTTGAGTTGTTACTGGTACTTAATAGTTCTTCTTGTGTAAATTGATCTACATTTTCTAAAATGTTTGAGACTTAGAATCTTTAATTACTATCACCTACTCTTTCCCCAGTGACTGACAAAGTACTTAATGGGTTGTTAATGGATATAAAAAGGACATTATGCAAATCTGGGATAAAGAAATAATGATGGAAAAATGTCTCATAGATTCAGTATTTTAGTTTTGGGTTAAATTGCAGTTAAATTAACATTTCAGAAGTTGGCAGCCAACCCCAGTGTAAACCAGCATTGGTGTGCACTGTTCACCACTTGAATCTGATAGGTTTCTTTACGGGGCTGTCCCAAGCAGAGTTAGACTTCCTAAAGCCCCGTGACTTCAGTGTAACTGTGCTTAGGATGGCACTTATGTTGGAACCTTTGGATGTTTACTTGGAAGTAAATCTCATTGAACTAGGTGGAACTTATTTCTGAGTAAATATGCAGAGGATCGGGCTTAAGGCTGCAATCTTAACCACATTTATTTGAAAATAATATCAGTCTTCCCCCAAGTCTCTTCTGTTAATGTAATATAAATAATGTCTCCTGAGTTTTGTTTTCAATTATAGTAGGACAGGAAGAGGAATGCAGAAAGTAGGTTTGTAAGAGATCCATTGTGTTTCTTGTCTTGTTTTCCATATTTGCCAAGTTGTTTGAAAAGTTTGGTTTCCTTTAGGAAGTTCTTTATGGGCATAATCTAGGGAAATGGCACCCTATTATGAATGCAGCATTTGTGTGATACTTTGCAGCTTCATGGATACTGATTACTTATTTAGGGAGTGAGTGAGGAAAGCCTGTTTTTTACAAAGCTTGTGACTACTTTGCTTCACCTGCTCAGGAAGTAGAATTATTTGGCTTGGCTTGACTGCCTGGCAAATAGGCTTTTTGCGCTTTTCTTACCTATGCCAACCATGAGTACTGTGCCAGCCTCCACAGGACTAAACTTAATATCATTCAGGGGCAAAAATGGACAGTTCTGTTTTCACTAGTGCCCAACTGAGGGGTTAGAGTTGGGAACTGTAGCTGAGTGTAATGCTTTCAGTAGCTTGCAACTATGTGCTGGAGATTCACTGGTTGTGAGATGTGACAAGCTACTGTGTGGGTTCAGTGGGTCATAGGGGTTGATTTGTTTGTTACAGTCTGTGAGACTCAGATAGGTGTCCCCCCCTGAATTTTGCTGCTTTCCCCCTTCCCTGACTTAATGAGCCTCACTGCAGCATGGGTCTGGGAATCCTGGTTCTAACTGGCTTTTTCCGGCTGTTGGTTTTTGGTACCTTTCATTATCTAAGAATTGAAATTATAATGATTCCTTTTCATTTCAATATTTATATTCAGTGTACATAGTATCAGTAATTATTTTTAGATGTCATATCATGACAATAAGATACTTAAAGGCTTTCTTTATGAAGATGCATGCTAATTATTATTTTATGCCAGAGATTGTTGGCCATTTTTTTAACAGACTTGGAAGGATTTTTTAAAAAAAAAAATCTCTTAATTTGACTTATCAGTAACTTGTCTCTTTCACATTTGTCATGTGTTTGTGAATGTCACTAGATTAAAAAAAATCTTGGAACTTCTCTACATTTCTTAAATTCCTATTTTTAACACATTTTCCAATTTGGAGGTCCACTTTAAAATATATATGTACAATGGCAGAAAGCAGCCAGGATCTAGGAGAAGGTTAAACAATAGTAGTGAAATATTTATAGAATAAAGGTTAAATTTTCAGAAGCCTCAGAATTAGTAAGAATGAAATATGCTTTTGGAAGATTTGACTGGATAAAACAGGCTTTGAAAAGACATTTAAACCGGTGGCTTTCTGTTTCAATAAAACGGTATTTATTCCCCCTCCCCAATTGCTACTTAACACCAAAATTCAGTTCATTCATGTATGAGAAGTATTTCCTGTAAAACATTTTTATGCTACTTTCCCACCCAAATAGGGTCCCTAAGCTATATATTTTGTCTGCATCAAATGTTATCTGAACAGAATAGATATGACCTCTCTCACCCCCTCAAGCGTTGAAGCTTAATATTACAGAATGGCATAAATGTAAAAGAATAAATAGGAAGCATGTGACCATACCTGTTTAAGTAACAGTGCTACTTATCAGGTGGTGATGAACTTTCTTCTTATTGGGGAATTACTTATGGTAATAGGTATAGTTTGGAATCAGCATGAAATAAAGTGTGTTGCTGAGTGAAACATATTGCTGTCTTCAAATTTTATATGGAGTTTGAAACTGTACAGCTTTTAAGAGTTTTTGTTATGTGTGAAACTGGGAATATCCTCTTGTTGAGTGGAGTGTTTGGCAGTTCTTGCTTTTCATGCATTTGTTGCCATAATGGATTTGTACTTGAGTATAATTTTATCTGAAGACATCAGAACTCTTTAAATTTTTACTTTAAAGAGATGTGCTGGTGCAGTCTAATAGATCATCATTTGCCCTAAAGGAAAGTTATCTTGTGGAGATTAGTGCTGGGAAACTCAAGGCTCATAGTTACGGTATTTTCTAAACTCAGTACATTACATTAAAGCCATTGATATGCTCACAGTTAGACTCCTGATTTTGCTTTGGATACTCAACAATTTCTGATCTGTTTTTTGTTCGTAATGTTCTGTCAGCTCCTTCCTGCTCTATATTCCTATTTCTCTTGAGCCTTCTCTTTCTGTCATAATAGATAGAATGTGTGGTCTCTTGCTGTGAGGGAAGGAGGAGTAGATCCTTAGAGCATGCATCACAACGTCATTATTACAGTTGAATTGCTTAGAGATTTTAGCTGAATCTTGTTTAGCAGAAGATAAGAGTGCTGTAATAAGCTATTTAGTACATTACAAATATTTAGATCCATGTTTTAGGCACTGTGTGTTGCAGTCATAATGACAAACAGCAAAATGTAAGTATAGTGGAGTGAGACACAACCATTTTCAGTTAACTCTTACACATCCACAGATTGAATTTTCTCTAGGTTGGTGATTTTCTGCTCCTATTTCTGCTTTTTAAGCATTTTTGTCTTCGGTATTGAGGGCTATTATAAAGCACAGTGATCTAGGCTTACATCTTAATTCAGCAGTCTACTCCCTAACTTGAAGTAGTTAACTGACAGTTGCTTATTTTGCATTGCAGAAAATTTTGTGCTTCATTTGGTGTATCTAATCCATTAACAGAAAAGGAAAATGGAAACATCAATGTGACAAAATCTTTAATAAAAGACTGTACCTCAGGGAACTGTAAACTTACCAATAGTTCCAATATAATAATTCTTTCTAACTATTGCAAGGCATATTAATAGTTATTGTTCTTGTAATTTTTTGCTATATGCCAGAGCGCAATTATAATCTGAAAATCCAAGTCGCTCTTATATTTAGTAGGCTATTAAAAGGATGAGCCAGGCCATCAAGTTTAGCGCAGAGGAAACCCACAGGTCTTTAACCCACAGGTCTGCCCACCCCTAATGCTCCACACATCCTCCTATGCAATCTAGGCAGAAGCAGAGCAAATGGAGGCTGATAACTCGAGCCATGAGGCCAAGCCACGTGTGCAGTTCCTGCACCCAAGAAAACCGACAGAGTTAATATTAAAGTTAATAGATGTGTTAAGCACTGATAGTTTAGATATTAAACACTGTACGAGATGCCTAGCCTGTCTGAATATTGTTAATAATTAACCAATGGCCAGGATTTTTTTTTGCATTATTGCTTGATAATATGCAAAGCATTGTAAATAATATCTTGTCCATCTTTTAGTATTTCCTTATCTAAAAACCTGTGATGGTTTAATGGGTACAGAATTAGAATGAATAATTGCTTTTAGATTCTACAGAGGGTATTGAAGAAATGTGTTGCTCCATTATTTATTTATTTAGTGCATTTATAGTCTGCTTTTTCATTGAGGCTCAAGGGATACAGTCACATCAGCACTTATTTTTCAATTCTGTCCCTTGTCCTGAGGCTAATTTTTAATGTATTTTTGTACACCTTCCACCCAAAATTATTTGCCAACTTGCATGACCCTGAAACTTGCAGTAACTTTAAAAAATAAGTGGGTGGGTAGATCTTGAAGCAGGATTGGATATTGGATTGGATAAGTATATTCAGCTGTTAAAACAAAGCACAGGTCAAAATTAACAAGATGTGTAGATAAACAGGTAGAGTTATGCAAATTCACTTTTTAAAAAAAGTCTAAAACAAGAATGTGGTATGCATTGATGTTTAAAATTCTAAATGATTTGTTATCTGCATACCTGGGGGAAAGGGAATCTGTAAGTAACTCCACAAGCCCTGTGCTAACAAACTGAAACACCATCAGACAAGATAGAGAGGTGGATCCAGCCATCTTCCAAGTAACAGGCCTCCAACAGAAAAGCCACTTAAGTTGGAAGAAAGCTCCTTAAATTGGAGAAAGTTTAACTTAAACAAAAAGGAAAGGTGAGCAAAGTTTAAGTACTTATATATTTCAATAAACAAACTGTGCTCAGTGGACTGGTAGGATAGGAGTAGAATCCACTCTAGAGATTGTTTTGGTTGATGTTTCAGTGATGATGATGGAGGCATTACTTGGCCTGTCTTGGCTGTGGTTCCATTCCCCCTTTAAGGCTAAAGCTTACAGTTTGGGACTGCTACTGTATCTGTATTTAGGTTCCCACAGTGGCATCTGGGACCAGAAATTCCTTTCATCAACTTCATTTGGCACTCCACTGTGCCTTCTAATTGAAAAGTAGATTGTGCTGCAATCCTAGTAACTTTCAGACTGAACAACTGCTATGTGTTATGATGGACCGCTTTTGAAAAGCATTTGTAATCTTCATCTAGTCTGAAGTGCCAGGAGCTAGGTTAATTGGGACTTTTACAGTAAACGTATTACATATGTGCTTCTTCGACTTCTAGTTAGAATCCAGAAACTATTCAAATGCTGCTGCTGGCCTTAAAAGCTGTAAATGGTCTGGGACCTGCTCCCATGTTGAGCTGTACTTTTCTTGGGATCATTGTCAAAGGCCCTGTCCAGGTACAGCTGCCTTTGGAGATGAGGCAGGAAAGGGGTCTGGTTCCCAGAGCTGAGAATACTAACTCTACAGAAATCTGTTTGAGTAGGAAAAACTACTGATCTATACTTGCCACACTAATGACTGTAAGAATGAAGTGATACTAGACCTTCCTTGTCCTGCTAAAGGATGTGTGATGATGGCTGGAATTGCTTGTAGACATGGACAGGTTAGAGGAAATGAAAATTGTTACTAGTTCTCTTTGGGCTTCAGTTGAATCCCAGGTCACATGTTTGTACTGCTGTGTTTGTAGTTGCTTGAAGCCATAATTGTGTACAGGCTGCTTCATTTGACAAGCTGTTAATACATGTCGCTCCCAGATGAGTGGGTGCAATGCTATGGTTCAAATGGCTAGAACCTCATGAAGCTTGCCACTTGTTGCAGTTTCCGGCAGTCACTTTTGTGAACTGGGATTGAGGCACTTATTAATGTGCTTTTAGGTATTTGTGTTATTTTCAGAAGTTTGCTATAACTCCAGACCCTAAAGAGTGATTGAAGCTTTTGCTTGTATGTCAGGAGTAAGAAAAAGAAAGCAGATCTCCCCTCCCTCTTTTATAGCTTATATTTTAGAAGAAGGAGCTTCCTTTGGAAGTAAAAATGTGCTTAGGAGCTTCATAGCCTTAAACTGATGTAATTACTAAAATTAGTGTTTATTGTTTTGTGCAATAATTGACAGACATTTTTATTAATGATTGTGTTGATATTTTAAAATGTGACCTTATACTATTTTCTTCTCTAATGGCAGAGTGAAACCTTCCCCTCCTGAGGGAGCCAAGTCTAACCCATCAAAGAGGCATAGAGACCGACTGAATGCAGAGTTGGATCGCCTGGCTGGTCTTCTGCCATTCCCTCAGGATGTTATTGCCAAGCTGGATAAACTGTCTGTGCTTAGGCTCAGTGTCAGTTACCTGAGAGCCAAAAGTTTCTTTGATGGTAAGAAATTTGAGTTTGTTTTTCCTGACTGACTGTAAATGTACTGTACTGTTAGTTGAAATAGTTCTGTGCTAAAGGACTGAAATGTCAGGTATGTCTGTTAAGTCCAAAATGTTGTTTCTTATTAACGCAACACATTGCAGTGCCTTAAAATGTTGGAAGTAGTGTTCTTAATGACCCGTTCAGTGTTTTATCTCATGTTTAGGTGGGCTGCAGAATATTGGCTGCATTCAGATGTCCTAATAGAGAGACAAACACAGATTGTTGCACAAACCTAATTAATCACCAGAAGTACATAACAGACCACACTAGCCCCAGCTCCTTTGCATTGCCAGGCTATTGGCAAAGCCTGATCATGTATGTTGTGCACATTCTAAAGATTGGCTGTAATAATTGAGAGAGAATGTGGGAAGAAGTCTAGAGCAAGCCTTACCACTGTCATCCCTTTCTGCTTGCTCTTAATTAAGTGTCATATCCCTTTCCCCTTTCTAATTGTTTTACTAAATTCCTAAACTTGTTATTTTGAAACAAAGTGTGCATCTCCCTCTTTGTCTTTTTACCATGTTCCCTAAACGTGTTGTTTCTCAGAAAATAAAAAGTTCTGAAGAAACCTATTATCCTATCCAGTCTCGCTTATTCACTCCGTCTTCACGTATGGGGTGGGGAGTGGTTTGAAGCAGGAACACTCTTATGGGAAAGAAGGCTTATGGGAAAGAAGATGGGTTGTGAACTGCTTGCGACTGTAACAGTGGGAAAACTTCTATTGCGTATTATGGTAATCTGAATAAAAGCATCTGATAGTGTAGCACATTCCTGCTCGGAGAGTCATAACTAGCATGAAGGGGCATGGGGGAGCATGAAGAAAAGTTTGGAGGGAATATCTGGAGAAGGTATCATGAGTAACAGAAGCTGATAGACAGAAACTGGGGTCCCCATTCTCACTAGAAGCGGTAAAATCTGTTGTTTAAAAACTTAAGTATAGAAAAGTTCATTTCAGATGGATTAATACTGGAGTTCTACAAGTGGTTTATTGAGACGACTAAAAACCCTCTCCCTGGGGTTATGAATGGCAATAAAACTACTACCTAGATCACGAGGAGAAGCAAAAATCGTGGTTTTATAGAAGTCCAGTTGGTGTCCTGAATCACCTAGCTCATGTCATCCAGTATCATTAGTTAACCAATAGTGTAAGATATGGACTTCAGTAATAGCTAATAGTTAAAATAGTTATAGATAAAATGGAAATTTAAAAACAAACAAACTTGGGGCAGATCTTGGATTAAATTGTCATTTGTAGTACAATGATATTGTTGCCTTGTTTGACAGCAACAACAGAATACTTGTGTGCTCCAATAATCATGCAACGACGTAGCAAGACTTGGTTTCATTGCACTGTCTGATGTTCAGAAATTATTTCACGCTATTCAGTTATTTGTATTTCTGCTTTGGTTTCACAATTAAAAAGTTAAAAAATGTAGTGCAGATGATCAGATCTCAGCTGAAAGAAAATGGTTATTAGTAAGCAGTAAAGAAATTTAGAAGCATTAAATAGTTGAGAACAGGTCTAGTAGAAAGTAGAGACCCTCTGATTACAGAAAATTAATTTATGTAAAAGCACTTGGATGTACAAGTTTAGAACTTAAGGAAGTTGTAAAGTGTGCATATTTTTCTATAGAAATATATTTTAAATATTTCTATATTTTATAACTTTTTAAAAAAGGAAAATGATGTAAATCTGTTTTTGGTGTTGTAGAATCAAAAGTCCCGTCAGCTCAGTTAAAAGAGCTTTTAATGTGTTTCCAAGCATTAGGCTGTTGCTCGGATGTTAGCAATGTGTCTTGTGAGATTAGTTCGCAATTATAACTTGTCAATTTTTGCAGGAGGGTTATGAACAGAGATTTAAATGTTTCTGATATCTTATGCAGGCATTAGACATGCTGCAGAATTTTAAAAAAAGGATATAAATTGGCTCTCTCAAATTGTATTTCAAAAGAGAGAAACCATATAGCATTGCCAAACAATATTTTCTGGCCATTTTACAAATCTGATTTTTTCTGAGAATTCTGTGAACTCTGAACAATTTAGTAAATCCTTTCTAGCTGTCTTGAGTTTTTGTTGAGAAAGATAAGTTAAGATATAAACTGAGCAAATATTTTATTTTGAAACACTGTATTTGTCACAGTTGAATGAATGGTTAATAAAATAGCTTTGAGAGTTGGATTTTTATTGTATTACTAGGAATAAGGCCCATTGTGAAAATAAATACTGGAAAGAGGCTTTGGGAGGGTGCCCTGGTCTTGGGCACTCAGTGTCAATTTGCAGTGGTGACCTCAGCAGGATATAATGATACAGAGCTTACCATTTTCTCCAGGGGAATTGATCTCTGCTGTCTGGAGAGCAGTTGTAATTCTGAGTGATATCCAGCCCTCCCCTGGAGACTGGCAATACTGGTTCCCCATGAGGAAATGGCTGGTTTGGAGGGTAGATTCTATGGCATTCTACCTGTCTGAGGATCCACCCCTCCTCACACCTCACTGTCTCCAGGCTCCGCCCCTCAAATCTCCAGGAATTTCCAAACCTGGAGTTGGCAACCCTATCTCCATCCCAGCCAACCATCAACCTATCTTTATCTGTCCCTCTGACTTCAGCTTTCTATCTCCCCCTCCCACAGCCTCTACCCTGCTCTGAAGCCCTAACTGCTACATCATACTGGCTGTCTTGGGTGGGGGGGCATCTCAGCAGGGTATAAGAACACAGAGTTCACCATTTTCTCCAGGGGAACTGTTCTCTGCCATCTGGAGAGCAGTTGTAATTCTGAGTGATCGCCAGCTCTCACCTGGAGATTGGCAACAATGGTTTCCCAGAAGGAACAGTACAGTCTTTCTCTGCAGTGGGGACCAAAGCAGCTTACATCATTCTTTCCGCCTTTTGACTGTGAGGTAGGGTAGGCTGAAAGTCTGTGACTGGTCCAAAATCACCCACTCAGCTTCTACAACAAGAATCTTGGTCTGGCAGACCCTGCTCTGAAGCACTAACTGCTATGCCACACTGACCGTAGTATCGCTGAGTATCACAACTGAACTCCAGACAACAGATCTTCCAACCCCAGGGAAAATAATTGCTTTGCAGGATGGACTCTATGGGATTCTGTTCAGCTGAGGCCACTCACCTCTCTAAACGCTGGCTTTTGTAGACACTACCATAAAACCTCCAGGAATCTCCCAACCTGGGGCTGGCAACCCTAGTAAGGACTGACAACAATGAGTTTTCTCCCAAAAGCCAAAACAGGCATGGAAAGGGTTCCCCCCCACACCTTTTACTTAACAGAACCAAGCTTGGTTGCCTAGCAATAGGCACTGAGGGGAAAGTAGGGTTGCCAGCTCTGAGTAGGGAAATACCTGGAGATTTGGGGGGCAGATCATGTGGAGGGCAGCGTTTGGGGAGGGGAAGGACTCAGCAGGGTATAATGCCACAGGTTCTACTCTCCAAAGCATCCTTTTTCTCCAGGGGAACTCATCTCTGACATCTGGAGATCAATTGTACCAGTGGGAGATCTCCAGGTCCCACCTGAAGATTGGCTACCTAGGGGAAAGTCAGCCACACAGTAGGAGGTTGAAGAGTGGTTTGATGGCCGCTGGCTCACCTCAGTAGCCAGCCACCCATGGCGGAGTCAAGCAGGAGAGACAGCTGTTTTCACAGTTTATTCTGACAGGAACAGTGGCTGGGGAGGCCATGGGGGGGGAAGAGGAGTAGATCCAGCACCCAGCCAATGGCACGTGATTACTCTTGAGTGGCAGTTGATGGGCCAATGGCTGATTGAGCACACAGCACAGCCAGTGGGAGAGCTGGAAATGGGCAACGTGTCAAGGGAATTTTATATATACATATGCATAGACATATACATAGATACACACACACACACACACACACACACACACACACACACACATATATTATATATACATATAAGATACCCTTTGGTGTGAGAGAAAGTATTCACTTTGTGCCTTCAAAGCCTTACCACTGGGACAGCATACGGAAACTAGGGAGGAAAGGAGTGTTTCACCTTTTCTACACTCAAAGCCCGCGCGACCACCCCACCCCCGGCAAAACAACTCTCCTTGCTAGCCAGAGGCTTTAGACCAATTTTTCTGTCACAAACAGGGCTGCAGAATCTGTACCGGGGGCGGGGGGAGTAGGAGGGGAGGAGTTGTGGATAGACAGTGCTCTGATCATCTGCTAGCCTTGATTTCTAGGAGAGGAGCTGTAGCTGGGCTTTGAAGATACAAGTACTGTGTGTAGTTCTGTGCAGTGTGTGGCCAAGAACACAGAACTCTGGTGATATCGAAAAGTTAAATTCCTAATTGTTAAGCAGAAAAATCCATAAAGTTTTAATGTAAATCAGAATCAGTGTTGATTTTAAAAAAAGGATTCGTTTGGTCTTCTTAGATACAGGTTTTAATGTTGCTTGTCTTAACTTGTGTCATAATTTGTGACATTTGCCAAAAAATCTCAACATGGAGTTGCATACTTGCTGGGTAAAGCCAGCAGTGCTTATAGTGGACTAAATAGTTAAGAAATGTCTGCCCACTGACTTCCCATATTTCAGGCATTGGAATAAAGCCATGGCTGCATTTCTTGCTACACTCCTTTCTTCTGAGTGCATATTCACCCCACAGAAATCGACTCCAGCCATTTCCAGCATACACTGCTTATGTGGTCTGCAGTTCAATAAGAACTGTTAGCAGAGACTAAAGGACAGTGACGCTAGAAAGTATACAGTAGCCATGCTGCTCTTCTTGTTTTAAATGTAGAAGAGAACATTGTGGCTTGGTCTTAAAGATTGAGCTAGTAGGTGTTTAACAGTTTGCTGAAGTGAAGGGAAATGCTAAATGAATAACAGGATACAAATTAGGGGTGTGTGAATTCCTGAGGAAAGCAAAATATAAACGTGCACTCATATGATCGTCTTTGAAAGGAAACTCAAGTTTTTGCAGTAACAATAGATTTTAAAAAAAAAAAAAAACCTTACATTTCCCGAAGTTTAAATAATCTAATTGGGAAGTTGATTAGTCAGACATCGTGAGAGATTTGCTTGGAAATATATTGTATGGTATAAATTGTATGGTAATGAAACTATTTTATGAATTATTCAGAGGTGATTTAGAAAAATCTATTATCTTAGAATACTGTCATTTAATTGCTAATTTTGAAGTCAGTGGGCTAAGTAGGATACAACTCAGTTTAGGAAGACATTGTCAGTTGCTGATTTTATCCATCCATAAGGAACAGCTGAATTAAGGAGCTCATTTAAGTGAATATTGGCTGTTCTTCAATCTGGCTCCTTTTTTGGTATTATCTGTTCTTCTTTTCAATTAACTTCAGTGTGTAGTTTGCTTGAGAAGAGGATGATGTTCTGGAACACTAGGGATCATGGGTAGGAGAGTACTCAAATGTTCCAGAATGTCATCCTCTGCTTCAAGCAAAATGAACCATCACATTAAATTCTGTGTTTCATTTTAAATGCCTGTACCTCAGTGTTTTGAGGAATTTTAAAGATTAACATTCATATGCAAGGAAAATTGTGTCTATGGAAGCTTTTTATATAATCTTCAGTATTATTTTATGAATACTGCTGGAAAAGTGCCTCAGAATATGTCAGCTGACAACTTTTGGTTTAGACATTTAGTTTACAAAATACCTACCTTGTAGCAACCCAGTTTAAAATTTAAAAACTTATGTGACTGGAGTGAGATCCCCTCCCCATGTGGGATTAAGCTAAAGGCTGTGGCCAAAAGAGTTTTATCGTAAAAGGGAAAGGAAAGGTTTACAAAGTAGTCCGACTCAGAGTCCTGTTCAGGTCAGTTCAGTGGGGCTTACTCCTAGGAAAGTGTTTTTAGGATTGAACTGCTAGTGGTCCAAAATCTGTCATTGTTTCAGAGCTTGGTCTGCAACTGATGGCAGTAACCTCAGAAGTGACAGATAAATAATGTTTCCGCTTTTCAAAATTTAGCTAGTTTTAAGGGTACTGAGCACTGTCAATGTGGGTTAACATTTTATGGAGTTTTTAAAACGTGTTGGCTTTTAATTTCACGTTTAATTACTGCGCATTTCCTAAAGCTAAGGATAGGCATGTAAAACTTCATAAAAATAGAAGTTAAACCTGCCCTGTCATGATTTTTTCAGTTGGTGTATTGAACCAATGTTGAAGGTGAAGCAAGAATGTGATTTTTTAAAAATACATTTTTTATTATATGCTACAGACAGAGTTGTGTTGCTACATTGGTTGCCATGTTTGGTGTGAATGGTTCATATGAAGCATTAGTCCTTTCTCCGTTTAATTATCTGTCAGGGTCCAGAATTTAATGAGAGAAATGTATAAGCTATCCTACAGCAGGGACTGCACCTGAAACTTCATGGAGAGTGCATGGTCAGTTAGCATATCTAGGTGATACACTGTTGATAAAAAAATCATTACAATACAGCTTCTTTTCACCCTTTTTTAAAAATATCCTTTTTTTTCTGGAGTTTTGAAGGCATTGTTGAGGGTATTTAAAATGGCTATCTATGATTTTCACTGGAATTATCAAATAGTTGTTTCCTAAGCACAGGGAGCTTTTAAAAAAGTAATTTCTTACTCATTAGTACAGAAAGCATGTCTAAACATGTGAATAGCATTAATGCCAGCAGAGATTGGTAGGACTGTGTATGAACCTCTTCTACAAGCCAGCTGGGGGGGGGGAGGGATGTCTTTTTCCTAAAAAAAGCTTCTGTACTGAGTTACTGTCCTGGCTTTTACTTTTAACCTATATCTTAGGCAACCTACTGGAACTGACTGTTCCAGGTGGTATGTTTGCAGATTTATGCTTCATTTTGATACAGTATGTTCTAACATTCTATCATGTTTCTAATCTTGTCTGTATTCCTACTTTCTGGGTGTCTTTCAGTCAGCAGTGTCTCACAGCATCATCCTAAATAGAGTCAATTGAAGTCATTGGACTTGGAAGGATGTAATTCTGCTTAGGCTGGCTCTGCTAGCCTCTTGCTTCCTCAAAACCTCAAAGGGGCCTGCATCACAGACTTGCCCTAAAAATGTTTTCATTTGAGTACTCAGTTCAAGGCAGCTTGTACTACTGTGTGCTTTTCAGTATCCCTAGCAAAACCATTATCTAGACAAGACTGGTAATGGGTGCCATGTGCTTGTGCTGCCGTTTTGTTTTTTTCCCAAGTGTCTAGTACAGGAACTTCAAGACTGGTATTTTAAGTGGCAAAAGGGGGTGATGCAGTAGTGTCTGATTGCTCTGGAGTTAGCAAGTTGAAGTCATAGAATCATAGAGTTAGAAGGGATCTTCAGGGTCATCTAGTCTAACCCCCTGCACAGTGCAGGAAATTCACAAATACCTCCCCACCCATGTTCACACCCTTTCTATGTGTAGAGGCTAGTAGCTAGTGATGATCCATATCATAGTGGCAGAAAGCACCAATACATGTGTGTTAAATATGCTTTCAAATATTTGATTTATTTGTTGTATGCCTGTTCAATTGATCCTAGATTGATAATCAGCTAGTCCGAAAAACTAGGATTTTCTGCCTCTGTGTAGCAACCCTGGTATTCCTTGATGGTCTAATGCTGACCAGGGCCAACCCTGCTTAGCTTCTGAGATTTCATGAGATCATGCTAACCTGGGCTATCTTGGCCAGGGCTAGCAGATAATGTACAGCTCTATAAATTCTAAGGGATAGGCATTAAATTTATAGGAGTGAGTCCTACAAGGCAGATTAATATACTTTTTGGTATCTTGCATTCTTTGCTGTTATATGAGGCTTTAGGCTAAAATGGGTGCATTCAAGTTAAAAAAGCAAAGATGTTCAGTATCCAACAGAAAGAGATAGTGCAACCTGTATAAATTATATCAGTTATGGTAATTCTTGTGTTTAATTAATTGACTTGCTAGTCATACAAAAAAGTTAAGAGCTTCATTTATAAATATTTGACTGCATTGGCTTACAGGGTAGATCAGAGGTGGTTATAAATGAAATTGTATTGAATCCCTACCCTTGAAAACCTGCTTAGCACACCCTCAGCTAGGGTTCTGAGATGTCATTACCTGCCTGCTTTCAAGCCAGAATTTAACAAAGCCTGTTCTTACAGGTATGACCCCCAATAACCTTCAGACATGCATGCTTTCTCCTAAATTTTTTGTGTCTTTAATAATTATTTAAGATCCGCTTGATTTATTTTTGATACTAAAATTCTTGTATTTCTGAGAAGTAACCCATATGCCCTTTAGCCAAGTACTAACAAAAATGAATGTGCATGGTTTTAACAGTTGTTAATGACAGCATTATCCTGTGGGTCTCTCAAATATTCTACTGTAGCTTAAAACACAAGACATCTATCCAGTGAACGTTCTGCTACAACCATGAAAGATTTTGGGGGGGCAAAATTGCCCACTAGTAGCACTTCTTTGAGCAGAATGCATGGAGACTTGGCTCTGCTTCTTTTTAGATATTGTTGTGTGCACAATAGTGAACAGTGCCCCCAAAATACAGCCACCATATATGAGAAGGGTTGTGAAGAAAAAACTGAAAGGAAAGGTAAGGAAGGTCAAATTCCTTTCTGTAACCCTTCAGGTTAGGAAAGGTATGAATAGGTATAAAAAAAGGCCTGCGTGGTTAACGAACAAAGTAATGGAAGCAGTAAAAGGTAAGCAGGATTCCTTTAATTGGTGGAATGCTAGTCCGAGTGAGGTAAAAAAAAGGAAGCACAGGCTTTGGCAAATAAAATGCAAGTTAGTGATCAGACAGGCAAAAAGGGACTATGAATAAAATATTGCAAAAAACATAAAGACCAATAATAAAAAATTCTTCATATACATTAGGAGCACAAAACCAGCCAGAGAGACAGTGGGTCCCTTGGATGACCAAGGGGTGAAATGATTCTTAAAGGATGATATGGAAATGGCAGAGAAGCTGAATGCATTTTTTTGCCTCTGTCATCACTGTGGAAGATGGGAGGTGCTTGCCCACTCCAGAACCCCCGATTTCGGAAGCAGTGTCGAAAGATCTGAGTTGGATTAAGGTGACTAGTGAGAAGGTTCTACAACTGAAGGACAAATTAAAAATTCACAGATCACCAGTTCTAGATGGCTTACATCCAAGAGTTTTGGTAAAACTCAAACGTAAACTTGTGGATCTGACAAAAATATGCAATTTATCTCTAAAATCTACCTCTGATCCCAAGGACTGGAAGGTAGCTAATGTAAGCTCCATCTTTTAAAAAGGTTCCAGAGGAGATCCAGGAAATTACAGGCCAGTCAGTCTAACATTGATACCAGGTAAGTTGGTGGAATCCATTATTAGATAGAATTAGTAGGTGCACTGATGAACAAAAGCTATTGAGGAAGAATCAGCATGGTTTCTGTAAGGGAAGATCTTGTCTCACTAACCTTTTAGAGTTCTTTGAGGGGGTGAACAAAATGTGGACAAGGGTGAGTCAGTAGATGTTGTTTACTTCGACTTCCTGAAAGCTTTTGATAAAGTTCCTCATCAAAGGCTCCAAAGTAAACTGAGCAGTCATGGGATAAGAGGACAACTGGTTAATTAACAGGAAACAGAGAGTGGGTATAAATGAACAGTTTTCTCCGTGGAAGGTGGTAAACAGTGGAGTTCTGAGATCTCAGTATGAGGTCCAATGCTTTTTAACTTGTTCATTAATTATTTTGAGTTGGGAGTAAGCAGGGAGGTGGCTGAGTTTGTGGGTGACACTAAGTTGTTCATGGTGGTGAGAACCAGAGATGACTGTGAGGGACCCTGGAGGGATCTGTCGAGAGTGGGTGAGCGGTCATCAATGTGGGAAATGGTTCAACGTGGGCAAGTGCAAAGTAATGCACATTGGAGCCAAAAATCCTAACTATAAATACATGTTGATGGGGTCCAAATTGGTGGTAACTGACCAGGAGAGAGACCTTGGATTCATGGTAGATAACTCACTGAAGATGTCGACTGATTGTGTGACTGCAATAAAAAAGGCTAATTTGTGTGCAACTGCAATAAAGTGTGTGACTGCAATAAAAAAAGGCTGGGGTTATTAGGAAGGGGATTGAAAACAAATCAGCTAGTATCATAATGTCCCTGTACAAATTGATAGTGTGGCCTCATTTACAATACTATGTACAGTTCTGGTGCAGACAAGGGCAACATAATAACTAAATTATTATGGGAATGGAACATCTTCCCTATAAACAAATGTTAAAGAGGTTACAGCTCTTTAGCTTGGAGAAATGACGATTGAGCAGTGACATGATAGAGGTTTACAGAATTATGCATGGGATAGAGAAGGTAGAGAAAGAAGTACTTCTATCCCTTTCTCACAATACAAGAACTCATGGGCACTCAATGAAATTAATTAGCAGTGGGTTTAGAACAGATAAAAGGATGCATTTCTTCACCCAAAGAGTATTTAACATGTAGAATTCACTGCTGCAGGAAGTGGTGGCAGCTACAAGTATCGACAGCTTCAAGACGGGATTGTATAAACATATGGAGAAGAGGTCCATCAGTGGCTATTTCCCGCAACATATAGATGGAACACTATGTCTGGGACACTAATGTTCTGTATTCTTGGTGCTTGGGAGGCCACAGTGGGGGTGGGGGTTCTGGAGATTTTGCCCCGCTGGTGGACCTCCTAATGGCACCTGAGTTTTGGCCACTGTGTGACACAGAGTGTTGGACTGGATAGGCCGTTGGCATGATCCAGCATGGCTTGTCTTATTTTCTTATGTACATCATGGTTTTCTTTCTGTAAAATAAAAAGCTAAAGGGGCACAAAACAGACCCTGAAAATCAACCTACTTTTTGCATTTGATGTAGTTCTCTGTTTTTTCAGTTCAGAATGTTAGCACATTAGAGATACTGGGATTTTTAAAAAAATCCTGCATGCATTTTTAAAGAAAACACTGATCCAGGGAAGCATTGTTAAGTGTTATGGAGAGTGACAGCCCCTCCTTTTCTCAGAAAGATGACCTGACAACATTCCACAGAACTGGTGTAAGTTATTAAATATGCAAACAGGGAAGTGGGGGGGGGGTGGAATCTAAACAAAAGAAATATTCTACCTCATGTGAAAACATTATCAAAGCCTTGGGTGCTTGAAACATGCCATGGAAGTTGTGAAACACACTGGCTGATGGTACCAGACTTGTCTTTGTATGACATTTGACTTTTCTGTGGCTTGAGGTATAAATATGCTACAAATACAATTGTTTAATTTTTTATAGAGTTGTCAGATGAGTTGGAGTTTAATTTTAAATGGCGCTGTTAAAAGAATACCTTTTGTGTAACTTAAATGACAATTCCAGGCAAAGCATATTTTCATGATCAGTATCTCCTTCATGATTCAGCATCTTTACTCAGCTGTTCTTGTTTCTTTCTGAAATGCCTGTTTTCCTGTTTGATTTTATCAGGATTCTGATAAGGAAGCAAGACTTTCTTGTGTAGCTGAACTTTGTAGATGTTTACAGTTGCAGCCATTTATAACATAATCTGTTTTCCTTATATAAACAAGCGCTCCAACTCTGTAGAAACCAAATGTTCACAAGAACATTCACAAGAAAAAAATGTAAATGATCTTGTAGAGTACGAGACTGAAGAGCCAGATAGTTGAGAACAGACTGTTAAAGTCCTTGTGGCACTATCAAAATATAACTGTATCTTGCTGTAGGTATAACATATGGTACACAACAAAGGGTTGGATCCATTCCAGAAGCAGCGGTGCTTCCTTGTGGCCCAAGGAGCCTTCCCCAGTGATGCTGCAGGGCTTTTGCTGGTGGAGAGTCAGGTCCTCATTGACTACAATAACAAAGGAGGTAGCGATGGCTTAAGTTTATTATTCTTTTTTCTTAGCAAAAGTAAGAAATCATTGTGTGGATATATAATCTACATTTCGTCCAACTTAACAAATAAGTGCAGTTTGGTAAAGGAAGTTTATAACAACTTCTCTGAATGTAGGTGAGGCATGATCTGTGAAGACCTCCTTGGACTGCTCCAACATAATCTCATGTTCAGTCTGTATGGAGTGCTTATCTTAGAGCTGGCAGCCAGTGGGTTCAAGGTGTGGTGTTATGGTTCCTCAGAATTAAAGGTTGCAGCACCCAAATGATTTCTGCCTTGTTGGTCTAAATATGTTACTTTTATAAGACAACTGTTTAGTATATTCCAGAGAATATTTAAAAATACCATTTTTGTGCCTTCTTTCTCTTGGGACTAAGGATGATGTGGATTGGGCATCAAGAGGAAGCTGTCTTTCCTTGAACTGTGGGGTTTGGGCTTGCATCTACGTTTGTTTTCTCCCCTCAAATGTTGCAGGTGAATAGGGGAGGATTATGATTTCTTTACTTAGGATGTTAAACCTTATTTGAGAGGTTAGGGACATGCACATGTGTTGATTGACCAGATAATGCAGCCATAGAAATACTTGATTTCAGGGTTACTTATCATGTCAACCTTGTGACTTTCTTAATATGAGTTTGCTTAAACTTTATAATTAATGCTGAGTTCCAGAAATAAGTTGTTCTAGGGGTCTCCACCCCCCCCCCCCACCGGTGCCTATTGTGATTTAGGAAGAGGTCCACAGTACTCCTTCTACACAGACAGCTTCACTAAGCTTGTGTCAAAGCCTGATGTCTTGCTGCCATCCTAGAAAAGCCTTTCTCTTTCCTGCTGCTCGTTTGTGAAGCATCACTGGCCCTAGGCTGAGACCACATATGATAATGAATAATTCCTCTGTAGTATTTGGCTGGGGCTGCAGTGGCTCAAGTGGTTAAGACGCTGAACTGCAGACCAGTAGTACAGCAGTTCGAGACCCGGGTGCTGCATGACGGAATGAGCTCCCGTCTCTGGTCCCAGCTTCTGCCAACCTGGCAGTTTGAAAGCAAGAAATCACAAGTAGTAGATAAATAGGTACCGCTTTGGTGGGAAGGTAACAGCGTTCTGTGCGCCTCGGCCTCTAGTCATGCTGACCACGTGATCACAGAAACGTCTTTGGACCACGCTGGCTCTTCAGCTTGGAAACAGAGATGAGCACTGCATCCCTAGAGTCATATTCGACTGGCTTTCGAGCAAGGGAAACATTTACCTTTACCTAGTATTTGACTAAACTGTATCAAGCATGTCTTAAAAAAATGGATTTCTGACATTTAGGTATCTGTCAAACTGATCATGAAAATGGCATTGTAAACCAATTTCAGCTAGGTTGAGAGAAAACTCCTTGATGCTGTTACATATATATTTTTACTACGCTAGTAAAATTGAAGTATATTTATAAAACATCTTCTGCCTGGTGTTGGAGATACCATAATAATATTGATACGTATTTTCATATCTGTCAGAAATGTAAAAAAAAAGTTTAGGAAGTTGATCTGATAACCTTTATATTAAATTTAATACCTGATCCAATAGTAGTTTATGGGCACTTAGATCATCAATTTTTAAATAGTAAATTTAAATAGATATAATGGATCTGTTTAAACTTTAACAGATATGATGGGTTTTTTAAATAAATCCATCATACCTGTTACTATATTAGAATGTGGTACAAGCACCTGTGGAATAAAGCACAATTGGAAAAATTAGATCAGATTAAATTAGCAAGCAGTAAAATTGTGGATGTTTTTTATGCCATCGGGAATCCATTTATATTTTTTTCCTCATCAGCAACAGCTCTTCATCTACCACTCAATATTAGGAATCAATAGAAAGATATACATCTGACAAATATTTAAATATGTGTGGTGGAGCTGTAGCAATATCTTGTTGAAGTTCTAGAACCAAATTATGGCAAAAATTGTAAACATTTTTATGAGTTTCTTTGTTTCCCATTTGCCTTTTGGGCTGTTTGTTTTGTTAATGTAATAGTGTTAAATAAAAAATGGCCTTTTAACTTTGTGAACCAAAATGCAACATTTGCAATTAATAAATTTTTGGTATTTACATCATTACAATTTTGTTCATTGATTAAATGATATGCTATAAAAGTTGCTGCAGTTGGTTTTCACCAAAAAAGAAAAAAAGGAGGGAAAAAGAGTCTTTGGCATAATACCATTGCTTGTTTGTATCCACACAGTGAATTGTGTGTGACTTAAAAGAATGTAAAACACTGTGTTTTTAGAAATCCTTTAGGAATTACTAAATTTGAAGAATCACCAGTCCTTTTAGACGATGAATTATAGTTCATGTATAATCCTAGGCGGTAATGTGAATTGGATTTCCTGTAAAGGCACCATCAACTCAGTGCTAAGGTATCTGTCATGGTTCTGTTGTCCCAGCTTCCTAGTAGTTTTGCCTTTACCTGAGAGCCTGTTTACACATACAAGGTCCTTGTAAAAGTCCAAATAAATTAATTAAATAATTGTGTGCCCCATGTGCCTGTCTCAGTCATGGTGATCGGAGCTCCATGCACAGCTTAATTGGGGGGGGGGGGCAGTTTCTATTGGGACTGTTGTGTTCCAGGAGAGCGAGCTTAAGCCTTCTCTTGCCAGTGCTATTTTCCGAACCTGGAATAGCCCTGGGGAGCCACTGTTTGCCCTCAGGGAAACTTACATGTAGCCTGTCAGTATAAATAGTGGGTGTTCAGGGCCCTTTCAGGAAAATGGGATGTTGGGAGGGTTTGAACCACTGGTTCCAGTCCAGTCTTATTTGAGTCCACACACCATTGAATTAAGTTCCAAGCTTGGAGCTTCCAGATCACATCTGTTGACAGGACACGTGGCCTTCAGGGCCAGATTACACATAATAACAGAAGACCTGTTGGTTCATTTAGCTCAGCCTCAGTCATATGAAAAGCCAGACTGGATGGTGCATTTTAAAGAGCTAAGGTGGAATGCAGGTGAAAGAACTGAACCTTCATGGCTTACCTTCCCAGACTGCCCCTTGCTGAACTCCTGGGGGAGAAGAAGCTCACCTCTCCTCACATTCTTACCTTACAATATAACAGGCTTAGATTTAAGCAATTAAGAGTACTTCTGTCACACAGAGCTTGTAAGTTAAGAGATTGACTGTTTGTAGTCTGTCTGAAAGGCAGGAAAGGGCTGTTACTGGGGCTGCTGTCTCTCAGCCAGCCAGAATTCTCACTGGAATCCAGAATGTCAGTAGCATGCCTGGTTTTTCACTGGGTCTTGAATGTGCCAGAAGTTATTCTAGTTGCTGCATGAGGGGCAGAGTGGGTAGGTATTTTAATGTTGTCCCTGGATGTCCAGTTTCTTGGTATGGGAGGTCATTCATTTATCACAGTCAAAGAGCAGCCAACACCAACATAAGAACACAAGTTAAACACAAATAAAAACATATAAAAACAGTAGAGCTTCTTAACCTCATTAATGCTAATCTCAGTAATACAAATTAGTTAAATAAAAAGATTGAAGCATCTGCTTCCTTGTTGGCCAAGCCAAGGCATAAAATTTGGCCACCTTTAGGGTAGTTTTATTAAGCAGTCTGCAGGAAGAATAGATATATTTAAACAATCACTTTGTGTGAACTGTTCTTAAAACTCTGAGTATTGTTTTGTAAGTAATTATATTGGCTCAAATCCAGCAAGATTTTTGTTTTCATGAACTTGCTTCTGCACAATGGGTTCTTTTTTCATTATCTTAAATAAGAGGATGCCATCCCCTCAGTTGCAAAACTGTTATGTGCTTCAAGAGTTTGAAGGAAAGGGCGTCACTGCAGCCTTAATTGAGGAGCGCGATCAGCTGGTTTAGATATGTTGGTTCTATTTTCTTAGTCAATACATTAAATGAATAGTGTCATTTGGTTTTCTTTAAGTTGGCAGTGATGAGGGGTACACAGTTTTTCTGCAGACAAATTTCCCTTTCTAAAATGCATTGTTGCATAAAGGCAAAGCCAAGTGAATGGAAACAATGCCAATCACAAGCAGTTTCAGAGTCGCAGTTAGGGTTGCCAGGTCAGGGTTGGAAAATACCTGGAGACTTTGGGGGTGGAGCCAGGAGAGGGTGCGGTTTGGGGAGGGGAGAGCCCTCAGCATGGTACAATGTCATAGAGTCCACCCTCCAAAGCAGCCATTTTCTCCAGGGGAGCTGATCTCCATCAGCTGGAGATCAGTTGTAAAAGCAGGAGAGATCCCCAGGCCCCATCTGGAGGCTAGCAACCCTAGTCACAGTTTAACTTTTTCTTAGGTGGGATGTGGTAAATATAAAATTACAGACATTTAGAATAGTAGTGTATCATACATATCTATTTGGGCTTGCTGAAAATAGTGGAGTTGTATGAGTATTCTATTAACAAAGTAAAGTTTCTAATTTGAATATAACATTTTGAACCCCATTATGTGTGCTTTACTTTTTTCTGATCAATTATTTCAGTTCAGTTTTGTTTTTCTGTTGGCTTTTTTGAAAAGAAAACCAGTATGTTTGTTTTTCACTCATGTTTAGTAAATATACATCTGCTATGACTAGGCCCTGATTTGGGACATTGGAAAATTCTATGGAAAGCTTTATGTTCTGTTTCAGATTTTAAATTTAACAATTTCTACTTCTCTACATTTTAGGCAACATTTATATTGCATTATGTGGTCTTAAATTTGCTGTAATACTGGCACTTGGACATGCAGTTTGAAAACAGTGACCTACTTAACAGCCCCCACAAAAGGATTTTATCACACAAAATTGTTTATTAATAATGGATGGACTTGTACTAAATGAACACCTGCTAACTTGGAACATGTCATATAATAATTATAGCTTTTCCAAAGGACATCTGTATCTGTAAAAATGATTCAAAGTGTCTGTCCGTTAAATAGGATTTTCAAGTCTAGTTCCTTTTTCCAAAATTAATCCTGCTATAGATAAAAAATAACTACTCCCATATAGAATAATATCCAATATCCCATATGTAATCAAAGATCTGTAAAAGTAGAAATTTCAGATTTATGTATTTTTGTCTTGGGGAGGAGAGAGGAAACGGGAATTTGCAGTTCAGGTAGCCAGCAGCTGCTGCATCATTTACCAGTTGAGAAGCACTTCCCCCTTGGACAAATATATTAATAAAAAGTTAAGTCAGCACTTGTAACCATTTGGTGTGAGTACTACTTAAAACCATGAAATACTGTACTATGAAAGTAAGACACGAGCCTTCTGAGACTGATTCTAAATTAGCAAAAAAAACAACAACCCACCCTTCATCGAGCCTTGGAAGCTGCTGTAAAATTATAAGTCGGTGTTTTGCTCTCAGTTTGTATATTTCCTTAAATAACTCCTAAATTCATTCTTTTCCTAAGACCTTTTTTAAGTAATGGTTTTAAATGGAGGAAGGGAATGTGTGTAATCCAGAATTTCCTAGTGCATCTTTTGTGTGGTATGACTGTCCTTCAGGCTGCCCTTCAGGCTGCCAGTTGCTAACGTTGTGAGCTTTCTTGATGCGTCTAGTAGAATGTCAATCATATTGCTGGTGGTTCATTAAATATTTAGGTGGTGGTCTTAAATTCATTTCCCTGGGTGTGTTCTTAGCCAGTACTCTGTGGCATAATTTGTAGATGGATATTTATTTAAGGTTTAAAAAAAAATCTGTGGCCTTGAAAATGCTAAATATGTTGTATAGCTGTGGAAAACACCATTACCCCTCTTTCTTTTTCATAATAGGTATTTCACCCCACCCCAAGTACAGCTCTGGCCTAGTTACATGCTTTGCGAACTCATTCATTTCTCGCATAAACACACTAAGCAGAATCTATATACTTGAGCACTAAGTAGAATCTATATACTTTCTTCAGATCTGTATACAACTCTGTCACTCTTCAGATGATTTTTAAACTGCTTTATTTAATGGTCTGGAGTTTCATTGTACAGTCACAGTATAACACAATAATGCTAAGTATTCTGTTTTATTCTAATCCAAACAACCTGACTGAACACAGCCAGATATTAAATCAATTCCTTTCTGTACTCACGACTGGCAATGTAGGCTACAGTCCTTCTTAAAGTCTGTGAAAGAACCTGCACAAATATCCACTGTCTTAAATTATAACCTACAACCTTATTTGAATTTAATAAAGCATCTTGTAGTGTGATGTTGGAATAACTTGGGTATAAAGAAATTCTGTGCTGGAGGATGTTGCAGTTCTATAAATAATGGAATAATATAGTAGAACTGGCAACAATTATTTTTGTTCAGTGTCAAATTTTCTGTATTTCATTATTTGTAACAAAAAGCAAGCAGAAAATATAACAATGTGATAATGTTTTCATCTGTTTACTAGAAATAGAAATTGCATTTCATACTCTTTAAAGTAAATGCACTATAAATTATTTTGCAGTTCTACATTCAGAAGACCACATTCAGAAGTCAGTCATTCAATTGCTTCTGGCCTATTTGTATCTCATATTAGCAAAGTAATAGGATTTCATTTCTTACTCTGCTTAATCCATTTCATTCTTCTACTTATAATAAAATTATACGAATCATGTATTTATTCCAGTAAAATATTTTTGTCATATTTTACACTAGTTATCACTATTGCCAACACTGTATTAGGCTGATCTAGTATTTTATAGGTCACTTACTTTGTTTTAACTCTCATTTGGTTGTCTGCATAAAATGAAAAATTACACATAATTTTGATATTTTAAAATAACTCATTGAAAAAACTAATTTTATTAGAACTGCTTTTAAAATATGTACTCTTTTGATATGTTGGCTTGAAGGTCTGAATAGAGTTGACCAAATGGTGAGCTGCGTCATAAACTGCTATGTAACGGCAGATGAATAAATGAATTTGTGTTGTAATGAGGAATTTAAAATAATAGCTATAACTACTTTCTTAACAGCAGCATACTCTTATTGCAAATCACCTAGTTTTATTCAGGAATTAGTGTATATTTCAGCAGTGTTTGTATTAGGTCATGTCTTGTGATTACTCTTTATTTTTGAGTTGTAGTTTTGTTGCTTTGTATGGTTTGTATGCAAATGAGCATTTTTGCAGGCACAAGGAAGTTCCGTTTTTCCATCCTCCCTCTTTCCCCCACAGAACAGGATTTCAGAGGGGGCATTTTGGTCTGTAAAGGGGGGAGAATGAATTCCTTGCACCTGTGGGAATGCCAGCCTGTGTCTGGAAATAACAAATGTTGGGAAATGGTCAGTATTACATCGTTAACAGCAAACTCTGCAGTTGCTGAGGCCCAAATATTACTCAGAAGTGCTTGGGGTGGGAAACACCCCAAACATGGCCTTTAAATGTGGAGGCTTTGTTTTGTTAGTAGGATGCTGTTAAAAAGTTCATGGCAACTCTGTGAAATGTAAAATGCCTTTGTTTTAAGTAGACTGCTGTTGTTTCTTCCTAACAGTGGTGTTATTCTATTAGTGTGAAGTAGAATTTAGTAAGCCTATAAACTATCCTAAATATTTGTGCTTGAACTGGAAGGTTGGCTTTAATGCACTTGAGTTTTCGTTGTGGAAAGAACCTGAATATGCAAAAATTCCTGGACTCGTCAATTCAGTGGTGGTAAAGTGAATTATTAGCTTGTGAACAGAGTGAATTGTAAATATAATAATATAGCCATTCAAAATCAAATATAGTCATCCTGTTGGAGAGAGATTTTCCAATTAATTATTGTGCTGGAGTTCTAGTTATTATTTTTTGTAAGTCATCTTGAGCCAGTTTCTGCAGAAGTGACATGAGAATTTAATTCTTGAAAATAACAGCTACACACACAAGAGAAATCTGGCTATATACTACTAGTTCCAGAAGGATTTTTTTTAACCTCCTTTCACCCTTTCCTCCCCAGTAGCTCATGTTCATGGGAAGCTGACCTTGAAACATGAATGCATAGTTAGTAAGCGTGTGATGTGGCATGCATGCCCACCCCCCCAGTAAATATTCCAGTGGGTAGGCATTGTTTGTTTGGGTTTATGTGTTTAATTGGGCTCTTTGTTGGCTTTATTCTTTGCTGTAATCGATCATTTAAACTAACACAGTGATTTGATTTATTAAGCATACAAAATAGATTAGTAGTTTCAAATGTATGAGGTCTTTAAATGTATAGTATTTTCCTTATGAAAAATGAAATAAAGTACACAATGTAAACTGGCTTCTTCAAATACTTTTAGGGCTCTTTTAGTTAGCTTCCAGAATATTTATATACGGAAATAATGGATTTTCAATAGTTGGTTCAGCTGTTCCGTAATACCTTTTGCATAGTTACTGTACAGCGATTTGTTATCATCCTCATTAAGTGGTTGTTAAACAGCTTCTCTCGCTCATCCCCAGTTCTCCACTTAAATTATAGGGATAATACTCTTGGAAGGCTTACTGTGATAATGTATGGGAAGCACTTTGGACAGTCAAAGTACAATAAATGCCAAGGAATATTACTAATAAATAAAATGCATTTTGGGGAATTAACATCTAAGAATTCCTTTACAGAGAAAGTAAGGATTTATTTCATTTGTTTCTGTAGTTACCTTAAAATCATCAGGATCTACAAAACTGGATAGAAATGGCATCCAGGACAACTGCCGAACAACTAAACCTGGAGAAAATATACATCTACTAGAAGGAGAACTTTTACTACAGGTATTTCTCATGGTTACGTTTAATGTGTATAGGGAAACAAATATATATACATTATGATGACTCTAGCTGACTAAATTATTAGTATTGGTGGATATTTTGTGCCTAATCAAATTACATCTATCCTTTTAAACTTTTTCGCCCAAAATTCTAACACTGTTGCTCTTACTATGGGCATCCCCATGAGTGGTGCCTTTATAAAACTTTGATTAAACTCTATATAAGCAAATAAGGACTATCATGCAAAAGGATGCATGGACTTACTTTTTATGGCAGCATTTGATGCAGCACAAAGAGAAATTAGAAACAAGTCTATGTATGTATGGAACTACCTCAATATTCATGAATAGTTCCCAGCCTCTGTAGTATTTTTCCTAATGTATCTAGGTACATTTTTGTTGGGCCTTTGATTTATTTATTTATTTAATATCCCACCCTCCCTGCCAGGGCAGGCTCAGGGTGGCTTACATAGACAACTAAAACAGAAAATTGAATAAAATCACAATAATATAATTAAAAACATAACATAAAGAGCTAGTGTAGTTTGTATAATGATGGCGGGCATTAGCAGCATCCAACATAGGCATGCATTTTACCATCACACCAACCATATAAAGTAGGTTAGACTGAGAGAGAGAGAGAGAACAAGGGGCCCAAGATCACCCAGAAATCTTCATGACAAAGCAGGGATTTGAACCTGGTTTTCTCAGATTCTAGTCTCACACTAACCACTACACCACACTGGTTTAGTGCTGGTGTTAGTGAAATGATTTTTTAAAAGCATAATAAATGGTTATAAGCAGCGGTATTCTTGGCTGTGAAAATTAGCTTTCCTAAGTACCATTAATAGTTAGAACCTGAAGGTGGTAATATTTTGTAAAATTGTATATGTATTAACATTTCATTTTAAAATCCTCTTTTAAAGACACAACAATTAACTTTGTATATTAAATGAATCGCTGCCCTATCTTTAGGCATTAAATGGCTTCGTTTTGGTCGTCACATGTGATGCACTCATATTCTACGTCTCTTCTACAATCCAGGATTACTTGGGTTTCCAGCAGGTAAGCATTCTGCTCTCATTCAAGAAGAAAGATGATCAGTTCCAGTGTTTTGGATCTGATTAATGTAACAAAGGGTGGTTTAACTGTTTATGGTTGCTCCTTGAAGAACCATAGAACTTGAACTGCAAAGGACTATGTGCTTCAGATAGGAACCACAAGAAGGTGATCTGCAAGGACTTGCAGGGGGCATCTCATCTTCACCATTCCTTTTTCTTTCTCTTCCCTGAAGCTCCCATAGCCTCTCCCTATTCTTGCTTCCTGCTCTCCTTCTCCCCCACCAACCAGCCTACATTTATCCACCCTCCTGTCTTCAGCCTTCCCTCCCTGGGAGCATCTCCCAGAGAAAACTTCATGGTGCTGACTGCCAGGCTAGGCCCAGTTGCACAGTTGCTGGCTGCTGAGATGGGCCCAGTTGCACAGTGGGGAACCCACAAGGACTTATGAAAGGCACCTCATTTTCCCCTGTGTCCCCTCCCCATACTATTTTCTCTTGTCCTTTACTTGTTCGCCCCTTCAATCCCACCCACTAATTGACCAACCAAACCATCCACTGTTGATGCGGCTAATGGATAAATCTATGTATTTTGTCAACTATCTGACTGAATTGCTTGAATTGATGTTGGTTTTAGCTCAAATGTTTGTTGTGATCTTAATGATTGTTTATAAAATTGTAATGTTTATTAGAGTTTTTATTGTTATTGTGATTGTTCCATTATAACTCTGATGTTGGTATTTTTGGTGTTAATAGTGAAGGCTGTGAGCTAATGCAGTAAAGTGTATGATTGATTTACTGTATTTATACCACACATTTCTTCACAATGCAGACCCAGAACAGTTTACATAATTTTCCTCACCTCTATTTATCTTCTCACAATCTTAGGAGGTAGGTTAGGCTGAGACAATGTGAGTGGCCAAAGGTCAAGCTCCCATGGCAGAGTGGAGATTTGAACGTGGGTCTTCAGCTCCTAGTCTGAAATTCTAACCACCATTGAGATGGCTGCTGTAGAACAGTAACAAGAAGCTGGGCCTGGTTGAGTCATGCAAGTTATGTGGTAGCAAGTAGCCTGATGATGCTAGCAGGTCTGGCCCCAGTGAGTCCTCTCTCAAAGTCCAAAATAGCCTTGGAAAGGATATGACCCCTCCCCCTGTCTTTTACTGACAAGCCGGTGATACTGTTGTGGTTGCTTAGCAACAGCTGCTGGACAGCCATTGAGAGGACATTGGTTTCTTAAAGTTACAGTGGTTGCTTCTATTGTGTGTGTTATTTATATATAAATGAGATAGTAGAAAGATCTGTCTTATCTCTTCATGGTCCCAGTTTCTGGATATAAGTATCCACTGATGGACAGTGTTGACAATTAGATAGTTCAGTTCTTTATTGTTACAGTCATTTGACCAAACATATAACCAGTTTTACAGTTTACACAATTAACAACATTTATAGACTAAAACATGATCTAATAAAACTGAAATCTGGTTACTGACAAGTAGATATCTATATTGATGATGCCTTACACCTTCAAATAGTTATCATTATGATAAGGCAAACTGATTGAAAAAATGATGTAAAGTGTATATGTGGGTAACATATGAAACACACACACGCATAGGGTGATCATTTCATCCCTTTTCCCTTTTGAAATGGGAATGTATGTGGTTATTTTCATTCATAATTATATTTATTGAGTGCAGTACACAGGTTATGTTGTTCATTAACTGAAATTAGGTGCTGCTTTTTCACTCTCATCTAATTAGTGTGTGTGCCACTATAAATACTTATGAAATATATAAACTGGTTTGGTAAGTTCTGCATACCCACCTGGCATCACCTTGGCAATTGCAAAATATTGTGCTTTTTGTTTTACTTCCAGTGGTAACAGTCAGCTTAAATATAACTGCAAAATTACAAGTCTAACTTGTCAGAAACATCTACTTAGGGCTTACTTTCAGGTTTAACCTTTCTTAATTGCAAATTTCAAATTACTTTACTTTTTAGTAGACCGCTTCAACTGTAGTAAGAGTGATTATAATATTGAGTACTGTTATCTCTTTCATATAGTCTGACATTATACACCAGAGTGTATTTGAATTAATTCACACTGAAGATAGACCAGAATTCCAGCGCCAACTTCACTGGGCTCTTAACCCAACACAATCTACAGATTCTGGACAAATAACAGAAGGTAAGAGAAGGCAGTCTAGCAAATAATTATTTATTTTGCTAAATATTCAATGCTTTTTTGTTTTTAAGGAGGCAGCCAGTATTTATGTATAGGGTTGTGCTCTGTTCCACCAATTCCCCCTTCCCTCTGCTGATCCCCAGTAGGCTGTTCCTGAGGGTTTGGAAAACTCAGTAGGCTGGTTGAACACAGACCGTTAGCTGGTAGTCCTTCTACAACACTGTGAAGTAGATCAGTCTTATTATCTCCAAGGTAGCAGTCTGAGATTGAGAAGCTGTGGAATGCCTAACCTACAGCTATCAGTGAGTTCTACTTGCCTTTCCAAACATGCACTAGACTCTTCTATTGTTGATTTGCTATCAGAATTGGCAACTGACGAGGAAGAAAACCTGATATAATAAGAGACTGATCTGCAGAAAGTAGGCAAAACCTTTTTTACAGCGTGGAAATTAATTTCTGAAGAGCCAGCTGCTCTTAAAGGCATAAGAGCTGGAGCTGTTTGAAAAGTTAGCTCAGTTTGCAAAAGGCACCTTGAGAAGGAGCTCAAAAGTTTAACTCTAATTCAAACATTAATTTTTTGCTTTAAGAGGAAGAAAACTCACTTCTCTGCCCCACGGATGCTTCCTCCTTCTCTGCTGGGCTTTTCGTCCACTTCCTTCCCCTTCCCTAGTTCGTGGGGCTGCAGTGGCTCCTTGTCTGCATAGGGCCGTGGCAGCTCTCCTTATTGCCTCACCTGCCTTTCCTCTACTGGCCTCTTCACCTGCCAAGCCTTCTCATTCCATGCCTCCACAAGGGAGGGAGGAGGAGCAGGCGACTGCCAGCTATTTTGTCACTGGCTCCCCCTCTATCTGTTCTCTTCCTCTGCAAACTCTGGGAGAAAAAAACCCTCAACTGATGGGGCATTTGCTGTGTCTTACCTGGGTGGGCCCACAGAAACTTACCCTGTCACTTCGCCTGCCTGTGCTCCATAAAGGAGGAAGGAAGAGAGCATGTGGCTCCCTACCCAACCAGCTCTCAGGGTGGCAGTGGATGACTATTTTTTCCTCCAGTTCAGGTGCGGCAGCGTGAAATCCACTAGGTCTGTGTCTGCCACCTGTGGCAGCTCTATTTGTGGTATGCCCACCACAATTTAAGTGACCACAGGTGGCAGACATAGATCAGGTCTGTGCACCTGCTCGAGCTGTGGTGGCTGGAGTCTCTGCACACCCACCCCAGCAGCTCTATGTATGCATGCCTCAACCTACCTCCTCTCACTTACTCTGGCTGATTGGGGCAGGCCAGCATATGAGAATGAGGACATGGGACAGCCCTGAAAAGAGGTGCTGGTACTCAGTACTGGTGCATGCAGTCACCAAAAAAAAGTCCTGTAAATACCCGTTTGGAACTGGGAATTTGTGGGGTTTATTTCTCAGACTGAAAAGTTATACTTTGCAAAACATTATGTTTTGTATGAAACAGCATTTGGCCATTTCTGCAAAGTTGGGATTCCTATCTCCCTTTGGAACACACATTTGAAGGGGAAAGAGGAATCATGCTATGACCACTTATTTAAAGGACAAGATCCCCAGTAGGCTCAGATCTGGCTGCCATAGTACTCCAGATGAGGTGAACATTTTTGCCTCCTGAAAGACTGCCAAAATGGGAACGCCTTATTGAGGTAGGGCTATTTCGAGGTGAACTTCCCACTGTCCATTGGGGTGAGCTCTACTTGTTTCATACTATTCATGTGATTGGTACTAAAAGATTAAGAGAATTTGGTATTAATTACATGGAATTCCAAATAATTCTGTTTCATACAGCTGTGACAAAACTGAATATAATGAAAAGGAAAGTCAAGTTTTTTGTTATGGTTCATAACGCTCATTTTAGTTTAAAAACACTGATGTTAAGCAGCTTGTTTCACAGGTAGAAGCTTTTGCTCAAATAGCCACTGTTTATGTTTTACTGGGGAGTTGCTTCTGCAGGACTAGAATAGATGTTCCTCTGAAAGTTTTTTAATCAATGTTTTCTGTAGGAGATAATGGCTTTTCACAATCAGCAACGTATTATAACCCAGAACAACTACCTCCAGAGAATTCTTCATTTATGGAACGAAACTTCATCTGCAGATTACGCTGCCTCTTGGATAATTCTTCTGGGTTCTTGGTAAGAGTTCCAAGAGGAAGAAACTTGATGTGTTTAAAAGGGATGGGCACTGACCAAGAAAATGGTGGTTCGTGTTGGTTCATGGCTTGTTTGATTGCACAAACCACGAACTTGCACAAACGTTTCCATTTTCTGAAATGGTTTGTTTGGATTGGGAGGTGGTAGAATACCCCCCAATGGGCTAGAGACACTAAACTCGCAGAAAGTCTTCAGCTGACTCTCCTCTACCCGCTCGCCAAATTTGGTGAGAATTGGATTTAGGGGGGCCAAGTTGACTTCAGCAGGTGCCCCAAGTGTTTGTTAGTTTGGGATGTGGTAGAATACCCCCCCAGTGGGCTAGAGATGCCGAACTTGCAGCAAGTTTTCAGCTTACTCTCCCCTACCTACTCGCCAAGTTTGGTAAGAATTGGATATAGGTAGGCAGAGTTACAGGTGCCCCCAGGAAAGTGCTCTCCTAGAAGAAGAAGAAGAAGAGATTGGATTTATACCCCGCCCTCCACTCCTCAAGGGAGCCTCAGAGCGGCTTACAAACTCCTTTCCCTTCCCCTCCCCACAACAGACACCCTGTGAGGTAGGTGGGGCTGAGAGAGCTCTTTCCCAAGCTGTCCTTGAGAGAACAGCTGGTACAGAGCAATGGCTTGCCCAAGGTCATCCAGCCAGGTGCAAGTGGAGGAGTGGGGAATCAAACCCGGTTCTCCCAGATTAGAGTCCACGCACTTAACCACTGCACCAAACTGGCTCTCTCTAGGAGCATGTGGAGCTGCCCCCTCGCAAGCTAGAGGCATCCAACTTGCAGAGGACTTCCCTGGGATACCCCTCCAGGTTGTGTTCAGATTGGCTTTGCGGGGGCGGGGGGGGGGGAGATCCTAGGGTCCAAAGTGCAAAGTGTGTCGAACATACCCACTGCAAGCTAAAAGCATCCAGCTTACAACGGACCTCCCTGAGCTGCCCCTCTACCTGCCCTCCAAGTTGTGTTTGTATTGGCTTTGGGGGGAAGATGCTAGGGTCTAAAGCCTGCCACAGCATTGTGGAGATTGATTTCGGGGGTTGCTGGAGGTCGGAATGGAGAGGCTGCCCTGAGGAGGTCTGGTTCCTGGAGGTGTAAGCTGGATAGGCTTCCCGGAGGAGGAGAGGTTGCTGGAGGTCTGAATTGGACAAGCTGCCATGAGGAGGACAGGTTGCTGGACGTCTGAGGTGGATAGGATGCTTTGAGGTAGATGAGCCCTTCTGAGATACAGTGGCTGCTACTCCCCAAACTCCATAGAGGGGCAGGACAGCAGGACAGCTGGTCCACCATGACTGGGGTCCAGGCTTAAGCAGTGGGGGCCGATGATGTTTCCTAGCAAAGAGAACAACCACTCAGTGTGGACAGTGGTGGGGGGGCAGGACAGGAAGTCCATGGCCACAATGGACAGATTGGGGCAGAGGGCACTTTTGTGCATCCAGTAATCAACTGGATTGGCCTCTGGGGGCTCTGCAAATCAGTTGCACACCATGATGTCCACTGAGTCCTCCACCAAGGCTTGCCTAGCCTCCTCAGTGGTGCAGCAGACCTCCCAGCTCATTGCCGAGGTCCAGTATGGGGGGTGTTCTTGGGTTCTCAGGTCCTGATGTCCTGGCCTGTGGATGCAGCTGCTGCTCCTCCTCTCTCCCTCTTGCATCCCCAGTTCCCTCCGGCCACCTCGGTTGCTCTTCTGCACTCTGCAGACCTCTGCACAGATATTCTTCTTCCACTGCATGATCTCGTTGTTCCTCACTGCAGTGCTGCCCTTAATACACGGATTACAAAGGCAGACCAAACTGTAGACCCTCTGTTGGCAGAGAGGATGCAATTGCTTAGTCACACCAGCCTTCAACCTGCCCACCAAGGCCCGGGTCCTTGGGAGAGGAGCCTCTCCCTACCCCAGCATGGATGCAAGCACCCATCCAGCCCTCAAATCAGGGGGAAGTACTTGCCCCAGACTGGCCCTGTGAGAACACAGGTCCTCACTGATGTCCTGAAAGGGCTTCAGAATGTCCACCATTTGGGAGAGAACCAGACAGTCAGTAGAGCCAATGCTTAGGTCCTCCCCCCATGCAGCGTGGGCATAGTGGACATGATATCCTGCACCACACCCTTCGGTTCCACCAGACGTGAGACCATTACATAGGTAGAGTTCCAGCTTGTGGCCATGTCCTGGAGGAGTTGGTGCTCAGGCACCCCCACCTCCTCCTGTTTCTCATGCAGCCAGTGGGCAGACTTGATGCTGTGGTAGAACTGGCCGACCAGGCACCAGCAGCTGTTCTGCAGCAAATGCTTCTCCCATGTCCCCTCATCCCAGCTAGGCTTCACAGTGTTCCCCAGCCCAAGAGCATCCTGCACCACCAGTTGGATCTTGTGCACCAAGCACATGATGCTCTCTAAGCCTGTAGCATTCACTGCCACCACCCTGTTCCTACCAGCGTCCATGACCATTAATCCACAGATAATGTCACCCACAGACACCCACTCCCCCAGTGCAGCCTGGATCTCGGCAGCAATGTTCCTCCCATTGTGATCATTGTCTTTACTCTGTGCCTGTAGCAGAAGCACTTTGTAACCCAGTGGCAGGACTGTCTGCTCTTCTCAGGACTCTGTTGTTGCCCTGGTGGTCTGGAGGTCCTCCAGTTGCCATCAGTGGGCGATGAGGGAGAGGTACCCATGCTGATGGCTACTCCACAGGTCTGCTGTGAAGTGCACAGTCCACCCTCATGTTCCAGACATCTGGGCCCTTACCAGCTCCCTCATAGAGATGTAGATGGAGGGCAGGACATGGTGGCTAACAGTCTTCCTGGGGAGTTGCATACCAGGGGGCAAATAATCGCAGCACCTGGTGAAAGCCCACATGCTCCATGATGAACAAAGGTAGTCCATCCAGGGCAGTCATGTCAGCAGTTACATGATTGCCAGCTTCTTGGGCCTTCCCACTAGCCCTTCTTCTCAGTGGCATTGCAGTCACCACAGGAATGACCTCCTGGAGGATGGCCTGCCGGGAAGTTTCACCACCCACAGCAACCCCAATGTTAGCCTTCTTTTTACTCCCTTCCCCTGCCCTTCTCCCCAATTAGCAGGCCTCTTTCTCCCCCTGGTTGGTGCTAATGGTTCTTCTGGAGGCAAAATATCTGGGTGGTGCCTCTGGAAGTGCCTCTGGAGGGTGGTGAAGGAAAGATGTAGGGGGTTAGAGCCCCTCTGCAGCATGATGTCACAGACCTTGCACCATGCATTTGGGAGGGTGGATTAGTGCTCCCACAGCCTGAGCTGCAACATGTGCCAAAAATTGGAGCGGGCTGGAGGCTTAACCGCTGCCACGTGGTGCTGCCCTGGGAGAACTTGGGGGTGCTGGAGGTGGGAGCAGCCCCTACTGGTTGGGAAGTGGTGGAGGTGAAGGGTTCCCCATCACCACCATCAGATTCCTCCAAGTCCTCCATGAATATTTTTAGCAGCGTTTCCTCTTCCAGGAGATCTACCAACTGTTCCCCCCCTCCATCCCCAGAAAAACAGCCAGAAGCAGAGGACCCACATCTGCTAAGGCCCCTGCTGACATTCCACTGGTGCTGGGTACCAGTGGACTGGCAGGACAGGCTTGTCCCTCAGCAACAGCTTTTCGTGGGACGGGGGGAATGGTCTTCTTCCTCCCACGAACAGCATTGCCCCCTCATTCTCTTCCTCATGGTGGGAAGGTGCGTCCAACACCAAGAAACCCAAAGAGCTTGCCCCCCCCCCCCACCAGGCAGTGGCAGAGAGAGGCTACTAGTGCCGCTGCTCAGTCCGTCCTGTCCTGAGCCAGAGGTGTTGCTTTGTTTGCTCTTTGTAGGTTTGTTTCTTGATAAGTAAAAGTTAAGGTAAAGGCAACTCCAGCAAATAATAAAGATAGCTGCCCCCCCCAGGCAGTAACAGAGAGATGCTACTAGTGCCACTGCTCAGTCCCTCCTGTCCTGAGCCAGATGTGTTGTTTTGTTTGCTTTTTGCATGGTTTTTTTTTTGAAAACTGAAATAAAATAAATAGCAAGTAAAACAAAGAAAAGATCTCCCCTCCACACCCTGGTAATGGCAGGGAGAGTCAGTGTGTGGGTTAGGTCCCTGAAACCACAGCAAGGAGCACCTTCCCAGCTGGGAGAGAGGTGTTTAAAACATTGTCCCACTATGTTGGGGAGGGGGGAGCATCCCTCAAAGCCTCCCCTAAAGTCAGCCACACAGTAAGCAATTGGACTAGTCTCCCTAACAACTATGGACTGACTAACTTCTATTCCTGCTGCAAAGTGAGAGCAGCTGACTCAGGGTGTGACATATTTACAATCTACTCCCATTAGAGTAGAATGGGAGCTCCATGATTGGCTGCCAATCAGGCTGTGGACAACTGCTACAGGAGTCAGTTTCTATGGCTCTCCACAAATCCACCCCCAATGTTGCGTAGGAATTGATTGAATCAGCGCCAGGCGGTCTGGAGAATGAACTGCTCTAACGAACCTCCACAGAAAAAAGGCAGTTCATTTTTGGTTTTGGAACAATGCCAACAAACGAACTGGTTTGGAATGAACAACAAACTGGCCTGGTTAGTGCTCGAATCATGGTTCATTTCTCAGTTCGTGCCCATCCCTAACAGCCACGTTTGGTTCTGGGAGTTTTTTTATGATAGCATGTGGTAACGTTGTCTTTCACTGTGGGTTTTTCCAGGTAGTACATGGTTATACTTTTAATAGGTTTAGAAACCAAAAACTTATCTGGAGTAATGAAACACTCATGTACCTTTTCACATCTGCAAAGCCACCAGTTTCAGTGTAGCTGTATCCCACTAGTTCATGATTTTTTTCTCTATTTGTTGGCTGCGGGGAGAGATATTGATTTTGTTGGACGACTGCACTATTGAAGCTTTCTAGCTCCTGAATTCTGTTCTTAAGGATAGCTCATGTCCAGCCAGGAATTTTTTATGGTGGGGGGGTGCCAATTAAAGTAAATTAAACTCAATTAAGCCACAGATTTCCACCTCACCTTTTCTGGGCAGTTCATCTTCACCCACTAAAGATCCCCTCCTCCACTCCATTTGTCTTTATTAGACTTGTAACCCCCCCAATGACTACTCTCAAGCCTGCTTTGGTTCCCTTCCCCCCCATTGCCTGGTATCTTTCTCCCACTTCCCTTCTTCCTTCTCTCCCTTGTTTCTCACAGACACCCCTCACTTCCTTCCTCTCTCCCCTTTGGACCCCCTCCGTCCTGACATGCACACTCTCTCCCCCCTTGCAGAAGAAGTAGAAGAGATTGGATTTATACCCCGCCCTTCACTCAGAGTCTCAGAGCAGCTTACGGTCTCTTTTCCCTTTCCCTCCCCACAACAGACACCCTGTGAGGTAGGTGGTGCTGAGAGAGCTCTTTCAAGGACCGCTCTTGAGAGAACAGCTCTAAAAGAGCTGTGACTGACTCAAGGTCACACCAGCAGCTGCATGTGGAGGAGTGGGGAATCAAACCACGCTCCTAACCACTACACCAACCTGGGCTCCAGTCGGCAGGATTCCAGTCAGCTGAGTGGCACACAAGGGCCATGTGTCCACAACAAAAGCCTCTTTCATGGTTTGCTGGGCCTTTGGTGGCATACCACATCTGCTCTCTCCTCCCCTCCATGGCTGGCCCATTTGCTGGCTCTGGTACCTGACCCCACAGTGACAGCAATGGCAAGGAAACAGAATATTTCAGAGACTTGTCGCATGGGGGAGGAGGGGAGAGGACCAGTCTCCTTGTTCCCTCTCTGGAGAAGGCAGGTGCATGATGGGAAGGAGAAAGGGTGAGAGGGGCCTGGGTTGCTGGGGTGGGGCACAGTAGAAACAATAGGGGGCATCGCCCCATGTGCCCCACCGCTGGCTACAGCCCTGTTCACATCCTACTGGTGCACTTAATCAGAGCTATTCATAGCTCAAAGGAAAGCACTGGAAGGGTTTTATTGTGCTGAAAGGGCCCGACAATCTACAGCAAACTGAGCGCTAACCTTAGAAACTGAGCAGTGTGGAATTTGTTCATGGGTTCTCACTAAAAAGTGTGTCATTTCTGAAAAACTAAAAATGTTAATGGCAGTTGGAAGTGGTGCGTGCATATCATCAGTGAAGACTGTTGCATGTGCTAGTGAAAGGCAATTGCTTAATTCATTATTTTTGATTCCTTTAAAGTACTTTCCAAATTATACACCTCGCCACAGACACACATGCTTAGGCCGGGGATTCATTCCCATCCTTGCACATGCCTAAAGTGCACTGGTGGCTTTGGGCATGTCAGTGCCTCTCAGCCTAAGCTACTTGACAGGTTTGTTCTAAAGATAAAAAGGAGATGCAGATACACCTCCTTGGAAGAAAAAGTGGAATAAAACAATAATAAAACTATTTTTTCTAACTGTAGTATTGGATAAAAGAGCTAGTTATGGATTCAGCAATAGAGAGTTCACAGTACCATGGCTATTCTTTATAATTCTCTATGTTTATTTTAGAATGTGAATTAAATATGAAGTTCATTAAACTTCAGCATTATTGTTTCTGTGGTAAAATAATCAGAATCATTTTTGAATGAAATCTAAAAATATAGTGGCCTCACTTCTCCATAATTTACCCAAGTGAGTAAATGTGTGAGAGAGAAACAGAGAAGTATGCCATTAACTGGTTTTCTTTTTTCTGAAGGCCATGAATTTTCAAGGGAGATTAAAGTTTCTTCACGGTCAGAACAAGAAGGGGAAAGATGGGGCAGCTGTATCTCCTCAGCTGGCTTTGTTTGCTGTAGCCACTCCTCTCCAGCCACCATCCATCCTTGAAATACGTACCAAAAACTTCATCTTCAGAACAAAGCACAAACTGGACTTCACACCTATTGGATGTGATGCAAAGTAAGTGCAACATTTCATTAATTAATTATGCCTCATCTTAGTAATGTCAGGTGTAATTAGCTGTTAGTGGAAGTAGATCTGACGCCAGAGAATTTTTATTTAAATGCTTTGATCCATTTTTTTAGGGAGCCAAATATTTTAGAATAGGACATTTTTCTAGCATTTGCATCGTTGTTGTCTCCCATGTTGTGGATTGTGTTATTGTAGTTAAGATGATTCTGTGGTCTTTCTGGAAAGGAAATAAGAGATTTTCATTTTGTTTGACACCCAGCTATTGGTTTTCATTTTAAATGATACTCAGCTATTTGAAAATTTTTGGTCTCTGCTTGCCCAGTTTGGGTTACAAGTTTTTTTGTTATACATATACTCGGTTTTTACTGTGAACCACCATAAGCTGTAGGAATATGACACAAAAATGTTATAAACTATTGAATCTGTTTTACAGAGGACGAATTGTGCTGGGCTACACTGAAGCAGAATTGTGCATGAGAGGAACGGGATATCAGTTTATCCATGCAGCTGATATGCTTTATTGTGCTGAGAATCATGTCCGAAGTAAGAAGTGTTACGCTAACCTATAAAGCAGGAGAATGTTTGCCAAGATAAATTCTGAAATGTATCTTGAACTAATCTCTTCCTTTTTAAAAACAAGAGCTTTCCTGCAGACATGTTTTTCGACTAAACATTGAGCTTATATTGGAAGTTGCACTATTTTAAAATTCTCATGTGGATTCCTTTAGTTTTAGTCTCCATGTTCATGTCACATCTCACTCTTCACTGTTTTTCTTCTCTGGCTCTTTCTTGCTGCGAGTTCAGCAGTTTTCTCAAGTAGAGTGACTATTTTGAGTGATTTTTGCCAAGTCTAAATTTAGGTTGTACTCTGACCTTGATAGAATTGGATTTTTCCCCAAAAGCTTTATTTTAGTGTATACACCTCTGTTGAAAGGGTGTGCTTTTTCCTTGACCAGTATAATGTTTGACATTGCTCTCCCCCACCCCTTAGAAGATATATTGACTTTGTCTGTGTTGATAAAAGCCAAAAAGCCATTTCCCCCAGAAAACGGGAAATTGCCATTACAAAGGTAAATTATTAGCTCCTGTTAAAATATCAACCCTCCAAAAGGCTTCATATGGTTCATATAACTAATTTGAAAGTGAGTTTCCAACTTTTTTTTATTATTTATTTTTTTAATTTATTTATACTTTTGACTTGTAGGCTGCTCTCCCCACTATTGCAGGCCCAGAGCAGCTAACACAACTTGGTCTCCCAAGATACCTAAATACAATAAAATTTAAAACACCAAAACTTCATAAAATTATTCAAACAATATACTGTGCTACACTACAGTAACTTAAATGGCATACCATCAGTCCCAACGTTTTACAGCTCCAGTCGCTCACAGCACTCGGGCCACATAGTTGTCTGGGCCCCTCATAGATAGTTGACATGAGGGGGGGAGAGAAAGGGTGGCGGCCCCTACTCATATGCCTGGCAGAAGAGCTCCGTCTTGCAGGCCCTGTGGAACTGCACCAGGTCCCACAGGACCCTGATCTCCTCTGGGAGCTCATTCCACCAGTGCGGGGCCGCCACTGAAAAAGCTATCCCCCTCGTGGCAGTGAGCCTGGCTTCTCTGGGGCCAGGTATAACCAACCGGTGTTGGGCCCCAGACCGTAGTGCTCTCTGGGGTACATATGGGGAAAGGCGGTCCCTCAGGTAGGTTGGACCCAGACCATTTAGGGCTTTAAAGGCAAGCACCAACACCTTGAAGCGAATTTGGTACGCTATAGGCAGCCAGTGCAGTGCTGCCAGCACTGGCTGGACGTGCTCCCGTTTAGGGAGACCCATCAGCAGCCTCGCCGTGGCATTCTGCACCAGCTGCAGCTTCTGAATTTGTGACAAGGGTAGCCCCATGTAGAGAGCGTTACAATAGTCTAACCTCGAGGTGACCGTCACTTGGATCACTGTAGCCAGGTCGGCATGGCTCAGGAAGGGAACCAACTGTCGCACCAACCTCAGATGGTAAAAGGCTGACTTGGCAGTAGCTGCTACCTGGGCCTCCATAGCCAAGGAAGGATCCAGGCGCACTCCCAAACTCCTAACCACCGGTGCAGGCACCAATGGCGCCCCATCAAAGGCCTGGAGAGGGAGCCCCAACCATGGCCCGCCCCGACCCAAGCACAGGACCTCTGTCTTCACCGGGTTCAGCTTTAGCCTACTCAACCTCAGCCATCCAGCCATGGCGTGCAATGCCTGGTTAAGATTGTCCGGTCCAGAGCCAGACCACTCACCCAACATCAGATAGAGCTGGGTGTCATCAGCATACTGATGAAAGCCCAACCCCGCCCTCCGGACAGTCTGGGCAAGGGGGCGCATATAGATGTTAAAGAGCATTGGGGATAAGACAGCCCCCTGAGGCACTCCGCATTTAAGCGGGTGTCTCCGGGACCGCCACTCCCCTAGCGCCCCTGTATCCCCACGTTGGCGAGGTGACAGGTCAGCAGCCGATGATCGACCGTATCGAACGCTGCCAACAGGTCGCGCAACAGCAATACCGCCACGCTGCCCCAATCCAGATGTCTACGGAGATCATCCATCAGGGCAACCAGTGCCATCTCAGTCCCGAACCCCGGGCGAAAGCCTGACTGGAAGGAATTTAACACCAAAGCGTCATCCAGGAAGCTCTGGAGCCGTATCGCTCCCGCCCTCTCTATTAATTTTCTCAGATACGGCAAATTGGACACTGGTCGGTAATTAGCCAATTCGGCCGGGTCCAGAGATGGTTTTTTTAAGAGAGGGGCGGACCATCGCGTCCTTGAGTGCACTTGGGAACTGCCCTTCCAAGAGGGACAGGTTGATAATCTCATGCAATGCACCTTGAAACCCCTCATGGCCCACTTTAATCAGCCAGGAAGGGCATGGATCAAGGTTACATGTGGTTGGGTGTACGGTCGCGAGTAACCTGTCAACTTTGTCAAGGCTAAGCGGGCTGAAGGTATCCAGACCTGGCGCCGACGTGCAAGGGGCCTCGAGTTCGCTCATTGAATCAACTGTGGTGGGGAGGTCACGGTGGAGAGAGAAGACTTTATCCGCAAAATAGCTCGCAAAAGCCTCACAGCCAATCTCCAATTCCCTACTATTTAATTTGCCCTGAGGCAATACCATTATCGACCGAATTTTTAATTAAGAAATTACAAACAGGCCTAAATAAATTAGGTTATGTGTAGCATTTGTTTATTTATGTATTTATTTATTATATTTATATCCCGCCTTGCCAGTGGACCATAACAAATCCACTTGGTAAAATTTTGTATGTAAACCTGTAAAGTTAATTTGGGAAAAATAACTATTTTTGACACTTCTGATTTTTAGTGATAAAGACCGGAGAAAGTGGTATGACTGTATTTAGGCTTCTTACCAAAGAAAATCGATGGGCCTGGGTTCAAGCAAATGCACGACTGGTTTACAAAAACGGAAGACCAGATTATATTATTGCCACTCAGAGGCCTCTTACGTAAGTATTCTTCGAGGCAGATTCTGTAGACCTTAAATTTTCCAGTCAATCTTGTTCATAGGTGTTTTCCACAGGGAGGCGGCCGAAGGGCATATTTGGTTCCTCCACTGTGGCTGCTGATATGCCACACTGGCAGCAGGGTTTCCACATGGCAGTTTTCCCTGCATTTTCCCTGCCCCATCCCCTCCTACATACCATGGGGGCCTTTTCTTACTTTTTTTTTTTTAAACAGCCATTGACATATGGTTATGGCATTGTAACAATATGTCTGTCAAACAAATTCCCGGGTTTTATTAACTGAAAGGCATATCTCTGCAACAAATGGAACTGGAGACTGACTTTTTGACGCAAGTTAGGAATTGAGAGGACCTGATAGAGAGCTTGTTATGAAAATAATAATACTAAATGGAGGAATCCCTTATCAGCTGGGAGTCGGCTTCTGTTGGCCACAAGTAGCCTGTTTTTCCAGGTACACAAAACAGGTTGTGTATAGCCAAACACCATGTTGATTAATTGGCTGCCTGATCATCACTGATGAACTGGAAATGAGACAAATTGGTGGGTGTCAGCATCCTGAGTGAACATAGACCTCAAAGTACAGCAGTAACTAATTGGATCTGAAGGTTCTTTTTCAGTAACAGAGGAATATCACTTGGGCAAACATACTCCTTCCACCAGAAGAAGGCTTCTTATGCTGATAGAAGGCTCTTCTGTTAATGGAACAAACTTTATAATCCATTGTACTATCTCCTAGTAAAATATTTTGAGAATAAAATTTATTATTTAGGTCTTTATTACTAATTTAACATCATAGGTAAACTATATGTAAAATCTCTTACCTTTTGAGCATTGGTTTTAAAATTATGTCTCTATTAAGGATGTGCATTCAGCTAAGTCTGAACCAAAAAAAAATCCAAAAAATACCTTATTGGTATTTTTCAGATATTGTTTCAGCGGAATATAGATTTGGGTTGTTGTTCAGCTATCCAAAATGGCCAAGCCCCAGATATTGTTTCAGCGGAATATAGATTTGGGTTGTTGTTCAGCTATCCAAAATGGCCAAGCCCCGAAAATCCCAAAAATATTTGGGCTTTTTGGGATTGCCAGATAGATAAACTTAAAGGGCATTTAAAGGGATTACGATCCCTTCCAGGCACATAGCCAGGATTTTGTGGCTTGTGGGGCAAATTTTTTCTGGTGGGGCTGAAGTTCTCAGGGCAGAAAGAAAAGCTATTTAACCAATAGAAAGTTATTGCCAGGATAGATCTCTAAACTGCAAGCTGTCAACCACTTTAGATGACAGTTCTCAGCTGCTGCAAGTTAATAACTTTTTCCAGCCTAAGCAACAATTCTGATAACAAGCCGGCAGGTGGGGGTGATGACTTCTGTAGTCAAGAAAGCTAACAGGCAGAAAAACTCTCTTAAAGGAGACCAGTTCCTTGACACAGAGTTAGAAGGGATCCTAGAGGACATGTACTCCAACTTCCTTGCTCAGTGCAAAAATTAGTCAACTACAGTATCCCACTCTGCTTAAAGGAGTACATGCCTTTTAAAAACATGTTTTAAAATGATTGAAAAAAGCATTTACAGGAGAAATTCTTATGGGTCTATGCCTTTAAGAAAGAGGGCAGAGCCCCCAAAAGCATCACTGTAGCTTTGGGCCTGGTCCCTTTAAATGCCTTCTCCAAGCTGTGCAGCTTTGCGGTGAGTGAACTCGAAGGCGTTTAAAGGGCTCTTAGTCCCTTTAAACACCTTCTAGGTGAACTCGCAGCTGGAGAGGGTGTTTAAAAGCACTGTGAGCCTTTTAAATGCCTTTGCAATTCACTTGCTGCAGAGTCGCACGGCTTGGAGATGGCATTTGAAGGGATCCCTTTAAACATCCCTTTAAACACCTTTCTTCTCCATTGAAAGCAGTGGAGGAAGGGGGCACGTTCTTTGGGGGCCCATAGAATTGGACCTCTGGGACAATATTTTTGAAACTTGAGAAGGGGGGTTTGAGGAAAGGCACCAACAGCTATGCTGCAAATTTGGTGCCTTTACTTCAAAAGACAGCCTCATCCCCATCCCAGATTGATTTTCAGAATATCCTTTGGGTCCCCCCACAGGGTATAATAGAGACAAAAAAGAAAATCAAATTTCCCATATATTCCCCAATATCCGAATACCATACCACTACTGGGATTCAGAAATGTTGGGGAAAACTGATATTTTTTGGGTTCAGTATACCCGAACCTGAAAAATACTGGGTTTTGTTTTGTTTTTGCACACCCCTAGTTTCTGTATTGCAGTTACTATAGTAAACTCTCTACCCTTGGTGTCCTGCAATTTAGGGATGAAGAAGGGTCAGAGCACTTACGGAAGCGAAACATGAAGCTGCCCTTCATGTTCGCTACAGGTGAAGCCGTCTTATATGAAGTGACATTTCCTCAGCTTGGCTTAATGGATTCTTCTCAAGCAAAGGCTAAAAGCAGCTTTGGAAAAGGAGCAGCTTCCAAGGCTACACAACCCAAACAATCTGTTGATCCCAGCTCGCTTCTGGGTGCATTGATGCAGCAGGATGAATCTGTGTACCGCTGTCCACCTGCTTCAAATAAAATTTCTTTTGAAAAGAACATTTTTACAGGTACCAAGGATGAACTGGGTGATGCCATTGCCAGCGATTGGCAGGATAATATTTTGCCAGTGGGAAATAGCAGCATTCTGAAACAAGAGCAGACTGAGTGTCCACAGAATAACAACTTGATGCTTCCTGAAGATAGTGTGGGGCTCTTTCAGGATAATAAAAATAGTGAATTGTACAACATCATGAAAACACTAGGCATTGACTTTGAAGACATAAAATGTTTTCAGCAGGATGAAGATGTTTTTAAATACCCTCTTTCTGATATAGAGGATATTAGAGACATTGACATTACTGATGAAATCTTGAACTACGTTCAGGATTCCTTAAATAAGACTGACTTGTATCCGTGGTGCCAGCAGCAACAGCCCATGGTTCAGAATTCAAGCTGTTTAATGCAGCAACAGTTGGAGCAACAGCCACCAGTGGGAGAACAAAGGCAGCTGTGTCAGAAGATGAAGCACATGCAGGTCAATGGGATGTTCACAAACTGGAACTCAGTCAGCAGCATACCTCTTAATGCTTCACAGCAACAATCACACCCTTGTGTCTTTCCTGGTGTTCAAGAATTGACTCAGGAGTTCCCTTACAAGTCTGAAGTCAGCACGGCAACGTACACATGTGGGCAAGAGTTTACTCCTTACAAACACCCCACGAACATGGTGTCACAGCTTTCAGATTTTGCACAGATAGATTTCCCAGTAGGAGGTTTTGACAGATCAACGTATTCAAATTCTTCTGGCTTAGAGGATTTTCTCAGTGATTTGCAGCAAGTCCCTGAAAGTCAAGATTCTGGAATAAATTCTCAGCCAGTTATAGTAACTCCTCAGACATGCTATGCTGGTGCTGTGTCAATGTACCAGTGTGTTTCTGAAATGCAGACAGACTGCACGGAACAAATGCAGTATAATCCTGTGGTGTCAGGACAACAAACATTGCTAAGCAAGGTATGGCATTTGAACTGTTAAAATAATCTTTTGGCATTTGATTTGATCCAATGCGCTTTCTGTAGATAACCATTTTTCATATTATCTGCATTGCACAAATAGTCTTTGGTTTATCTGCCTCCTGCCTTGCCCAGCTATTGTAGTATCCTCAGAACTAGAGGTACTTAAAATTGTAAAGGGGGGGGGGCTTCCTAAACAAATTTATGGAGTTTAGAGAAGGCAAAAATTGTTGTGTTTTTGCTTCTGGGAGGTTGCGGTCACACACACGAGATAAAGCAAGGGGGGGGGGAGGCTATTTCCTCCGGTGGAATTTGATCTACAGTTGCATGATGACACCTCCCTGCAGGTGCAGTCTGTTAGTGTGTGATCAGACACAACTGTGGGTGAGTTGAGGTTTTTCCCCCCATGCACTTAAATGAGGGATCTATGAATCACACCTCCACACTGAGGGCTCCCTAATGGAGTTTGCAGTGATGCACATACTGCGAGGGGGGGGGAACAATGGCACGGGGTCAGGATGGCCAGATCAGACCATCCCAGCGCCATGAGAGCGTGCTGGAGCAATCAGGGGAAAGTCTGCCTGTGGCCCGTCACAACCCATTTACTACCTGTTTTTCCCCAGTGTCTTTTAACTCTGCTTCTGTGACGGAGCAAAACAGGTTGCCAACGGCTGCAGGGCGCTTCCCAGATGTTTTCTGGTTGCTCCCATCAAATCCACCCGGCATTCACGTCTCTGTCGGGTCTAGTTCTGCATATGATCGCAGCCGAACAGACTATATTTTGGATACAGAATAATGTCATTCCAGGAACTTGATGCATTTCCATTTAATATTAAGCTGTAGTAATGAGTGCAGAAGAACATATGACACTGTGTTCACATCATCTTAGTTAGTACTTCATATTAACTTCAGAACCGTGAAAAAAAAGCTATGCCAAAGAACCTTTGGTTGAATGTAGAATGCAGCATTAATATTCTTACTTGCTTCACATTATCCAAGAACAGGTTTTAGGTCGGAAATCAGAAGGCATAATCATTTCTGCCATAGGGTTGTGTTGACAGTATGATCTCAGGCTATTTTAGCTTGGTAATCCTGTTAAAATTTCTGTATAACATAAAAGTAATGAAACCCATTTAACTTCCTTTTGGTAAGGGTAAGTGTATAAAGAAAAAACTACTCACTTCGGACAGAAAGTAAAATACTAAAGTACTAGCAGCTTGTTGCTTTTAATTATAGATTGTATAGTTAGAACTGTAGTTATTCAGGTTTTGTAATGTTTCACATGTTTCTGTTTGGAATGCCACAATGTCTGCCTTCTCTGTAACTCGGTAGTTCTCTGACTCATCCAGTTTAGTGCTACTTAATTGGGCACTTTGGTGAGCTTCTGTTCTAGGTCTCTGTAACAATTTGCAGCTTACCCTTATTTTTAGGCAGTTCCACAAGTGATGAATTCTCCAGTGATGTCTAGAAGACTATTTCAAACAGGCTTCATTCCGAGTTGGCTGAGTCACTAAACAAAGTATATAAGAAGTGCCACAATATTTCTGTTTCTTTGGAGACTTGTCAAAGCCCTAGAATCTTGGAAGTTCAGCTGGATGTTTTTCTTTTGATGGCTAGGGTAAACCAGGGAGACAAATTGGACAGCTAGCGTCTCCTCCCCCCCCCCCCCCCCGGTGAAGTATAAATATGTCTGAAAAATCTTGTCTTCAATGTAAAATTTCCTCACAGGTCTTTTCCTTAGTTTGCCATTCTGTATCCGATCTCTTGCTTATCTTGGAGAGCAAATCCAAATTCTCTGTCTTCAGAAAGGTCTCTTCCTCACATGTTCACCAGATGTGGGAGTAGGAATGAGATTGTGTTGAGCCTATGGGGATCTTTCTTGCTTGCTCCAGACTGGGTCATAGTGTGTATTACCTGCCTACATATAATGGCTATCAATTGAGCAAAACAAGTACAAGAATGAAGCCGTGCGAAGATGTGCTGCCAATGCTTTTTATGTAGTATAGAGGAAACTTGGGCCAAACGTCTCCAGTGTTGTTTTAACAAAATAAAGTAAATATATAACCACAAAATTGCAGTCCAGTTGTTTCTGTAGTTGTTTCTGTATAAGTATTCATAAGCGGAGTAGATAGTTGATGAGACGAGATTCTCCGGAATAACTCCCGTTTCAAATCTACTGATCTTCTTCCATGCCACTATTTCAGAACAAGAGATGGAAACTCTACATCAGGCGTCTATATATGTTAGGTTGCCTTCAAAAATTATGCCCCACACGGGGGAAAAGGATTCATCCAGTGCACTCTTCAATCACTGGATGAATCCTTTTCCCCCATGTGGGGCATAATTTTTGAAGGCAACCGAACATATATAGACGCCTGATGTAGAGTTTCCATCTCTTGTTCTGAAATAGTGGCATGGAAGAAGATCAGTAGATTTGAAACGGGAGTTATTCCGGAGAATCTCATCTCATCAACTATCTACTCCGCTTATGAATACTTATACAGAAACAACTACAGAAACAACTGGACTGCAATTTTGTGGTTATATATTTACTTTATTTTGTTAAAACAACACTGGAGACGTTTGGCACAAGTTTCCTCTATACTACATAAAAAGCATTGGCAGCACATCTTCGCACGGCTTCATTCTTGTACCTGATTTACATCTCTAAAGCTGTGTTCCATTTCACTGTATCAATTGAGCAAACACATTTCTCTTGTTTCAGTGAAATTGGACTTCACACTATAAATGTAAGCACTGTTGGTTCAGTTCAAGAAACACATAGAATTAATGATGCTTTAAAATGATACTACATTTGAGGTTTTGTTTACCTGCCTATTACTGAGACGTTTATGTTTCATGTGTTCATTTTTTAAGCCACTGCAGTAAGTGGGGTTGACATGCTCTCTGTGTGTGTAGGATGGTGGGAAGTCTAGAAATTGTTAAAACAGAGAATAAGGCACTATTATGATGCCAATAAAATAAAATCATGAGAGAAAGAAGGCCTGTATGTGTACAAGTGTTGGAACCCATGTGGGTACAGTGATGCCTAAACCCTAAGCGAAACATCTGCTTGGGCTTCAGAATATTTTTTTCCTCTCACTACAGTAACTTAAAAGCTGCCTTTCCCCAGCCCCAGTGTTCTGTTTAGATGTCACAAACACTAGTTATGATAGGCATGACCCTGGCTTGTCCTTGTGCGTATAAGCTCCCTCCGTTTCCCCCTTACATATGGAGAGTGGTTGGTGTTTTTTCTTTCATTACAGAAGTTTTCACTGTAACTCCAGCTTGTCCATTATCCACATTCGGACATCATGACAAATTGGAATTAGACTGAAGACTTATGAAAACAGGAACTCTTCAGTCACTCTTGAGATGTGAGAGGAAAGTACACACGAAGAAGCCAAATTTGTGTCCATTATGACCAAACCTCTATTTCTAACATCTGGATGTAGCCTAAGTCTATCTGAACTCTGATTACCATGAAATAATTGGAATTCCTGAGAGTATCTCAACTCTTGTTGTCTTTGATACTTATCCTTTATCACAGGACCTGATCAAACTATTTAAATAACTGTCACAGTAATGGAATAATGTAATGCTGTGTAGTTAAAACTCAGATCATGGTTTGTACAGGTTTGAGTCTCTAGTTGTAAAAGTTAATGGCTTAGAATTAAATAGATATACTTCAACACAATTTGGAGAATATGCTGGTATAGCACTTGGCTGCCCTCCCCTTGGCTATATTTCATGCTATTAATCATTCTGAACCACAGATATTAAGTCTGGAAAGCTCTTCCTGGAGCCCATTCTTTGTAAGAATATATACTTAGTCTTTCTGCAAGTATCTGGTGCTACCCTTTTAAACACTCAAAAGGGTTTTGCCAGTTTTCATCCACCATTAATGTCTTATTTTAGTTTTATACATCATGTCTCAGTAATTTTCATTTAAAACTGTATTTAGTGAATTCTTTGCATTTTGGGTGGTCACAATTATATAATAATTGATCACAATAATTTATAAATAATAATTTATCATTATTTTGAGCCCACATAACAGTGTTTTCTGATGCACAAGTGCTGTTATCACAGCTTGGGAAGTTCTTTGTGGGCCCTGAAATGAAAAAGTTTTCAGCTTAAGAGTCCCATTAAAAGCATAAAAAGAAATAAATTATTCAGACAAAATGGTAGAACTATACATCTTGCATTATTGTCTTCAGAAAGGAGAATGAAAGAGAACGATTCCTCCATAGCTAAACAAGAGAGCAGAACATTTCAAGAGTGAAAGGACTATTCATTCTTAATAATGTGCTGTTATGGCAGAAAGGTAACAGTCTCTTCAGTAAAGGTTCTACCTGTTACTCAAATTAATCTACATGTGAGGGTCCTGCTAGCATGGAGCAAACACGTGTATTTGGGGGCAGTTATATATGGGATCCAGCCTTGTATATAAAGGTCTACATTCAGGTAAAGGTAAAGGTTTCCCTTGCTCGAAAGCAAGTCAAATCCAAATGTAGGGGGCAGTGCTCATCTTCATTTCCAAGCCGAAGTAGTTAGCACTGTCCGAAGACTTTTCCGTGTTCATGTGGCAGGCATGACTAAACGCTGAGGCACATGGAATGCTGTTACCTTCCCACCAAAGTGGTACCTATTTATCTACTTGCAATTTCTTGTTTTTGAACTGCTAGGTTGGCAGGAGCTGGAGCCAGAGACAGGAGCTCACTCCATCATGCGGCACTCGGGTCTCGAACTGCCGAACTACAGACCTTCTGGTCTGCAGCTCAACAGACCAGTAGTCAAAAGAACACGGGGGAATAAGCTGCTTAAACAGAAAAGATTTTTATTTAATGAACAGAAACCAGACCAAATTAAGTTAAGCAGTTTGCAGAGCAAAATGGAAAAATGCATAGTGATGAATACCACACAGATCCTTTCCCTGGAAAAGAACAACCTGCCTTCTAGGAGTAAAACTAAAAAGGGGTAAACAAGAAATGTGAGCCTGATCTTGGAGAGAAGGGAGGGGAGGTTGTCCTCCTCAAGTAGCATCGGGAACTGAAACTGACAAGGTGGGGGAAGAAAGTGTAGGTCTGTGGAGCAAAGAAGCAAGAGGCCTACTGTGAAGTAACTGGGTGAATCCCAAACTGACTACAAAAAGTGGGGCTGAGGAGTAAGTGTACCCTTTGGCTAAGACTAAGGAAGGGGTGAGGTATTGGCATTGGAATGTAGGGGCAATAAAAGTAGTTTTTTGAAGATGAGCCAACTTGAAAAGAAAGCCTTTGTGTGGTTAGAAGGGAGTTTTTTGCATGGAGAGTGTCTAAAATGTCAATCATTGCAGCTTCTGGGACTATGTATGTGGAAGTCAGCCACAGGTTTTCCAAAGCTTTCTAGCAGACTAGAAGTGCCCCTCCTCCCTTTGGCGCTTTCCTGACAAAACCATTACATGACCAGGAGTAGGGGTGCTACTCCCTCAGTTGTCTTTGCTGCCACAAAGAGATGATCTCCATTGTTGTTCTGTTTTTTCCTCGCTTCATTCTTGAGGCTGAGAAAACTTCTCTGAAAAGTTTTTGTCATCAAGAACCATTTTAGTGAAGAGTAAACTACATTTTAAGAAGAAAAGTTTCTGGCATTCCACTTTGTGAATATGGCTCAAAAGTGGCCTTCTCGAGATTGTGCTGTGGCTTTAAAATTGTGCTGATAAGCTCTGCCTGCTCTGTGTGTCACCAAATTACTCTGAAGGCATAATTTGACAGAGCTAGAGTCAAAAGGAGTTTTTCAAAGGCTTTGGCTGTGCACCAGCCTGAACAAAGGCACCTTCCCCCTCCCTGTTGAGGTGTGGTCTGATATAGCCTTAGATTCACTGGGTCTTTTCCCCTTCTTGGTTGGGTCAGCTCTGAAGGGAGAAACCTGGAGATGTTGCCTGACAAAGCCTTGGATTAAGAATGGCTCTTTTGTAAGGCTTTGGCTGACTGCCTGACTGAAGGAATTCGTCCCCCTCCCTGGCTGCCCTCTGTTCGGGGTTAGCCTGGAGGTGTGGTTGGTAGCCTTGGATTTCTTAAGGGCTGTTTTCCACATGGCTTTGGCTGTGTGGCAGGCTGAACAAAGGCGCTCCTCCCCTTTTCAGCTGTCTCAGCTCTGAGGTGAGAAACCTGAAGGTGTGGCCTAATGGGAGCCTCTTTTAAAGGCTTGGCTATGCACATGTCTGACTGAAGGAACCCCTTCCTGGCTGCCATCAGTTCCAAGGCGAATCCCTGGAGGCAATTCTTAGTGGCTGGTGTGAAAAGTCAAAATGGGTAGCCGTGTTAGGCTGTCTGTGGCAGTGGAAAAGAGCAAGAGTCCAGTAGCACCTTAAAGATGTGAGGCTTCTGCTCGAAGTAGTCAAGGATCAGACCTTTGTTGATGAAACACAGTTCTTTATTTCCTATTACTACAGGTCCTCGGATCATTGTTAGAGATAAAGCATACAATAGAAGCAGGATTAATATACCCTCTAGTACAATTTGAATTGCCCATAGGTAACCAATCACAAGGAGGGAAAAACCACGGGCTAAAGGTCCTTTGACCGTTTGCTTCCCACAGGAAAAAGGTTAGGTGTGAAGCTGTAAATTTCCCTTCTTAAACCAGACCCCTTAGATGTATCCATCTTTAGCATAACAAATAACTTTTGCCAAGGTCTTCACACGCCGATAAGAAACTGGTCCGTGTCTTCCCCTGCAGGGAGGAAAGGAATGCGGAGGTGCGGAGGTGAGAGGCCGATTGTTCTCATGCGCTGAAGTCGCCACCCTCCCGGACCAAATGGTTACACTGACCAGACCCAGCTCGAGCCATAAATCCAGGGTCATAAAGAAAGCCATAAAGAAACGTTACATAGCGACTACAAGGACAGGTTACATGATGAAGGAGATTATACAAAGCATACAAGCATTAAACATATCAGAAACTTTTGTTAGAATCCTTAGATTCTGACAAAGACTAACAAAATTTGTGGCATATGAATATGAGGTTTCATGAGTCACTACTCATTTCTTCAGGTGTTATTATATAAGGAGGGTATTTTGCCTTTGAAAGCAGCAGGAAAAGAGGGTCAACATGAGATTAATTGATTCAATAAAGAAGCCGTGGCCCTCAGTTTGCAAGACCTAAAAATGGCGGTTAATGACAGAATGTTTTGGAGGATTTTAATTCATGGGTCACCATACATCAAAAGTGACTTGACGGCGTATAACACCAACACACATTTTGCCTTTTAGTTGCAGTTGTTTGGGCCTCTTCGGCCTCAGTAGTTCTGGAGAATTGCTGAAATGGGTGAAGTTTCTTGTTCATGTAGTCAGTCATATTCCGAGACAAACTAGTTATGCTTAAAGCCTGCTGAGCTTCAGTGAACCACTACTAGGCTTAGCAAATGATATGACTCACTCTATTGAAACTGCTTCTGTTCCATGGTCAGAACCGATTCCTTGTTGATCTCTGATCTGAGCCCTCTTGCTAATGCCTAGTTCCAAAAGCTGACATAGTGACACAACAGCCTCAGTTCCACCACCTTGCTCTTAGCACTGATGCTTAATCCTAAAGGGCTTTTGGCACAAGTGCTATTTCAAGCAGAGGCAAGGCTTGCTATTGCCATTTCCATGGGGAACTGGGAAGTGATCAGCAAGTATGCTATTTGGAGGCAAGCCTCCGCAATTGGCCTCTTCTCTCAGTTACATGGTAGCCTTTGGAACCATCAGTGGTGTTGTGGGCCTCCTTGGTTGTTTTTTTTTTTCAGTAGCAAAGATGAACCTTCACTATAAGCCCGGTTCTTCTGTAGGCAATTTTTTCCCTGTTGGTTTTATGTATGCCCACAGTCTCTTCTTCCTACCAGAGAATGGCACTGACTCTCCTCAGGGCTCTAAATTTCACTGCTTCTTCTTTCAGCAGGGTTCAGACTGTCTCTGGAGTCACTCCTGTATGATATCATTTGTAGCGAGAGCCCATGCAGCACAGTGGTTAGAGTATTGGGCTAGGATCTGGGAGACCCAATTTTAAATGTCATTATGCCTCAACCGGATCTCTCAACTGGATCTGCTTCACAGGGTTCTGGTGAGGATGGAACGGACCTCCTGATGATACCTGGGTTTTGGCCACTGTGTGATACAGAGTATTGGACTGGATGGGTCACTGGCCTGATCCAACATGGCTTCTGTTATGTTCTTGTGTTCTTATGAAAAGCACAATCTGTTATAAGCCACTTTGAGTCCTGTTGGGGAGTAAGATCGGGTACGAATAAACTCCATACCCATTTATTTAAAGGACATCTCCTCTTTCTACTCAAAACAGATGCCCCATGGGATGAAGTCTTTGACATGCAACCTCTCATTAAATTGGCTGCCGTTATAGCCTCTGCTACAATCCTTTAGCAAATATATGCTTGATTCTAGTGGTCATCTCTATTGTTGTTAATGGCCTCCAGGTTAAATAGCACTTCATCTCTGATTCAGCCACTGCACAATGTGAGTGCTGTGAACTATTAGCCTGGGTGGGAAGTGGAATTTGTCTGCCTGCATTTTCCCTTTAAGTTGCTAATCAACAGGTCAATGGGGCCCTTTTATTATCCCTGTGAAGGGAGTTTGACACACCATTTTAACCCTATCCTGGAGTATGCATTAGCCAAAGTGTTATAAATTGAGGCCATTCAACATCTCCACCAACAGTTTGTCTCTGTGTATAATTAAACAGCGTAGTGTCACTATCATTTATTTTAAGATGAGCTTTTGTCAATCAAACTTACTTCAGATATATGCCTGTGGTGTATGTAATGAGTTTGTTTATTTAATCTGGGTCAGTCTTTTAAGACTGCCCTAATCCATGCTAGGAATTAATGTTGAAAAGAAAAAGGAATGGGTTGTTACTGTGGATTCACAGGCTATGAATTTTTCAGTCCAGTTGGACAACACTCTTTGGGGAGTTACGGGCTTGCTGTCAGATCCTTAAGAGTCACCCCTTCTTCCCCTCCTTCAAGTAACATGGTGTTTCAGTGCTGTGCACATTCCCCCCCCCCCCCAATATTGAAGATGGTAGGTTCCATCCTTGGCATCTCCTACTGAAAAAGTCTCTGGTAATTGGATGTCAAAAATCCCTTAAATTCATTCAGCTATCTTCTGGTGATTTACTGTTCAAGAGAAAGTAAAAATTCTACTTTGGTCTACCACTCACAGGTTTCCTACAATTCTTTTCACATTTGTGTCACCTTGTGGATTCAGACCCAAGATCTTCCCCACCACTCCTCTGAGGGGAGGTCACCTTTTTTCAAATTAAATAGACTGTTCAGTTCAGTACTCCCCCGGGACAGGAAAAATTGCTATATTGAGTGATTCTTGTGTGTTAAGGAGGTACCTGAAAAGGCCTCTCTACCTTTCCTTCAGAGAGTCCCTTTGCTGTTGGGGGTGAGACCTGCCAGTGGCAGAAGTCCCACATTCCCTTTTGTTCGACATTATGATCTTGGCTGTTTTTATGAATGCACAAAAATTAGGGTGGCCCATGTGAGGCTGATGTAGTTTTCCCTGCTCCGTTGGTGGTTGGTTGTTGATCCTTCCCAGGGCAAACTGTTTTATCTTTTCTCAGTCTTTAGTTGCTCCTTAGTTTACTAAGATGGTTGGCTTTTGTTTGTTTGTTTGTTTGTTTTTGGCTTCCACAGCTGCAGTAACCTGCATTTTACATACCTGTATGTGATACCATGAACAGTATTTGGTAATGAAAATAGGGGTCCCCATGGGGTGAGGGGCTCAGGGGCATCTCCCACTTCATTAAAAACTTAATGGGGGAGCTTCATCTTTCAAAATATTTCTTAGAAAACATTAGTTACTATAACACAGCACTTTTATTTCATCTGGTTGCTCACCTGTTCAACCAAATCTAGCTCTTATCCACAGAGGTCTTTTATGATAAGTGCTTCCAAGTAGTTTATTCTGTCATTCTTAAATATATGCTTTAAGCAAAATTGCTTTGATAAATTATCTGGGTGTCCCATTTTTTAAAATAAAAGAGGAACTCAGTTTGTTGCTCTTTGTTAATTATCTTGCCTTTCCTCTAAGATGGTCAGAATAGCAAGTTTCTGCTATACACGTTGGTGTGCTTTATCTGCTTTTCAGATTGGTTCAAGCCTTGGTAGTTGAAACCTAAAAAACAATGTGAGATGACCATGTGCATCCTATCAGAAATCAGACATGAACTTAAGAGACAAATGAAAGCCTGTACTTGGAACACATGTGCAGAAGGCTGCTGTCAGTCTGAAGTATTTTTGGAGCAGGAATCCATAGAAAGCATCGCTTTCAGCTTCTCCTGCTTTTGTACTTGCTATTCTAAAAGATGGGGCACTAAGATCAGAGAATCAGCCATATTCTTCTCTCCCCCCCCCCACTAAGATCAAGCTGGGGGGAGGTATTTAGCAAAACATATTCCCCCATTTGTGGTTTAAGCAGTTGGTTTCTTTTTTAAAAAAAAATTGTGCCAGAGCTCTAGGTAAAGGAAAGGAGGTGCTCAAAAGGATTTTTGGTTTGCTCTTGTTTGCCTGAAATTTGCACCACCTCCCTTCAAAACATTCTCATTTACACCCAGCAGGTGAAAATTTGGTGCCTATAATTGTTGACATTGTTCAGAATTGTTTAGTATTTTTTTTGTGGTTGATGAGGTTGCCAAATCGTCTATTTGGGTTTTAATTTGTTCTACTCCCACAGGCTTGGGCTGAGAGATGTGTATTGTCAGAAATAATAAATAGTCCTAAAATATTTTTCAGCCAGTACATAATTTCATGAACAAGAAGGCTGCCTTTGTTTTCATAATTTGTGAAATCTTGATCTTTCCCCTTTCATTGGACAGAAGTTCTATTTCCTGTGCAGTCTCCCCCCCGCCCCACTTCCCCTTACAAGGGGAAATCATGCAAGTTCAGACTAAGAACTTGCTAGGAGGCATTTCAATGAAGTGTCTGGTTTCTCCAGCATTCTTTCTCTATAACTAGGAGAATAAAATTTCAGAATTTTGACAGTGCTGATTAAGAAGTCTAGATTCACAGCTACTTTTTTCCTCCTCCATGATGGATAAACTGCTATGCACATCTGCAGGCAAATTTCAAAAGTTGTTTAATAGAAATGCCATTCTCAAAATTTCCTAGGCTTATGATAACAAATGGCTGTTTTTGAATGGAAAGGCTTCCACGCCTATACTAACTAAAGAGAAATGGAGGAAGAAACAAGAGAGGAGATTGTGATGAAGTTTGGGAAAAATAAACTGTGTTTCTGGCTACACTGTCAAAAGTAGGTTTCATTTCTTTGTGCTGCAAAGCTGGAGCTGTAAACTGTCAAATGCTTTTCCATGACCTTATATCCGTGTCGCTGTATGCAGCGCTTATTAGCTTGTAAGGAACATATTAGCATGTTTTTCTCTTTAATATTAATTTTGCGTATATCATGTCAAAGGATGACAGAATAGATGGACCACTTAATACTGTAAACAAAATGCATTTAAGAAATACATACTGTCATGATTAAAGAAATCCTTTCAGGGTTCTTGTTTAACTTTGACTATATAATGGAGTATCGCATATGGATTCATGATTCTCATCAATTCTGACTTAGTACCATACATGCTCATAACATTAACAGAAAATTCATCGAAGACTTATACAAATTCTTCAAAAGAGAATGTGATGCTTTCAATGTAGAGCAAGTGTTTATGTAAGAATCCAGATGGGTTAGTAGCTATAAAGACACTTGCCTTTTCTGCAGAACACTAACACAACTATCCTTATGTTTTGACTGGATTAAAGTAAACTTGAAAGTAAAAACCTTGAAGAAGTATACAAGTGTACCATTAGGTTTTTTAGTATTTCATTGTAAAGCTGCATTTGCAAATGTCAGTGAGCCAGTATGGTACAATGCTGCAATCTAGTGAACCTTACACTAATTTGGGGAGTCAAGAGGGGGGGTTAGACTTGTTTGCAGCCAACAGCTAAGAGTCAATAACTTCTAGCCAGAGGCTGGCTGAACACAGTTGGGAATGGGCCTGGAAAAACTTTTGGGCCTGATCATAGAAACAGAAAAATACCATAGTTGTATGAAAATCAGACTTCTAGTATTCAGCTAAAAACCACCATTGTCTTTAATTGTCTGTAGATACCGAATGGCATCTCTGTATCTCTATGATAAAGTACTTTGCATTGGAAAAACAGAATGAAAAAACAGTTGGATTTTATTCCTGAAGTAACTTTGATGCTGCTCAGCCAATTAGAGTTCTAGTTGTGAGCTGCTGGATTCCAGCAGCCAATCAAGGTGTTTTCTCCGTAGTGCTGTGCAGAAAGGCAGGAAGCTTAGGTGACTGCATGCTGCAACAGCTCAGACAGCTTCTACCCTTTGAAAGAAGGGGAAGCCTACTCTTTCCCTGTCTCCATTCCTAGAAAACTAAGAGGGTTTCATTTTAACATTGACTCCATAGGGCTCAACCTCTGAGGACTTTCAGACCCCGCTGGAAAACCCTCAGTGATTACTAGGCATCAGTTAGGAAAACACTGCTCTGGGAACAAAACACACAAGCTATGGATAGGCTGTTGAGTTACACCTCTAGAATCCATGCATTGTAGGGGCTGGGATCCAAAGGGCCATTCACAATCTACAATGTGCAAATAGAATTTTTTCATCTCCCTCTCCCTACACCAGTCTTCTGTTTCCTAAAAATCTGCCTCAAGCAGTCAGGGAAAGCATTCCATGAAATGCAAGAAACTACGATTCTTTGTAACATATTTGCAGGAACTTCGTAATTCCTGGTTGAGCAGTGAAATGAGCTTCATGATAAATCATTTACTTTGCTTTGTTGTGAATATTTAGTATTATAAATAGGAAGCCATTTCTCTGTAATAAAGTCTTGCCTCTTTTTCAGTTCCAGAACAGTTTTAATGGAGGAAGCCTGAGTGATACATATCCACCACAGTTAGATGTCGTCAGCACCCAGCCTGTCACACAACTTCAGCCTATTCATCATCCAACAGAATCCAGATCTTTCTCGGATTTGGCGTCCAGTGGTTTTATGTAATTCAAGAGCAAATTCCTGCAGAGAATTAGTTTACGAATGGATTATTAAAAGCCCAAAATGGAGTTTAGTTGCATATATATGCATGCATACGTATAAGATTTTTGTCATCCAGAACATAATATTAAGAAGGGTGGAAGTTGGAGTTGCAATCTAGGCCTAAAATGTGCATGGTAATCTTCAGAAACTGAAAATATGCACTAGTGCAATATTATGTACTGCTTCACATTGTCGAACATAAGATAAGGCAAATGGTTTTATTGTTTTGAAGAATAAAACAGGCACTTTGACAATCTTATTTGGAGTCGCATAAAAAAAGTGTTTTCTTGGATTTTTAAAGGCTTTTGAAATAAAGCCATTGTTCCAAACAAAGAATGAGGAAGGCACTGAATTTTATTGCATACTGTTTCTTTCCTTTAGCTGTTTACATCATTTACTATTTTTCAGCTTCTCTTTTCACATTACATTTCAGGTTCTAGCACTTTAGTAGAAAGTTCAGTACAAGGGATTTGATATGCAACTGTTGGTTTTGTACAACCAAATCCATTCCTCATTTATGGTTAGCCTTAAGTGCCTCACAACTTAGCTACCTTATTTCTGAAAGGAGCACGTGGAGGGGGGGATCACTCTAAACTTAATCATTCATACTTTGTGACAGTTCAATAGCAACTTTGATTTGGTTTTTAAAAGCAATGTATTCTGAGTCAGTATTCACTTCCCTTGAATTTCAGATAATTCTCTACATGGTGAGTTTTTACATGGTTAAAGGCTGACATTTTGTTTTATGTTGTTTTTCTGCATTTTTCAGGTACAACAGGGTAAAAACAAATATCTTGTAGGAGAAAATTTCCTCAGGATTAGTTCTGAATCTCAAATTATGAACAAAACATGTGCCTTATCTTGTGTTACAGTACTTATTAAATGGTCTTTTTTAAAACTGCAAGGCCGCTCTATGCAAATACTTCCATTAAAATGGGTATTGACCGTTTAATTTTTAAAAACCAGTAAAAAGCAGTGTCTCAATAGTAAATAGTACTAAAATTTACTTTTGTACAGATTTCTACACTGAGATGGGGAAGAGGGTCTGCTGGTATTAAATATCCCTGACAATTGCACTCTAAAGGAAAAAGCTATCTTTCTATGTATGTGAATTCACTTTAACAGTCTTTGTTCAAAAGATGAATCTGAAAAATTATTTTAGTTCAAATTTAGAAACAGAATCCTTGTAATGAATGGATATTTTAAACTTTGAAAAAAATGGAAAATTGTGTTTGGAATTTTATCTGAGAAGTTTTAGAATTGTAGACACCAATGTTTGGTGCTTCATACTAGTTTAAACAGGAGAGGATGGAAATGTGTATATGTTCCATGTAATTGCATACTCTTACATGCTGTATGGTTCGTTTGTAATAAGCACTATAAATGTCTTTGTAAAATAATCTATACCAATTAATTTTGAAGTGTTATACTATATAAAATGTTTATTACATGTCTATATAATAATGTAAATGACAGTGTAGATTCTTTAAAAAGAAGAGAAAAATAAACCATGCCTTTCAGGTTTGCAGTTCCATTTTTCATGAAAGAGCAACTAACTACTCAAGGTTTTAAAAACTTAACCAAACAAACAAAGCAAAGAATATTTGTAAGGACATGGCTGTATAGTAGTGGGGGAAACTGTTGGTCAGTTCATTAAGTTGCTGGAGAGCAAGGGATACTAAGATTGCAGACTTGGTTGGTTTCCTCTTGCTCTTTTCTCCATCTGTGTTAAAGCACAGTTAAATTTTATTTCCTCTAGTTTGTAATTTGCACTTCTTGAAAAGGTGATAGAACACTTCATAGAATTTCAAATTTAGGATTCTATCACTACTTTAAAAAGCGTTAAAGAAAATACCTTTTAATTAAATAGTATTTTAGTAACAGATGTAAAGAAGTGTAGGATTGAGCCATTAGTCTCAGAGTATTTGAGACTTTGGCTGTCACTAAATGTAATAGATTAGAAGTAACTTGATTCTTCCTGAATTTTTAATGTACTTTGTTTTTAAACAGTTTCTGTAGTATATTTTTGTCCGTTTTTTACAAGAATGATGTTAACAATCAGTTATAGAAATAATGTAAAACTTAAAGGTTCAAAGGGATGATGTACATTTTCCAGAAAAAAATACAAAAAGAAATTCAACAAATCAAGACTTGTGTATATATCATGACGCTTCTGCTAAACCAAATATCCCATCACTAAGTGCCAAGGGTGCAGTACAAACTGGTGTGCTGCCTTATTGTAAACTAGTTTAATTTTGTTATATGCATAATATCAGCTTGTTTTCTGAATTAGCTGCACTTACATGCTATAAACTGGTATTGGTAGTTCACTGTTTATCTAAACCGAGGTATTCTTCTCAAAATGGATAAATTTATTATCCTGCTCCTCACAACTACTTCCCCTATTCCAAGCAAATCAGCATCTACATTCAATCAGTATTACTACCTATTTTTGTATATTCTATCTTAACTTTTCTCCCCTTCTGTTCCACTTTGTCATCTGTGTTATATCATGCAATTAATTTCTTGTGTTAGGGTATAATTTTATAGCGCTTTTAATGGCCTTCAATAAAATTTGTAAAGCATAATATATGGTAATAAAATATCACCTGAATATAGCTGAAATGTAGTTTATTTCACAGTATACCATATTTTATTATTTGAACAAAATACAGACCCTTAGTACTGTCGGTGGTGGTTTCAAGAAGAATGTCCTACCGAAGACCCTGAGAACTGATAGCACTGTTTCTTCCACAAGCCCTATCTATGCTACAGCTCTGCCTCCCAAACCAACCACTGCTATTCTGGTGTCTCTGGAGCAATAAAATCAACCTCCTTGAGTATGCAATAGAAAGGAAAGGTGGTTAGCTGGATAAGTCAAATATAGACCATACTTGAGCTACTTCTTAGAAATGCCACATTGGAGGCAAGGAAATATACGCAGAAATTGTGTGGATCCTGACTTGGTTTAGATATTACATTCTTAGTTCAAATCCAATATTGGGCATGATGCTTAGTGAAAAGCACATATTTTAATTTAGCAAGACTAATTTTTTCCCCTCAGAATCAATTTTTTTTTGCACTCATTCAACTTTCAACTAGATTGGGACTATGTGCTCAAGATGGTGGACAGAACACTAATTACACACCATACTGGAGTCTCTAGACTATGCGTATAGTTTCTTTCAGTCTGGATGGTAAAAATGCTGTTTTATGTAAATGCTGAGTTATATTTTGATTCCATGTCTAAAGTTGTAATAGAATCCATATAGCACTTGCTGTTGCTGTGTATTGACACCAATACAGAAAGGCTATTTGAGGTTACATAACTACTTGGTATTTATACCAAAACCAGGACATTCCTATTCTTATGCCTGTGCCATACTTCACATGATGCCTCTAGGAAGCAAAATTCAAACAGTATATCATACCAAACATGTGTCTCCTGTGGAAAGAGTGTAACTCCACCTTACCTAACATGCACAAGAAATAAGAAATACATCAGTTCCCCAGCCTACTTGTTTCTCATGTACAAAGCCAACTTTGGGTTGTTGCTAAGGAAGTCCTGTAACAATATTATTTTAATCAGCTGCTTCTAGTTTTGTGTATTTGGGCTTAAAATCATGGAAGTTAATATATTTATCTGTCAAATCATTTTGCTGCATAACATTGCATTTCAGCATTCTGTCTTCGTTTCTGTTCCTCAGTTATGCACAAAATAGCCTTGCACACTTCTTGTAGCAACCAGGTATGTTGTGTTTAGTCATCTGAAACATTCTTTAGATACAAATACATATGTGTAGTTTGTGCTTTATCAAAGGATAGTTAGATGCATCATAAATTGTACTGATTGGCAGAGTTACTGTACGTGAGCTGATTTTGAAAGTGATCTGCACACATAAGGCATTGATGTACTTATTCATTAAATGGCACTTGCTTTTGTGTTCCATGAAACAAACTCAGGGAACATACATGCTGGGTAGGTTTGTTGCAGAATATTATTTTGCACAAAACTGAAAAACCTTTCACCTTTATAAATATAGCAAACTGAAAAAAACAAGGAAGGGAAATCCATGAGCAGTTAAATATCAAGAAGCTCTGAGCCCTTCAGGATGTGTTGTGCATATATTTTCTGTAACATGCACCCCCAAAATTCATAAAAGGATATCATTGGTAAGCCTGAATCAATAGTTACTGTATCATTCCTGTTTGGGTATCACAGAGAGAAATTGTGTTTTAGTAGTAACTCTTGTCTCTCTGTCTTAATGGTTCAGTGCCTGCTGCTTAATCGCACTCAAAGCTAAAGGCACTTAGATCATTAGATACGTTGTGCTACGTAATTAGAGCAGTGTGAGATTCAATTTGTTCAGTCATGATTTCAAAGCATTTGCTGGTGAACTGTGCTTTCAATTTGATGCCCAGCAAGTTGATTTTTAAATGTCTTTTTAACTGTTTGTTTTCTTGAGGGCGTTTGGAGCCACGGTGGCTCAGAGATTAAGATGCTGAGCTGCAGACCGGAAGGTCTGTAGTTCAGCAGTTCAAGACCCTAGTGCCGCATGATTGAGTGAGCTCCCGTTTCTGGCCCCAGCTCCTGCCAACCTAGCAGTTTGAAAGCAAGAAATTGCAAGTAGATAAATAGGTACTGCTTCGGTGGGAAGGTAACAGCATTTAGTCATGCCGGCCACATGACCGTGGAGATGTTTCCGGATAGCGCTGGCTCTTCGGCTTGGAAACGGAGATGGGCACTGCCCCCTAGAGTCAGATTCGACGAGTTTTAAAGCAAGGGAAACCTTAACTTTTGTCTTGAGGGCTCTAATTGGGTGGAAAGGCAGGATGAAAATACTTTAAACAAAATATATGTTACAGTCATTGGCCAATATCCCATACTCTGCTTGCTTCAAGAAGTGAGATTTGCCTTGACATTTGTCCCGTCCCGCTCGGCCGGGACTCGACCCCACCCCGGGGGCCCGCAACCGACTCACCCGAGCGGCGGCCGGGACGGAAGGGCCGCGGAGAGTCACGCACACGCCGGGAAGCAGCTCGACGACGTCACGCTTGCCCCGGAGCCCGGAGACGGCGGCGGCTCAGCGGCAGTGCGAGCAAGCGGCTCCCGAGCCCAGGGTTGCCGGCGCGCTCCCCGGCTGCTCGGAGCTGCCGACGATGGACGGCAAGCCGCAGGGGACTGCGGGAGCAGCGCGCCTGCCCCGCCCACAGCTCGCTGGGAGCAGACAGGGAGGAGTTCAGTAGAAGGCCACCGCCAGGCGAGGCTGGAAGACAAGGTGGTGGAGAATGCAGGCACTCGCGCCGTGCTAGGGCGCCCGCTACCCCACCTCCTGACCCCAGCGGGCTGGGCTCCCCCCAAAGGCCTGCTACGGGCGCCAACTTTCTGCCCCCGGCTTCCGTCTCAGGCCCACGAAGTCCCGCTTCAGCCAGAGCCGTCCAGCCCGGACATGGACCTCACGCAGTTCGGCCAATGGATGGCCGAACATCAGGCCCAGCTAATCCGAGACCTGGCCCAGCAACAGCAGACTGCTCAGGCCTCCTTGTTCAGGGATCTACGGCAGGTCTTGGCGACCCAACCCGCAGGAGGGGCGCCAGCCGGGCCCGTGGGGCCAGGTACTCCTCGAACCCCTTGGCCGTCGCTAGCGAAACTAGGGCCAGATGACAATGTGGAGGCCTACCTAGAGGCGTTTGAGCGGGCCGCTGAAGCCGCACAGTGGCCCCGGGGCCAGTGGGCCCACATCGTGGGTCCGTACCTGGCCGGAGAAGTGCAGGCGGCGGTGAAGGCCTTAGAGAAGGGGGACGCTGCCAACTATGACAAAGTGAAGGCCGCCATCCTCGACCGGTTGGAAATCACGCCCGAGGCCCATCGGCAACGGTTTCGTAGCATGCAGGTCCAAAGCGCAGCCCGACCCCGGGCCGTCATTGCAGCACTCTGAGAAGCCGCCACCTGCTGGCTGACCCCGACCACCGATGATGCCCGACGGGTGGTGGAACTGATTGCGATCGAGCAGCTTCTGCATATACTGCCCACTCGCGTTCGACACTGGCTCGCATGCTGGAAACCGACGAAACTTAGCGAGGCGCAGGAGCTTTGGGAAAACTGCCAGGCAGCAGAGGGACGGGAGCCCCCTCCAAGACCAGACGCGAGTCGGACGGGTCGGGGGTCGGCCCAGGGCAGCAGGTTACCCACGGGAAGCCATCCCGCTGGGGCCAGAGAAGACACGGGCCGGCCCGGTCGGGCCCGCCCCAACCCCTCGCGAGGACCGCCCGGTGAGGCGGATCCCCGTTCACGGTTCTATCCACCCGGGGGGGGTTGCGGAGGGCCTGGACTGAGTGGGAGTGGAACCCTGGTTCCCGGTCTGCTGGTTGGCCCCGGGCTGAGCCGGCGGGGTCCGAAGCTGGGTCCGTGTTATATCTGCGGCCAATGGGGCCATCTTAAAAGAGACTGCCCACTCATGGAGTGCGACTGGGGCGGAGAGCTGACGATGCAGGCTGCAGAGGATGGCCGACGGCCCCCGGCCTGGGTCCTGCCGGTCCAGTTGGGAAGACGGCGGCTTACGGCCCTCTTGGACAGCGGCAGCTCCATATCAATGGTCCGGTCGCATCTTCTTCCACCGGACTTACCTGTGTTGCGTGTAGCGGCCATAGTTTGCTTCCATGGGCATGAAGAATGCTGCCCGGTCGTCAGGGTCACCCTCACCTACCTGGGCCAGTGTAGGGAGGTGGCTGTGGCACGGGTGGCGCGATTGCCTTACCCGGTCCTTTTGGGGTGGGATGCCCCCTCTTTCCCCGAGGCTCTGCAGGAGGCGGTTCCGGAGACAACCTCGGTCCTGCAAAGAAACCCCGCCAAGGCGGAGCTGGCCGGGCCAGCAGACGAGGACTCCACGGATCAGCCGGACGCCCCAACAGGGGATGATGACGGAGCCCCCACTCCTTCGGAGTTAGACCAGGGATGGGATCACGATCCAGCCTTCCAGCAGGCCCAGGAGCAGGACGAGGCCCTCGCCAGCCTGAGACGACACGTGGCGGTGAGTGAGGGGGAGGTAGTGGACCTCCGCCGCAGCCGGCGACTGCCACGCATTGTGCGGGAGGGAGGGGCCTGGTTCAGAGAGGTCAAAGGAAGGGTGGGACCGTATAAGCAGTTACTGGTCCCTCATGAGCATGTTATCCCCATCATGCAAGCAGCCCATGATCACCCATGCACCGGGCATCAGGGGATCAAGAACATGTTGGCCCGCATCCTGGATCGGTTCTTCTGGCCCACGGTGGCTCGGGACATACGTGCTTACTGTCAGTCCTGCGAGGTGTGTCAGCGGTTGTCCTCGAGAGCGGCGCCCCAGGCACCCCTGTCCCCTCTGCCCATCATACGCACACCCTTCGAGAGAATAGCCATGGACTTCGTAGGGCCCCTACCCTGCACACCTCAAGGTGCCCGGTACCTCCTAGTCCTGATGGACTATGCCACTTGTTTCCCGGAGGCCATTCCCCTTCCCAGCTTGAAAAGCGCTGGGGTTGCGCGGGCTCTTATGCGCTTCTTCGCGATGTTGGGTCTCCCGCAAGAGATCCTTACGGACCGAGGATCACCGTTTACGGCCCATCTCATGCGACAGGTCTGTGAGACGTTGCAGATCAGACAGCTTTTCACCTCGGTGCACCATCCTCAGACAGATGGACTAGTGGAGCGCATGAACCAAACATTAAAAGCAATGATCCGCAAGATGGCCCATGAACGACCACACTCCTGGGACCTGTATGTGGATCCCCTCCTGTTAGCCCTGAGGGAAACTCCACAGGCCTCCACAGGATTTGCACCGTTCAAACTTCTGTATGGTCGACGGCCCCGAGGAATCCTGGGGTTAGTGGAAGGTGTCCGCGTGGAACCAGCAACCGCCCCAGGGATACCGCCCTGCGATTATGTCCAGAAGTTGCAGGAGAGGCTGGAGAAAGTGCATCAGGAAGCCAGGACAAACCTAGGAGCCGCTCAAGCCGGTCAGAAGGCACGGTACGACAGAGGGACCCGACCCTGGGAGTTCCAGGTGGGAAACCGAGTCCTGGTATCCCAGGCGGTCATGGCCAAGCCCACAGGGGACCCCTGGCAGGGCCCGTTCACAATCACCCGGATCCTGGGGCCCCTCTCGTACGAGGTGCAATGCGGCCAAGGCACCTGGAGCTGTAAGCGGGTACATGTTAATGACCTGAAGCTTTGGCAATCGCGGGAGGTGGCCATGACCGAAGGACTGGTGGTCGAAAGCCCAGGGGATTTGCCGGATGGGTCACTACCCTGGAGAGTGGCACCGGCCCGAGAGGAAGGACCAGTCCTCGACGAGGCGCTGACCCCAACTCAGTGGGCGGAGCTGCAGGAGTTGTTGAAGGGGTGTCCACGGGTCTTCTCCACCCAACCCGGGTGCACGTCCCTGGCGGTCCATCGGATCCCGACGCCCCCGGGCCAAATAGCACAGTGCCACTGGCGGCCCGTACCCCCAAAGTTGCAGGAGGTAATAGCCAGGGAAGTTGAAGAGATGTTGCAGCTGGATGTTATTGAGCCCTCCCACAGCGCCTGGCGGAGCCCGGTCATCCTCGTGCCGAAGCCGGACCAGTCAGTAAGGTTCTGTGTGGACTATTGAGAAGTCAACAGGATAGCCCAATTCGACGCTTACCCAATGCCCAGGGCTGACCTCCTCATAGACCAGTTGGGAGAGGCCCGGTTCTTGTTGGCTTTGGACCTAACCAAAGGGTACTGGCAGGTGCCGGTGGCCCCGGAAGACCGCGAGAAAACTGCGTTCGCCACTCCACAGGGCTTATTTCAGTTTAAAAGAATGCCGTTCGGACTCCATGGGGCGGCCGCCACGTTCCAACGCCTCGTGGACCGAGCCCTCGCGCAATGTGGCAGCTTTGCCCGGGCCTATTTGGACGACATTATCATTTGTAGTTCCGACTGGCCCGCGCACTTGGTACACCTCCGGACTGTGCTGCAGGTGCTTGAAAAGGCCAGCCTAAAGGCCAACCCCAAGAAAAGTCAGCTAGGTTTCCAGGAATTAAAATATCTCGGGTACCTGGTAGGGCGGGGGCAGTTACGACCCTTGCCGGAAAAAGTCTGCTCCCTGGAAGCCCATCCCAGACCCCGTACAAAACTACAGCTACGTCGCTTCCTGGGCTTCGTCGGCTATTATAGTCGCTTTATTCCAAACTTAGCCACAGTGGCCAGCCCCCTTACCGATTGTTTGCGGAAGACCCAGCCCAACCAGCTATCCTGGGGTCCGTTGGAGGACCAGGCATTCCGTAGCCTGCAGCAAAGCTTGTCTGGATCCCCACTTTTGCATAATCCAGATTTCACTCAACCCTTCGAGCTCCACACCGATGCATCGGGGACGGGTCTCGGAGCCATGTTGGCCCAGACCGTCCAGGGAACTGTCCGCCCTATTCTTTTTATTAGCAGAAAGCTCCAACCAGCAGAACGCGGGTACTCCACAGTGGAGAAGGAGGCCCTGGCTGTAAAGTGGGCTGTAGGGGCCCTACAGTACTATTTGATCAACAACCCCTTTCAGTTAGTTGTGGACCATGCCCCCCTATTGTGGCTAGCGCGGATGAAGGACTCTAACCCGCGGATCTTGCAATGGTACCTCTCACTTTTGCCCTTCTCGTTCACAGTGCACCACCGAGCAGGAGCGGATCATCGAGAAGCCGACTACCTCTCCAGGCTCTTCAAGGACGACAGCTCAAGTATCGCTTCAAGGGAAGGGGTGTGTCCCGTCCCGCTCCGCTCGGCCGGGACTCGACCCCACCCCGGGGGCCCACAACCGACTCACCCGAGCGGCAGCCGGCATGGGACGGAAGGGCCGCGGAGAGTCACACACACGCCGGGAAGCAGCTCGACGACGTCGCGCTTGCCCCGGAGACGGCAGCGGCTCAGCGGCAGCGTGAGCAAGCGGCTCCCGAGCCCGGGGTTGCCGGCGCGCTCCCCGGCCGCTCGGAGCTGCCGGCGCCGACAACGGACGGCAAGCCGCAAGGGACTGCGGGAGCAGCGCGCCTGCCCCGCCCACGGCTCGCTGGGAGCAGACAGGGAGGAGTTCAGTAGAAGGCCACCGCCAGGCGAGGCTGGAAGAGGTGGATCACGGGGGAGGACGGAGACGGCGTCTGGAGTTATGAAGGGGGGCGGGGCAGAGGTTGTGGGGATGGGTGTGGCAGCAGGAAGTCTGAGGGGGGGGGAAGGAGGTGAAGGAAATAAAAGGAGGCAGAGCCATGACGCCGGGAAGAGGATGTGCCAGGACTGCCACAGCTGAGAGCACGAGTGAACCGAGAGAGATGGAGAGCTATTGGTGGCACGCCCGAGGCACAGAGAGCGACCAGGGTGTGTTAACCCCGCTCCTGTGCCAATTCTGAGGCGGAGCTCTTGCCAGTTCACCTGACTCACACCTGGGACTCCCTGCTGCCAGGAAAGGACCACGGCCACAGGGGGCACACCTGCGGGACAGGAGGCGGAGCTTGACAACATTTAGAACATGCTAGATGCTTGGACATTCAGGGTGGTGATTCTACCACTGCAACTTAAGGAAAACTCTATCTAACGCAAACTAAAAATCTGGAAGCAGAATACAACTAGTACAAAATGTTACCTGTAAAATATTCTCTCTACTGATGGCCTCCTTTTATAGGTAGTTTTAGAAAAAATTGTGGGACTTGTTTTAAGAACTATGGCCCTTTTGCACTGGGTTTTCCCCTGCAGTCACAGCTGTTCTGCTTTGTGGTAAATTTTGCATTCTGCATTGCCTCCCGCTTTCACATTGTGGTATATTTTTAGTTCTGCATTGCCTCTCGATTTCACCCTGTATTTCTATCAGGTTATTTTTTAATTCTACATCTCTCAGCTCTCCAGTGTCACTCTGCTGTTTCCCCAGATTTTCTGAATGCTATTTCACTATGAATTTTAACACATGCACACAGGAGTAATTTGAATGCAGAAACATTTCCTCAGATTTCTCCCCCCACCCCTTTTCTGGTCCCCTCAGAGGCCACTCCTCCACCCACCCCCTTCTGCGGCATGTTTGCGACTGAAGGGAAAGTACTGTGTGGGCACAGCGTATGCTTTGAACAGAAGCTTTTTTTCTCAAAGAGGTTCTCCAAAGACTTTCATGCTTGCAAGCACTGGGTCCCACCAGATGCAGTCACAGGAGACAAGGTGGGCATGGGGACACACATGGTTTGATGTGGAGCTGGAGACAGAAGGAGGGAGGAAGCAAAACATCTATTGAACTCCTTCCTACAAGTTGAAAAACTGCTCTCTGGAAGTGTTTCTGCTGGAAATATTTCTCCCCACCCCCCTCAGAGGAACCACATCCCCACCAGCTCTGGCCATGACTCCACAACCACCGCTATGGTGGCTACCAAAGCACAAACTGACTGACAGAGCAGCCAACCTCCAAGCTCACATCCCTCTATGGGTTGCCCATGCACAAAGTAGCCCAGCGGCGGTGAGCTGAGGGAGGTGGGGAAGCGAGATAAAGGGGAGTCTGCACTTGTGCCCCATCGTTTGTGCGTTGGCTCAGCCAAGTCGGCGGCCATTTCTCTGTGTCAGTTTCATTCACAGACCTGAACAAGGAGGATTTAAATGCAAGGAGCGAGGGGTGGAAGGGGGATCGGCAAACAAAAATAAAGTGATTGTCGGCACAGAATGAAATTGACGCTAGAATGGGAAAGGTTTGAAAATGTTTCTCCATATAATGCTTCAGTGGACCAAAATAGCTTGTGAAGTGGCTTGCCCTAAAACACCAGATTTACAACAAAGAAACAAGGGAATGCTGTGTGTGGAGTGGGAGGGTGAATTAGAGGAGGGTGTCAAACCCTGCTCCCAAGGCTCCTTGGCTGAGAGCTGGAGCCCTCTGTGGCCAAGAAGACCCACCAGGGCCAGAGCAGCAGGGGAGGGTTCCCCACCACTACAGATGGCTCTGTGTGGCTTCTTGCGGGTGCCCCAAATGAGGTGTGGGGGAAGGGGGCCAAAAGAATGCCCCAGTGGCAGCAAGCCAAAGGGAATGGGAGAGTGGGGAGGAAAGCAAAGAAAGGGGAGGGTGCGGTGTTCTCCATCCCTTGCACATGCACTCAGCCAAGTTGTTGGCAATTGGATGCCAGCCCCGGTCACAAGCAACATTAACCGCAATTAAGCAAAAAAGTGGGTTTTGGTTGTAGATGCAGAATGCATGATCTGCATATTTTGGGATTCCTGGGGGGAAATCTGGAGGTGCCGAATTACAAGCACTGCATCCAGAGTATAAACAAAACAGGATCAGCTATGAAGAAATGGTGGGGTAAATATGCATGTCGAAAGGTCCTGAGTCTTGGGTGGATGGAGTTCTTTCCCTCTGGCATTCTGCCCTTTCATGTACTTTCCTTACTTTGGTTCCTTGCCCCAGGGGCCCAATCACAATGCATTAGCCTGCAGGGGGAAAATATGGCTAAGCTGTCAAAAAGTGGCAGGTGAGTTTTGAATTGACCTACCTGGATACATTTGTTGGAAAACTATTTACTTTTTCTTCCTTGTATGTAAAAGCAAAAATAGAAAAACATTGTCCATGCTTTTGTGAAGTCTTTCACCAAACACTTTTGCCAATACCTAGGGAAAAGCTGTAGCACTTGTTTCTCCCCATCTCAACTATTGAACTCATTCTAAATTTTGAAGCTGAAGACATTTGTTGTAAAGAGTCAAATAAAAACAAATATGAATTTTAAGTCAAATTTTGAAAAACCTAAACCTGATGCAAAGGTTCTAGTTATCACACATTGTCTAGACAGGGTAGTGGGTAATCCAGTTGCGAAACCCACTTTTGTATATATTCAGTACCAACTGAGATGGGAAAATATAACTGAGAAAAAGAATACTTTGGAGATCATTTACAATTATTTTTTGCCTAGCACCCCAAATTTTTACTCCAGGACATCCAAACTACCCTTTTCAGAAATGGTATCTGTTCTGTGCTCAGGACCAGCAAGACAAGTGGAGAGAAGAGGGCTCAGTGCAGGGAAGAGAGAGTGGTGTCGGGGGAAGAGGTTTAAATTCTTTAGACAGTGGTGAATGTTTGGGACATCAACCTTCTGCAATAGTACTGAGCTCCACTTGGACTGAAATGGAATGAGACCAAAAGGGCTTAATATCAAAAAGTTTTCAGAGTACCTTTTACACTAACTCCTGGGGTGAAGCTGACAGAAGCTTGGAAGTGTGGGGTCTGGGATGACTCATTGCTAATGAGGTGAGAGCCAGTTTGGTGTAGAGGTTAGCAGTGGCGAGAATGTTTCTATGAACCAGTGGGAAGACTTATGGACTAAAGAAATTAAATTTACTGAATCTCAAATACTAAGGGGGAATTGGTGTAAAATGTTTTTCAGATGGTACATTACGCCCAAAGAAACCAGAAAGAGTAATAAGGCTTACAATAGGAAGACTTGGAAATATCAGAGCACAGATGAAACAGTTTATATGTGGTGGACATGTAAGAAAGCAAGACAATATTGGATAAAGATCCATGAAAAAATACAAAAGATACTAAAACTTAAGCTTGCAATGGACCCTAAAAACATGTTATTGGATATTGTACCATGTAATATTACAAGAATACACAGTGAATATATGGTAATGACAGCAAGGGTGACATTTGCAACAAAATGGAAGGCAAAAAAATGTCCAAAACTGACAGAATGGAACAATAAATTAACTGAGTATGTGACAGTGGCAAAACTAACATCTTATTTGTATAATAGGCCAATTTCAGAATTCCAAGACAAATGAAATTATTTTAAATTATATAGCTGAAAACTAGGAATGAATTGTTAAAGTGAAGAATGAATAAGAGACAGTCAAGCAATATACGTTTGTAATAATGAAATGTCAGATATGAAATAATGAGGAAGATAGAATAAAATTACATAAAAGCAAAAAGAGCATCTATAAATAAGTTTTATGTAAGCAAGTAAGCTCTGATTGACAATTGCGATAGATTATTGTAGTGTATGTAGATATGCATGATGTAGATGATCACAGATTATTTTTCATGTTTATGTTTATGCTTATGTAAGATGATTGTCTATAAGTGCAGTAGTGTATTTTTTTGTGTTCATAAAATGATAAAAAATATTGTACTGTAAGAGCAGCACACCCTAATCTGGAGAACCAGGTTTGATTCCCCACTCCTCCACATGAAGCCAGCTGAGTGACCTTGGACCAGTCACAGTTCTTTCAAAGCTCTCTCAGCCCCTAAAAACAAGTCTGGCTTACCACTAGCATTATGCTTAGAACTTGCAGCTGCCAGACAATCTCAGGCTCTCCTGGCTAGTCTACCCATAATGCCATACATTAATTAATTAATTGTTAATAGGGTAAATGTTCTGGATCATCTACATGGGAAACAAAATAGATGACAATCAGCATATGTCAAGAAATGGGAGCTTTTTAAGGAGACAAAAATTGAAAATATGTATGCCTAGAGAGACCAAGAAAACATAAGAGTTTCTCTGGAAATGCTAGAATATTCTGAACTGTAATATGGATGCTGAAGTGCTTGGTGTTAAAGAAAGGCACATATATAGCAGGCATTTCAGAGACCTAATTGAGTGGAAAAAATCCATGAGATATGTATTTATCCCCGATACAATCTTCTAGAAAGGACCAGAAGAGCTAACTAGTTATTTATTTATTTATAGCCCGCCCTCCTTACCAAGGCAGGCTCAGGGCGGTTCATGCACAATATGTTAAAACAATTAAAATACAGTATTTGAATAAAATCACAATACAGAATAAAACATATCATAAAGTGCTAGTATAATCCATACCCAATGATGGCATTCTCAGCATCCACGTAATCAACTACCACTGTAGTCTGGATTTTGTCAGGCTACTGATCCTATTGTTAAGTTGATGTTGGTGTTGGGGCCAGGGCCCCATTCTTAAAAGCACGGCACCCTAATTGAAGGCCTGGTGGAAGAGCTCCGTTTTACAGGCCCTGTAGAACTGTAAAAGGTTCCGCAGGGACCTGATGTCTTCCGGGAGCTCATTCCACCAGTACGGGGCCTCCACTGAGAAGGCCCTGGCCCTCGTCACAGCTAGCCTGGCTTCTATGGTGTTGCTCTATATGTCAAGGGGAAAGTGTCAAATAAGCTAAAAAACATTTTTAAAATCCTCCCACAAAAGAATTGAAGGGAAAGTGGCTTACGACACTGTTCTCCCATCTGTTTTGTCTGCACAACATCCCTGTGAGGTTAGGCTGAGGGAGAGCTTCACGCTTAAGGTCACCCACCATGTTTCCATGGCAGATTGGGGATCTGAACCTGGGCTCTTACCCAAATGGCCCAAATGTACAAACACTATGACCAAAGAAGTTCCCTCCTAAGCTGATCAAATAATACTAATTTAAAGAGAGTCTAAAGAAAAATGTGGGGAGGAGAAGGAAGGAGAAAGATATACCAGCCTGTCCTGGTAAGTGAAGTCCAGTAGAGTTGGTCAGGGCGGAGGAGAAAGTGGTGTGGAAGAGGGTGAAGTGGAAGACCTGAGCACAAGCTTTGCAGGCGCCTTCATTGGGATAGCAGAGCCAGTGCAAAGTCATACACACCTTCCCACAAGATGCATTTCCATGCAAGTGTCTCTGGAGCCAGTAGCAGGAGCCCAGTATTGAGATGGGACCCAACAGCTGGAACACAAAAGCTGGGATTCTTGGGGCTAACATTATACTTCAAAAGTGTGAAGATAGATTTGTCTTTTCCAAAGAATGGCAATGGAGCATTATGCCCTCTCTTTGAAGAGGCATGATTTGTTGTCTGCCCCCAGATTTCCATTCTTCCTCCAGATTAGAGAAATACATTCCAATCTCCTATTCCAAACTTTGGTAGAGGCCAAATTAAGAAGTGCAAAGGATGCATAGCCTCTCTAGGGGATCAGTGAAGGGATCCCAGCTATGTACTTAAGTGCTGATCTGAAAGCCTGCTCATGGGATAACAGGGCCTCTCTGATTCTGGTCCAACGACTGAACCATCATACCACACTGGATGTCAACAGGAGCTTCAATTAATTTGGGCTGCCCTGTGGGTAAGCATGGTTATATCGACTTCAAAACTTTCCTGTAGATCAACCAAACTGCATCCTCTGTTGAAATTTACCTCATTTTTCCATGATGAAGGAATATAATTGTCTAGAACAATTGTCTAGAACATGTGTTTGTTATTTATTCTGGAAGAAAGGTGACTTGAGAAAGTGTTAGAAATTGCAGAGCTAACTCCAGCTTTGCTTTCCAACATGAGATGGACACATTTTATGAAATATGCCTTTTACAGCCTGTGAGTTTCAGTTTCTTTGTCAAACAGTTGCACAAGCAGAGTTTTTATTCTTAAATTGGTCAACTAAGTATTCTACCCAGGCATATGACACAGTCATTTCCATAGCTACCAACACTTCAAAGAGGACAAATACTGGGAATGTTTTAAAAGGATAAAGTCCACACTGTAGGATACATTGTTTAAACATGTTGGTATGCCTTGGGGGTTGATTCTATGACAATTAGTATGCTGCACAATTGTGCCACTATGCTGCCGATTATGATTCATCCCCAAACTATTGCATAACTTGGAGTGTGTGCAGGCTAATAAACTGAAGCTTAATTCCAACAAAATAGAAGTGCTACACTGGTCTGTCCCCTTCTGAAGAAGTGAGCAGTGACTCAAAAAAGCTCATACCCTACCACAAATGTTGTTAGTCTTTAAGGTGCTAATGGACTCTTGCTCTTTTCTACTGCTACATACAGACTAACATGGCTACCCATCTTGATCTGTCCCCCTTCTGTTGCCATCTTTCTCACTGGGACTAGCTAATGCAATAGTAGCAGAGAAGTCATGTTTCTTAGTCACCGTCACCAACACTTCATAGGTCTCATAGTGAGCTCTATAACATGATCTGTCAGATTCAGTATGAGTTCTCTGCCAGCACTGTTCTAGATATCTCCCAGCCCTTTTCAGATCACCCAGCTACATGATAAACCAGGGTGCTAGGTTTCATCCCAAGGGCAGGAGAGGTCATCGAAGGAGCAATCTTGTTGCTAAGCTTCAAGGAGCTTCAAATTCCATGCTTCTACTGCAGGCTCAACAGAGCATGTGTATGGAATCCTAATATCCCCTAGAGTGTTCTGGAATCTGGTAGGATTCATATGCCTCCATGGGTGGACAATTTAAACTGGGGTCCCTCTTCTTCAGGTTGTCAGAGCCACATCAACCTTGGTTTTGAGTAGGTAGTGGTCAGACAATGGTTAAGGGCAAATCTCCAGCCCTGAAATCAAACCTTCCCTCAAAGATTCAGTGCAAAAGATTAGGTCCAAGGTATGGCCCCTTTCATGTGTTGGGCCAGTCATAATTTGGGAGAGACTCAAAGCAGACAAAGAAACTAAAATCCTGGACTGGCCCCGGTGAAGTATCCTTGGCATGAATGTTGATGTCCCCCAGAACAATGAGTCTGGCTGTCTCCAGCACTACATTTGTGTTCACCTCTGCCAACTCAGACAAGGTACCCACTGGAGACTTCAGTGATAAGTAAACAATCAGAATGCCTAATCTATCCTTAGTTCCTAATGTGAGGAGCTTACATGGCTTACAACACAGGAATGAAATTTATAACTGGATAAAATGATTATAGCTATGTACAATACATCTGAGAAAATGGTTTTAGTGTACAAAGGCTTATGCTAGAATAATGGCCTTTTCAGACAGCCTATGTATTCCAGTTTAGTAACTGGTTACTAATGGATTTATCCTGTCTCCAGTCAGACCTGTTTTAGTAACTGGCTGCTAATGGAATATGTTTATCTTTTCAGACAAACACACGTGTCCCATTCAGGAGGTGTGCCTCAGCCATTGTTGAGAAAAACTGCCTTTCTTGCAGTTTCAAACCTTCTTCTGCTTCTAAATTGCTATAGGGTGCTGTGTGAAAGGCCTTGTAGCACTTACTGTAATGCTGTTTTCTTTCCTTTCCCCTTTTCACCCCCTGCACCTGCCCATTTTTCCTATGCATGTGATCTTCCTCAGCCATTTCTTTGAAGGTTCTAATGGGAGTACTGAAATACTAAACAAATAGAGCAATTTGGTGCTATAGTGATACCATAAACAACCCTGGCCTCTCAGCCTCATTTACAGGTCCCCCTTCCCAAGCCCCCGATTTCAGCTTAGTGATGCAAAGAAGAGGGGAAAACCCACTTTATCCCAAGGCTTTTTGTTTCTCTCTCTCTCTCTTTTACTCTTCTCTTGTTCTTCTTTCCCCGGAGTGAAAGCTGGCTTTTTGGGAAGAAAGTGGGGAAAACAATTATGTGCTGTATTTGCTATTTACATGACAGCAAGGGGCTTTCCCTTAGTTCTAGTTAATGAATGCGAAAGGAAATGTGTGCTGCAGTTGGGGGCTTGGGGAGGGAGAATTGCAAATGAGGCTGAGAGGCCAGGGTTGTTTATGGTGTCACTATAGCACTGAATTGCTCTATTTGTTTACCGTTTCAGCACTCCTATTAGAACCTTCAAAAAAAAACACACCAATGGTCAAAGAAGATCACACCTGCAAAGGAAATGGCAGGGAAAAGCTGCACTGTGTGAAATGGCCATAGCACTTCAGGGTCGCCGCCTTAATGGAAGGAAACTCACTGTGTGGAATGCCCATCCCTGTATCACTTTACTCGGAACCAGCCCAGTGACAGATAATATCCAGATTAAAAAAGTAATGTGAAAAGGCTCTAAGTCTTTAAAGTGCCACAGGATTCTTGTTTGTTTTTACTGCAATACACTATTCAAATCACAATCAATAGTTGATGCACAGATAAATGAAATGCGGAGATCTGAAAATTTTACAGTGTTACAGAAACCAGTGAGAATCAGTAGTTTTAAACTCAGCCTAAAGAAAATATCCATCCTATGCTTCTGATAAAATGCCATTTTTCCTCGAACATAATGTGTTCGGGAGCCACTTCAGAGAGTTCTCCCCATCCTGTGATTGCCATTAAACCATCCCACCATCCATACAACCCTGAATTTAGCAGGCAAATAGTATGAAAAGGAATGGCAAAACATACGCAAGGAAGCTAAGGGTTTGAGTTGGGGGGTATTATTACACTGACTTTTTTTCAGCTCTAGCTGTGGTGCAGGATATTCTAGAGTATCTTGCTTTCCTATGGATTCTTCTATAAACAGCTATAATCACAAACCATTAAAATCAGTATGTTGCACCTTAATTGGTGTAGTCTCTTGAACTTCAATGGGATTAATTTATCTGGAATTGGCTGTAGACTGCAGTTCAGATTTGTTAAATTACTTGATAGCACTTTCCAATTGATAAAACAAAAGATAACTTAATATTCCGCTTATTGAATCTATTTGTAACTAAGCTTTTTCTTCTTTAATTCACCTCCCTCAAATGAAAAACCAGACAATAAATTCTCTGTAAAGGTAAATTCTCCACAGTACAATACAGATTTGTTTTACACATTATTTATTACTAGTCCTGAGAAATCTAACAGTATGTATTAGAGCAATCCCTGCTCAACCCAGGAAAAAGGAAAATCCTTCTTTAATCCTCCTGGGATACTCGCAATTCAGTCTTAAAGCCAGTTTTTAAAAAACTGTCTTACAGTCTTAAAGTTTCAGTCCCACTATGTATAGTGTGAGTATGGGTACAAGACAGCTCATGTCCATCATGGACAGACAGAGGTTTGTCTGAATATGGCCACAGTGATTGATATGTTGCTGTTCCGTTCTGCTTTACTTTTGATGAAAATTTCATTTGTTTTGATTTTGTCAAAATTTTTGGGGCTAGACTGGACTAGGATCTGGAGCAGGATCTGATCTCAGCCATGAAAGCTTGCTGGGTGACTTTGGGCCAGTCACATACTTTTAGCTTAACCTACCTCACAATGGTTGTTGTGAGGATAAAATGAGGAAAGGAGAAAGATGCAAATTGCTCCATTGCTGCTTTTGACTGTTGATTATTTTAATGATTATTTACATCATAATTACTGTTGTGATCACTCCATTCATATATATGGCTAAATAAAACATAATTTTATGAAATGTTTGTGGATTTGTTTTTTTAAAAAAATAGATGACATTAAAATATTTTTTTAAATGTACGCATACCTAAGGGATAAAAGGGCACAACCCATTTCCTGGATCAAAACAAGTTTTGGAAAACCCAAATTAGGCCTTTATTAACTGTAGGAGGATGTAGTTTTATCCTTAAGGTGTCTGAAACCTTTAAAAAATCTGTTTGCCCTTGAGAAGGCAAAATGGAAGCCTGTATAACAGAGACTTAAGAGAGTCATTGGATCTGTTTACCTTCAAAACCAAACCAAGTTTGAAGAGCCGATATGAAAGGAGCCTTCTGCTGAATCTTTCTGTGTTCCATTGGAGGAAGTTTTTATTTGTCTAAGGAAGACTTAGTGGAAGGGAGTCACTGAACAAGTGAGTCCCTTGTTTTGCAATCATTTGTGAATCTCCCAATCCCTGACTTGAGCCCTGAACTGATCATGGGTTCTGTATCAATAAGCTCATGCTGCAGAGAAGTGAGTGTCAGAATGTAGTTGAAATGAAAGCAAAAATTAATGGAATTCATTTAGCACATTTTTGTGCCACCTTCCTACAAGGAGTTCAAGACAGCATACATAGTTATCTCTATCCCCCTCCATTTTATCCTCAAAGCAACCCTTGGGGAATGCTGTTCAAAATATGCTTGAACTTCAACTGACTGTACAAAAACAGTTGCATCTCCGCTCTTATCAGGAGTTATTTTGAGAGAAGGTCAGAGACCATTGCTTGGATTTCTGAGCCTAAAGTGTGGTGAAATCAACTTTCTGTGGGCATAATGTAAAGCAGATGCTTGAGGTTGTTTTCCCCCCCTCAAGGAATGAACACATTAAAATCCTCACTATAATACAACATCTATAGTACTGCTAAATTAATGCTCTTGCCTGCCAGATTTGTAGCTTTGATTCTCCTTGATTTTTAGTGCTTAGTGGGGTTTATTTCAGTGATTTTGCCCTTGGGGCAAAATGAATCAGCTTTTATCTGAGCTGATCATATTTTGGCTAAGCCTTATAGCTTTTCTTTTAATAAACATGTAACCCTAGACTACCATTACACACAGAGAGACAATGCACACATAAAAATCAAATGAATTCTCCCGAATTGCTGCAGCCAAAACAGAGTCCTCAAAGCTCACAGTGGAATTTGTATTTAGGCTGAAGTAAATAATGCCTCCTTTGTGCACCATTGTCATTTTTTTTCTCTGCCTGCTTCAGTCAAACTCTCTTTTGGGGGATTTATTCTTTTCACATAAATAGAGCATACATTAGTCACAGATACCAATAGAGCAAGTTCCCAGATCTTGCCATTCGTTACAGGATATGGACTGCACATAATAGCTATTTGAATTAGGTATTTTAGCTTCAGATTGTAAATCAACTTTTAACCCCATCATTTCTTCTTTGATAGCAGATATTCTAACTTCTTGGGACATATTTCAGGGATTTTGGCTCTGCTGCTAAATAACTGCATTTTCAGGCCATGCATGCCTTTAATTTACCATATAATTTGATAGCTGATGCAAAGCATTGTACATTTTTACCTTGGTTATCGTAAATAATGATCTCAAGAGACAGGTTTGATAGTCATTTCTGTGATACAGAAGAACTGATCTGAGACTTGTGAATATACAAATCTCATTATTTATCAATCCAAAACCTTTAAAGCAAAATCCAGTGATTTATCCACAGGCCACAGTTTCTAAAGTGATTACTTAGTATAACCATTTTTCACTATTTTTTCTGTACAGCTTCACAAAGTTTTGCAATACAGAAGGGTTTCAGACTAAGACGCTTAGGATTAGAGCACCCCTAAACAAATTGAGACATGTTCTTTATTATCGCCTTTAATAACCTTGCATATACATAATTCTGAAGTACCAACCCCCATGTAGATAGTAAAATCCACGCGGTGAGGCTAGGCAAAAAAGGAAAGAGGGTTGAGTATATGTAGAGCAAGCTCCAGGTATGCAGAAAAATGAGAGTCCCTTCTCCATCAATTGAAACAAAAATGGGACAACCTACCACCCAGGGTTCCTGTGGTCTGCACGTTTCTGGGATGTATCACACACACCCCAGTTCAGAAGAGAGCACACACACAATGCTTCATTAGAAAGGTATACTTCATACTGCACATGGGTAGTAGTATTTTCTAATGCTCCCTCCATGTAATGAATTAGTGGACTGTGCTGAAAAGACTATGCTAAATCTTTCTCCCTGCTATCATAAATAGTACAAAATAGCACTATAATTTACTACATCAGGGAGATGTTCACATAGAACAAAACATTTAAAATGTGAAGGCTGACCGTGCCAGTTCATGCAGGTTCTGGCATAGTCCAATTTTCTCATCCTAGTCAACCACCTCATTCTGTGTAACGTGTAGACCATGCCTGATGTACAATATATTATTCAAGTGCACAGGTAGTACTTACAGAGCATCTTCTTGGCATGCAGAAGGTTCCAGGCTGAGTCCCTGGAATCTCCAGGTAAAAGGATCAGATAGTAAGTAAAGTGAAAGACTGCCTAAGACCCTGGAGAGCTGTTGCCAGTCTGAGTAGACAATATTGATTCTGATGGACCAAAGGTTTGATTCAGTATAAGGCAGCTTCATGTGTTCACGTATGTAATTAAAACATTCACTTATGTTTACCTCTAGAATTCAGATCTTAATACCTCTGATTGCCCTTGACAATCAACTGCCCAGACTTGCTGTGACATCAGCTCTGCTAAGCCAATAACTGCCTAAGTGACCATAACTCCTCAGCTTTCGAAACTCACCCTACTGTGGCATTGGATCACGATTCATTTGGAGCCCAGAGACTGTGAACACGCTAGATTTTTTTGAAGCCACCATTTTTCAAGAGACAATCCATGGCAATGTTGCAAAGGGGCTGCATGCAGAGGAACACCTGCTGATGCATATTTATATTTACTTCATTCTATGGACTGCAAATAATGGGTTCACTCAGCTGAGCAAACATGAGAGGAATCTGTCTAAAGATTCCCTTGCAAACTTCTGGTAACCACTAACTTTGGCAGAATCCAACCAAAGCTCTGCAGATGAAAGGATACATATCTCATTACTTAGCCTGCAAACAATCCATTTCTACTCAGCTAAGAGAAATATTGCTTCCCAGTCACAGTGCTGTTACAACTTGCTTGCTTACCCACAAGCCATGCCAGAAGTGTCAGCAGGACAGAAAGTCGTTTGATCAACGTGTCAGTTTAACTGGTGCATATTAAATTGCTGCTTTGCAAGTGACTCTCTTGCTCATCATGAATAGCCCATTGTTTTTTATTACATTTACCCTGACTGAATGTTCCCTATCCCCAGTGGTTTTGTGATGGACTAGCACAAGACGGCTATGAACGAAAGGCAGTTCAAATCCTCTGTTGAACTTGGTTCTACTTCAGCAGGTTGGCCAGCAGACAGAGTGGATGAGTGGCATCTGTCTGTATGAATAAATAGCATGCCATGGGGGAAGCTTTCATAACTTTTGTGAAAACCTCCTCCTGCTCGAGTTTCAGTTCATTACACAAAGCAGGGGGTGGAGTTCCTTCAGGGATGGGACTGAAAGACGTTCAGACTTCACAACTCTGTGTATTACACACTCAGATCAGTCACACTTCCCCTCTTTCTCTTGGTATGAAGACAAAATCTTGGGGGGGGGGTGTCTTTTTGCATGTGTGTGCATGTGTGTGTGTGCCTGTGCCTGTGCCTGGAATAGGTTGGCTGCAATATAATTTTAGAACAAATCCTTGTGCAGAGCAATTGCCTGGGCATAAAGGTATTGCAACCACCAACCAGATGACATGGCCAGCTTTAATTATATCTGCTTGTAAACACACAGGGAAACTGGGAGTAGGTGTTTTATTGGTGCCATCAATAGTGGACTACTAATATAGTATAAATTGAGATACTGAATTTAAAATTGTTTATTATGTTTTAATCAGTTGGTATCATGTTGTGTATATGCTGTTGTAACCCGCCTTAAGCCCACTTGTGGGGGAGGGCAGGCAAGAAGAGGAGGAGGAGAGTGGATTTATACCTCACCCTTCACTACCCAAAAGAGTTTCAGAGTGGCATATAATCTCCTTTTCCTTCCCCTCCCCACAACAGATACCCTGTGAGGTAGCTGGGCCTGAGAGAGCTCTTTTGAGAACTGCTCTTGAGAGAACAGCTCTGAGAGAGCCATAACTGACCCAAGGTCACACCAACAGCTGCATGTAGAGGAGTGGGGAATGAAACCCAGATCTCCTGGATTAGAGTCCACACTCCTAACGACTACACCAAACAGGCTCTCGACACCAAATAAAATAAATACATAAATAAATAAAGAGGTTTTATTCTGTTGTTTTAAAGTAACAAGCATTTATCCCTTTCCTAGTTCTCCTACATGTTGGCCATCTCTCAGCTCTTTTCTAAGGCTCAGATTTCACTCAAGCGCATCAGGTTTTCAGGAAGGAACACTCGCCCTTCTGCCCACTTTAAGTGATTTATCTGGGCCTCTGTATCATCTTTATCTGAAAGTCCAGAGATCTTTAAGCTGGCTTTTACATTCTCTGGCAGTACTGGGACACTTTCCGACATCATTGCATATGTAAAGGATCTGTGATCCATTGTGTAAAGAAAAAAATTCTTATGAACTTCCTGCACACATTATATAGCCAGTTTGGAAAGCCTTAATACCTTTGAGGCTTTTATTTTCCAAAATAGTAAAACATTAAACCATAAGTATGGTGAACTTGCCAAAATATTTTGGCAATTATTTTACTAAAGAAAGGAAAAGTACAAAAGTATCCAAACTGAATAAACGTGTAATTGTTTGATATATCCTATTATCCTGCAGCTAGAAAACTTACAGTGCAATCTGGACTTCTGGTTTCGGCGGCTTAATGGCGGGCATGCTCCAGCTCCGCATGGAGTGGCCTGCAACCTCGGCAAATGGGAGGGGTACTGGCCAGATTCTGGTTCCCCCAGTTGGTGTTTGTGGTGTGCTCAACAGCACCAGCAAAGGAGACTCCAATCCACGAAACCAGACAACTGCATACCATACACAGTGTATATACAGTTTTATTGTACAAGTGAGGTATATTCTGGCTCACACCAGCAAAGGGCTTCGCTAGACGCATATTACAGAGAGAAGAGAGCTTAGTATCACATACATCCAGCTATATACATATCAGAGCAGCCCATTGTCCAATGAGCTTGCTGTTGAGTCATTGTCCAGTGATTAGTCATTGACACTCCTTCTGAGCATGCCCATACTTGTTCTTGTACAGGGTCTCCAGCTCAGTCATATGACCCACTGCTCTTTGTTACCTGTCATCTAGATTGACAACTCCATGTGCTCACAGACCGGGAGACTTAACATACTAACACCCTTGTAGGGGGCTCCCAGCCTGGGGCACGAGAGGTGCCTCTCCCTAGGCGATGGCCAAAGGATTGAGGCACCTCTTTGCCCCATAAGGTCCCATCACCGCAGAACCTCTGGCACCCAAAGCAGCACACTGGACTGCCTAGCAGTAAGTGCAGAGACTTTTCTGGATTTGCAACAAAGACTTACAAAAGAAAAGACAGCAGAGGAAGAAGGCATCATACATGACTTGGAAAGTTCTGAAAGTTCATTGAGTAGCTCTTCAGAAGACTCTGATTTGGCAAAGGGGGCGGCTACCCCTAAACAACTGACAGTCCAAAGGGATTCTGTTAAACCAAAAAGAAGAGGGGGGGGGGATAGCTATGTATACAACTTGAAAGTTTAAGGAATTTATTTTGTCATGTGCTTGAATCTACATATGCATAGCTAGTACTATCTGAAACATATTATCACACTTCAGTATATTGTATTTTGTTATATGGGGAATTTCATTCATCTATATTTTAAAAACGATTTATATCCTTTGCTTTATATAGGGATAGTTTTGTAGTTGTAGGGATAGCTTTTATAGTTTGTAGAAAAGCAATAAAAATTTATTTTAAAAAACTTACAGTGCAATCTGAACCCAGTTACACACTTCTAGGTCCATTGATTTCAATAGACTTAGAAGGGTGTGAGTCTGTTTAGGACTGCACATACTGAGTTTATAATATGTTAACGTAATGTCTTACAACATAAACTGAAGTTATTTTGCAAAGGAGGTAAGTTGTGATCTCAAGGGAAATAATCTACATAACTCTCATTTTATGCAATACAATTACTCTTTTTTCAAAAGTATCTTGGGAATGTTATAATTTTCACTGAAGTGTACATTGCAATTAAATGTCATGCGACATACTGACCATTTTTTTAAATGTTGTTGAATGATTTCCAGATCTTGGAAAAAGATTCCCCTTAATAATCAGAATGAGCTCTTCACTAATGGCATCGGTTTCATGCCACAGTAGTAAAATGTTTGTCAAATATATATTTGCAATGATGATTCAGGTTTTAAACTTTTAAACATGTATTAATAAATTGTTGCAGTTATATTAAAACCTTCTTTCACAATGGAACATAAGGAGACACATGTGAGTCACCTGTTCTGCCCAGGAGGTCTCTTGTCCAAGCATGGACTTGACCCAAACTTCCTTAGTTTTAGTAAGAGTTCTATATTATGTGGCTTCCAACCATAGCTGAAATTTACCCCATACTTTATTTTGCTAAACTTTTAGAAAGCTCTTGGGGATACAGAGGGTAATTTCCTCTCCTTCCATTTTTTTTTTTAAAGAGGGCATTCATTTTCTTTCAACACTCCATAGCTGTGGGGCATGTGAGTCCTCATCAGACCGTTTGGGAAGAGAATTAGTAGAATCTTCATATACACAATTACAGAGTTTGGGGTTCTTTTTAAGAGATGCTGAAACTCTCAAGAGGGAAATGAAGTTTTCTGTATACTGAAAACTTATGAACTTTTAAATATTTTAAAAGAATTTTGTTGGAGGTTCCAGAACTTTATTCTGGTGTGTTCCTCCAGGGAAAAAAATACCCTTAAGAAGTCCCATCATTCTGTAGAAACCTCCAAGTTGTCTGTGGATAGCAAGTTTTGCTGTGATTGATTGATGCATGGCTCAGGTTGTGGTCACACACATGAGATAAAGCGCAGAAGGGGAGAGGCTATTTCCTCTGGTGGAAGCTGACCCGCAGTTGCACAATCAAACAGTCTTTTGAAGCTGCGGGCGCAGCGCACCACTGTGTGATCAGACACAACCACAGGTGAGTCAGGGTGTTTTGTTTTTGCCATTTGTTCCCAATGTGCTTCAACAAGGGATCGATGATTTGCACCTCAGCCCTGAGGTTCCCTATGGAGAGTGCGATGATGTGCACACTGAGAAGGGGGAAAAACAATGGCATGGAGTCAGGATGGCCTAATCAGGCCATCCTGATGCCATGAGAGCACACTGGAGTGATCAGACCAGAAAATCCGCCCATGTTTGCTACCGGACTTTCCCCGGTGCCTGTTTACTCCACTTCTGCAGCGGAGCAACATGGATTGCTGACGGCTGCAGGATGCTTCCCAGATGTTTGTGTCTGATTGCGCACTTTAAATCTGCTTGGCATTCGCTCCTATGTCGGGGATAATTGTGCATATAATCGCAGCCTCAATCGCATTACTCTTACAGTGATACAGTGAAGCCTGTCTTTATACATCATTTGTAGTAATATTTTTCTAAAAATGAAATATCAGTAGACACTGGTTCCCATAATACAAGACAAAAAATCTGCATAAGGAGAAGGACGTTTCCAACTTTATGCACCAAGTTATTCATCTGTTGCAATTTACATACCTGAAATTGTATTTAGTACTGCTCACACTGGTGATAATACTGGCCCATATATATTTTAATTCATCCAAACAAAGGTTACTGTCACTGTAGGAAATGGTATATGATTTATTTGAATGATGAAACATCTAGATGCATAAAAGAACAAAGTTTTCAAATTCTTTGCAAGATTACACTTAAAGCTCTCCCCCTACAAGTAGTTAGGGAAGGTAACAGTATAATAATTATATTATTTTATCTCACCCTTGAATTTTGGTGAGTCTTCAGTAAAACACAATTCCTAACTTAACGCAAGAAGTCCAGCTGGATCATGGGACCAGCTAGAGCTCAAAACAGCATTTATGTTTGACCTTTGCCATTTCATCTTCAAAACATTCCTGTAATGTATAGTAAGCTGGGTTCAGGATACTTTTGCAGCAGTCTAGAGATTTGAACCAGGATCTCCTAGATTTTGTTCTGACCATTACACCACACTAGTTTTCTGACAAGCGCACAAGCAGGGGATGAGGACCTGCCCCACAGTTGCTGCCAGTAATTGATATTCAGTGAAACATGGATTCTGAATTCAAATGGGCAGCCACAGAAAACTCTGTGTGGCATTGTGGATGACTTGGCACTTAGATGTTGTACTTGAGAATACTTATAGCTCATAAGGACTCCAAGGGCTGAAAGTATTCTTTAAAATATTGTTTTGTATCAGGTAGGGTTGCCTGTCCTACAGCTACAAGTCCCAGGAGCTCTGAGGGTAAAGCCTGGGAAGGAAAGAGCATCACAAATGGTGTGACATCACTTCCAGGTTATCACCCTGAAGTGATGTCACAGCATCTGCAACATTCTAAGAATTTTCCCAATCTCTACAGTAAAGATGATAGAGACTGGGATCATTCTTAGAGCATCAGAGATACCACAGCATTTGTGCTGTCATCCCCCCCACCCCCAGTTTTCCTCCTGCAGCTTGGTAGATGGAACACAGGTGATTTAGAGCCGCCTGGGAGATTGTCTGCCACAGGAAGGCAGTTGGCATGCCGAGTTTGAGGTCCATTATTACCACAGTATCACACAGAAAGAGTCTGTTTTTTTAGTGCATGTAATGAATAGTTTATTTAGTATGGAAAATCATAAATGGTAATGTGCTTGATGAAGGTTTGATGAAGAAGGAACAAAATTTAATATTGACCAGTAGCCCTTGAAGTCAGAGAGCAGAATGTGTCTTAACTGAATGGTGGACAAAGAGACAATAATGGGATAGAGCTACACATTTTGCCATCTGCCTGTGCTGTTAGTGGCCAGCATTAATTGTATAGATGGGGGGGGGGATGCTGAAGAATCCCCACAACAAATGCGGCATGAGCAAATGGATATAGACACTGCATTGCACTGCATTCTTTAGCTAACCCCTCAGGCTTGAGGTGACAACCCCAGAGAAACAGAAAGATTTCAGATAGGGGGTCTGCACAACATTTCCCTCTCTGAAAGGGAAACAAAAGTCAGACGGAGGTCACAGTCAATGCTTGTTTATTCTTTTTTCCCCAAGACAAGGACAATAAAAAGATTGTAAAAATACAGAAGGAAAGGGAAGAAATATCTAATCAGAAGACTGAAAATGGATCTTGCCTCCAGTTTCAATAGAGATGGAAATGCTACAAAGAAGGATGTCCCACTGAGCCAGAGATGGGCTTTTTTTTTTAATTCTTTTTCTTTCTTTTAAACAGGCTATTAACTGGGATTTTGAAAAGATGAAATGATGGAGGCTTTGGTCCTGTCTAGCTGGAAGAACGTGGACAAGTCACTTAAGCAGTCTGATATTTTCCAGCAAAATGGAAATTATTGATTTCTCATCTTCTGAAAGCAATTTGGATCCCCAGGAGGGATGCAAGAGACAAAAAAAGTTGGTTTGTGTTTTAATGTAGACAGTGTGAGATGAAGTTGCATAATAAAAGTTACTGGAGGGTTATGAATCTAAAGAAGGATTGTGATGCATAAGGATGCCAGCCTCCAGGTGAGAGCTGGGGATCCTCTGGAATTACAGCTCATCTCCAGACTACAGAGAACGGTTCCCCAGGAGAAAATGGATGTTTTGTAGGGTGGGCTCTATGGCATTGTACTCCACTAAGGTCCCTGCCCTCCCCAGGCTCCATCCCCAATCTCCAGAAGTTTCCCAACCTGGATCTGGCATGGCACCCCTCCCCCCATTCCCACCAGTGGCCAGGGGCAACCTGGTAACCCTAGTTGATGCAAGCAATAGCCATTATGCTTTGAGAATCAGCAGGGCTGACCAGTTGTGGTCAGATCAAGCAAGGTTTCTCATTGTTCAACAGGGAACCTGCCTGAGGTGACTTACAAAATAAATCAATGTTTGACATAATGAAGACCCTAATATACAGAGGTCACCCTTTGGGAATAGTAGCAATCACTAGTCTGAAATAAGTGGCACCTGAAACCTGTTTGATCATTGATTTTAGTGATTCCACTGTGTGAGAGGGGAGAATATCATGCTATACACGATTCTCTTGATATATGCAGTAACCATCTTCGGTGGATACAGGACAACATGCACATTTTCTAGCTTCCATGTGTGCAATATGAAGCTCAGAGTTTTGAGGGCATTTACAAAAACTGGAAAATACATGTGTTTCTCTATTCATACAAAATGGTAGCACACTGTCCCATTATCTGAGGCTGGAGCACCACTATGAATGAAATTATATGTGGGAGAGAGGAGGAGAAAGAAGATGCACTGTGTTTAAAGTAATGTACACTTCCATAATGAATGTCTGATCAGCAAAGGAGGACTGTCAGAGCATTATTCAACAAAGAACCCAGACATATGTAGAATTTCCCATGAGAAAGAAGTGATAGTGATGGCAGCAATACTCTTTGCTGATTGGCAATGTACCATGAGGACTGATACCAGTAAATTTAGAGCAGGGGTGGCCAACCTGTGGCTCGGGAGCCACATACGGCTCTTTCACACATATTGTGCGGCTCCTGGCAGGGCGGCTGGGGAAGCAAAGGGGAGGCATGCTTTTCCTTCCTTCCTTCCTTCCTTCCTTCCTTCCTTCCTTCCTTCCTTCCCTCCTCCCTCCCATCTATTTGCTTTCCTAGTTTCTCTCTCTCTCTTTCTTTCCACTTCTTTAATTCTTTCTTTCCATCTCTCTCTCTTTCTCTCTCAATATCATTAGCAAACAAGTAATATCATTATAATAACCGGTTTTCCTCGTTTGTTTTTATTTTTGGCAGTCCCATTTAATGTTAATAAAAAGCAAATTTGCATATTTTTAAAAATAAAAACGTGTGTGTGATATTTGTTCCTGTCTTGCGGCTCTCAGACATCTGACGTTTATTCTATGTGGCTCTTACGTTAAGCAAGGTTGGCCACCCCTGATTTAGAGCATTCAGGCCTTATATACACAAAGCCAGCAGAATGAGGTAGCAAAGGCCAAATGTTAAGAGTGGATTGTGCCATGCAGACTAGGCCACACCCACTCCACACTGCACAGGGCTAAGCCTTTTATGAATGCATCCTCATTTTAACAAGCAAAATTCAACACCCCTCCACAAATGAGCTTGCAGCCGAGAAATGAACAGTGAAACCCTAAGTGGAATTATAGTCTTCTAAGTTCATTAACTTCAAAGGGCCTGGTAAGACTAATTCTACTTAGGATGGTACCTCAAGGGACTAAAAAACATGAGGGCCTAGATAGGATCACTAGCCCTGTGCTGGCAACCCCCTGAAGTGTTTTGGGGCAAAGCATCATGAACATTGTAAAGTCAGTTCTGGTTGGGCACCAGAATCCCACAAATACCACAGAGATTGTGTAGAGTCCAAGAGAGGTATGGGTGCTGTGATGTCACTTCCAAGGGCTCATCTGGAAGTGATGAAATGACATTCACTCCAGTGTTTCTCCATCTCCCTGTTTGTTTGTTTTTACCCAGCACTGCTCCATCAAGCAAGGACAGGAGCCAGAGCATGAGGCATCTCATAAGCCTAGACTAAGGCCTTATCAGTCTAATGGTGTTGTGTTTGTGTTTAGAATATGAAGCAGTAATAGCTTGAAAAGGGCTCTGTTATCCTAAAGCTTCAGTTCCTTTGGCTGATTAATAAAGACTCCCATTGGTCCTGTGAAGCCAATCTAGATACCCAATCACTGAGCCCTGCTTGGGTCCAATAGTATTGCTTGTATATAGTTACATTGTTGAAAGTTATGTGTTGGAACAGTATAAATGAAAGTGCTGCTCTCATAGAGCTGTCTTTTGAGCTGACCAATGTCACTGAATAAAAGCCTGTTTGTTTGGATTCATCGCCTCCTGCTCAATACTTAAAAAATGGTGAAACTGGCCCTGCTTTAACCAATTTCTGCTTTAACCAGTTCCTTCTTTTACAAACTTAAATGCATTCACACAAGAAGCAAGCTGTTACAGAGGGCTTTAAATAAGGATTTTCACACTCACAGATCAAATACCACTGACAGAACTTTCATATCACTTTTCTAGCAGAGGCCACTCACATATTCAGTAGCAAATCACTGAGAGGTGGGCCAATGAGCAAAGGTTATACACAGATGAGTCAGCTGGTAACAGAATGGCAAGAGCTTTTTAAAAGCTCTTGCCAATGACCCCTGTGGCAGAATTCACATGTCAGCTTTTCTTCTACTATTGGCATGCATGTGTGTGTGTGTGGGAAACTGCCGGTTTAAATGCACTTGAACCAGGTTTGCAGGTGATAGCTGCAAGGCTAGGTCACAGCTGCATTTCAGTCTTCCTGTGCTATACAACACAAGTTTGATGGCGTGAGCTTCTGTTTGTTGGAGTTATTTCCCACCAGCTGAAATATGTTAAGGGCATAAATGTTTTCCATAATGGAATGCAGTAATTTATCTAATAAAATGGTTTCTCTTGCTGAACTGGGAGTATGCAATTTGGCATTCATCAGGGGTTCATAAGTAATAATGCTATGAGGATAATATTTTGTTGCTGGAATCTAATCTTGTCTGTCATTACTTGGCTATTTTAACTTGCGGAGGGAGATGATTGTCTTAAAGCTATCAGAATATGTGTGAGTTACACAATAGACTGCTTTTTTAATAGACTGTCCTGCTAGGGTTTCTAATAACTTGTGGAGGGGGGAATTGTCCCTTTAATAGATATTTTCTTCTGCCAACCTAGCAGTTCAAAAGCAAGAAATTGCAAGTACATAAATAGGTACCACTGCAGTGGGAAGGTAACAGTGTCCCATGTGCCTTGGCATTTAGTCATGCCAGCCATGTGACCACAAAAAAGTCTTCGAACAGTGCTGGCTGTTTGGCTTGGAAACAGAGATGAGCACGACCCCCTACAGTTGGATTCAACTAGCTTTCGAGCAAGGAAAACCTTTACCTTTAATATGTGGAAACTGGCAGATGAAGCTTTCCATGGTATGGAGACAAATAAAGTTAGCTACTAAATTAGAGTTATCTAGTAAATCCCATTAAGCTTCTATTAACGAGCAGGACATTTGTCTCTAGGATGTTGGCAATCTTTTTTTGCTAGCTAATTTAACTCCTACTTTGAGGAAACATATTCTGCCCTATAGGGTAGGAAATGCTTTCTGCCCTATCTGAATTATCTGTTTCTCCCTTCCTCTAGAGTACTGTTTGTCCTAGGGACTATTTTACCAACATTCAACTGGCAATATTTCAATGGTTGCTTTTGCAGTGTTTGTTTTCCTGAACAGTGAACAAAATAAACCACTGATGTACCACCGAGCGCTGGAGTCTATATATGTGTGCTTGAACATTCAGGTGCCAACAGGCCAGGAGTCAAGCAGAAGTCCGGGACAGTCCGAGGTCAAACCAAAGCAGGAATCAATTGCCAAGTCCAAAACACTGAGCCAGAAGCAGAGTCAGTCCAAGCCAGGGTCAAAGTGGGAAAACTCACAAGTAAACCAGTCCAAGGAGTCAACAGAGCCAAAGTCAAGCAGGTCCAGTGTCAAAAGCCAGAGGTTCCAGAAACAGGTCAAGTCACAAGCCGAATGGGTGTAGAGCTTAGCCAAGAAGACTTGTTGCTAGCACAAGTTGGTAGTCTCTGTACTGTGCCTAAAATACCCAACCATTTCCTGTGCTAGTTGGCAGCTGGCAGTGAGGTCCCGGCTCCTACTAAAACTCAGGGCTTAGTGATCTGTGACCACGCAGGCGTGCCTCTTTCCTTCTCACAGCTAAGTCTTGCCTGCATCGGGATCTCAGACGTTCCACCCGAGGAGGTGAATCAGGTGGGCTTGAACTTAGCTGTGGCTCAGCTGCTGCTGGTGCTGCAAAGCCTGGGAGGTGCTTGCTTGAGCCTCATCTGGCTCAGGGGGAGTATCCTCTGGAGCTGGGAGCTGATCCTCCACCTCACTTAGGTCCGCAGAAGGCAGATCCCCAGAGGCACTCATGACATCATGCACTGAATATATTCAGCACAGGATTGATCATGAGCACAATGGTGAAAGCTGGGGTGTGTGTGGAATTTTCAGCACAATAAGGACGTTCAGATGACCTAATTGCATTCACAGCGAGAGATGGCTGTCCAAATTGGTGAAATTGCAGATTCACTACACAAACATTTGGAAAGTACTCAATTTTCCTGGTGTCAAAAAAATCGCTAGGAAACTGGGAGGACTGCGAGGGTATGTCCACTTCGAGATGGGAGACAGCTGCGGTCATCTGATCAGCCCTTTTAAATGCGATAGGGAACAGTGGTGAGACCCGATTAAAATGACGTGTGACCACACCTTCAGTCTTTTACTCTTTTTTCCCATACAAGTTTGATGACCTAAACATTTTAAAGCTTCACTTGATAAAATTATCCTACACTGAAACACGCATCTGAAAAGTATATGGGTAGGTGACAAATAAGAACAGCCATCTTTAGGACTGGAAGGTATGGTGATATGTCTGTTTTAGTGCTGAATATTCTTCATTTAAAAAGAAAATCCACACTTAGTGAGCTGGTGTGTGCCTCGGTAAACAATCCTAAGCAGGTCTTACTCATAAGTAAGTCCAGATTCATTTTGCCCCCACTTTTTTCACTAACCTCCATTCCCTGAGCCACAGAATAAAAGCCAAAGCCATGATATAAAAGCATCTGTACAAAGCAGTACTCTGAGAAGAGGATTAATTTTTAAAAAATGTTGGGACTAGAGCAAAATTAAAAATAGCCTCTAAAATGACTGTGCTTTTAAAAGTCTTATTTAGGACAGTTTGTGGAGCTTTTACTTCTCAGAGAGAAATCTGTAATCTGTCCTGGATAAAATCCAAATTTTCATCTGAGTTTACAGTGGAAATAAAACACTGCAATATATGAGGATGTAAAGTTTTTTAGAATGTTACCTCCTCATTCTTTATTGTGGTCTAGTGATGGACCAGTGTGTTCTTTCAGCAATTCAGATTTCATTTGATTCTTTTGGGAGCTGTGATTGTGGAGCTACTGTTTGCCACATCAGTTGATTTATGGTTTAAAAATAGAAAACTTCCTCATGTCAGTGAGTAATTAACGATCATTAACAGTGAGATTTTGCTTCCAGGAGCCAGAACTGATCCTCAGCTCAGTTTGTTTTCAAGAGTTTGTTTAATGATGCTTCATCTACCAAGACTTGTGACACAAGAATATAGCAAAGCCTGTTCAATAGCAGCTAGGTCTTCAGAGAATAAATTGAAAAGTTAAAAATGATACAGCCATTGCCATTTCTTTGCATCCTGGGACTTGCTGAAGAAGCTGAGAGGTAATGCAACAAAAACCTGCCAGATTTTAGAGGATTACAAATGGTAATTCCATAGTACGGTTGCCAGGTCCTTGCCATCCCAGCTCACGAAACTCATTGGGTGGGGCTGAATGATGTCATGGGACAGGATTTGGTGATCTCATACTATTCACCTCTTGGAAGTGTCTTGTATGCTATCATGAATGTGAGTAGCTGCAGTCATGTGGTTTTGAAGAAATCTGCTATTCACCATTAGCCATGCATCACTGCTTAAGGTCATGTCCTGCTCACTGGCCACAAGGAAGGACAAGATTATTTCCATTTGAATGGATCCAAGCAAATCTGTATGTAACCAGTCTGCAAAATTATACTATTTTCATACACTTATTCAGCAAAATCAGTAGAAAAGAGCAAGAGTCCAGTAGCACCTCAAAGACTAATAAAATATGTGGCAGGGGATGAGCTTCGTGAGTCACTGCTCACTTCTTCAGAAACTTATGCTTAGGATAAATTGGACACCACACCACCCTTCTAGTAAAGGACTAAATAACACATCTAATTGCTGGTGTTGTAGCTTACAGGACACATCTCTTAAACATATGCATTTGCCACCCCAGCGGGAATAACGAGACAGACAACAGTCTTGGAATTAAACAAGGGCCACTTTATTAATTTACAAAACATTGCAGCAACGGGATAACCAACCCAAGCAAGCCTGGAACAGGCAAGGCAGGCGTCATTCCCTGACCTGCCTCCTTGCCCTTGTAGGGCGGGTCACCCCCAGCTCCGGTCTTGAGCCATCGATCTGGCTCGTGCCCGGCAGCCTGGCAAGCTGGTTGCCACCTAGGAGCGCCTACCCCTGAAGCCTTAAAAACGTGCAGGGAGGCGCCGGCCTAAGAGGTTCCCAGAGGCGATCATCATTCCCTACCCTGGGCCTTAAAAAACCCGAAGGCAGTTCCTGACGACCTCCTGTTCCCTAACGGGATATGCCATGAGGTGCTCACCAGTTCCGCTTACTTGCTTGCACAACCTGCCAAGTGACCTAATTAAGCCCCCGACCACCACCTACAACCCTTAATCCGCTGCCCTTAGTGCAAGGTAGGCGAAAACATCTCCCCCGTACGGCCAATTGTGGAAGAGGTGAAAAATTCCTACCTGGCCCCATAGGCGACCAGCCATAGCCTACACTAAGAACAGGGCGGGCGGGTGGGCGAGCACGTGGATCCAAGAGGCCGGGCTGGAGCAGGGCTCGGCCTTTTAACAGGCTGGCCCCGCCCCCCCAGGCTGCGGACGCTGCGCGCCCTCACTTGTTGCTGCCCCGCCTTCCCGCGGCGCGGCAAAGCAGCACCCGGGCGCCATCGGCGTGGCCGGGCGCCCGGGAGCCCAGTTGCCACCCCAGCGGGAATAACGAGACAGACAACAGTCTTGGAATTAAACAAGGGCCACTTTATTAATTTACAAAACATTGCAGCAACGGGATAACCAACCCAAGCAAGCCTGGAACAGGCAAGGCAGGCGTCATTCCCTGACCTGCCTCCTTGCCCTTGTAGGGCGGGTCACCCCCAGCTCCGGTCTTGAGCCATCGATCTGGCTCGTGCCCGGCAGCCTGGCAAGCTGGTTGCCACCTAGGAGCGCCTACCCCTGAAGCCTTAAAAACGTGCAGGGAGGCGCCGGCCTAAGAGGTTCCCAGAGGCGATCATCATTCCCTACCCTGGGCCTTAAAAAACCCGAAGGCAGTTCCTGACGACCTCCTGTTCCCTAACGGGATATGCCATGAGGTGCTCACCAGTTCCGCTTACTTGCTTGCACAACCTGCCACAGCCAAGGCCAAGCCTCTGCTTTGGCCTTTGCTCCCCATTCAGTGACCAAGCACCGCCCGTATCCCTTGCTGCAAATCCCGTAAAAATATTTCATTGCCCTTCTCAGACAAATGCACCCCGTCCGGCCTGTACAGCTCGGACAATTCAACCCGTATCTCTTGGTGCTGTAGAAAAACACCCAACCCAGATTCCATGGCCTTCTGCATTTGCCTGTTGACCTTTCGCCTGGCCCGGTCAATACACCTGGGGTCGCCCAAGTTCCTCCACGCCTTGCGAGGTAGGATGGCTGACCATACAATCTGCACGCGTGGCCACCTTGCTCTTATCCTCACAAGGTCAGCCTCCGCCTGTATCACAAGGGCCTTACCCTTCATCAGTCCCAAATCATTACCCCCCAAGTGTATCACCAAGACCTGAGGCGGAAGCCCTCTGTGTTCATCGAAGAGCAGGGGAAGGAGCGCCGGCCACCCCATGCCTCTCCGTCCCAGCCACTCGACCACTGCCCGGTCACTGAGGCCCAGTTGAGACCCCGTGGGTGTCCTTCGGGCCTGATGCGCCGCCCAAAAGATCATGCTATGGCCGCAAACCAGAACACGCTGTCTTGTCCCACCGTCAGCAGCCTCTGAAAAAGGAACTGGATTAATTTGGCAACGTCGTCTACCAATCCCCACTTATCCCTAAAGCCCGCCGACCTACGTCTTACAAGCCCGAACATAGCCTCTATAACAGCGGGACCTCCACCGGCCAATCCTCTGAACCTCACCGTTGGGGTACCCCATTGCTGCCGCCGTGGATGCCGCCCCAATCCGAAAGGAGTGGGTACCAAACCTCACGCCACCCAATCCCAAGCGCTCCAGTGCCTTCCTTGTCACACTCCAAAATTGGAATCTGGTGAGAGGGGAACCATCCGCATGCCGGAATAGGTACCCATGGTCATCCCCCCGCAGTGCCACATAGTGGCGTAAAGCCAGCACTGGGCATAATTCTGCCTCAGAACAGCGGTCCAACTCAAACTCGGAACCCCTCCCGCGCTGATCGGTCTTGGATCGGCGCAGCCTAATTCTAACTTTTGAGTCCGGGAAAGAGATGTCCCGCCTCTCCAGGGCAGTGCCGGAGGCGTCCCGCCTAGAGCCGGCCACCAGCTCGCTGACTCGCAGTGCCCCAAAAAAGGCAACCAAAGATGCCGCCTGAAACAGGGCGGCCTCATATCCGTTACTGCAGGAGTCAGCCCATTGTGCCCCGAGCCCCCGCAGCACATCTGGAGTCAGGGGCATCCTGGTGTCCGCCACCCTGCCATGTTCCCGTGACCAGCCCTCCAGCATCTGCCGAATTCGGAAATCGCCTGTTGCATCTTCAAACCCCGCCGCCTTACTGGCGTAGGCCAGTGCAGACAGCTTGCCCCTGATGGTGTGTGCTGCCAGGCCATCCCTTCTCATTGCAACACAAAACTGCATCAAATGTGCCACTGGTATGGGCCAGCTTTGCTGCAGACCGACCCCCTCCCGGAAGGACAGGAACTGCTTACCCGCCCTCATGTAAGCTCTTCGCGTGGCCGGGGCAAGGGCCAAATGCATGGCCCTGTTGGCCTCAGCCCTCCAATCCTCCATACCTCCTCTGGCAGCCGCACTGGGAACTGGTCGGCTTCTGGAGCTAGCTGGCGGAATCTCGTCATCTGTTTGCGAGAGAGAGCATCCGCAACCCCATTACTGACCCCCGGCACGTGCCTGGCCCTAAACATGATGTTGTGATGCAAACACTGCAGCGTAAAGGCCCGCACCAGAGCCATGACCCTGGGTGACCTTGACGTCAGAGAGTTGATCACGTGTACGGTGGACATGTTGTCGCACCAGAAGTGGACCGTTTGATTTGAAAGTTCCCGTGCCCAAACCCATACAGCTGCTACAATTGGGAAAAATTCCAGGAAGGTCAAGTCCTTGACCCATCCTGCCTGGAACCAGTCCTGCGGCCAGTCCCCAGCGCACCAATGGCCCCTAAAATATACACCAAACCCAGAGGAACCCGCGGCATCTGAAGCGACCTGCAGCTCAGCCTCCAGTAGGAGCTCCTCGCGCCAGAAGGAAACCCCGTTGTATGACCGCAAGAATTGCTGCCAGACAAGGAGGTCCTCCCGCATCCCCCTAGTTACCCTAGCTCTATGGTGTGGTAGGCGAAGGCCCGCCATCGATTCACAGAATCTCCTGACGAAAGCCCTCCCGGGTGCTACGACTCTACAAGCAAAGTTGAGATGGCCAACCAGCCGTTGCAATTCCAGTAATGTTACCTTTGACTGTGCCATCGCCGTGTCCACCAAACTTCGTAATGCCTGCAGCTTGTCCCTAGGCAACCTGTAGCACTGTCCTATCGTATCAATTTCTATTCCTAAGTAGGTCAAGGTGGATGTGGGGCCCTCTGTTTTGTCATGAGCCAGAGGAACACCAAGTTCCCCCGCCATAGCGATAAAACTTGACACTGACCTGTCCCCCTCCCCCCTACCAACAAGAAATCGTCCAGATAGTGGGCTGTACTGCCGAGGCCAGTCCTGTACCGCAAAGCCCATTCCAAAAAGGAACTAAACCGTTCAAAGGCGGCACAAGACACCGAGCATCCCATGGGAAGTGCCCTATCCATGTAAATTTTACCCTCGAAGGCAAACCCCAAGAGCTCGAAATCTGCCGGGTGAACAGGAAGGAGGCGGAAGGCCGATTTGATGTCACACTTCGCCAGCTCCGCCCCCTTGCCGCACCGGCGCACTATGCGCAGTGCTTGATCAAAGGACGTGTATCTAACTGAACATAAATGGTCAGGTATCGCGTCGTTCACCGATTCCCCCCGTGGGTATGATAAGTGGTGAATGAGGCGATACTCTCCTGGTGCTTTCTTAGGCACCACTCCCAGCGGGGACACCCTCAAATTTGCAACAGGAGGCGTAGAAAAGGGGCCGAGGACTCTACCTTCCCTACATTCTTTGGCGATCTTTTCTCGAACTATATGCTCCATTCCGACAACAGATTTCAAATTTGGAGCCATATACGCCTCCCTAGGCCCTTGGTAAGGTATTCTGAAGCCCCATCTAAACCCATCCAATAGGTAAACACGGTCGTGGACTTGGGGGTAATCCCGCAACCAGTCTTCCAAAACCACTAAATTAATTGGGCTGGGGCCCTTTTTCAAGCGGGGGGTTGTGACCGCTCCCTCCCCCTCCGCGTTTTCCATCTCTACCACTCCCCTTACCCTTTGGCCTGGGGCAGTTTGCAAAGGCATGGGGCCCTGCGCACAGTGGACACTCGTGTCGAAAAGAACATGCCTTGCGGCCACAGGTCCCATGGGAGGTGAACTCCCAGCAAAGCGGGCGTCGCTGAACCGCCTGCCCCGCCTGGGCGCGGGTACCTGGCTGCACTGCAGCTCTCCTCACCGAATGACCGCTATGCGTCCTTTCTCCCCCAGCCAGCTTGGCTGAGGACATCACCTGTAACCACAATTGAGGTTGAATCTGATCCCACCTTATAGCAGGATTCATGGCCGCACGCATACGAAATTCTTCGTCATACTGTGACCATGCTGGGCTTGGGAAATCAGTAAATGCTTTATAAATGATGTCCATGTACTGGAGCATCGCAAAGGCCCTCCAAGGTTGGTGCCTCACTATTACTGCTGCATAGATTAAAAACCCCGGGTACCAATTTGCCCAGGTTCTGTCCACCACCCTCCTTTTTAACCGTTCCTTTTCCCGGTCATCAAGGTCCTCCTTGTCCTTTTTCTCTAACTCCCTGTACAATAAAGAGAAAACGTCTACAAACTCTCCCCTAAGAATCTTCTCCTTAGTGGAAGTGGACAAGTGATCCCCTAGGGGGAGAGCTGCATCCCCACTTGGTATAGCCCCTGCGTGTACCGAGTCATAGGAGGCAGCACTGGGAGAACCCCACCCCGACCAATATCCCTGGTGTGGAGGCGGAGCCCCCAGCGTACCGTGTGGGCCAGTAACTGGTGATGGCTGCGTGACGGATTCCATAGCCCCTTGATGGTAAGGGCCCCAAGGCCAGTGTGCTCCCGGTGTACCCCAGTCGCCGGCCTTACCTTCCTGACGCCATGGCCCCTTGAACACCCCAACCTGTTGATCATCCGGGCCAAGATTGTGTGAGCCGGACTGCAGTCCCTCTACGTCGACCACCGGTGCAGGCCCCCCGCCGTCCTCTAAGAACGCCAAGCGTGCCAACACCTGCGCTTGAAAGGAAGAATTAGAATCCGTCCTAGGCCTCTTAGCCTCCACCTCTTCCCGTGATACACCCCTGCCCCTTTCTAAGACCTCCAGCCGACGGAGAATAGCTGCATTGACCGGGTCGTCTTCTTCTCCGTCCGATGGCGGTGGAGCCGGACGTGCAGGGGGGCGGCGTGGAGCTGGCTGCTTTCCCTTAGATTTGGGAGCAGGCTGCTTGCCCTTAGACTTGCCCTGCCCCTTTCTTGAAGCCATGGCACCTGTGCAATAAAACTGGCCACAAACCATTAATTGAAGAGACCAAAATAACCAGCACCAACCCGGCTTTCAGTGTAGGGGAAAGAAGACCTGACAGAACTGTGGCCAGCCGAAGCCAACCCAGCAGCCTCAAATGGAGGAGTGTGGAACCAAACCTAACCCTCCCAGAGCACCGCCCGCGCACTAGTGAATGGCAGCAGGCCGGTCGCTGGATGAAGGAGGAGGGCTTATAGGAAACACAGAAAACCCCCCCTCAAGCTCAGGTTTCCGCTGGCTAGCGGGCCCTTGCGCAAGCTGGAATCACGGGAGTCCCTCCCAAAATAACAGAAAATCTTCTGCTATGTGTTATGTCCTTTGGATTTAAATAACACCCCAAATAGGCCACCGCTGGCCTAATGTGCAAAGAGGGAGGAGGAAGGAAGCACCCCCTGCAGGCCTATTGTGCCAAATCCCCCCCCCCCGCCGCGCAAAGGAGAAGGGGAAAAAATCCCCCCCGACGGCCAGCTGCTCTAAAGCGGCCGCCGTGGGCCCAGTGGTGAAGAGGGAGGTGGAGGGAATCTCCCCCCCCCCGTCGGGCCCGAGAGAAGAGGCGAGAGGAAGTGGAGCACCCCCCCCCTATCCAAACCTTCCCAGTGGATGGCAGGCGCACGCCTGCAAGTGGGCCGCCCCAGCAACAAGTCCCCCGCGCCCCCGGACAAACCGCCGCACATGCGCTGAAGCCGCCGCCGCCGAGGCCCCTGCTGCTGTTGAATCTCCCCGCCGCTCGCACTCGAAGCCGCTGCCGCCGAGGCCCCCGGTGCCGTCGAGGCCCCCCGCCGGTGCTGAGCCGAGCACGCTGCCCCCTCCGCCAAAAGCACGCCGCGGAGCCGAGCACGCCGCCGCCGTTTCCTCTCCCCGCCGCCGCCCGCCGCCGCAGAAACCCTCCGTCGCTGCCGAGGAAGCCGCCGCCGAGCCGCACCAGGAGGAGAAGGACGCCGCCGCCGCCGTTTCCTCTCCCCGCCGCCGAAACACTCCGCCGCCGAGGAAGCCGCCGCCGAGCCGCACCAGGAGGAGAAGTGCGCCGCCGCCGCCGTTTCCTCTCCCCGCCGACGCCCGCCGACGCCGAAGCACTCCGCCGCCGAGGAAGCCGCCGCCGAGCCGCTCCAGGAGGAGAAGGCCGCCGCCGCCGCCGTTTCCTCTCCCCGCCGCCGCCCGCCGCCGCCGAAGCACTCCACCGCCGAGGAAGCCGCCGCCGAGCCGCTGTCGAGGAAGCCGCCGCCGAGCCCACAAGGAGGAGAGGGACGACGAGCCCGAGCACGTGGATCCAAGAGGCCGGGCTGGAGCAGGGCTCGGCCTTTTAACAGGCTGGCCCCGCCCCCCCAGGCTGCGGACGCTGCGCGCCCTCACTTGTTGCTGCCCCGCCTTCCCGCGGCGCGGCAAAGCAGCACCCGGGCGCCATCGGCGTGGCCGGGCGCCCGGGAGCCCAGTTAGGCATGTCCATTCTTGAGGTCTTTTGGGGCAAAATCATTACTCCTATCAATTTTGTATTAAAACGTTCATTGATTTTTGAGGATGCTTATGTACTTTTAAACTATTTTCCTGTTTTCTGGAGGTTAACTCATGGTTAATGGAAATGGAACCTCCGTGCCCTTACTGCAGATAAAAGATATTATAGCATTGGAGAGATAAATTCCCATCTCTCGTATTTCAGTGGACTGAAGACCTTACAGTCTTGTCAATATGTAAATACGTGGCATATAGATGTCTATCATGTATGGACTTCTTTTTAGATATTTGGAAAACTTTTATAGAAGTTTATGTGTAGATATGCGATTTCTATCTTTTTGTTTGTATGATGAATAATGTTTTTTAAAAAAATACTTTCTCGCTCAATTAGACCGCTTTCCCTGCCGCCACCTGTAATTTTTTAAAAAAGATCAGTCTGAGATTGAGACTTGCAATTTAGGAGTTTCAGAAGGTAGCCATGTTGATCTATAGTAGAACAGGTAGATTAGAGTCCAGTAGCATCTTATAGACCACCAAGATGGGGGGAGGCGCTTTTGAGACTCTCTTAATCTGAAATGAAAAGTGCTTTGGCCCTGACAAAAGGAGCTTTGACTCTTGAAAGCTTATATTCCCCAAATTTTGTTCATCTTTCAGGTGCTACTGGACTCAAATCTAGCTGTTACTATCAAACGTCTTTTATGTGTGCTTTCTGTGTCTGTCCATTAATCCAGATAATCTTGGGATGCTCTGGCAATCACTTTTGAATAGATGCAGCTGATCGCACAGGTGGAAAAAGCAAGGTAATTTGAAGGATACATCCTACTTTGCAGGTGTAAAGACAGGGTAAACTGCAAGCCGTTCTGTGCTTTACAATACAATGTCAGTCAGTTTAATTACCTGGATACGATCCTGGGAGATAATGGCTCTCCTGTGATAAATGAGATCATTAATAATCCTACACCCTTCTAAATTAATTCAAGTCAATGGGTTTAGAAAGGTGTAACTCCACTTAGGTCAAAAGCAGCTGCAAGAGTCCAAGATCTGGGCATGTAGTGCAGGTGGCTACTGAGCAGTTGCAAAGCTGCTCCATTCAGCGGGATGTAAGGTTGCCAACTCTGGGTTGGGAAGTTCCTGGAGATTTGTGGGTAGATCCTGGTAAGGGCAAGGTTTGGGGCAGGGAGGGGACGGATCTTAGCAGGCTATAGTAGCGCTGAGGCCACCCTCCAAGGCAGCCATTTTCTCCAAGGGAACTGATCTCTATAGTCTAGAAATTAGTTGTAATTCCAGGAGGTCTCCAGGTCACATCTGGAGGTTGGCAAACCTAACAGTGTGCTCAAGGTGCTGAGGAGCACTGAGGCCATCAAATCAGGAGCTTTTCTGGCATGCGATAGAGGGAGTTAGGGCAACATAAGGTTACCTGGCAACTGGGTTTACTTGTTTATCAAAACCAGTGGAGCATGCTCCTCTGGGGAGGCCAGGCTTTTCTTCTGTTTTCACAACAAACAAGACTTTTATGTACAATGCACCCTCAAGACTTTTGTGTACAACACACCCTCCAAGTTATATCTTACCACACAAGCATGACCACTGTATCCTACAGTTTCATGTGTGCCATTTGCGCCAGTGAAGTCAACATGTACGGTAGCACTTCTATGCACACTTATTTAGGCATGTGTGCCACTGAATTCAATAGGATTCCAAGGAACTGCGCTATACTAGTAAGATGCTGAATCTGCAGACTGCTTTTTTGTGCAAAGGAAAAACAACAAAATTTCCCTCACTTCTTTTTCGCCTGTCTCAAGTCTCCAAAACTCTAAAAAATTGTTAATGTTGTCTCATTATCTCATGGCCTGACTGTTATGTGTAATAACATAAGTGGTTTCTGTCAAGATAGTATTTCAACCCTCAATATTTGTGCGGGATTCTTCTCTAGAACAGCCAGTGCAAGTTCATGACTAATGTAACTTCATTGTTTGTGGTCTTTTATTTGCTTGAGAAGCCATTAGACTGTTAATCAGGAAGCCATGCTAAAATAGGAAGCTTTACTTCATAGGCTATTTATTTATCAACAAAGACATTTTTGTCTCAGAGAAAATCTATGCTAGCAGGAAAACCAATTCTCTGTGAATGCTAGCATTCTCCTCCTTGCAGAGCAATAAGGAACCGATTCTGTTGGCCTGACTCTCATCAGCACGTTCCACTGAGCTGACACACATTCCCCCCGCTTTCTTCTCCTCCCACAGAATTTATTCCTACCCAATGGAAGGCTCCAGAAAGTGTGGATACTCAGTGTGGAAAGCAGGATAACTTACAACACACATACCTCAAGATGGTGAACTAAGCCATGACTACAGGTCAAGTCACACATTGGCTAATTTCACATGCATTGGATAATGCACTTTCAATGTGCTTTAGCAATCCTTTGCAGCTGGATTTTCCTGTGCAAAATTGGAAAATCTACTCACAAACAATTGCTAAAGCACATTGAAAGTGCATTATCCAATGTATTATTATATGTATTAAATGATCAAAGGATTAAGTATTGAAAAGAATTTCTGGAAAACACCCATTTTAGAGACAGGAAAATTATTCTAGAGCTGGACGGATGACAGCAAACATAGCTTTCTCTCTATTCCATGTACATGGACAGGACTCAGACAACTACACAAAATAAATATACCACTTTTTTCTCTGAACTCTGCTTCCTAGGGAAGAAACAACAGAGAAGTCTTATTGCCCCCATGCCCTGTTGTAACTTTCCTGCAAGCACTTGGTTTTCTGTAGCTGTAATCCGGCTCCACCCGGCTGCAGTAGCCCTTGCAGCAGTTGCAGCTGGGAGCCGCCTTTGCTGCCTCAGAAGAAGGAATAGGCGTGGAGTGGCATCACTGCTCCCAGGGGGCACAGCGGAAGTTGGAGCCAACTGATGTTCAAGGGCAGCTCTACCCCTGCCCTTTCAATCTCGCTGTGTGCTTGGTCCACTCTCCTGTCCAGTATGCAGCACAGGATTCTGGTGGTTGCCGTTTTAGGGGCCAAGTAGGATTTTTTTCACCCCTCACTGATTGGCTCTAGGTGGGGGATGTTTTTGTCTACCCTGCACTGTTGTCTGTGGTGTTGGATTTGGTGGCATTGTTTAAATAGATTTGGTCACTTGGCAGGTTAGTGTGGGAAAAAGGGAAAGCAGATTGGTGAGCACCATTTGGCACCCCCACAGTTTGGGGGACAAATGGTCTGTCAGGATCAATCTTGGGCTGTGAGGCTGAGTGTGGGTGAATGCGGACTGCCTGTGTTAGTGCCCTGGACAGGTCCTGCTCTCAAGTTTTGTGGCTTGGGTGTCCAGAGCTCCAGGGGGTAGCCTGCTATGCTGGCTAGGTCTGAACCACATAAGGATGGCTCATGCCAAGGGCAAGGTGGCTTGCCCAGTATGGCATGGGAGGGGTGGGAGGCGACCCCTGGCCTTGACCTATTCCACATTGTTAGGTTGGCCCTTGCTGCTTGCATGGGCAAATAATTAAAATAATGAATAAAGTGGCCCCTGTTCATCCCAACCTTGTATCCATCTCTTTCTTCTGACTGGGGAAGCAAAGTGCTGGGCTTGATGGAAACAGATAACTTTACTAAGGACGCAAACTTAATGTAAAACAAAAGAGAGGTCTAAAGCACTGAACCATGGCTTTGGACTGACCTGTGCTGCTATGCCAAAACACCCATTTCACTGAAAGTAAACCAGTTAATGTATTAAACAAATCCTCAAAAATACCACCCCTTTTCCTATCTGACTTGTTTTAGTTTTTGCTTTTTATTGTATTGCTTTAATTGTGAGTTACTCAATCAGGTCTCTGAAGAGGTGGTGTAGACATTTTTTAACTAAATAAATAATAAATAGGTTGTCTACAGAATGTCTACCTCATTTTGAGAAGAACTGTACATCTTCCAAATCTCTGTCTGGCAAATTAAGCTTAGAGTAGATTGCACTAATGCAACAGTTACCCCACCGCCAAAATAAACCAAACACACAATTATTCTCAGTGCACAATAGAAAACAAACCCAGTAAATGAACCCCAAACGATTGCAGCTTCCTAGACATAATAGGATATAGTATCATAAGGATAGGATATAACATCATAGACATAATAGGATCCCAGTTCACCACTGAAGTCAGAGGATTCAGAAATATGGGAATTAACTGCAAAGTATCAAGAGAAGAACCCAACGTTTCTGCCATATAGTGTCACAGGAGTGAACACAGTCTACATCAACTACCATTAATGCTTTATTACTTTTGTGCCCCTCGAAACCTGGATGTGAATTTTGCCTTGGTGACAACAAATAGAGATTTCCAGCATACACAGCGGTGGCCACAATGTTGAAGGGTGAGGCATCAGAATATAAACTGATAACCACTGCCAAGCAATGGCATAAGCTAAATGTAAGAATCTGCAAAACCATGAAAATTACCTAAGCAAACAACAAGAAGTAAATGACTTGGATTCAGTCTTATTCTATACAAGTAAATGGCTTGGATCCAGCAGATTTTTTTCACTCAATCCCAGTTGCTTTCCCACATGTCTTTTGTCTATGCAGGTTTCATGATCTCCAGCACACACACGCGCATGAGCAGAGCTGGAATAAGACACATTGAGGCCCTAAACTCCTCATAGTTTAACTTAAAAAACCTGGTAATCTGGTAAATTTTTAGGCAATTTTAAAGAGGCCCCTCATAATCAGATAGCCAGTCTGCCAATCTTTCCCCCCTGCATTTTGTGTGTGTGTTCCTGCAGGCCATTCCACAACAAAGTTTTGGAAAAAGCAAACAAAAACTTATTGCAGGGTTTTTAGGTAATTAAGTTTCAGAGCCTTGAATATCATGTAAGCACTTGCTGGTTATACAATAAGTACACTATGTTTGTTAGGTAATGCTACGTGTCTGCCATAATTACATGTCTTGTAAACGAGAAGAGAGAAAATTAATCTGTAGTCATTCTCCACCAGGAGACTGCAAAGGTTCATGTTGCCTGCATTCCTTACTTGACTGCATTATTTAAAAGAGTATAAATGAATCTGAGAAAGTTGAGGGATTGTCCACTCCCTAGAAAACAAAATGTGAATGCCAACGTTCCACAGAGAGCTCAGATCTGCAGTAATTGCTCTTAACAGCACAGATGTTACCCCCCAAAGAAAAACTGAGGAAGAGTGTTTTGAAAAGTGTGCACACACCCACGCACAGTGGCTCTTTCCAGTCAAAGAAAACCTTAGGTGCTTTCACCTGGAAGAAAGCCCTGCATTACAGAGCAAGCTCTGGCGGGTTGCAGAACAAGTTCACTGCAGTTCAGGTGTTCTGGGGGTATATACTGTTTGGGAGGAAGCATTGCGGCTAAGGAGAAAATAAATCAGTTTCAGTAGACTTCTCCTATAGCACGTAGCTTTCTTTCTGATTGTATTCTTAAAAAAAAATCTACTTAGCCAGTTGATGGGGAGGAAAAAACAATTTAAGGTTGATCATCATAACTTGTACTTTTTGAATAATATATTCTCCCCCCCACCCCGCCTTTCACCGTCTCCCTATGGTCTCTGTGGATATGTTTGTATCATCATCACATGTCAGGGCCTACAGATGGTGGCTATTGCCATAGCACTACTGTCACAAATGAGCCTCCCACCTGACACATTTAGAGATGCCAGCTCCATTTTAGGAATTTATTTGAGATATGGGATATAGGGTTACCCTCCTCCCGGTGGGGCTGGGGGATCCCCCAATTTTGGGAGCCTAAATCAGCTGTTGGCCAACTGGCCAGCAGGGGAAGCTTCAGCCCTGACCAGCAGCATTCCACAGGAACGCTGCTGACACAATGATGTCACCAGTAGTGACATCATCACTCTGGGGCCATTGTGCGGCAATGCTCTAGGATTCGGGGGGGGGACTCTATGGTTACTGTAGAGTTTTTGCCCCAAACACTAGAGCATCACCGTGCGATGGCCCTAGCGTGATGATGTCACTACCGGTGATGTCATTGTGCTTCGCACATGTGGTAGAAGAGTCCTGGTGAGGAGCCAGGAGTCCCCTGCTGCAGGAAAGGTGAGACCTGGCAATCTTAATGGGATAATGCCTGGAGAGAACAGATTTTGGGGAGGAAGAGATGTGATGTTATAGAATTTGTCTTCCAAAGCTACCATTTCCTCCAGGAAAACTGATAGGTTTGCCGACTCCAACCTAAGAAATTCCTGCAGATTTGGCAGCAGAGCCATTGGAATTTGGGGGGAGATTTCATCTAGAATCGTCTGGAAATCAGTTGTAATTCCAGGAGACATCCAGGCCCCACCTGAAACTTGGTCATCCTAACGCCTCTGCACCTCTTCTTATTACTTACCAGAGGTGTGGAGAGATGGGATAGGCTGTCTCCCTACAGAAGACTGTTATTCTAAGTGTTCCTGTAAAATATTTGCCACATAGGGTTACCTGGGTGACTGGGGGTGTGAGAACATGGGGGTGTCCATTGGATATGGCATGATGTTGCTTCTGGGGAAACCCAGAAGTGATGTTGTGCCTCTCTAGTAATCACTGGAAACTCTATGGTTTTACTGTTGAGTTTTCAGCAATTCCTAGAGAGGTATGATGTTACTTCTGGTATGGCATACCATCACTTGTGGCTCCCCCCCTCCACTGGGATGTGGATTGCCAGTGGACAACAGCCACTAAGGCAGGTCTCCCACCCCCAGTGGACATATGGCAACCCTACAAGTGCCACACCACACATGTGTGGTAGCAGACATTATGTCTCTGCTGCAATTTTTTATCAACAAAAATAAATCCCTTTCTCTCCCCTCCCTTTCCTGTGCCTATGGAAAATATTCAAAAAGTGAGGAGTGGAACAGAGAGTCCCATTTGCAGCACGAATGCCTGAAGTAAGGAGTGAGGCCTCCAGACCTTGTCACGATTACTGCCACATGTCAAGGCCTAAGGGCCTCAAAAGGCCTGATCCATTCTGAAACCCAGATGGTTTCACATCTACACTGAAACAGATGAGACAGCAAATAGCAAGTTTCCCAAATCCAATTCCACTCCCATCTAATTGCAAGCTAATGCAAGTGCTATCAAGTTTTCAGTCGGTTAAAGTTGTTGATCTGCAAATGGTGCCAGATGTTGTTTCATATTGAAGTGAAACATCAAAATGAAGCCACTTTCCTCTCATAGCTCACCTTGTAATTAACCTGCATCAGTATGCCAGGCCTTTGCCCTAGTGCCACTGCCATGAGGTGTAGTGCAGAATGGAACCCTCAGTAGATCCACTATAGACTTTTTCTGGAGTCCAGAGAACCCTGCAGGAATCAAAGAGGAATCTGGAACAACACTCTCTAGCTTTCCACCCGAGTTACGTTAATGCTATATTCTGACAGCATTTCTAATTGTATCATAATTATCAGGCAACAGATAGAACAGATCAGTATCTTAGAACTGGGATAGCAGGTTTTTATATTCTTGGGGGCTGCTCTCAGGTTACAAACCACAAAGTAGGGCCTAGAGTTCTCCTAGAATTACAACATTTTCAGACTACAGGGATCAGTTACACTGGAAGAAAGAGCAGCTTTGAGGGGCAGACTCTGTGGCATCACATCCCCACTGATCCCCTCCACTCCCCAAACTCTGCCCTTCCCAGACATCAGCCCCAAATCTCCAGGAATTTCCCAAACTGGAGTTAGCATCCCTAGACTCCCATGTTCTCCAAAAGGTGGTTCAGAGGCTAGAAGCATGTGTTGCTGGACCACTAGAGATGCCACTTATCCAGTAATGGTGTGGGACCTCCTGGGGATGCCCCCTGTCCCCCACCCTTGGTCAACGGAGCAGCAGGAGGGAAACAGCACTGGAAGTAACTTCCTGTTTCAGAACAGAAAGTTTTTTTCATGACACTCTAGAATTTCAAAAAATCTCTATATGATTGTACAATAGAAATTTTGAAATTCCTAAAACATCATGACATCATTTCCTTTTCTGAAGCAGGAAATTACATGAAAGAAGTCCCCCCCCCCCCCAGTATTCCCAGGGATTGCCAACCAAGGCTTGGCATTCCTATGGACAACTATTCAGTTCCCTCTTTGATTGTTAGTCTCAGTAGTAACATAAAAATCATATCACGATTGTGGAGCACATGGGTTCAATAGCTGGGGTATTAAAGGTAACATTAGTGTGTAAAATCTTTCTTTTGAAAACAATATTATTAGCCTTATGAATGAAATGAACAGGAAATCATCACTGGAAGAGAAGCAGATAAAATTGTTTTGTGCCCCCCTTAGGCTACCAACTGGCCTTGACTGAACTACATTATACAACTCAATTAGAACTGCACATTTTGAGACTTACTCTGTTCTCTCTGTCAGCTTTGCTGAGAACTTTGTACATTATTTTTCAAAGGAAAAGGCTTAAGCTATCTCCTGATGCACCTGCAGCCATAGGCTATAATTGTCTGCACTTTTCAAAAATGCTTTACAGGAGTCAGAGAGAGAGCATTGCTGCCAATACTGCTCTCGCTTATGATTATAGCAGAAAATTTATGAAGCAGACTTCAAGAACAGATTGGTTAACAAAACATTTCACGATGCTTTCAGATGTATTGAGGTTCAGCTGCCTAGTTTTTTTTAAATGTTCATGCAATATGAATTGCCTATTTCACAGTAAAAGGATTCACGAGTGGAAAATAAATGTGTTCCTTTATTTCTTGCCAACAGCAAATAATAAACATTTGATAGCATATTACAAGAGAAAGAGAGAGAGAACAACAAACCGCACAACCGATCAATAATATAATAATGATTATTAAGTGCATGAGATTAGGCAGAATTTGGATGGGGAAAGAGGTTGCTCTCCCATGCCTTACATTTTGTTCCAGGTATGAGCCCTAATTTCATTCTTGTTCTTTCTTCCAAACCCCCAGCACCGACCAGTGCTCCTAGGGCCTCTCCAAGTCCATTTATTGGTTTTGACCTCCTCTTTCTAGGGAGGAAAAATCAATAACGGCTTACAAATTTTAAACCAAAGGTTATTTTTTTTTAAAAAAAGCAAGAGGCACCTGAAATCACAATTGGTCATAAAAATATAGTAAATCCAGTAAAAATAATAAAAATCAGCAATTCTCAGTCCAAGATTAAAAGATCAGTAACAGATAGGTTCATCCATGCCATTTATACCTCCTCTCACCAAGACTTGTATTGATTTATGTATTCATTTATTTTATTATTTCTTTATTGATTATTGGCTTGATCTTTTTTATTGACATGATTAGTTTTTACTGACTCAGTAAGTTTTATTAGGTTGTGAACAGCCTGGAGAAGGCCTGGAGAGGTGGCATACACATTTTTGAAATAAATACATAAATAAATGAGCAGGCCCTGCCCACCAGCTTTATTTTCGTAGGCATGAGCACATGGAATAGGACAGCAGCAAGTGATCTCAAAGCAGAGGCAAGCTCATGTGGGTGGCAGCAGTCCCTTAGGTACCTTGGTCATTGGTTTTACAGTGCTGTTCACTTCTCCTGTCACATGTCCCTTACTGCCATGCTTTTGTGCATGTTCTCCCAGTATGCTGACATACAAAGATTAGTGTAGCAGGCCCCACAAGTCCTGAGCAGCAGCAGGATGCCTCATATGGTTTGGCTGGAACAAGGGAAGGGGGGCTTCAGGGTAGCAGCAAACCCTCACCCCAAAGGACTATGGGGAGGACTCACTAGAAGGGACAATGAGCCAGGATCCAAAGGGACAGGTCCAGATGGGACTGTGATGGGAGGTAGCTCAAAAGACTGCTGCTGCACTCAGTAAGCCACCAGGAGCAAGGAACTGGAGCAAGGGAAAAGACTACTTACCTTGGGAAGGCACAGAGGTATAATGGTGGGCATGGGGAACAAACACTGTGTATGCAATTAGATGTAAAACAAGTGGCTCAAGAGAAACCTAGAAGAGCCACCCTTCCACAGGGTCCCTGGACTGAGGTCACAGCAGGGAGTGACAACTAATAATAGCAAAATGGCACCATCTTGAGTTAAAAACCTTTATTATTTACTTATTAGGGACCTCACGCGGGTAAATCTATTAATATGTTCATTTGAAACACAGACATATTGACACAGCACATCTGAAGATCAGTCTACAGACTCACTTCTGAATGTTCACAAATTGAGAGTTAGTATTTTGAACTTGGGCATTGATTTCCTTTTGAATTTAAAAGCTGTGCATTTGATTCCTGCTTGTATAATTTTGCTGTCACTGAAACATTCAGGAAGCTAGAAGAACAAAACGATGAACTTTACAAAGGAAAATGTATGTGTCTCTTTCTTCCCCATGGCCACATGGGTCAACTTCTGACCCGCTACACAGGTTCTTCTGGTTCATCAGTCTGAGGTTTAAGGGGTCAGACTGTCATTTTGCAGCCCTGTCATTTGAATGTTGCCTATGAAAATAATATACATTGGAGGCCAGGCTTTTAAAAAAACCATCATAAACAAACATGTCAATGACTCTTTGCTTACATATAAATTAATGGAACCTGTTGCCTCTTGTATTTGCAACAGAAGGAACAAGGAGGGGAACAAAAACTCAACCCCCCCCCAAAAAAAGAATTAAGAACCAAAAAGGTTAATTGGATATTAAATAAGGGTCCCAATATTAATTTCAATAAGTATAAAAGATCAGTATATAAACAATGCAAACTATACAAAAATACATGTATTTATGACAAATTTGTTTAAAAACAATTATAGGCCCAAATATAGCCTCAATAAGAATACAATTTATACAATATATCAAAATTAGGACCTTGTGCAACCCTAAAACAGATGCATTTTGGCCTACTGGCCTTCTTCAGTGGTCAAGCATAAGCATTACATGTAGGCTCAATTATTGCAATAATAATGACAATACAGGACCAAGTGAGAATTATGTTCTGATAGATATCAGTGACTCAAGGCAAGGATGTACTTTATAGGCCTCATATGGTATAACCTTGTGTCCAAATCAGATACATGTAATCCAAATGGTATTACAATTATGTACCTTCCTAGTGTGGTCCAAAAGAATCAATTTGAAAAGCAATATGGAGCCAGGGTAACCTAATAGTACTATTAGCATGTAATCTCAATGGAGTCAATGAAGTCAATGCATCTCAGTGATGCCACTATAGCTCTGAAGTGCTATAGCAGTTTACCACTATAGTGCTCACCTTAAAATGTTTTTCTTAAATCCAAGGAAGATCACACAGCAAAAAAAGGATGGGAAAAAGCAGCACTTAAGAAGCGCTATGGACATTTTAAACAGCACATCACAGTGATTCAGAAGCACAATGAAGGGGCTGAAAATAGAAGAAAGCAGTTTCCCTCAAAAGCATCTCAACCATACTTTGCTAACCCAATGCAAGTGGGTTTGTATGAAAAGGTGAATAAATTCCGCTAGCAGCTGGTTACTAAAATAGGTCTGCCTGAAATGTCAGAAGAAATCCATTAGCAACCAGTTACTAAAATGGAATACAAAGGTAGTTTGAAAGGGGCCATACATGTTTGTATTCTGACACACATTAGGGAATTACAAACTAACGAACTAAACAAACAAAAAGAGTGTGCTCCCAATTCAGATTCTTTAACATTGAAATTAAACATAGCTGAGTAGGAAATAAATCCAATAATCATTTCTTTTGGTTTAACAGAAAACACATTTCCATGAGAAGGTTGCCCCTGCTATTGTAATGAAATTTTAGAGAACTGCATCCCTCCCAACAGGAATTCATCCTCCCAAATTCCAGGCAGATAGGAGAGAGCACCCCCATTTTATGCCTCCTTCAAGCCACCTGGAATCACAAAAAGGCAGGGTATACCTGTTTTAATGAATAAATTTAATAAATATACAAGATTGCTGGAACAATCAGTGTTCCTATACTAGTAGTGTAACAACCAATCCCAGACAAGGGGGTGGGGGGGAGGAGAGGCTTTATCCCTTCAAGGCACTCCCGCCAGTGAGGATCACGGGCATAGAATGTGTTGGCCTGGTATGGGAAGCCAAGGAGAGTGTGGCGATTTGGCTGGTGTACCGGCCACCCAATGCACCAGCTGATAGGCTAGCGTCCCTGGTTGAGGCCGTATCAGGCTGGGCGCCGGAACACCCTAGACTGTTAGTCCTGGGTGATTTCAATGTCCATGCTGATGATGCGACCTCTACTCAGACAGCAGAACTAGTGTCGCCCATGGTGGCCCTGGGGCTCACCCAACTTATAATGGCCCCCACTCATCAGGCTGGGCCCACGCTGGATCTGATCTTCGCGACGGGGGTTACTGTGGACCAGATTACTGCTTCGGCAGTACCATGGTTGGGCCACATTGCCTTGAAGGCCCGTTTGAATACTCCACTCCAACCCTGTTTGGGTGGCGAGCCTATTTTGGCTTGCCTGCAGAGTCAAGTGGACCCAATGTGGCTTCAGATGTCTATGCGGGATCCAATGCCCCCTGGCAGCTCGTTGTGTGAGCTTGTAGAGGACTGGCATAGCCAACTCTTGACAGCCATCGACAAGATCACTCCCCAGCACCCTCTGCACCCCCGGCTGAAGCTCGTTCCTTGGTTTACCCAGGAGCTGAGGCTAATGAAGCAGGAGCTGAGATGGTTAGAGAGGCAGTGGCAGTGCGCTTGTGATGAAGCTACAAGAGCATCTTATAGGACATTTATGAGATCCTATGAGATGGCAGTCAAGGCTGCTAAACATCAATTTTATACAGCCGAGGCTGCATCCACTAGCTCACGCCCAGCCCAGCCCAATTGTTTAGAACGATTTGGGCCATTACTGCTTTGACTCAAAGTAGACCAAACTGTAGGGAATTGGATATTGGCTGTGAGGCATTTGTGAGCTACTTTGTGGACAAAGTCTTGTCACTCCACCGTGATCTCCCCACTACAATTGATACAGTAAATGAACTCGTGGCTCCTAGTATGTCTTCTTGTTCCATTCTGGATTATTTCCGCCCGCTCAGCCTTGAGGAAGTTGACAAATTGCTCTTGACAGTGCGCTCAACCACATGCTCCCTTGATCCGTGCCCTTTGTGGCTAATTAAAGCTGGCCACGAGGAGTTTCGAGGTGCACTATGGGAGATCATCAATAAATCCCTCATTGAAGGGATGTTCTCGGAGGCACTTAAAGAGAGGTGTGCCCTCTCTTTAAAAAGCCAACACTGGACCCGGCCGAATTGGCCAACTATTGGCTGGTGTACAACTAGCCGTATCTGGGCAAGTTAATAGAGAGGGCAGTGGCAACACAGTTACAGGGCTTCTTGGATGACACTTCTGTATTAGATCCCTTCCAGTCCAGCTTCTGCCCAGGCCATGGAACGAAGACAGCTCTGGTTGCCCTCATGGATGACCTCTAGAGGAACCTGGGACGGCAGTGCTGTTGCTGTTATATCTGTTGGCTGAGTTTGATACAGTCGACCACCAGTCTGCCGCCTCGCCGACATCGGAGTGCAGGGGCTGCCCTTACAGTAGCTAGTCTCCTTCCTCCAAGGTAGGGGACAGAGAGTGGTGCTAGGGGATCAACTGTCCTGGAGACACCCACTTGATTGTGGTGTGCCTCAAGGGGCAGTATTGCCCCCAGTGTTTTTTAACATCTATATGTGCCCTCTTGGCCAGATTGCCTGGAGGCATGGGCTGGGCTGTCACCAGTATGCCGAAGACACCCAGCTCTATCTGATATTGGGCAGCCAGTCCGACTCTAAGCTGGAAGTCCTGGATTGTGGCTGGTTGGCTTAGGTTGAGCTGGCTGAAATTGAATTTGATGAAGATGGAGGTCCTGTGCCAGAGTTGGAGTGGTCTGGGGGTAGGGATCCCACTCCCAGCCTTTGATGGGGCGCCATTGGTGCCAGCGCCGAGGGTTAAGCATTTGGGAGTGCTCCTGGATGTCCCCTTAACAATAGAGGCCCAGGTAGCAGCAACTGCCAAGTCGGCCTTTTACCATTTTAGGCTTATTAGGCAGCTGGTTCCCTTCCTTGAATGCAAAGACCTGGCAACAGTGATCCATGCAATGGTCACCTCAAGACTGGATTACTGTAATGCCTTCTACATGGGGCTGCCCTTGTCGCAAATTTGGAAGCTGCAGCTAGTGCAGAATGCAGCGGCGAGGCTCTTGTTGTGTCTTCCTATGTGGGAACACATCCAGCCAACCCTGAAAACACTGCACTGGCTGCCTATAGCATACTAGATTTGATTCAAGGTGCTGTAAAATGGAGCTCTTCCGCCAGGCTTTTGGGGCCGCTGCCGTCACCACTGCTACCACCATCACTACTACCACTGCCACTGTTCCTAGGACATTGGAGAGTATATGATGAGTGAGCCCAACCTTGCTGGGTCCCCCCACCTTTTCAATCGTTGCCTGACCTAACACCAACCTCTGAATACTGAGACCAGCTGACAGGAATCTTAAGAAAGCTGCTGTACCTGAAAAATATCAGTAGCACTTTAATATGTTTTATATGCTGTTTTTTAAAATTTTGTATTAATGATTTTTATTGTGCATGGAATTGCTATTCCACATTGTTATTGTTGTAAATCACCCTGAGCCAGCTCTGCTGGGAGGGTGGGGAAAAAGTTTAATAAAATAAAATAAAATAAAAAATAAAATTTATTATTATTATTACCTCTTTTTGCTTGGATTTATTTATCACAGTACGTCAATGGAACTGACAAACACAAATAGCTGTTTTCATAGAATTATAGAATCACAGAGTTGGAAGGGGCCATACAGGCCATCTAGTCCAACCCCCTGCTCAATGCAGGATCAGCCTAGAGCATCCCTGACAAGTGTTTGTCCAGCCGCTGCTTAAAGACTGCCAGTGAGGGGGAGCTCACCACCTCCCTAGGCAGCTGATGCCACTGTTGCACAACTCTGACTGTAAAAACATTTTCCCTAAGATCCAGGCTGTTATGTTCTGAGATTAGATCTGTAATTATTCAATTACCTTGAGACTTATCCAATTACCTTGGAACTTATTCAATTACCTTATCCAACTGCCTTGTTTGGGCGATATCAGGGGTGCGGCTTACCTGTGTATATAAGCAGGCCCCCTGACCTCCATTTTCTTATGCTTCATCTGGACCTGAAATAAACTTGCTAGGCTGAAATCACTACCACCGGTCTCCTGACTCCAGTACTTTTCACAGGCAGTACCTTCCCGTCCTTAATTTAAACCCATTATTGTGAGTGCTATCCTATGCTGCCAACAGGAACAGCTCCCTGCCCTCCTTGAAGTGACAGCCCATCAAATACTTAAAGAGAGCAATCGTGTCCCCCCTCAGCCTCCTCTTCTCCAGACTGAACATTCCCAAATCCCTCATCCTTTCCTCATAGGGCATGGTCTCCAAGCCCCCAATCAATAACTGCAGGATTGTACAGTTTACAAACTATGAAGCTAAGGGGAATATACCAGGCAAATAGTGTGGTTTGCAAGTATTTGATACCACCCTCCCTTGTTTGTTGAAATCCCTAGCAAGGGGGGAGGCTTCCCAAGCCCCCATGTTTTGCATACTGAATTTGGCACAATAGGTCACATATTATTCTCAGAGTTCACCCATGTTGTTAATTTACATGGGACTAGTATTTTTGGTTTTGTCGTTGTTAATTTGCTGATATAAAAAGAACATGCTTCTAAGAGAAGTAGAAGTTTAAATGAGGAACATGTTCTTCTCCTAATAAGCAAAGTAAACAATAATTCACTGTTTCTCCTCATATGATAAGTATAGTAATTCATGGGGTGCTCCAATTCCTTCAGAATCTTAAACGGAGCAAGAATAAAAACTGGAACAATATATCACATCAGTTTTTGGAAACTGGTTTTAATCTGGATTTCCCCCTTTGGCAATTTTGATTTTTTTCTTTAGCAGGTTCAGTGACCTTTCATGGGGTAATATTTGTGTTGCTATGGCAAGCTTTGCAATATTATTAAAAGGTGCTGTCAAAGCACTGCCTCTGCAGAGAGAAAAAGCTGCCAAAAATTCCACACAATGGAAGGAAGAGGAATTTATGGTTAATCACTGGAATGATAAAAAAGTAAACCAGAAGACACCCATATGCATTTTATGTACTATTCTATTCTCCTCTAATTAATTAAAACAGCCATGTGCCAAATTCAGACAAAATAGTTGAAAAGTGAGGTCACCCCTCCTGAATTATCCAGTATTATAGTTCTGATAGTTCTCTGGAGATTGAATAAGATATGAGTGAAGGGTATTGGAGCAGATCTAAATATTGGCTTCATTCAAGCTGCTGTCATCTCACTGGCTTTGCTGGAGTTCTGTACAAGTTAACTTAAAAAGGCTTGGCAAGAACATTCGCATTCATAGATACTCATTCAGTAATCTTTTTCTTTCTGTGATAGAAAAATAGATCATTTGATGAGTACTGAAGGGGGGGAAATAATCTACAGTGATTTTTCAGGAATCTTACACTAATCCTGCGAAATAGGGCAGCATTATCACTAAAAGTGGGGAACCCACAAGACTCACGCAGGGGGATCCCATCCTTTTTCACCCCTACTTACTCACTGGGCTGCCCATGCTCTGGGCTGCCCACTCACCAACTAGCCCACCCTCCTACAGCACTGCCACCTCCTTCTGGCCCACCCTCTCTTTCCCATCCTTTGTTCTTCCATAACATCTCCCAAATGTGCCCTCCAGCCAGCCACCACCGGTGCCAGACTTGGAGGTGGGGAATCCCATTATCTGGGGTTGCAGCTGGCTCCCCCCCTTCCCCACATTTATTGGCAATTCTGAGGGGTGGGAGCAGGGACACAGTGGCAGCCCAGCTTGTCAGCACCACTCCAGCCCTTTGTTTTCTGCCAAGGGCAGTGGTCACAGCACGTGGAGGCTGACCCACAGTAGGGCCTCTGATGGAGATGACAAGCGCCTTCCCATTCCCAAACAAACATTGCCAGCACTCAGCATCCACTTCTCCAGCTTATTTTTCTTCTGGCTGTCTTCCAGTATCCTTTCTAATGCATCTTGGAGTTGCTAAGCAACCCCCAACATGGCAGCTGACTGAGATCTACTGATGGAACATCAGGATATCTCACTTTTCTTGAATTTTTAAAAGGTTTTTAGTCCCCTTGCCCCCTACAACAGGTCTTTCCCTCCCTTTTTTGTCCCCTTTGCTTTCTTTTATTCTATCTGCCCCCTCCTCAGCTGACCTGGCAGTGATGCATCTCTCACACCCTCCCTCCCCATTGCTGCCTCCTTCCTTCCCAAAACTCCCTTGGACTCTGCCAGGCCTGCAGGCATGCTTGCTTGCAGCACAGCTGCCTCCACCTGCCTGCTTTGCCCACCCTCTCCTCTGCCTTCTCCCTTGCACTCACCTCTACCAAGGAACTTGTGGGACAGAGAAAAGGAGATACCATTGCCTTATCATACTCATCCTCCTCCACCCTGCCCCCCAGCTGGTCTCTGCCTCTCTGGGGCAAGGGAGTTCTGCTTGGGAAGGAAGGAGCACAAGGTCTTATTTCCTTGGCTTTTCCTGTGGAAGCAGACAATGCTCCTCCATATGGAGGGATTTTAACCTTGAAGGTTCCTCCGGGTCTGTAGAAAAATGTCTCCTGTCTTTCCCTGGTCCCAATTATTCTTTTGGCTTTTAGATCCATCCTGGCTGCCACTGTTGTTGCTCAAGGCCCATTGAAATGTGTAAAGCTAGACTGACCCCGATCTGAGCATTTCTTGGGTTCATGCTCAGATATTCTCAAACAGAACATCCACAGTGCAACAGTTTTGTTCCACTGTCTGTCTGAGGTCTCCATCCTTCTCAAATACATGCTTCACAAATGCAGACTGCTTCACTACTCTTGTTCAGAGCCACATGGCCACTGGCTATTGCAGCTTCCTGTCTGTTTGGAGGAGGAAAACATTTGCAACCATAATAAGCTTGTTTTCTGCTCTTCAAGAGATGGGGGGAACTCTGGATGAGGAAGGAAAAATTATCACCTTTTTGCTCATCTGGATGAACAACATAGAAGTTATCCCCTTCAACAGGAATTAGATATATGATAATATTGTAGATGACAGGGAATCTAAGAAAAAGGGGGGCTGAGTAGAAGAAGAAAAGAAGAACAGATTGGATTTATACCCACCCTTCACTCGGAGTCTCAGAGCAGCTAACAACTTTCCCTTCCCCACGCCACAACAGACAACCTGTGAGGTAGGTGGGGCTGAGAGAGCTCTTTCCAGAACTGCTCTTTCAGAAACAGCTCTGATAGAACTATGGGGCCAAATCATTGCTGATTTAAACCTGGGTCTCACAGTACCTAGAAAGGTACTCTAGCCATTATACCACATTGCCATGGCTAAGATGAATTTTGAACTGAGGACTTCCTTAGTCACTACATTAGCTCTCAAGGCTACACTAGCTTTTGTGAAACCTCTGAACTATTTTCTTCCCTATGATATCCAAAGTGGCTTACAACATTCTCCCCTTCTCCATTTATATTGTCACAACAACTCTTTGAGATGGGTTAGACTAAGTATATGTCATTGGGATGCCAATCTTCAAGTGGGATCTGGGGACCCCCCCCCCAATCCCCCTGGAGAAAAGGGCTGCTTTGGAGGGTGGACTCTATCACATTGTACCCCACCGAGGTCCTTGTCCTCCTCAGGCTCCACCCCAAATCTTCAGAAGATTCCCAGCCTGGATCTGGCAACCCTAGTGTGTGACTGGCCCAAAATCATCCAGAAGGCTTTCATGGCAAAGTAGGTTTTCCATCCTAATCCAACATTCTAACCAGTCACTATACTGGTGCTCATCATTGCTTGAAGGTCAGCCATTTCATATGTCATTTGTTAGTACACATTCTTGTGAGAGCAAGAATGCAACAGTGGATTGTTAACTGAAAGCAGGTCTTGAAGGCCTTGAGTCTAATATTTCATCCACCACAGTTGTCTGTTGCCCTCATACAGCAAGATGCATGCCAGTATGGAAGTAGGCTTGTGTGTTCATATTCCTATGTAGATGAGGAAACAAAGTATATTACGAATAGAGTTAATGACTGAGTACATTTAAATACATGCACGTATTACTGTATTTGCGACATAGATGGCCTTATGAGCTACTGAATGACACATCATATTATTTCACGTGTAATCATCATTTAAATTTTAGTTATTTGGTTTCTAATTAGTATTAGTTTTATTTAGTATTAGCACAAAATACTACATTGGATGTTAACCCCCCCCCCCCCCCCCCAGTAGCATGCCAGATCCAAAACAGCCTTAAAAAGAAATACCTGTGCCTGCAACTTTCCACTTTGTGGACATATCCCATCAATAACTAGGCATTTAGTTGATTCATTGACCAACTGAAGCCTGGAGCCTTCTTTGTACTGCAACTGAATGGAAGACAGTTTCCTTGTAATGCCTAAGCCATCGAGGGAATACATGCCAGGCCTTTACCACAGACACTCTCTGGCACCAGGATGGTTAAGCATTAAATGTTGGGTAGACAAAGAAAAATTTATCTGTGGCTTAACCTGGAGGGACGGCTCTTGATACTTCTGACGCCAATAATCTTGGAGTGGCAAATGTTCTCTTATTTCTCATGGCAGAGATCCCAGCCTTTAAACTGCACACTTCCTTCTCCTCTTAACCCATAAGTTACTGAGTCCTCCTTGGCTTTCGCAAGGATCTGCAGTGCTGCAGTGCAAGCAAGATTCAAGACCCTCCAGACACCTTCCCATTTTCTGGGCATTGCCAATTGCACGATAATCCATTCTGGTAAAAAGGGTGCCCTGTTATATACCCCTAATAACAAAATAGTCAGTTGTCAATGGCTAAGTGAGCCCATTATTTTTAATCACATCTGTAGCCAAACTTAACTAAATAAGGTTCTTGAATTCCTGACCTCCCCCTCCTCATTCATTTTAAAACTGTTTTGGAGGGCTCCTGTGATATTTCTTCATTCAACAGTTTATTTTATAATTGTCTTTAACTCGTTTTATAACAGTGCAATTTATGGCATAGTAAATGACACCATGTCTTTGTAGCTTCTGTTTTTTTCTCTCTCCCTAGTTTGTGAGGGAAATGATGATAATATACTTTGGCTGTCGGGACCCATTTGTTCTAATCTCATTAGCAGTAGCATTAAAGTTTGGGCTTTCTTTACATAACTGCTAATAACTCAGCATTTCTGTTAAAAGCTGTGCTTCCAAAAAGGATTGTAGAGATGTTTTTGATGTTTTCGTATTTGCAATCCAGTGCAAAGTCATTTGAGATCATGTCAGTTATATTGCCTGCCAATGAAATGTGCACAGGATTGGCCTGACAGAGTGGTTCCTCCGTTGAACAGGCATCCTCAGGAGGTTATGGACTTCTTTGGAGTTTTTTAAACAGAGGCTAGATGGCTGAATATTAGCTATGCTGATTCTGTGAACTTAGGCAGATCATGAGAGGGAGGGCAGGAAGGGTTGCATCAGTGCTTAGTTCTCATAGCTCTTTCTTACATGCCCAGGGAAATGCTGATCACCACTTTGGGTTCAGGAAGCAATTTTTCTCCAGGCCTGTTCGGCTGGGGATCCTGGAGGGTTTTTTGTTATCTTCTGGGCATGGAACAGTGGTTACTGTGTGTGTGGGGGGGGAGGTATTTGTGAATTTCCTGCATTGTGCAGGGAGTTGGACTAGATGACCCTGGAGGTCTTTTCCAACTCTATGACTGTATGATTCTACAGTCTGGGAAGCAAGCATACACCGCCCCACCACTATGCAGCTAAGTTAATTGGTGTCATAACCATACTTTGTGAAAGTTTACAAGTGCAAAAGTTTGTTGCATATTATTGTTCATCTCTCTTACTCTCTCTCTCTATCACACACACACACACACATACACACTGTGTATGTGTGAATATGGCTGTTTCTGTGCTGCTGCAACTTGGATTGGGCAATGCATCTAGGGTTTTTTTTACTGGAGACAACTTCTTATGAGTACTGCCCTCTAAAGTGGGAGGCCCAGAGGAAAATGACCATCAGACTAAATCACAGCGGCACATCATTCACCACCTTACTAGAGTACTACAAAACCATGAGACACCATGAAATTTATGAATGACAAGAGAACTGAGACTTCCTAGCCTTGATTTTGTAAAAAGAAAACAACTGGTGACCACACCCTTGTTTGACGCACAATTTGACTTTAAACACATTCTTTATCAAATGTTCAACATTGTTCTAGATTATATTGTACCCAGAATGAAGAAGACATAAGACATCAGCTATGGGTTTAAAAGGTTTCATATATGCCTGATAAACATCAACAAAACATTCCCCTGAACTTTAGTGCACATTGTTGCTAATTAGAAGCCTATCGTGGCTACCAGTATTGTGGACTCCAATCTTGGCCAGCATCAGTGCTGGTTTTATTTATCCTTGCCTGCACAGAAAACAGCGATGAAAGGCATTAGTCATTTCTCTCCCACCTAATGCTGCTCAAGCAACTAAGTAAATGCAAATCAGGCCTTCAGGTGGACTGTTGGGGGAAAGGGAGAGAATTCTCCCTGAGAGGGAGACATAGGAGACTTCTGAAGGAAAAGGAGAGAGTTCTGAGGAGAAAAGGAAGAGAGAAGCCATATGGATGCTGGTGCAAAGAATGAAGTAACCTGAGAAGGAGCCTCGAGAAAGGTGAAGCAACATGAAAAGCCCCAAGAGCAGCAATACCACCGCCAAGCAATACCACCACCCACCAACCACAGCAGACAGAGTGTAAAAGACTTTCAGAGGGCCTGTTAAAGATGCTAATCATCTCTTTGGTTCCAACTTTAAACTATGATGCCTATGTCTGAGTTTTGTATACGTGTATCTTACCTTGATTCCCCATCCCTCTTTGTTAAATTTGCAGGCCACCTCGTCACTTCAGCAAAAGCTGAATGGGGAATGGAATGATGTGGTGTGATACTGTTCTGGCACTTCCTGTTGTACCCAGAATTGATATCACAAAGCTCTAGGAATTTCCCAGATCTCTATGGGTTTTACCATGGAGACCAGGGATTTCCTAGAGTGCTGTAATGTCACTTCCAGGTATAACTGGAAATGACATCATAAGGTCACTTGGTACCCCACAGTGTTCTCACCGGAATAAAAAGCAGTGGTGAGGCTGGGAGCTGGAGCTGGGAGCTTTCCATAGTGTGAGATCTGGTAAGGTGATTTGCTGCCCACTTTACCCACCTGACAGATAAAAATATTACCTTTTAAAAGGAGGTTGCTTTCCTTTTTTTCTTCTTTTGTTCCTGCTGGACTATAGTGTATGTTCAAGTCTGCATCCCTAGTATTACAGCCATGTTCATTTTGCCTGCCTGACTTCTAAAGCCAAATGTGTTCATGTTAATGAAATGCTTTAAACTGGGCCATAACTACGTTATAGATTCTCCCATGAATTGTAGTTTGATTGAGTCAGCTCTGAACAAGTGCCGACCAGATGAATGCCACTCACTGATAAATGCTGCTAGCTACAAAAGAAGCACATGCTGGAAGTGTAGCCGATTTTAAATTGTGCATAACCTGCTCATGATGACCCTGGGGCATACGTAATCCAAGCAAGCCAGTAAATTATAAGCATGCGCCAACAGCTGGCTTTCTGGCCAGCTGCTGTGTTGAATATTGCCAACTGTGTAGATGCAAGATCATTTAAAATTGAAACAGGTCATAAGCACAGTTGTACAGGGTACTCAGTTTATGAGAAAATGGTGATTGCAAACTAGGCAAATTCAGATCATGATTAGATGGAAATTTTGTTAAATATTAAGCTTCATTGGATACGACATTACACAATGTGTCTTTCTTTAGAACTTCAGAAGAACCTGTTAATGTGAATGAAAAATAAATTGTTTTCTAGCCTTAACATTCCAGCCTTAACTTTTAAAAATGAGCCTAGCTGCCCAGCTACTCCTTTTTCTCTGCACTGAACACATTCATTTTCTCTGTTTTTATTCCACTTTTCATGCAGCTCTGAGGTTCCAAATGTAGCAGGAATTATATGAAACCTCAAAATGTTAAGGGTTAATTTTGGACCATACACTACATAGCTCTGTCTACTACACTAGGGTCAAAGTAAGACTAGCCTATGGAGTTTTTTCAGTGTAGAACTCAACACACCATAAGGAAGGAATATCTAATTTGATTTTACAGGGTTAGACAGGTATAGCCGGGAGTTACAAGACTAGATCAGGACTCTCAGGGTGGCATCTGAGGGTGCCCTGGTGCCTGCTAATGTGTTTCTGGCACCTGTGTGGGATAAAATCCAAAGGGCTTGAATGAAACAAAAACAGTCACTCCCTACCAGTTGACTGATTTGCAGAGCACTGATCTCATCCTCAGCTTAGCCATTAGACACAGACTTTTACATTTATGGGCTTGGAAACATCCCCCCATGCCTGCCCAGGAGTAAATCCTCTCCTTTTCTGGGAAACAGGAACCAAACAGCATCTTTTCTCCAAGAGTCTCTGGCTTTCCTCCACCTCCTCAGCACAGATGGTGCTTCAGAAAAGCCCAAGAGGTATCACCTTTGTGTCTGCAGAGCGTGCCATTTTGGAAGCAACTTCTTCTGTTGAAGGACGATTTTTGGCTTCAGACCTCCCAGCATTTTGTGATAGGCCCTGAACTCATGTTAGTCAAGTTAGTGGCACCAACTACACTTTCTTAAAATTCAAAAAGTGCCCAAAAGACTCAACAAAGTTGGAGACCCCTGCCTGGATAATGACTATCCAATATAATCCAAAGTCCCTAAAGACATCTCATTTTTCTTTTCTTCTACCCCTCTTTCCTAGCCCAGTAATTTTTAGGGGCAGCAGGGAGAGAAAGAGATGCTTCACAAACACCTAAAAAGTTTCATCTGTATGCATTTGTTTAATATAGCCTGCTATATTGTGACATATTGGTAGTCTTGCACTACAGCTGCTAGTGGGTTTTGTTTCTTTTGGATGAGCGAACACTGGAGACTTGCTACTGAAAGTTTTACCTACAGATTTACAAACAGAGCATAGTGGGAGCAAGTAGGCACACCTACAGCAGGTTAAAAAAAAACCTGACAGGGTTGCCATAAGCCAGCTGCATCTTGATGGTACTTTACACAGAGAGAGAGAGAGAGAGAGAGAGCAGGTAGCAAGTCTAGTGATCCTTGTTTCATGTCCCGAAGAGCAGTCATTATAGCATTTAAGAATATCTAATTCCCACTAAACTCTCTGCTAAATCTAAATTCAAAGGTCCAATTGCCTTCTTTGCTCTCATACTCATCTTACAGAATCTGACCTTGAACTCCACCGATGCAGCTGAATTTTTCTCTTCTGGGGGAAAAAACACGCAGTTACCAATGCTCCCTCTAAGCTGTGGAGTCTTGTGAGCAAAAATTCTGCTTTGTGAGTTACTGGCATTAAAGTTGTGAGTGAGTGATTTTGCTACTGCATAAATTAGTTTGCTCTGGAGCCATCCTTCCTGAGCTAAGACAAAAATGTGTGAGCCAGAGGCTAAAGAACTGTGAGCTAGCTCACACTAACTCAGCTTAGAGGGAACACTGATTACTACAGGAAGGGTTCAGTGTCAGATCTCAGACTCCCCTCAAGCAACAGTTTAAGCAGTGTTATAGTATGGGCACAACCAGTGATAGTTCAAACTCATTATATGTATGTGTGAGATTGTGCCAATAGATGTAGTCCACAACAGGTTTCCTTAAACAGAAAGTCCTTTATTTGCAGAAAATATCTGGTTGGTCAAAAATCACTTCTTCTGTTAGTAATGCCTAAGCATAGAAAGAAAACTACAATTATACTTGATATGAAATATGGCCTCCATAACATCAACCAATCAATTGGAAGAATTATTGGCACCCAAATATACTGGCTCACTGTTCCCAAGGAAAGCGTGGCAAACTAGGTTCTCAGGAAAAGACACTGTTGAGATTTTTAAGGTAAATGTTCCCAAGGAAAAACCAAGCAAATGAATACATAACACCTGTGAATCTTATAACACATAACAGGAGGCTTCTTCGCCCAAGGCCATTACCTAGGGAAAGGCGAGCTAGAGATAAGAGAGGAGGAAAAACTAATGAGCAATAAGCATGCACAAAGTGAAGCAGGCAAGCACAACTAGCATTCCGGAGGTGGGGGTCAAGTCCCTGATGCGATCTCCCGGCCGGGACCAAGAGGGGTCGAAATAGGACTAAAAATAAAGGCAAGTTTAATTGGTCATCAGGAAAGCTGATAAAACCTCAGGTATTGATACATAAGACAAAGTCAACAAAAAACAACAACAAAAAAAACAAAGTCAACAGTCAATATAAACTTATGGCAGTGCTAACTGACAGTATGCTTATGTGCCCATGTGCATAATCTATGTGTGTGCTTAATGTTCTTTCGTCAGTGTCCCAGGGGTGGCAGCCCCACCCCCATACTCACCTGCTTCAGTGGAGACTCTGGCAGGGGACAGCCTCCCCTAGTCACCACTGAGTCAGGCTGCCTGACTGGGGCTGTGGGACATGGATCACGGGGGAGGCCACGCCTGGGAGTGTGCTAGCAGCCGTCTCAGGACCTGGCAGGCTGGGCACATGCCTTAGGAGGGGGCTGGGCTCAGGAGACCGCCAGAGAAGAAGGCCAGCAGTGGCTTGGGCTTCTGGTGCCTGCACAGGCCACCAGAACAGCCTCTTAAAACCTCAAGAGGGGAGGGCAGGAGAGGGGAGGGCCCAGCAAGGGAGGCCATTGGCCCAGAGTCCCTTCATTCACTATAGGTCCATCCCTGAGGAGAGGGCATTGGATGCCAGGATCAGCCCACCCCCAGACAGTCTTTTATTAGGCCAGCCCAGGGAGAGCCAAGGAGGAAGGGCCAGGCCATGCCTTTGCTGCCAAAGGACTGATAACACTAGAAAGCGAGGGCTCGGTACAGTTCAGTCTCCCTCTTCTCCCTAAACTGAGGCCCAATCCTTGCTGAAGAAAGGATGCTGGAGGGCGCTCCTGCCTGCTCCTGCAGGAGATGGGGCCTGACACAGAGAGGGAGAGAGACAGAGAGAAATCTTTCTTAAAAGCCTTTTTCTTCCTATCTACCTACCTTTCTCTGGCATCTTGCACCATTCACTTTGGAAAAAAAGTATAAAACAGTCCATAAATATTTCATTTAAAATGATGTTAATGTTATGGTAAGGTTACACACAGCATTCAACAAAAAATACCCCAAAAAAAGTATTAATGACTATGTATTGGAAAATAGCTATCATGGCTTCTTTAAGGACAGAAAAAGTGCTATAAAATGTCTTTAATTTGCCTGAAGACAAAAAAAAAAAAACCATTCAAACAAGCTGAGTGCACAGTCAATCACAAAAAGTTTTATTGAATCAGACTTCAAGTTGCTAATAGATTTGGTATGAAAAATCCTTCCACAAGGTCAATTAAGCCATTTAGGCTGTATGTCCTATTGTAGCAGAGGGTCAAGACCCTTATGACTGGGTCACTACTCTCAGCCGATGGGGAGCACATTAAAGAACAATGCAATATGCAAAGCTTCATGAGCAGGCATAACTTCAAAGTCATGTCATGAGCCACCAAGCAAGTTTGAAGCAAAGATGAAACTACTGTTTATAGTATTGTTAGTAAAATGTGTAAAACTTTCATATTTGACTTATAAGTGATTTAATCATTATTGATTCCAGAACCAGTTAGCAGCAGAAGGAACGTGACTATTATAACTACGGTGGTTATAGATCCCACAAGGATCTCTGTTCTGGAGCAAACCGTGTAATCTATTATGTCTCTTTTTTCAGTAAAGGATCAGCTGGATTCACATATCCTTGATTCTTCAAGATACATCATAGGGATGTACAAGTGGAGCAGTCCCTGAAGCTGAAGTAATTGCAAAGTGTGCAGCTCATGTAAGAGATCAGTGTGAGAGCTAGAAAATCAACATGAGCATTGTGATTTCTGCATCTGGTCGAAGGCATTTCTCATTGTTTTCTTATAATTCACTGGATGCTCCGGCTCTGCTACTGCTCATTTTTATGGTGGGGTGACATAATATAGTATGCAAATGCTATTTTCCCCCAATACTGAGCACTTTTCACGACTGAGCAGCCAAGTTTCAAAGAAACTGCATCAATGTGGAGAGCATTTTCACTAATTCTTTTGATACTACTTTTAGGATACGTATACAAACACTGGACTGGTTCTGATGTTATGTGAAACCACAGTTTAATCCACTGTCTGTAAACTGATTGTGTGAATGTGGGCCACAGTACTATTTATGGTTACATGGTCACATGGTTGTGGTCACATGGAAAGCTTATTGCCATTTGTTCCCATTGTATATTTGATCGGGGATATTTTTTTTGCAGGCTGGGATGGTCACACATCCCTCCCGAAACTGCTTGCATCATGTGACGAGGCTCCAGGCACCATCCAGATAGTTGCACCACCATGAATTTTTTTTTAATTCCTTTGTGCATGCACATATGCAGATGGCCAAATCACTGCTCCCACTTGGATGTGTTGAACTCCCTTGTTTTTGCAGTAGCCTTTCTCCCCCGAACAGCAAACAAAATGAACCACTGACTTACAACTGGGTGCTGGAGTCTATATATGTGCGCTTGAACATTCATGCATTGAATATATTCAGCACAGGATTGCTCATGCACACAACAGTGAAAGCTGGAAAAAAAAATTCAGCACAAGAAGGACATTTAGATGACCTAATTGCATTCATAGTGAGAGATGGCTGTCCAGATTGGTGAAATTGTGGATTCACAGCGCAAATATTCAGAAAGTACTTGATTTTCCCGGTGTCAGAAAAGTCACTAGGAAACTGGGAGGATTGTGGGGGTGAGTCCGATTTGATACAGGAGACAGATGCAGCCTTCTGATCAGCCCTTTTAAATGTGATATGGAACAGTGGTGAAACCCAATCAAAATGACCGTGTGACTACCACCTATGATTGGTAGAGTATCTTAAACTGGGATCAGAAGCCAGAATGTGAAATTGGTGGTAGATCAACCCAAGTTAGTCTAAACTATGGTTTTGAATTACTCAGGGCTTTTTTTTTGTAGAAATAGCCCAGCCGGAACTCATTAGCATAATAGGCCACACCCAGCAGCAGAAACTCATTAGCATATTAGGCCATACCCCTGACTCAGCTCCCTCCGAGGATCGGCTTCCCCAGGTGCCCCACGGCTTGTGGGGTGCATGGGGAACCCAAGGAAAGGAAGGCAGTTTCTGGATCAGCTTCCCCAGGCACCCTGCAGCTGTAGAGCACCTGGGGAACCCAAGTGGGAGGGAGGCTGTAGGCGTGGCCAACTTGAAAGCCAGCCAGAACTCCATTCCTGTGCGTTCCTGCCCCAAAATAGCCCTGGTATTACTTATGAACATGATATCCTATCTCATTTACTGTTGATGGTCCATGTCTGCTATAACTACAAAGCCATCAAGCAAGAATGCCTTGAAAATGAAACTACTGTGCTTTTAGCTGAGGGAGAACATACAGTATTGAGTTAGATGAACCAGTGGTTCACTTTATTATAAGTAGCTTTCTATGTTCATATCTCCATGCTGAAGAAATGCACATTTCTATTTTGGACAAAATAGATAAAGTCAAGGAACAGAAAGCATCAGACACTTGCACCTTCCATCCCTTCTCCCAGCTGTACCTAATAACATAACAGTTGTTAGCTGATCACTAAACAGGCAGGTATTCGATATTTGTACAATATGTTTGCTGTTTTTGATCCACAACCATACAGTCATACAGTTTTCAACATCTTATACACTGTGCTGGTTTCCATGGCAATTTCCAAGGCACTGTTGGAAGAAATGGCAGTTTAATAGAGTGCTTTCGCATTTGAGCAAATCTGTCTTGGCAGAAAGCCAGAAAAATGGAACAGCAACAAGTTCATGATCCTTGAAAGCATTGTTGAAGGTTGTATGGGGGTCACATTCCAATAGCTAAAATCCCCTGATATGGAAATTTGTGTTCAATTTGTACTGCAAGAAAGCGTTTTTCAACCAGCTGTACTACCATGTATTGAAAGGTTATCATTCTGGCTAGCTCCCTTCTAATGGCCATTTATAGTTCTTGCATTTGAAAAACTGGCAGCATGCTGATTTATAATTTCCCCAATACTGCAGTCATTTTCCATAATAATTAGAAAAGTAATTACAAAAGTAGTCACAGTTTGGTTAACTGTTAAAGTAAGATTGACTTTTTTCAAAATAAGGATGGTTGCTTGCTCTCTTTGCCTCAATATGATGAGCTGTATGATACGTTCACCATTTTAATATGAGTATTATATTTTCTTATTAGCAGGAATGTTACTTCAGAGGTTCTGAGATTATCTTTAAAGATTCCTTGCATGACCATCTCTTCCTTTGAGTAACAGCCTGATTTACAATTTTAATTCCTCAATTTTTTATGGAGCTTGTGTGTGTTGTGAAAGGCAAGTTATTATTGCTATTATGAAAATTTTTCATGTATAGTCCATCTTTCTCACTGGGGCCCAAGGTGGATTCCAAGCATGATAAAAAAACTTTCAGTCTATCAGTAAGTGGATTATAAATTATGATTAACATCAGGGAATCAGCGAGTGGATTAAAAGATCTGATAGCATTTGAATCTAACAGTAAAGATTCCTAGTAAGACAAAATAATGTTGTTGGGCTGGGATTGTAGAAGGGAGGAGGCAAAACAAAACATGCAAACCTATTGTTTAAGTCAACAAGATTCTATCCCTAATAAAAGTCACCTCCTCCTGAGCTGAACCACTACACGGCAGTCAGAGACTCTCAGCTTGTATCTTCCCTCCCCCCCCACCAAAAACACCCCCAGCTGGCCTAACTGCTAGATGGCCACCCTTTTCCAGGTTTTTCCACCAATAGACAATAACTCACAGGCAGGTACCCTGATGTCAAGGTATTACATTTGTTTATTGTAATGACTCATTTACTGTTTTACTGTTTCATTTTGCTCTTCTTGCTATTAAGTTTTATCTTTCTTTTGGAGTGCTACCCCAAAGTGGTACCTTGGTATATGCAGGCAGAAGGTCCCAAAGTAAATTGCCCAAGTGATGTATGTTGGGTCTTATACACACTGAGGAAGCTTCACACATTATCAGCCTGGTACAAGTACCTGTTTGGGTAACATTGGGGGCCATCTTTTCAACTAACCAGTAGAATGCCTTTTTTGCAGCTGCATCAGCTTCCTCCACCTCCAAAAATAAGTTTTTAATGACCTCCCAAAGCAATTTGTTGGATCAGGAAAATGTTTGTGTTTGGGGAATAGGCAGTTCTTAATTTTGGGCAAGACCAAGCCATAGAATCTGTTTTTAATGGTAGAATTGAGATTCCTTGAATATTTGAGGTATTAATAATCACCGTGGAGTAACACAGATGGATCAAGGCTTATGGCACAGATAGCATCTGGCATGGATTCTCATCCAAGAATTTATTTAGAAATTAAACTCCGAAGGTGGTCTTATTAATAGTTTGTTCTTTGCTCTAGTGCAGTTCATAAAGAAGTTTTGGAAACACTGATTTAATATTTACCTAAGCAAATTGGACTCAGCTCAGACCATTTCTATTAATGTCATGCATGATCAATTGTTATAATCTCTATTGACTGGGAAACCATGAGGTCAAGTGACTCTTTTGAAAACAGGTTCCATATGACACACAAAATAATAAGCAGTGACTTTGAGGCTTGTAAATAACTGCAGGCTGGGAGAAGATAGCATTTTCAGCTAGCAGTAAAATCCCTTTAAAGAATCAGGGTGAATAAAATTCTCCTCTTTGTTAGACCTTTGCCCCCCCCCCCCTTCCAGTTAATGGGCCATACCATTGTATTCACCAAAGGAACATGCACACTGATTTGTGAACCACAATTGCTCCATCACCTCTCCAAAGCTAATCACTGACCCTGCACATCAAGGACAATAAGTGCTCCCGCTCACTTGATTAGGAGGTTGGTCATAAATTGTCAGTAAAGTTTATGATTTATCCCAGAATTTATTCTATAGCTGAATCAGAGTTTATCATATCTTAATATATTTACCTATGCATTGTCTTTTATTAGCCTTCCATGTAAACATTTTTATAAGTATCACATATTTACACTGGATAACATACAGTAAATTTTCAGTTTTAGTAATGCTGAATCAAATTTAACAAAAATAAACATAATGCATTTGTCCAGAATATATTGATTTACTTTAAAAAACAAAAACAAAACCAAAGTTAGTGTCAACAAATTCAAGTTCGTAGTAACTAATCTATGTTGGCAACCATTTTTAAAAAAAAACAGATGAAGAATGGGTGCCCTATTGTGCTAAATGCATAATGTATGTATATAGATATACTTTTGAATTAATATTATTTTATTTGTTGATTATTTATTTTGTTCCAGGGATAATATATTGCTTAATTTCTACTTGTGACTAATTGACTTGTGACTAATATTGACTTATTTGTACTAGTGATGCAATGGATGCCATTTTTATAGAGATTATGGGATTGTGCTGTAGCTTTTGAGAAGTCAACCAGAAAGAGTTGGTTTTAGAGATGATTCTGCAATAATTCTTGTGCATTATGTTTATTTTTGTTAAATTTGAGTACATGCCAGATCTGTGTGGTCAAAGGTGCATTGTGAGTTTGATTCTGGGAATTAATTCTGGGCACATGCAGGTGAGTTTGGATTGGGATCATGGCAGACAAGGAGAGGAGGTTTAAACCTACCCCTAAACCCGCTCCTTCCTTCCTTCCTTTCCTTCCTTCCTTCCTTCCTTCCTTTATATCCCTCCCCTCTCCTACAGCACAGGGCTCAGGATGGCTCACAGCCTTTTAAAAACTACAACAAAACCATGTTTCATCATTAAAATAGTTAAAATCTTGACATTCTCCCAGTACCTAGAAAATATTCAAAAAAGAAAATGTCTGGCAAACCTATAACAGCTGAAAACAGAAGGATTAACTAAAGGCCTGCTGGAACAATCCCATCTTACATACCTTTTGGAACCCTGACAGTTTGCACAGGGCATGTGTCTCCTTTGATAAAGCATTCCAGCAGGATGGTACTATGATGGGAAAAGCCCTCAGTCACCCTGGTGGAAGCAATATAGACTTCCCAAAGACCAAGTGAAAATTAATGTGAGCCCAAGCAGTTTGGGGGGTTATACTGGGAGAAGCTGTACTCAGGCATGCCAGGCCCAGACCATTTATAATTTTAATGGTTATAAGTAGCGCCTTGAATTAATCTGGAGACAAATTGGCAACCAGTGCAGCTGCCTCAAGATTGGCTGTGTATGGGCATACCAAGATGAGCCAGACAACAGCATAGCAGCTGTATTCTGAATCACCTGAAGTTTCTGAAGTATCTCCAAGGGCAGCTGTATTCTGAATCACCTGAAGTTTCTGAAGTATCTCCAAGGGCAGCCCTATGAAGAGCACATTGCAGTAGTCCAGTTGGGAGGTGACCATGACATAGATCAATATGGCAAGATCAGGCCAGCCCAAATATGGGTATGTACAAAGTAAACCAAAATACTGTGAAAGATTCTCAGAAAATGTCTATGTTATAAGCCATGAATTTAATACATTTAACAATGAATAAAGTACAAAAACACATCAAAGTGTCTAATTTACTGTCCTAAGCTATCTATATAACCCATCTCAAACTCATACTAAAGTGAATGAAAATGTATCAAAGATAAGTTGCACTGAGTCCATCTCAAAATAATATAACAAAAGTGTCCTTAGTAGTCCTCTGTAGCGAAAATTAAAGTTTGTGACATGCTAAGCTTCTTCAGGTTATCTCCACGTCATTTAGCTATTCACTTAATGAGGACTGTTTATCAAACTAAAGACAATACAATATTAGCTGGAACAGATCCAAAAATTCAGCAGACATTTGATAGTGACCATTTCAAGAAACCTCTTTATCAAGACCTGATGATCCTTTTACTCAAGCGACCAATCACCACTGCTGCTGGGATATTAACCATGGAACACAGCTGCCTCCTTACTTACAAAACAAACTGATATAATTCAAGTCAGACTCAGCTTGGTGAAGAAAGTAAAACACTGACCTCATCACTCTGGATGCCTGTTTGTCCAACAGAAGTGAGGAATCAAGCCACACCGCAGGTTCTTTACTGAGCCCACTGGACTTAACAGAACTCCATCAAGAGCTGGTAATTGCAGTCCTGCCAAAGATCTGGCCTTCCCCAGCTACTTGACCTCTGCCTTTATATATATATAAAATAACATTGGGGACAGGACTGAACCCTTAAGAACACCACAAACTAGTACACACAAGGAGGAGACTTGTTTCTCAATAGCTACCCTCTGAGAATGTCCCTGAAGGAAGGAGTAAAACCAATTCAAGGCAATACCACATACCCCCAGCAAGACCAGGTGGTTGCTCAGGAGTAAATGGTCAACTGTATCAAACACTGCTGATCGATCTAATAAAATCAGCAGTGCCAAACTGCCTCAGTCTAATTGTTGGTGGAGGTCATCTGCTAGAGTTACAAGTGCACTCTTGGTCCAGAAACCATGCCTGAAGCTGGATTGGAAAGGGTTGTGTGAGGAGGTTTCATCCATGAAAACAAGAAGCTGGAAACTTTAATTAACTTTCCCAGGAATGGTAAATTTGACACTGGATGGTAATTTACTAGGTCCTTTTTATCTAGAGATGGTTTTTTAAGAAGGGGCCTAACAATGGCTTCCTTCAAAGGCCTAGGGAAGCAACCCTGAGAGACTGGTTAATAATCTCCCTCAGGGGGCCTCTTATCACCTCTCAGAGAGCTTTCAGCAGCTGAGGGGCAAGGATCCAAGGACCAGGTTGTAGGATTCACAGCCATCAGAATCCTGTCAACATCCTGCAAGGAGAGCAAGTGAAAATGGCCCAAAACAGGACCAGATGGAGCCATTGGAGCCTCCAGCATACTACCAGCCTTCAAACTAGCAGTGAGGTAATGGAGAAATTATGAGATTTTCTCTGCAAAAAAAGTTCGCAAAAACATCACAATGAAATACCAACGCTATCAGTTTGGGACTCTACATTCAGGGAAGTCAGATTCCAAATTACCCTAAATAATTTGCTGGATACAATTACAAACTAGCAGACATAATGGAAGCAGAAAACTAAGACTGATTTCCCACAAGCGCTGTCCCGGCGTCGTTCCTCCATTTGCCCCGATTGCCTGCTTGAATTTTCCACTATTTGCCATGGGGCACATTTTTGACCTGGGGCTTCGCGCAATTTCTTTCGTGGCTTCAGTGATCCTCAAAAAACAGGATAACTGAAGCCATGAGGGAAATTGCACGAGGCCCCGGGTCAAAATGCGCCCCACGGCAAATAGTGGGAAATTCAAACAGGCAATCGGAGCAAACGGAGGAACAACGCCGGGGCAGCGCTTGTGGGAAATCGGTCTAAGACTTCTTTGCTGCCTTTGCCACCACCTCATAGATTTGACCACCAGGGGTACTATTTACACCACTGGGGGAAACTACACGTACCCCATCAGTGCACATGGAGCCATCAACAAGGCAAAACCAGTCTTCTGAAGCCATTTCAGGTTTGGAAGACTGAAGTTTCCTCTCTCCCAGCACCATATTCCAAATGCCTGTGGTTAAATTCCTTGAACAGAACTTGCAAGACACATGTGATCTCGTAGACCGAGGGAGGACTTGGGGGAAACATAACATAACATAGGCCCTCAAATGCACATTAGGGATGTACACCCCCCAAATTGTTTCTCTTTTAATTTGGTTTTTGGAAGGACACAATTACAAGTATTGAAAGGGTATCCTGACATAATCTTGGGATTAGGGTTCAGAATTCAGGGGGTGGGTTGGAGGGGGGGAATAATTCTGGAATTATTCAGATTCCATTATATTCAATGGGGAACATTTCTTACAGAGGGCTGAAGAGACTTTCAACCAAATGACATCACATTTGCAGGCGACCAGGTGCTGCCTGTCCACTAAAGCACCCCCAAGTTTCAAGCCAGCTGGACCCTTGTTCTTCTGAATCTGGTTTTATAAGAAGAAATGCCATGGAATCGTTTTGTTTGTGAACTCCTGAAAAAATACCGCCTGATTTACATTTGGGGACTTAAGCTATGGAATTTTGCTCTTTGTTCCAGGGTCCCAGTGGACTGCTGCTTCACACATGAAAGGATACAGAAAAGTATCCTTTTCTATCATGCAGCATGTGAGATGGCTACACATCATTGTTTCCTCAGGTGCTCCTTGCTGAGCATTTCCAGTATGTACATGTAGTGAAGAAAAATGGCAGCTCCCTCATATATTGTTATTAAGGGAAATAGCTATATGCTAAATTTTAACCTGTATGAAGCTGCCCTCACTTTTGACACAGATAGATCTGAGAAAAGACAGATTGAATGCACTGGAAGGACCTTGAACCAGTCTAATGAAGCGTGCGGGGGGGGGGAGATCATGATGTAGCTTGAGTGATGATGGCTGGCTGGCATCTTTGAATCTGTATTCATTAAACTCTAAGGAAATAGCAGTTCTCCCTTGACTTGGGAAATGGTGTAACGAAACAGTCTGAGAGATTCAGGATGATCATTTCCATGTGGACCCTGAGGATGTTTTCACTCGTGAGATTTAAATCAGCTTTCTTTTAACCTGGCTCCTAAAGCAAATATAAAGCCTGTATTGCCTGCAGCATTGGATTTCTCTTCTGAATTATCTCTCATGTTGACACAAGGATCATGGGAAATATTTAACTGCCCCTATTAGTGTCCTCATGAAATGCTCCAACACTTTTCTCCTGTATGACTGGTAGGTATCTGATAGAATCTTTAAAAAGCCTTTTAAAAAGAGACCAGTTTTCTAGTTTGCATGGCTCAAGGAGAAAAACTGAAATAGACAGAGGAAGCTTTGTGACCAAACAGAAGTGCAAAGTAACATGTATTATGTTTTGTCACAAGAGGTAAAATATAAAGAATCTGAATGCTTGGGATTATTAATATGAAGGATTTTCCCCACTCCAAGGAGCTAGAAACATCTATATGATTTGGGAGTGATCTGTTAAATTAGATCACTCCCAAATCATATAGATCAGTCATTAATAAATGCTGAATTTCAATAAAATCATACCCTTCAGCGTTTATCAAAATAGTCTATAGTGACCTTAATGGCTGCTGACCAGTTTGAATCAGCAGCATCTTTGTGCAGGCACAGTTCGGGGAAATCCAATGCAAACTGGTTCAGCAGGTATTCATAGCTGTTCCGCACAAACTGAACAGACCAAGTGATCAGCTGACATTTAATTACTGCCTTCAAATATAATAAATTCAATAGCAGGACGTGTTCGCAGTACAATCTGCAGCATCCCTAAAGGAGAGAAAGAACAAACAAAAGAAAGTAAATGCCACAAGGCCCTGAGTTGAACTGGAGCTATAGAGGGGTTTTCATAATTTCCACAATTGAAATCGATCCCCCTCCCAGTGCATTGGTTATCCTTGGAAGGACAAAATGGCCAGACAGGTGCCTACATATATATGTTTCCTTTCAAGGCCAATAACAATACAGAGAAGTTTGTTTCTATTTGCAAAATGTGGAGTGTAACAGGTACACCCTCCACAAAGGGGAAGTGGCTATTTTTTCTACATTCAATCCTAGAACGTCTGTTCATAGGGTTGCCAACAGGCCTGGAGAAAAATTCCCGTCCCATCAATAGAGGTTTACTGTGTAAGTAGGTAGATGAAGCTTTCCATGGCATGGATGTAAATAAAATCACCTAAAATAAAAAAACATCCCATTCAGCCTCTATGAAAAGAAGAGAATTTTTTTTTGTATCTGTTTATGAATCTGATTATAGTTTAGTCACATTCTTAGCAAATCACTATGTCAGTGGCTGTGTGGCAGATCATCCCTGATCTGGCCTGCAGGCCCCATTTCCACCCTGCCCTCCTAGGGGTTCTCAGTACCCTGGAGGGGCTCTTTCTCTCTAGGGTAACCTGCCACCACCATCTGCCCTTTTGTCAGGAATTGCCCACTGGGAGTGACAGGACTCCCGCTTCCTTTCCCAGTTTTGAGGCCTTCCCTCTGAGTCTCCTATTTCCCAGTTCCTGGTTACTATGAGGACAATTTACTGCTTTGGGCACCCTTGGAAAAATAGCTGCTTGCCAACCCCTGGAGCCCCTTTTAAAATAGTGTGTCTGAAATGATGGCAGCCTATGTGGTACAGAGAACCACTCCCAGCATCAACAGTTTAAAGCATTTATTAAAAAGAAAATGTTTATAAGCATACTTTTAACACAATGCCAGATTATGCAAGGAAAACAAAAGAAATTAGCAAAAATGCAAATCCTCTGTCCCTCTCTCTATACATACCCTACCAGCTGTTAAAATAGGACAGGCTCTTGAAGCATAGCTAGTTATAGATCTCTACACAGTTATCATTACCTTCACACTTTCTCCAAGTCTCCCAGGTGACCACATGGCCAATGGTCACCTGCTTGCAGACCAGACCTCAGAGTTCTCCTCAGTCCAGTATCCCAAAGAAAGGCCTATTTCCTGTTGCACTAAGATTTTATCATCTCTGCTTCGCCTCCCATTTGACCCTAGTCAGCCCAGGTCAAGGTGGCTTTTTCTGTTGTGTCCAGGAATTTACATCCTCAGCCTCTCTAGAATTTGACATCCCCAACTCTCTTTTCCCTGCCTGGAGAGGGAAGAGAGAGGTTGGACCATCCCATCAACCCTATTAGCATTTGTATGAAGGTTGAGCCTGGATAGCCATTTTATAGACTTCATCCATCCCAGAGAAAGGAAACAAAAGTGGAGGTTTGCTGCTTGCCAACTTCCCAGGAGAAAATGCATTTCTTCACAGGCTGTTATCTACAAAAGCTAAACATGGAAATTTTGTGTACCTCTGCTAATCAGACACTGGAGACCATGGAAAGGATTGCCATGAGCTTCCCAGGGTCATCTGGCTGATCATGTTTGGAGACAATAAAGCTGGACTCACTATTTAGAGACAATGACAACCCCTTTTCTCACCTTTCCATAAACGCTGTTGCTTCCTTTGCCCCTGCACCTGCACCACCATCTGATCCTTATTTCAATCTAGTAAGCGTAAGTGGAAAGTAAGAACACATAAACTGAAATGCCCTGCTCTGCCATTCTGTTCTAAGGGGGGGGGGGGGAAGATGACTTCAGAGAACAGCATTCAGTTTTCAGGATCAGCTGCTCTTGCGGTTAACCAAGCTCTTTCCAGTTATTACTGATTCCTGCCAGTTTTTCTTCAATAGACTATTTATTGCCAGATGTTGTAAAGAATGTAAAAGGGGGAAGGGGAAATAGCATTGTAGCAGACCTGGAGACCAGATGTGCTACTATTTCTACTCCAAACTGGACCAGGACACTGAAAGTACAACTCACATATTCTACTGGATGAAATGAGAAATGTGAATGGGGAACTCAGTTGAATTTAGCAGGGAAAGCTGCTATGATAAACATTGTGGTTTCTTTGAAGCCTTCTCTGCCTTACGAATGCCACTTTGCATGAAGAAAAGAAAGCTGCTATTGAAGCCAACATGGATATATTGCAATTCAAAGCATCACACTAAGGAATGGTTTCAAAATATGGCTTGGAGCATTTGGCCCCAATTAAAACATTTGTGTTCTCTCTCTCTCTCTCTCTCTCTCTCTCTCTCACACACACACACACACACACACACACACACACACACTGCCAGCCAACACTAATCAGACCCTGAAGTATTGCACATTGTCACAGAATGTTTAAAACAGCCCCATAATATGAATGGCTCTGAGATGCCGAGAGGACAACTTGCAGGCTCGCATGAGGACCAACAATGGCTTAGCTGGACAGCCGACTGCAGCCTTATTGGGGCTGTCATACCTATGCTGGCCTTGAGACCTGGAAAGGAATTTGTCAGGGTGGTCCAGGACAGGAACAGACAAAGCTGATTTGAGAGCCTAAATCCCCCAATGCTGGTGCAATCCTATGGCTGCATCCATCATAGTAATTCATCATCATTAACATTTGATAAACATGAATGAGATTTTGCAGTTTTACCTGATGCCATTTTGTGGCCTGGCCCAAAGTTAAGAATGGAGGAATCAGCCCTAAGTTGCAACAACCTGTTACTATTTTTTTCTTGTTTCTTCTGGGTTTTTTTTCTGTTGCTTTCTACTGAGGGACCTTACTTGATAAGAAAACACTGACATGAGAAACCACATGTCCTCTGTTGCCTGGTCAAAAGGAAGTCTACCACAAATGAAGCCACTGCAGTCCTTATACAGTATAGGAATGAACTGTTACAAATTCCATTATACCCTTAAAAGACACCTGCAATTCTCTTCTGCATTCGTGCTAAAATAGAAATCTATGCCGGATTGCCACAGTCAGCAACAATGTCTTTACCAGTGATGAAGACGAAACATAAGAGGCTTCTTATCAAAAGTTAGAGATTTTTAGTATTTTGAAGATCAGAAAGCTTCTGTTTCCTGTTCCATTTCAGAATATATTTTTATCGGGTAGACCAGAAAATAGAAGATTCCAGATATCTACTTTAAAGGTCTTTTGGAATGCCTAGCTAATTTCCTACAGACATGAGTTTTAGGTTTCATATAGTGTTGCAATAACTTATCCCAAATATCACTTCAACTAACTTAAACCAAGTGAAAGATCTAGAAGAAGTTAAGCACCTTTAATTTCCATTGATACCACCTGCAGAGATGTGCTTCACTTTGCCATCAATGTGAATAAAGAATGCTTGACTTTAGTTGGATCATAGTGCAAATTCTACAAAATGGATATTTCTCCTGTAGGTACCATAGGTACCATAAAAGTACATACTTTGAAGCACTGTATAAATGTGCCAGCCAACATGATCATTTCCCCTGAATTAATGTCTAAACTTAATTTATATCAGCAAAACTATTAGATCCAACAAGTGGGAACCCGCAAGAAACTTACAGAAGTGGCTATCCCATTCCCCCGCCTCTGCTTCTTCCCCTGTCCCCCTACTTATCTCATACTCTTCTCTCACTCTTTCTCCTTCCTGCCACCCCTTTTCTTACTATCGCTGTCTCTCTCCTCCATACCTGTCACTTCCTCTCTGCCCCCACCCACCATCATTCTTTCTGCCCATGTCACTCTCCTGGCCTCCCACCTACTTCCTCCACCCCCCACAGCCATAGGCGTCAACTTCAGGGGGGCTGGGGAGCTGGAGCCCCCCCTGAACTTTTCCAGAACATGCTGAGCCTCCCCCGGAGACAATGGCTTGTAATGTCTCTGGCCCAGCCCCAGCCCCAGCTCCCCCCCACCCGGGAAATTGGAAAGTCTACACCCTTGCCCACAGCAGCAGTGGCAGCAGCCACTCTCCAGGAATCACAACAGATTGCCCAAATATAAAGATCAGTTTCTCTTAGGGTGCCAGCTCCATGTTGGGAATTTCCTGGAAATTTGGGAGTAATGCCTTTGGAGGATGAGGTTTGAGCTTGGAAGTGACCTCAGCAGGGTATAATACCATAAACTCCACCCTTCAAAGCAGCTATTTTCTCTGAAGGAACTGATCTCTGTCATCTGGAGATCAGTTGTAATTCCAGGAGATCTTTAGCCCACACCTGGAGGTTGGCAACATTAGTTCCCCTGGAGGAAATGACTGCTTTGGAGGGTGGTATCTATGGCATTATATCTGTCTGAAGTCCCTCCCCACCTCATTCCCCATGATCCCCAGGCTCCACCCCTCAAATATCCAAGGATTTCCCAATCTGGAGTTGGCATTCCTATCTCCTTCCTACCCAACAGCCAACCTATTTTTATCTACCCCTCTGTCTTCAGCTTTCCATCACCTTTCCCCCTGCAGCTTCTACTGAGGAAAACTATGGTCTTTCTCCACAGTGGGGACTAAAGCAATTTACATTGTTCTCTCCTCCTTTTTATCCACATAACAACCAGGGCTATTTTGGGGCAGGAATTCACAGGAATAGGTCTCTGAGTTGGCCTATTATGCTAATGAGTTCCTGCTGGGCTTTTTCTACAAAAAAGCCCTGATAACAACCCTTTGAGGTAGGATAGGCTGAAAGTATGTTACTGATCCAAAATCACCCAGTGACCTTACAGAGGAAGATGGGGATCTAAACCTGGATCTCACAAACCCTACTTTGAAGCTCTGACCACTATACTACACTGACTTTCTGAAGCTCTGACCACTATACTACACTGACTTTCATAGGGTGGCTGCTGTTGAACAGTAGCAAGCAGCCAGGCCTAGTTGAATCTTGCAAGTCAGGTGGTATTAAGTCACCCAGAGGGTGCTGCTTGGCCTAGTTTTGCCAGCCTCCAGATGGGAACTGGAGATCCGCCAGAATTACAACTGAACTCCAAACAACTTAGATCTGTCCCCCTGGAGAAAATGGTTGGACTCTGTGGCATTATATCTGGCTGAGGTGTCTCCCATCCCCAAACTCTGCACTCCTCAGACTTCACTACAGAATCTCCAGAAATGTCTCAACCTAGAGGAGGCAATCCTAGTCCCAGGCCTGGCTCCAACCCCCCTGCTATTTAGCCATTCATACTACAGGAGGAATCCTTCCCAATCCCAGATCCAGTTCTGCTGTTTGCTTCCTCCCCTCTCTCTCTCTCTCTTTCTGGCTATCATCCGCCAGTCTATCACAGTTGATGTGATGGTGCTTGGAACAGATCCCTCTGGCAGCCATTTCAAAAGGTATTTGGAGGAATTTAACCCTGCCCAAGTTTTTTTTTAAACTTTTTGGATTTGTCTACAGACTTATGGAGTCCCCTGAGACTGTAGAAAAACCTATTGGGGGAGAGTGTGCCCCCTATCTCCAGAAATAAGTATCTGCATGCAGAGGAGACTGTTTAGAATTAGATAAATAGGTATCCAAGCAAGAGGTGTGGCAATCAGCTGAATCAGTAGCTACAGTGAAAACTAAGTTGTATTATATACACTAGCAATGTGTATAGTATACAGAAAACAAACTGGGGATAGATTTTGGACAATTGTCTGGAAATTCTATGATCAATAGAACCCTATCCTTGATTTGCCAGATTCCCAACAATGGTTTTAAAACCATTACTGATGTTTGATTTTAAAAGAAATCAGTCCAGTTTAATTATATAGCCAACAGACCAACAGTACAGCCATTTAAAATAAAATATAAGAATGTGCATGTTTGATTAAGTTCTTCCAAAATCCAGAATCTAGTCTCAATGCCTGTATTAAAAAAGACAGCCACTTTTAAAATCACCTGAAATGTAAAATAGAGGCTGCCTAGACTGAGGCCTACTGTCCTTGCAAATTTTGTCTCAATTGGTTGGGTGACAAAAAAGAAGTTACAGATTGAGAAATGTTTCTCATTGAAAAACAGTGGCAATACCTTAACTGGAAAACAACTGTGGCTTCAAACACAACACAGCAACATTAAAGAGTGAACATGTCTAAGAGACAAAATGAGCCAACTCCAAAAAAAAATGTTTGAGAACATTCCTAGTTTCCAAAAGATAGCACCATTCTGATTTATCCAGTGTGCGTTTGGATAGCAACCTCTCTATCGGCAGGTTTACCATCTGTTCTTTGTTTCTGAGCACAGACATGTGTTCCTGTTTATCCACTATGTGTCACCAGTTTACTACAACAAATTTAGTGAAGTGGAAATCAGGTCAAGGTGAAGTTTATTTCGTGTGCTTATATTCCTGTTCATTTTCATAGCTTGTCACATGCCAGTCACATTTGTTTAGAATCATCCTTTTAAAATAGGAATCCACAGTCTGGCTTGTTGATTATTTAATTTTGGTAGATTGCTTCATTTATTCCATTCATTGATCTACAAACATCTCTAGGTTGGGATCACGGAGGGGGGGGGGGTGTTTGTATGTGCAGTGGGTTTTCTTTTTTCCTGCAAATATAGCCCTGTGCATTTGTAGAGCATCCTTGAAGTTTTCTTGAAATTTGTTTACAGCTTCTAAGCCAGCATCCTGGGGTGAATATCAGCAGGGACCTCAGAAGTTCCCTTTTCACCCAGACAATGGGGCTATTGTGAAAAGGCAAGTGAGACTTTTTAGCTTCCTCTCAAAGTTTTGCTACCCTTGAATGATAACTAGTCCACTTCAGACTCCCTGTCAAGGTACACCTTCTCTATCTACTTCAGTATGTGTCAACAAATGAACAATATTCAAACATAAACTAGAATGCTGATGAAAAGAAAGTAGAAAGCAATTATGGATATTCTTTTAATTTAATAAAAAGGGACCATTTCCATGTATTCTGGGCTTCCTCTTCTGTGTCATTTTCTTTAGCCCCATGTAAAAATTTGTTACAAATGAAGAACACAGCATAGAAAAGCTGTTTTCACATACTTTCTTCTCCCTCCCCCAGGGCTGAACTGAGGTCCTTTATGTTTTGCCTTAGACTGTGGGTGCAACATTCCTATAAGTGGCTCCTCCATAACTGACATAATGTTGACACACCACAATCACATATGTAAGGGAGCTGTTTCATACGCCTTTCCCACAGAATTAACACACCTTTCTCAGCATAGAACTAATTCTATGATTCCATGAAGTTGGCTCCTGCCCCCGTGGTTGGGTCATTTCAGTGTGACTCCATTTGTGCAGGAGTCACTTGTGGGAAAGTAGCTCCCAGGCAGCTAAAGAAACCATTAAAAGTGCCATGAGACTCACTGGAGATGTAAGAAAGCTTCATGCTGTTATACTTGTGTGAGGCAACTAGCATTTGTTCTGCAGCTGACACGTCCTGAGAGGAATGGAGCTGATTGGGAGTTACTTATTTAATTATTTGTAAGCCATGTATCTCCTGAGCATCACTGATACCTTGAGGAGATCATGACAGAAGAGCCCCTGCCTCATACACCCCATCCCCAGCATGATCCTCTTGAAATCATAGCAACAAGAGTAGTGGCAGCTGTATGCTATTTAAACAGGGAAGGTGGATAAGGAGAAGAGTTAGAAGCAGCGGGATAGTGCTGCCAAACTATTTCTCTGTTGAACAAAGGAGCTAGCGGTGGTGGATTAGTTCCTCATGTGGGGGAGGGAAACATGGCTGATGATTACCTTTTGGCACTTCCACAAAATGGCCAAAGACTGATACTAAATGGGGTAACACAGGGCTTGTTTTACAAACAGTGGAGTTGAAAAATGTGCAGCAACAATACCACAAACATTATATCACAACCCAATATCCAACAGTGATATAAATAACTCAAATCTCTCATAGCAATGACAATGTCATTTAAATTTCAAATTGGTGAGAGAAAGCCCTCGTGATAGAACAGTTAGCTTTTGAGGGGGGGAAATCGGTTACTGGATTACACTAAGTAGCTGATCCGCAGTAGTTCTGCCAAAGGCCAATCTAGACTCCAATTATTTTCTCTGTCAAAAACTGTTCAACTGTGCAAATTTCCAGACCACCAGAAATAGCTTTGATATTTTGTTGTTGTTTTTAATCTGAGTGCCATTGGATTTTTAGATAGTGACAGTTTTCTTTTTTTCTTTTTCCCTAGCACCTGTATCTGTACTTGAGGTCAACAGATGCTTTTTAAGCAGTCCAATCTTAAATATCAGCGTTAGTTGCCAGAGAACACAGTGATGTGCCACTCTCACTAAACTGATAGTGTTCTCCTCTGGTGAGGCTGGAGCATTCAGTTCTGTCCCAACTGGGAAGAAGTCCCTATACCTGATCTAATTATAGGAAATGTCTGATATTTCTGGAACCTCTATGACCCCAAGAATCCCATATGGCATCCAATTTCACTCTATCAGTTTCTCCCATTCTTCCTCTAGGGAGCTACAGGTAGTGTACATAAGAACATAAGAGAAGCCAATGTTGGATCAGGCCAGTGGCCCATCCCGTCCAACTCTCTGTCACACAGTGGCCAAAAATACCAGGTGCCATCGGGAGATCAAGCAGTGGGGCCAGGACACTAGAAGCCCTCCCACTGTTCCCCCCCCCCCCCCAAGCACCAAGAATACAGAGCATCACTTGCCCCAGACTGAGAGTTCTTATCTATACCTTGTGGCTAATAGCCACTGATGGACCTCTGCTCCATATGTTTATCTAATTCCCTCTTGAAGCCATCCGTGCTTGTTGCCGCCACCACCTCCTGTGGCAATGAATTCCATGTGTAATGGAATGTACATGGTTTACCTTTGCTCATTTTTTCCTCTCAACATCCCTATTAAGTGAATTGGGTTCCGAAAGACAGACTGCTTGGCCCAAGCTCAGCAAGCTTTTAGTAGAGTGTGGATTTGAATCCAGACCTATAACTGTACTGGTTCTCTCAGGACTTCTTCATAATTTAGAAGTCTACATGGGCTCTGATAGATGGATATGGATGTGTATGTGAATGCATGCACATACATACAGAATCTCCCCCCCCCCCAAAAAAAAAGGCCTTCCTGTTCACATGATCAAAGAAACAGCTCCAGGTTCATAATCCTGTGCATATTTTTTTCTTTCTTGTACAAGTGAATGGGAATTTCATGTGGTGGAAACATGATTCAAAATCCCTGCTCTTGGATTAAGGCAGTGGATTCCATGTATGTTGGGCATCATCTGCTGGGTTGTGTGATAGTCCAGGCCATTTTCCATGGAAGCACACTGGCTTAAGTGATTTGTATCTCTGTAAAAAAAGGAAGGGGACTATAATTTGAATATGGTAAGCATTAAATTGACTGAGAGTCTTGAAAACAGACTTAAGGTCTGGGGTAGTTACATTTATTTCACTTGGCATTGACAAAACTACATCACTTTCACCAACCATTTTTTATGTTTTACAGAACTGGGTTTATAGGATTTGCCTTGAATCCACTTCTGCAGAGGTGTTTGGGAGTCTCGCTGGAGAACTCTTTGAAGCTCTGATGTAATGTCTGTTCCACTTGGTTAAAAGATTCCCAGCAGAAACTCAGCTCATCAAAACAAAACATGAATCTAAGCTTGTGGGGAAAGTCCCACTAGGTTTAGAAGCAGAACATGCTGGAGAACTGTCCTGCCTAAAAACGTAGATTGGCAGTGAAAATAAATAACATGATTCTGCTCCCTTTATATGAATAGGGAGTGCATGTCTGGAACTTATGTATGAGTGCACAAGTATATGCCACTAGTACATCATTATAGCTAGCTTAGTTTGGGGATTTTTAAAAGATATCCTGACAGGCTAGGGGTGTACAATCAGATAGTCCCATACTGAAAATATACCCAACACTAGCTGTCTTATACTGGCTCAGAGAAATCATGTAATAATCCCAGTTCCCAAACCCTCCCAAAGTTCTGGGAGTAACAAAATTTTATCTCCCAGAAATTTAGGAGTGTTTCAGGGAGGGAGATAAAGGAGGCTCGCCCCAGCAGACAACTGTTTCGAGGTGCCTGGTCTTTTTAAATGTTAAAGGATCATTATTTTCTATGAGAAGACCTGGCCTCTGGAGTGTCAGAAGCCAGGTCTATCCCCATAGAAAATAAAAGCTCCATAAAATTTAAAGGGACCATGTACCTCCAAATAGCTGATCATCTGACAGACCTGGCCTCCTAAGACCTGGTCTACTCACCACAATTATTCCTTATGCGGAGGTAGACCAGGCATCAAGTAGCCAGGTGAACCCCCAAATCCCTTTAAAGTTTAAAAGGCAAGGAATGAGTGAACCAGCTCCAGACTTAGCTGGCCAGCATCAGCCCCACTGGTGGTTCTGGGGATCTGTTGCAAGCCTTCCTCCTTGTTTCATTCCTTAATTTGGATGCCCACTCTGCCATGGAAGCTCACTAGGCAACCCTGGACAAGTCTCTCTCTCTCTCTCTCTCGCTCTCTCTCTCAACCTGACCAACCTTCTCAGGGTTGTTGTAAGGATGAAATAGGGAAGGGAAAACATGGATACTATCATGGATACTTTTGATGTAAGCTGTCCTGAGCCTACCCGGTGGGGAGGGCAGGGTATAAATTGAAATAATAAATAAATAATCTTGAGTTCTGTGGAGAAAGAGTGGGATAAAAATTCACTACACAGATGTTACTACCCATTCATAGTATCTATCCTATTATCTGTTCATCCCCCATCATTAATGTCATGTACAAAGACAGAAAAATAATTCAGATTAGTGTTTCCTAGGGTTGCCAATCCCCTGTTGGGCGCTACATTATACCCTACAAAAACCAGTCCCTGTAGGCTATAATGGAGAATTGATCTGCGGGTATCTGGGACTCGGAGGGGGTGTTTTGAGGCAGAGGCACCAAATTGCCACATAAGTGCTGGTGCCTCCTCTCAGATGAATATCAACTGCTTCAACTGCAAATGGAAAAGGCAATTTATGTTCTAAGATTTCAAGAGCTCCCAGAGAAGGAAGGAGAAAACCTCAAAGTAACTTTAAGCAATGCTTTAGAACTGGTAACAGATATAAAAGTGGATCTTCTACAAAGCGAGATGAATATGGTCTATAGAACCTATCCAGAGTACATTAAGAAGAAGAATCTGCCTGGTGAAATTTTTGTGAGATTCTCTAAAAGGCATATCAGAGACCAGATACTTAATACAACAAATGTAACTACCCTAAAAATCAGTGACAAAGAAATAAAAGTTTTAAAGGACATTCTATTTGAGATAAGAAAAAAGAGGAGACCCTACAAAAATCTGATTTTATTCTTACAGAAAAATTCCATAGTCTACAGATGGGTGGTACCAGAAGGTGTCATCTTCAAATACAAGGATAAAAAAAGAAAGAACAGTCTTTGTTACTAAAGCAAAAGCTTTCTTGGAACAGCTTCAAAAAATTGAAAAAGCTCAAAAACCAGAAGAAGAAGATGGAGTGGCAGAGGACCACAGCGAGGCAGAAAGTAAGGGAAGCGCAACTTCTACATCCTCTGAAGAAGAGCCTGATTCAGAACTGGGAGCGGCTACTCCCAAAACTCCCAAAGCAAGAAGAGACTATGAACTCAGGAACAGAAAAGACAAATATTAAGCCATATCTCTATGTCTTGAACTTTGCTAAAACTATTTGAATACTGGGATACTCTCATCATGGTTAAACTTTACTTGTTAGACTCTTGTAATAACCCTTCCCCCCCCTTCATCATAAGATAACTAGTGTAAGTGAAATAGTATTGCAAGCATTTGTAAAATCTAATGACCACTGCTACTTGGGATTTCAGTGGTTTTCTTTTCTTTCTCCCTTAGAATTAGATCCCACCTATTGATTTCTGTGTAGATTTTAGAATAAAAGCAATAAAAATGTTTTTTAAAAGGAAGGTAGCAGCCCAGTTGCAGAAGTAAGGGAAGATCCATTGGGGCTGACAACAGTAAGGAAGGAGAAGCCAAGAGGAAGGCCAACCAGCACTAGCTCCCTATGGGGCAAAAGTGTAGTGGTTAGGAACACAGACTCTAATCTCAGAGAATTGGGTTTGATTCCCCACTCCTTCATATGCAGCTGCTGGTGTGACCTTGGATCAGTCACAAGTTCTTTCAGAGCTGTTCTCTCAAGAGCAGTTCTCTCAAGAGCGCTCTCAGCCCCACATACCTCACAGGGTGTCTCCTGTGGGGAGGTGAGAGGAAGGAGATTGTAAGCCACTTTGAGATTCCAGGGGTATAAGGACGGGGTATAAATTTAATCTCTTATTATTTTCAAGAGAATGGGCCTGCTCAGGAATAGGAGCAGAACTGGGAATGGACAGGGGAAGAGGGATAAAGGGTCCTAGCTGTAGGCAGTAAGGTAGGCCGCTGGCTGCAAGCTGGGAATAAGCTGTGGATGGTCAGGCTTCGAGCCTTTTCATGCTAGAGAGTATCTAGTGTCCTGTACATTGGGACGGTGGTGATATTCCTGGCCAAGAGGGAAGCCAGAAGGAATTCCTCCTACCTCCTCAATGCAGACTGTCTTACCTTGGCTTGTGTGAGAGTGAAGTGCTGTCAAGTTGCTGCTGATTTATGAGAACCCCACAGGGTTTTCAAGGCAAGATTCAGAGGTGGTTTGCCATTGCCTGCCTCTGTGTATCAACCCTGGGATTCCTTGGTGGTAGGGTTTCCTGCCTCCAGGTGGTAGATGGAGATCTCCTGGGGTTATAACTGATCCCCAGGCAATACAGATCAGTTTACCTAGAGAACATGGCCACTTTGGAGCATTATACCCAGGGGTCATTTCGAGCAGGAACATGCAGGAATACCGTTCCGGGAGTAACAAGCCCAGGAGTGGGCACATAGGGTAATGCGCTGTAGAAAAAAGCAAAAGCATACTAACTTGATCTGTGATGTCAGGGGCGGTGGCATATGCAAATAAGTTATGCTAATGAGTTATGCTAATGCATTCCTGCTCCTCTTTTTCTACAAAATGACCCCTGATTATACCCTATTGAAGTCCCTCTCCTCCCCAAACCCCACCATCCTCAGGCTCCACCCCCAAAATCTCCAGGTATTTTCCAACCTTGAGCTGGCAACCTTACTTGGTGCTCTCATATCCAAGTACTAATCAGGGCTGACCCTGTTTAGCGTCTGAGATTTGATAACCAGGCTAGCCTGAGCCAACTAGGTCACCCCCCCCCCACACACACACACACCGCTTAACTCTGCAGAAAGTTTACAGAGGCCAGGACAGGAGCTTAAGGAACAGGGAGAAGGACTCAGGCTAGGAAGCAGTTCCAGCACCTTGCAGTGAATAGGTAGAGGTGATGAGAGGTTAACTGGCTGGGCTACAAAGGGGTGATTAACCACTGGAACTGGTATTGTAAAGAAATCAAGCAATTAAAGGGCAACCTATACATTTCTGGTACTGTGGAAAGAAGATGGCAGCCCCTGGAGGAGGGATGAGGTCTCTGGCCCTGAGGGCTTCACAGAGTGTCATGTTAAAATTGGAGTCTGATACAACTGCCCATCTCTCCAGCATAAAAAATTATTAGAAATGCTTTAGTGGTTGCTATATCCTACTATAACGAGAGGTTTGTCAACCTGCTTCCAGCAGGCAGTGGATTATACAAAACCAAAATCTTCACACTGTGCTTCCTAGCTGTGCTCATAATGCTTTGTAGCTAAATCATTGAACAAATAGTTTGAGACAATGTATGTATTTGTTCCATGTGGTCCAACAACAGAAATCTTTTCCATTTGAATGGGATTCCATATGAAATCAATGGGAGTTCAGCTTCCTGAGTTCAAGGCTGCAACCCACGCAAGCAAAAGAAAGATGTGAATTTCCATCATGCTCAACCAAAGTGCAGTAGAGCTGGAAGCAGAATGGAGCTTTGACTGCTACCCCTTTTCAGACTGCTTTGTTTGTAAACTGAAGATCAGGATCTTGGTGCCTTACTTGGTCCAAGCCATTACTGCCAGACAGGATGTCTTGAGTTTATCTAAATTATTTTAATTACAAACATTCTTTAAAGAACATTGTAGGAAGATGACAATAAGAGCCGTTGTTAAATATCTTTTTGGTATCAGTGCAGTATTTCACAAAGACCATTTAAGGCTCCGACTGTCTACTAGTATAAAGCTTCCAAAGCAGAAGATACATAAAAACATAAGAACATAAGAGAAGCCAATGTTGGATCAGGCCAGTGGCCCATCCAGTCCAACCCTCTGTCACACAGTGGCCAAAAATACCAGGTGCCCTCAGGAGGTCCAGCAGTGGGGGCAGGACACTAGAAGCCCTCCCACTGTTCCCTCCCCCCAAGCACCAAGAATACATGCATCACTTGCCCCAGACTGAGAGTTCTTATCTATACCTTGTGGCTAATAACCACTGATGGACCTCTGCTCCATATGTTTATCTAATTCCCTCTTGAAGCCATCCGTGCTTGTTGCCACCACCACCTCCTGTGGCAGTGAATTCCATGTGTAATAGAATGTACATGGTTTACCTTTGCTCATTTTTTCCTCTCAAGATCCCTATTAAGTGAATTGGGTTCAGAAAGAGAGACTGCTTGGCCCAAGCTCAGCAAGCTCTTAGTAGAGTGTGGATTTGAATCCAGACCTATAACTTGAATCCAGACCTATAACTATAATTTGAATCCAGTCCTCTTCACTTTCTGCCATTAGAGTGGTATCATCTGCATAGCTGAGGTGATTTTTTTCCAGCAATCTTAATTCCGGCTTGTGATTCATCCAGGCCAACATTTCGCATGATGTACTCTGCATATAAATTAAATAAGCAAGGTGACACTATACATCCTTGTCATACTCCTTTTCCTATGCTAAACCAATCAGTTGTTCCATATCCAGTTCTAACTGTCACTTCTTGACCTTTGTACAGGTTTCTCAAGAGACATGTGAGGTGGTCTGGTACTCCTATCTCTTGAAGAACTTGCCATAGTTTGCCGTAATCCACACAAGCAAAGGCTTTAGCATAGTCAATAAAGCAGAAGTAGATGTTTTTCTGATACTCTTTTGCTTTCTCCATAATCCAGTGAATGTTGGCAATTTGATCTCTAGTTCCTCTGCCTCTTTGAAACCCAGCTTGTACTTCTGGCAGTTCTCTATCCACGTACTGCTGAAGCCTAGTTTGTATGATCTTGAGCATGACCTTGCTAGCGTGTGAAATGAGTGCAATTGTGTGATAGTTTGAACATTGGCATTGCCCTTGGCATTGCCCTTCTTTGGGATTGGAATGTAAACTGACCTTTTCCAGTCTTGTGGCCACTGTTGTGTTTTCCAAATTTACTGGCAAACTGAGTGCAGCACTTTGCATCATCTTTTAAGACTTTGAATAGCTCAGTTGGGATGCCATCACCTCTGCTAGCTTTGTTGTTTGTAATGCTTCCTAAGGCCCATTTGACTTCACATTCCAGGATGTCTGGCTCGAGGTCAGTAATTACACTGTCATGGTTGTCAAGGACATTGAGATCCTTCTTGTATAGTTCTTCTGTGTATTCTTGCCATCTTTTCCTAATTTCTTCTGCTTCTGTTAGGTCTCTACCATTTTTGTCCTTTATCATGGCCAGCTTTGCATGGAATGTTCCCTTGATTTCTCCAGTTTTCTTGAAGAGATCTCTAGTCCTTCCCATTCTATTGTTCTTCTATTACTTTGCATTGTTCATTCAGGAAAGCCTCCTTATCTCTTCTTGCTGTTCTCTGGAAATCTGCATTCAGTTGGGTAAATCTTTCCTTTTCACCTTTGCCTTTTGCTTTCCTTCTTTCCTCTGCTATTTGTAAAGCCTCATCAGACATCCACTTTGCTTTCTTGCATTTCTTTTTCTTTGGGATGGTAGTGATTGCTGCCTCCTGTACAATGTCATGAACCTCCGTCCATAGTTCTTCAGGCTCTCTATTTATCAAATCTAGTCCCTTAAACCTATTCTTCACCTCCACAGGGATGTGATCTAGGTAAAACCTGAATGGCCTAGTGGTTTTCCCAACTTTCTTCAGTTTAAGTCTGAATTTTGTAATGAGGAGCTCATGATCTGAGCCACAGTCAGCTTTAGGTCTTGTTTTTACTGACTGTATACAGCTTTTCCATCTTTGGCTGCAAATGATATAATCAATCTGATTTCAGTGTTGCCCATCTGGTGATGTCCATGTGTAGAGTCACCTCTTAGGTTGTTGGAAGAGGGTGTTCGCTATGACCAATATGTTCTCTTGACAAAACTCTGTCAGCCTTTGCCCTGCTTCATTTTGTTAACCAAGGCCAAACTTGTCTGTTATTCTGGTTATCTTTTGACTTCCTACTTTAGCATTCTAGTCCCCTATGATGATGAGGACTTCTTTTTTTGGTGTTAGTTCTATGAGATGTTGTAGGTCTTTATAGAACCGGTCCACTTCAGCCTCTTCTGCATCAGCGGTTGGGGCATAGACTTGGATTTATGTGATGTTGAATGGTTTGTCTTGGATTCGGACTGAGATCATTCTGTCATTTTTTAGATTGAGTCCCATTATGGCCCTTTGCACTCTCTTGTTGACTATAAAGGCCACACCATTTTTTCTACGGGATTCTTGGCCGCAGTAGTAGATATAATGGTCTTCTGAGTTAAATTCGCCCATTCCCATCCACTTTAGTTCACTGATTCCCAAGTTGTCGATGTGCAGTCTTGCCACCTCATTTTTTATCATGTCAAGCTTACCTTGATTCATAGATCTTACATTCCAGGTTCCTATGCAGTATTGTTCTATGCAGCATCAGACTTTCCTTTCAACATTAGACACATCCACACCTGAGTGTCCTTTCGGCTTTGGCCCAGCCACTTCACTCTTTCTGGGGTTACTTGTACTTGCCCTCTGCTCTTCCCCAGTAGCATATTGGACACCTTCCGACCTGAGGGGCTCATCTTGACGGTGTCATATCTTTTAGCCTTTTGTTACTGTCCATGGGGTTTTCTTGGCAAAGATACTGGAGTGGATTGCCATTTCCTTCTCCAGTGGATCACACTTTGTCTGAGTTCTCTGCTCTGGCCTGTCCATCCTGGGTGGTTCTCCATGGCATAGCCCATAGCCTCAATGAACCACACAAGCCCCCTGCCACATCAAGGCAGTGATCCATGAAGGAGTTGAATCAGCTAGTAGCAAGCAATTGTTCTTCTCCTAACTTTCTCTCATTCAATGACTAACTCCTCTCCTCTCTCTTCCTGCTGCAAAGTGCAAACATCTGAGTCAAGGTGTGGTACAATCTGCTCCCATAGAGCAGAATGGGAGCTCCGTGGATGGCTGCCAGAGCTGCCAATCAAGCTATGGACAACTACTATGTGTGTTTCTAGAACTCTCCACAAGTCCATTCCCAGTGTTGCCCAGGAATTGATTGAATTGGTGCCAGGCTATCTGGCCAACAAACCTCTCTAATGAACTACCTGAACCTCCATGTAAAAAAATGATGGTTTGTTGTTGGTTCGGGAACAGCACAAGCAAGTGAACCACATCAAAATGAACCATGAGCTGGCCCGGTTCAAGTAAAAATTCAGTTGGTTTTGTGGCTCATGCCCATTCCTAGTCCTTAGTTTCCTGGAGTTTTGAAGTGGCAGGTTACTTCTTGCTGATTTCTAGCCTAAAGATAGCAGAACTCAACATTTTGAAACATCTCAGATGTTGTTTAGATATTGTTTTGATGTGTTCATGATTCATTTGGTTGAAAATGGCCAGTAAATGATTGTATTTCAACTAAAAATAAAAAACTGAACTGTAAACATGATTATCTTTGTTTTGGTTCGGTTCAGTTCAGGTTCAGTCATCTTTTATACGGTGACTATGGGTCTGTTCCAATGGAGGAAAAAATAAACACCATGCCTGTATTTACACTTAGGTTCAGGTTTGATTTGATTCCACAGTTTAAATTAGGGAAGTGTGTAGTAAGCATAAGCCACTTAATACCAACAGTGGATTTGCGCAAATAAAGAGAAGGAGCTGAATTATGTCAACTAATTTTTTAAAAATTGAATCACTTTGAACAATGTAAAGTGAAACTTTCCCATTCACCTGGTTTCTGTGTGTGATTAGCCATGCTTATCTTTCCCTGGATTGCAAACCGTGCTCCTAAATTACACTTTTTTTGTCTCTCATGTCAAAAACACATTTGCTTGGATGGAAGTTTCCCAGATTTTTGTGATAGCTGTATCTGAACTGAGTCTTGTAGCTCAACCCAGAACTGTTTTAAACAAAAGTATTTGTAATACAGTCAATGGCAGGAATCCAAAGAGCTGCTTAGGGGTTTACACAAGGCAGTGGAATATTCTTACTTTTGTTCTTTGAACAGTTACTTCCCCTTCCCCTGTAGTGCTGTATATCAAACTCCTCCATTAAAGACTCTCTTCTCCACCACATGGCAAATTGGTGGCAAAAGAGCGCTGCTGTTCAAGGAAAACAAGTCCCAAGCCCCCTTGGGCCCATAGAACTAATTTCATGGCTCCCTGTATCCTGGCCGATACGTTTTCATTGGTGTCAGTGAGAATGAACCTGCTTCAAGTTAGGCATCCTTCCCTGGGGCCACCAAATGAATGTGGACTGCCTTGGGGGGGAAATGAGGAAAGCAACATTGCTGCTGAATGGGGACCAAAGTAGGATAGCTGGGATAGAAAAATCCAGGTGGTGAATCACTGTCTAAGGGTAATATCCAAAAATGTGTGGACCAAGCCTGAGTTCATGTAAATCACCATCTTCATGTTTATTGTAGTTAAATCCATCTAAAATTAGCTAAGTGACACCAGCAAATTCCTTCTCGAAAGCCAATATGTATTTTAAGTGTTTAGCCACAGATCACATGCTAACTCCAAAAGTAAGGAAGCAATTAAATATTTGTTAAAGTAAAGAAGAAACTCTTCATTTCTTGCTTGATGCTGTATCTTCCAGAGGCAACTGAAAAAAACAAAACCATGTTTCCAAGTTCAGCGCCTGTCCCTTGGCCTGAGGCTTGGGATGACTTTCAAAGAAAAAGCCAACTATTAGATAAGCATAACTTGGCAGGGTGAGTGAAGTTTTCTGCCAGATGAGTTACAGAATGCAGTTAGGAGAGTCACACAGGAATAATCATTTTATAATGATCCTGTCTTGGGATCCTCTTAAAACCTCTCGTTGATGGTACATTTCTTTGCAATTAAGCTTTTCCACATTTCTGAAAGATTGTGGAATGGGATTTTAGGATTATTCTTGCATCCATTTATTGCAATGATAAGTGTGATCCTGTTTTATTTTGACAGATGCCATATCCTTTTTTCCCTCATGTTGAAAACAATGGACCACCATAGAGTGACTCCATCTATGAAGAATTTATCAATGTCAACCGTACTTAGCCTTCCTGACTTAATAGATCCAAGGACTTTCTACTGCCCCTTGCTGGTACATCCTCAAGAATTCATGGTAGCAGACAGACCCATGGGCAGGTCACATATAGCTACATTGCTGAGGAGCATCCTGAGCAAGGATAAAGAGCTGGTGCAAGTCAATGAGTGCAGTGTGTGTAGTTCCCTCCTCAACCCAGCTTGACAGAACGCAGAAGATGTAGACCCAATTTTTTAAAAAACAAAAACACAAGGGCAACAGTGCAGTCATCTATGCGACAGGCACAGCTGGAGGGGGGGTGCATTATTCCTCCTGCTCTCTCCTTAAAGTGGCATCCTTGTCTCATAGTGCTACAGACCAAGCAGCCCTAGCTGCTGTGCAGGTACCCCTTTAGATGAAGGTATAATCTGAAATTACTTTCAAGACCCTGAATGATGGAAGAATAGGTTTAAAACTTAATAATTTGCTGACAGAGCTCTCTAGCTTCCGAAACTACTTCACCATTTCTGAATTCCTTTTGGTTAATAGGGTACCGAGTTTTATTTCCTCTCCCTATGTTATGAATAGTGCCTTATTTGATTGCCTACATTTGTATACCAGGTTCTTGACATTGTACTACGTGTATACTTGCCTTCGATTTTCAGTGTTCAGTGTTTTAAGTTGACTGTTTAATGATAATTTTTTTTAAAAAAGTTAATAATATGAATGTATTTATATATCACAGAATATATTTGATTTTAGACCATTATGTTGATTTGTGAGATAGTACAAGACAATGTGCTGTACTTATTCCTTTCCATTAAAATTTATAATGGCATCTCTCCAAATTTCAGATTGTGATGTACTGTGTATTTTAAGAACCCTTGGGATGCTTTTGTCCATCAGCCTTCGAGGAAATGGATGCTTCCAGACTCAATTTAAGGTACTGGTGTTCACTGTTAAAATCCAGTATGGACTGGGAACACCATACCTTAAGAGCCACCTTCTCCCATATGAACCTACCCATCAACTCCAGTCATCCTCCGAGGCCCTGCTTCGGTTGCCTCTGCTGTCTGAGGCTGGACAGGTAGCCCCCTGAGAAAGGGCCTTCTCATCACAGCACCAAAACATTGGAATGCCCTCCTCAGGGAGATTTGTCTGCCTCCCTCTATAGGTGTCTTTCTCTAGCAGCTGAATACTTTTTTGTTTCATCTGGCATACCTACAATAATGGTTACTGGTCCTCCTTCTGGTGTTGTTTGCTTATGTGTTTTGAATTGAATTATTTTATAATTTTTAATGTATTTTTAATTGCTCAAATGTTTTAATTTTTTTATGTTTGCTGCCTTGGGGCACAGAAATGTTTTTAAATTTTAAAAAATCCTTTTAAATCTCCCAAGACAGTCCAATATGTGTGGCTACAAATTCATTGAAGATTATAGTGTCTTTGTGTCTGTTCAGGCTCCATCCACATGCCTGTATCTGTCCTGTAGAAGTAAGGTAAAGCCAAAAAGAAGGGGAAGGTCCTAGAAGACAGGACAACAGAGGCAAAGCCAAGACCTAATGGTATGAAGCAGAATACTTTTTCCTTATAAGAAAAGCAATTTCATATGGCAATATTCCATGTGTGCCAAAATCAGTTGGTTGCTGGAACTGCCACTCAGAAGACACCGGCTCTGTTGGCTGCTTACATTGCGAAGTCCCACCCACAGAAGCTGCAGACAGCATCCCAGGCTCAGTGTCCTCAGAGCCAATGGAAGGGATGGATGTGACTCTCCGCAGGGCAGGGGATGGCTGGGGCCTCCTTCCCTCCTCCTCATGACACCGCCACCCGGGCCGCTCACCTTTCCTCCCCGGCTCCAGCACAGTCAGAGCATGGAATTTGCTGATGGCCTCAAAAGGCAGCTCTTGGAAAGTGATTGAGTGAGAAACCTGCACCCCCTCCAGTCCTTAACTTTCCTGCAGCTCCGCAACTCCAACCTCGCCACAACAGGCCAGCTGATGGTGTCTGGCTCAGCCCATGTAGGGCGGAGCAAGTGGTCAGTCCTCCTGCTGGTGCTCCCAGCTCAGTGCTCCAGCCACTAAGTAAGCAAGCTGCGCCTCTGAGGGCCCTTGGGAAAGCCGTCTGGCCCCGCCAGTAACTACCGAGCACCCCTGAGATCCCGCTTCCTCTCTCTGCTGTCCCCAACATAGCCGAGCCCACCACTGTGGTGCTTGCCTGCCAGCATTGGGGGCAAGGCTGCCTCCTCCTTCCCTACAGCACTTTCTGCATGCCTGCCCCAGCCTGCCACTCCCCAGGCTCAGTGTTGCTTTTTGGTTTGGGTTTTTTTGGGGGGAGGGGGGGAAGAGACAATTGCCATGCCCAGTCGGCCTTGGTGGGAGTGCCTGACTGCATCTTCCTTCAGTTCCGCCATAATATAAACCTGTTGAGCAGGGAAGATATGGGTTGTTTCCCACCACATCATTATGGGACCGTGGGGGGGGGGGGTTGCTGTTGTCTGGACTCCTCCCTTTAAAACAAACAAACACACAAAAAACCACTTTAAATAGACACACGAGGTTTGATTCTTTTGCACTTTCACATTACTAGGGCATGTGCAACCCCCCCCCCCCAACACAATCTACTTTTTTCATTCTCATTGTTGTGAAGAAGGAACAGTCCCACCCACATTGCGGCCGGAAGCTCAGAAACCTGTGCAGGCTGTATCAGAGGGGGGCTGGCCTCTTGCCAATGGATGAGGGTTTATTTATACTTATGCCCCTCCTTTTCACTGGGAGTCAAGGCCGATTACAACTTTGAAAGAGTTTGACATCAAGGATGCCAATAAACAATGCAGTATGGTTAGAGACAGCTCCTGTCCTGAGCCAGTTTTCTTTGTATTGGGATTTTAATATAAAAAAAAATCAATCTTGGGAGCCCTCCCTACACAGGGAATTGGTCACAGGCAGGTTTTCAATCTCAGCTGCTGTTTGGGGAGAACTAGGCCCGAGGGTTTCCTCCCTCAACCCTGGGATTAGTTTGTATTTTGTCATTTGCATTGACAACACGCTGATGATCTATGATTCAGGCTGGAACATTTGTGCTCACTTACCTGAGTGTAAGCCCTGTTAAATAAATTAAACCTTAGGGCTCAGCTACTGAGTGCATTGAGACTGTATATGAGCCCCCCCCCCCCCCCCCCCCGTGCCTTAGTTTGCCTTTGCCTACTCTATGGGGAGGAATGGTTTGGATTGGCAGGTAAAGCTGTCTGGTCTAGAGGGACCAGACCTGCATTTTTGTCCAAACGAAGCCAACTATAGTTTAAGGACTCAGATTAGGAGGGGACTCTAAATATAAACAATTTATTAAAAATTCCAAATGTGTCTTTGTATAATGGGTCATCTTTAAACATGACTGAAAATGACAAGAAGGGGGGAAATTAACTTAACTGAAAAGCACATATACAGACATAATCACAGGCAGATCTATGTTTGCAGACTGCCCAATTGTGGAAATTACTCCACAGAGCCCTGTGTGCTGCATTTCCTGGCCCACATTGTGTGACCTTGGACACCAGTTATTGTGTTACATGAGGTATGTGAGACTTTACTCCCACATCTGTGCCTTTCTATTACATACTGCTAATATGTACTTAACCTGCTTCCAGCCACTGCATTCGTTTACACATCACATCTTTCTAGTGCCCATTGTATTGCTTTTACAACGGGCTTTATTGCTAGTAATAATAATAAAGTGTATCCGGAATGCAGTGCTCAACGTAACACAAATAATAAAGATAGGTTACAAAGGAGTAATATTACCAAGGGGTGTTCATTGGCTCTCCAGAATTTAACACCAGGCCTAAAAACAACATCACATTGTAAAACTCTAAACTAATTGTGATTTGCTACAGAAATAACTGGTGGTGGTGGAAAGTGCCAGCAAGTCACAGCCAACTTACGGTGACCTGTAGGATTTTCAAGGCAAGAGATGAACAGAGGTGGTTTGCCATTGCCTGCCTCTGCATAATGATCCTGGACTTCCTTGGTGAACTCCCGTACAAATACTAACCTGGGCCAACCTGCTTAACTGTTAAGATCTGATGGGACTGGGCCAGCCTGGGCCATTTTATAATGTTCAAAATATAAGATGTTCAAAATATAAACTGCATGTCAAACCTGAACTGAACTGAGGAAAAACCTCATTATAATGGCTTTTCTGTCTCCACCAGCAATGTGGAATTTAGTTTATAGAAGGCAAGCTAGACAGCAAGACTATGAACAGAGGTAGGGTGCGATCATACGCACCTATTTGCCATGCAAGAGGGACTATTCATTGATGGATCAAACTGGCACAATCACACCAGCACATCTGGGAGGCATCCCAGAACTGTCGGCAAGCCGGGGCAAACTGATTTGATCCGGCAGAGAATCAGGGTAAAAAGCTACTGGTGAAAGTCCAGTATCAAACGGTTTGCCGCAGCCCAAAGCCGGACTTTCCCCATGTGATCGCGCCCGTGCAAAAGTGTGGTGTTGCGGATAGCATGATCACACGCTATCCTGATGCCACACTGTTTTTTGTCCCCCTTCCGTGTGCACATCATCAAAAGCCCGTGGGGGGGGGAGAAGCAAGTCATTGATCCCCCCTTCCTTCTAGCAAGAAATCGACCCCCCCCCCTCCTTCCAGAGAGGTATCAATCCCCGTTTAAGTGCCTTGGAACCCCCCCCCCCAAAAAAAACCCACTCGCCCACAGTTATGTCTGATCATGCAGTGGCAGTTTGTCCCGGCAGGTCCATGGAGCTGTGTGATCGCGCAACTGCGGGGTAAATTGCCCTGGGGCAAAAAAGCCTCGATTCCCCTCCGACTTATCTCACTCATGTGGAAGGGACTTTGGAGTACCTTTGGGAAAAAAAGGTGACCATCATGCCAGTTGTCATTGGGGCCCTTGGAGCAGTGCCTGGAAGTCTCAAGAAATGCCTGAACATTCTGGGCACTGAACAAATAGCATCAGCTCAGCTCCAGAAGACACTGTTGCCTGGGACAGCAAGAATCCTGAGAAGATACATCTACAATTCCCAAGAACTTGACTAGATCTCAAATTGTAGAACAACATCTACCAATCAAATATCTGACTGTGACAAATCATAACAGCAGCAGCAGCAGCAGCAATGCTTGAATGGGCAAGGAGACAATACAGCACACTAAACTGAAGGGGCTCATTTCCAGGTCAGGAATGGTGACAATGGAGCCATTTTTTGAGGGGGGGATTTCCACACAGTGCTAAACAGATTTACTCTCTTTTTAGCCCATTGGCTTCAATGAAATGGAAGACCATAACTCTGTTTAAGGTTATGAAGTCAGTATGCTTGGAAGCTCTTTGACTTGATACTGAACCACACATCTCTTGAATGATTCCCTTTGTACTGTCCGATGTCATCCTGTCATCCGATGTCACAAAACTGCATTGTTTACTGCAGTGAAGCCTGAAAGAACTCTGGAACTGATTGGTGTAGTATTTGAATAGATCATCAGGCTGGCTGCATAAGACAAGAACATGACTGTTGAATAAGACAACATTTGCAGTGCTTAGTGATTATTTCATGCAGTAATCATTGCGAAAGCACAGGATTTTATTACGCACATTGACAACATCTTTACCATAGTCCCAACACTGGATTTGGAGGATTTTCCATGTCAAACTTGTTGATAAAGTTGAGCTTTGGGCCAAAGAGGTTTCTCTTTTTTCCCAATGAGGTACAATAGCACTTTCCCTGTTCCAAAGGATATTGAATGCACCCACACATTTGGAAAAGATCTTGACCTGTCATTTTGAGGATAAATGAGAAAGTGTACAGACATTCAGAAAAACTTTTTGTGGGTTATATTTGTTTACTGTGGGCTCTTCACCCCAGGAGTCGTTTTGGAATGTGCTTGCATTTGGTTTGTGGCTTTTAGAACAAAAGCTATCACTTTTTTTTAAGTACAACATATTCTAGAGAGGAAGGAAGAGGGGCAATACCAAGGCTGAGTCAAATGTTCTCCAATGATCATTTTTGATGTAAAACAAGTGTGGGGGACCCCTAAAATGTTTCACCCACTCAAACTTGGAGTCCAGTGGCACCTTTAAGACCAACAAAAGTTTATTCAAGGTATGAGCTTTTGTGTGCAAGGCATACTTTGTCAAATACGTTGGAATGGTAGATGAGGTTCTAAAATTATAGACACATGTTGCCAACATATTTGAAAAAGTGTGCCTTGCACACAAAAGCTCATACTTTGAATAAACCTTTGTTGGTCTTAAAGGTGCCACTGGACTCTAAATTTGTTCTACTGCTTCAGACCAACAAGGCTGACCATCTGGATCTACCACTCAGACTTGATTCAAAAACCTGATTCCTCTTATTTTGATTCTGCACCATATTGAGCATAACATGGTGCAGTTCAAGAATCTAACCCTATGATAAGCCTATCAAGGATAATGGGCATGACTCCAGTGTATCTTTCATTATTATCCCTTTTTGGCTTTGTTCCAGGTGAAACCACAGCACTGGGCCTTTGACATTTGCTGACCAGAACAAAATAGATGTGCGAGCCTTCCCTCATTTCTCTTTCTTTCCACTGGGAGTTTTTCAACACAGCAGGATAATTTGCCAGGATAATTGATACTTTAGAGTATATGAATGCTGGTTCACCTCTGCCCTGCTAAATTAGCAAGATGTTGCAAGATCAACTAAAATAAATGCAAAGGTTACATCATGGAAAATATTCCATGTGCATTTGTTTCTTCTTAGAATCTAGCTTTCTTGATACTTCTGAACAGTGGTTCTCCTTTCATCAAGTTTCTATAGAATGGACTTCTGGCACTTCATGTATGACTCTTTTCACTTCCAAGCAGACTCAATGACGTATGCCCAAATTTTAAAAAAGTTTTGTAGCAGCCCATGCTGCAGTCCCATGCAGACTTGTGCCCCAAATCCTATAGATTTGGAGTACCATTTTCCTTTGCTTTAGAGATCATTGTTACAGAATTCTTATAGCAGTGGCTGGTCTACCATTTAAGAGCTGGCATTTCTTATTTTCACTCCTGACCTGTACAATGTAAATGTAACTGATTACCAATTACAGAACTTGCTTCTACCTACAACTGCATAATATCCTGGAAGAGAGAGATGGGATTTATAGAGAGCAGCACCTATTTGCCTTATTCCAGTTGAAGAATCTTGCGGGTACATCTGAATTTTGTTTATCTGACAGCCCAAGAATCCAAGGACTGGTTGGTCTATAGCTATCTCTTGCAAGGAGTAAATGATGAGGTATTATGTTGCCAAAACATATGGAGGTACCACTTGTGACAAAGTGGCTACTCTACCTACATCCCCTCTCCCTTTCATTTGTTATCTGAGTTTATTCAGGAAGGGGAAAGAATATGGTTCTCTTGTATGGTGTGTGTGTGTGTGAGAGAGAGAGAGAGACCTACTATGCACAAGTGTTTTCCCTTGCTTTCACAGTGCATGCCCGTTGGCTGAGGACAGATTAGAGTTTCTTTGGCTGAGGACAGATTAGAGTTCTGCCGCGCTACAGGAGTGCAGCACAACAAGCCGGGGTGAACTGCCCCACAGCGAGGTATTCAGATACCGCCACAAGGAAGCCGCCCACAGCATCCACAATGCAGGCAACTTCTGGCGGTGGTGGCAGAATGCCGTGCGGCTCTGCTCGCCCATGCACGCTCACACCCGCGGGCAGTGGGTGGACCGCGCACGCAGCCTCTGGGACACCACTTGGAAGTAGTGCCCGGCTGCTGCGGGAGGAGCGCACTGCCGGACGAGGTGAGTCTGGGGCGCCTCTGCGGGGCAGATGTGGCAGTCTGGACGCCTGTTCTGCCTCCACTTTTAAAGCGGAGGCAGAGCGGGCCAGACTGCCAGTCTGTCCTCAGCCTTTGTCATTCTGCACTGATTTTCCTCCCTTCAGTGCTCAGTTTGCTTTCTGGTAGCTGTTTCCCTGGGTTTTCCAAGAGTGCTTTTGTGCCAATTTTCCTCTTGTTTCACTTCCGAGTGAAAGGTAATTTAAAAGCGTACAAATTCCCTCAGATTTCCCCCCATATCCTTTTTGCCACCCCTTGAAGGTCACTCCCTGCCCACATCAAGGTTGTTCTGCCCATGTTGCATCTTTTGCCATCCTCCCCACTTCATTGGTGTAGGTGCTCCATTTTCCCATCATTTAATTTTTTTTTTACAAGCAGCATGAGTCTAGCGATATAAGACTAGTCTTGGATTGCTGAATTTTAAACATTTAAACAAGGGGGAAAAGTTTAAAGAGCTGAGTGAGGCTTAGTTCCCTGTTGGTATTGACTTGAAAGGGGGATTGGAGAGGAGACAAATGACAGTGTTCCTGGTGCAAAAAAAAAAAGATTTTAGTGCTGCATGTAATCAAAATAAAGGGGGGTCATCAGTGTGGAATGAAATTGACATGAAATGTAAAGAGAGAGAGAGACTGGGATGGAAAGCCTAAAGCTTTGAAACATTTATCTCTTTAATGCTTCAGTGAACAAAGTTGGGGGTATCATTTTGGCAGTCTCTGGAACCCTAACATTAAAATGGTGGCTGAGCCACATGGACCTTCTCTGAACCACCAAACTTAAGATTCACTTGGGATCGATCCATTTAGAAGAAGAGTGCAATCCACACAGAACAGGCTTTTAAAAACTGCCGAGATCACAACCAGTGTACAGGATCAAATTAGAGAATCACAATGAGAAAAATCACGCAAATTTGTAACGAAAGACAGGAAATTAGCATTACTATGTAGCTGAAAATACCCCCCCCCCCATTTATTTTCTATTTAGTGGCACAAGACTAAAAAAAGCTCTCCAAAGCTTCTGCCAGAGGACTCCTCCCCCATACAAATTGCAGCCCTCTGCAAAGCATGGTGGAGTTGCAGCCGACTTTGCACAGGTGTGTGCGCACACACACGGACACACACACACACATGTTGCCAACAATCATAGCCTGCAGTGCCAGTGTCAGTGGGTTCTACCATGCATTCTGTATAGTCAACATGTTCCCCATATTATGAGATCGTGTGACTCTTTCCCATTTTTCACAGTGGCTGATAACACAGCAGAGAATACCCTAGTGCTCCGCAATATGGAAAACAGAGCTTTGCAGGTCCTTGTCAGTTTTTTTTTTAAATCTTGTCAGTTTCAACATCTGTTTTCCACCTTTGCCTGTGTTCCTTTCTGTTCCCTTTCATTCAATGAACTAATGCTAAAAGGCATGCACAAAACCTGAACCACAAGGATTAAAATGGAAAGTGCTTGCTGGATGCTACTATGCAGCTGCAATAGGGCAATTGCATTTTTAAAAAAAATCTTTTACTTTAAAAAAAAAAATCTAAACCCCTCCCCACATCACAAGTGATGTTCCACCCCAATTTAGAAAAGCGTGTGTATGTTTTTACTGTAGGAGCAGAATAAATACACCAGAGGAAAAAGAATGGTGCCTAAGGCGGGCACAGAATCCAAAGTCAAGATTAAAGGCTTACTCCTCTGAAAATCTGCAGTAAGATGTGTGTGTGTAATGGGCCAGAGAGAGAAGCAGGTAGCATGACTGGCTGTTAAAGCAGTCAGAAGAAGCTGACTGGGAAATGGAGCAGAACAAGTTTATCAGAGAGCAAAGAGCAAGAATTTGTGAACAGAAGAGCCAGAATCTTTAGAGCAGCACTGGATAATACCTTGTTGGCCAAGCAAAGATAATAAGATGATATTAATATCTGTCTAGACTAATCCAGATGAATGTTAAAAAACCTACTAAAAAGGACTGTGAATCCTAAATAGTCTTGACCATCCATAATCCTTCTGGTCTCTGGTTATAATTGTATACTTCTCAACACAAATGTCATTCACAAGATACATGTGCACATCTGTTCATTTTACAATGAAACCAGGGACCAGCACCTGGGTAAATGTGTGATTTCAACCACACATTCAGCTGTACATGTGTTGAATGTAACATGAGAATTACTCAACCCATGTATGAAGAGAAATCATGTGTACACTGTACAAGGATAAAGAGAAATCATGTGTACACTGTACAAGGATAAAGAGAAATCATGTGTACACTGTACAAGGATTATATTGTATTTTCTATAACTTGTGAACAGGGCTATAGATAAGGTAGTATCCCAAATGTAATATAGTAAAAATACATGGCTGAACATAGGTCTGCCACATTGTATTTGCAATATCTTGGATTACAGTGGGGGAAACAAAGTTCTAATTTTACTTTGGGAAGTGATAGCAAGTAATGGCCTGGGTGATATTTCAGCAACAGCTTAACCTATTGCAAATTTGAATTACATATTGTAGTAATAATGGGTTTGGCTTGAATTTGATAACTGAACTTGATTAGTCAGCATATTTTGTTTCATTCAGTGCAAGGCTTGTGGATAGCTATGCTTCATGCCATGAGAAGTTCCATCCAACTTTACAGCAATTGGCTAAACACTCTGATTCAAGGGATAAATTAACTGTTACTTATTGGCTGTGAGTTAAGAGTTACCTCCAAAGAAAACATGTCCAAAGTGTGCAGACAGACCACTTAGTGGGGAAAGAACAGACTTAATCACAATCCCCTTTATTTACTGCCAACCAGTAATCAAGGCAAATGCTAAGAACATTTCTCAGAGGATGAGGATTGCAAAAGGAATCTTTGAACTTGCTACAACACAGAGCTATCCTACATCCTGTTGACAATCATAATATAAGAATAAAGGGGGAAGGGAGGGTTTCAATTTCCTAAATTCAGAACTCACTGTGTTCAGTACCTCATAGAACAACTAAAAAATGTTATGAAAATAATGCTAACAGTCTGGTTCAGTTTCTACAACACACAAGGAAAGGAAACTTTGAATTAACACTGAAACGCCATCCTTCAGCCACAACGTTATATTTATGGGAATGTGTGCATACCCTGGAAATGTATGGGCCCAATTATAAAGAGTGGTTCCATTTGTCCCTGGATCTTTCATCATTCTTCCTCCTAGATTCCTAAAATTACATAATTCCTTCTGCATGTCACTTTCCTTCATGTCAGATATTTGCAAATTGGCTACTGTTATACCAGCGCTCTGGAGTTAGCAGCATCTATTAAGGTAGCATTTGTATTTTATTTGTGCTTGTTGTTGTTCAGTTAGTTTACAGAGGCCATGAAAAAGGCTGTCTAATGGTTTTGTTATGATTTCTTACGCTGAGCTAAGAAAATGCTTAGCCATACAAAGATGAACGGGGAACTTCCACAAAAGCTGGAGCTCAGTGCTTATCCAGTCCTCAAAGCATTTGCACACTGGGACCCATTCATTGATATATCAACTTGGTTGACGGGACCTGTTACAGCATCAGAGCAGTATGCAAGGTTGGTTCCCCAACATCAGCCCTGGTACATTCCAAGAAGGTGTCAGTCTTATGCAGGACTCTGCCCACATTCTTTCAGTTGTGTTCTGTCCATTTTAAAGGTGGAATCACTTGGTAGGCTTTAAAAAAATATAAGATAAGAGAAAGAATTCTGGAGCAGTAGAGTAACTTAGAAATATATACAGTGAGCTGGAAGCATCCAGTTCAAAAAGCTGAAATACTGTCATTGTCATTAGTTTAAATGCACATCATTTTCATTGCTACCATTATTTTTAATGCCATTTTATACCATGTGTAGCCTTTGACACACACACCCCAGCTATAGGCTATTTCAATGCCATTTTTATATGCAGTGGATGTAAAAAAAAAGAACATTGACAAATGCATTTGACTTAATGGGGGAGGGAAATGGTGCCAGGAAAGAGAAAACGATGCAAAAATAAATATTCATGAATCCTTTTCTCACATGGGAGAAAGGAAATCAAAATGGGAATCTTCAAATCAGCCCAGACAGCTTCTCGCATTCAGTCCTATCTCTACAAATCACAGTTTGAACATCAAATGGCAGCCTTAGTAACTCATCTGTAATGGAACTAATAATATGGGGATGCAAAGGCTGCTGTACCTGATAAGGCTGTTGTAAAGCTTATCCAGACAATGGCTTGGAACCAATGGAGCATTTCTGTGGAGCAGGATTGGAGGGCATTTGCGACTGCAGTGAGAAGCAGGAGGTAAGAAAGTCACATGCAGTGGATGGAAATCTTTCAGTCCACAGAAAAACTACACTGGATCCAACCCAGTACATGCAAAGTGCCCTGAAAATTTAGGAACAAGTGTTAGTAATATTATTGCTGTTGTCAATAAGACCAAAAGCTTGCCTTATGTGTTTCAGCTCAATTCTTAGTTCATATTGGACTTGATTTCTTCTAAGTGACCCCCTTGTGGCACTACAAACAAGGCTGCTTAAATTAACACAGCTTTGCATGAATGCTCACCACATCCCAGAGAGCAGTTTGGGGGCCCCACAGAGCTCCCTGTCATCATGTGCAGAAGTTACTGCTCGTCTACTTTAGTTTATCCTGAGTGTGTACTTATTGTTACTAAAAGAAAGAAAATGGCCTAAGAAGTGGGAAATTACCGCCACTAGATTCTTATCAATAGAAATCAATAATCCAAAGAAATCCTTGTGAGTCCTCTCACTTTGTAATTAGCATTTTTAGTGGTCATTTCTCTTCCAAAGAGTAGGGATAGGAAGTAGAGAATTGCCATTCTCATTCTTCAGCCTGTGTGTCTGTGTGTGTGCATGCGCACACACATTTTTATTGCCAAGTCATCCTGCAAATCTCTAATTTGATCACTGAAAGCATTTTCTTCTGCCTTGAGTGATCAAAGCTTTCATCAAAACTAAATAGTTTTATGTCAAATTGGATTGAAAAGCAATCCAAATTCCAAAAGAAAACAAACTCCAGAAACTAAGTATACACTGCAGTAGCTCTTCGCATTTGCTGGTTGAATGAACTCCTAGGAGTACAGTAGATGTATTAAACCTGACACTGCTGTGTTGAACTTGCAGACTTATTAATGGAAAACAGTGGAATTTGGCACAATGGTTCTGATTGTCCTCTTGTCTCTCATTGGAACAAATCAGCAGTAACAATTCCATCTCGCCAGTTATATGGTCCCAAAGGAAAATGAAACATTTCCCTCTTTTGATTGTCAATCTGCAGTTTCCAAGCAGGAGGGTGAAGGGAAAACATTTGTGGTAACATGAGCTATTTAATCAAACACCTTCACACTTTGCTAATCTAAATTAACCTGTGAAGGAATTTAATTCCTTCCTAATCTTTTTCCCTGATAGGCTTCAAATCCATCACGATGATACAATGCCAATAGTTTTTAGTCAACCTCTAATCTTTGTCCTTCTTACTCCAAGGGGTAGTTAAATTATAAAGAAACAACTTCTTTAAGCTTGACCATGATGTTTCATGACATGATAAACTAGGCTGCTGGGCCATGAAGCAGTTCTTGTACAACTATTTGTTTGTATTGTCATGATAGATTCAGAGTCTACTAGAGAAAGGTTAAGGAAAAAATGGTGAAAGAAGATAAGCCTGATGAACCAGATGACTGTGCTCATGAGCTACCAAGCTCAGAAGCTGGCAGAAAGAAACAAAGGAGTCCAATAGGATTTTTGCAGCAAAGCTGACACAACCAGGAAGTCTGGGTGATACCAGAGCCTAACACACACATACAACATGCTCCAGGAAAGTTTGCTCATGTTGTCAGTGCTTTTGGCTTATCTCAAAATTTCTCAGATGTTTTGCACCTAAGGAGGAACAGTGATTCTCTCTTCAACTTTCACTTTGGCCAAAATCCATAGAAGACAAGGGCTGTAAGAGGCCCACTGAGAAAGTCTGCTTCTTTCCAGGCTGAAGTAAATGGATGTTCACATATTAGAATGTACACAAAGTAGGATGGATGTTTGCATGGGGGAGGGAGGCAATCACAAACCAGAAGCCAGTATGGGGAGCTGACATGAGGGTTGCCATCCACCAAGGCAGTACACCCTTCCTCCCCTCCCCAAACCCCACCCTTCCCAGGCTCCCCCCTCAAATCTCCAAGAAGGTTCCAATACAGAGTTGGCAACCCTAAGCTAACTCCTACTGCTCCCCAAGGAATCACCTCAAGTAGTTCTCCCAGCAGGGGAGGCTTCAGATCTCAGGCTCAAGTATCACTTTTGAAGTTGAAATTAGATCCTGCCCATCCTCTCTTCTAACTAAAGTGTTCAAAATACAAGGGGGCCAGCCCTACCTCTCACTACAGGCTCAGTTAGTTATTGTTTTAGGCCATTTCCACATGGGTTATCTGTGCCTAGTCTGATGTAGTTGGGAATGTTTTGTCTGTGTGAGTGTGTTTTGTTTGGTGTGTGTGCGTGTGTGTGTTAGGCTTGCTATTTCCCGGGGGGCGGGGGTTTGCCCAGTTTAGGGGCCCCTGATCCACCGGTCTGGATCCAACTGGAGGGGAGAACCCCACCCCCAAAGTGCCGGGATCGTGCCAATGTGCCCAGTGTGATGACATCATCCAAAGGTGACGTCATTATGCCAGGCACATTGCTGGGGGATGCTCTAGCACTGAGCCTAAAAACTCTATGGCACCATAGAGTTTCTGGCCAAATGCTAGAGCACCCCCCTGGTGACATGCCTAGAGTGATGATGTACCTTCTGGGTGATGTCATGGCGGTGTGCACACTATGTGTGTGCACCAGAAGACCCGGTAAAGGAAGCTCCATCCCCCCACTGGCAGCAGGTAGGGACCTGGCAACCCTAGTGTGTGTGCTTGCAAGCCTGAAAGTTGTGGTGACTTCTGATGATCCATAGTGGGGCTAGAACATTTTAGAGAGGTGGCTTTGATATTACCTGCCTCTGCATCCCAGCCCTGGTATTCCTTGGAGGTCGCCCTTCCAATTACTTGCCAGGGTCAGCTCTGCTTAGCTTCCAGGATCTGACTAGATCGGGCTTGCCTGGGCTATCCACGTCAGGATTGGTTGGTTTGGTTTTGTTTTTTTTTAAATTAATTATTTTGCTGCTTTCCCACAACCTATGGTGCATTTAAGTGCCTCCTGTGGTTTCACTGGCTTTTCCAAAATCTGCTTTGCTGCAAAGTTTTGGGAAAGGTAGCAGCAATGCCTGGATGGCTTCCATGTGTGGGGGAAAGTTTGAATTTTCTCAGTCCCAACCGCACAACAGTCACTTCCCCTGCCCTGCCCCCACACCAGCCATTTCCTCCATGTGTCACTTGGGGGAGGGGCTTTTATCATAATATTGAGAAAACAATTTGTGTATCGAGTTCTCTGAATTCCTAGCTTTCATTTTCAGATAAAAGTCTCTAGCACTTTTCATTCTGGAGATATAAAGAGAAAGATATATGTTTACAACAAAAGAACCTAGGAATTCAAAGAACCTAATACACAGATTGTTATAAAATACAACAATATTAAATTGCTGATTTTAAAAAAAGAACAGAAAAGGCCCTGGTGGCACATGGAAACTATGGGGAAACTCGCTCTGTGGAAACACCATTGCCACTGCACTATATCAACAGCCATTGGAGCACCCAGGAAATCACACAGCTCCAGGGGCATAATTTGGTCCTTGAAGTACCTCCCAGGATCCTCCAGAGCCTCCTCTACCTGGATCTCTCCATCATGACTTTCTGCGTGCAGCTGAGGAAGGCAACTCAGTCTTCAACTCTGCGTGGCATTGTTTACCTTATCCAGATCCACCATGCTGCCTGCCCCTCTCCTACTATGCACTAGTCAGATAACCTGTCCTGTCAATTGGAGTCTCTTGCTGTATCCCCAAGCGTCCCAAATGCCTCAGCCTCTACAGCATACATTGGCTGAGGGAGCTTTCCTGCCAAGCAGAAAGTGCCTCCCTAATTAGTTTAAAACTTCCTCGTATCCAGGGCAATATCCAAAGACACCCCAGCTAGCCTCAAGGATAGTAGTGCATACCTTTTAACTCCAGGAGAGGAATAAGCAGGAATGGGTTGGGGGGAATTATGACTCTCAGGAACCAACCAAAAAGAGGAGGACTAGATTCTGCCTGCTCAAGCTAGAGGGTTCTGCTGATGGTGGAAGGGGCAGAACTTCTGCCAAGAAGGAAAATACTGAGGCTGAGTTGCCAGTTTTGCTTTGTGAGGATTCAGCATGGGGAATAAAAGCAATGAACAAACTTCTGAAGAAAATCTCATCTTGAGATTTGGCAGGACAGTAGGTACCATCCATGAATAAAATGATCTCCCTGCCAGTGTTATTTTGTCACAATAAGGCAAAGATTTGTGATGCAAGAATTCCACCGGGTAAGAGGAGCTGGATGAAAGAAAGGAAGAATCTGTTATGCAGCACTGCCATCCTGTGCCATCCCCCTGCATCTCAGACACACTCATTTTCCGGGACAGTCTCTGTAGGGGGGACCCAGCATGGCTAGAAAGTTTCATTTCTCACAGTCAAGCTCTTGCTACAGGACTGGAGGGGAGGCGCTTCTTTGGGTAACAGGAAAAAACAGCACCAATTTCAGAGCTACTAAGCAGGAGTAGGAGGTTGTTGTTCTTGGGACCATCTGTAGTCTGCTGAAGAGGGTATAAGACATATACCGGACTGTTGTGCAGATGCCCTAATCAGTTTGCTTCACAACAATCACAGAAATATATGAATAATTTGTAAGCAGTCTGTAGGAACAGAGCAGGGTTTGTGGCTTATAAGGTCTAAAATTGAGCTTGGGGGTTTTATTAAGGTCTCGCTTACATTTTCCTTCATAATTTGAGCACTGTTTAATTGTCAACAAGGTCAACATATGACTAACATTTACAGCTCAGGGCTGGATTCAGGACTGTGTGGGCCCTGGGTGAAGGAGTATAACCAGGTCCCTTTTAGGGATGTGTATTCTGCTAAGTCAATCCAAATAAATACCCAACAAATGCCTTATTAGTATTTTTTGGGTATTTATGCAGCCGAATCAGATTCTCTAAGGTGATCCCGAAGAAAAGGCAATCTTATCCAGCTTTTATTAGAGTGCATTCACCATACTGGAGCTGCGGTCCATTTAAACCAAACAGCTGACAGGTGGTCCACTTGTCAGCTGTTAATTTTAAATGGCTGTTGGGGGGGATCTTTCCTCCCTTCCCCAAGCCTGCCTGCTGCTACAGGCAGGCTGGGGAAGGGATGGGAGACATGTTTAAATGCCAGGGCAAGACTGCTGGGGAAGGAATGGGGGGCATTTAAATATGCCTCCCTGATCTTTCCTCCCTTTTCCAGTTGGCCTGTGGCTGCAGCCAGCTGGAGAAGGGATGATGAGGCATGCCTCCCTGATCTTTCCTCCATTCCCCAGCTGGCCATCAGCCACAGGCCAGCTGGAGAAGGGAAAAGATCATGGAGGCATTTACCTCCCTTCCCTGGAGTTATTGCCTTCGCCTCAATAAAGGGAGTGCTCTGTCACTGTGGCCCGACTCCAGAGAGGGAGGATTTAAACTTTAAAACCCCCTCAGTCTCTGGAGGTGCACTGCCAAGGCGGTACGCTCCCTTCATTGAAGGGAAAGCAATTTGCTTTTCCTTCAATGATGGGAGCATGCCACTACCTGGGCACAACTCCAAAGAATCTTTATTTACTCTGGGGACAGTCCCTATAGGGTATAATTGAGCCAAATAAATTTGTTAAATTTACCGATCATTTTTCAAACCCTGCTACCATACAGATACTGGGATTCAGGAATGTTGGCAAATACCATTGGGGGGGGGGGTTTGGTATATCCGAACATGGAAAATATCAATTTTTTTGTGCACAACCCTAGTCCCCTTTCCCCTTTGGTATGGCCCCTTTTTCCTTTGGCCACACCCCTTCCATTTGGCCCCTCCCTATTCTTCTTCAGCCACTCCCTTTTCCATTTCAATTTGCTTACCGTGGTAAAGAGAAATAATATCAAACTGTGCTTTCTTAATGACTGCTATTCAGGGGTCCTTTCGAGCAGGAGCTTGGGGGAGTGCAGCTCCGGAAGATGCTGCCAGCCCCCCCCCCCCCCGCGGGGGAATGCCTGCTTGTGTCATGGCTGCAGCAAAATGACCCCGTCCCCTGGAAAAGTTCTTGTTCCTCCGACCAGCCTTCTGAAGGCTTCAGCCACCACTGAAGCTATCCTCCCAGAATAGTGGTATTTCTTAGGCTTGGATTAGTAGCTGTCCCCTCTCTGCCAGCTCTTTCTCTCGTTCTCTCTCTCTCTCTCTCTTCCTTCCTTCCTTCCTTCCTTCCTTCCTTCCTTCCTTCTCTCTCTCTCTCTTCTTTCTTTCTTGCCTTCTGACATACTTCTGGTGATGTCAGGGGGTGTGGCATATGCAAAAGAGTTATGCTAATGAGTTATGCTAATGAGCTCCTGCTCTTTCATAGCTCTTTTTCTATGAAATGACCCCTGCTGCTATTACTTTGTATAAAAACCAGAGAGAAGAAAATATGCCTTTTGTGATTTTATTTGGTGGGCATTCAATAAAATTGATATCCCTTGTGTAAAAGCAATAAAAATATCAACCTGGGGGAACCTCAGTTTTTAGATCTGTGGGAAAGTTTCTCCACTCTTTTCACTGAAAGTTAGGAGACCAGTCCACGACCATCCAAAATGTTTGAGCAATTCAACAATCCTAACATACTGACAATGATTTGGCAACATCAGGTAGAAAGAAGGAATTTAATTTCATCAGTCAACACTGAATCAAAGGAGCCATAAATTAACTAACAGAAGAAAATTAAGTTTATTTTTAATACTGAGAAATGCATCACTCAGGTTTTTTAAAACAAAATATTACATATTTGATAAAACTAATTTAATCCTCCACCAAATATCACAAACCAATCTTTAACTGTTGGTACCATACATATGTACTGCTTTTAATAGCTGAGGCTAGCCTGATCTTGTCATATCTCGGAAGCTGTCGAGCTCCGCCTTCTTCCCTCCGAGGTCACCTCCCGTGGCTGTGGCATTGATCAGCGGTGGGTGGCTCTGAGGGGTGTTTTGGGGGAAAAGGGCAAGGAAGGGCCTCAGATTGGCAGGGGCTGGGGTTTACAGCACCCTTGTCACCCCTCTGCCTCCATTGGTGTTTTCCTTCTGGCAGCTCCTTTTCTCTCTCTCTCGTCACTTGCCATAAACACCTCCCGGCTCATCCTCCCTGGCCCTTCCATCCTGGCCTCCTTTTATCCTCCTCTCCACCCACCCACCCCCAGAGCCACCCGGGCTTCCCAGCCAGCCCCTCCCTCTTGGGCCTGCCCCCCCTTAGAAGCAGGGATGCCGTCTCGCAGCCTGGGCATGGCTCTGCCCCACTTCTGGGTCTTCTAAGCACCGCCCCTGAATCCCACGGATGTGGCGCCATCGTCTCTGATGATTCTCCCTGGTTGCTGGCCTTCCTGAAGGTGTCGAGGGCCCAGGGACTGTGGGGCTGAGCTGCGGCGCTCCCGGGCACCTTGTTCACCCCATTTCTGGCTGCCGCGCCACCTCATGGCACCCGCAGGCATTCCCGGGCCCGATACAGGCCGGGAGACACGGCAGTGGAGCGTTGCGGCCCCGGGTCTTCTTGGGGCTGTCTCTGTGGGGCTTCGGCTTCCTGGGTGGTTGCCGTGTCTCCAGCAGCGTCTGGAAGCAGGCCGGGTGAGTGCAGGGCCGCTTCGGCAGGAGGGGGAGAAGGCCCGAGTGCTCCCGATCGGGACAAAAGCTAAGTAGGGTCAGCCAGCTAGGTAGTGTCAGGCCTGGCTTCCTTCAAGGAATACCAGGGCCATGATGCAGAGGCAGCCAATGGCAAACTACCTCTGAATGTCTCTTGCCTTGAAAACCCTAGGAGTCTCCATAGGTGAGCTGTGATTTGATGGCAAAACAACACCAATGCCAAACTGTTTTTAAAACTGATTTGTATTACATTTTTTAACTGTTGACTGCCTTAAGCAGGAATGGGCATGAACCAGGATGAACCTTCCCAGCTTCGTGAACCAGTTTGGTTCATGAGGGTTGTGGATCTTCTCTCCCTCCTTTCTGCTGGCAGTGGCTCCCTGAGGCCAGCAGAATGGAAGAGGGGGAAGATCTTGCAAAAGCCATTTAAAGGAAATGTTCCCTTTAAATGGCTTTTGCAATCCATTTCAACCTGTTAGGTTGAAATAGGTACAAGCTATTTCAGCAATCCCTTTGGCTCTTCCCCCCCACTTGGAAGCGGGGGAGTAGAGAAAGGGATTGCTGAAATGGCTTGCAAACGGGGGGGGGGGGGAGGGTTCACTGAAATTGCTTCCAACTGGAAACTCTGATGCCATTTCAGTGATCCCTTTCGTTCCTCCCGCCTCCAAAGAACCAGTTTGATGTAGTGGTTAAGAGCGATAGACTCTGATCTGGAGAACTGAGTTTGATTCCCCACTCCTCCACATGCAGCCAACTGGGTGACCTTGGGTCAGTCACAGTTCTCTCAGAGCTGTTCTCTCAAGAGCAGTTCTCTCAGGGCTCTCTCAGCCCCACCTACCTCACATGGTGTCTGTTGTGAGGAGAGGAAGGGATGGAGATTCTAAGCTGCTCTGATAGTCCTGCTCTTCTTCTGAGTTGACTTGCTGAGTTGTGCCATTGTGGCAGCGCGACTCAGCAAGTCAAATGGGCATTTAAATGCCTTTAAAAATTATTTACAAATTATAGTCAGAGAAATGCAAGGACCATGAAAAGTAGAAGTCAAGTAGAGACTATACACTGAAACAATCTTAACATTATCAATAGAAGGAACAGAAATTTTAAATATTGGATGCAGAGCAGTTTAACTTTTAAATTTTATTTTTGCATTTTTAAAACCAGCATAAGTTTTGCAATTATGGCCACTATGAAAATGCATAGAAATTCCAACATACCAATGCATCAAAGAAGAATTATATGCTCAGAGTCATTTCTGTTCTCTAGCAGTAATTGCTGCATACAAGTATTACCTCAGAAGACACAGCCCCAGCAACTGGATGGAGCCTGCTGGGAGGACAAGCTGCTACTCACAAGGGTCTCATAGCTTATTTCATTACAGGTGGTACATTGTTCCATTTTACTGTTCTGCTTTCTTGATTAATGGAACACCCTATTTTGCTTAACAACAGGATTCCTATTAAGGAGGACTTGTTTGTCATAGTTATAGTACCCAGAGGACTGTGGACTGTTCTTGCTGTCCTTCATGCCCAAACGTTCCTCCAGAACTTGGAGAAGAAGAGCTCCCCCTTTTGTACTGTGCCTTATCTCCAGGGTCCAGGAGGCCCACTTGGTCCCTCTGCTCTGGTTGAGCTCAGGTGAAGGTCTTTTACTCTGATGATGTTTTTCATCAATTGACATTGGTTCCACTTGCCAGCAATCTACCTCTGGTGGAGTCACCAAGTCCATTATAAGCATAGGCATAAACTATGGGGGGGGGGGTTCGAGGGCTCGAGCCACCCCCGAAATTTCCCAGGGGAGACTGAGCCCCCCCCGGCAAAATGGAGCACCTGTCGCTGTGCCTGCCCGCTGTCTTCCCACCGCCAGAGCCGTGCCGCTGCCAGAGCCACTCTCCCCACCCACCCACTCCTCCCTCCCTCTCTCCTGGAGAGCAGTGGCACAGTGGCTCTGGCAGCGGGGACATTGCCCCGGTGGTGGCACGGCAGCGGCTCAGGCTGCGGTGGGGACATCATCCCAGCAATGGCAGCATAGCAGTGGTGGCTCCAGTGGCGGCAGGGGGGACACTGCCGCTGCGCCTCCCTGCCTGCCGCAAGCCTCCCCGGTCGCCATCGCAAGAGCCCCTCGCCTGGCTCCCCTGCACCCACTCCCTCCCTCTGAGGGGTGTGTGGGAGCCAGGTGGGGGGGAGGCGGTGGAGGAGGTGACGGTGGCAGCAGGGATATCGTTCCAGTGGTGGCAGCATGGCAGTGGCTCTGGCAGCGGCGGCAGGGACACTGCCGCCACACCTCCCCACCTGCCACAAGTCTCCCCAGTCACTGCCACAAGAGCCCCCTCGCCCGGTTCCCCCGCACCCACTCGCTCCCTCTGAGGGGTGCATGGGAGCCAGGCAGGGGGAGAGGCAGTGGCAGCGGTGGGTCTGGTGGCGATGGGGGGACACCGCCACCCCACCTCCCCACCTGCCACAAGCCTCCCCGGTTGCCAGCACAAGAGCCCCCCCCCCCAGCTCCCCTGCACCCACTCCCTCCCTCTGAGGGGTGCGTGGGAGCCAGGCGGGGGGAGAGGCAGCAGAGAAGGCAGTGGCAGTGGAGACATTGTCCCAGCGGCGGCAGCACGGCAGCAGCTCTGCTGGTGGCGGGGGGACACCGCCGCCACACCTCCCCACCTGCCGCAAGCCTCCCCAGTCTCCGCCGCAAGAGCCCCCCTGCCCGGCTCCCTCGCACCCACTCCCTCCCTCTGAGGGATGTGTGGGAGCCAGGTGGGGGAAGAGGTGGCAGAGGAGGAGGCAGTGGCAGGGACATCGTCCCGTCAGCAGCGTGGGCACTTTGCACGCACAAGAGAGAGCCTTCGCCCCCCTGGGAGAATGGAAAGTCTATGCCCCGATTATAAGCCTTGGTGTAGCAACTCCAGGCTCCCCTTCACCATAGGAAGACCAAAGACTGAAGCCCCTGACAGAAGAAAATAGGTCCAAAGTGTGACACAATGTGTAAACACTTATTCCTTTAGGAAATGTTCACATAAAGTTCAGAGGGGTGGCCATTTTTGTCTGTTATAGTGAAATCAAAATGGAATCCCATGATGCCAATTATTCATCAGTATGCATTTATACATATTCACAGAAACAGACAGAAGAGCCATAGGGGTTGGAATGGTATTATAAAGTGAGGCCAGAAGGCCCTGCCAAATTCATCACTAGTTTAATTACTCAGAGTGTAACACAGTTATAAGCCACAATCTATTTACTCAGGGGTCATTTTGTAGAAAAAGAGGTGCAGGAGCTCATTAGCATAACTCATTAGCATAACTTATTTGCATATACCACACACCCTGGCATCACCAGAAGTATGTCAGAAGGCAAGAAAGAAAGAAGAGGGACAGAGACAGAGACAAACAGACAGACAGACAGACAGACAGAAAGAAAGAGCTGGCAGAGAGGGGACAGCTACTAATCCAAGCCTCAGAAAGACCACTATTCTGGGAGGATAGCTTCAGTGGTGGCTGAAGCCTTCAGAAGGCTGGTTGGATGAACAAGGACCTTTCCAGGGGACAGGGTCATTTTGCTGCAGCCATGACACAAGCAGGCATTCCCCTGCGGGGGGGGGGGGGGGCTGGCACCAACTCCTGGAGCTTCGCTCCCCCGAGCTCCTGCTTGAAAGGACCCCTGTTTTACTTAATGGAGTAGGATACAACTCCAGCTTATATAGAAAAAGAAGAGTTAGATTTATACCCCACCCTTCACTCCGAGTCTCAGAGCAACTTACAATCTCCTCCCTTTCTTTTCCCCACAGCAGACACCCTGTGAGGTAGGTGGGGCTGAAAGAGCTCTGAGAGAACTGCTCTTGAGAGAACAGCTCTGAGAGAACTGTGACTGACCTAAGGTCACCCAGCTGGCTGCATGTGGAGAGGTGGGGAATCAAACCCAGTTCTCCAGATTAGAGTCTGCCACTTTTAACCCCGATACCAAACTGGGTAACAAATATCTTCCAGCGCTGCAGTTCTGCTGCTCAAATATCACGACATACAAATTGCTGAAAGAACTGGCAAAAATATGCATTCCTTCCAAGTGTTGCTGCATAATTCAATTATGAGCTTTGTTTAATGATTCAGCTCAAGCTTTAGATCATTTTTCCAACGAGCTCTTTAACAAAATAATCGCCATTCTTTCTTTAACAGGATTAAGAGATATGGAGTCATTTACTTAAATTACAAGAGAAGTAGTTGGAACTAATCATTTGAAGATATTCAGGGAATAGGTGGAAGTAATTTGAATGCCAAGAATAATTTCCTTAGTAATGCAAAAGACGATGTTCTGATTTTAATTACTAGGCACTAAAGATCACCAAGGCGAGCACTGCCAAGCCATTCTTTAAAAATGAGGTTTCTAGGCATATTAAAGCAAAAAATGTTCCAAAGCAATCTTCAGAGTCCTGGAACATCAACAATAGCTCTAATTCCAACCAATATTTGAAAAGATTGCTTGCTTCTCTGGTTACGAAACAAAACTGATACCAGCACTTATTTCCCATTGACTTGGTGCCATTTTGTCACTGGGCCGGATCCAGCCAGATTTTTTTTGTGCAATCTCACCCAGCTCCCCTCCTTATTACAGCCCTTCCCACATGGCTTTTATCATGCAAGTCCCTTTTTTTCCAGCATAGCATTTTCAGGGGTCAAAGGGGACCTCCTTTTTTCACCAATGGAAAGGCAGATTGGATCTCTGTGTGTATAAAAACTGCCATCAAGTTGCAGTCTATTTCTGGTGACCCCAGAGAGTTTTGATGGCAAGTGAGAAGGAGAGGTGGTTTGCCTTTGCCTCCCTCTCCTAAATCTTCCTTGATGGTCTCCCATCCAGATACCGACCCCGCTTACCTTCTGAGACCTGGCAAGCATCAGACTATATACTATACCATTCCACATCCCTTGAATTGGATCTACCCACAGTTAAAAAAAAAACAACTTTGACTTATGAGTCTCTAGGGGCTTATGTTTTTCTAAACAACCTGATGGGTATCCAAACTGCATGGAAAACCATGGTTAATGTTGATTTAATAAACAAGAGGGCACTGAAAATTCAGGCCATAATGAAATTTAAGCAATTCACACATGATTACACATCACACATGCTGCTTGGATGTTAAACTTTATGGCTGAGAAACTATTTGGTTTAGCCTTGCAGAAGAAGAAGAAAAGACTGGATTTATAGCCCGCCCTTCACTTGGAGTCTCAGAACGGCTTACAAACTCCTTTCCCTTCCCCTCCGCACAACAGACACCCTGGCCACATGGTCAAAGCTTATTCCAGCAGCACAAGGGAAATGAAGAAGAAGAAGAAGAAGAGAAGAAGAGATTGGATTTATATCCCGCCCTTCACTCACTTAAGAGTCTCAGAGCGGCTTACAAACTCCTTTCTCCTCCCCTCCCCACAACAGACACCCTGTGAGGTAGGTGGGGCTGAGAGAACTCTTTCCCAAGTTGTCCTTGAGGGAACAGCTGGTACAGAGCTATGGCTTGCCCAAGGTCATCCAGCCAGGTGCAAGTGGAGGAGTGGGGAATCAAACCCAGTTCTCCCAGATTAGAGTCTTAACCACTTAACCACTACACCAGACTGGCTCTCCTTGTGGCATGATGAAGATCCTTGTGGCAATTAAGCTGTGTGGATATGATATGACTCAGACTTAAATTATTGATGCTCCTTGATACTATATATGCTATTTAATTAATTTATTTATTGCACTTATATCCCGCCCTATCCCATGATGGGCTCAAGGCAGCTTACAACAGGGTTGCTAGGTCTCTTACCTGTTACAGTGGAGGGGAGAAGCTCCCTGTCCAGGACATTTGTGCGTGCAATAGCACACACGCACCACAATGACATCACCCGGAAGTGAAATCATCATGCTAGGCACATTGTTGGTGGACGCTCTAGCATTCGGCTTGTAAACTTTATGATAAACTCAGGCTGAATGCTAGTGTCCCCCTGGTGATGTGCCCAGCGCGATGACGTCACCTCCGCGTGATGTCATCGTGCCAGGCATGTCAGCCTGATCTGGACACTTTGGGGGTGGGGTTCCCCTTGCCAGCCGGATCCGGGCTGGTGGGTCAGGAGCTCTTTGAGCAGGCAAACCCCCACCCCCCTGGGGGACCTAGCAGCCCTAGTGCTGGATGGTTCTGGGTATGTCAGTGGCTCTCAGCCTGTGCAGTGTAGACTATGACAATGACTTTTCCACATGGCTCTGATGAAAATCATGATAAAGCCTTCAGAGAACAAAGAGCTTCGTCACAGTTCAAAACAATAAAATAAAAAGGACAAAAGCAATACATTTTACAAAGTGATTCCAAGAGATAGGGCAGTTCTTATATTTTTTTCCAAGCCAAATCTATTTTGAGCCTTGTAATCCAATTGTGTACATTAATAAATGGATATCAGGAGAAAGTGGATTGTAAGTGCTCTTTTTATTTAATTTTGAGCTAGTGGATATTGGTTAAGAGAGCCAGATGGTTGTAAGGAAGCTAAACACTATGAAGGATTTAAATGCAGAATCCATTATAACAAAATCCATTATAGCAGCAGTTGGGAGAGAGAGAAAAAACCCTGGACATTTTTTTTAAAAAATGTATTTTTGTAATGTTTGCAGTTTTATGTGACAGAATATATCTCAATTCCACAAAAGAGAGAGCCAGATCTTCTTAACAGTGAAGGATTTTATAAGCAAAGTCTTTTAAACAAACTTGACATCCAGAAGATTTCTGTATGCTGTTGGCTAGATGGAGCAAGGCCCATTTCTCTCATGGGAAAGACGAGAGCAAAGTAACTTATCAGGCTCCTTAGGACCTGTTCCCAAAGAACATGGGAGATCCTCTCCTTGCTTGTCTGATATACAACACATCAAGATCCCAAAGACAAAGGGCCAACAGCAACTCACTTTTGAGCAAGCTTGCTCTAAGGCCCAATTTACACCTCCCCTCTGAAGTAGTTTGACTGCTGTCTTTTCCCAAGCTTATTTCATGCTGGTTTCAAATTTCACTCCAGGGGGTCTGAAGACCAGTAAGCAGCAGCATTTGTTTAAAGCCGTAGAATGCTAGCTTGACCGCAGGAGGGCAATTAATGAATGTAAACAATAATTTATAAACTAAAACAGGTATGGTTTGAAACTAGAAACAGGTATAGACAGGGTTTTTTTTAAACTAGAATGATTCTAGCGGGAAAGTCAGATGTAAATTTGACCTTAATCACAACAGATTTCATGAAATGGGAAGAAAAGAAATATGAACAGCTTTTATTTCATTCATTTTGTTTAAAATACATCTTGCCCCCTCATAACACACATGGCCCTGGGTTCCAAACAACCTTACAAAGGCAATGTACATAGCAAAATAATCTAAGACAAAAATCAAAACACATAACATCAGCAAATCAGCAGAAGGCAGTAAAAAAAATTAGGTGACACTAAAAGTTGTAAATTCCTGGATGCCTGTAGCTCAGCACTATAGATGTCAGCAACGAATGCGGTAAGAGATTGTTGGAAGTGAGGTACCAAACGTCTCAAAAAGTGGGCCATTCAGAACTCAGTGTCTGAAGAAGATCTTAACAGGATACTGGCAAGATTTGGTCTTTTGTATCCTCAAGTGAGTAAAATGCTATTTTCTAGATTTCTCTTAGACTTTAGTATTTCCAGTTTTTAGCTGGAATATGTAAAAGGCAAGAGACAACTTATCCCTAATACATAAGATCATTGTAGGTAAAGGTAAAAGTTTCCCTTGCTCGAAAGCCAGTCGAATCCAACTCTAGGGGGCGGTGCTCATCTTTTCCAAGCCGAAGAGCCAGCACTCTCCAAAGACTTCTCTGTGGTCATGTGGCCGGAATGACTATATGCCGAAGTTCATGGAACACTGTTACTTTCTCACCGAAGCAGTACCTATTTATCTACTTGCAATTTCTTGCTTTTGAACTGCTAGGTTGGCAGGAGCTGGAACCAGAGATGGGAGCTCACTCCATCACGTGGCACTAGGGTCTCAAACTGCCGAACTATCAACCTTCCGGTCTGCAGTTCAGTGTCTTAACCTTTGAGCCACTGCAGATCATTATAGTCCTCTTTAAAAATGCCTGGTTCAATTCCAGAACCTTTTGGAACTTGTCAAGATTTTTCTTACAGACTAACCATTTATTTCACATGTCATTGTTTGGCCATCTCTTGTTATAAACATGAACAATATTAGTTTCAAATAACTAAAATGAAGCTAGTGTTCTTAAAGGGTACTAGGGGGACCATAATTTGACTATAAGGACCATTATTTATTAAGAAACCTACCTTTTTTCCATACTTTAAGCACTGGTAACGTCTTTCCGTAATGTTTGACACCCAGATAGCAAAACACTGGAATAGAAAACGCTCAGATTAGAAATTATTGGGTAAAATCTGTGATCTGAGTAAAGCAAATGGTGAAATCACTGAAAGGGTGCAGTGACCATCACAAAAAGAAGTTATATCACATTATTAATGCTGTTGCTGTGAGTCTGGCCAGTTGATTGGAAGCTTTCCCAAAAGAACCATGTGCCCTTCTGGGCTTCCTGAAGTGTACTAAATATAATGGAAAGCTCTTCCTTATCTATGACCATCACCATCACATACCTTTATTGGCATAAAAAACACAAGTAATTGCATATAATTATCAGTGCATGTATGAATAGTCTGATAAGTATTATAGATAGAACATAAAACAGAGCATTTTTAAATCGTAATCAATAATAGTATGTCAAATATAAAATATCAGAGGGGAACAAGCATCTTTTAGTTTGTTAAAATCTTCATGTGTGTTTCAGTTTTGATTTTATAAACTGCTAAAAACTTTTCAACACATATGGTGGTTTTAGGATTTACACCTAAAACTTTGTTGGTCTTAAAGATGCCACAAGACTCAGACTTTGTTCTGCTGCTTCAGACCAACATGGCTACCCTACCTGAATCAGATCACCATTTTTTCATTACAAGCACAGACTTCATTTACTGGTGGGCTCACATGTTCCCTCCCTTTTCCTCTGGTACATGGAATGTAATTGAACACTTCTTGCTTTCTCATTCCAGTTTGCTGAGATGTCCAATTGCAGACACTTCAGCAAATTAGAGTTTGTTTCTTTCCCAGTAGCCAGGATTGATTCCGATTCAGTCTTTGATAACACTCCACATAAAAGGAGAGGAGGAAGGAAGTATGACAATAGACCAGTTCTTCGGTTGTCTCAAATTCTGGCCAGTTTGTGATGTCTGCATAGAGTTAAATGGACGTAGGAAGGCATTATTTACAAGAGTTCTTGAAGAGATTTTTTTCTACAGTACAGTGAATTGCTATAGTCAGGATTAGGTTTGTAACACTTGTGTCTCTGCCTCAGCCATTGGAGCATGAAACTGAATATTACTGGCTCTTCTTACTCTTAAGTGGAATGACACAGGGAACACTGGGATAGAAGATGAATATATGAAATCAGTAGTTATTAGTGTTGGCGGAGTATACCTATGCAGTAAAGCAGACAACTAGCTATTTAAAGAATAAAGTCTGTTTATTAAGAAGAGAACAAACTTTGTAAGAAAGAGGAGAGAGAAAAAGAAGTCTGTCTAGGAGAGGAAGTCAGTAACCAAGAGATCTCAGCAGGAGCAGGAAAAGACTAAATTGAACAAATCAGGAGACAGGAAGGAGACTACTTGAAAATAGTAGGAAGTCCCTATTCTCAGTAGCCTAACTAGTTGCCCCCTCTGCTGCCCCCTGCAGGATGTTCTTGTCATTTTCCCAACTAGTGCATCTTGGTGGGCTGGCTGGGGAGACCAAGGGCAGCCAGGCAAACATGCCTGCTTCCCTTCCTGATCTTCTCCAGGTGCCCCACAGCTGCAGGGCTCCTGGAAAAGATTGGGAAGGGAAGCAGGCATGTTTACAATGCCTTTCTTCCCCTCCCCCCCCCCCCAACATTGGGGAGGGAAAGAAAAGTATGTAAACCCAACAGCTGACTGGCTGCTGGCTGTTAGGTTTAATGAGACCTTTTTCGGTACAGCAAAATAACGCCCCCCCCCCCCCCCGCTGGATAATTACAGCTTTTTAGGGTTTGGCTATACTGATAGCCAAGTACAGAACTGTGATCTGTATTTGGCTTATGTGGTACCCGAAAAATACCAACAAGGTATTTTTTGGGTATTTTTTGGTTTGGCTATAGCCGAATGCACATCCCTAATTCCAACAATTAGGTCTATAGTTGGCTGTTGTTTTAAAGTAGGTCTTTGACTATTGTCGTTGTTAAAGAAAACTAAGGGTTCTTTGTTCCTGCCAATATCCTTGTTGCATTATTGCTTGAATCAGCCAATTCCTGAACAGAAATCATAGCTCTGATATGGCCTTCTCCCCCCATCATTCTACATAAATTTCTTACGAAGGAAGGCAACTGAACTCCATGATATCAGACCAGCACTGAGAAACTACTCGCTGGTGCTGGACCAATGTTCTGTCAAAGAGGTCACTGCAGAAGGAGGGTGCAGTGGATCTTTGGCAGCAACTCTAAAGAAGAAGAGTGGGTATTTATACCCTGTTTTTCTCTTCCTTAAGGAGTCTCAAAGTGGCTTACACTTTGCCTTCCCTTCCTCTCCCCACAGCAGACACTTTGTGAGGTAGGTGGAGCTGGGAGAGTTCTGAGAGAACTGAGACTGGTCCAAGGTCACCTACCAGGCTGGGGAATCAAACCCCCTTCTCCAGATTAGAGTCTGCCACTTTAACCACCACAGCATGTTGGCTCTTACTACACCATGCTGGCTTTGTCATAAAATAGCTATTGCAGAGTTGGTAATTTCAAAATGCAGCATATATTATATAAAATTGTCCTTCAGTTTAGATGTTCAAGAACATTTCTTCAAAGCAATTATATAGATTTTTCACAGCGTAGCTGAGATGGGATTTTTGTTCTTCTGGATCACTATGTTTACATATTCTCCAGGATGGTGCCCAGTTATATTATTCAAATAATTGTATCTAGGGTTGCCGACCTCTAGTGGTTCAAGCCACAAATGGACCACAGGGATGGCTGGCAATCTCCTGGGATCACAGAGTTCAGTTCCCCTGGACAAAGGGGCTGCTTTGGGATGTGGACGCTATGGCACTAGACCCCACTGAAATCCCTTCCCAAATCCCACCCTCCTCAGGCTCCATCCCCCAAATCTCTCAACCTGGAGCGGGCAACCCTAAACATTATCAAAAGAATACCAACAGATTCACCAAGAGTTACAGCTAAAAAAAAAAAATCCTGCCATCTCTGAGAATTAGGCTTCAGTTGCAAAGTTTATTGTTGTTTCTCTTCTAGGTCCAGATTCCACCGACTAGTGTCACTCTGTCAATGAAAGATGGGAGAATTTGCTTGACATTATGACCCCAATTTGCTCACAGTGGCTGCAACCTAATTCTAAGCAAAAGAGAATTAAATAAGAAAATGCTGGCAAATGAAAAAGTGCTTTGGAATACTGACGTTCCTCTAGAGCATTTGTTTATGGGTTGCCTAAGAGCATTGTGTTGAAAGAAACCTATGGGAACTCAGTTTCTAATTTTCCACCAGTTTAATGAGCAAGTACATAACATCTTAAAATGACTTAACAGCTTTATAACCTATTTTTGTAATGCATCCATTCTGTTGCTTTTCATATATATTCTTTGTGCACATGTGACAAATGATGCCCTGATGAAAAGTCTTGGCCAAAACTAGCTCATACGGACAAGAGTGTTGGGGGGTGCTCATATGAGATTTGATTAGTTAGTTCATTATGCTCAAGTTCAGTCAATATACCTTCTACACTAATACAGCTGCTATTTTTAATTGAAATGTTGATCTATTTATTTACACACACATTTATATAATATTGCAGCTGCAGAAACAGAAACTTCTTTTGCCATTGGCAAAGGTTTTTAAAGCTACCACCAGCCCTAGGGAATTTTTATATACAGTAAATGCAATAGTACTTACACCTCAATGATTAACTAGATTGTAAGAGGAAACAGGCTTATATCAGCTGAAGATGACAAAGAATAGTTTAAGGGAAATTTAAAAAATCAACTTGGAAGCACTGATAGGGAAGAAAAGCTACCACCAAAACTGAAAGACATGCCAGGAACACAGAAATGACTGCTAATCACTGCAGATTGTATCCATGTATGGTCTGGTTGACACACCCTCCTATACATTCGTACAATTAGGTTGCCAGAGATTTGGTTGTCAGAGATTCCAGGAGATTTGGAGATGGAACCTGGGGAAGGCAGAGTTTGGGGCAGGGAGGAACCTCAGGGAAGGACCACGGGGAGGAACCTCAGTTATTTTAATGCTATGTAGTCCATTTTCTCCAGGGGAACTGATCTCTATAACCTGGAGACCAGCTGTAATTCGGGGAGATTGCTAGCCAGCACCTGGAGACTAGCAACCCTACTTTCTCCCCACAACCGTCCTGTTTCACTCCATCCTTCCCCCTGTGAGAGTTCTGCTCAAAGTAGTCAAGGATCAGATCTTGGTTGGTTAACCACAGTTCTTTATTCCCAATTCCTACATTAGTACAGCATCTTGGATTATTGTCAGAGATGAAACAAATTATACAAGCGGGTCTATTATACCATTCCAAGGAGTTTGAATTACCCATAGATAGCCAATCCCCTTAAGGGAAAATTGGCGGGCTAAAAGGTGTCCTGACCGTTTGGTTCTCACAGGAAAAAAGTGAGGTGTTAAGCAGTAAATTTCCTCTCCCAAACCAGACCCCTCAGATGTTTCGAGTTCACATAACAATCAATGGCTCCAAGGTTCTTTGCATGTGATAAGAGATGAGAGGCATCCTCCCTTGAAGTTCCTGCCGGAGCAGCTGGAATGCAGAGGCAGGGATGTGAGGCCTCCTTGTTCTCGCAAATCATTGTTGTCACCCTCCCGGCCTGGACAGGCACAATACATCATGGTTACATAGACCCCAATACATGATAGATACATAGGATAGTGAAAGGTATGCATGCAAGAAACTAAGCCTAGGCCTGACTAATATATTGTCTGAATTGGCAGATTCTGACACTCTGCCCTCCTCATAATTCACTTCACCTAGCTTTATCAGGAAACATTTTATGAAACAATTTTATCAGTTTGGGAGCATGAACATGTTCTGAGCGAATCCATTCGTTGTGTTCCGGGCCGAAATCTAGCCATCTCACTAAGTAATATAATCGGCCTCTCCGCATCTTGGAATCAAGGATTTCAGTTATCTCGAAGTGAGGGGCCCCCTCCTTCATCAGTGGAGGAGGAACTGGAGGAGCTGGATGCCAAGCATTCGGCCCAGGATCTTTCTTCAGTAGGCTGAAATGAAACACAGGGTGTACAGAACTCAGTGATTTAGGCAGTTCCAGTTCAAAAGACACATCCGATATTTTACGTAGCACTTTATAGGGTCCAACATATTTCCATCCCAGTTTTCTGCTGGGCTGCAACCCATGGATATTCTTGGTGGAGAGGTAGACAGAATCCCCGGGTTGGAGATCCCAGCCTGCTGCTCGTCCTCGGTCAGCATATTTTTTATAATCCTCTTTTGCCTGGTCCAGTGCTTTACCTATTAATGGCCAGGAGTCTTGGAGGCTAGACCACCAACTTTTAAAATCCGATGGGGAAGCATTGGGAACATTCTCAATGGTAGGCAATGGTTTCCCTTCAAAACCTCCTACCGCCATGAAGGGAGAGACTCCCGTGGAAGAGTGCACTGCGTTGTTGTAGCTATATTCTGCAAATGGCAATAACTCCACCCAATTGTCTTGGTGATAATTGGTGTAACATCTTAAAAACTGCTCCAATATTTGATTAGTTCGTTCGGATTGGCCATCGGTTTCTGGGTGGTAACCCGAACTCAGGGCTGGTTCTATGTCCATCATTTTCAAGAGCTCCCGCCAGAAGCTGGCAACGAATTGACTGCCCCTGTCGGATACCACTCTCTTCGGAAAAGCGTGTAATTTTATCACGTGATTAAAGAAAGCTTTGGCCATCCCTTTGGCGGTGGGCAATTGCTTGAAGGGGGTGAAATGCGCTTGCTTTGAAAACGTGTCTACCACCACCCAAATAACCGTTTTCCCCTTGGAGGGGGGTAAATTGGTGATAAAGTCCATGGCTATGGCCTCCCAGGGGCGAGAAGGGGTGGGTAGCGGGTGCAACAGTCCAGGAACCTTCCCCCCCCCCACTTCTTGCACATTAAACAAGTTTGGCAAGCCGAGACGAAGTCGGAGACATCTCGGCGCATGCGCGGCCACCAGAATTGCCGCTGGATTAAATTAAGCGTTTTTAGGAATCCAAAATGCCCTGCTAGTTTAGATGAGTGGCAGGTCAATAATATCTCCTTACGTTTGACCCTTGGCACCACTAGTTTGTCTCCATGAAGCCAACACTGATCTTCTCTCTTGGAGCATTCCTCCAAAGCCTCTAATTCTTCCACCTCTTCGGGAGCATAATCCCCCCCCCCAATCACATTTCCCAATGTCCAATTGCGCCTTCTTAGCTTGGCTCCGAGTGACTACTGCCCCCCCTAATTGCTGGGGGGAGAACATGGAATCAAACACCTCCTCCTTGACACTCTCATGTTGGGGCAATCTGGACAGTGCGTCTGCCAAGGAGTTAGCCTTCCCAGGAAAATGCTTAAGCACAAAGTTAAACTTGGAGAAAAAATCAGCCCACCGCAGTTGTTTGGCGTTGAGGGATCTCTGAGTGCGCAGCGCCTCCAGATTTTTATGATCAGTCCATATTTCGAACGGGGTTTGCGCGCCCTCCAACCAATGCCGCCACGTAGTGAGCGCCAACCTAATGGCCGCTGCCTCTTTGTCCCAAACCGACCAATTCCTCTCCGTGTCGTTAAATTTTTTCGAAATGTAAGCCAGTGGGTGTAATTTCCCTTCCGGCCCTCTTTGCAATATAGCCCCCCCCAGGGCTACATCAGACGCGTCTACATGGATTATGAATTCTTTGGTCTCATCAGGGTGTGCTAGGATGGGCTCGGAAGTAAAAAGAGTCTTTAAGGTCTCAAACGCCCTCTGACACTCCCTGTTCCAGGCAATCTTTTCTCCTGGCTTCCCCGCCTCGGGCCCCCTCCCCTTAGTTTTTAGTAAGTCCGTTAAGGGGAGAGTAACCCTAGCAAAGTCTTTTATGAAGGTTCGGTAGAAGTTGCAAAATCCTAATAGGCTCTGCAGTTGTTTTCTCGTTCTCGGAGCCTCCCATTGCACCACCGCCTCCACCTTAGCTGGGTCCATCTCCAGACCCTTCTGAGAAATGCGATAGCCCAGGAAGTCCACTGACTCACGATGGAATTCACACTTGGATAACTTAACATAGAGCTGGTTTCGCAGCAAGGTGGCGAGGACTTCCCTGACTAATTTCACATGCTCTTTCTTATCAGTAGAATAGATCAAGATATCATCTATGTAACATAACACTCCTTTAAATAGGTGCTTGTGCAACACTTCATTAATTAAACTCATAAAGACCCCGGGCGCGCCACTTAAGCCGAACGGCATCACTAGGTACTCAAATTGTCCCAGGGGGGTATTAAAGGCAGTCTTGGATTCATCCCCCTCCTGGATGCGCACCCTGAAATAGGCATCTCGTAAATCCAGCTTGGTAAAAACCTTCCCCTTAGCGGCTTCCGCCAACAGGTCCTTTATTAAAGGGAGGGGGTAAGCGTTGGTAGTGGAGACCGCATTCAGTCCCCTATAGTCGGTGCATAATCGCAAACCCCCGTCCTTTTTCTTCCTGAACAGCACCGGCGTGGCAAAGGGGGACTTGGCTGGGCGGATGAAGCCGCGCGCTAGATTTTTGTCCAGGAACTTTCGCAGTTCTTCCCGTTCTAAAGGGCTCATGGAGTACAGTTTCCCCTTCGGGAGTTTTCCCCCTGGGAGTAGCTCAATAGCACAGTCCGACAGTCGGTGTGGGGGGGTAGCTCATCCGCCTCGGTCTCGCTGAATACTTCCAACAAGTCTCTATACTCTTTGGGCACCAGGGTGGGGGTGAGGGCGAGCGCGGGGGCCGGGGGAGGAGTGATCGGCGGTCCGGGTCCCCACTCCAGGTCCCATCTGTGCGTGAGGCAGCGTTCGTCTACCCAAGAGATCTTCCCTTCGCTCCATTTAATATAGGGGTCGTGCGCACTGAGCCAGGGACTTCCCAACACCATAGGGAACTGGGCATTTGGGGTGATGACAAAAGCTCGCTTCTCCCAATGTTCCCCCGTCCCCACAATCAGGCTCTCAGTCTCTGCTATGCACTCCTCCTTCATCTCGGACCCATCCATTTGAGTAAACTTTAGAGGTTCCACCAGTGGGGTAACCTTGGGTCCTAACCCCTCCACTACTAATGGGCTAATCAAGTCCCGCGCACACCCAGAGTCAATTAATGCGCGGACCCTCATGTGGGTACCTGATCCAGGGGTCACCACAGTCACTACCATATATAATAGGGGCCCAGGGATGCTCACCGGAGATGGCGCTTCTTGGCGGGGGACCTGCAGTTCTGCGCCGCTCACTGCAGGTCGTTGGAGTTTCCCGACATCTGCGTCTCCATCAGCTCCAGCTCCCCCTGATCACTAGTAGCTCCCTCCAGCTGCAACGCCCGGGGTTTAATCGGGGTTTTCCCGCGGCTAGGGGTGCTCCCTGCTACCGGCGTCGAGGTCTTCGGGCCTCTCCCTCCCCCTCTCGGGCAGGCTGAGGCGAAGTGGCCACTCTCCCCACATTTCATGCACAGCCCTTGCCGGAACCGGGCATCTCGGACGTCTTGCACACTGGGCCGTGGCTTCGCTCTGGGGGCTGCTTTGCTGGCCGCCGTAGCCGAGGACCCCATTTTGATCAAGGTGAACCTTTCCTCCATGTCGGTCGCGGCTCTCATCCAGGTGGCCAACGTGCCCGGGCGGCCCCCCAGCAGCACGGTCTCGTAGATCTCCGGGTTAAGGCCCTCCCAGTACTTCTCCATGAATAGCTCCTCCGGCCAGCCGTGGATCTTGGCCGCGATGCGCCGAAACTTATCGGTGTAATCCCTCACCGTCGATCTCCCCTGGAACAGCTTCCGCAGTTGATTACGGGCCTTTTCCTCACCCAGGGGGTCTTCAAACTGATGACGGAGGGCCCACATGAAGTTGTTCAATGAACGCAGCTCAGGTCCTGGGGAGTCGTGCAGGCTCACGTACCAATCGCTGGCGGTGTCTTTCAGCTTGGAACCGATGTAACCAATTCGTTCTCTCTCGGTGGGATAGAGGTGGCCCCAGCTGTCCAGGAACCTCTCTATCTCCAACATGAAAAAACGCAGCTTCTCCGGGTCCCCATCGAAAGTAGTCGTCAGAGGGTCGGAGGGGGCTGGGCGGACGGCTGGGGCGACCGGGACCGGGGCGGGTGCTGGGGCGGGCCCCGGCACCGGGACGACCGGTGGGACTGGCTGTGCCGGCAGAGCGGGCACCTGAGGCTGAATCGGGACCCCTCCGGGCGCCGCTGGCGGTTGCTGAACTCCTATCCCCTGACCGGGGAGAGCTCCTTGCACTACCCTCATAGCGTCTCGAAACTGGTGCTGGAGATCGAGGGCCAATTCGCGTAGTTCTGCGGTGAGTTGGAGTCGCAACTCTCCCATCATCTGATCCAAGTGGGGCATCTGCTCCTCTCGGTACGGATCGGGCCCATACGGACCTGTCCCCTCTCCTTCGAACGGCGGGCGACGCGGCTCTCCACGGTAGGTCAGCTCGCAGTCGTCTCCCAGGTAGCTCGGTCTCCCTCGATCGAGCGGGTCTCCAGCGAACGAAACCCGTGCCCCTTTCCGATCGTGCACCCACGAATCCACGGTCCGACGACCGAAATGGCTCCAGGCGTACTTGGGGGTCACGCTCTGATGAGGAGGTAGGCGCGGGATGTAGTGAGCCCCCTGGCTCGTAGTCACCGGCACTTCGGTGCCTCCTCCGCCGCCACCACCACCGTTCCCCTGGTCCTTCGGGGTAACGGGAACATCTTCGGGGGTAGGGTTGATGGGGACCGTGTCGTCGTCTGACATGGTCAGGAACGGCTGAGTCCCAGTCAGAGATCTCTGACAATCTGTGAGAGTTCTGCTCAAAGTAGTCAAGGATCAGATCTTGGTTGGTTAACCACAGTTCTTTATTCCCAATTCCTACATTAGTACAGCATCTCGGATTATTGTCAGAGATGAAACAAATTATACAAGCGGGTCTATTATACCATTCCAAGGAGTTTGAATTACCCATAGATAGCCAATCCCCTTAAGGGAAAATTGGTGGGCTAAAAGGTGTCCTGACCGTTTGGTTCTCACAGGAAAAAAGTGAGGTGTTAAGCAGTAAATTTCCTCTCCCAAACCAGACCCCTCAGATGTTTCGAGTTCACATAACAATCAATGGCTCCAAGGTTCTTTGCATGTGATAAGAGATGAGAGGCATCCTCCCTTGAAGTTCCTGCCGGAGCAGCTGGAATGCGGAGGCAGGGATGTGAGGCCTCATTGTTCTCGCAAATCATTGTTGTCACCCTCCCGGCCTGGACAGGCACAATACATCATGGTTACATAGACCCCAATACATGATAGATACATAGGATAGTGAAAGGCATGCATGCAAGAAACTAAGCCTAGGCCTGACTAATATATTGTCTGAATTGGCAGATTCTGACACCCCCTCCCTTAAGTCAATCCCAATTTTTTCCCTTCCTTTTGCAACATCTGTACATGCACAGCAGACACTGCAAGTTACTTTGGGGGAGTTAACCCCCTATTTATATATTTTTTAAAAACTTTAAAATATTCTGTCCTGTGAACCTGGGTAATCCCTGGGTGGGTGTTATGGATTTTGTTCCCTTGTGGGGATTAGGTAAAATATACCATATAAATATGTATATATATATAAAAGATTCATAAACAGCCCATTATACTAACTTGTTTAGGTCTCAGTCTTAACTAACAAGAAAAACCTGGCTGACACCTGCACTTAGGAGTCCTCATAATAATTGGCTGAGCTCCGCTAAAGAATTATTAAAAGTCTTCTAACTGCTGAAAGGAAGGATCAGTCTATAAATCACTGCCAAGTTGTTCAGCTTTGGTGAAGGAAGCAGAAAGTCGGTTTGACTGTATCAGGCACTTTATAGAGGGCCTTGAAGAGCAGGGAACTTACACATAGCCACATAAGTGACATGATTTTAACAATGGAGGCAACTGCTGCTCCTCCACAAGGTGGTTTGTGAATATATAAAAAAGCAGAGGGGTAATGCTATGGCTCCTTCTCCCTACCTGCTTTGGTTGTGAACAGAAAGGGGCTGGTGTGGTGGGCTACAGGCCCATCACCATTGGGGGGGGGGGGCTGAGAAGGGCCACACACTCTTTCTGATGTGCCCTGCCTTCTCAGGGATGCCAGAACCCCTGCAGCCACTGTTGAGCAGAGTGATGCCCCTATGGAAAGGCAGGCTGTTTTCACTGGCACTGGTGTTCACTGCTCCACCACTGCCCCTGCCGCCTCCATCCATTCTCCTCCCAACCTAGTCCTCTTCTTCCTCCTGTGTTCACTGGAAAATGTCCTTTTCTTTTATCTTGCACCAAGATGGGCGACAATGAGTTTCTGATGGGACTGAAGCAAAGCTACACAACTTCAAGCAAAACCTTGCTCCAGCCTTCAACAGGTTGCTTACAGGGAAACTTGGAAAGAGGAAGCAAAGTAAAGCTGGAATGCCCCTTTTGTTAATCAAGCTCCCTGCCCATCCCTCCCCCATGCTGGAGCACAGTCTTACAGCCATCCTCACCAGCCAAAACAAGGAGTCACAGAGAGCTCTTGACTCTGCCCCACCCATGTGTCTGTTTTTCTTTCCTCTGCTGGATGCCCTCTTTGCATAGCATGTGTCTCGGACATAGCGAAACTAAAATCTACATACAGATCACCTCTTTTCTTAATTCAATGAGTTACAGTCCTGGTAAGTCTACCTCCCATCCCCCACCAGCAGGTTTAGCCACCATGCTAAACTGTCCCCTATTTGTCCCCCCCCCCCCCCAAATTCTGGCTATGGGGCTGGGTGGCAGAAAATTCCCACTGCACACCTCATACAAATCCCTCATGTTGTTTCCTCATGAACAGCAGGTCTTTGTAATGTGTAGATGGACTCTGAACTGTGGGGGCATTCTTGCTATTGCCTTTTTAAGATCTCCTAACATCATACCTTTTTAATGTTTTCCATTCATTTTGAATGACATTTTTAGGGCTTGTACCCTTAGCCTTCCTGCCCAGTTTCCGACAGAAAGGAGGAAAAGGCCCATATTGACAGGCAATTTAAGGCAAAATATTTTCTGCTATATAATACATTTATTTATTTGTATCCTACTTTTCTCCCCAGTAGGGTACCTCAAGCAGTTTACAATAAAAAATTAAAAATACAATAGAAATAAATAAGACAAATGAGGTGGGGAAGCTTCTGAGTATAGAATACATCCTCCCCCTTGCACTAAGCTAGGGTGTCAAACATGTGGCCCACAGGCCAGATCTGCCCCCCACAGGGCTTGTATGCTGTCCATGTGCAACTGGCTGTCATCTGCTTCCTTCTCTCTCTCTCTCTTGCTTCCTTCTGCATCTCAGCTTGCTTTGCCAGGCTCTCTCAATTGCACAGGAGCTACAAAGCAAAGCCTCTCTCCATTGTCTAGGACTCCTCCTCCCTTGAGGAGGAAGAGAGGAAGGGAAAGAGCAGGAGCTTGCTTTGCCAGGCTCTCTCAATCACACAGCAAAGCTACTGAGCCAAGTCTCTCTTCCCTCCATTGGCTGAGGCTCCTTTTCCTCCTTGTCCCCGGGGGGGGGGGGGAGAAAGGGGAGGGAGGGAAAGAGAGCTTACTTTGCCCAGTTCCCCCAATCCCACAGGTGAGATACAAAGCACCTTTATGGCCGACAATGTTTTATTCAAGGTATGAGGAATAACAACAAGCCAGTGAGGTGGATTAGGCTGAGACTGTGTGTCCAGAGCAAATTCACCCAGCACATTTCCTTTGCAGACTGGGGATTTTGAACTTAGCCTTCCCAGATAGTAGACTGATACTGACCTCTATACATTGCTATCTCTGTACTCTTGCACTGCCTCATAGGAGCTGTAGTTATTTCTCTGGGGAAGTCTATAGTTTTACAGAGAAACACAGAGCCCTCAGTTGGTGTCATGGTGCCTTCACATGTTCTTGACCATCACACAAACATGTATAAAAGCTCGCAGTGCTCAGCAATTGTATGTTTTCCTCTCGGTCTTAGGCTCAAAGCATTGACCATGAGATTTCTGTAATGAATGTCAATAAATCAAAAGTAGGTTTGCAACTTACAGATACATACCCGAACAACACCTGAACAGCATACTCAAGATTGCTATAACACAGATATTCATTGTCTCCAGATATTGATGCAATAATTCAGAGCAAGAGGTGTCAGTTATCAGAGACTGTTAAATAAATAAAATATTGCAAAAGTGCTAATGTTTTAAACACGTTTTATTTTAAGTGTTAAAAATCTTTAATTGTGTCCTTTATAAAGTTTATATCTTCACTACCTGGCATTACATTTTATGACAGACATGGCCCGGCCTGACAAGGTCTCATTTATGTCAGATCCAGCCCTCATAACAAATGAGTCTGACACCCCTGCACTAAGCTATGGCCCTCAAGCTAAACGCCAACAGACAAGAACACTTCAGTTCTCAGAGCACACCCGTGGTTTATGTACCTGCATGAGCAACAACAGAAACAAAGTCAGCAAGATGTTTCTCAGTTGCTGCTAGAACTAGCAGGCTCTTCCCCACTTGCTCTCCTACCAGGTGTTTTCTTTTGTGTCATCAGGTCACAGCTGACTTACATCAACCCCATAGGATTTTCAAGGCAAGAGACATTCAGAGGTGGTTTGCCATTGCCTGCCTCTGTGTCATGACCCTGGTATTCCCTGGAGGTCTCTCATCCAAATACTGGCCAGAGCTAACCCTGCTTAACTTCTGAGATTTGACGAGTTCATGCTAGCCTTGGCTATACAGGTCAGGGCTCTCCTGGACATACAAGATCTATTTTGATGGATTATCAAATGCTTCTATGTAACTTACATACTTCTTGTGCTCTTGTTCTCTTTTCCTCCCTATGAATACATAACAGAGAGACCTGTTATATTTTTATGACCAACCAATCACTTCCAGTTTACTTTGTTCACTGATTGCTTCCTGTTTATGCAACAGTCTAATCAGGGTACCAATCCAGTTCCACATTTCATGGCAATTGGATGAAGTACATTTCTAGATAATACAATATTTTTTTTTGTTTTAAGATTCATAACCCTTTATTTTAATTACCTTAAAACTGGGATTCTTTCTTCCATCTCTGAGGAATTTGGCAGAGATGAGCTTTTCACAGCAAGGATTACAGTTCTTGAAAGCAATATGGAAAACCAGAAAACCCTTTCTCCAAAGGGTTCCATATTGAAAGCAATATGGAAAACCCTTTCTCCAATTTATCTTAGATTTGGCAAGCACAATCCACCCAATGAGGGGTACAATCTGGGAACAGTTCAATGAAGACATAGTAGTCACAAACAAACTTCCACCAAACTAAAGGAAATGAAAACTATGTGGGTTAGTTCACTCCTTTTGATTCTGATTACTTTTCATTTCCAGATAAAGGGCCCTTTTGGTTTGTTTTTGGTAATCCTTAAGAAGCAAATGTGTATTCCTAACATCATGCGCTCCCTGGACTAGATATCAGTAATTAATCACAGCCAGCAGGATGCTTAGTGCCCCCTTTCTGTTCCTCCTTGTTTGCAGCCTGCATGATACTGCCAAACAGGGCCTTTTTGGTGATGATATTCACCAGTACTGAGTACCAGCACATTTTTTTCCAGGGCTCTCCCAAGTAAGGCTGCCAGGAGGTCTCTCCCCAGAAGCTCTTGTTGCCCACTGTCACTCAGAGTGGCTCTAGGGAAAAAAAAAGTTGGCATTGTGTATGCCACTACATCACTCCAGAGGTTTCCCTGGAAGTAACATAGCAGCGCACACAGCACCACAGCCTCCCATGTCGCAACCCCAAAGCTCCCACTGGTTGCCAGGCATGGCTTAGCAACCCTCCTCCCAAGTCCTGAGGGGGAAACCTTAAATATGTCTACTGGCACTTTTTTATTTAAAGACAAGCACTCCTGTGAAAGGAGGGGGTTATCAACACCAGGCAGGCCACAGTACATGGCTGTAGGTACCGCATATGGCCACAGGGCCACATGTTGTGCAGACTTGTCCTCAGCTCCTCCTCCCCTCCCTCCATCAGAGCTTTGCAAAATACAAGCCTGTCCAAAGTACAGTTTGAATATACAAAGCTGAAAAGAGAAAGGCTTCCTGCAGGAACAAAGCCAGCCTAGTATTTGATTTAGATGTTAAAGTTTTTTTTCTTTCCCTTTTACTTTCATGAAAGCAAACAAGTCTTTGATGCAAAGAATAGGGCATGTGGTTCTCATTGGCAACAGTGAGAGCATTGCGGAGAAATGACTCGGGTTGCATTTCAGGCTAGATCTTATCTGTTGTTATTATTGAACAATTTCTAATTGTGTTTATGGTTCTATTTTTTTTAAGAACGAGACACAAGTCTGATACTGACACCCAATACCAAAAGTGGTGATTTGGGGAAAAGGTTCCTGATCCATTAATGATCGTGCTAGGAAGGGAAATTTAACCTGCAGGAGAAGTGATTTCAGGACAAGCAACACCTGTCAAAATTCCCTCTTCTAAATAACAATGAAAGGGTGCAGGAACCCCAGCCTCTCATTCAATTGGGCACCTTCCAAAGACACAATATCCAATGGCCACAACAGAAAAGGTCCTGTCTCTGGTGGTCTTTCCTTCCACACTTCCACACACTTTCTCCTTACAAAAGCTGCGACTAGGGATGGGCATAAACCAAACCACAAAGCCAGATTTGTCATGACCTGTTCGTGGTTCAGGAACAGAAGTTCATGATGGGTCTACTGTCGTGAACTTCCATGAACTTTTAGAGCATTTTGTGCAGTTCATGATGGTTCTTGGATGGAGCAGAAAGCAGGGGTTTAAAGGGACTCTGAGTCCCTTTAAATGCCTGCTTTCTATTCCCCACAAAAACTGCAAAAATAGCTAGGTTTTTTTGCCATTCAGCTATTTTGGGCTGCCTTCTACAGTCCCTTTAAAATTTAAAGGACTGCAGAAGACAGCCCAAAAAACAGCTACATGATGGGGAGGTGCTCCCCACTGTGCAGCTGTTTTGGGCTGCCTTCTGCAGTCCCTTTAAACTTCAAAGGGACTGTAAAAGACAGCATAAAACACTGCACAGCAGGGAGGTGTTCCCCACTGCACACCTGTTTTGGGTTGTCCCTGTGTCCCCACTATTCAGCTGTTTTTCGTGCTGTCTTCTGCAAGCTGCTCCCCACCATTCAGCTGTTTTTTTTTGGGGGGGGGGGTTGCTTTCTGCAGTCTCTTTCAATGGGGTTTGCAGGACCATGAACCACAAATTGGTTCAGTTCATGAACAAGCCCCCCCGGTTCGGTTCATGGTTCAGTTCTTGGTTCAGCCACAAGCCACAAATCAAACTAAGCTGTATTTTCCAAGTTTGTGCCCATCCCTAGCACTGAAAAAGTTTCTTTTGTTGCCCTGACCTGGATAGCCCAGGCAAGCCCGATCTCATCAGATCTTGAAACCTAAGCAGGCTCAGCTCTGGCAAGTAATTGGATGGGAGACTTCCTTAAAGTACCAGAGCTGGGAGGCAGGCTTTATTCAGCCACCTTTCTGAATATCCTTCAGGCCCCCAGTAGGGGTCAGTCACCAGAGGTCACCATGACTTCCAAGGACACACACATACACATGCATATATGAAAAATACAAAAGAAAAGGTCTCTTTTGTTTAAAAATGGTTTGCATGCTAATCAAGCCCTACAACCGATATCAGCTTGCAATTGTTGTTTCGCTCTAAAACTTGAAATGGAAACTGTGGCCTTGATGAAAATAGCAAAATTCCAGTAAGTGGTATTAGTCATCCTTTTGTGTGCCCCAGCATTGAGTTTCAAATAGCCAGTGATAACGGCCTGAGCTGCCAAAGGGGATTCAAACTCTCTTCAGAAAAATAGCCATGCCCAGGATGAATAACACTTGACATTTCAAACTTGGATTTCTTTTCTTCCTTTGTAAATGTCTGCCTCCCAGAGGATAGCTGGATTTCCAAATATTTGGTTCATTGTGGTGACTCTCTTTAATACTGGAGCCATAAAATCCATCAGAGGAACACACTCTGTATAAAAACAATTTATTTAACTCTTTGCATCCTGGAAGGCTTGAAGGCAAGCAGTGAGTATGAGACTTAAATGAACATTTCTTCCCCTGGTGCTCGATGCCTTGATGCCCCATCAGACCATGGCTTGGTGGCACAACCAAGCAAAAGGATTCATTCAAGGCAGAGACATCGTTACCTGTGTGAAGGGCAGGGGTCATTTTGAGCAGGAGCTTGGGGGAGCTCAGCTCCAGGAGTTGGTGCCAGCCCTCCCCCACAGGGGAATGCCTGCTTGTGTCATGGCTGCAGCAAAATGACCCCACCCCCTGGAAAGGTCCTTGTTCCTCCGACCAGCCTTCTGAAGGCTTCAGCCACCACTGAAGCTATCCTCCCAGGATAGTGGTCTTTCTAAGGCTTGGATTAGTAGCTGTCCCCTCTCTGCCAGCTCCTTCTCTCTCTCTCTCTCTCTTCTTTCTTTCTTGCCATCTTACATACTTCCGGTGATGTCTGGTGGTGTAGTATATGCAAATAAGTTATGCTAATGAGTTATGCTAATGAGCTCCTGCACCTCTTTTTCTACAAAATGACCCCTGGTGAAGGGTCACATTCCTGGAGTCTGTGTGCTTAATGAAGGGAAGGCAACCCTGGTCTTTTGCAAACAACACTGTTTTCTTCGTTACACTTTAAACAACCTTTTTTTTTTTGCCATCATGTCACAGCTGACTTATGGAGACCCACAGGGTTCAGAGGTGGGTTGCTATTGGCTACTTCTGTGTAACAACCCTCGGCGTCCTTGGTGGTCTCCCATTCTGCTTCACTTCTGAGATCTAACGAGATCAGCCTGGGCCATCCAGGTCAGCCTAAAACAAACTTTTGCACTTCCCTTATTTACTGTTGTTTTTTTTAACTTTCAGCTTCATAACTAAAGTTACCTTAGTAAGACCCTGCTGTTCATATTAACAGTGTTCATGTCTCCTCTCTTCAGTTTTTAAGAATCATAGCAGTTTGGAAAGTAGCACATTTTGAACACCACGCTGGTGCCTTTAATTCATTCTGTCAGTTCAGAGGCTTCCCACACTGTTTCCTCAGTGGGGATACATGAAGATTTTAAAAATGTGTCTTGTTTTATTGTGCACAGATTTTCAAATGTAAGTAGGGCTTCACACATCCTACCTTATGTATAGAAATCAAGTATGCAAACCTCTGACATTTATGCATTTTCATATTTTCGTCTTGCAAAGATTAATATGCCCTTTATAAGACAGTCATAGCCCAACCTTTATACATAAAACATTACATCTGAAAAAAATGAGTGCAGCTGAAGGTTGTTGGCGAGCACAGGCATTTTTGTACAAGAGAATCATCTAGACTAAACAAGGTCAACGTGATGACAGATGGTGTGATTCTACCTTGAAATAATTTCCTTTTAACATTCGAAACACATTCCCACACCCATGTATTTCAGGAGTTCTGCTGCATCACAGGGGAAAAAAATAACATTTACCTTCAGACTGAAAACCTCTGTATAGAAATAGAAGTGATTTTAAGTGACAATCTCATCTGAAAGTGAGAAGTGTATTTCTCTTGTAGTAAACGCCAACACATATGATCTTTTGGGGAATAAGAGCAGTCTTGTTTTGTCAGCCCAGATGGAACTGCAACATACAAGCTCTAGAACAATGATCTCCAACTTTTCCATACTCTGGACCCAATGAGTGTGGGCTCTACAAAACTGCACACATAGCTGGATTCATGTGACAGGAAGAGGAGCCAGAGTTATGGCACTTTCCTGGTGGCAAGATAAGGGTCACCAAGGAAGGCCACCAAGCATCATCGCCAAGGAAAGGGGTTTTTTCCCCTGTCAGGTGAGGTGGGTTTAGGGTGGATGGGGACAATCGTGGGGGGGGGGGGGGGAAGCATGAGAAAACAATTAATAGTGTTCAATAAAAAGTAGAATGTCAGTCAAGCAGTGCATCAAAATCATTGGCACGAACAGAACTAAGATTCTGTTCATAAATGGCTTTACTTTAAAAAATAAAAAAACAGTCACCAGTGGGCCACCAATCTGGCATGAAAGTCTTAACGAAAAAGCACCTGATTTGCATACATAAGGCCCCAGGTTCACTCCCTGGTATCTCAAGTTTATTTATTTAAAACATTTTTATGCCATTTTTTCCAACCAGTTCAGGGTCTGCAAGGCAGCAAACAGCCCAAACATTAAAACACATTTTAAAACATGCATATATAAAACATTGAAAACTATTCAGCAAAACACAAGCAGATGAATACATACAGAAACATGAAGAAAGGCCAATAAGGATCACTGAGGGAATGCTAAATAAAAATAGAAATGTTTTCATTCACAGGTGGAAGACGGGGTGGGGGGAAGGATCTTCTTATGAAGGAAATTCAACAGTCTTAGAGTCAAAATTAAGAAGGCACCTTCTTGGGTTGCCAGCCATCTAGACTGAAATAGCAGAAGCACCTGCAGGCAGGCCTCGGAAAATGACTCTAGTGGTTGGGTAGGTTCACATGGCAGTAGGCAGTGCTTAAGGTATGCTGTCCCCATGCTTTAAAGGTCAATTCCAGCACCTTGAATTGGGCACATAAACAAATTGGGAGCCTGTAGAGGTAGAGCAAGACTGGAGTGATTTGGTCTCCCAGCCCACTCCCATCAGCATTCTGGGCACAGCATGCTGCCCTGGTTTTAGCTTCCAAACAGCCTTTTAAGGGAAGCCCCATATAGCCTGCTTTGCAGTAGTCTAATCTAGCTGTTACCAGGGTATGCACTACAGTGGCAAGAACTTTTTTATCCAGGAAAGGCCATAGCTGGCTCACCAGCCAAAGCTGATGAAAGGCACACGTGGCCGCCACCACCACTTGTTTATCCAACAGGAACCTTGGGTCCAGGACCACCCCCACCCCCAAGTCACGGGCCTGCTCCTCTAGAGGGAGTGAAACCCCATCCAAAACCAAAGACAACTCAGTTCTGGATCCCTCTTTCATTTCATCAGCAGCACCCCTGTTTTCTCCAGATTAAGTTTCCTCAGATTTCTTCCAGGCACAGCCTCCCTGGGAGACATTGGAAGCATGAGACAGAGCTGAGCATCTTCTGCATATTGATGACATCCCAGACCAAGTCTCTGGGTGACCTCTCCCAGCAGCATTGTGTAGATGTTAAAGAGCACAGAAGAGCACAGAAGATGGTACCCTGCAGAGCCCTGTAGGCCACAGGTCAAGCAGCAGTGCCCCAGCACCATATTCTGGAACCTACCTTCCAGGTATGACCAAAACCACTGCAGAATGGTGGTTCCCTTGTATCAACCCTGAAAGGCAATCCAGGAAGATAACAAGGACTGATGCCACTGAAAGCCATTTAGATGTCCAGGAAAATCAACAGGCTCATACTCCTCCCTCTTCCAGCTCCCAGCATAGATCATCAAGTTAGAGGGATTAGGTAGCAGGTGATATGAAAAGGCTCTGTCCAAGACCCTGCAGAGCTGCTGCCAGTCAGAGTAGACAATACTGATCTTCATAGATTGACAGCAGAAGACAGATGCATGTATATTCCAACCTGGTCTATTGCAGTCTCTTAGAAAAAGGTGAAAAACTGGCACAACACAGGGAGTAATCCAAACTCCAGTTATCTATTTATCAACTGCTAACTTACCGTAGTGTGGGTGCATCCATTTGCTAAGCCAGCCTTGGCAAGTAGTGGGGAAAACATTGCCAGACTCCCGCATCTGACCCAAAACAGTCACTTCTTGGCAAGACAATACAGATGACCAGCTTACTGCATTTATTTATTTATTTCATACTTCTACCCCGCCCTCCCCGCGAACGGGCTCAGGGCGGCTTACAATGGGGCACACAGTGCCAGATCAGCATAAAACATTTTAAACCATAAAAATACAAGAACAAATCACAAATTTACAATTAAAGTGCTCGCAGAGATAGTAAATTAAAAAGTCAAGATGACATCCTACAGATGTGATGTAGCAATGTAACACTAGGGTTTTCTATTTGGCACAACCATCAGCCCGAGGTTCCTTCAGGCCAGCCCTCATCGCATGCATGCCTGTGTGTATGCACATATTCTGTAGTAAGTTACTTTTTTGTAAATTTTTGGTCTGTATTCTCTCCATCAAGTAGTTCAAAAAAGGAACAAATTCTAAAAACTTCATAGATGCCAAGAAGTCCTTTCTCTCTGAACTTCCTGGTATCATAATTTATTCAGTCCTAAAGAGAGTTATACATTTCTAAGTCCATTAAAGTAAGTGGGCTTCAAAGGGTGTAATACCCCTTAGGATTGCATTGTATATATTGCAGGATGCAATGCTGTGGAATCAGACTACAGGTAATCCTTGTTCTAAGAATGCTACAAAAATTAAGAAGATTTAGAATTTTAATACAAAAGTCATTTTGCGAAAACTCCTGCAAAAGAGAAGACCATGGCTATGGGACAACCACCTGTAAGTGCCATAATCATTTAAAGATTAGTTGATCAAAAGAGATCCCTTGATTGTGCCCAGAAAGCTATAAAAAGTTAGTGCAGATCTTAGTCTGTTTTCTAAAGAGCCCTCAACCCTCCGTTATAGAATTAGTCAGGGATTATATTGAATTTGTTTTTAGGTGTTTTTGCAAGTTTTGGGGAAGAAATCACAAAGTTGCTGCATTTTTGTAGATGTGCACTAGGTGGCAGTGTAAGACTGAAAGCCAACAGATTTGTGCTGTAAATAAGCAGGTCTTCCTGTAACATTTACCGGAATCCTGGAACCCTGCTTCATATCAGATTCAGTCCTAGAGAAAAAAACGGCTAATGGCTACTCTGATTTGCTTGTGTTTCAAACATCAAATGACTGCCTAACTACTTGCAAAGCTGCTCTGAGGAAAGAGCAGAGGGGTGGCAGGCGGAGAGAGCAGCTGCCAAATTTGTCACTTACCCACTTGCCTAAGGGAACCTGTTATTCACCCAGGGGACCAGCTAACAATGTCCTCTGTTTAAATTGGAAGCACAAGAGACTGAGGCAAATTCTGCTAAAAATACAGGTGCAGGAATACATTAAATAATTTCTTTTGCCTTTTTCAGACTGAATGCTGCACACATTTAAACATTCTAGCTGATTTCTCATTCTCATTGATAAAGATCATAGCCCCCATTTTCAATAGAGACCATTTCCCTAGGATAGGACAAATGTTACTTTTCTTTCTAATACATTCAAAGTTGATGCCCCAGTCTTAAAATGATGCAATTATACACTGAGATCGAATCTTTTGTCTGCAGACCATGTCAGACAAGAATAAGCAACCCCCTTCCCCCATTTAAGAGACCAGTTTCATTATATTAGTGATTAGGGATGGGCACAAACTAGGAAAATGCCATTTGGTTTGTGGTTCATGGCATGCCTGGTTTGTGAACCACAAACCATCATGAACTTTTTAACGCCAAATGAACTGCTTCAGTTCATGAGATTCATGATGCAGTAGAATGACCCCTTACATGCTAGAGACAACAAATTCACAAGGGATACCTGGATGACTCTTCTCTACCTGTCCTCCAAGTTTGGTGAGGATTGGATTTACGGGATCTGAGTTACGCCCCCCCCCCCCCCCCCCCAGACAGTGCCCACAGCAAAGTGCTTTCTGGAGAAATTACAGGTGCAGGTTCATGAGGTTTAGGAGTGTATAGAATGTACCCTGTGCAAGCTAAGAACATCAAACTTGCAGGGGATCTCCAACTCACTCTCCTCTATGCGTTCTCCAAGTCATGTACAGATTGGACTTAGGGGGTCTGAGTTATGGCCCCTCAAAGAAAATGCCTCCTGGGAAAATGTCAGGTGCATAGAATGGACCTCCTGCAAGCTACACACACAAAACACATGAAGGACTTCACTCTGCCACCTGCTCCTCTTCAATCTCTCCAAGTTGGGGGCAGATTACATTTCTGGGTTCCCAGTTATGGACCTCCAAGAAAGGTCTCCCAAGTGCTCTCTCTAGAAAAGACAGCTGCAGTTACAGAAGTCTATGAAACAACTCAGGAACAAGCCAGTGACACCAGACTCACCAGACACCAGGGAAACTTCACCTGGGCAGCCCCCAGCAACACACTGGAAGCAAGGCAAGCATCCCCCCTACACTGGCAGCCCCCCAAGTCTCCAAAGACAGGTTCTGAAGGACAGAAAGGCAGCCATCTCCAGAGTTTTGACATGGTGGGCACCTCAGCCATGCAAGACAAGCAAGAGAAGTGTGCTCACAACTCTCACAGCCCCCCCCCCCCGGGCTGAAACATGCTGGTCCAGAGCACACCCAGCAACTATGGTGTATTCTTCTACTCTGCAGAGGAATGGAAACACATGTCAAGCTGGCTGGGCCACCCCCAATTCTCCAAAGGCAGAATTTGAATGACAGAAAGGCAGACATCCCCAGAGTTTTGATAGGGGCTCCCAAAATAACCCCACGACAGCTTGGTGGGCACCCCAGCCACACAGCACAAGCAAGGGAAGTGTGCCCACAACTCTCACAGCCCCCACCAATGGCTGACACACACAAATCTAGAGCACACCCAGCAACCATGGTGTATTCTTCCACTCTGCAGAAAAATGGAAACACGTGTCAAGCCAGCCAGACTACCCCAGAGTCTCCAAAGGCAGGGTTCTGAAGGACAGAAAGGCAGACATCCCTGGAGTTTTGTTTTTTTTTTGGAAAGAAATTTTTATTTTTCAAAACATTAAAATTAATACATTTATCTTATACAAATCCTTTTTTTCATATTATATAGCATTTTGTTCTATTTGTATAGTCTTGTTTTTATCTTGTATTGGTGGTTTCCCACCACATCTGAAGCATAACACATTTTCCACTTTATCCAAAATAGTAATACTTATATCTATGTTTACATTTCTGGTAACAGTTATATATCTTTAAAATACTTATATACCAATTCTTATTTTCTATATTCTTATATAATTCTAAAAAACAACTTCACTGTCTAATTATCCTTAGTACATTCATATACTCTATTTCTATTCCTTTATGCTATTATAACCATGTATAAATGTAGTTTTTCATGTCCCAATATTTTTCAACATATTCTTTCAAATCCTTCCAATCTTCTAAAAAGGTCTCTGAGTACAGATTATTCAACTTTCTAGCCCATTTATCCATTTCAGCCATATATAACATTTTTTTCATCCATTCCCACACTTCTGGTATTTTTTCATTTTTCCAATTTTGTGCATACACCATTCTTGCTGTTGTTATCATATACCATATTATTGTCCTTTTCTTTACATTTATCTCTTCTAGTTTAAGTCCAAGCAGTAACATTTCAGGCAACTTCTTAAATGTACATTTCAATTTTTTTCCCATTTCTGCATGTATTATAGACCAATAAGTCTTCGCTTTATCACAAGTCCACCACATATGATAAAAAGAACCTTCTTTCTTTTTACATTTCCAACATTTGTTAGACATATTCTGATTAATATTTGCACATCCCTGGAGTTTTGACAGGGGCTCCCCAAAGTAACCCCATGACAGCTTGGCAGGCACCCCTGGCAAGTACTAGAACCCAGTGAGGCATGCCCACCATGCTCACAGGAGCCCTCATCCCAAACACATAGATCCTCTGGTCATAGCCCATCCCTAGGTGAAATTTCCAGTTATTCACCATTAGCAGAACACAATGTACAGACAGATAAGAGAGCATGTTGTGAATTGTACAAACACAATGGAAAGTTATAGTCAAGGGACCATGGTGTGTACATAGTAAACAACAAGAAGAACAAGACAAACACCATGTAAATATAATAAATCAGTTCTTACATTAATAAAATAAATTGTTTATAAACTGTAGTTGTGGATTTAGTCTCAATAAATGTTGCAGAATATACATCACCATCTAAGCTCTCTTATTCGTTCAATATCAAGTCTATATACATTCAGTATGCCATGCATCAACAAACAAATACAAGCAGATGCATAGATCATACAGTAAAATGTTCATATACAATGTGAAATATTCTCAAATAGATTATAATGAAAACAAACAGGAATATTACTCCTAAAGAATCACACGCCCAAAGTATATATCATAAAGAGTCAAGCAATTAATGTGCATCCTGATTCTGCCCATTTCACTGAGTCTTCTTCAAAGTCGCAATTTCTAATGGCATATTCAGACTGATCTGGAATCCATGCCTGCACATTCTTATTTGTTAGCTAACACCAGTGTGAGATACTTCTGTAGGCATATCAGTTCTCTTCAAAATCTTCCCAAATGGCAACAGGAAGACTGGTGTTATGGGTCCTCTCTGCATGAGCATAGAGAGAGGGTGGCTCAGAGACTTGAGTTCACTGACACGCAAACCGTGGCAGGGGAGAGGAATTCACAATTAGGAAGTTATGGGTCCTCAGCTAAGCCCCTCTGCTCAGAGCCCTGAGTCCATCTAACACCCAAACCCCAAGGGAGAAGAGTTCACAATCAGGAATGAAATAATGTGCTGTGCTTTCAACAAGTTCCCTGCCTCTCTGTCTAACTGCTGACAGAGGAAAAGAGAGGGTGTGGAGCTGAGCTGAGGGTATGTATAGCATTCTGACCTCATAGAGCAGAATGAGAACTCTGTTATTGGCAGCCAGCAGTGCCTGTTAAGCTCTAGAGCAGTGTTTTTCAACCACTGTGCCGCGGCACACTGGTGTGCCGTGAGATATTGTCAGGTGTGCCGCGGGATTTTTGCAATGAAAGAAATGTGCCTTCCGGGCTGACCTTCCGGGACGCATTTGCACATGCGAGAAAGAACAGTGGCACGGTCTCGCTGATTCCGCTTGCACGCTCTGTGGCCGGCCTGAGGTAGGGTGATTTGCACCAAGACATTCCAGTAAACATGAATATGTTTGATGGTAACAGGTAGCTGTTTCTGTCAGGGTGGGGTTCAAATCAGTAACTGTCCCTCAGCGAAGAATGGGTGTACTGTGCTTCTCTTCAAATCACTTATGGTCAGCGGAATGCCGTTCACATAAGAGTAAGAATACATCCACATTATATTTCTTCTGAAACTCAGGTCAATGTTATGGGAAGGAGCCATTACACTTTGGATCTGTAACTTACGATTTCAAGTTGAGTGGCTATTACGTGTATTTGTAATACTGTCATAGTTAATACTTGAGCTGAGGCAACTAATGACCCATTTATCTTGTATTTCAGTGTTTTTCAACCACTGTGCCGTGAGATATTGTCAGGTGTGCCGCGGGATTTTTTCAATGAAAGAAATGTGCCTTAGTTCGAAAAAGGTTGAAAACACTGCTCTAGAGGTCCCCTACTGGTATTTCCAAGGCTGGAGAAGTCTGCCCCCTGTTGCTTTGAAGTATTGCAAACAGTTTACTTGAGCAGAGACAGTCTTTCTGGAAATGTGCCCATCCACGAACTGCCACAAATACCATAAAAGTTCATGGAATGTTCATGCTGGTTGCCCTTCCACAAACATTGCTTTGCGAACCATGAACTATCCAACATTTGTTAAGAACTTTAATTTGTAAGCTGGTTCATGTCCATCCCTATTCATGATTAACCCTATTTTTTATTCATTCATTCATTCATTAATTCATGTATTGCATTGTGGAGCTCTTACCAATCCAGCTAGGTTTTCAATATGCTAAATAATTTTGCCATTCTCTGAAAATTTGTCTACTATACTGGTGGTGGTGGAAAGTGCTGCCTGGTGACAACCAACTTATGATGACCCTCTAGGGTTTTCAAGGCAAGAGACAGTTGGAGGTGGTTTGCCATTGCCTCCGTCTGTGTAGTGACCCTAATGTTTCTTGGTAATCTCCCATCCAAATACTAACCAGGGCCAATCCTGCTTAGTTATGCCCCTCATTAAAAATCCCAGAGTATTTTCAGACTTTGACTGTACTGAGATGCACAAGGGTTTTTATGCTGGCCCATCTGAATGCCTTTCCTTCAGCAGTTATGACTGGAAGGTACTTCAGTATATTGTTCTTTCATAAAATTCATAGTATTGATCATATTCTCTTTGAATGCTTTTAGATGTTAGACATGAGTTGATATTTCCTTTGATTGGAAAGGATTTTGTTTCTGTGAAGGTCCATGCTTTGTGGTTGCTGAGTGACAAAGAACAACAAATGACTTTGCAAGTCACCAAATATCTGATAGTTGAGATAGTTAACGGGACCTCCAAACCCCATTAGTATTTTAGCTGTGTTTCCTGTTCAAGACATTGGTTAAATGACCCGTAACACAAGTAAGTAAGTAAGTAATGCTCTGCTTGGCTTCCAAAATCTGATGGGATCTGGCTGATGAGATCACTGCTCACCCCCAATTCCAACAATTTATGACAAAATTAAGCATTCGTCCCAGTACTGATTCTTGTGGGACCTCACTGCTCACTTCCTCCATTGTGACTACTGTCCACTTATTCCTTCTCTAATTTCTTTGTCCTATAATGTAATGTAATTTTGTATTTTTGAACAGAAATTGTTTATATGAAATAGAGTATTTTTGTATGTTTGTTCTTAGAAAACTGCTCTTGGACTAACTTGACCTTTGGAAATGTACATTTTGCATTTGAATATTATGCAGGGAAATCATAGGATAACATGTAATTCTTGTTGTATTAAAATTTTATAAAAATTGTAAAAATTGTAATATTGATACAAACATTTATAAAAATTGAAGATTTTTGTGTTACCCTGTTGTAACCCTATTATAACTGTATTTTAAATGTATTTCTGATAGTGTATATGATGGTCCCAACCTGACAAAGACCTTTAGAAACGAAAAAGGCTACCAGACACTTTTGTTTTTTTCTTGGACCTTCATTGTTAAATGGATATTGGACAAACATTTTGTATTAAAATCTTTATTGCATTAGTTTTCATCACAATTTATGTTAGCACACTAACAGCTATACTGTTTCCTGAGTTGCCTATCAAGAGAGCCAGTTTGGTGTAGTAGTTAAGAACATGGACATGTAATCTAAGCCTGGAACCTTCAGCACCACTTGATTGGACTCAAGGCTCACTTAACACTGCAGAGCAAAAGCAGAGCAGTAATTCTTCTCCCTGTACAGACACAGGGTGGAGCTCAAGTATTTCCCTTTCTTTCATTCTGCATGGTATAGCTATTAACCCTTTGCCTTGAGAAGAAAAAAATGGGTTGTAGGATTCACTGTGAGGGTTTACTTTGAAGGAAAAATTAAATACAGAAACAAGCAGACAAAATCAATGGACTACTCTTGGGGGGAGAACAGAGAATGCTGCAAGATGGCCTTCAAATATTAATTTGGTTGTAAATATTCTTGTAGTTTAAATTGCTTTATGCTCTGCATCAAAAATAAGTTCTCTCTTTCATATGAAGATGCATTTTTCATCTCTGATAAATTCAGAATTCTTTTTTTTAAACCAAAATATGCTTCCCTCTGTCTCTCTAGGCAGTGCATTTTTATTGCACCTTGTAAGTAGCATACATGGTTCTCCCTTCATTTTATCATCACAAAAAGGTAGGTTAGGTAGTGACCAATGTTCCCTCTAAGCTGAGTTAGTGTGAGCTAGCTCACAGTTTTTTAGCCTCCAGCTCACACCTTTTTGTCTCAGCTCAGGAAGGATGGCTCCAGAGAAAACTAATCTATGCACTAACCAAATCATTCACTCATAGCTTTAATGCCAGTTGCTCACAAAGTAGAATTTTTGCTCACAAGACTCCACAGCTTGGAGGGAACATTGGTAGTGACAGGTTAGAAAGAGAGAATGACTGGCTCAAAGTTACCCAGCAAACTTCATGGCAGAATGGGAATTTGAAACCAGGCCTCCCAGATCTTAGCCTAGTTCTCTAAAAACTGCACACAACACAGACCCTTCTAAGTTTTTCTTTTACTACTTACCTGTGCATTGATTGCCTTTCTTGAATTTTGATATATCCTTTGGAAGAGATGCATCCAGAAGGTGGAAAAACCACCCTACATCTACAAGTTCCTAACTGGTGGCTATATCAAAGAGCTATGCAGATGCTTAAAGGCAGGTCTTTTGTGCAGAAAAAACGCAACAGGAACTCATTAGCATAATAGCCCACACCCAACAGCAGAGAATCATTAGCATATTAGGCCACACCCCTGACAGTGCAGCTCCCTCCCAGGATCAGCTTCCCCAGGTGCCCTGCGGTAGGTGAGGCAGTCACAGTTTGCCACCAGTCTTGCCTCTTTTAATGTTATTGAGAGAGCCATGACCCTTTCATATACCAGCCCCCCTCTTTTCCTCACAGAGACATTACCAGACTGTGTAAACACTCCTCACATAGACACTGCACAGAGCTATTGGCGACTGGGACTCAACCACTGCTTCATTCACACACTGCCACCACTTACTCATATCCTAATATATATTTCTATATAGGCCAAGATCTTAGTTTCCATTGGTTGCTCTTAGGGAGAGGCAGAACATAACCTGGCTGTCACAGTCACCATGGCTAGTAGCCACTGATAGACACATCCTTTTTGAAAGCAATCTATGCTGTGGCCATCACTACATCCTCTGGCAGTGAATTCCACATTTTAATCACTTGCTGAGAAAAGAAGTATTTCTTTTATTCATCCTGAATCTAATGCCCATCAGCTTCCTTGGATGGCCTCAAGTTCTAGTCTTCCTAAAAGTGAAATTTAATCCTGATAAAACAGAAATGTTACTGCTGTGAAGACTTGACCCAGAAATTAGGATATCTCCTGTTATGGGTGGGATTGCACTTACCCTCAAGGAGAAGGCTCATAGCTTGGAGGCGTTGTCGGACCTGAGCCTCCTGTTGGCTAATCAGGTGGCCATAGTGGTAGGGGTGTCTTACACCAACTTTGGCTGGTAAGCCAGCTGCAGCCCTTCCTGGGTGGGAAAGATCTTGCTACTGTGGGACATGCCCTGGTAACGCATATATATAAGATCATTGTTAATCACTCAGTGTTGGGGCAACCCTCACACGTGTTACAGCCCTATCATGGGAACCATTTTTCTATGGTGTCATGGCTGTAGCATTTAAAAGCAAGCAAGCAAGCAGGTGGGGCCAAATGTTTGTGACTGCCCTCCAGAAGTTGCCACTTCTCTCCCCAGATGATTAGTTCTAGCTCTGTGGCTCCAGGCTCTCAAGGATTACAGCTGCACATGGGGTGAGCTCATGGAAAAACAGCTTCCAGAATAGGTCTGGAATACATAAAGGATGCCTAAGTCAACACAGAGTTGCTGCTTTCTCAGATAGGGCTGAAATAGAATGGCCCATGGATATTGACCTGAATATTGTTTCAAATCAATCTCCTTCTCACTTACCTTCTCATATAGTAGAGCCAGCTCTCATTGGCAACATAAAACTTCACATCAAAAGCACTGCTTGACCCTTAGCAGGTGCTCTCTATGGTAAGTTGCAACTAGCACAGTCAGCTGCTCGAATGCACATTTGGAACTGCTCTTCCCATTAGACAGAGTATTGGATGATCAAAGCAAAGAGTCCAGGTCACACTTCAATCTGTTCTGTCCCATAATAGGATTATTATTTGTGTCACATCCATGAAATGGAAATTTAAGTAGTTGAAGATACAAATGGAGCATATGGGACAGACCTGGGAATGTCTATTAACAGAACTTTGAAAAAAATTATAGTGTGCACAGAACACATTTAAATAGATACTTAGCACATAAATAAATATTTGTATTTCTTTTATATAGGGAGCCTGCATTAGAAAACCATCTGCACTAAACTCAAATGCATATTCCTGAATCAGATAAAAGGAAGGAAGGAAGGAAGGAAGGAAGGAAGGAAGGAAGGAAGGAAGGAAGGAAGGGAAAAGAAAAGAAAAGAAAAGAAAAGAAAAGAAAAGAAAAGAAAAGAAGGAAGGAAGGAAGAAGGAAGGAAGGAAGGAAGGAAGGAAGGAAGGAAGGAAGAAAGAAAGAAAGAAAGAAAGAAAGAAAGAAAGAAAGAAAGAAAGAAAGAAAGAAAGAAAGAAAGAAAGAACCTACCTTTTGGCTGCAATCCTAAGAATACTTTTAGTGGAGTAAACCCCATTGAAGAGAATAGGACTTACTTCTGAGTAAACTTGCTTAAGATTTATTTTATTTATTTATTTAAACATTTATTAGCTGCCTTTCTATCATATAGAAACTTAAGGTGGCTTATAATGCAAATGATAATAAAATTCATTAAAACAACTAATTAAAAGCAATACTTTAAAAACTGCTGGTAGGCAGAAGAACTAATCAAATGCCTTCATGAATAAAGCTGTCTTCAGCTAAAGATTGAGAGTGAGCAGGTCAGGTACACCTCCCTGGGAGGTTATTCCATAATCGTGGGGCTACTACTGGAAAGGTCCTCTCTAGTGTACCTATCAGACAAGCTTTTTAAAATCAGTGTGACAATCAAGAGGGCATCTCCCTGTGATCTTAGTTTCTGGGCAGGAACATAGGGGAGAAGACACTCCTTCAGATACCCTGGTCCCAAGCCATGTAGGGCTTTAAAGGTCAAAAATACCACCTTGGATTGGGCTCAGGAGTTGATAAGAAGCCAGTGCAATTGTTGTAGTATTGGGGTCACGTGATCCTGGTAATTGGCTTTGATCAGCTGTCTAGCCACAGCATTCTGAACTAGCTAGAGATGGGCATCAACCACGAAAATGAAGTTCAGTTTAGTTCATCATTAGTGGCATCATGCCCAGTTCATGAACCATGAACTATCATGAACTTTTAGGGGCCAAATAAACTGGTTTGGTTTGTGACCCAGTAGAATGCCCCCCAGTGTGCTAGAGACACCAAACTCGTTGGAGATTTCCAGCTGACTATCCTCTGCCTGTCTCCACTTTTGGTGAGGATTGGATTTACGGGGTCCAAGTTATGACCCTCAAAGAAGGTGCCCCAGAAAAGCATCAGACAGGCGGTCATTTTGACAGGTTCAGGAGATTCAGGAGTGTATAGAATGGTTCCTGTGCAAGCTAGAGACAGGGGACCTTCCCCAGATGCTCCTCTACATGCCCTCCAAGTTCCACCACCTTGTTGCTTTGAAGTTTGGTAAACATTTAGATGGAGCAGGGACAGTCTGTCTGGAAATGTATCCATTCACAAACCAGCATAAACCCCCATGAACTGCTGAAAAGTTCATGAAAGTTCATGCCAGTTAATCTGCAACAAACTTCACTTCACAAAACATGAACTAACTAGATGGTGTTCTCCATAGTGTAAAATGGAGATCATGCACCTTCTTTGTGTGTGAGAGAGAAGACACTGAGAGAGTAGAAGCAGAGGAAATTGCCCCTAAGAGTAGCATTTCTACTTCAAAGGGAAGGATCAGATAGCAGGAAGGAAATGATGCTCTATGCGTCCTGACCTCTCAATCTGCCTAAACTTTTTGGTGCCATCGTCTCAAGTTTGAGACAGGAGACAGCGCAAAGGCCTCCACTTCTAACATTTCTAATAGTTTCATCTATACAGTAGTAAAAATTAGGATTTCTATTTTGCAAATGGTACAGTAAGATTAACAGAAAATAATTCATGATTAAGAAACTTTTTAAACCTAGTTTCTTTCTGCTGGTTCTACTGGATACTTTATGGCTTTGTTCAACTATAAAGCCAAACCAGAGTAGCTGTGTTGGTCTGAAGAAGCTGAACAAAGTTTGAGTCCAACGAAGTTTTATTCCGGGTATAAACTTTAGTGCATTTCTCCCTGCCTCTTTGGGCACAACTGGGATAGTGATTCCCTAATAAACCTCTTTTTTGCCCTCATGTTGCAGTATGTTTATGGATGATGTACAACCACAGATAAAACAAGATGAAATTAGTTAAAACGTTAGTAGGACATTAAAGACAATCAGATGGTGAATAAACAAGACCCATTCAAACTCCCACTGCTGGCTACTTCATGGACAGAGGGGAAGAAGGCAAAACAGATATAAACAACAAAGAACAGGAAGGGTGCCAGCCTAGATGGAATTGTTGCTGTCCTCAACCAAAAGTCTGGTGGAACATCTCTGCCTTGCAGGCCCTGCGGAACTGCATCAGATCCCACAGGGTCCTGATGGAATTTCGTCCCTGACAGCTCATGGCCTTATAGGTCAATACCAAAAAACTTGAACCTTTTTTCTCTTGTTTGTAAACTAGAGATTGGAATCCTGACTTGTAGGCAATAAAACAAACCATAGTATGTCATTTTGCTCTCTGTGGACATTGCAACAAATTCTGGTTTGCTGGGAACTCAGATGTCTTCAATAGCAAAACTGCTGATGAGCCTGAGGACTTCAAACTAAAAAAAAAAATTTTTTGCCCAGGCTGATCATGTATACCTTTTTGTATCACATTTACAGAGCACTTGCTGCTTTTCATTTCAGTACACTCAGGCATGATTTTAAACTTATCAAAAATAGATTGGGTTTATCAGTCTTAATGTTGCTGGCCCCAGTCCAAGCACCTAATGCATCTACAACAAAGAGCAACCAGAAGCTGCAATTTAGCAGACCATATTCAGCTTTTCTTGACCACTCCTTAGCATGCAAAAGAAAGATAGCAAAGTTCCATAGGAGAACAAAGGTTGATAAAAGAGATGTACAGACTAAATGGGACTCTTCTTGTGTGTGCGTGCATATTTAAATTTGCTGGCTACTACCATAAATGGCAGCTTATCCCAAGTCTAGGAAAAACAGAATGCTCTTGCTCAATAAAGATCTTGCCAACCATGAACTGAATGTCTACCTTAGTGGCATCCGACTTACACACAACCATACATCTAAGCACCTTGGCGTTACCCTGGACAGGACCTTGAGCTATAAAAACCATCTTACCAACATAGCAGTGAAAATATGCACACAAAACAACATTCTCCAAAAATTATGTGGTACAACTTGGGGTGCAGCTGCTACAACACTTAGATACTCAGCTTTGGGGTTGGTGTGTAGTACTGCGGAATATGGTGCTTCAGTGTGGCTCAACAGCCCCCATGTCCACAAACTTGATGTCCAACTTAGTACAACAATGAGAAACATCAGTGGATGTATTGAACCCACTCTGACTTATTGGCTACCCACATTGTGCCACATCGCTCCCCTGCATCTCCAAAGACAGGATGGTCTTCATAAATATAGAAAGATCACTGAAAACAGAGAGTTGCCCATGGCTGACACAGGCCTATCCATACTAAGATCCCAACCTGCAGCAATAAGATCTGCACAAATCCTGCAATCACAAAATCTCGATCTAGGGAATGAATGGTTGTGGCATGGATGCAATCAGTTCCACCCGATATCCATAATCTGATAAACACCAACAAGAGGACTGCAGGATTTGACTTGCCACGTAAAGTATGGAAGACGGCTAATAGAATACAAACAGGCTTTGGTAGTATTGCAGACCTGTTGTTTAAATGGGGCAAAATAGCGGGACCTGAATGTGATTGTGGTGCAGCCCACCAAACTATTTTCCATCTGTCACAGGAATGTGACTGTCATGCTTTCCACGGTGATGTGACAGACCTCTTTGAACTCTCCCCAGCTAAGACTGAGTGAAACCAGTCGGCATACCTGTTGTATCAACTTGGTTACATATTTTATATTATTATATGCTTCCTGTGTGTAACTCTGCCATACAATTAAAAAAAATAGTCTGCTTATTTGAGGAAAGCAGGCAAATATTTTGGACAAAGTTTAGACATACAGCTTATATTTACTCAATACCTTCTCACATTATTGGCTGAGGAAACAATGTTTTAAAAAAAGCTTCTAGGGAGTGAACAGTTTGTTGTCCAAAACTAGGACCAAATACCTACTCTCCTGCCCTCCATTCTTTATCATTACAATTCTTGCAGGAAACATGGTCAGTACGGAAAGGATAGTTAACAGCATCCATGTCTCTTTTCAGAAGTGTTTAGATTACTTAAATTAAATGACTGAAGGACAGTAACTCCTTGGGATCTAAAACCAACAGAAGTTCCTGCTGCCATAATGATCTCATAGCACCCCATACTTGGAATGGTCACACCTTCTATCAAGACATTTTAATCTGAAAAAAAGCATAACTGAAAAAGCATAACTGGCATGTAAGAGCACATTGGGAGATGTGGTTTAATAGCTATGAGGAACCTAGGCTGTGAAGGGCTTGAAAGGTGAGATAACCAGTACGTAGAATTGTTCAATTGAAGTGAATTTTGTATGAAATGAAGTGGTCCCAGAAACCATATATTTGGGCTGCAGCCTTATGCACACTGTCTTAAGAGTAAAGTCAGTTCTACTCATTGGATCTTACCTCTGTGTCAACGTACAACGTACATAGGTTGGTAGAGCGACATAGTATTGCCCAGTGCACCTAAATCTTTTCTTTTTTAATGTGGTTTGGAAAGGAAAAGTTTTCTACAGGCATTTAAAAGATGCCTACTCCATTTCAGAACTGGGAATTGAGTTACCGCCCGTGTAGTGAGATAAGATACAGGGTGTGCAGTTGGGCTACAGGTTCTTTGCTGTGCTGGAAATCTGCTTGGCTCAGTGGCTGGCCCTGCTAAGCCCTTGATAACACCAGCTGGAACGTGTGCAGTAGAACTGCGGACAGCTGGAAAGAAAAAGGCCGGCCACAAATTAAATTAAGAGGTGTAAAATGCCCTGAGAAGAAAAACAAATTGAGATGGTGAAAACAGGTGCCAACTGACATTTACTCCCCTGGCCAGTCACACTTTCCTTTCTCACTGTGTGATTAGCAGCTAAGCCGAATTAGGGCAGATTTCATGCTCCCGTGACCTCCAAGAGCACCCGTAAAGAAAAAGAAAAACACCTGCAGGTAGATGTTTTTCCAAAGAGCTAAAACTGTAAAATCCTCAACTACTGTTGAACTGGCTCGGTAACAGTGATACACTAGTCAAGAGTTAAAGGGTAACTTTGCATTCAGGTCCGTGGAAGCATTAGCCAACTTACATCACCACTTCCCAAAGTATTAGTTACCAAAAGCATTATTATGGTACACTAATGTGTAAACTGAATAAGGAGTGAAGTTGAGGCTTTCCCAATTTACCGCAGAATTAGCTATCTTCAGACAATCATATATTTTTTAAAACCTTGTTTTTAAGATGCTGCAACAGTCTGAGACAAATTAATACTGAATGGTATTCAGAATAAACTGGTCTCTGTGCCTTCCCCGCGGGGCTTTTTGCAGGTAAAAGTCAGACCGAAGAGGAAAACTGGACTAACTACAAGATGCATATGGTATAAAGAACCATATCACTTAATATTCATTAAGTCACATGCATAATATTTGCCTAATTAAGCAGTTATCATACACCCCCTAGCTGTCATCACTAGTCATTTGATGGTATGACATATGGTCTAAATAAATGAACTTTGCTCCTATGATCTTCTAACTTCAGGGTATGAAAGAACCACAACAAAAATATCCCTGCAGGGACAAACAAATGGCATATCAGCAACTTCGTAATGTCAAGATATCCAAGATAAATGTGAAACAGCTGGAATGTATACATCTTTCAAGAACAATAGTGTTTGCATGCAGACCCAGCTGTTGTGAAAATAAAACGTAAGGAAAAAAAAGCTAAAGGACATTATTTCACATTGTGGGTCTAAAGATAACATAATACTTTGTGCAAGGTCTGCTAGTATTTATAGCTAATGGCATGGATCCAGAGATGCGTGAGCAGAAAGTGTATTTAGTGCAGTTCCGCTTGCGCAATGAAGGTAGCATGAAGGTTGCAGTAACACAGGGCTTCAATGATTTTTAACAAAATAGTAATGTACATATAGAACAATAACATTTACATATGATTTACATGATTTCGTTTTCAAGACTGTATCAGAAAAATTCCTTGTGCTACAAAGACTGAGTTAGATTGACATGTGTTCATTCATAATAATTTCTAAGTGATATAGTATACCACACATTGCCGTAGCCTGTTCGTCTGTTGTAGTCAAACCCCACAGCCCTGTGGTACCTTAAAAACTAGCATGTTTTAGCGTAAGATTTCATGGCCCAGGAATTACATTGTCAGATATGTGAAGGCTGATTATATATTTTATAAACACACAAACAGAGGCAGGGTACAGGGAGATTTATTATAAAGGGAGGCCATTTTGTCAGTCATTTCAAGAAATGAGTTGGATCCAGCCAGCTTTCTCATTCATTCTCTCAATTCCCCTCCATACTATAGCACGCATCCCTCATGGGTTTTGTCCCGGCAGCTCCGATGATGCCCAGCATAGCCTTTTTAAAAATATTTCTGCCTTTGTCTCTACATAATAACTCCTTCCAGCCCTCCTCCTTCTATGTGTCTATACAATATGGCAACTGAACGTAATACTTCAGGTATGTGACATTCTGGTTCATGAAAGCTTATGCCACAAAAAGTCTGTTAATCCTATTTATGATTATAGCAGAACCAACGTAGCTTCCCCAACGCAAGATTTCCAATATCATAACAGCTTTCTGTTTCAGTGGCTCTGAAGGAATGTACATGTACACATGCTAAGTCTCTCAGTTCTCGCTTATACGCGGATTTGAACTTATTGGTCTTGAAGGTGCTACTGGACGCAAATTTCATTCTTACTTCTGTTTGTTAACTCTTGTGTTTCCTGGCAATTTTTATGCTAATTTACTGCCATTCACAGATCTTACCAACTGCCTTAATCCAATTTCAGCTATAAATCACTGACTTACTTGATTCACTGACATCTTGATTCTAATTAGCCCATCTGGGCAACTAATCCTCTGTCCTATATGTAACGGTGCAGGAAATTCTGTTTCACTGTATCTGAGGAAGTGTGCTTGCACACGAAAGCTTATACCTTGAATAAAACTTTGTTGGTCTTAATTATTACTATTTATTTATTATTATTTATTAATTTTGATTTATATCCCACCTTGCCCGCACAGGCAGGCTCAAAGGTGCCACTGGACTCAAACTTTGTATAACAGCTTTCTGCAGTCCTTGCATGTACAAAACCTTACAGTAGAAAAGAGCAAGAGTCCAGTAGCACCTTAAAGACTAACAAAATATGTGGCAAGGTATGAACTTCTGTGAGTCACTGCTCACTTCTGCAGATCAGGTATTTTGTTAGTCTTTAAGGTGCTACTGGACTCTTGTTCTTTTCTACTGCTACAGGCAGACTAACGTGGCTACCCATCTTGATCCAATACCTTACAGTTTATTTTGTAGAGTCAGTAAAAAAAATGGACAAACTCAATGCTTTCTTGTTAATACTTTATTAGTGTATTTTTTCTGAGCTTTCTCTATTGGACAAAACATAATGCAAACTCCAAAGGAAAAACTTAGAGTTCTTAGCTATTTAGGAAGGGGAAAAATTGACCTTGCCATTCCAATTTGTATTCATTCTTTACTAAAGAAAAAGGGGGGGGGGATACCAATAGAACCATTAGGCACACAGTTGACACATACTGTACAATGATATGCACAATTCATTTATTAACAGCTATATTAAATGTGCTCTTTAGATTTTCCTCCTTGTAACGTAAGAACCATGCTCATTTGAGCACAGGTAAGAAGGGATTTACAAGGAGTGACAACCAGACTTTTAAAACAAGTCCTTAAATAAGCCAACACAGCAGCAGTAACAGAATATACGATGTTGGTTAAGACAGTTTACCTTTTATCTCAAAACCTTTTTAAAAAAGCTTATTTTTGTATACAGTTATTCAAATACACATGCATTACATGAAAATATTGCACTAAAATTAAAACTGAGATTGTGGAATCCATATTTCTTTTTTTTAAAAAAACAACAACAACTGGTACACATTCTGGTAGCATTTAAAGTTAATCATTTTTAGTTCTAGCAAACACCAGCAGCAAAAGTTTCATGATGACCCATGTGAAATATTCCACCTTTACTGTTCGTTTTCTTTTAATTAAGGCTAAAGTAAGTGCATTTTGTTGGACAATGGCACATTTATTTTCAGAGGCTGGTCACAGCAATCGTATGCCAGGACATACCTGACTAGACATTTACACAATCAATTTAGGGGCGCTTTGAAAGATGTAAATGACACACAGCTGATATAATGTGCAGGGACAACATGTGAACTATAAACAGTTAATCAAGAAGAGACATTATGGATGGGTCCTGCCTACAGAGACACTCTGAACTTAAATATGAATAAGACCTAGCCTATACGTAGAAAACACATTAAATGAAATGATACAGCATTATGCTCCATTCACACAGTTCAAGATTCAAAAGAGATACTGAACAAACTTTAAAAATTCAACAGTTATGACTCTGTAGCCTCATATGCCTACAGATAAGAGGCACTACATGTTTAATTGACTTATCATCCCGATTTTGAAGTACTGTAAACTAAACTGAGTATTAATATATTAATTAAAAAAAAATCAAGGATTTGAAATGTCAAATGCTAGAGTTTTGTTATTATATATACCCGCCATGCTTTTGGTATCCAATATTCCATGTAGACTACAGTGTTTTACCATGCTAGACATTAACTGGGCTAGAAGAACATGCAGACATCAAGGGCCAAAACACATCTTAGAGCAGATCAGGGGCTCTGAATTTGATTGTGTAACATGTAATTTGGCTCCAAAAAGTGCTGACCTTATTCTCAGTACAGTGTTAAATCTGTTACTGGGATGAATCATTTCAGACAACATGTGGCTCAGAAGAAAAGCCCATGGCTTTGCATACAGAAGGTCCTGGATAGGGGAGGGGCATGAACCACATTTTTGAGGTTCAGTTTGGTTCATGACTGAATCACAAGCCAAACCACGAAGCCCTACAAACCAGGAGGTTAGTTTGTGAACCAGTTAGTATCAGTTTGTGAGTCATTTAAAGTTTAAAGCCGTTTTCTGCTCCCAGCAGCTTTTCGCAGGGAGCAGAAAGGAGGGGTTTCCAAACAGCTGAACAGTTTAAATGGCCCAGCTTTCTGCTCCCCACAATTTTTTTTGTGAAGAGTGGAAAGCAGAGGTAAACCTTTGCTTTGCTTGCTGCTCTTCACAAACTGCCACAAACTGCACCAAAAATTCATAGAAGTTCGTGGTGGTTCTTCACTTCACAAATATCGCTTTGCGCACCACAAACCAGCCAAAATTCATAAAAAACTTTGATTTGTCAGCCAGTTTGTGCCCATCCCGAGTCCTGGATTCAATCCCTGGCATCTCCACTTACAGGATCTTAGGTAACAGATGCTGGGAAGGTCTTTTTTCTGCCTGAGAACAGCTGCCAGTCAGAGGAGACAATACTGAGCTAGCTTGGTCAATATTCTGACTGCATAAGGTAGCTTCACATTTACATTTGTTCAGTGCTTGTCATATAAGGGGGAAAAAATCCCTGCACATAGAAAACTAATGTTCAAAGAAAAGGCTATGACATAACTGTCAGTTTACTATGTGGAATGATTTCTTGTTTGTGAAGCATTCAATTATGTCTGAAGTGGTACAGCCCTGGGGCAGGTTTATCACATTAGTGAGAACTACGCCACAGACCAAGATATGAACCACCAAATATGTTGGAAATATGAGCATGAGGGTCAAAATAGACTTGGATAGCTCTTCTTCTCTTTTAAAACTCTTCCAAGCAGTTGTATCATGCTCTAATTTGATCAAGAAACCAGAAATGGGAGAGGCATCAACCTTTGCTTTCATGGGACTCTCCTCTGTAAATCATTCCCCCCCTCCCCCCAAGCTGCTATTAGACCTATGGGATGAAGACAGACAGCTTAGGGGCAATTCTGAAGGGAAGGCAGAGGGGAAAAGGATGAAAAATCCCTTGTAAGGCCATTTTCCTGATTGAATTAGCAGTCCCATGCAGCAGCTTAAATTTTTAGAAGTAGACTATTCTGATCAAAGATCATGTCTAATTAAGCCCAGAGAATATTTGTTAGCAGTTTAATTGCCACTTGAGAACATGGAGAAGGACAGACATGAGGAAACTGATACTTCACATGTTATCTTAGCTCTCCTTTTATTGGTGTAAGAGATTACATGTACAGTATGTAGATATGAAGAAAAAAATGCACTTGAACACATGCATACTGTAATAATGATGGCTAAATTTCTATTACAGCATGGCCACCTTTAAGCGGATGTCACGGTACAGAGAGAGTCCAAGTAGGGACACAAGAAAGAAATGGGAGACCTGCTTATTCAGACCTCAAACAGATGCCCTTCTTGGGTATGCCTCACTGGACCTTCCCTTTCCTCCTCTAAGGTTTCAACTATTTTCTTCTGAATGTTAAGGTACTATGTAAGGACCTTTGTTCAAAGATCTTTAAGTACTGAATTTACACCCTCACTGGAAGTACATAGCTTGGAAAGTCCTTTGATTAAAATTAATTTTCTTCCAAGAAATGTACTCAATATGAGAGTATTAAATGCTTCTTATTTTAGATGTTTGCACTTTCAGCTATGTAACAGAATATTCAGAAGTTTATAACCAATATCTAGTAATTCCTTGGTGGTTGAACATGCTTAGGAAGAGTCAGAAAAGAAGATACTAAGTCCAAGATAAATTAAGGCTAAGCAAGTGTAGTCAATTATTACTTTATTCTCAATTAGACATTATGTTTAGAAGTAAAGAGGATAGTAGACGGGGCTTTTTGTGTAGAAGAGGTTTATTTATTAAAATTTTACATTATGCAAAAAATAAAAAAGATAGTTATTTAAAAAAATATTGTAGTTGTGTCTCTTATTTTCATATATACACAATGGTGCATTCAGGAATTTGCAATTGTTTGCATATGACTGTATAATGAAGTCCAGAAGACTTTCATGTCAGTAAGAAATGAACTCATTTTAGTAGTTTTCCACATGAGGTGTACACACTTAAAGGTATGTTAGGGTGACTTTAAATGGCATACAGTACAGTCCTTTTGAAATAGGTTCTCAATGGAATTCTATTATAATTTGCTTCTCCCCTTTTTTAAAACAGCCCCCTTTTTTCTTAGATACCCAATCCTCCCTTTAGTAGATGGTTATTATGAATCTGTTTATTTTCCCTACACTTCTGCCCTTCCCCACTGAATAATAAACCCAACCAAGACAGTTTATTTAGTTTATTTTTTGAACCCAGGAAGGGGATTGTTAATAGGGATTTTGTGCCACAATTTCACAGCTTTCATTTAGCAAGTGTAGTTTTTTGGGATAACAACATTTCTCAGAATCAGCGGCTCCAAAAGACTTCCTGCTAGGTCACTTTGTCCAGAGCTGCTGACCAAGACTTACAAAGCATCAACAGTCATGATGCAAATCAAATCACACCTGATTCTCACATTGCACACTCTCCCATTTGCAAGCGAAGCAGTCAAGTCCTCCATTGTTATCACCGTAAGTTGTGCTTTACTTATCTCCCAGTGGACAGTCTAGCACTTTTTCATTGCTGGCAATCATCAATTCTGTCAGGAGTGGAAGGAACAGATGTTCTCACAGAACAGGCTAGTATGCTTCTCAATGTTGCATGACAATGCACCAAATCATTTAAGACACATGAACCCAGTTCATGGCATAGTGGTTGCGTTATAGATGAAGGATGAGAAGAACCACATTTCTTATGGATGTATTAATACTCTAATATGTGACACTAAAAGACTGGTGCAGAAATAACAGCATGAGAGTTTTAAGCCCCAGAGAGTTTGCCCAGGACCAGGGCAAGTGGACACCAACGTAATAGTTTGGAGTGTCACCTTTTTTGTAAAGAAGGCGCTTGTGTAGATTGTGGTCTATGCTTGTATCGTTGCATCTGCTTTGAACGTGAATGCAGTTTGTTGAAGAGCTCACGGAATTTATACATTGGAAATAAAGTTTCCAAAAAGCCCTCCAGAAATACATACACCATCCTTTTGTTGAGCTGGGTATGCTGGAACATTTCAAAGACACGGAGAATGCCTTTTCTTGTTGTCTCAGCCCCAAGGATATGCTTCAACTCATCTAAACAAATCACAAAGTTATACAATTAAGTTCTGTAACAACTTTATCTTAACTACTGCATTATAGTTTCTTAAAATAAGATGTTCAAAGAAATATCACTGAGGCAATGAGGATCGACACTAATGAAATGAAGAAAAATTTCTTAGAGAAATACAGTGTCATTTGACGTTGAATATATTGCTGAGCTGCAGGTAAACAAAGCACTGGTTCGCTGAGAACATTTCCTACTTTGACTCGAATCATAACAACAATTTGAATTTGATACTTCACACACCTGGCATTATTCCCAGTAATTTTGTTTTCCCAGCTATTCTTGTTCGCATTCTGATGGCTTTGTCTCTGCGTGGAACGGCCTCAGCTAGTATGCCATTGGGCCAAAAGGCATCTCTGAAAGCAAAGTTTATGGGTGAATATGAAAATCATATTAAATCATATCAAACCTCACTGCATATCAAGAACATTTTTAGGATACCAGCATTAGAGGTGCTGTGTTCAACCCTCAGTATATGAAGACATTTTTTAAAAGATCAGTTGATGTATATTTTTGGACTCTCACTGTATGAGAATGGCTGCTACTGGAGGGATAAGGGCAGTGAAACAACTAGCCTACACAAATAGGCACGGTCACTAGACTGTGCTCCCTAAACTAGAGTGGTAAGAGCAAAAGAAAGGTGAAGGAACAACACCAGCCTGGGGCATCTGCAAGAGTTTGCCTAGATAGCTCAATGTGAAGAAAGCCACAGACATTTTGGCAAGGAGGAATACTAGAACCTCGAGCCATCCAGATAGAGGAGAAGAAGGACACCCCTTTTTCTGCGTAGGAAAACTATACAACTAAGGAAAGATGGAGAGCATACAGGAGATGGCCTTAAAATCCTCTCCCTACCTTGGTCATTGTTATTTGCATTTATTTCACTACCTTTTCTCCAAAGAGCCCTCCCCCCCCTTTAACAGCCATCCCATTAGGCTGAAAGACAGCATATAGCCTAAGGTCACCTACTGAACTTCATGGTGAAGTGGGGATTGCATTTGTCTCCCACTACTACGCCAGCACTCTATCCATTATATTAAACTATTCATTTTCATGACTGTGTGAGTACCAGTTCACTAGGCAAAACACAGAAAAGTCAAAGGAGGACAGTGGAAGGAGGACAGTGGAAGAGCCTCTGCTTGGCATACTGAAAATCCCAAGGTCAATCCCTGGTATCGCCAGTTAAAAGATCTGGAAGAAGGTGATGTGAAAGACTTCTGCCTGAGACCCTGGAGAGCCACTGCCAGTCTGAATAGGCAATACTGAGTTTGATGGACCAAGGGTCTGATTCAGTATAAGGCAGCTTCATGTGTGCGACAGCTAAGTGCTGTTTATGAACTGTGGATTGCTCTGCAACTAGACAATGCCCCACAAGCAGGGCTCTTTTTGTAGAAAAAGCCCAGCAGGAACTCATTAGCATATTAGGCCACACCCCTGACAGCACAGCTCATTAACATATTAGGCCACACCCGATGTTACCAGAAGTGTGGTCATCCAGCCACATCCACCTTTTGCTTCTTATTCTGTTTACCTTGTTGTTAAAACAGTTTTGACAAAACCAATAAAAACATTATTTTCTGTCCCAGCTATACAAAATCTTGCCTGAACCAATATCTTATGTCCAACAATTATTCCCACACTGGATTGGAATCAATTCCTAAAGGTTAGGTTCCCATGGAAATCAGCCTGCCTTCCTGCAGAACTAGTACGCTAAATATGGTTTTTTAGGGTTGCCAACCTACAGGTGGGGTCTGGAGATCTCCTGGAATTACAACTGAGCTCCGTACTACAGAGATCAGGTCAGTGGCTGCTTTGGAAAGTGGAGTCCATGGTATTATGCCTTGCTTAGGTCCCTCCTTCCCCTAAACCCCACCCTCCACTCCCAAATTTCCAGGGATTTCCTCAACCTGGAGTTGGCAACCCTAGTTCACTGGCAGAACAACGCTAGGAGCCAGTTTGGTGTAGTGGTTAAGTGCACGGACTCTAATCTGGGAGAACCCGGTTTGATTCCTCACTCCCTCCCTTGCACCTGCTGGATGACCTTGGGCAAGCCATAGCTCTGTACCAGCTGTTGTCTCAGAGCTCTCTCAGCCCACCTACCTCACAGGGTAGACAGATAGACAGATGAGAGACAGAAAGGAAGGTGGAGGAGAGAGAGAGAGAGAGAGAGAAAGGAATGGGGAGGGAGGGAGGGAAAGAGAAAGAATGAAAGAAAGGTGGGGACAGAGAGAGAGAGAGACAGACAGAAAGACAGAAAGAAAGGTGGGGGGAGAGAGAGAGAGAGAAGGAAAAGAGATGGGGGAGGCACTTACTGGAGCAGGGAGAGCAACGCGATGTTGGCAAGCCAAATGCAGAGCCAGCCCTTTCAGTGCAAAGAGCCTAGCCCCGTGCTTAATCTCTAGGCGGGCTTTCTCCTGCTGGCTCTCTGTACTTAAAGGGAAAGCGCCGGGTGGGGCTTTTTCCTGCCTGCTGTCTGCAGGAACTTTTTCTTTAAGTGTAAACAGCTCAGGTCCAGCAGGGAGGGGGTGGGGCAGGCTTGGACGCCAGCCGGAACAGCGTTCCGGTGCATTCCTGCTGAAAAAGAGCCCTGCCCACAAGTAGGCTATTGCAGAATCCAGATAAATCCATGACCAAGTCTTTGAGATACACACACAGTTCTGTAGATGAGAGTAACTTTGCATAACACACAGTGCCCAAAGAGGCCATGCCACTAAGTTGTGCATGACTAACAATTTATTTGCAATGCTGTATTTCTACAAAACAAACACATAGGTCAGGGGTGGGCAAATTGCAGCCCGGGGGCCACATGCGGTCCGCCACAGAGTTTTTTGCGGCCCGCCAAGACAGTCGGCCACGTGGTGTGATAGGGTACATTTGTCTCATTAAACTGACTCTAAAATTAAATGTGCTTGCATCTATAGATGATATCAAATTAGCACAATAAATAAATTGAATAAAACTACCACTATTTTATTTAATTTATATTTATTGATTTTTATGATACAATTTATACCTTTTCTGAAATGCAAAGTTAAGTAATGAATGCAATCATTTTAAAAGGTGCGGCCCTCCGCTAACCTCCGCTCCCACAAAGTGGCCCCCAAGCCAAAACAATTGCCCACCCCTGACATAGGTAGTAAAAATGCTTACTCTGTGTTTAATAGTGTGTGGGGGTTATTTTTAAGTAATTCAGTGCTGTTTATGATAAATGCATATTCATGCTACAACCAGCCAACTTTAAAACAAACAGGCTGTAACATTAGAGCCAATCATCAAAAAGGAGCTACATAAAAGCATTCATGAAATAACCCTGTGAAACTATATAGCTCTGCAAGCATTCGGAAAGACTGGTAAAGACAGAACTTTTAACACTGTCACTGGAAGTCCATTCTGATGAACGGGTGCAACAACAGAAAATGTCCAAGAACAGGCAATGGTAGAGTGAGCTACCTTTAAAGAGGCTTCTGTGAGCTGAAAAGGCTGGGTGGAACATACCATATGGGTTCAGAAGGCTGAGGTATCTTTTGAGTAAGTGGACAGAATTACGAACCAGCATTTTTACAAGTACTGACTTCCTAGAAAGCTATCTTTTTAAAGACAAGGTGATTTACTAGTTCTAATGTAAAATGCACACGTTGTCAGTTAATGTGGCACGGTTGTATATATCCATTTGGGCATGAAATATCTTGTGCTTTGAACACAGCATGTACAAAATGAACATACCTGAACCGTTTCACTGCATCTGCAACTTGTTCAGGAGAGGTCATCCAATCAACGTGATCAACTATTTTTCTGAAATTAAGACGGACATAAATTTTTGCTTTAATGATTTTAAACCAAAGATATTGCTTTAGAGTCTTCAATATAAAACCAATGTGTCAAAGAAATCAGGAAACTGTTTCTAGCCCAACACTCCTTGGAACAATGATCACTAAAAGAGGCGAGGGGACTGATACTTCTGTCACATTATGAAATTTGGAAGAGAGAGTTAACAGGCCTGCAGCTACTGGAAGTTTCTGAACCTTTGTGCGAAGATGACTAGAACAAGCTTAGTCTTGGCAGAGAACCTTTAATAAATTACTGTACAAAAGTAACAATATTTAATGCACAACTTTCCAAAGAAAACTCCTGCAAGGTACCTTTTGCATTGGCTGAGGCAGTTTTGAACTCACAGTATTGCTGCACAGCATGCCAGATGTCTGAGAGGTGCTGACTAGCACAAGGCCAACTGCTAAGCATCACAGTGGAACAGGGATTTTATCACATTTCTTGCCAGTGCATTGACTCTGAGGTGGTGGGGAATGGGAGATGCTATGTTCCCACAATGGACCTCAGCCAGTCCATAAGCTATTGGGATAAAAGCAAAAAGAGCCCAGAGACTCAGGAGTAATAGGAGCTGGATGACAAGGGCTCAGGGAGAAAACTGCACAGGAACAGCCACGATTCCCCAGCATACTCTTAATAACTTTACTACAGATTAGGAAGAAGTGTTCATCTCTGTTGAGGAAAGGCTCAGACACTGAGAGGCTGGCCTTTTCATGCAGCTGGAATATGTCCTTTGCCCACTAGTGTGATAAGACAATCATATTTATTTATTTATTTGTCATTCCAGCACCAGCTTTCATGAATCACGGTACACTTCTCCAGGTGCTACATGAAGTGAGCTCTAACTCACAAAAACTCATGCTGGAATAAATGTTGCTAGTCTTTAAAGTTACCACTGGACTTCTTTTCTATTTTGCTAAAACAGACTAACATTTATTTATTTATTTATTTACATTTATACCCCGCCTTCCCCGCGAGCGGGCTCAGGGCGGCTTACAGGGCACATAGTGCCAGACTCAGAACAGAATAAAATTACAATAAAACATTTTAAAACCACAACATAATAATAATACAGTTCAGTTTAAAGTGCTTCCATTTTGATGTTCAGTATTTCGATGGCTTCCTACCAGGAAAATAGATGGTACTAGCGGTGGCGGCTCCTAGTCAAAGGCCTGACAGAAGAGCTGCATCTTATAGGCCCTGTGGAACTGCATAAGGTCCCACAGGGCCCTGATGTCCCCCGGGAGCTCGTTTCACCAGACAGGAGCTGCCACCGAGAAGGCCCTGGCGAGCCTGGCCTCCCTAGGGCCTGGGACACTGAGTCGATCTTGCGACTCGGACCGAAGTGCTTGCTGGGGCCTATATGGGGAAAGGTGGTCCCTCAGGTATGTAGGACCCTGGCCATATAGGGTTTAAAGGTAAGCACCAGCACCTTGAAGCGAATTTGGTATGCTATAGGCAGCCAGTCCCATGACCAGGGCAAAAGCCGGACTGGAAGGGGTCTAAGACCAAAGCGTCATCCAGATAACTCTGTAACTGTAACGCCACCGCCCTCTCAATTAATTGGCTGCCCTTCTGAATTTTATGCAATATCCACTGTAATTAAATAGCACTCTAATTAAATTAAAAGTTTTCTTTTAAAAAAAGTTTCCCATATGCACGTCATATAACACACAAGCTTTAAAAATTCAGAGAATAAAGGCAGTACTTATTTAGTGTGTCTCCATGCATCGCTCTAATAAGCTGCTGAAGCAAGTTTTTAATATTTCTTCGTAACCACTGATTCCTCTCCTTCAGATCAAAGACTTCATCCATGAGTAGCAGCATTATTCTAAGGGGGATCGTGTCATCCACCTAGTAAATTGGGGATGGAAAAAACCCACAATTTTAAAACGAAATTAACCCTCTTGAGAGGCTTTTAATAGTGCTAATTATCTTGAAATGGGCACATTAACCTTAACTACATTTTTGGTAATGAGATAAAAAACAGCTCCAAACAACTTACTTTGTTCAAAAGTGTGAGCACAATGGAAAGCTTCAGCTGAAACAAATATTACTTCTTCATGAGCTACACATTTTGGGCTTGCTACTAACACACAGTGTTTACCTACTAAAAGCTATCTCCCTCCCAAGATATAGTGCAGCACTGAATGAATTGCCATCAGCACTTGAAAAGGCAAGTAGGCAAAAGCAGAATACAGCACTTTACTTCAAGTTCCTGCTTTTAGGAGCTCTTATATTACAGAACGTAAAATCAGATTAATTCAATAACACCTTCATTATATCTACAGCAGTAAAGAAATAAAATTGTTTTACAGTCTGATCACAGGAATCTAAAGAACTAATTTAGAATAGCTCACCCACTGGAATTTTTTCTTTAAAACATCAGCATATCCACGTCATATCATAAACTAAGTTTGCAATTTTGCTAAGCAAAATGATGAAGGGCAGTTCAAGGAACATAACTGCAAAGTATCCGGAATTGGGGGATACTGCAGTGCAAATGGCACAACTGAATATTCATCAACTCTGCATTTTAGAAAATGTACCCCTCCCATATTATGCATGCACCATAGCTCTTACACTATTAAAGACACACAAATTTTGCATACTTCACCAAAATGAATATGTAGATAGGCAAACCTCAGGATGATTAAAAATGCCTAACATGAAAGGTGTCACGTGCAGTGTTCCCTCTAAGCTGAGTTAGTGTGAGCTAGCTCACAGTTTTTTAGTCTCTGGCTCACACATTTTTGTCTTAGCTCAGGAAGGGTGGCTCCAGAGCAAACTAATGTATGCAGTAGCCAAATCGCTCACTCACAACTTTAATGCCAGTAGCTCACAAAGTAGAATTTTTGCTCACGACTCCACAGTTTAGAGAGAACATTGGTCATGTGCAAGGGGAGGCATTTGTTAAAGTCATAGTAGCATAGTTGGTATACAGGAATACAAACTGGAATGCTTTGATGTAGAAAGTAAAAAAAAAAAGTGTGAAGTGTAGAACAGGTGCAGATTTGTGACCATGACAAATCTGCATATAATCCGTAGTAATCTTATAGACTGCCTGTCCTTATTAAAGATAAAAGATTTTTTTCGCAACTCATTTTCACATATTTCATCAATGTTTCAACCAAAACACTTGAAAACTACACAGCTTTGAAGAACATCAGGGGTTCAGCTTTTTCAGCTTCTACGTTATATTCATGTTTTACTTCTGTGCCTTACATTTAGTTGTATAATGACAACTCTCCATTCAAAAATTATTTTTGTCAAGCATGGCAGTTACTCTTATTAGTTATGCTTATGAAAACTGTCATATTTAAACTGAGAACAGATACAGAATTCATCAAATTATTTTCATGCCATTAGCGTAGAAAATCATGTAGCTTCCGGTTTTTATAACCATATATAGACTAGGATCCAAAGAATTGCATAATTAGTTCTATAAACCCAAGGGGATTTAAGGCATTTCTGAAATAGGAGCCTTCCACTCCAAATACCAAATGAAAACCTTCGTGTGAAATGGGGGGGAATTTCAAAAACAGCTCAGGATGTGGTGTACTGGATGGCTGTTCAGGGAAATGGTAAAATCACTGTGGGCATGCCCAAATCCTCAGGTGCCCCTAAAGTAGATTTTTGAATTTCAGCAAGGCATGGTATTTAAGCACAACTTGCAATAGCTCTTAGAGAGAACTCCTTGAAATTATTGCACAGGTGGTATTTCACCCCAGTTTGCCTTGCAAGAATAACCAACACAAAAAATAAAAAATGCTGGAGAAAGTGTAATCAGCAAGGTGATTATATTCATATGTGGTGGTTGTGCCCAGTAGTGTCACAGTTTTGGGATAAATTTTTTGCAAAAGTGGCAAAATTACACGTCAAACCACCTGTGTTACACCAGCTTTGGCCCTATTAACAATATGGGAGAAACAAAATGAAAAGGTGAGCGCGATCATATGCACCCATTTGCGACGCGAGAGGGATGATTCCCCGCCGGCTCAAAGTGGCGCAATCACAGCAGCACATCTGGGAAGCATCCCACAAGTGTCGTCAAACTGTCGCAAGCAGCTTTGAGCCGGCGGGGAATCAGCATAAAAAGCTACCAGTGAAAAGGCAGTAGCAAATGGTTTGCGACGGCCTGGAGCTCGACTTTTCCTATGTGATCGTGCCAGCGCAAACGTGCGGCATCAGGGATCAGGCTTCCCCCCTCCCCACAGTATTCCCATCATCGGACAACCCCCAAGGTGGAGAGGCAATTCATCAATTCCTTGTTTAAGCAACTAAGCGAATCGAAAATGGCCAGAAAGAAAAAAAACTCGCCCACAGTTGCGTGTGATCATGCAGCGGCAGTTTCCCCTTGCAGGTACATAGACCTGTGTGATCCCACAAGTGCGGCGCAAATTGCGCCGGCGCAAATTTGCATCGCTTCCCGTCTGGCTTATCTCACTAGTGTGGCTGCGACCAGTGATTTCTAAAGGACTAACAGTGTTTATGTTAATGGCGGCGCACAGAATAGTTGCTAAAAGTTGGAAAGTCGCAGAATTATTAACATTACAATCATGGTATTCGGAGTTATGGCAGATTGCAATAGCTGAAAAATTGACAAGTCAAATTAGAATAATCAAATCCAAAGGCAAAACTGTAAACTTCTTTGGAACGTGGCATGATTTTATTTTATACACAACTCAGAACAATACTCAAAGTATGTTTAAACCCTTCCTCAGATTATGGGATAAAGTTAAATAAGCCTCTCTCTATACTTTAATCGTGTTGTAACTATATATTAATTATGTATGTTTATAGAATAAGGGGAAAAAAAAGAAGGGGAAAGAATCCCCTCTCTTTGTATGTATGCAGAATGTTGAGCTCTCTACCAGTGCCTTAATTTGCTTGCTTTTTACTTTTTCTTTTTTTCTTTTTCTTTGTTGTTATGTTTACACTGTAGGTTATTCTTCTGTGTGGGGAGTGGGGTGTGTGTTTGATGTTTATGTCTGGTTTTTTTTGTATATATATTTAAATAAACATTTATTTTTTTAAAAAAAATTGCAGTAGTTTTTGAAGTAAAACTACATATACAGTCAGAGAAAAGAGCATGTACTTCATTTCATAAAGTGAAATTTACTCAGTAATGACTTCAGCTCAAAACAAAAGGCAACAAACTCACAACGTCCTCAAGTTGTGCTCCAACGCGGCTGTGTTCAGGATCAACATATGTCTTCTGCATTAAAGGAGACTCCTAAATCCCAAAGAGAAATACTTGACAAACAGCAGCAGTGGCAAATGATACATACTCACACCAACACCCACACCACCTTTACAAAGTCAAAGAACTGTAGAGAATTCAACATTGCACTTCATACACAGATTTTACATGGTAGAATTAAGATTATTTTAAAATTCGAGCAGAAAAGTAACAAACTGAGATTCACTGCTAATCTAATGTGAGAAAGGTTACACTAATTTCTTGACAATGGCCAATATTTAGTTGCAGGGGAAAATCCTGAGAACTACACACAAAAACTCTCATGTGTACTATTTCTAAACAATCCAAGGCAGAAAGATTTTATACTTGTAAATATTCTTACTTTTGAGTTTAGCCATTCTTTTACGCTGATAAAATAATCTAGCATTTTTCTGGTTTCATCTTATCGTTATTATTTACAAAATTTATATGTGAGGATTTCTGCTCTCAACAGGGTCACCAAGGCAGGTAACAGATTAAAAAAAAATCTAATAAAAATACATCTTAAAAACCAGTGAAACCAAACAAAAACACATCATTCAAACAATCAAAACCATGTTAAAATACACATACACCACACATTTTAATCCAGTTTTAACCAACTCTTAGGGTTAGGAAGATTCACTACCTATGCTACTGTTACATCTGTTGTTAGACACTTACACTTTGCTTAAGTTAACACAAGTGCTGATTCATGCAGTACAAACAAGATGAAAATCAGGGAGGGAAAGGAAGAGGAAATACAAGATACGCATTACACTTGGCTTGCAATTGCCATGCACCTTTACTTTATTCATTTTCAAACTTTACACACTTGAAATACTCTGGTTTACAGAAAGATGGGTTCATGTGTGTCAGAGCAGAAGCTGGGTTAGCAATGACAAGGCTAAATGGGCTAGGTGTACCATATTCAGAGGAAGGGGAACTGATGACAAGCAAGATCACTGGCAAAATGGAGGAAAATTGCTTCAGACATTTGCCCCCATCCAGTGTCTCTAGTGGAAATGTGGAGCACTAATGCACTCAGGAGCTTGACTCAAGCAAGGGGTCCATTTATACCAATGCTGGAGTGCGCACCTTAAATACTAGGCACATTTTGAGCATTCCCTGCTAAAGTAGAGCAACATGTCTGCATTGGAGCTCTGCAAAGCTCTGGATTGCAGCCAGTAAGTGGAAACAAGAAAGAAACAACCGTTTTGCCATAAGCCCCCATCTTTCAGTACTTCAGTCAGTGTCAGTAGTATTTGGAACAGGTGTTGAAGTAAAGGCCATGTATACCATTCTGAGAAGTTTGAAAGAAGGGATGAGAAGCCTGAAGTACACATTTTCAAGAGTGACAGGAAACAGGCCCTAAATACCTCCTTATTTCTGAGGGAATTTATGTGTGTTTGAAAAAAAATCAACCCCTGTAATATGACACATCAATATATGCAGCATGCTTGTGACAGGACATAAAGGAAAGAACACAAGACAGATTGCCACGCACAGAGAAAATGATACTCCAAGTCTATTCAACACAGTTTCAGGGAAATAATGGTTCCTCATGATAAAAGGGGAACTGCTTATACTTGCAGTTATATTAACCTTACACACAAAAACAAAACAGGTGTTTCCCAAAGCATCACGTTTTACACAATAATACTCATACATGGGAACCCCTCTGATAAATCAGTTGTATTTACAGTGAAAAAAGACCTGAAATCTAAAGGAATGAACAATCACCATGGCAAAACAGAAGCTAACAGACTAGATGCAGTGAGTAACTGTTAAATTTCAGTTCTTTCTGAAAGTATCTAACTACAAAGAGTTTCCTGCTCCATTTTTTGCTGTGTGTAGTCAGGTGCTATATAAAACACAAGGCTTCTCAAGATTAATGAGGCAGCAGAAAGTTCAGTGCTCAAGAAAGCTCTCCACAGGAAGAAATGCAGTGTACAACAGATTTCAGTATCTTAAAGAAGGCCGTTCTACCTTGCATTTCAAAATAAACTTGGGAAAGAATTTCTGATTTTCAGAACTACTGATTTTCTTGATTTTCAAAGTTCCATTAAAAAACAAGCCAATGCCATTAATATAGGCGTTATCTAACTCTGTGCCTCCCATATTCTTGCTTGGTCAAAATGAAGTAGCCCCAAATGGAACAGTCTGCTGTTTATTACTTCAATGCATTCTTACCTTGAAAAATGATTGCTTTATGTCTTGTCCCAATCTTTCTGATATTTTGCCCATGTTGTCTGACATTTTAGTCATCCCCTCTGTCAAGCTGTCAGGGAGGGACTTGACAGCATTTGAAACATTTCTCATAGAATTACGCAGTGGGTTTACAAATGTGTCCATCTGAAGAGGAAAACATTTACCACGATTGCATAAGTCTATGAGGATTATGACTACAGTCACCCAGTAATGTCTGCTGAAAAAGTCACACTGTTTCGGAGAACAGTAATATAAAACCATTACTACATTTTTTTTTTGTATTTTCAAGCATCTATAAAGACTCATTCCAACAAAGACCAACTTGGCTACCAGCAGTGAAAACGGGCATCAGAAGCACTGCATAAAAAGTGTCATCTGCTGCATAATACTTTCCCACCAGCCCCTCCTTATTGTTTCTCCCCTTCATCCCGATTTAAATTTAGACTGCAGATTTTAAGGGCAAGGATTTTCATTTTCTTATGATACTATGCAATGTACACATATACTTTTAATAAATAAACCATTACTATATCTAATAGTAAGGTGCATGGTGCCAGGCTACCCACAGAGGAGGCATGGGTTTCAACTTCTTTAGAGGACTTGATATGCAGAAAATATGCTTTTGTAAATTAACTACAGGAACAACCCAAATGCTCCAGGAGAATGTTGAGAGTAAGTTAAGCTTTGAGGGGAGAAGTGGGGAAATTTGTCTACCTCAAGCCTGGAAGAGTTTGTATTATCCTAGATAATGAGATCTGGATGGGAAAGGTGAGAGAAAAAACCATGACGAGTATTTCCTGATCCAGCTGGTTTGTTCCCATTGCAATTATTTGCTGACCCTCAACTTGTACTAATACTTTGCAAACTAAAGGGAAATTATGAACATGTACTCAGAGATAAGAGAATTAAACAAAGAAAAAATCATGACAAGTATTTCCTGATCCAATAATGCACATCCTAACTATTGAGGATTATTAGGACTAGGCTTATAATGACAGTAAACATTATCCTGTGTACATATTATGCTATTTTGATGATCAAAGACATTGCATAGTAAAGATATTGCATGGTGCAATAAACAGAGGGCTGCTGTTTTCAGCAGAAATTCTGGGCTGAGTTCTTCCCTCCTCTGACATTTACATATGTAACAGAATTTACCCATGCCCTGATTTCACATGATTATATACTCCCTTCATCACCACCAGCTAACATGGGCTCAGGAAATACAACACTGTGACATGAGAATATAGGTACTTTCTACTAAACATTGTGAAAAGGGATGTGGGGATCTGAGGTGGGGCTGATGTTTTCAGCACAGTACAAGTTAATTGTACAGTTGCTGGGGAGTTTTTTTGCCATCAAGTCAAAGCCGACATGGCAACCCCATGGGGTTTCCAAGGCAAGAGTCATTCAAAGGTGGTTTGCCATTGCTTGCCTCTGCATCACAACCCTGGACCTTCCTTGGTGGTCTCCCATAGAAATACTAACCACGGGCTCAGCTTCCGAGATCTGACAAGACTGGGCTAGCCTGGCCTATCCAGGACAGGGCAATGTAGTTTTTCCCTAAACCTAGTTAAAATACTTACTTCTATCTGTCTGTGCAGCTATTCTGAACTTATTTTCTTACAATCTTAGAACAGGCATAGAACCTGACTGCTTCTCTCAAACTCCTTGCCTTTGACCTAGGCTTGCAGTTTTCTATTTATCCGAGATTAAGTATTTATCTAAAGCTACATTAACCACTACGCTGACCTGCAAAGCAGCTCCCCTTCCAAACTGTTAAGTTCTTAATGTGCACTGTTTGCTAACTCCAGTTACCTGCAAACACCTCTTTAAAACTCCTTGGAATTTAGAACTCTCATCGTCACAAAAGGAAGTGACCACACCCCCAACTCTAGGGCAATTTAAAACCATCTAAACCAGCGGTGTCAAATTCACTTGTTATGGAGGGCCGGATTTGACATAAATTGGACTTTGTCGGGCTGGGCCATGTGTGTCATAAAATGCAATACCAGTTAGCAGAGATATAAACTTTATAAAGAACACAAACACAAAGATTTTTTAAACTTAAAATAAAAACATGCCTGAAACATTAGCATTCTTGCAATATTTTGTTAATTTAACAGTCTCTGATAACTGACACTTCTTGCTCTGGATTATTGCATCAAAATGTCTGTGCTGTAGCAATCTGGGAGGGGGAGGAGCCTCAGCCCAGTGCAGGGAGCAGAAGCTTGCCTATCTATCTCTCCTGAGTGATTGAGAGAGTCTAGGAAAGCAAACTATGATGCAACAGCAGCAGCAGAAGTGGAGTAAAAAGCAGGAGACAGCCAGTCCCTTGCAGGCCTGATAGAAGCCCTCTGGGGGCCTGATCTGGCCCCCGGGCCACAGGTTTGACACCCTGATCTAAACAATAAAAAACAGTTTGCAGTGAACTTCTGGGGGACAAGACACAGGGCAATGAATAAGAACAAGGGAGACATGTCTCTCTCTGTCAGGAGTTCCACATAACTATGAAGCTTCATGAAGAGCTTATGAAATCCTTGAGCTTGTGCACTTCCTCTCCTCAAAATGTGGGTGGAAAATTTAATGCTTCCATAATAAGCAAATCATAATTTTGTTTTGTTTTATCCGCATAAAATTCTGACATTCTTATTTGGAGGGGCAGGGGACAAACCACACCGCAGGATTTGGAAAAAAAAAACTATGGCTAGCATTGGAAGTTCTTAATTTTCTACTCAAACACAAAGAGAGGAAGTGAAAACCAAGGGTTTCCCAAGATTGTTCCTAAGTTTCATTATTACACAGTAATCTTGCGTGTATGAGTGCTTGCAAGTGAGAAATCACAGGTCACATTCAGACGTCACAACAAACCTCTGTCCAGGATGGGCAGAAATACAGATTGTTCTCATGCTCTCCTCTCTTTTCCCCTTGCACACAGAGCATGACTGATACCTTCCTAGTATGGGAAGCCCTGACTGGAGCTCATATTTGACATGATCTTCAAATGTAGGCACTTGGGTAAATTGGAGTTGGTTTCTTTCCTAAAAACTGGGATCAAATCAAAGTTTCAAATCCCAGTTTGTGTGAAGGAAACAGAACTGTAATTAAACTGTAGATACTGTAGTTAACTATAATTAAATTGTGTAATTCATTGCCAGAGGATACAGTCCCAGTCACAGAGGGTTTTAAAAAGGGATTAGACAGATTCGTGGGGCAGAGATCTATCAGAGGATCCACTGGAGGCAACCATACAACAAAAAGCAACATGAGGGGGAGCCCTTGGCCTCTATGCTTTGTTTGGTGCCCTCCAGAGTATCTAGTTAGCCATCGTGTGATACAAGATGCTGGACTAGGATGGACCACTAGGCAGATCCAGCAGGGCTCTTCTTGTGTTCTCATAATGAATTATGACCACTAGTTTTTGAGGAAAAGGTATGGTCCCATAGCCTTGCAGCAAGGAATTTTGGGGAACAGATTACCTCGTACCTCAAGCAAACCACACACTGTGAAGTATACATGTGGATTAGTGCAGAAAACACATACTGTGGAACAATAAAGGCAATCTGCTGGCTCTGAATACTTAAAATATACCTTAGAAAGAAGTCAGTTCAGTTTCCAAGCAGTTATGGAAGCTTGAATAACTATTGACACATGCATTTTAACTAGATAATTTAAAATTTTCTCACAGCAATCTGTACTTAACTCATACAAGAGAATTCTCAAGGCAAAATGAATAAACCATGCAGTGTAATCTGCAAAAGTATCTACTTCAAGCACAACTGGTGAATGATCAGCTCTGACAAAGTGCTGCATTTGTAAATTTGGTGCTTAGTGCCATAGATTCTTTGATGTGAAACAGCCTTTTTTTAAAAAGCAGTCTTAGAGGGAAACATGCATTCTTTCTTTTGCGCAGGAGGGTGGCAATTATGAAGCATGTAGCACTTGAAATGGACAAAGGATTTTAGGGTAGACAAAAGGAAAGAAATATTAACATTTTTCAATAATTGGATGTATTTTTGGACAGATAGCAGATTATAAATAATTTATAATTATTTTGTACTACAAAGAACTCATTCTGGAAGTCTGGCTTCTTTGACATTAAGTGTCAATACAATACAAAGCTTTGTTAAGTGGCATTCACAGGGAATTGGTTAATTAAACATGCCAGTTTACCAGCTCTGGACTGAGTCACTCAGTCGGCACACCAGTAAACTAACCTTCCTGTTTCAAAAATTTAAATTCTTATTTACATAGTATCATTATACCAATGATGCCTGTTGAAATATTAATTATGGTGCACAAGCTTAACAAATGCTTACACATATACAGCAGATAAAAATGACTACATCAACTTATTGTGCACAACACTGTAGCATCACTATATCACTAAGACCTATAGTGGACAATAGACATCAATCTTACCTTCCGAGCAAAATCTCCCTTTCCTTTACTGTAGGCCTTATTTTCCAAGAAGTCATATACACAGTGTGCTAATCCTGGGGAAGCTTTCATCGTTTCAGGGGTCAGCAAAAGCTGAGAAATAAAAGATGCAAGGAATTTTACCTAACAGTTAGGAAGTTCAATGATCAGGAATGAATCACAAAACTGTGCAACACAGCACAAGACAGATTGTAGCTTCTGCTACAGGAGTAAAGAGAATTAATTTCTTTTTCATGCTGATACCATGCAAGTTGCTTAATTTTTGAAGAAGTGCAAATACTTGTAGACTTACATTAATTTTGAAGAATATCAACATGATATATAAAATTGGATTTGTGAAAAGCATAATTTTAAACTTTGTAACCATGGTAATATATATCATGAAGTTGCTGAAAATTGTAATTATCTGGCTTGGAATACAACAATGAACTCACTGTGAGTGTTTCTTGCACTTAGAGATAGGGTGATATCCTGACTGGTAAGATTCCTCCCGTGAGGTCTTGAGACAAGACTTAGTGGTTCCCAAACCATTTGGGGCCACTGCCCCCTTAGTTCCACAAACTCATCCCTGGTGCCCTCTACCCTAACCTATATAGAAACAACCATTTGCATACACAGCAGACAACAGTCTATGGTGTTTACTGAGAACAAAGCAGAAACAGTGAATACATCATTATGGGCAGCTCAACAACTGAAAACTTCATTGAGACGTACCAGTGGAATGAATTTTCCTTCTTATTATAAAGCTCAAGAAAATAAAAGATGGGGGGGGGGGGTCACAGATACTATAATTAACAGCCTTTGCAAAGCTATAAGCTGGACTGGGAAGCTTCCTGGAGTTTGATCAAACAAGGTCAGTGATTGCATGATTTTCTGTCTCACAGTTCTCATGAGGCTTGAAAATCAAGTTATCTGGAACAGTGGTATCAGAAATACACTTAACTAAAACAATAGCTATTAACAATGATTTGACTGAGAAAGCTCAAAGTACCTAGTTATGCCTCTGCTATACATATTTTGACAGAACTAACCAGTTTTGACACTGAAATGTTACGAGTTGGGAAAATGGAGGTTCGTGGGATCTCACGAACCTCCATGAACCTTCCTGTTTAACAAATCAGTCTGTGGTTTGTGACGTGGCACAGCTTCCGGATCACCACTTCCAGGTGACCTTGCTGCTTGGACATGTGAGTGACACTCCCTTTAAATGACTTTTGCAAGCCAAGCGGTGACAGCAAGACTCACAAGTGACCTCAGAAGGCATTTAAATGCCTTTTGAGTTCATTTGCTGAGTCACACCGCAGCGGTGCAGCTTGGAGAAGGCATTTACAGAGACCACAGTCTTTTTAAAGGCCTTCTCCAAGCCCCACTGCTGACATGAACCTCCCAAAGCCACCTGGGAGGGTTGTAGGAGGTTGGTAGCAGCGGGATGGCAAAAACCTGGTTTGCAAAACACGACTGGGCCCAGTTTGTCATGAATTTAGGCTTGTTAGCCGGTTTGTGCTCATCCCTAGTTACGACCACAACTGAACAACTTGTTGTAATTTCAAGAGGTCAAATAAAAGCCCAAAATAATAATGCATACATGCAGAAAACATGAATGAGAGAACATACCTGCAAGTATGTATTTAAATCTTTCTTCCTTTTTTCTAAAAATTCTCTGTCCATGTTATTGAATGTTTTTTTACCAGGAAGCTTTAATATGCTTGCTAGGTTTTCAAACTAGGAAAAAAGGCATAGCAGAATAACTGTTTAAATACATCCATACCAAGAATTTATATCAGACTTGAATTACCATTTGTTATTTAGCAAACACATTTCTAGACCAGTGTAGATTTAACACTGCCAGTGTCTTAGCCATGGCTAAAACATGCCGGGGGGGGGGGGGGTGGAATCCCTCCTTTCCTTCTCAGCATTAACCATGATGTAATGTTAAATCTTCACTGGTGATAACCAGGGTTAGCTTTTAACCAGAGTTCCAAATAAAGATACAGATAATTTGAAAAACATAAACCAGGGGTGTCGAACTCATTTGTTATGAGGGCCAGATCTGACATAAATGAGACCTTGTTGGGCCGGACCATATGTGTCATAAAATGTAATGCCAGGCAGTAAAGATATAAACTTTATAAAGGACACAAACACAAAAGATTATTTAAACTTAAAATAAAAACACGCTTAAAACATTAGCACTCTTGCAACATTTTATTTAATATTATCTGATTAACTACACTTCTTGCTCTGAATAATTGCATCAAAATGTCTGTGCTGTCGCAATCTTGAGTATGCTATTCAGTGGTGTATCTGTAAGCTGCAAACCTACTTTTGATTTATTGACATTTGCCACAGAAATCTCACGCTCAGAGTTCTGAGTCTAAGAAGAAGAAGAGAAGAGGAAGAGATTGGATTTATATCCCGCCCTTCACTCACTTAAGAGTCTCAGAGCAGCTTACAAACTCCTTTCCCTTCCCCTCCCTACAACAGATACCCTGTGAAGTAGGTGGGGCTGAGAGAGCTCTTTCCCAAGCTGTCCTTGAGAGAACAGCTGGTACAGAGCTATGGCTTGCCCAAGGTCATCCAGCCAGGTGCAAGTGGAGGAGTGGGGAATCAAACCCGGTTCTCCCAGATTAGAGTCCGCGCACTTAACCACTACACCAAACTGGCTCTAAGACCCATGGGAAAACATGAAATGGCTGAGCAACTGAGAGAGTCTGGCAAAGCAAGCTATGATGCAGAAGCAGCAACAGAACTGGAAGCAGGAGATGGCCAATTCCAGTGCTGGCCTGATAGAAGGCCTCCGGGGGCCCCATCTGGTCCCCGGTCCGCATGTTTGACACCTCTGACACAAACTATCAAATTTGGTGTTAATGCAGACATAATAAGACATGGGTAACTCTGACTAGGATCGGAAAGATTTCTGAACCGCATTTAATAGATTAGCTTGATGTATTTCATAGGAGTATTGAGATCAGCTGTGGTTAATGACAAGTGGCGTGCCATTCCAAACTTGGGCTCCGAATTTTTGTTAAATGCTTCAACAAAAAGGTTACTTCCACACAAAACCAATGGATTTAGCAGAGACGCTCACAGAAGGAGATAGTACAGTGGATCTTTTCCTGCCTTCCCCATCTCCCAATTGCCTTCAGTTCTTCCCAAAACAGCAAGGGACCCACATGAACAAAATGCACCACAGTACAGAGGGCTGGAGCGAGGAAAGGGAAAACATTCTACTGCACATGAACATGCCCTTGTGTGAACCTCAGTACTTCTCCAGATCCTGACCCATGATGTTACAGATTCACATATTTATTTGGCTACACAGACAAACTCTAGGAAGTTGCAGTTTGTAGCAGGTTCCTGTACTGCATACAAGGTATTTCTGGAATGTTATATATATTGAAGATCCTATTCAGGACCTCAAAGACAGATCATAAACTTTGCTGAGCATTCCAGAAACCTGCAGTTCTACAGCACTTCACAGAATGTTATCGCTTTACTTTTTATACCGGGGGGGGGGGGGGATGTATTAACATGACATTCAACTGAAATACATGTCCTTAATTCTCCCCCCACCTTATTTATGTGCACTTATGGAATAATATAAAGCAAAATGTAAAACTGATAACCAAGCAATTCTACATTTTAACAAAATAGTATTCCAAATTTCTCTATTAAGGTAGAATGACCCTGTGTCTGGGCACTTCAGAGGACTATGTGGCCTTGAGGAAGGACTGTTCTGACTGCTGGGATAAGTTTAAATAAATAATGATTTATTTATAAAAGAATAAAATATGTTTCTAGGTATTTTGAACTGTTGTTGAAGAAAGGAACTTATAAATATAAATGATAAACCTGGGCGTCACACACTGTCTCTCAAAACACCAAAACTCCACTCTGACAGCCTCAGTCACTCAGGCTAACTCTGCTTCTCTTAGCCACACAGGCTAAACAGTTTGTCTTAGCCACACAGGATAGACTCTGACTGCTTCTTCTACCATACAGACTACAAACTTCTCTCTCCTTGTCTCTCTAAAACTCACAAAATCTCCTCAGAGACACCCCTCCTCCCACATTCTCTCTCATCAGCCAATCACATCACACTTATTTCCCTCTATCACTCCCCTTACATTACTGCTGTCAAACTAAACATTTAAAGAAACACACACACCAAAACATGAAATTATTACCTAGTAATATTAAATAAATCATAGAGACAGTGATGTAATAGTTATATATATTTATATCTAATCACTAAGCCAGGAGTATGCAAGCTATGCTACAGAGCCAAGTGTGGCTGCTAAAATAAAAAAGTCAAGGTATACTGGAAAGGTAGGTGGGATGCTAGCAAATCAGTATATGATGGGAAAGATGTTTATGGGACAAGAAGTTTTACAGCTAGAGGTGAACAGCTGCCAGTAATCTGTGTGGAAACCATGCAGAGATTTATGCATTATCACACAAGGTGCCCCTGTATATACTTATTATTATAAGATGCTGTGTGTGCCACTTTCTAATGGACTCACCCACAACCAGCATATGAGGTGTGGAAACTTTATGGATGATTCATCAACATGTCAATTATGAGTAAAGTTAAAGTGTATTATGTTCTGTAATTCAAACGGGGATCTCTTACACTGGCTCTTTTTTGACCACTTCTTTGGAATTTTGATATAGTTCAGAATTTTCAGGCTAATTATAAGCTTAGTACAAGTGTCTCCAAAGTTGAGACTCAACTTTTGCTTAGCATCAGCCCTCCCCTCCCCTCTTTCCCAATGAAACTTACCTGAGGGCAACAACAAGAAAATCTACTCCTGCGCCCCACCTCAATTGGTTACAGCAGCACTGTGATGCCATGACTCTTAAGAAATATAGCTTTGGGTTTTCCGGGTCTTGAGTAAAGAATCCTGGGAAAAGTACAATTCCCATGAATTCTGCAGCTCACAAAACTGCTAAATGTATATGTGTGGGAACCTCATGAAGACTGGAGACCACCTTGCATTTTCCCCACAAGGAATGCAGTTGGCAAGAAGGTTGTTTGGGAAGACCTCATTATCTTCCTTATAAGGAACAAAATAACCACAAAAAGCTTCCAAGAGGCCTGCGTTTATAATATGCTAACTCATGGCAAATCCAGATCTAGCTGATTTGTCGTCAGGCCAGGTCAAGAGACTCGCCCATTTCTAAATTAAATTAAGGAAAGAGCCACCCAGCCACACACCCTTTTTAACTGTGATCATTACCTGTTCAGTAATCCTCATGTGGAAGTCATGGAAATCACTGTAGCGACGGTATGTTTTCCACACTTCTTCACCATTTGGAGTTCGACGACGAACAGTGATAGCATACAGTGCATACGTCTTGCCATGATCATTACAAACTCCTGCCATGGCATATGGGTCATAGTCAGCAAAGACTAGCAATTTGAAACAAAGAAAAATGGACAGGGAAAAAAAAAGGAGATACAGAAAAGAGGAGAAAGACGAAAGGGCAGAAGAGACATGAAATGAAAAGATGTTGGAAAACGACAAAATAGGAGACAAAATGGATAGGAAAACTGAGGAACAAAATGAACTGCTGTACTGTTTGTGAGAAATCCTTTGCAGATGCTGCAGCAGACATTTTCTCTAGGCCTGAAATCGAGCACACTACAGTCAAGGAACACAGAATACATCTTTAGGCCAATTACCTTGGTTGAAGGTGAGGTGACAGAAAATTATTTTCAAAAGCTAAGTTTATCATCCTTGTTTAATTAGCACAAAGCATCTGACTGCATTTGCCACTGACCATCCTGTCAGCAACTGTGTGAACATGCATTACTGCTAAGTAAACTGTTAATCTCAGCATTGTATGTGCACCAGCAGACCTCAGGGCAAGGGGACTGTGACTCATTGGCAGAGCATCTGCTTGGTATGGAGAAGATGCTAGGTTCAGCCTCCAGCATCCTAGGTTCAAATCCCAGCATCTCCAGTTAAAGGAAAATGATAGTAGGGGATGTGATTCAGCATAAGGCAGCTTCACATGTTCATGTGACCTTGTATGCAAATTCAAACAAGACTGAATGATGGCAGTGCATTGTGGAACAATACATGAAGGTTTCCACCGCCTTTTGGAGCCTAAACCATTGCCTAGAGTGCAAGCTCTCAGGTCCACAAAGTCTGGCTACTCCAATCATATGGAAATAAAACAGCAGTCATTATTACTGCTGATAGAATACAAAGATTCCCGATTGAAAAGCTGTTTTAGACAACCTGACTTTTACCAACATGTACCTATGTGTATGCTGGTCTGATCTGTTCAGTGATGACTTAACTCTATAAATCTTTCAAAGTCACAAATGAAAAAACTGACATTATTGTTTATGTTTGGAATAAACACACCTTTCCTTATAATCTAGATTTGAAGAGCTGCTGTTTAGTTTGTTAACAGAAAATAAATCAGGTCACAGTACAATGAAAATGTTTGTTTGATGTAAATGCCAAAGGAATGTCAGATGTGAACAAACAAAATTCTGATGAAATGCATGCAACTTAATGAAATTCAATGGTGATACTATTACACATTAGTATTTTATAATTAGAAGAATAAAGTCTAATCTTAAATAGTGCAGCGTTCAAGGCACTTAGGTAGAAATAAGTGGCTAGGGGTGTACGCTCGATATTAATGGAGCCAAAAAAATACCTGATAAATACCTTATTGGTATTTATTGGGTACTTTCTCAGCTGAGCACCAAGGGGGCTGGTGATTCCGCTACCCAAAAATGGCCATCCCGAAAAATCCCTAAAATATTTGGGATTTTTTAAGGCTGCCGGATAGCAGTAGTTCCAGGACATTTAAAGGGCTTTCTGTCCATTTAAATGCCTTCAGAGTTCACTCGCCATGGTGCAGCGGCTTGGAGAAGGAATTTAAAGGGATTACATCCCTTTAAACACCTTTCCCCCCCTTCATTGGAAACAATGGAGGATCACTTCTGGAGCCCATAGAATCCAACCCCTTGGGCCATTCTTTTTGAAATGGGGGGAGTGTTTGACGAGAGGCAACAGCAGCTATGCTGCAAATTTGGTCCCTCTACCTCAAAAAAGTGCCCCCCTAGATAGCCACGGAAAAATTCTCCATTATAGCCCATGGGGACCACTGACTATAATGGTCTCCACAGGACATAACGGAGCTGGAAAAAAAATGGAAATCCAAAATATTTCCCAAATCCCAATACCATACCAATATGGGAATTCTGGATCAGGGCATACCAATATTTTTTTGGGTTCAATATACCTGAACCTGAAAAATACCGATTTTTTTGTGTGCACACCCCTGTACGTGGCATTACAGTAACTCAAAAATATTCAAAATTATCAAAGGAACTGTGGAGCAACTGCTGTAAGCCCAAGGGGGATTTAGGTTGGCTTTACTTAATCAGTAGAGCGCCCCAATAAAGTGAAATTTCAAAAGCAATTTGTTGTATGGTAATTGGGTCAACCTTTTTTTCAGTCAAAAAATCTGCTAGGCTGCAGCAAACTCTTTGCTTAATGCTCAGCAGCTCTTTGTTCCTGAGTTTAATTCCAATAACTGTGCTAAGCAAACAGAGATCACAAAGAATGGAAGGTCATAGGATAAAGAAAAAGGAAGGATTTAGATTTAAGTAATCCACAATTATTTAACAGCGAAATGCGACTGAAGTACAATACCTATGTAAGCATAGTGATAATGCCCAGATATTAGAAGGGAATGTGTCAGTAGTGAACTCACCAGTATCTGAAATACATGCACGTAGTTGTACGAACTCATCAGAAGAAACATTTGAAAGGTCATCTAATGACTGGAAGAAAACAGTCACACTTAAAACTTTTATTATTTAAATATGTGTTGTATTATTAGCAAGATATAAAGAACTAGTTTATTAGACCAAGGGGCCCATCCTACCCAGAATTTTGCTGCCAAATCCTGTGGCCTCTCATAACCAGCCAGCAGGACACAAAGGTGATGGTCAACCCCCTGTTTGTCCCAGGCTTTCAGTATTCAGAAAAATAATGACTCTGAACATGGAGGTTCCATTTAGCTATCATACCCACAGTCAGTCAGTAGATTCTTAAACAAAGGTGTCTAATCCCTTCTTAAAAAACATCTAAGCTCAGGGGCAACGGTACACGGTGAGAATGCTTGAGACTGCAAAGGAGAGTCATATATGGAAAAAATAAAACCTCCACATAATAAAAACATCATACTTAAGAGGTTTAGCATATCTGCCTCACTGATATGCTAGTGGGACAAAAATAAATTACATACAGCTATTAAACTGGGTAGTTTTGTTTTTTGGGGGTTTTACTGAAGCTATTTTATTTATTCATTTAAAACATTTATTAGCCACGTTTCTCCCCTGTGGAACTCAAGGCTCCTTACAATATAAATAAAATGATTTTAAAAACACAATAAAAACAGTATGACTAAAACAACAATTGTAAAAACACATAAAAGGTCATAATTTAAAAACTCCAATTAGGACTACCAATAAATAAAAAAAACTAAATTAGTCAAATAAATAAAAACTGTCTTCACCTTGCAGTCCTAATAAAATATCTACAGAAATTATGTGGTAAAGAGTGGGAGGGACAGAAGATATAGAAACATGTGGCTTCTATGGTGACACAGCAGTTGAGTAAAAAAAAAAGCCCAGTGACATAAGATGTAAAATCCTGTAATAATAAAGAGTCTGCCCATGCATATTTTACAAGCATTACAAACATAAGAAAACAGGTCCTCAAACATGCACACATTACCAATAATAGCATAACCCAGTGTGATGTATTCTTTTACTCTCTGGAAGATCAATTGTTAAATGTCTAAAATCTGATAAAAGAGCATGAGCACATTCTAAAGCTGCAGAGATGAGAAATACAAAGCAGTCCCTGTATTTGAAGTGAATAAGCAATTTCTCAGACCTCTCAGACTGAGCTGACGATCCATTTAAGGAGGACCATAACAATTTACAACATTATTTATGAATCAAAGTAGGCTGAATTCCTTGTCAAAATAAACAAGAATGTGCCATTTGTTGTTTGAGGTTAAGTTTCTTTACAAATGCAAAAGATCTATGCCCACAGAACTACACCAACATACTTTTTTAAAATACAATTTTCCAAGGTACACTTACCAAGTTAATGCTTCCTGTAGGAGACCCGTTAAATGATTCTACAATAAGAAAAAAAGGATTTATTTTTATGACAAAATTCAGAAGAACTGTACATATATATAACTCTCTTGCTCATAATGAGATAAGCCAGGAAGCCTTGGCTTATCTGCCTGTATCCTCCCAACTTCTCCTCTCAAGACAGACCAAGATTGAATATTTGTGTCTTGCAAAGATATAATGATAAAACCAATTTCTTTCAAACCAGGAAGTCTTAAACTTTGGCTTCTTGTGGGAGCTTCCTGTTTTGTTCTCATCACAAACCAACCAAAGTCACTTCGATATCTAAATGCAGCCAGCATCTAAGCTAACAATTTAGTTTAACTTTTACATACATAGACTTTATGCAGGCAAAACATTACATGCCTGCAACCCAATGAACTGATGATAGATTGTATGATTATAATGTGTTCTAACTGATGCATCTGGATATACCTGTACCTGGGGAGGGACCATGGCTCAGTGGAAGAGCCTCTGTGTTGCATGCAGAAGATCCAAGTTTCTATCCCGAGCATCTCCAGTTGTAAGGACCAGGCAGTACATGATGTGAAAGATCTCTGCCTGAGACCCTGGAAAGCCACTGCCAGTCTGAGCAGATAATACTGACTTTGATGAACTGGTGGTCTGACTCAATATAAGGAAGCTTCATGTGTTCATGTGGTCACTAAAGCACCTGCCTAACAAGCAGGCTATCTCACTATATAGAATGACTGCAGCAAGCAAGTTGATCTTTGAAAGCTAAGCTATAATGTCCAAGTAGAATTCTGAAAAAAACAACTTAAGCCTGCTGGAGTATGCTGATTAATACTGAGTTGGAACCAACAGAAGGATGCCCTCTTTCAAAAGAAGATTCTTGGAAAGGAATCAGGGGATTCAATCCACTGTTTACTAGCAGGACACAGAATTTCCCTTGAACAGTATGAAGGAAGTACCAGTGTGCATGATCAAAGGGGAGCAGGCTGTACAATTCATAGATTGAGGAGAAGCAGAGATGGTGTTAAATGAGTTTGTACATGGGGCAGAAGAAGTTCACAGGAGGATGAGAATGTAACTGAAATTATTTTAGAAGTGTACTTTGGAATATGAGTACACTGTGGGCTACAAAAATTTATTGGAATATATGTGGCTATTTTAGCATTCTGGTGAAAACTAGTATGCTAAACCTCTTGGTTCACTAGATCTATTCACAATGAAGCCATTAATATTGTACACATAAAGCTATTACAACAGTGCAAACCGGAAAAAAGAATAATGTGGTCATTCCTTGGACAAATGCTTTCAGAAACCTGAAGAAAACGATTATTTGTGAAATCTATGAAGCTATGGTTGAAGAATACTGGAGACTGCATCCACTACATTAATTCCATATAATCAAAAACACGTTACAAGCTATGTGATATGCTCCTTAACAGAGTATGCTAGCCTTGTCCCTTTTTGAAATCCAGGTGAAATGCACATGTACTAATAATATGCACCACTAGGAAGCAGCAAAGCAAACTTCCAATATTTCCCTTTTTATAAGTTGGTGGATTTATTTAACTATAGTGAAAGTGTTCTAAGGCAAAGTAAGAATATGGAACTATTACCAATAACAAAATTTTAGGATATGAGGTTTAATTGGATCCTCTAAAGTTCTCGTTAACCTGCAAAGTATGGTTGCTATAGCAGACAGAAATGGCAACTGATATGATTGTGGCTGCCAGAATATGTACAATAATGAAAGGAAGAAAAACCTCATCACTTAAGGAATAGGAAGACTTTTCAATGATGTCTCTAATAAATACTGTGCAAGAAAAATAAAATCAGACAATGGATTTTGTATTTTAAAATCAAAGCTGACAGGTTTTTATTGATTTTATAAAACAAGATTTGCACTGAAAAATAGAAGTTGTAACCGTTATCAGAATTTTTGTTTTTCCCCTCAGGCTCAAATCCTCACTCTGCTTTTAATGACAATGGCAAAAACAAAAACCATGGTGGAATAAGTCCAAAGCAATAGAAAACAATAGAAAACACTATGTATAGAGATACAGTACATGCAAAATAATATTTAATTAGAATACAACATATGTATAATATTTTAAATAGATATAGTAGCAATATTGGTGTACAAAATTCATACAGATTCATACATAGGCAATCTGATGCATAATCAAAATAAAGAATACAAAAGAAACAGTCCAAAAATTCTACTATCGAAGAAACTTGCTCCTGCAAAGTGTTCCAAAAATATTCTTTTCCAGAACTTGCTGCTATAAGGAGGCGATTCAAAAGTCCAGCCACTGCAAGGAAACCTATCCTATGGCTTCCCAGATGATAAGCTGTTTCCAGCCTTCTTTATAAAGAATCGCTCTAACAAAAAAACAAATGAGCTCTTATCAAACTATATTTTCAAAATGTATAATGTAGGGTTGCCAGCCTCCAGGTGGGGCCTGAGGATCTCCCCGCTTTTACAACTGATCCCCAGCTGACAGAGATCAGCTCCCCTGGAGAAAATGGCTGCTTTGAAGGGTGGACTCTATGGCATTGTACCATGCTGAGGCCCGTCCCCTCCCCAAACCCCACCTTCTCCTGGCTCCACCCCCAAAGTCCCCAGGTATTTTCCAACCCGGATTTGGCAACCCTAGTATAATGCCCAGGGGTCCTTTGGGGCCGGAACGAGGCGGAGCACCGCTCCACCAACTCAGGAGTGGGCAGTAGGGCAGCCACGGGCTGAATCAGATTCTCTGATCTGATTCGGCCCGCCGCTGAATTGCTGCCAAAATTTGGTGGCAGTTTTAAAAGTGGCTGTAGGGGAGGGGGTTTGAGGGAGAGGCTCCAAACTTGCAGGGTAGCTTCTGGGACCTCTCCCCCAAATACCCACCAAGTTTCAAGAAGATTGGACCGGGGGTCCAATTCTATGGGCCTCCAAACAGGTTGCCCCCATACCCTCAATTGTTCTCTATGGTGGGAAAAAAGTAACATTTTTCCCACCATAGAGAACAATGGAGGGGATGGGGCAATCTGTTTGAGGCCCCGTAGAATTGGACCCCGTGGTCCAATCTTCTTGAAACTTGGTGGGTATTTCGGGGAGAGGTCCCAGAAGGTACCCTGCAAGTATGGAGCCTCTCCCTCAAACCCCCTCTCCTCCAGCCCCCCATATACCCTATTAGTTTTTGCCATTGACTTCAATGGTCCATAGGGTATAATAGGGCTGAAACTGACATTCGGACGGGTATACTAATTAGTTATGCTAATAGGTATGCCAATGAGCTCCTGCACCTCTTTTTCTACGAAATGACCCCTGATAATGCCTATCAGGGATGCCTAGGGATTATGCCTAGGGATTATGCTAAGAACCTTAATCCTGTGGGAAAAGTGAAAATGCTTGTTAAAAAAATGGTGATTGGTTCCAATGAATGATGTATGCAAAATATTGGTAAGAATTACTGTTTTTATTCTAAAACAGTTATTATAAAAGTTACTTTGATAATAGAATTTTTGGACTGTTTATCTTGTATTCTTTCTTTTGATTATGCATCAGATTGTCTATGTACGAATTTGTATGAATTTCGTATACCAATACCACTACTATATCTATTTAGAATATTATACATATATTATATTCTCACTTAATGACAATGGGCCAGTCATACTCTCTCCAGTTAACCTACCTAACCTGCTGTGAGGAAAAAAACGGAGAAGTGAATGATATAAACTGCTCTGGGTCCCCACGGGGGAGAAAGACAGTGTGTAAATGAAGTAAGTAAATAAATAAATAATCTTATGATTCCTGATAACACCAAAAAAAAATTAAATGTATGACAGGTTCAGTACAAAGGTATCTTTGTAAATGCCCCCTTCCCCGTGATTCCCATGCATATTCCACTCAAGCCGCAATCCCCAGCACTGCATCCTGTGCTGTTCCTTGGGGTCTTCTGGCCCTCAATAACAGCTTTATGGATATTGGGTGAGAGGGCTGCAGAAGATGGGAGAAGCAATAAGACCCACTGTCCAAGCCTAGTTTTGCTATTGATTCTCAGGATTCCTCCCACTGGCTATATTACAGCATCAATCCTACAAAGTATAGATGAAATTAGTGACGATGACAGAAAAATGTTTCATAACCTATAGAAGTAGTAACATTTTTCATCTAAAGGAATGCAGAAAGGGGTATAATATAAAATCATGATTTTCTATTTGATTTTGAGAGGGATGACAATTGTTACTATCACTTGCTACAGCTTACAAACTACAAAAAGTCTCCCAGGAAGTTTGATATTCAGATGCTCTTTATACATTTCAGAATTATCAGGAAAAGATTAAATTATCAATATATCTAATTCTCAACACGGCTCCACATGTGGATATTTAAATCCAGAGACTGGAGCCATGGGCAGACAAGACATATTTCTACCAATCTGAGAAAAGCCCTAGGTTTCCAGCAAAATCTGAAATCTAGGAAGAAACTACACTGGGGGTGGGGTGTTGGTTAAAACCACCAAATTACAGAAGCAGTGCCTGTAGCTTTAAGAAACAAATGCCCTTGGTAGCCATTGCTATGTAACCACAACAGTATTGATAGTGTTCAAGCCTTGGTTTCTGTCAGTAAAATACAGGCATTTGGGTGCAGGCCCCTTTCCACGGCAATTTTGGCCTTTGAGGGAAAATTCCTCAGGGCCAGGGCAGCATCCACTGGGTGACATGCTACCACACAATTTGCATGACTCCCCCAAAATGGCTACTTGATACTATTCAACAGCAGTCATCCCACAAAAGATTAGGGACCTTGGAGACCCATGTTCAAATTCCTGCTCTGCCATGGAAACTCATTGGGTAACCTTTTTCCAAGAAAGGGAGAGAGGAAATAGTGGCAGAGAGGAAAATGAGATGCCCCCTGCAAGTCTCCCATTTGTAAGATTATAATCCAGTGCTTGGTATGCTTATATAAGCATATAATTTATACAGTGAAATTCATTTAAGTTTTCCATCTAAACTCAAATGCAGATTGACAGCAGAATGCAAACGAATATGTGAAAACCCACACTACACAAAAGTTGCAAAATGAGGAAACCCTTGCTCTGATACTTATCTGTGCCTGGCCTCTCTGACAACTCTTGGTGTTTCAGTAACCTTTTGGTAATTGGGGACAGAAAAGGGTTTCAAGTGTGGCTTTTAGTCTACTTTTAAAAGATTCCTCCTGTATTATTGTTCTTAAAGTGTTACAAATCCTGAGCCTATGTGATTAGGTAAGGCAAAATATTTAAACAGACTCAAATTTAAAGCCAAACTTACCTCCCTCACCATCATCTGATCCTCTGAAGCTAGGATCTTTCAGCATATCTAGTTCAGCAAGCATTCGCACATACAGTACATGCTGTTTGAATGAAGGGTAGAATCTCTCATCCCGTAGCATCAACTCATATACCTTATGGAATTAAAGCTATATAATTACATTGCAGTGAAACAGTATATTCAATATACTGTTTAGTGGCTTGTCCCATTAAAAGCTGCATGACAGAAACAAAGGCTGCAATCTTAAAAGATGCCTTCCTAGAAGGTCACCAAGTATTAACATGGGACTTTTCGCTGACCAGCCCTATTTGAGAAAATTCCTTAAGAATAAAAACATGGATGTGAGAACTCACTGAATTTCTTCTTAATGCATGAACCTTCATGAAAGATAAAGCTATCACAATCAATACATTTCAGAAAGTTTGTGATACTGTGTAAATTGAGCAGGTTTGTAGGCACATGAAGCACACGGTTTCTAAATCAGAGACAGAACAGGCTATGCATATTAAATTCAAACACCAACTTAAAGTACAGCTTAAATACGCTTATGACGTCTTAGAAAATTAAAATTCATTTTTTTAGAAATATCTTAAAACATATCCTATTAAGAAAATAATTGTTGTGTTGAACACCTGTGTTTGTGTGTGTGAAGTGCTGTCAAGTCGCTTCCAACTCATGGCAACCCTATGAATGAATGACCTCCAAAATGTCCTGTCATTAAGTTGTGCAAACTGAGGGCCATGGCATCCTTTATTGAATCAATCCATCTCATGTTGGGTCTTTCCTCTTTTCCTGATGCCTTCAACTTTTCCTAGCATCATTGTCTTTTCCAGTGAGTATTTTCTCATAATGTGACCAAAGTATGATAGCCTCAGTTTAATCCTTTTAGCTTCAAGGGAGCATTCAGGCTTGATTTGATTCAGAACCCAACTCTTCCGACATTCATATCCGTACATAATAATGGGGAATACTATGGTACTGAATTATCTTAATCTTGGTTGCCAGTGACACATTCTTACACTTGAGGACCTTTTCTAGCTCCTTCATGGCTGCCTTCCCAGTTTCAATCTCCTTCAGCTTTCTTGGTTGCAGTCTCTCTTTTGCTTTACTATGGAGCCAAGTAATAGAAAATCTTGAATGATTTCAATTGCTTCATCTTCAACCTTAAAGTTGCATAATTCCTCAATAGTCAGTACTTTTGTCTTGCTGATGTTCTACTGTAATCCCGCTTTGACACTTTCTGCTTTAACTTTCATCCATTGGATGGAATGTAGATTGTGCATTTCTAGTTGTTTTATTTTCCATATTTGTTGTCATATGCTTGTTGAGATTTTGATGGATTCTGGTTCTCTGTCTTGAAATAGCTTTATTGATATCCCACCTACTCCTTATTTGTTTCTCCCAACTGCTTTTACCTATGCTTTCCTTATTCTGTACTTTAGTATCTCAATACCCCATACTTTGGTAAATCAACACCATGCACATCTTTTGTCTTTTACACTTTCAAGATGGTAACCAAACAAGATTTGTCCCAACATAGTTTGGAACTCAGAAGCTGTTTTGAAACCTTGCTTAAGATTAATCACAGTTAGCCCCTGTTGCACAAACATAACACAGTAATCTGAGGGAGGAACTCATATGTAGAAGGGGAGGTTAGAAACTGGTAATTTTCAATTTGCACCAAGCCACAGAAAGCAAACTACAGCAGCTGTGACCAGAGGAAACTACAGCATATTGTTCCCAGGAGAATGTTTGGTTTTACACTAACTGGCAAAATTGGTGCTAAACCAACTATTTTTACCAATCCACACGAAATGGAGCAGAAACGTGCCATACCTTTCTTTGAACCTCATCAAAGATTTCTGGGGTTGGATCCTCACGATTCAGTTTTTCTGCCAGCTTTGCTACCAAGGTGTCATCAATATTAACTCTTGGTGATGCCTGTCACAGAGAGCTAAATAAACTTGTGCACTGTGTGACCTTATTTTAATGCCATCCATTTGGAAAAAAATTAAAACAGCCATTGTTATTACAGAGAAAATAAAGCTAGAGATAGGCCATACAAAGTAATAAATATGCAACGGTTATTTAAATCAAAGCAAAAGAATACTCCTCAGGTCTACTATCACCCTGAAGTGCAACACAATTATGTAGGTGCAAATCAAGTTGTTCAGGACATGCTTACTAATGTCCACAATCAGCACAATAGAAGTGTTCCATCACTATTTACTTCAATAGGAAAGGTTTAAGCACTTAACATTCATTTGCCCAAACCAATGGGATTCTGAAGCTCTTTGGTTCGGCTGTGTCACAGCTTTGGCTAGACATAACTTATATGGTGGTGGAAGGGGGAGAGATAGGAGCTGAAACAAGAGAATAGGAGGCAAGAGAATGAAACAGTGGCAAGATCTATGGTTACACAAAATGCCAAGTCCTGTGGCATCTTAGAAACTAACAAAACTTATTCCAGCATAAGCAAGGTAGATCTTATCTATCCACCTGTCTAGCCACAGCTAGTACTTTTATAAGGCATCTCTGTATTATGTCTCTGACATATGTCCTCATTATAGTTTGGATTTCAGGTTTAAATTAAGCTAAACACAAAAAGCCAAAAAAGAGAAACAAAAATGAGCATCTTCCTAAAGTCACAATGCAAGGTCTTGTATTAAGTTCACAAGGCTCCATATTCAATCTTTAGCTTGCTAGTCACCCACTCTATTTTAAGATTTTCTGGTATTCCAAATAGCGTTTATAGGGTTACCAAGGACGGCTTCAGCTCTAGACAAACATGTCACATAACCATGGGTACAAAATTTTTTCCTTGCTGACCTCTTCAGGGCTGCTGAGAGCCACCATGGGCCCCCCAACAAATATTCCATCTGGGCCCCCCGCATGTGACTCTGATCCAAACCAAATATGATAACAAAATGAACAAATCTCTTGGCTTGCTGTTATCATCGTAACAGTAATAAAAGAATTAGCCTATCTGTCCATGTTTGTTTGTGTATTTACTTTAGTTATATCCCACCTTTCTCCCCAGTGGGGATCCAAAGTGGCTTACATCATTCTCTTGTCCTCAATTTTATCCTCACCACAACCCTGTGAGGTAGGTTAGGCTAAGTGTGTGTGACTGACCCAAGATCACCAAGCAAACTTCCATGGCAGAGTAGGGATTTGAACTTAGATTTCCCAGATCCTAGTCTGACACTTTAACCACTACATCACTGGCAGGCATAATTCATCAGAGAGTAAAGCTGGAGACTCAAAACTGGCCACCAGCTTCAGGATGATTGTGGGAGTTCCATGGCCAGAATTGAAAGACATGGGGAAATCCTGGCCCAGGTGACACACACCAATTCCATACCGTGCTATTTGCAACCGTAGCTAAGGGTCTCCGTGGCAGGCATAACTCAGAAAATAATGCTACGTGTTTGAAAACTAGCCACTAACGTCAGTGCCAAAAATGAAGGGAATACCCTGAACCATGTTATCTTTACAACAAACATGTAATAAGAGCGCTTTTAAGCAACCTGCCATGTGTCTCTAATACTCAGATCCCCAAACCGCAATGGAAGGTTGCTGGGTGACACAACCTCAGCCAGACCTACCTCACAAGGCTGTTGTGAGGATAAAATGGAGGACAGGAGAACAATACAGCTTTGGGTCCCCACTGGGGAGAAAGACTGGGTATGGTATTTGTTATAAATCTAATTTGAATGATATTTCAAAAATTACATCATTTGTCATATAGCAAAGCAGTTTGTACAAAGAGCTTTGGGTCTTCCACTGGCACAGTAATGATTAACAATCCAGTGCCTGAACTGGGAGTTGTAACTTCTGTTCCACATGCAAAAACCACTAAAACAAATTAATGTCCCACTGCCATGCATGCAAAGGGTGGAGGAGGGAGGAAGCACCCTTTCACTACTTTGTTAGATAACAGGAAACATTAACTCCCCCCTCCCCCTTCTGTTCATAATATTAACAAAGATTTGCTACTAAACTACTCTTAAGTACACTTTGTCACTAAGCACAAAAGGGATGAGAAGGTCTTGAAAACATAAAGGGGGGAGGGATGTAGAAAAATTACGAGGAGGGCGATAGAAATGAATGAAAAAAGTATGGAAAAGAGGAAGACAAATTAAGGAAAAGGGGGGGGGAAAGGTTGCTTTATCTTGCTGCAACACCCTAACTACTGCTTCACAAAATCTGAGTAAGCTGGGTGCAAAGAAAGGAAGCGAGAAAGGGTACAGTCTTATAGAGAATGACCTTGGTTAACAGGCTGCAGGCCAACAGCGTACTGAGGTCTGCTTCAGTCTTGGAGAAAGGGAAGTCTGGCCCAGGGACTGGAACTGGTCCATCCAGGGCTCTTATGCGGCCCACAAGCAACTAGTGCAAGGGAGGGAACAGGAGACTGTTGGGGGGGGGAGTGGGCAGAGCCACTCTAATTGTGGCTTCAGCACAGCGGAACAACCTTATCTGCAGCAGTAAAGCAGTGTGGGTGCCTCTGCCCAGTGCTGCACTGCTGGCTCTCCAATCTGCCCATATGGGTTTTCCTCTACACCTCCCCCAGCTCATGGGGCTTTGCAGTAGGGTTGCCAGCCTCCAGGTGGGGCCTGGGGATCTCCTGCTTTTACAACTGATCTCCAGCTGGCAGAGATCAGCTCCCCTGGAGAAAATGGCTGCTTTGAAGGGTGGACTCTATGGCATTGTACCATGCTGAGGCCCCTCCCCTCCCCAAACTCCACCTTCTCCTGGCTCCACCCCCAAAGTCCCCAGGTATTTTCCAACCCAGACTTGGCAACCCTACTTTGCAGTGAGGATACAACTCGGAGCTTATCAGCTGCTGTCCTTTTTACAGTTTACATCTCCAGTACCTGGCATTACATTTTATGGCACACATGGCCCAGCCAAGTCAGATTATGTCGGATTCGACCCTCGTAACAAATGAGTTTGACACCTCCAGTCTAGCCGATATTAGAGTGCCTTTTACTGTGCTCTAGTAGCTGCAGCCAGAACTGCATTAAAATAAATGGAAAGACGTTTGGCTGGAGGCAGCATGAGGCTGACTTCAATGGTCCTACAGCTGACTTGGGCCCCTGGAATTTTGTCTCCCTGATCCCCCTCTGTCAGCAACCCTTGGACCCCTCTTGTGCTGTAAAAGTTGATCCAACAGAAGCTATCAACTTGTCAATGTAGCTTCTATGTTGAGGTTTCAGTGTTCACAACTTTATTTTAAGCTCGTGATGTAATATTTTTCTTTTATAATTCACTTCCACAAGTACATTCTCCAATGCGATTATAGCCTAGTACTCAGCTTTCTTTTAAAGGCAATTCCTACCTTCTCTGACAAATACTGGTCATAAACTCCAACTGCAGCTGTTCTTAACAGGTCTTTGGTTTGAGTTGTCTGATGCCTTCCATCTTTCTTAGGGCTCAATAGCACAGCTAGCTGCTGCTGTGCTGTAACCCTGTATCCTTCTACAGTCATCCAGAAGAAGAGATGCGCTTGGCCTCCCACCTGCTGCATGTAATCTACAAAAAAAAAAAATCCATTACCTATGAGAATAAAAAATATTCAGGAAAATAATTTGTCTTGATGAACTGAATGTGACAGTTAAAAAAATGAAAATAGAAAAACTATATTGTTCATCTGAGTTTTGGACCAGAATCAGTACAAATACAGTACTGGATTCCTTACAGAAACAGCCCTGAACAGTAGCTAAGAAAACAGAAATCCAGATTAATATCAGCACAACTCTAGGTGCGCTTACTCAAAAGTACCTCCTATGTTTAAAGGGGCTTACTGCTAAATTGCAGTCTATGAGCAGAGTAACAACTTCATCTAAACTGGTTAAAGGCTCTTCAAGGACAGAAAATACAATAGGTTGCCGGGGGCAACATTTCTCCGAATATTTCCTGCAACTCCAAAAATAGTCTCTATATTTTGAAGTGCAGAAGAGTAGAAAGATTATTATTTGTCAGGATTCCAGTGCAGCCTCAACCTGGAGGGCATTTTCAGTCAGCACATCACCATCAAACTCTGACTGGGAAAAAAGACAACTACAGAACAGCTAGATGGACCAACAAAGAAGTCTTTTAAACACCAAAAGGCCAGAAAAAGATAATGTGGTAGGTTTGAGTCTCACAAAAGCTTTTAGATCATGCTCCTTCTGTAGTTTAACTATTCAGGGGACTCTGTCACTACTTTCCTTCTCATACTTGTAATTTACCTCTAGCCTGCCTCATCTCATCACACCCGCTTACCCGACTCCCAGACCCTTGCTTCCCTTACTTGGCACGGACTTAGTACAGCCCCATTTTGCTTTGCATATATGATAGCAAGCCTGAATTTAAAAGACCATTGAAATTTTAACTCACAGATCTCTTCCCAAGCCAAGAGAATCTATTCATTACCCTTCTGAAGACATCTTGGTTCTTAAGAACTGATTTTTAGAACTAATACATCTGGTCAACCTCAATTTCACAGTGTTAAGCTGTTTTAATTTACTAGTTGCAGTAATGCTCCAGTATGATTTATTGGAGTGATGCTTTGGGGCTTATAAGCATGCACACACACCTCCTTTTATTCCTTAATATCCTCCCAGTGATCAATGGCAAAGAACAGCTTTTAGTGTGAGGGAAAGAATATGGATAATGGCAAAGTGCAGCTTCAGCTAACTGAATACATTGCAGTCCACTACAGTAACAGTGGTCTGTACAGTACTTTTAGCCCAAGAAGTAGCTGGTATATGCTTTTTCTGAACACAGGTGGGATGTGGGTAGGTAAATATAATGTCTTCTCTCTTTCTGTAACGCAAACATGCTTATAGCATCTTTAATGGTTCCTTGCTTCCCAAATTCTCTTTTTCCATTTCTTTGGCTGGGCAGTTCCTTTTTTTGTTCTTTGTTTTGCTTTCTGTACCACTCAGTTGTTTATGTATACAGAGATGTATACAGAGATGTACACAGAAATGTATGCAGAGATATGCTGATCCAGCCTAGAGAACTGAGAGACCGACTAAAATCATTCTTTTGTCTTTGTCTGGTAATGGCATAATGCTGATGGTAATTCACTTTTATGGGGAAATGGTCAGGCTGGAATCAAGTTTAGGACTTAGAAGGTAAACAGGCAAGGGGAATGAGGTAATTTTGTATAAATATAAACAATATGTAGTTTGCCACAATCAAGTAGCTGTTTTGTTATACAGATGGGTCTTTAAAACTGTGGAGAGAGATCTCTTAGTAGTCACTGCTTAAATAAACAAGCATAAGCTTCTTTGTGAAGGCAGAAACATTCATTCAGTTCCAATTTTCCTTATTAACTACTTGATAAGGATCAACACCCACCCACCCAGGAGCGATTTCCCTCAGGGAAGGTCTACTTGTCCCATTTCCCTAATTTAGGATCCTCCTTGATCCCCTCACTCTGCTTAACTGTTCTCACTCCACTCTCAACTGTCATTCTTAACTGACACTCTCAATTGTAGAATTCTATTTGAATACCCTGTCACTCAAGGTTCTCAGACTGGGTTAAACCATTAACCATTTACTGTCTGTTACAGCATCCTATGAATATATTTCATAGAATTAAATTCCTAAAACCAATCAGGCTTTTAAATAGAAAAAACTAATGTTCTCTTACCCATAAAAAATTGTAGTGCAATATTGTGTACTAGAATGTTGTCCAGAGGGACTGTGCAAAGTTTTCCACATTTTACAGCCAGTTTCACAGTATCTATTTCCTGGATAAAGACCATAGCACATTAATAGGTTCCTTAGTTAAAAGAGATATCACAAAACAATAGCATTTTAGAATCACCATTTATGCAATCTTCCCAACAACCTGCTCTTTCTATGTAGCAACAAGTTCAGTAGCTGCTAGTCACTTTGGATCATCGGCAAGGCTTTCAGATTAGTAAACGAGGCTGGGACTGTGAAACCTTCTTTTAACATTTTGGTCTGTGATAATGAAGTCATCAATGGAATACACTGAGCTAGGTATGATCTAGGCTCAGGACTGACTTTGTTATCTAACAGGCATATAATAAAAAGTAGTAGTATTGTTAGAATGATGCAACAGAAATATGAATTTATCAATTCAGAATCAAACCAGTGTCATCCAAGTGTCATCTGCATACGTATATAAAGAGTTCAACAAGTTGGATCAAGTGCATAAGGACAGTGAACTCCAAAACACTGATGCAATATTTTTCATCATTAACCTTTGAAGTGACTTGTTAGAGATTAGTCCAAGTAAATATGCATTTCTGTAAGACATTATTGCAGAGAAAATACACTTACTTTTCCTGTCTGCAATCTCAGTATTCTTGAATCACATACTTTCTTCACAAACAATAAGCTATTTATTTGATTTTTAATATTGTTGATATCTGAAAATAAACACATTAATAAGTAAAAAGCACACAAGGCATTAACTGGAGTATTGTGATGCTTTGACAAGTAAGAATTATTTAAAGTTGGTGCTTTAAGAACACATATATTAGAGGTAATGATGGAAAAGACAACAAAAATACTATTATTCTTGTTGGGAATAATAAGTACACAAAAGATAGTGTTTTTCCAGGCACCTGAATGCTGGTAATATAAACTAGTGGTATACTGCACCCAGGCAGTTTGCACTATATTTTCAGAAAATGAAAACGGAATAATACTACTGGAAAGAACACTAACATTACAAAGATTTTAGAACAAACAGTTAAGTTAATTTGAAGAATTATACCTTTTTTTTTTGCTTTTAAATGAGCTGTATTTTGACAATGTCACTTTCGCTACCCTTAAACATATTTGGCAAGAGGTCATCTATTGAAATCCTACCATTAGTACTGTATAGGGTTGCCAGCCTCCAGGTGGGGCTTGGGGATCTCCCGCTTTTACAACTGATCCCCAGCTAACAGAGATCAGCTCCCTTGGAGAAAATGGCTGCTTTGGAGGATGGGTTCTATGGCATTGTACCATGCTGAGGCCCCTCCCCTCCCCAAACACCACCTTCTCCTGGCTCCACCCCCAAAGTCCCCAGGTATTTTCCAACCCAGACTTGGCAACCCTAGTACTGTACATATTACTGGATGCTGTGCCTGCATCACAGATATACACAATTTGTCACTAAGATGCCGAATTCATGTAGCCAAGAAGGTCTGTTTTTTGTTTCTGGCCCTCGTGAATGCAAAGTTGGATTTGAAAGTGCATGGGCAAGGACCTAAAAATAAATCCCATAAGCCAGATGGGAGGTATGTAGGATTTTCAATGCATCTGTATGAGACCCCCACTCTCTGCATACCCCTTGTCCCTTACATGACTACCACAAGAAAAGGAAAAATAGCCCAAATAAGCAAATATAAAGAAGTTAATATATAATCCAGAATTTTTATCGTAAGAGCAAAGTATATACACTCTTACTTCCAATATTTGGATTTCTAAAATATTAAAAGGTGTAGGTGAAATCTGCACAATTTCTGGAACAACATCTGGTCCATAATTGAGATCTAAAATATGTCTGTAACACCATTTTTTCAGATCAACTTTTAAAGAAAATGTTATCAAAGAAGCTAAATGTGTGCTTGAATACTGTCCAGTTTTTTTAAAGTACATGATTTTCCAGGACATCTGGATATTTATTGTGCACCCTCCACCATACCTATAAAGTTAACTTAGGTAGAATAGGAATGACATGTATGCTTACACAGCATTGATATCCATGGTGTACCCCAGCGTTCCGTGTTATCTATTCAATAATGTTTTGTTTAATCAGTACCTCCCTTACAGACTGAAAGCTGTACCCAGCAAAGGCTGAATGTTTTAAGGAAACATTCAATTACCAAGAAGCACGGTGATTCAGTAGTTAATATACTGTTGTATTCAGTCAGAGGATTCAGTTTCCATGTGCCTGTTTAAAGTAATACCCCATCATGGGGGGAGGGGATGTCTATGAGACCACCACACACGTGTGTGGAGCAGTGGCATATAAATGTTCTAGATAAACCCTAAAACATAAAGGAAAAACAAGAGACTACATAGTGGACATGAAGAAGCTAGAGATCTAAGCTACACAACAGAAGGCCTAAGTGTGAATGAGGGGGAATGAACACAAACTGGTTCTACATAAGCAGGACTTTCATATTTGAACCAATGCTGTTCTGAAATCTCATCCCACACTTTCCCATAAACCACAAGTCACTATCACCTACAGCTCAGTTGGTATTGCTGGTCTAAATCAGTCACCTACTTTGGAATTCTTGCTCAATCATAAATTTGCTGGGTGGCTTTGTGTAAACTGCCATATGCCTTAGAACATCATGAAAACACAGATGGCTTGTCTCACTCAGTGTTTCGCAGAGAAACAACCTGAAGCTTGTAGGTAACTCAAAAGAGACAATCACTTTAATAATATTTAACATAAGAATGACTATAGAGAAGATGCCTGCCTTTGCATGCCTCGTCTGTCTTTAAATTAAACTGTTGATTTGACTAGAACTTTGATGTTGACCAGTATGTTTCCATTCAGTCCCAAGAGAGCAAAAATAGCAAAAACCACTGTGTATGCACACTGTAAACACTCTGTAATCACCAAAAAATATTTTCTAATAAATCTATAGCACAACAATGTCATTATATTTATGCATTCATTTATAATTAGAGTTCCAGATATTCAATAAAATATGATTGGTATCTCTAACACTCCCACCACATAGAAAGACAACAATAGGCATAAAGTTGATGTCTCCAAACATAAATGATAAGCAGCTCCAAAAGTAAAGTCTTTTGGCTGCAGAGTGGAGCTGAAAATGCTGCCATCCTGCAGCTTGTGATTTGTGTGTGATTTGCCTGACGAGACTTGTAGGTTAATGATTCTCATTTCTGTTCTTCACCAGAGTGCCAGTGTAAGTCTACACAAGACTTACAACTGAATGCATAAATTTAATTAGATTGTTGTGCAATAGATTAGAAAATAATTTTTGGTGATTACAGAGTGTATACAGTGTGATTCATACACAGCGGTGTTTGCTATTTTCACTTATTTGTTTGGTGTAGTGGTTAAGTGCGCGGACTCTAATCTGGGAGAACCGGGTTTGATTCCCCACTCCTCCACTTGCACCTGGCTGGATGACCTTGGGCAAGCCATAGCTCTGTACCAGCTGTTCCCTCAAGGACAGCTTGGGAAAGCGCTCTCTCAGCCCCACCTACCTCACAGGGTGTCTGTTGTGGGGAGGGGAAGGGAAAAGGAGTTTGTAAGCTGCTCTGAGACTCCCTTGGGGAGTGGAGGGCAGGGTATAAATCCAATCCCTTCTTCTTCTTCTTCTTCTTATTTGATACACTGTGTTCCCTTGTATTGCTTATTCATCCAGTCCCATCTTTTATCAAAACTTTTATAAAAACTACATTTCCCCTCATATATCAGCTAGTTTTTATGTTTTGTTTAAAGATTATACAATATGATGTTTTAGCTGTATACGTAAAGCATTTAAAATACCAACCATCTCCAGCTGTATCTAAAGATCGAAGATACTGCAATTCTTCCATTGCTTTATCTCTTACTGCTTCCAGCTCCCCTACATTATCACTCAGTTTAATAATGTTCATAAAGGCCTCATAGCTGCAAACGGAATCACGGATCTAAAAACATGTAGAAGTAGTAAAAACATTTTAATTAAACAAAAATTAACTGTGCATGTCATCATTATTTCCCCGCCTATAAATCACAGTTAAAGGCATTTTCCTTCCTTTTCCAAAATCAGTGCTTTTAATCTTCTTCAGGTTGCATCCTCTTACGAAGCAAAACTTATAATCTAGCCCTTGTTATCTTGTTACCAGCATTCACAATGTACATAATAATTTTGTTGGTTTTCTTTGCCCAGCCAACTCGCACCCACCTCCATCGTACTTTTTTCGATGATTGGACTATAATCAAACTACTCCCTCTCTTCTGCCCACCCTGAAGACATTTTGCTTTTTAAAGAGGCACTAATATCAAGATAGTGTTATAATGATATTTAAGCAGATTTTCTGAATTTCCAGCTGTCATTTTTTTTTAAAAGTCTCTAGCTGCCCTGAGCCTGCTCCAGCAGGGAGGGCAGGGTATAAATAAATAAATAGCCTCTTCCATCACAGAGGTATATTGATATTTCGGTGCTTTTTTTAAAAAAATGCAGCCATGATATTGATATAATTGATATATATTGATCGATGCACAAAAGGGGGGGCAGGTTGCTGTGATGCCACTGATGACAGCACCCACCCTTGAAAATCCTTCTTATTTAAGGTATGTGTGGAAGAAAATAAACTGACTCCACAACTATAAGAATGCAGAGGGCGGGCAGACATGCAGAAGAACTCTGCTCAAACTGATTCCAGTGCTTGTGGATCAACTGCCAAGAAAATCAAGAGTAAGTGGAGTGTGTGGAAAAGCCCTGAGAATCACTGAAGGAACATAGTTATATTAAATAAATATATTAAATTAATACAGCTTTATTAAAGGAGTTATTAACAAGAGACATCCAACCTACTTGAAATCTATACAAAATGCAGAATAATCTCTTCTTGCTCTCTAAGACAAGCACTACTAAAATGGGGCACTATCAGTCCAGCTGTTATACTTTCACAAAATATTTACAGTCTCATGAAACAAGTGGTCCAGTAAACAATACAGTAAGAGCAGACACGAAACACTATTACTGCATGAAATGTTAATAATTCAGTGCTAGGTTTTATTTAGATTCATGGGATAAGTTATCTCATTTTTGTGAAACACTTGCCAGTCTAACCACAGTAAATTTAAAAAGCTTCAGCCTGAAAAAAACTGGAATTTTAAAAAGCTAATTAATTAATTTATTACTATGTACATTATGTAAATATTTATTACATAGTCTTGAATATTAACTTCCTTTTCTGCTTCTGGAAGGTGCTTCCATCCATGGAAGGGTGGGCATTAATTTTCAGAAATTCCCACAGCAGATCCTCATTTTGCCTTATTATACTGTCCCTGGGGTCCACTGACTCCAGTATGATTTTGTCCACCCTGACAAAAAAAGGGTAGACTTCGTAAATTAATTTTAGAAAATGAGGATTACTGCAATCATGAAGGTCTGATGATTATCAATGCAGTAAAATTTAAGGTCCTAATATTCCGTAAAAGAAAAAGAACAGAACCTTTAGATGGCATATAGCAGGCCAACAAATGGAACAAGTCAATCAGTTTAAATACTTGGGCATCCATTTGACACATCCTTTTCATGGATACCATATTTGAACTTGGCAAGGATTAATGCCCTCAGAACTCAGAGGACAACTGTAAAATTTTATTATACAGCAGGTGGCGAATGTATCCCCTTGGCTATAAAGGTATATAATGCTAAAGTAATAGATGCTGTCTCTGAGATAATGGATTCTATTCATTATGATTTTTTCCGGAGCATATTGGCTACCCCCAGATGTGTTTTGGGTATAGCACTGAGATCTGAATTTGGCAATCATCGACGGAGGCTGAGGCATGGATTAAAGCATTTCTTTTGAAAGTTAAGACCTCAAAGGTCTACCCTCCTTGGACTTTTACAAGCAGATGCATGTAATAGCCAATGGGATCTACTGGGAAAGAAGATGAAATCTCTAGGTATAACAAATGATATGGTAAAGATCATGTAGACCAAAGAAATAATTAGGCTAATTAAATTGCAAGTTAACAAACTGGATATTAACAGCACATCTGTCAGGACCCGCTGGGTATGCTCGGTGTCTTATTTAGGTATCACCCTTGCAATGCGACTACCAAAGTACTTTTATCAGTTGACAGTACCAAAGCTCAGAAGACTTTTTATTTTGGCCAGAATAAATTCTCTTCTGTTGGTGGACTTAGAGGGCAGATATTAAAAAGTGTCATATATAAACAGAATATATAGATGCTCATTTGATAGAGTTGAAACTATCGAGCATATGATTAAGGAGTATCCTATATTTAACGAGTTGAGGGCCAGTTTAATTACTCCTTTACTCCAAATTATGGAAAGGTCTAATGAGGCACCTGATAGTACGAGGGCACAGGTGACATGGTTATTGTCGAATACAAACGATTCTGTTACTCTGTCTGTGGCAAAAAAATTTAGGGGCAATAATTAAACAGTAACAGAAGAATATCAAGTGAGGCATTATTTTATTCTATTATTTTATTTTCTGCTCAAGGCTATAGCTGTATGAGCAGTAACAGAAAGACTGAGTATGATTTTGAGGAGACAGCAGCAGGAAGGGAGAGGCACAAAATTCCTCTTCAACTAAGGGAACTCCACTTTGTATATCACAGGATCCACCCCATGAACAATTTCTGCTACATTTGAAGGAACTGAAATATACCAGAAAATTTAAGATATCCTGTGTTCGGAGAGAAGCACAGTGAATATACTGACCTTGGTCTACAAAACTTACCATCCATATGACATACTGATTAATATAATCAGGATCACTGAGCTGATTTATTAATGGAAGAAGAATTCCTCGAGCAATGATTTCCTGAAAAATAATGGACAATAAAGTTACAGCTACCCTTCATGGTGCTACATCCTTCTTTAAATGTTTTTAAAGAATGTTTTTTTATCAACATTTCTAGCTAAAACTAAATTATGCAAAATAAAGAAGCAGATACAAATGAACAAAATTTTTTACATAAAATATGAGTCAAAAGAAAATAAATTCATTCTTCAATCGTCCTTTATGTTTCCAAAAAAATATTCTAGTGATTACTAATTTTCAGCCTTCACCAAGTTAAACCAACTACAACAAACTGACTCCACTCCTTTTCATCTACAAGATGGTGTAAAATACACCAAAATTTAGAAGCTCATCTAAGAATTTACCTATGCAACAATTAAATAATTATTATATTACTTATATTATGTTTCAGTTCCTCAGATGGTGTCCTCCTTGCTGTATCCCACTACAGCTCTGCTTCCTCTTCTATAGCCAGGACAAGGCCATTTTGATTTAAAGCGCTGGTGTTCAGGAAAAGCCTGCCTGAGGTAGTGTACAGGGCATCATATCTCAATTTCTATAGGGTATGTTAAAATGTATCCTATTCCAGAAAGCATTTTCAGAGGCTGATTGAGCCGATTTGTAAATAGCTTAAAAGGGAGCTGTTCTGTGTTTTAGGATGCTTAGGTTTTTTGTGTTTTATGTGGTTGGAATTTTTGGCATACTGTTCTTCTGAAACTAGGGGCTAGAATTTGTAAGCTGCCTTGAGTCAGAGAAAAGTGGGAAGTAAATATTTAAATAAAATGAAATAAGTTTAAGACTGAGAGGTAGGTAAATACTGGTCTTCAGCCAGGATTTCACTACGAAGCAAACATGGGTGTAGGATATTTGTAACTGCTGCACCTCTGTAGTTGCCATTCTCACTGTCAAAAGATGGTTTGGATCCAGCAATGCACAAGCAGAAACATAAGTGGACTTAGTGCAGTTCCACTTGTGCAAGAGTCTGTGCAACTCCTAGTACTATATATTACAGTGGCCCCCAAAATTGATTGCACAAGATCTTGTGCGAGCTAAAACGCAAGAAGGGATACAATAAGTCTGATTTAGCACAAGTGGCTACTGCTATCTTTTTCTTGGGTTTCTGCTTGCACAAATTCTGTATTGGATTCAACCCAATGAAAGCCGTGACAATGCAATTTCATATTGTAGTTAAAACAATAATTAGCTAAATAACTGAAATTCATTTACAGTGACCTAGTTTACTAAAAGAAGATTTAATATAGGACTACTACAATCACAGTATCATCCTAAGAACACTTTCCTGGGAGTAAGCCCCACTGAACAGACCTCAGAAGGATTCTGAGTAGACCTGACTAGGAATACTCTATCAGACATCAGCTCTCAAGCCTCAGGTTGCTCACTGAGAAAGCTGACCAGTTTCTGTATGGAGAGCTCATGGTCAGCCCCAAGTGGAAGTGATAATTACAGTTGAGGTGGAGCACAGAAACTCAGCTGGGGGCGGAAAATGTACAGAATATGGAGATGAGAACCTTTGAAAGGCATGCACAATACAGGACATACGCATGTATGCCAGCTCCATCCTCCTGGAGCCAACAAATTGGTATTTCCTTCTAGTTGGCATAACAAATAATTTATAATTTCAAACTCTTTAACACTGAAGAAATACTGTCATCTTCATTTGGGACCCAAAATATAAAGGCACAATATATGGGGTTTTTTACATAATGCGAATAATCCAGCCTCTTGCTAGTGCAACACTTGCATGCGTAGAATTCCAAAGGGTCAATACAGCCCTAATGGCTCTCCTCCTTGCAGCTGTATGTAAGCAACAATGGGCCGTTAGTAAGAATGGGAGATTCTAGACTAGGGGCGTGTGCTTGGTATATACTAAGTCAAATAAATACCTGAAAAATATCTTATTGGTATTTTTCCGGTATTTATTCAACAAATCAGATTTTCTAATGTGATTCGGCTACCGATCTATCTGAGCCCGAATAAAAGCTGATATTATTTGGCTTTTATTCAGGCTCAGTTTCACTTGCCAAAGTGGCAGGAGTTCATCCACTATCCAGGTTCCTCACGCACAGCTTGGCTTTACAAAAGTCATTTAAAGGGAAAGTTCCCTTTAAATGACTTTTGCAAAGCCAAGCTGCACATGTGACTTGAAGAGTCGTGCTGAGGTGGCACAACTCTGCAAGTCAAGCATTTAAACTTTAAATCCCTTCTGAGTTGACTCGCTGAGTTGCGCTGTGGCAGAAGCACAACTCAGCAAGTTTAGAAGGCAGTTACACTTTAAATGCCTTCTGAACTTCATTATACCCTATACAGTCCCCATAGAGTATAAGGGAACTAGATAAATTTGGATTTCCTGAATATTTACCCAAATCACAATATAATACCAATATTAGGATTCAGGAATATTCAGGAATACCAATATTTTTGGGGTCCGACAGACCCAAACCACAAAAATACCGATTTTTTCCCCACACCTATATTTTATACACCTGTCCTTCCCACCCTCTTGTATCAGCCTAATGACCACTAATGTGGGGGTAACATTGTGTACAGGTACAAGGAGGGAAATAATGGGCCTATGTACATAGATGCCGAGAGACTGTGCTCATTTAGCAGTTCTACAGCAAGCATTTACATTTAACCAAATAATCCTTTAAAACAGTACTGTTGACAAAGAGAAAAAAAGATCTTTCATCAGCTAACAGACCCAGACATGGCTGCTGGTCATATATACATGATGCGTCACTTAGGCCACTACTCTGATAGGGAAGGAAACTAAATTTACCCTGACAAAATATCTCATGATCTTGTTCTGGAAGTCTCCAGGAGGTAGCAATAAATACAGTAAAACTTCACATAGATCCCTTAGGAACCCTAGAGGCAAAAGACAACATTGTATAATAAAATACAATACAGAAAACATATTCCTTTCTTATCTTCTAAAAGTCAACAGAAACATGTATACATTATAGGAGGTTTTTATAAAAGATACTGTAATAGCAGACAAAATACTACACATGCTCAGAATTACAGTACTATACTGTACAGTACAGTACAGTAATACATACTGCCAGTTTAAAACAAATATATTTTTTCCACTGATTAATACACAGAACTAAATTCCAAACCCATCATATACAAATACTCATTGAACACTGCTGATCCATCTTGAAATTTCAGCTTATCCGAGATAGTGGATTGTGGCACAATTTCTCACAACAAATCTAAAGAAAGAGAAATAACCTTCTTCATCTTTGGGAGATGTGCAGACTAGATCACGACAGACTTCCTTCTCCATTTCAACCTCAACTTCAAAAAATGTATCTACAAGATCCTCCGCTGCATACAAATACAAATTGAAAATATTGAGTTCATCTGAAGCATACACTGAAGCATCTGTCTGTTATCCCTATTAAATTACGACAGCTACACCTCAATTATACCTCTACATTTATGTATTTGTATCTCATTTTTCAGCCAGCTAGGCTCCTTACAGTGATTTACCATAAAAAATCCATCATAATGTACACAACAGCAATAATTCATGAAACAAACAACTTGAAGGTTCTATCTGATTCATGCTTGAGCTGAAAAAGTAGCTATTCATACATTTATCCATATTTTTCACCACTGTATGCAAAGACTGTGCAAGTTAAAAAGTTTATATAGAAGTGTGTACTCTTGTCAAAGCCAAGAAGTGAATAAAGTAAGGAAACTGGTTCCTGTGCTTGGTGGAAATGGCAGAGTGGCACACAATCACTGCTGCTGCATTTCTTGGAACTTAGAGTATCTTGGGTAGTACAAGGTAATGTGTCCTTCTGCCTTTATTTGAAAGGCTGTTTTATTTTTAAAGGGTGAATTAACGGTTGTGCTCTTGCCTCAGGCATTGCAGCCAGTATGATTTTAAGTATGCTTTTTACTACAGGTAGGTAACAATCTAATGTCAAAATATATGACAGTATCAAAATAGCAGTAAACTGCTAACACATGCACAACATAGAGATCTGATCTGGAAAAAGATGGCAGCTTGGACAAATTATTTAAGTCATCTGTGTAAACAAGGAGAATCTTGATTTTTCTCAGTGTACTAAACCGAATGTTTAACATTAGGTGTTACCTTTCATTTTTTCATCTTTTTCTGTTATCCTTTGCTGAGCTTTTCTGAATATTCTGAGATGGGTGCCAAAATCATCTACAAGTCGAGTAGCAAAGTAAGGCAACCAATCTATTTCTTTTGACCTTTTAAAATAAAAGTAACAAAGATTACTACATTTTCTTTACAGTCTATACTATTTGCAGTCAACTGGCACAGGATAGAGATTATTGAAAATCAAGAATCAAATTTCTGCAGTTTGTGGACACCAACAGATTAAGTAGCAGAAACTTTCACTTCCAATACTTAAAGCAGCACATACAGAAATCAGAACACTAGGGGGCAAGCTTTCATAACTCTTTGCTCAACATCTTTGCAAGAGAACAAAAAAAATGACGGATTCAGAAAGGATTTAGCAATTGATAAATCGATAAGAGAATACATAGCAACATAATCACAATGGAATTGTATGCCATTAACAGTTATAAACACCCTCATATGCCACACTACACACTATAAATAGTAGTGCTTTATTAAGACCACTCCATATGTCTCACAATAGTACAAGCAAACTTTCAAGTTCCGCATACCTCCTCATCAGAACAGATGTTAAGTACAAGGGGAAAAGGAACGGAGGAGAAAGCATTTCAGGCCATGTTTGAGGAGGCCAAATAGTCTACATTTTACAGTTTCCTAAAATGGTGACCAAGAGACATTACAGCATAGGCGTAGAGTACGGGGGGGGGGGGGGGCTCGAGGGAAAACAGAGCGCCTGCCGATGCGCCTCCCCGGGTCCTTCCGAGGCCCAGCCGCCACTGCTAGAGAGGGAGAGGGAAGGGGGGGGGGGGAGAGAGGCACCGGCAGCAGCGGCTGGCGGGCCTCGGAAGGGCCCGGGGAGGCGGGGCAATTTCCAGGGGGGGAGAACATTGCTCCAGCGCGCGCGTGCTAAGGAGCCCCCCCCCCCCCCAGATTTCCAAAAGTTTACGCCCCTGCGTTACAGTCTTAGTTGAACTGCATGGTGCAATGTGCAAATCATAGTTTAGAACATTCCAGAGGCTTTGGGATTTTTTTAAAAAATGCAAAAAACAGAGTCTTGTTCTTTGAAAATATAAAAACTAGCCCTAGTTCTTCAAAATCTGGTTCAGCACTTTTCAGAGTATGCATATTTCTGAATGACTCAGAACAACAGGAAAATGTGGCAGTTCTTGTATAAAAATTTTAGATGCAATAGAAAGCCCTATTGATGATTACATAATGCTTGGAGGGCATGTGTCACCCCATAAGCAAATTCCTACTACAAGATCCCTTCCTTTCCCTCATAAACAGTCTCAGAAAGATAACATGAATAGATCTAATTCTCAACATGGCCAAATCTATGGATACTTAAATCCTGAAACTGGAGTCATGGACAGACAGAACAGATCTTTCTACAAACCTGAGAAAAGTCCCAGGTTTGAATAAAAATCTGAAATCTAAAAAAAAAACCCACACATTGGGGGCTACTGTCCAATAACAGAAGCAGCACCTGTAGCTTTAAGAAACAAACACCCTTTAGTGGATATTATGGGGTTGTTAGGAAACCACAATAGCATTGGCTGGCCTTCAAGCCTTGGTTTCTGTCAATAAAAATGGGAGAATGGTCCTTCCCAGGACTGTTTTGGCCTTTAAAGGAAGACACATCAGGGCCAGGCCTGGCAGCAACCACTAGGCAATGTGATACCATGCAACTTCCTACTGTACAACAGAAGCCACCCCACAAAAGCCAATGTGGTGTAGTGGTTAGCATTTCAGAGTAGAATCTGGGAGACCCAGGTTCATATCCCTACTCTGCCATGGAAGTTCATTGGGTGACCTCAGCCTAAATTACCTCTCAGGGTTGTTGTAAGAATAAAATGGAGGAGAAAAGAATGATGTAAGGCTGCTTTGGGTCCCCATTGTGGTAGAGAGGTGTGGTATAAATGAAGTTTAAAAATATAGCTCAAAATGGGGGGGGCACATAAAAGCTGGCTAGTTAGTGAGTGTGAAAGAGAGAAGGAAGCTGGGACAGGTGAAGATATGAAGGTTGACAAGAGGAAGGAAAGAGGAAATAATGTGTGGAAGGGGACACAGGGCCCAGCCTGGCATGCAACTGAGAATCTGGTGGCTGGCATTGTGCAACTGGGCCATAGTTTTCCCAGGCAGACTCGTCCAGGAAGAGTAAAGGATAGAAAGGTGAAGACAGGGTGGTGGGGCACATAAAGGAAGGCTGACATGGGTGGGGAGAAGGAATAAGGAACAACAAGAGAAGATGTGGGGGCTTTCAAGAAAGGGAAAGTAAAAATTGTGGGAAAAGGAAAATGAGATGCTCGCCACTTGTTTTCCCCAAAGCACAAATATTGTGTTTTCCAGCTTTACAGATATGAAGAGTACAAGATTATTTTGCTGCTCTCAGCCTTAGAGAGGAATTTCTATGCCCAGAGCTGACAATGACTCTGATGAACTGGTGGTTTTTATATTTTCAAGGACAAAGATTCCAAAAGCCTGCAAGATACTTTATTTGCATTCAGCAGCACAATTAAATCTTATTAAGAATGCAACACCTCCTGGTCCCTATTGTAACAAAGCTGCAAAGTACAGACTTTGGGAGTCTTCCAACAAGCCCTGAAGCATTTTTTCTCTCTTTCTACTTCCCCTTTTCATTTCTCCTTAACAACTAGCTTGATGAAGACCTCTGAGAAACTGGAAAATCTGTTATTTGGTATTTCTGCTGTTTTTAGATTTTGTTTTCATTAGGTTCATGGATACTTTACGGTGCTGTATGTACAGTTCTTTGAAATACATGAGGTAAGAACAGAGATGTCAACAAATTTCACTTACAAAGAAAGTTGTATTTTACTGCTTAAAGAAGTCACAATTGCCCAATTACAAATCCTAGATACTGTTAAGTTTTTGCCTAAACTGAACAGATGGTGAGTTGCTTTTTCTTGTGAAAAGAAACACTAACTTCATTCTCTTGAATCAATGAAGCAGAAGTGAAAAGCCCAACTTCCTGAAAATGGAGCAGATTGTTTCACAGCAGAAAGAGCATAACATCACTTGTAGCATGTTTCCATAAGAAGTTTCACACAGTTTTTTTGCACAAACTTACTACAAATTGAAAACCACACGGTTTCTCTTAATGGTGGAACAGAAACAATTGAATAAGATACTGAGAAAGGTTCTCATTCCATTTGATTTTTTTTACTGAAGTTTCAACAGTTATTGAATTTATGAAATATTACTGATACAAATTTCAGAGCTATTTCTCCTCTTTCAAAAAGTATTTTATCACTAATGAGGCAATAATAATTCAGCATACATGAATTGTTTTCAGTGTACAATTATGAAAAAAATAATCCACTGGGAAAATGTTAGGGAAAACTTTATGAATGAGTTTGACATGGTTCAATCTTACCTAGTAGAAAATTTAATTAGTGCATTTTGAAGAGTCTTCCTGATTTCAACAAGAAAGGAATCATCATCACTTAGCGTGTAATACCAATACTGTACATAGTCTCTCAGAGAAAATTGAATAACCTAAAATAACAAATAAAAAATTAATACCTTATGAAAACAACTAATTCTTTCTAGAGTTTTTAATTATCACTTGACAAAAAAAAATCACCTTCTGCCACTACTTATAAGGATTACAGTAGCAATTAAGGAAGGTATTAAATGTTAGGAAAATATACAAAAATGTTCATGAAAACTTCGAGAGAGATACTGATCACTATTCTGAAAGTGATTTTTGTATGTGTATTTTTGGCACTCTTCTTGCTGATGACAGAAATGCATAAGCTCAGCCTTTTATCTTCCACAACGAATGATGCATGTGGATACGTGTACAGGCTTGGAGTTCTCAAAATGAACCTTTGGGCAGAGACAAATGTGCAACCATGGCCTCCCTAGAACTTACTGTACTGTATATCTGGTCTACATTATAGTGTTTAGATGAGTGCTTCAGCTAGGGAACTTTATTTGGTCCCCTGGAAGCTGTGAAGCTTATGCACAGGCTAATGAATGTATAAACACAGTGTATCCACTGATCTCATTTCCCCAAACCTACACCAACCATGGTACATATATACAATATTTTAAATATTCTGTGTAAATCTAAATAACTTTGGGGAACAATTAATATGTTAGATGTTTAATGATAACACATTATTAAAGAGTTCAGTGTTTCCAATGTTATAAACTTTAGCTTAACATCCAACAGGCTGGCAGTCCTACCTATTGTGACTGTATGAAGAGTTTCTGTCAAAATATACTTCATTTGTTTATTACAGATTTTTTTCTATCTTCAACTTTTATTGTACCTGCCTCTCAGATGCCAAAAATTAATGATACATGCACTACAGTTGCAGCAATCTGCAACTCTTTCTCAAGTACTGTAATTTCTTAGAGAAAATGAAGGTATTTATGCTTTAAAATTTCATAAATATGCCAAATAGTATAATTTCGTATGCTAGCTTTTAAACAATTTCATATTCAGTCAGTAAAAGATGTTTTGGTTTTATAAGTTAAATACTTCAATCCTCTCCCCTCCCAAAAATGTCCGTTCTTTCTGGGAAGGGGAAAAATGGGGTGGGGGAGTATTCCCCCCCCCCCCCCATGGCTCCAGAATTTCTGGAAATTTTACAACTTTAGCTTTTCCTAAATAGAGCTAACAACAAAAAAAGGTATAGAGGGGAAAGTAGTATGTTTTGGCCACTGACTGTATTGCTTCCTTGTCAATTTCAGAAGAAAATCTTCTCTTCTCTTCTATTCTACAATTAAAGTACAGGGGAAAGACCCAGTAGGGCCTTCTTTGGCATCACCTAAGAACATAGAAATAGAAGTTACAGGTACTAGGCTGCAGATCTTGAGAGGTTAATAATTTTTTCCTGTAACGAAGACATAATTAATAATAATAATTAATTATTATATGGCATTGTGTTCAGTATAGCCAGGAGACAACAATGCCATACAATAACAAAGAGTTCTGCTAGAAAAGCAGAGCCATTTACTTCACAGAGGGAAACTCCCTCATTTAGTTTAACTCAGTGTCAGACTTTGCGGAACAAGCAGGATTTAAATAACTTAATTAAATAAATAAATCTATTTAAGGTTACACTAAAATATATGGCCAATTGGAGCATCAAGATTTCCATTTCTCATGTTCCAAGATTCAATATAAGAGCAATGGGTAAAGAAGAAAAGTATGTCCCATACACTCAATTCAGGAAACACAAGTTCTATTTTAGGGCTTTGCTTGCTGGTCTGTCAAATTCATTTCCGGTTGTTTGCATTTACCATGCTTGTGGCCAAGATCATAAGACAAAGAGTAAAAAGTCTGCCTATTCCATACAAAATACACAAAAATACAAGTGCCGCTGAAAAGTAATCTACAGCACAGCCATACCAGAGAGAAAGACTCATTATGCGATGGAAATGCAGATGGGTCTGCTAGATAAGGTAGCAATTTGGGAAGAGGGCATGGAGCAAGTAACAATGGAAAATTACCATTAATCGTCCTCTCAGCTGCTGATTTGGTTCCTTGTCTCCTCTCCCAGAAGGTATAAGTAAAAGGTGGAAGTCAGAGTTGCTGACTGGCAAAGGTGGAGTGACTCTCTACCAGCTTGGAGCGAGGGGATACCAAAGCATTCCCCAAGCTTTTCCTAAGAGGTTTGGAAAGACCTAGACTATTCTTAACTAAGACAGGGGGGCTCTGTACATCATTAATTTCATATAGGTGGCTAGAAAAAGAGCAACATTTTAATAAATGCAACCATTACATGGAGAAGGGAAGTATGGGTGTACCCAGATACACCAACATAACAGTTATTCCCAGAAAGAGACTATGTAGGTCCAGCTCAGGACCAGTCAGCTCTTAAGTACAAGTGAAATAAAGCTTTATAAGAATGAATCTGTACACTATAAGTTTGTTCTACTTTTAAAAACTTTTTTCCATTTGAGCAATAGCTCAATATACCATAAACAGATTTGCCAATGCTTTAACGTGAAGGTAACAAAATATTGTGCATATAATTATTATAAATAAAAAAAAAATTAAGACTTACTTGCTGTAGAGGTTCATCAATTATATAGGCACCGGTCAGCCTTCTATCAATTTTAATAGACTTGTTTTCTTGTTTCATTTCATCTATGCACTTTGAAAAATGTTGGACACTTTTAGTATACAGTTTCCACAGAGAAACAGAATCTTGATAAATGTCTATTTTCACAATAAGAAATTATTTGAATAGTCCCCAGTGTGCCAGCTTCCTTCCTCTCTTAACAGCGGCCCCTTAGGTTTAACACACACACCCTTTTTTAAAAAAGAAGCCCTTTGCAATGTGGCACGAGGGCTGCTCTTAGGAGGAGGAAAATATTCCGTGTACTGCTCTGGAACATGGCAACACTTAACACAAAAAACATTTTAATATATAAAGACTGAGCATTCAAAATTAACTACTCTTATTGAAAGGGGGGAAACTGCTGGGAACTCCATTCGAGTAACTCCAAGCATCATGGCTGGTTTGGCTGGGCCTTATAAAACACACTTCTAGAAAATGTAACAGCCTTCTGTAGTTATTTTACACTGGTTTGGCTGGCAAAAAAGGAGACTAGGATTGTACTTGGCCTTATTTACCGGGAGAAACCTTAACCCAGAGGCATTGCCAGTGCCTCAGAGTTTCACTCTGGACATAGCTAATCCAGGAGTCAGTGATGGGAATAAACCATGCCTGTCACTTTCCCCTACTCTGCCGAAGTGTCAGGGGCATGTCTTGATTACCTGGACACAGAAATAGCCCTGCATGCTATGCAAAATGGCCTTGTATGCTACTGTTTGGGACATGTGCTATATAAGTACTAATGGGAGGTTTTCCCAACCTCTTGTCTTTGATAGTAACTTTGGTTCTAACTTTAAAACAATTTACCCATTTTTAAAGTACTTTAAATACTGGTGTGATGTGGTCCATGGGGTCATGAAGAGTCGGACTGGACTGTGCGACTGAACAACAACAAAGTACTTAAAGCACAATCATGCCATTTGGTCTCTTTCTGGCAGCATCCCTGTTGGATGGGCTCTCCCACCCGCTCTTGCCTCCAGGCTGGCAGAAGAAACAGTGGGGGCAGAAATGACCATGTGCTGATATTATGTCCAGGCAAAAACCCAGATGTAGCTTCAGTGCATCAGCCAAAGCTCTAGAAACTCTATGGTATTAACCACAGAGCAATGACCATAGAGTTTCCAGAGCATTAGGTGATGCTATATCTGGGATCCTGCCCCGTTGTGACATCACAACCACCCCTTGCCCCAGCATCCCTTTTTGGAATATAATATTTCCTAGCAAAGTACCTCAAAGTCAACGTAAAGAAAGAGATGAGGCAACCTGAAAAAGGGGTAATATCATGTTATCATGAAAGAATATGCAGCAAGTTATCATGACAGAATATGCAGCAAGAAGGGACAGTAACACACTTGGAGAACATATAGATAGATAATAGAAATGAAAAAAAAAGGAAAAAAGCTACTACCCTCATTTTATATATTTTAACTATTCCCATGAACCATTTTCTGATATTACGCAGTGTCACAATTCTTATTTTATCATCCCATTTTCATTCTCAGAGAAATAAACTTATTCACAAGCAGCATAAGACAACAGCAGAATTCATCATACCTGGAAGAGGCACTGTGACAGAGCAGAAACATCACAAATATCACCTTAGAAAACATGAATTAATAAAAAATAATTCCAGTTGCTTTGCTTACTTTAGTAATTCCAAATGATGTTGGAGGAAGGAAGGAGTGTTCACACTGTTCAAGGTGCTTCTCTGAACTGGTTTTTCCAAACAAAAATGTTACCACAAATCCCCTAAGAAGAATTAAAGTATATTTTAAGTTTTAGATTCTGAGACCATCATTTATTAACATTCTAGCCAAAATAATTCACTGAAACAATTTTTTGTCATTTTTGACTCTTTCCTAGTTAATGCTAATGAATTTTTGCTATACCTCAAAAATGTTTTATAAAATTGAACAAGCATATTTCTGTGAAACCAACTCCTGCTTAACACCTTTAAATTAGCTTCATTTCCTCATTGTGAATAAAATAAATATCAACAATTAAGCCACTATATCATGCACAGAAAATTAAAATAATATATGGGTGTAGAGAAGTAATTACATGGAATAGCAGCATTAATAACGTAATTCTGGTTTAGGTAGTCAACCGTGTTGGTCTGAAGCAGCAGAGCAAATTTAGAGTCCAGTGGCACCTTTAAGACCAACAAAGGTTTATTCAAAGTATGAGCTTTCGTGTGCAAGGAACACTTTTTCAAAGCTCATACCTTGAATAAAACTTTGTTGGTCTTAAAGGTGCCACTGGACTCTAAATTTGTAATTCTGGTTTATGAGACAAAAAACAAAAAAAATACAAGGCAAAAATATTAATGTTCTTAAAAGTGATTTTCAAGGTGATCCTAGGTATGTCTACTCAGGACTAAGCCCCATTACATTCAGTAAGGCTTACTCCCAGGTAAATGTGCATAGGATTTCACCCTTAGTATCAAACCAACCTTCAGTGGATTAGGGTTGCCAAGTCCGGGTTGGGAAATACCTGGGGACTTTGGGGGCGGAGCCAGGAGAAGGTGGGGTTTGGGGAGGGGAGGGGCCTCCACATGGTAGAATGCCATAGAGTCCACCCTCCAAAGCAGCCATTTTCTCCAGGGGAGCTGATCTCTACCAGCTGGGGATCACTTGGAAAAGCGGGAGATCTCCAGGCCCCACCTGGAGGCTGGCAGCTCTAAGTGGAATACAGGTTCTAAACTTCCTTGGTATTTAGAAACAACTTTATATATGGTTCAGATGAGTAGTCGCATACAATGTCTAATGCTTTATCAACAAGATCCAGGTACACTGAACAATTTCTCAAATATGCTTGATAATTTCAAGAAGAGAACAAGCAGTACAGATGAGTATCATCAAGCAATTTTGGTAAAGTTCCTTAAAGAGTCTCTGCACAAACCAAAATTTTAGGCACCTATTTAAATAATCTGTATTATTCAATGCATCTTCTGCCTTTGAGACAAATCAGTATGATCTAGTAAATTTGCCCTACTAGAAATAACTATATCAGTATTTGTTTTAATTTGGATAGCTTCTTTACATAATTCAAAATAATAATAACTAAGACATGACATACTTACCCACCAACAAAGCAGAAGATGTAAAATATAATAAATGGCCCAAACTTTATTAAAAAAAGCACGATCACAAGGCTTCCCCATCCCCATATGGAAAGACTGGTCTGAAATAAAATAAATAGAATTAGTAATTTATACATTTTATGTTTAATAAAAAGTAATTCTCACATTTATAAAGTTCTGTGAAATGCACAGGTACCATTAGAAATTAAATCTTGTCCATGTTTCTCACTTTGAATGTCAGAAAGACTTTGGTTCTAATATTTGTGCATTCATTCTAAATTTGCTGCCTATCCTAAAAGCAAAATGCAAAGAATTCAGTGAAACATCTCCAACCTTTTGCTGTTCAAACTGGTGCTCGCAGGGCACAGTCCCAACTCCTAGGCAACCTCCAACCCACCCCCTTGCACTAATTTCCCCATCCTTTCAGCTTTGGAGCTAACTACTGGTTAGCATTAAATCTAAACTAGGACTTTGGCTACCTGTTCTCATTGCCTTCTAGGAGGCACAGAATATTGAAAGCAGGTGAGCACCATTTAGAAAATGAGGAATATGGAAGGTGGGGAGAGAGAAGAGAAACCCCCTGATACGTTATAGCATTCAAGGATGAGAAAGTTAGAATGGCGAGACCTGTATTCCCCAGCCTCAAATTCCCTCCTTAACTCTTTCATACACCATGTAGGAAGTAAAAATATGCCTCCTTCCAGTACTGCACCATTTAGTTTAATGGCTAGTTGACTGCTCACATGGTTGCAAGCTTCAGCAGTCAGCCCTATAGGACAGTTTGTACTATAGCACAAGGTTGCTGAGGTTCAGGCCTTGATAAAGAGGAAGTTACTCTTCCATTCTCAAAGCTCAGCAGATATGTTATTATGCTCCAGGGAGAGAGAAAAAGGGTACTATAAGTGCAGGGTGGGAGAGCTTTCCTATCATTTATTCTCTCCAGCAATTTCTCATAAGCCTACTAACAAAAAAATAAAAACACAAATCCATAAATTTTCATGTGGCTTCATGCTACATAATTTAATGCACACCCAGGGGTCATTTTGAGCAGGAGCTCGGGGGAGCACAGCTCCGGGAGTTGGTGCCAACCCCCCCCCCCCCGGTGGGGAAATGCCTGCTTGTGTCATGGCTGCAGCAAAATGACCCTGTCCCCTCGAAAGGTCCTTGTTCCTCCAACCAGCCTTCTGAAGGCTTCAGCCACCACGAAGCTATCCTCCCAGAATAGTGGTAATTCTGAGGCTTGGATTAGTAGCCTGCCTGCCTGCCTGCCTTCCTCCCTCCCTCCCCTTCTGACATACTTCCGGTGATGTCAGGTGGTGTGGCATATGCAAATAAATTATGCTAATGATTATGCTAATGAGCTCCTGCACCTCTTTTTCTACAAAATGCACACCAATGAATTTCACTGGGTGACCCAGAGTTTTTGCCTTGAAAGACAGCAGAAGAAAGTCTCTCAATCCACTTTGTCATGCTTATCCTATATATATAAAAGCCCTAACGCATTGGCCCTTTCCAGCTCTCCCACTGTCAGTGCTGTGCGCTCCATCAGCCATTGGCCCATCAACCGCAACTCAAGCGTACTCACGTGCCACTGGCTGGATGCTGGGTCTGTTCCACTCCCCCGCCCACTGCTGGCCTGGCCACTCTTCCCTGTCTGAACAAACTGCCAAAACAACTGTCTCTCCTAACAAAGATGCTTCTACTACCACTGTTTCGCTCCTCCATGTCTGACTGGCTACTGAAATAGCTGTTCCCTGCTCAGGAAGAGGCTTCTACTGCTGTCGCTTGTCCTGCTTGGCTCCTCCACAGTTGTCTGGCTACTGAGGCGAGCCACTGGCCATCTAGCCATTCTCTTCTCCTCCTATGAGGCTCACTTTCCGCTCAGTGGCTGTTGCTAGGCAACCAAGCTTGATGCTGTCAGTAAAAAGGCAGGGGAAGGAGGCCCTTTCCAGGCCTACTTTGGCCTTTGTGGGGAACTCATTAGGACCAGTCCTGACTAGGGTTGCCAGCTCTAAATTGAGAAGTTCCTTGTGGTGGAGTCTACAGAAGCCAGAGTTTGGGGAGGGGAGAGGCCTCAGCTGAATAGAATGCCATACAGTCTATTCTCCAAAGCAGTTATTTGCCCCAGGGGGAGAGAGATCTGCTGTCTGGAGTTCAGTTGTGATACCAGGTGTTCTTCAGGCTCCACCTGGAGGTTGGCTGCCCTAGGCATGACAGCACCTTCTGGATACCTGACTGGCATGACTTAAATAGGCCTGGCTGCTCCTGTTCACCAGCAGCAGCCCCCCATGACAGCCAGTGTAATGTAGTAGTTCACACTTCAGAGCAGGGTCTGCCAGACCCAGGTTCTTGCTCTGGAATCTGAGTGGGTGATTTTGGACCACTCACAGACTTTCAGCCTAACCTACCTCACAGGTTTGTTGTGCAGATCAAAAGGGGGGAGGAGAATGATGTGAACTGCTTTGGTCCCTACTGCAGAGAAAGACTGTACTTCTCCTAGGTAGGGGCTGCAGGGAGGGGGGAGAAGATGGAAAGCTGAAGCCAGAGAGGCAGATAATGGTACGTTGATGGTTGGCTGGGAAGGAGATAGGGTTGCCAACTCCAGGATGGGAAATTCCTGGAGATTTGAGGGGTGGAGCCTGGAGAGGGTGGGGTTTGAGGAGGGGTGGGACTGCAGATGGGTACAATGCCACAGATTACACCCTCCAAACCAGCCATTTCCGCCTGAGGAACCACTGTTATCGATCTCCAGGGAGAGGGCTGGAGATCACTCAGAATTACAACTGTTCTTCAGATGGCTGAGATCAGTTTCCCTGGAGAAAACGGTGGACTCTGTGGCATTATACCGTTAAAGTTGCCACAGCAAATTGATGCTGAGTGCCTAAGGCCGGGGCACACTCCCAGAGCCTCCTTCTAGAGCCCATTGTATTTATTTCCACAATGGGCCTTATTCCTAGTTTAAAATATATTTGTATTAACTTTAAGAAGCACAACCAAGACTCTTAAGAATGTTGTGCTGCTTGTTTATGTGATTACTCTAAGTATGTAAGCAAATACTAATGTAAAGTTTAAATGCATTTTCTTCCTTTAGTGAAAAATGAGTCATATTGATTTCATTCTGATACATAAACTATCCAGAGGATTCAGAGGAAAAAAATAGTGGTACAAGAGAACACTGTGATTAACAAAGAATATGAATATTAAAATCAAGCACACTAAGCATGTATAAGGGTTTGTTTGCTACTAGAACAAAGGAAAGCCTTCTGTAGTAGTTAGGCTATACTTCCTTAGAAAATATGTACACTAAGATTAAGTACGGTACCTAAGATTTATTGATTTCATTTCAGTGAGAGAAAGCTGAGCGAGTGGGATGGATCCTACTGTGAAAAAAGAAACCAAAAATAATTTCCAAAACTGTTGAATTCTGTATTGTGTTATCCCAGGAGACAGCAGAAGCAGAATCTCGTGTGTGTGTGTGTGTGTTATATCTTCCAAGTTCATTTATACTCCTAGTAATAAGTATGAGCAATCAGACTAAAAAGTGGAATTTTCCAGTGAAACTGACTTCTAGTATCTTTTCTCATAAACTGGATGAAAGCTGTTCCAGACCAGTCTACTCCATTCTTGCAATCACTTACTCTTCCTGAGTTACTTATCCCAGGAGATGCAGCACATTCCACCTAACCAGCGTAACTTCCCCACGGCATGCCTTGCTTAAGTTTCCAATACGTCTCCAGTCTGGTTCAACTGTACTTCCACTCTACCACTATCCTTCTACTCCACTGATTAAAGGTTGAAGACTTCTTCCATTTTAAGTGGCTCTTCCATTGGAGGAAGAGCCACAAGCTGGAGGAAGGCTCCATGGAGGATGACTGGATCTACGACAGTGCTTCTGTTGAAATCAGTGGGACTTAACAATGGTATAGCTGTGGCTGGATCATGCTCTGTTTGGGATGCTTTCAGTAATATGCTACTTCTAAAACTCAAAACAGAAAGAATCTGATCATCCAAAAGCATAATAAACTACACCTGAACAATCTTATATCTTGGTTTAAATTCACTGGAAATGAAGAAATGTCTATGTATTCCTGGTCTTATGTTCTCAGAGGTGCACTCTTATGTTCTCTTATGTTCTCAGAGGTGCACTTCAGGCCTGTGTGTGTATGTGTAAACAGACTTTGCCCAAGACTTTCATTTTTGTTCCTTGTGCTATCAGATAAGACCTCGGATAGTGGGGCTAAAGTATGCTGTGCACTTACCCCATAATTCAAACTAGCTTTAGACTACCATGAATGTCCTCGTACATAAAACTGTAGGCATAGTAAAAGTTACAGATTAGGAGAATCACTCCTACTCCCCTACACCATTTAAAAAAACCCAAAACCTGCACATGGAATGCTGGCTTGCCAGGAGAAATCCTTCTTGTTATCCTTATCCCTTATGTTTACTGAGTGAGTTATACAAAGAAACCTTGCAGGGAGTGGGGGAAGTGGGTGGTTATATTATCACCTCTTGCCAAGCGCTGCCATTTAATTATTTTCATAACTAAGGCATCTAAAGAACACTTTCCTGGGAGTAAGTCCTGTTGAAGAATATGAGGCTTCTGAATAGACATGCTTAAGATTGCTTTCATATTCAGCAGCAATAGCTGCTCTGGCAGGTTCACTGTGCAATAGAGGAATCTCTGATTTCCCTTCCTGAAGCCCTGGTGGGAAGAAAGAAGGAATCTATATATCTAATAGCCAAAAGTCCCCTGTGCATGCGAATACTTATTTCAACAGATCTGGGGCACATCGAAGGTAAAGAGGTTTTTCTGCATACTTGGGGCAATTACCAGGTGTGCAGAAAAATCTAAAATGTTTTAAAAATTGTATGGGGAATACTTAAACTGTGTTCTGTGTGCATGTGTGCTTGCTGAGCCGCGGGAAAAGCAACTGTCTTGGTTGCTGCCCTCACCACGGCTAGGACTGCTGGGGAAAGCCATTGGAGCCACAAGGTAACCCATGGTGGTAGTACCCATCCCAGCTGCTGCTTGGCCTGCCGCAGCAAGACCTGTCCATGTCGCCGCAGAGACCACTGCTGCAGGAACCGTTCCCACCACCGCCAGGACAGCCAGTAAACAGGAGGATGGTAGGGGGACTCCCGGGGCCGCCATTCCCCCCCCCCTGCAGCTGGAGTCCTGCGCCCCATAAGTGGCCACCACATGCTTCTGTTCAAAGGGGGAGCAGCACTGGAGGAGTGGCTAAGCTCAGTGGGCATGCAAACAGAGCACTGAGTGGCTGCGTGGTGGGCTGCCCCACCAGTTTTTTGCCTCGCTTGCTTTTTTTCCCCTTTTTGTTTTAAGCTGCAACTTTGTCAGGTGAGGAAGAGGAGGAAGCAGCAGCGGCAGCAGCGGCAGCAGGAGCAGCGGCACACGGGAGAAGCAACCAAAGCCAGCCAGCCACCAGCTTCCCCCACCCGCATTAACCATGCCGGAGGGGGCTCAGGCTTCAGCAACATTTTGTTGCGGGTCCCCTCTTGTCCTATATAATCTTATGTGGTGTACATCATTCTCCTACCTTCCATTAGGCTTCTGAAATTCACAGGAAAAATAATTTCCCCTTGCAATCTGTGTGTGTGTTTTACTTCCTTGCTAGCATAATTAAGCTTCTCTGGCTTCTCCATCTGCTTTACATAAAATTATATTTATAGCACTTGCTCTATTTTTGGTGTTCTCTACAGTAGTCTCCTCAGTTAGCTCTGAGTGATCTGTCTTGCAGAGAAAATTGCCTGCTCTGACTCAGGGTGCGGTCACATGGTCGTTTTGATCGGATTTGCCGGTTTCCGCGCGGAATTAAATTTGCTGATCAGACGGGCTGATCTGCCTCCCGCGCTGAAGGGCTCACTCCTGCAATGTTCCCGGGTCCCTTGCGCATTTTCCGACCTCAGGAAAATCAAGTACTTTCTGGCTTTTTGCACTTTAAATCCGCGATTTTCCCAATCTGGACAGCCCTCTCTCACAATGATTGTGATTCGGACGTAAGATAGTTCTTCCATGAGATTATCTCCCCCCCCCCCCAATCTTCTGCCTTTGAGCGCATGAGCAATTCAACACTCAAGCGCCTGGATGTTCTGGATGTTTCGAGTATCACCTTGCCACCCTTTTCTTTCCTCAAATCACTCCTCCTTGTGCCAGTACAATCCGGTTTCCCAGTAAGGACCCCTCGCACCCTGACCCTATCTTCCCCCATCCATCTGGAGCGCCCGGGCAGCGTGGAGCTCTTGTTGCTGCTCAGCCAGTGTCAGGGGCTGTGCCAGGTGGCGGCCAGTGGGGCTCGGGGCCTGGAGTGGAGCGCGGCGCGAGCCAGCTCCTCTGTGCGGCATTCCGTTGTTTCTTGGGGGGGGTGCGGCTGGTGCCTGGCATGGACAAGGGCTTGTGCTCTGCAATGCCCACAGGATAGGGGAAGGGGGAGAGAATCAGCCAGCAGCGGCAGGAGCAAACAAGGAGCAACCAACAACCCCCAAGCAACAAGCCTCCTCCTGCAATGCTTGTGGTTTGGTTTCACCCCTGCTGGTATAAAAGGGGGGAGGAGGGAGGTTCCTGAGAAAACAGGGTCCCCTGCTGCTACTGGTCCCGACCTGAAACGCCCCTCTGGAATCACCACTCCAGCCTCGGTTTTACATATTGCTAGCAATGACAAGGGATAAGCCGACTGCCTTCATTTTGTTCATTTATTTACAGGATCATCTGCAGATTTCACCGGCGAATTTGGCCAAGCGCATGTGCGCATGCGCAAAGCTATTTTTAAAAAAATCTCACGCCGCACCGCCCAAATGGCGGCAAGGCTATCTGGACTCTGCCATGAGGCTATCTGTGCAATGGTTGCGGTGTGTGTGTGTGTGTGATCATCCCCAACCTGGATAAAAAAAAACACGATTGTAGTATAGCGGGACCTATATCACAAGTTTCCTTGCTGTGTGACCACAGCCTCACTTTTGTATAGCACCAACCAAGTTTATAGACACTGGGAGCAATGCTTGATGCTGTTTCTGTTTCATGGGAAGCCAGAGCTCTGGGATCTTTGATCACTTAATAATATGTAACTGTGCTGCTGAATGTTGGATGAGAATGGAGATTGTCTGCATAAGTTTATACAGAGGTTTCAGCTGTGGTGTTTGTTCTTGTACTTCCTGAAAGTGGTTCTTCATCTAATTAGATCTATTATTTTTGATCAGAACTTGGCAAAGTGGTGCTAGAATAAGATGAAGCTCTCAGGGTAGAAATAAGTAGAGTTTCTGACTGACTTTGAACTGTCTGGTGAGATGTGAGCACAGTGTTAATACTTGCCAGTGAATGTCATTGGTTTAATCAGTAATCCATTATCGTCTACTGCTATCTCTATAACTTATTCCTGTCTTTTCTTACACTTTTCAGATACATATGCGCCCTAAGGATTAATGTCTGTTTGGGGTACGGGCTATTATAGCTGCTTCTGCACAAACAGTTCGGGCAAATCTGTTATTGTTTTAAAATAAGGTTGATATTGGCATGATAACACAGACCCTTCTAAACATTAGCAGTGTAAGTAACCTAGAGATGTCTATATGATGCATCAACAGAAGGCATGTACTTTAACTCATGTTCCTTTTTTCCTTCTCCAGAATTGTGTTTGAACTAAGGGGAGAATATACACAGCTATCTTTGCCATTTTCAAAAGTATTTTTATTCTCAAATAGGGCATGGCAGATGATCCCATGGTTTGAAGCTGGGTCTGATGAGCTGTAGGTATCCCTGGTCCCTGGTGGTCATGAAGGTGGCTCCACCTGAACAGGGGTCTCTTCTGGGAGATAGCTGCACCAACAGCTGACAATCTTGTGTGCTCACCTCACAGTCTTAGCAAACTGAGAAACAACTTTGTGGGCTTGTACAGTACAGCTCAGACAACTTGGGCTGCTGACATTCACTGAGGGGACGAACCAGAAGCAGCACTGGTTGAAGACATCTCTGCACCGTGTCAACAGAAGTCCCACAGCTATGTTCTATCTCCTCTGCAATTAACCTTAGTGTCTCCATTTGGAATTTTTTGTATACAAAGAGTTTGTTGGAATGAGGGGACCTTAAGAAGTGCTTGGGCAGGGAGGGGGGAGGCAAAATAGATGGCATAACCTTGCCTGACAGTGTGTTGCACCCAGGAGTTGGACGCTGATGTGGTCCATTTCTACCAGAAGAGTTGACATCTCCCCACCACCACTGGTGGAGGACTGGCATTAGGAGCACTGTGGGTGAGGTTTGTTGCCTATGTTGCGCGAGTTTTGGCCCTGGGTGGACTGAGGGTTTGATCTGAAGATGACTTTGGCATGGAGAAGATCCATCTTTATCATTTGTATGTAATCTGGGAAGAATCCTTTAGCTGCAAAAGGACTGGGAGTTAAACCCCCTCTGTCACCTATCCTCTTTCTTAGAGAAAAAGGGCATAGCCTTCTTTTTATCATTTGTCTCTATAAAGATATCATCCAGGATTCTGCCAAATAGTTTACCCCCTAAGAAAGACCAGTAGCCTTGGAAACAGCACCCACAATCCTATTTTTTCAGCCATAAATTCCTCCTTGCCACCACAGTGGAGGCCTTTGAGGAAAATTTTATAGAATCAAAACTTGCATTACCCATGAAGCCTGCAGCTCTCTCTAGTCTAGAAAGGTAGCCAGTGAGCTTCCTTGATAAATCAAGAGTTTCCCTCAGGAGTTTGCGGAGCTACGTGACAGAGGCTCTAGCCATGAGGAAAGTGGCTGAAGCTCTAATGGCACAGGCCATTGCTTCATGAGCTCTGTGTAAGCCTGTCTCACTTTTTTATCTGTGGAAACCTTTAAGGAGTTTCCCCTTTCTTTAGGTAAGGCCACACCTGAGACTAGACTGATCATTGGGGCATCTACTACAAGGTGGGAAGGGGCACGAGAAGAGCTATGTCTCTTTCTGCCCTAAGACTGCTTTCTTCTGATTATTTCGTTATTAAAGATGTCCGCCAGCCACTCCTGAAAACCCAAAAGCATCTCCACCTTCTCCTGAGGGACCTGGGGAAGCAGGATTGACCGGCACACTCAGCACCTCTTGATCAATTTGCTTTTGTGCTGCAGAGGAGGTGGCAGTTAAGGCAGGAAAGTGCTGCTCCTTAACTCAGGAAAGTGCTGAGTCCAGTATCGGAAGAAGTAAGCAGTGACTTAGAAAAGCTCATATCCTACCACAAATTTTGTTAGTCTGAGGTGCTATGGGACTCTAACTCTTTGCTGCTGCTACAGACAGACTAACAAGACCGCAGCCACATGAGCAAGATAATCTGGAGGGGAAGCAAGGTTATTTTGCCCCAGAGCAATTTGCCTCATTCAGATCTAATATAATTTCCAAATAAAAGCAAAATTGCTTAGCTATGTTATCAGGCTCAATTCAATGTACTAGTTGTCACCTACAACGCCTTTCATGGATTAAGGCCCAAATACCTGTGGGACTGCCTCTCCTACTAAGCTCAGCCACAGCAGCTTCGAACATCTGAACAAAATCTTCTGAAGGTTCCTCCTGCAAGTTGATAAGATTGGCAACGGCTTGCTCATGTGCATTCGGCGTGGTAGCTCCCGCCTTGTGGAGTAGCCTGTCTGAGAAGTCAGGAAGATTCCCACAGCACTATCATTCCACAAAATGTGCAAAACAGAAATATTCAGGAGGACACCCTTGCAATGGAATTAGTACCATAGTGGCATAAAAGAGTCCAGAAGTGCACACGCAAATGGGAGAGAACACTGGATTGCCTATACCTTTGTGAAACCACATCCTGTACTGCAGTATTACTACTGTTTCCTTCCCCCCCCCAAAAAAAAAGGTGGAAAAAAGACTCCAAGCTCAACCTCCAAAAGAAACCCAACAAAGAAATATAAGAGGACTGAAGGGAACTATGTAGCTGGCTGCTATTCTTACACCTAAAAAGCAGAGTAATGAGATGGTTGCTGCTATGAATATTCCAGCAGAATTAACTGAAGAACAAAATTTGTGGTAGCCATGTTTCATGAACAAGGGTTACTGGATTGTAAGTGTAGACAATTGCTTTTGCCTTTTATTCAAGAGACATGGCTGGTAAAGTGAGGCAGGAAGTAGTCGCTGGCCATTGCCTGATTACAGAATGAGGGCAGGATCCCACATTCATGCCAATGTATGTCAAGAAGCAGCAACAGAAGCAAGGAAGTCTGAGACAGCACTGTGCAGGCGTTTGGCTTTTAATTGGCCAATGAGAGAATGTTAACATCGTTGACCCATTCTACACAAAGGGCTGATCCAACCTCCCTTGGCCTCCAGTTTCACTCCTCAATGACTGCTGGTGAGAACCTGTCCCCATCCCCCCAATTCAGTGATGGAAAATAAGCACTACCTTCCAAATCATCTTACCAGCCTATCACACGACTTCAAAAGGAAAGGCAACTTTCCAAGCTGCCCATTTGGCAATTCTAGCATGAACTTTTAGCCAAAATCTATGCTTCATTCCCTAAGGCTGAGTGTGGCTTATATCCTAGGAGGATACAGGGGCCTTCTGGAAGGTGTACACATTTGCAAAAACCAAAGGGTACACTGGGGAAAAAGTACTCTCAAATGCATTCATATTTTAATTCTTCATCTGACTGCTACTAAAGTGTGCCACATGTGTAAGAAATGAAAGATATCAGATTATGGTAAAGAGTATAAAAATCAGAAAATGCAGTCACAAGAGAAGGTCTGCCAGGAAGATAAGTTTCTGCGCTGGGCTAATAGAGTTTGCAGGAAATGTTCAATAAAGAAAAAAACAGAAAACTGAAGCAGCATCAAAAATTTCACAACCTGTTGGTATCTTAAGGGTTTTTAAAAATTATTTACAACACTGATAATCTTATTAGAATCTTATTAGAAAATTAGACAACATATTAACATCAAGTGGCATCTAGCTACCACAGTTCTTTGCAGCAACCCATTGATCTTTGGATACAATCTTCAAAATGCCCACCTCATGTTATTGCACAAATAGTTTGGAAAATGTGATGTCATAAATTAGCACAAAACACTGTGCAAACTTTCAAGCCCACCAAGACTCTACATCAGGCTTGATACTACAAGATTTTACAGATGGCTCACTCTCTACCTTTTTAAAAATCTTGCAATGTCAAGCCTGATGCAGACTTCCGGTGGGCTCGAAAGCTTGCAGTGTTTTGTGCTAATTTTATTGGTCTGATAAAAAGTATTATATGATTTTGTTCTTCTGGGGAGGGTTTTTCACAGACTAAAAAAGCAAACAGACAAAAAAGGCTAAAGAGAGGGAGTAAACTATGTATAAACTATGGTTTACAGTATTTGGGACATAAAAATGTGAAACGCAGCACTGGTGTGATCTAGAAGCCACAAACAGGATAAAAGAAAACTTTGTTCCCTTTGACATTATTGCATAATCTATAACCATACAGATGCTAATGAATCTTATTAACTATAATAAAATATTAATGTTCTGCTGACAATATAGTATTTAAAAATGATAATTTATTTAACAGTTAACAAGGCAGATGAAATAGTGAAATTACAAATATCAAACATACCTGAGACACAGTACTAGAAATACTAAAATCCACAATCCAACATGGGTGTAAAGCCATTCAAAAGTTATAAATATATTCTGAATAATTGGGGATGACTAGTCTATTAGCTCATTTTAGATTATCCCAATTCAAGGGAACACATAGAATTACAACTGCCTTGCTCTGTTTGGAAAGCAATTACAAGTGGGGACTGTAAGATACATGGGGGAGAATCCTTTGCTGCCTTCCCTCACTGGGGTGCCCACTCAATGGGCTACCCAACTATCAGCAAAGCCACCAATGGTTGTCTGGCTCATGAAGTAGGGACAGCTCCAACTCCTCAATCCTCTACCCCACCACCCACCTACAGTGCTGTCACCTCTGCCTGACTGGCTCATGCAGTGCAGCTCCATCATTCCCCTTGTCCTCCCCACCAGCATGGCATATATAGCAGTAGCTCCAGCTCTTCTCTCCTGCTCCCTACCCATGCCCACCTGGCATGCATAGAGGTCCCATGGGGGGAATGGAAAAATGTGTAGTTTTTCCCTGCCGCCCACAATTATTTGTTTAAAAAATTCCAACAGGAAAATTGGAAATTCGTGGGAGTAATGAAACTACTATAACATATTTTCTCTTTTGGAATGACTGAAATGCTTTTAAAGACAACGTGGGCATACTGCAGACATATACATCTCTCAAATCCAAGATGTATTTCTGCACCTAGAAGGATGCCTAATCTTCAACAGGGGAGCATGCAGGGATTTCACTGCTTCTCAACAGTTGCATGCCTTCTGTTGTCCTTTGGAGCTGACATGGTCGACCTTTTCACCTCAAACCACTGTAACACATTTACCCACCGACTGGGTAAAGGAGCTTATTGTCCTACCTTACAGGGGAAGACAAAAGATCAGCAAAGACGTGAGGAAGAGCTCGCACCAAAGACTCAGTAGAAAATTGAGACTTTCATTGAGAACTTATCTCTCTCTATCCAGATACCAAAAATTAAGGTACATGTACTAAGACAGCGTCGGGTGCATCAGCCCGCAGTTTTCTCTCAAGTATAGGTCATATTTGTAATTCTGCTTCCATAAAACTAAAGCATGTATAACTTTTAAATTCCAATATGTCAAACATTGCAATTTTATATGCTAAGTTATAAATTATGCATTTTATGTTAAAGCAGTAAAATTAGTGTAGGTTTATAAGACAGTGAGTATTGCATATATTTTCATTTTTCCAAAAAAATCAATTTTTTCAGGGGGGAGAAGGTTTTTTTTTCCCTTGTGGCTTCAAAATTTCTGGAAATTTTACATCACTAGGCACACGTGATGTTGGCTTCAGCTTTCTCTCTCTCTCATGTGCCCAAGTTAGTTAGTAGGTCCTGCTCCTCTGCCTGCCCTCACATCCACCCTGAAGGGGACACTTCAGTACACTGTCTTAGTAAGCACAAAGTCCTCTCCTTGGGGGGGAGGGTGGATTTAAACTCAACTCCATGTGGGGTTCACATTTCTCTGAAGAGCACAGGTCTGCAGAAGAATATCCCTTCTCTCAACCTGGCCAATTCTCTGTGTCTATTGGACCACATCGAGCAAGGTTCAGCATTAAATATAGGATTCAGAATGTGTTTGACCTTTAAAATAGAATAAGTAGACCAATACAGAAAGTTAACTAACAAAAATTACTGTACTTAAAATTATAGGTATCATAACAGTTGACAGTTACTATAAAGCCCTACAATTCTACTGAGTGACTTGAATTTCAGCCTCTAAGATCACCAAAAGCAAACCACTGAAAATCAATAGATTGCCGTCCCACCGAAAAGAAAGACGTTTCATAATCTACTCTGTAACAGGTGGACTTTAAAAAAAATAAATAAACAAACACTACAGCTGCTAGAATTGGTACATGACCTCTCTTAGTTCACAAGATCTGTATTACCCTCCCCCCAAAAAAAATTTCTATGATGTGCCGTGCCTCCAATCCACAATTTGAAACAGAATGATTTGAAGGGCAAGGCAAGTTTGCAATTCAGGAGTTGCTTAGCTAGTTTAGCAAAAACCTAGAACTGGAGGAGGGAATCCTGGGCAAGAGAAAAGTAGAACACAAATGAGCCTATAGGAACACTCCCATAGTGAGACCAAGTGATGAAACAAGTATCATTTTAATCTCTTTATATCTTAATCTGTTAAACTTCCCAAACAGGAAAAGTCCAGAATATCAAAAATAAAATGTTAAGAGGAGTATTGCTGCCAGTGTTCCCACTAAGCTGAGTTAGTGTGAGCTAGTTCACAGTTTTTTAGCCTCCAGCTTACACATTTTTGTCTTAGCTCAGGAAGGATGGCTCCAGAGCAAACTAATTTATGCAGCAGTCAAACTGCTCGCTCACAACTTTAATGCCAGGAGCTCAAAAAGTAGGGTTTTTGCTCACAAGGCTCCACAGCTTAGAGGGAGCATTGATTGCTGCTTATATGACTGTCGTATCATTCTAAAAACAGCTGACCATTTAGATCACAGTTTTCAACACTAAAACACATAGTGAGCTAAGTCTTCTTGTTTCATATTAGCATCATATCACTGTATCCAGGGGTAGCCTCAGCTTCCGCATATTTATCAGAGGTAAAGAGAAGCAGGCCGGTTAGAGGTGTCTGCCTGGCAACGGCCTGCATACAGCAGAATTCGCCCCCACCCATTGGTCTGCCCTCCAGATGGTAGGCCTGCTGAAGCCAGGCCCTGCCCCTGAGTCCAGTGGCACACCCAACCCACCAGGATTGAAAGAGGGCATGCCCAAAGCACCAGGCGAGGGAGAAACAGCCAATGCATGGAGTGGCCCTGAGCCTTAACATAATGCCAGCTGGCTGGGTGAAGGTGGGGCAGCAATTTAAAGGAAGTGGGGGGCAAGGCTGAAAGTCAGCCTAACCCAGTCACACCCACTTGGGAATGGCTATTGCAAATCAACCGAGGGGTTAGGCAACCCTCAGGGAGACAGGAAGAGGAAAGCACAAGCATATTTCAGGGAGTCTCACTCGGAAGGTCCAGGGGTTCAGGCCTAGGACTGTTTATCCCTCCCACTAGCTAACCAACTACAGTGGAGGGCAGTAGAAAGAGAGGAGGAAGATCTAGGATACCATTAGCCCCTTTCCCTCTCTAGTCTGAGGTCTGCTGAGGCCTCCAAGGTGTGTCAGCCATACCCAAATCTAACAGTACAGAATATAGTCACATATGGCTTCTCTCCTATCTACCTGGATTTTAATATAATAAAAGCATTTTTAAATGCTGAATGGGAAGATAACTTACCACAACAACTGGCTTACTGCAGATGTTCCAGATAAAGTCACACCACATATTTTCACCTGAATTGAAAATATACTATGTTTCCTGTGGTTTAAGTGTGAAGCACAAATACTGAAATTAATTTTAAAAGCATTGATTTACTATATATTCTTGAATGTAAAAATAAGAGATTTATTAAAATTAGCAGACCACATACAATGCTACTACAAGCCCTCTGTAAGAAAACTAGAGACAAGAAAAGAGCCTTAAACTCAACAGCACCTACTCCATCAGCTAGCAACAGTCCGTGAGGAACACACTAGCATTAGTCAATGTAAAGGTTTCCCTTGCTTGAAAGCCAGTCGAATCTGACTCTCTCATGCAGCACTAGGGTCTCAAACTGCCGAGCTACTGACCTTCCAGTATGCAGCTCAGCATCTTAACCTCTGAGCCACCACAGCTGATACTAGCACTAAGAAATTACTATTTGTGATGGTAGATGCCTGTTTTACTTGGCAAAGGCTACTTAGCAGAAGGATATTCCTTAAACCATATGCACATGGAATAAGCCATACAGTATGCTCAATTCATATTTTCCTTATTCCTGTGATGCCAGAATTTTTCCTACGTAAATTCATATGGGAAAAAAAAACAAGAACAGCAGAGACATTCCTAATTTAAACATGGAGATACTTTTTGTCATCTTCTGGATGTAGAACAGCGGTCACTGGGGGTGTGGGACGGATGTATTTGTGAATTCCCTGCATTGTGCAGGGGGCTGGACTAGATGGACCCTGGAGGTCCCTTCCAACTCTATGATTCTATGATACAGGCAGGTTATTCTCATGATTACTTTAGAACCATAGATCATGGGAATTTTTTACCCGAATTCTAATATATATATTAACCAATAGAACAAACTCTGAAAGTAAGCATATACTTAACATGTTTATTTGGAAATAAGTTCCTTTGAACTTAGTGGGACTTAGAATTTCATTTTTAGTCCATCAGTGTTAGCCTAGCATTGCTATCTTAAAACATATGCACTTAAAAACTGCAATTATTTCAAAGAAACACGATTGGATTGTGGAAGGCAACTTCTAATTTTGGCCCAGTTTTATATGTAGTAGCAGCAGAATTACTGGCAAGAATGCTAATCATATTGATACCATTCTGTTTGAAGAGCAGTTCACACAAAGAATGTCCATGTAGTTTGGTCTCTCCAAACACGCCACCCTAAACAAACAAACAAAAAAAACCTCCCTTAACAATGAAAAAGTAGTGACATGAACGTTGGCCCTAACTACACAGACAATGGTTCATCTAACACCATGGACTATAGAGTGGCTCACATGAGTTAGCCCCCTTAGAGTACCACACACACACACCAGTTGGACCTGAGTTCCTGCAACCACTGATGCTAGCACAGAGCCTTTCCACACAGTGACTTTTCCCCATACATGATAGCAGAAGCATCTTCAGATGTAGCTGCACTACCGCTGTAACAAATGAAGCAATTCTTAAGTGTTCTTAGGCTAAGTGTACGTTGCAAGAAAACCGGACAAGATGCCAAGATAAAGGTGAGCTCAAGATTATAAAGCCCTATACAATTTCCATGTGGCTGCTTTCCAGTGATGATCTAATTCTGCTTATGTCTCAAATACTAAATTAAAGCAGTAGAAATTTCAAACTGCTTTTCTTCAGAATAAAGACATTTGATGTCAACAAGCCAAGAAATGTAATAAATTTTAACAAGAACTTCATTTAGAGTGAACCGCAGAAAGTATAATTAAGCATTATAATACTCTAAATTACACTGGTCTGCTAAATGCTTGCTCCAGTTTACATTTATTATGGTGTTTAGTGTGTGACATCAACATTGCTCTACCTTAAGAGCACATTTTTGTAGGAACAGTGATGTTATCACAGGCAAACACCACAAAAGCACAAAACTAACATTGAAACAAAGACCACATAAAAGTAGGACCACTCTACTTACCAGATATGAGGCCTAAGGGCAAGAAATAGTGCCACTGAAATGCCCTCCTGTTTAACCTTAATATAATTATTAAAAGCCAAATACTGTTCCTCACAATAACAATTCAGAAAACAAATTTTAAGTTTGCCTGTGGGAAAAGGAACAATTAAGAGAAGAGGCTTAACACGAGGTCAGGAGTAGACAATTATGTGCTATTTGGGAGGGGGGAAATTTTCATTTAGTCTTCCTGGAAAAAGGATAGTTGTGAGTTTAATAATGGTCGCAATCAGTCAAAGAGAAATACTGGAGGCTGTAGTGGTAACAGACCACTGACCTATAGTGAAAACATGCACAAGCACACCCTAATAATTCTTCAGAAAGAAACTTGACAACTAACCAAATATGATCTCTAGCAAACACAGGTTAAGACTGAACATCTGCATAAAACCACTTGGATGGAAATGAAAAGGTAAGAAGTTACCTTTTGTTATCTCACAGATTCTGTCTAGAATCATATGAAACTCAGCTTGAGTATTTAAGGTAGGCTTCCAGCTCATGCAACATACTGGAACAAGTGCAAATACATATTAAGATCAAGCTCCCTTCACACACACTTCGATGGAGATCAGAAAAATTCATTAACAAAAATTATACAGATAAGATGTATGAGTAGGTACTTAAAACTCGCAGAATATTTCAGCTAACAGACATAGAACCAATCTGTTAAATGTTCTAGAATGTTATTTCTGCTTTTCATGAAAAACGGCTGGGAGCCATTTAAACCACTGCTTTCTGTTCCCTGCAAAAAGCTAGAGAGCAGAAAGCGGGGGTTTAAATGGCACCAAGACTAGGGCTGGCTGCCCAAAAAAGCCCCTTTAAAGAGCCAGAGCATTGGAGCATTATGCTCCGCATGGTTCAGCTGTCTGAAGCGGCTTTCTTCAGCACACTGCCCAAAAAAGCCCCTTTAAAGACTGGAGCCGCGTAAAGTAAACTGTTCTGGAGGGCTCAGCAATTTATAGGGGCTTTGTTAGGCACTCAGCCCCTTTAAACATTGATAGAATGCAGATCCATCTGCTCCATGCAGATCACCTGTTTAAAATGGCTTTCTTTGTCACACTGTGTGGACTCTGTGGGGCTCAGCTATTTAAAGGGGCTTTTTTGGCAGCGTGCTGAAGAAACTTTCTTCAGCACGCTGCCAAAAAAGCCCCTTTAAACAGTTGAGCCACATGGAGCAGGGTCCCACATAGATCAACTGTTTAAAGGGGCTATCTTAGGCAGGCAGCCCCTTTAAACAGCTGATCCACATGGAGCAGTTTGTGCAGATCAGCTTTTTAAAGGGGCTTTCTTGGGTTCAGTTCCAAGCCATTTAAACCACTGCTTTCTGTTCCCTGTGGAAAGCCACTGAGACCCTGACAAAAGTGGTGGGGAGCAGAAAGCAGGGGTCATGAATCCATATGAACCAGTTCAGTTTGTGAACCTACCTCCTGGTTCGGTTTGTGGTTCAGCCACAAACCAGAAATGAACTACAAAAATGTGGTTCACACCCATCCTTAGCCATGACCTCTAGAGCTGTCTAAATTCCAAAGGTCTAGCAAAAACTACCTATATGTTTCAATTTTTAATGATGAAAGTAAGAAGCATTGTAAAAGTCTAACCTGAGAATCCACAATAACTATCTACAGGCAATAATACTTTCAGTAATTTGTAACACAACTGCTGTACTGATTTATAGACAGATGTATGAAGGCCTGGGGAGTGGAGGGAACACAACTTTTGTTATGCTTTCCTGAAGACTTTATTTCATTTTTTATGACATCCTGGAAATTTTAGGGAGCAATAAAAGCCAACTACAAAACAAGAAAACCTCAAAATCATTTACATTTTTAAATTTCATAAATATACCAAATAATACAACTGTATACCCCATGTTACACACACTGTATTTTATGTTGTTAAAGCGGTTTACATTTCTAAGAAACAAACTATTGCACATATATGAATTTTTAAAAATTCTATTCCCCCTCCCAGGGGGACGACTAAGCCTCAACATTTACAGATTCCTGACCAAGTGGCTGCCTGAAAAGAATTTTATACTATGAGATACATTTTATTACATGCAAGTCAAGCATGTCCGGAAAATTTCATTGTTCAAGAAGAAGAAAAGTTGGATTTATATCCCACCCTTCACTCAGAGTGGCTTACAATCTCCTCTCCCTTCCTTTCCCCACACCTGTGAGGTAGGTGGGGCTGAGAGAGCTCTGAGAGAACTGCTCTTGAGAGAACTGCTCTGAGAGAACTGTAACTGACCCAAGGTCACCCAGCAGCTGCATGTGGAGTAGTGAGGAATCAAACTCGGTTCTCCAGATTAGAGTCCACTGCTCTTAACCACTACACCAAACTGATCCACATGGAACAGTTTGCTTTGTGTAGATCATCTTTTTAAACATCTTTCTTGGGTTAAGTTCCAGCTCAACCAAATAGGACCAAGAAGGTGATTACTGGATAGGATCAGAACAGATTTAATTATATGCATGTAATTATATGACATTATATGCATGTAATAAAATGTAACTGACTGATAACTTTCTATTCTTTTTGCATATATAAACCCATAGTAATTGAGAAAAAAAGTACAGCTGACTAATATACAGAGAAACGTGCTACCATTAAAGTAGTTCCTCAGACTATGAAATACAGTGATTCCTGTCATCATCACATTTGTAACCACTTAATTGTGCTATGAAAAGATGTGGTGAACTGGTAATAGATTTATTCTCTCCATGTGCCTGATCTATCTCTGAGTATGCTGTCTAGACGGCAAAGATGCAGTTTGCACACATAAATTCTAGTGAACGTAAAAAAATATATTCTGAGCATACAGTATTTAAATTCACCAGTGTAATTAAACCCACATCAAAGATAATAGCTCTGCCCTCAACCTGGCACAACAAGGTAGTTCAACTATTTACAGCTCCTCTTCAGACTTTGAGGCAGGGCTCCTAAAAGAAGTAGTCTCTCTAATTACCCTCTCCACCCTGTGTAGTTCAACTCTGATTGCCATGAAGAAAATCCGGAAGTAGACTATGGAACTCCTTGTTAAGCAGTCTACTGACTGTAAAGAAAAACTGACAGCATTTCAGGGAATTTATTCTGTATGATACCATGGGACAGTTTGCCATTGATCTTCCTGATAATCAATCTGTTCAGTCGTCCAGGCTCAAGACCTTTTAGTTTACTGTGCCTTCCTTTTATACTTGATTCAATTAAAGAAGTATGAATCCATCCTCACTTTGCTATAATTCTATTCGGTACACTTTGTGTGGAAGCAAGGTATTACAGGAGAGGTAACATTACAGCTCTGTTCAAACACAAACCTCCAGCTGTAAGAACAGCAGCATTTTGGCAACATATTAGTCTCAAGGACACACAAACGAGTGGCTCATTACTAGGAACCTATCCCATTACAGAAATTAAAAGATGCACCATAAGGGATAATCTGACCACAAAACCCAAAACTGAACACAGCAGATTGAGTGATATAATGCTATGCACTATTGAACATTCATGCCTTATGAGTTTGGACTTTATAGCCTGCTTTAATGACTAATAAGCCGGTTCTAAGAAGTGTGCTATTATGAAACACTACCACAACATGACTGTTTTGATATGTAAGCTATACCCTAGACAAGAGGCAACTGTATGGGCCAAATATGGAGAAACAGAATGGTTTCCAAGTGGCATTTCCAAGTGTATTTTATCTCCCTATCTGTTCAGTCTGTATACTGAACATATCATAAAGATACTGAACATATCATAAGGAAAACTGGATTAAATTTAGATGAAGGTAAAGTGAAAATTGGTGGAAGGAACATTAACTATTTGAGATATGCACATGACACCATATTACTAGCAGAAAATAGCAAAGACCCAGGCCGAGGACAGACTGGAGATCTGTCCCGGCACAGCCGCAGGGCCAAAAGCCCCGCGGGAAAAGCTGCCCGGGCTGCCCCGTTTGCACTGGCTGCGAAGGGCAGCGGAGCGTGGCTGCCAGCTGCCTGGGCGAGCTGCAGCTATGCGCAGCCATGGCTGCCGTTCAGACTTCCGGTGGCGTGTGTGATGCACCTTCAGTGTGTTCAGACCTGCTGGAAGCACTGGGGACGTGCGCGGAGACGCCTGGGGACCAGTTCCCAGATGTCTCCGGCTGAAGCGGCATGCCGGCGCCTCGCGGACGGGTGAGTCCGCACCGGCGACGGGGGACAGCTGCGGCTGCCTGGACGCTCTCTCTGCCTCCGCTTCTAAAGCAGAGGCAGGGCGCTCCAGAACCCCAGTCTGTCCTCGGCCCTGGAATGACTACTGCTGAACATAAAGCAGAAAGTGCTAAAGCAGAATTACAGTGGAAAATCAAGAAGACAAAGTAATGACTACTGAGGAATTACACGACTTTAAAGTTGATGATGAAGAAATTGAAATTATTTAAGATTTTCTATTCCTTGGTTCCATCATCAACCAAAAGGGAGACTGCAACCAAGAAATCAGAAGGAGATGAAGACTTGGAAGGGTACGTATGAAGGAGCTAGGAAAGATCCTTAAGTGTAAGGATGTGTCACTGGTGACCAAGAACAAGATGATTTATACTATAGCATTTCCCATCACTAAGTATGGGTGTGAAAGTTGGACAATGAAGAACGCTGACAGTTGATTCATTTGAAATGTGGTGTTAGAGTGTCTTACAGATACCATGGACTACCAAAAAATACAAAGAAGCCTAAACACTCCCTAGAAGCTAAAATGTCTAAATTGAAGCTATTGTTCTTTGGTCACACTATGAGAAAAAGTTGAAGGCAGCAGGAAAAGAGGAAGACGCAACATGAGATGGAGATCAAGGAAGGCACAGCCCTCAGTTTGCAAGTCCTGGGTAAGGCAGTTAATGATAGGACATTTTGGAGGTCATTAATTCATAAGTTGGAAGTGACTTGATGGCACTTAACACAAGCATCCATTCCAATTATTTGAATGATCTTGATCATACCTTCTCATGTCTGACATGATACAACTGTCATATCTAGTTTTGTCAACCTAGAAAACCTAGTCTAACTACTGAATTAGTGACATCCTTGTACGGTTGTGAAGTGACTTACTGTCTGCAGCGAGGGAACAGTGGTACCATAGAGTTTTCAGGGTGATTGCTAGAGCGTCACCCAGTGATGTGCCCAGTGTGATGATGTCACTTCTGGGTGACATCATCACGCCGGGCACGCCAGCCCAATCCAGACACTTCGGCGGTGGGGTTCCACCCGCTGGCCAGATCCAGACCGGTGGATTGGGAGCCCGTTTAGCGGGGGAACCTCCGCCCTCCCGGGGGACCTGGCAGCCCTACATCCTTGGGTGATTTTGAACAGTAAAAGCATGAGGCTGAAGGCAGCATCACAATGACTGAGAATGATGCTAAATTTTCATCTACCATCCCACTATCTCATCGAACCAACAAATGTGTATACTTATTATAATGGCCATGTTTTCAAACAACTTTTACAGACTGCCTCTGTATCTTAAATCAGCAGGTTCTCCAGCCTCAAACCTGACTAGAAAGAACGAACTGCAATGTGGAGCTTTTTCTCTCCAGTCTCTTGTAGGTGAACACCTACATTTGAATCTTTAAAGTATAACTGAAGATATTTCAGTTCTGAGTGCTCTTAGAATATTATTTAGTACAAACGTTTTTCATGCTTCCTCCAAGGATCTCCACTCTTCTATTTATCCTCACAAAAACCCTGTGAGGTCAGTTAGAGAGAGAGAAAATAGCCCAAGGTCACTCAGTAAGTTTCATAAGCACTCTAAACACTATACCATACTGATGGTGTCTTTCCCCCCATTATTTTCTTTTTTTAAAAAAATAACTAATTTTTGTTTAATTTCAGTTGTATTGCACTTTAAACAGAATGCCTCAGAAATATCTGGCCTGAAAATATACTGTTCCCACACAAGAATAACACACACACAAAATCATGTTCAGAATGCTATCTCCAAAATGATTACAAAAAAGATAAGTAGTACGATTACTTAGTACAGTATACAAAGTGGATAACTGGAGCATAAGAATGCATTTTGAAAATTCCCTCTATAAAAAGCAACCTAAAAATAGCTGCACACACACTGTCAAGAATGTTGTTTCTTCTTTGTCCAGCAGCAACAGCATAGCTTCTCACTGAGAAAAATAAAAGTATCCTTACCATCATGTCAACATCCAAAACAAATATTTCTGTAAACCAAACAGCTAAAAAGTTGTTCGCTACTAGCAATCAGAGACCTGGGAAGTCAGTACAGATGAGACATTTCAGAAAAACTAAAGCATAAAAAATTTAATAAGTTAAAAAGTAAGTACCACCTGTAACTCATAAGTTTGCATTTTATTGCACAGCTGGGCATTACCAATACGCTCATGACACCCTACTACACATTTTGTAATCTAAGCCTCCAGAAGCAGCTGTCTCTGTCCATTTTGTCCAGTTTATAAGTGCTGTGGCTAAGGGAGAACAGGCAAAGCTTAATTCATACAAGATGGAGTTGATGCTGTTTAGCAAAGCTGGGGCCTTGAAGGGGATTTGTTGCCCACCCTTGATGGGGTAAGTTTGTTGCTGTTTTCAGTTAAAAGCCTAGCACTTTTAGATTCAGCTCGTTTATTAGAGAAAAAGGTTGAGGTAGCAATAACGTGCCTTCTATCAATTACATCTAGTTTGGAGGATGTTTTCCTTCTTGGACTCAGTAAGCCTTGACACATTGATCCAAGCCAACATTAATGTCAAGAATAGACTATTGTATCTCACCATACAGGGGCTTCTGTTGAAGTCAATTCAGAGTCTTCAACCAGTGCAAATCACAGCAGTGGCTACCTACTCAGCATATACTATGCCAGTTTTGAGAACTCTGTACTGGGTACTGGTTTATTGCTAAATTCAATTTAATGGGAATGTTCTCACCCTATAAAGCCCTTCATGACCTATGATCCACATGAGACTGACTCTTCCAGTATCAACCCACACAGCAGCACCACTGACAAACAACTATTCGTCATTCTCCCCTATAGATTTTGTTAGGTCTAGTGCCGGAGTGTCGAACTCATTTGTTATGAAGGCTGGATCTGACATAAATGAGACCTTTTGGGGCCGGACCATGTGTGTCACAAAATGTAATGCCAGGCAGTGGAGATATAAACTTTATAAAGGACACTTACTTAAAATAAAAAACATTCTTAAAACATTAGCACTCTTGCAATATTTTGTTTATTTAACAGTATCTGATAACGCACACCTGCTGAATTATTGCATCAAAATGTCTGTGCTGTTGCAATCTTGAGTATGCTGTTCAGTTGTGTATCTGTAAGCTGCAAACCTACTTTTGAGTCATTGACATTCACCACAAAAATCTCATGCTCAGAGTTCTGAGTCTAGGTCCCAAGGGAAAACATGAAATGGCTGAGCAATTGAGAGAGTCTGGTGAAGCAAGCTATGATGTAGCAGGAGCAGCAACAGAACTGGAAGCAGGAGATGGCCAGTTCCAGTGCAGGCCTGATAGAAACCCTCCAGGGGCCTGATCCAGCCACCAGGCCGCATGTTTGACACCCCTGGTCTAGAGCAATGCTCCCTCTAAGCTGTGGAGTCTTGTGAGCAAAAATTCTACTTTGCGAGCTACTGGCATTAAAATTGTGAGCAAGCGATTTGGCTGCTGCATAAATTAGTTTGCTCTGGAGCCATCCTTCCTGAGCTAAGGCAAAAATGTGTGAGCTGGAGGCTAAAAAATCATGAGCTAGCTCACACTAACTCAGCTTAGAGGGAACACTGGTCTAGAGCTTTTTCAGTGGCTGCTCCTATTTTATGGAATAATATTTCTGAAGTTGTTAGGAAGGCATCCACTCTGAGATTCCACAAGTTGTGTATGGTGGAGTTACTCAGACAGATTTTTCACACTGATGCACTGCTACTCACTGGTAGTTCACTTTCTGCTGCAGGATAGCTCATTTTACAATAAAAAGTAGGAAGACTGAACTTTAATAATAAAAAAAAGCATACATGTTATCCTGCTGAGATGTTTTTGGTACGAAAATCTGACAGAACAAGTTAATAGTGAAAAACATATCACTACCTTCACATGGGGTGGGGCAGGGCTATAGCTCAGTGGCAGAGCATCAGCTTGGCATCCAGAAGGTCTCAGGTTCAACCCCCAGCATCTCCAGTTAAAAAGACCAGGTAGTAAGTGATGTGAAAGACTTCTGCCTGAGATTCTGGAGTTCTGCTGCCAGTCTGAGTAGACAATACTGACCTTGATGGACCAATAGTCTGATTCAGTATAAGGCAGTTTCATGTATTCATGTATAAATGTTATGGTAAAGCTGTGGTACAGGACTGTTTGAATTATTAAGCTAGTATTGATACTCAGAAATTATTCCTGGTTCTCTGCAAATTAGATCACATTTATTCAGAAAAATCTTTCAAAGCAGCAAAGTTAATAAAGACTATAGCATAGCCTGTATGCCATTGCTGCTTTTGAGGTATCTGCTTCTTTAAACTCCTAGTTGTGTATAAATATGGCCAGGTGCTCAATGTACAAGACATCTCAGTTTTCTCTCATGTTGATATCTGCTAGTACCGCCTGGGACCTTTCATTCTGGAATGAGCATATCTAAACAAAACAAAACTGGCAGATCAGTTCAAAAAGTGCATATTTGACCTTATCACATCCACTTTTAGTCTCTCAGAAGAAGCACACACATTCTGAGAGCATAAGTGTTACAACTGCTTAATACAGAAAACTTATCTTTTGTTTCTCCTCAAGTTTCTCTCAAAAAGCAGGCAGCCTTTTAGATTCTATTGGATAGTTCACTGATTGCCTTATATTGTGGGGCTGCATCACTTTATATTCTGTAGTTTGCTTTGAGTCACAGCAGAAAAACCAAGTAAATAAATAAATAATTGTTTGCCACATAAATAGGAAGCATAGGAAGAACCTGAATTTTACAATATAGCTACAAGCATTCACATGCCATGAACTCACTACATATAGTTTCAGAAGTACAATAATAAATGCTGATTTCCCTTACAGTATCATTGTACGGAGTATCAAGATAGTGAATGCAAAACACTTTGAATAAAATAGCATTATATACATTGCTCACAGCCCCTTCTACATAGAATACTCTTTTTGTACCAGTTTTGTTACTGAAAAAAGCAAACAACTTTTCAAAGTCCCCTGTTGCAGATTGATAGGAAGTGACCTCATCATATGCCTGTCACACAGAGTTTCCTGATTCAAATATTATTTGTATAAATCTGCTTTCTTATTAAGGGAAGGGCCATTAACTCAAAGAACACATATTTCACATGCATACTCTCAGGTTTAATTCCCAGCATCTCCAGTTCAACTTAAAAAAAAAAAGTAGCAGAGCATGGAAAAGACCACCATCTGGGACCTTCCAAAACCATTGCTACTAAGAGGCAGTAATTGGCTAGCTGGACGAATGGGCAAACCCAATATAAGGAAATTCCATACATCCAATATATATCACAGATCAATTAACTTCAGGACCAAGTCACTAGCACTACAGGTAGACAATCACCAAACCACAAAGGTAACCATATATTATACAACAGCAACAGTACCTGAAGTTAATTAAACACCAGCAAGTAAGATGGTTTTAGTAACCAAAGAATCAACAGCAAAGTAACCAAAGACACCAAAGAATCAACAGCAAAGAAAAAGCTCCTTTGAAAAAACTGAATTTTTAACACTCGAAAACTGTTTCAGTAACATAAGATGTGCAATTGAGGACATGCCACAAGGGCCATAGATTTCTTAATAGATGATCAGGCAGCTTTAGAGTCTATCACTGGCTATTAGTCATGAAGGCTAAATTAAATCCCTGAGCTCTGATACAGTGTGCCAGTTGCTGGGGTAGCAGTGGGGAAAGGCTGTAGCCAGTTTGGTGTATTGGTTAAGAGTGGCAGACTCTAATCTGGAGAACCAGGTTTGATTCCCCATTCTTCCACATGCAGCCAGCTGGGTGACCTGGGGTCAGTCACAGTTCTCTCAGAGCTCTCTCAGCCCCACCTACCTCACAGGTGTCTGTTCTGGGGAGAGGAAGGGAAGGAGATTGTAAGCCGCTCTAAGACTCCGAATGAAGGAGAGCCAGTTTGGTGTAGTGATTAGGAGTGCGGACTCTAATCTGGGAGAACTGGGTTTGATGCCCCACTTCTCCACATGCAGCTGCTGGTGTGACCTTGGGTTGGTCATAAGTTCTTTCAGAGCTGTTCTCTCAAGGGCAATTCTCGAGAGGGCTCTCTCAGCCCCACCTACCTCGCCAGATGTCTGTTGAGAGGAAGGGAAGGAAAAGGGATTGTAAGCCGCTGTGAGACTCTTTCGGATAGTGAAGGGTGGGGTATAAATCCAATCTCCTCCTCCTCTTCTTCATGTCTTGTGCATGGACTTTTGAGACCCACTTAACTGGCAACTACACAAAAAAGAATGCTGACCTAGAACATAAAGAGAGCCTGCTAGATCAGACCAGTGGTCCATCTAGTCCAGCACACTGTTTCACACAACAGTCCTGGACTGCCAAACGAACAAGGTACAGAGGCCAAGACCTTATGCCGCTGCCCCCTCCCAGCACTGGTACTCCAAGTATACAGCAGTATACAGAGACTCCCTTCAGTCACCATGGCTAGTAGTGAGTGACAGACCTCTCCTCCATAAATCTGTTTAACCCCCTTTTAAAACTCTGTGCTTGTGGCAATCAGGACATCCACTGACAGCAAATCCCACAGTTAAATTACTCATTGAATAAAGAGGCATTTCCTTTTGTCTGTCTTATTTCCCAACAATTTTCATTGGGTACCTGCAGGCAGTGTTCCCTCTAAGCTGAGTTAGTGTGAGCTCGCTCAGTTTTTTAGCCTCCGGCTCACACATTTTTGTCTTAGCTCAGGAAGGATGGCTCCAGAGCAAACTAATTTATGCAGCAGCCAAATGGCTCACTCACAACTTTAATGCCAGTAGGTCACAGAGTAGAATTTTTGCTCACAAGACTCCACGGCTTAGAGAGAGTATTGCCTGCAGGTTCTAGTATTATCAAAGAGGGAGAAAAACCTGCCTCTATTCATTTTCTCCGCCCCGTGTATAATTTTATAAACCTCTACCATGTCTCCTCTAGCTATCTTTTTTCTAGAGTGAAAAGCTTCATCCCAACAAGACTGAACGGTTACTGATGTGCAGAAGGTCTGACCTAGGACTTAAGGTGTCACCTGTTCTGAATGGGATTGCACTCCCCTTGAAGTAACATGCACATGTTTGGTGTAGTGGTTAAGTGCGCAGACTCTAATCTGGGAGAACCACCATAGCTCTGTATCAGCTGTTCTCTCAAGGACAGTTGTCTCAGAGCTCTCTCAGCCCCACCTACCTCACAGGGTGTCTGTTATGGGGAGGGGAAGGGAAAGGAGTTTGTAAGCCACTCTGAGACTACAAGTGAAGGGCGGGGTATAAATCCAATCTCTTCTTCTTCCATAATTTGGGGGTGCTCTTGGACCCAGGTCAACTGCTAGATAAGCAGGTGGCAGCAGTGACCAGAAGTACCTTTTATCAACTTCAACTGGTTAGCCAACTACAGACTTTCCTGAGCAGAAAAGATATGGACACTGTGGTGCAGCCCTGGTTACATCTAGATTAGATTACTACAATGCACTCTTATGTTCTAGGGACCATATCGCTCCAGACTTGGCTCATCTGCATTGGCTCTCAATTTGTCATCGGGCACAACTGAAGGTGCTGGAACTGGTGTTGGCCTCTAAAGCCCTATATGGCTTAGGATCAGCATATCTGAAGAACCACCTACTCCCTTACAAATGCACCCAACCATTATATTTGTCTTCCAATGCCCTACTTCTGAGATAAGGCAGGTGGCAACTCAGGAGAGGGCCTTCTTGATCATGGCAAAACTCTGGACCTTGCCTGTCCCCTTCTGTTGCCATCTCCTACCAGCAGGTAAAGACTTATATGTTTCATCTGGCATTCCCTCAGTGATCCCTCCTGCCTGCCTGTGTTTTAACTGAGTTATGTCCTTGTATTTGAGTTTGGTTGTAACTGTTTTAACAAGAGAGGGGGTTGGTTTTAATAGTTTTTTGAAGACATGATTTTACTCTGTTCGCTGCTTTGGTGGACCTGATGAGGGAAGAAAAGTGGACTATAAATCTTGTAAATAAATATCCTTTTTGAGATACACAGACCAGAACTGCACACATACGCCAAATGAGGCCACACCACAGCTTTATACAAGAGCATTACAGTGCTGGACATTTTATTTCCAGTCCCCTTCCTAATAATTCCTAGTATGAGGTTGTCTTTCCCACTGCTACTACACAGTGGGGTGACATTTTCATCAAACTTTCCACAACAACCCCAGCTCTCTTTCAGTCTCAGCCATTTCAAAATCCATCAGTATGCATTCAAAATTAGGATTTTTTTGTTCCAATTTGGATCACCTTACACTTACACACACTGAACTTCATTTGCCACGCTGTTACCCACTCACCCAATTTAGAGAGGTTCTCCTGTAGCTCTTCCCAATCTGCCTTGGTTTTCAACATCCTGAGTAATTTGTCCCCATCTGCAAACCTGGCTACTCTATTGCTGACCTCCAATACCAAACCATTTATGAAAAAACTGAAACAGCGCTGATCCCAGAACTGACCCTTTTGGAACCCCACTGCTCCCTTCCCTCCACTGTAAAAACTACATGGACCAATCTTGTGTCCACTGCTGTTTAGTTCTGCTCTGACTGGGAACACCACAGCAATCACCCTTTGTACCGAAGCACAAGAGTAACATTCAAGCTCAGAGTCAGCATCCAAATAGTATGAAATGCAGATCATTTAGCCGGGCTGAGAAACTACCAGATGCCTGACTCTTTTTTTCCAGCCACACCTCCTCTAAAAATTTGGACTCGTTCCCCACACCTTTTCTGTACTAACAGAACTCTGGGGAAACACACACACACACACACACAGCCAATCATCTGGCCCTTCCTTTCTAAATAAGCTCCAGGGTCACATGAGAGAAACTGAGGCTGATAAGGAAACTGCTGAATGGCACACAATGAAGCACTCACTGGGAACTGGAACCAGGAGTGCTCGTTTCTCAGCTCGCTACACAAAAGCTGCCTCGACGTTCAAGTAATGGGCGGGGGGAACCCGTGTTTCATTCCAAGAGAACAGGCGCTTCAGGTACAGACGATCCACCACCTGAGCGCTGCGTCTGAAGGCAGTCTCCTATTAAAAGGCCTAACAGAGACCGAATCCTTTAATTCTTCCGACAGGCGGTCCCGTTGATGCCCTGACGAAAACAAACACCAAACCTCCGGGCCCGGCTGCCGAGAGACGGGGACAGCCCCCGCCCCGAGGAGTGAGAGCGCCAGGCAGGCTGCGAAACCACAACTCAGGGAACGAGCCAGGGGCCAACCGAGCCCAGCGTAGTGGGGCGCTTCTTCGCCCACCAGAAGGCGACCGGCCAGCTGGCAAAGGGGCCTGAGAGGTTTCGAGGCCGAGCAGCCAGAGCCTCCAGTCCAGGGCAGCGGGCCACTGTCTCGGAGAAGTCCCCAGGCGGGAGGCGGGAGGGTCATCGCTCGGGCTCCGCAGAGCCAGGCGACAGCCCCCCCCCCCGGCCCCCAAAGCCGCCCAGCCCCCTTCATCGCCGCCGCCCTCTCACCTCAGCTAACATCATTACTCGCGGGGGCAGCCTCCGGCTCTAGCCCCGCCGCATGGTGGGCTCGTTCCCAGCCGCAGCAGCCCACCGGATGGGCTCTCGCCGCCGCAAGGCGCCCGGAGCCGGCTGTCTGTCTGGCTCCTCAGCGCTCCCTCCGTGCCGCCAAGCCCACCACAGCCGCCTCCGCAGGTCGCTCGGGAGAGGCGGCCATCTTGAGAAGGCTACGTGCGACGCCGACGCCGCGGCTCTCCCAGCCGCGTCCGCCCAATGGGGCGGTGAGAAGCCGGGCAGGCCCGGCCGCTTCGGCCGCCCGACCCGGCCCACTGGTCCGCTCTGCCCCGCCTTCGCACGGCTGGAACGCCTTCCCCGGTGAACACGGGGGCGGGGGGGGGGGGGGGGGAGAGAGAGAAAGCAAGCGACTGGCTAGCGGAGGGCGAGAGACCCGAACGGAGGGCGGCTTTCTAGTTAAGGATGGTCAGAGCAGCAGCCCCGGGGGGGGGGGGGGGGGGGGGGGAGGTGGCCTGCGTGAAAACAAATCGCTGGGAAGCGTTGGGCGCAAAGAGGGGGCACCGAACTACTCTGGACAGACAAGGCACGCGCGAAGAGTCTCTCTCTGGGCTCAGTGCAAGTGACAGGTGGGAGAGACTGAGTGCTCCCTCGTGTGAAAACGAATCGCTGCGCGTCCGAAACGGGCCTGGCAGGGTGAAAGTTCGGTCTCTGACAAGTTTTTCCAGCCACCACCGTCACCACCCCCGCCCGCCCGGAATGGAGCGGGGAAGAGAGATTGGGAGGAATCTTGCTGCTGGTTGTCGCGTCTGAGCGGAAAACATGTGTTCCCTTCCTGTTTCCAGGTGTAAAGCCTAGGTGTGACCAACGGGCATGCGTCAAAGTGACCCTCGTTCGGGATGTCTTCAAAGGAAGGACCCGCTGGAAACAACGGGAAGAGCTCTCTGAAGGCTCCATTTGCGCAAACTGGATGGGAACTGAATTGAATGGGCTCTAGTGAAATGACTTGAAGTACCACAAGGGTGCAAATAAAACAGCCACACACCTCGTCGGTTAGCATTGGTGGATCTCATCACTAATGGCCATTTAGCGAATTCCCATTGTTCTCAGTGGGCATTCTTCTTGTCACTTGTTTCAGTATATCCCTCTTGGCTGTTAACCCATGGCTCATGCCTTGCGGCCTTGGACAAGCTAGTCAACTAGGCCCAAGATATAGCTCTTCATAAATTTTATTTTGATTATTGTATGTTGTTTTGGGTCGCTTCAGGACGGAAAGTGAGAAATCAATATTTAAGTAAGTGTTCGTCTGTAGGGCTATACTAAAAAAAATGCCTCACCCCTACTGGCAGGCTGAAGTGCTATAATCCAGAAAAGGCCGTACGAGGGGATTTTATTTGGGCCTTCAGACTTTTAACATGAGGGCTGAAGAATCAAAAGGGAGCACATGGAGGGATACTGGGATAGGCTAAGGGTACAAACAAGACTGCTTGAGTGAATGGGATAGTCCTTAACACTTAGAGTGGTGAAAGGGTGCGTCCTTTTTCCATCCTTTCAGTACATGTTTATAGGCATGAGTGCAAATACTAATCCAGATTCAGTGACTGAGTAAAGATTATAACTTTACCAGTTAAATACTACTGAGTGTCATCTTGCACGCATGCTGTGGGGCAGCATGACATAGCAGACTTTTCCAAGCAGGATGTGGATCCTGGGAGTAAGAGTTTAAAATAGGATGAGGTAACTCATAGACCAGAGTATCCAGACTGCTTGAATTGGGGATTATGATCTGGGGTCAAGGGATGAGAGCTTCAGAGAAGCAAGGATAACTGGTTTGGGCATTCCCCATAAGGAGACAAGAATAAAGAGTACAGTTTGTTTGAAATTTGGGAGCTAAGCAACAGTTATGGGACTTAAACATGGGAAAAAAAGAAACAAATATAGGGAATAGCCATTAAATTAATTGCTACTTGTGGAGTTATGGTTGAAAACAGTAGGAATGAAACTGGTGTAGTAGGTTGACACTAAGCAGAGGAATAAGAGTTGAGTGACTGTATTTCAAGTGGAGTGATGAGATGTAGAATAGCATGACAGCTCCAGAATACGTCGGAGTGATGGGACCTGTGTGGGTGGATGACAATTAAATGATATCTTGAGTGGAACTGTAGGATGTGGGCTGGGAGAAACCATTGTAGGAAGAAACTGTCATTTCCTTGATTTTAAAATGGGTGGGGGGATACTTTACAACCTTGTTGGATGGATATGTAGTGCTTGGGTATCTATTACAGTCTTTCAGTATTATGTCATTCATTTTAGCATGTTTCTTCATGCAGACATAAACCTATGTATATAAGTAGGGATGAATATGTGTAGATGGCTAGACTTTGATGTACATTTGTGCCTCTTCGCAGATTTCTTTTCATTGTAAAGTAAACCGCTATTCATATAGCACCTTCTGTAGTTTGTAAGTATTCAAAACACTTTTGAAGTAATAAACCACAGTGTTCAAGAAGCTTGATAGCACATTGTGTTCTATTTTCCATCTTTTTCCCCCTCTTCCCCATTGAAAATGGATGTGGGTTGAGCGGATGATCAGACTTCAAACAGAGAATCCTGGCAAATACATATATACCATATTTTATTATAGTATCTTGTTGCACTGTGTTTACAACTTTCTTGATTTCATTGAAAACGTTGGTAAGTCAAACTGAGATCTTAACTTAAAACATAGAATGTGATCCTGAATGGACATAGCAATTTTCAGAGCAGATATCACAATGCAATATCTTTTGGCATTGTACTCTCACTCTTTGAAAATATGCATTCAAAGCTGAGCTGGTGTTTTAACCTGAAATGTAGAATTGCATTTCGATTTTTTGTAAATGTAATTTCAGTATTTTATACTGCCATCCTAAGCAGAGTTGCACCCTTCTAAGTCCACTGAAATCAGTGGTCTTAGAAGGATGTAGCTGCGCCCAGGATGGCACTGTCAGTGTGCAGAAGAGTTTATAGATAAATGCTGGGTGGGCTGATTAAAGGCTTCACTTTGTTCAGCCAAGTGACAACACTGTCCTGTGTAGAGCTACCCTAGTATAAGCCAATTGATTTTAGTGGATTTAGACTGGAGTAACTCTTCATAGGACTGCATGTGTTTCATATCCTGGTCAGACTGTGGAAATGTGAATAAATGATGGTAATGGGGTGGTAACCTTTGAACAAGATACTGAGGCCGAGGACAGACTGGCAATCTGAAGCGGAGGCAAAGCGGAGGGAACTGGAGCGGGGGGAAAAACCCACGGAGCTGGCCGTTCACACTGGCCAGAGCAATGCGGATCAGTGGCGATACGGAGTATTCAGACTGCCACGGAGAGTTCAGACTGCCGCATAGCCAGCGCGCGCGGCTCGCGCGTGCTGCTGCACTTTTTTTTGTTTTCCTTTGATGTTTTTCGCATGTGCGCATATGCGCAAAACTTTTTGCCGGTGCTTTCACACTTCCTCCGGATGCCTCCCGCTTCTTCCAGTTCACACTGTTTGGAAGCGGGAGGCATGCGGAAGAAGGCCCCTGAACACCGGGAAAAACCGGTGTCCGGGTAAAGCGGAAGGAAAGCGACTGGGAGACGGGTAAGTACGCAACGGAGCCGACGGACAGATGCGCATGTCTGAACATGCTCCTTTCCTCCGTTTGCGAAGTGTGCCTGCCCCGCTTTAGATTGCCAGTCTGTCCTCGGCCTGAGACAGCACTGGTGGATTAATAATGTGTGCAGCAAGTTCAGTGACAGGATAAAGGAGGCGTGTGGGATCCATTGTTCACAGTGTTCTCTTATCTTTGTACTTGGTAATGGTCACAGTGCAATCCTAAGAAGAGTAGCACCATATTGACTTCAGTTGACTTAGGCATAACTGCTTTGGACTGTAATGTAAGACTTTCATTGCAAATGTTGCACTGTAATGCTAAGATGGCTGAGTGAGTATTCCATTAATCTATCTAGGGCACCAGATGGGGAAAATGGGTCCCTATAAAATTGTAAGGGCTAGCAAAATGTCCTCTTGGATAAATAGTGTTGTGCATTGCTACTGAAATAGTATATGCTGTTTCTGGTAAATCCTCTGATCCTGCCATTCTGTTTCATTCTTCTGCTGTTTGTTCCCTTTCTTGGCTTTTGGGGGAACAGGGGAGATTTGAAGGAAATCATTTTCAGTGATCACCCTGAGGAATTTTCAGGATGGCTAATGTATGTGATTATTTCTGCTACATGCTTCCCATCATTACTTAAAATAATGATAGCTTTTTAAACCAAACACAGTTACTCAAGGCACAGACAACTCTTTTGAGACACTGACAGTGGTTAAATATTTGGAGGGGAATGTAAGGCCACTTGCAACTGATCAAGGATGCACAAGCACTGTAATTTGTATGCCCTTCTTATTAGTATACTGAGCATGAGTTTATACATTCAGGTTGGCATGCAGCCATCGTAGATCTGTGCTTCTTACCACCTTCAGGGTTGTATTTTTGGATATTTCCTTGAGGGGGTAAGAGACAAACGTCCTTTGGAGACTGATAACTTATGGTCGAGTTTCACACATACAGTTTATTCACTTATGGTGGCAGCCTCCTTGTAAATAAAAGCAGATGACTTAGTGGCACCTAAAAGACTAACAAGCCTTAATTCTAATAAGCTTTCATGGGCTAGAGCCCACTTCAGTAGGTTATGTGGTAGGTTGCTATTACACAAATCCACAAAATTATGGCAAATAAATAGTAAATGGCAGGATCAAAGGGCTGTGAAATGCAGGACATACCAGGGAGAGATATAATTATGTAAAATTCCAGTGTAATCAAGAGAAGCATTGAGGGCATTTACAATAGTAGTAATCAGTGGTCCAAAGTCACCCAGCAAGCAGTTTTATCCCTGCTCCTTGACCAGCATTCTCACTGCCACATCATACAACAGCATGCCACTGCTGACACACTAATCCCAAAAGGGAGGCAAGAGGGAAGAAATGAAGAAAAAATAAGGCAGAAGGAGGGAGACTTAAGACATGGGATGGGCAAGGAGACACTAACATGGGGATAACAAATGGAGATGAAAGCAGTAATAGTGCAGAGAACAGAAAGCAAGCAGGGGTGCAGTGAGAAAGGGGAGGTGAGATACCCTGGGTGATAAGAGAGCTGTGGGATGAGAAGGGGTGGCTAATGTTGCTGAGGGATCCATGATAATGGAGAGTGTCGGGGTTCAAGGGAATGGGTGCCACAAATGGGATGTAGAGCTAAAGTGGGTAGAGGGGGGCAGTAGGAGGAGACATCATGGGAGTTCAGGCCTGCAATTATATGAAGAGAGTGTGTGTGCTATGAGGACAGGAAAAGGAGGGGGGTTAACAAAGGGATTCAGAGAGACTGGTGGTACTGCAGAGTGAGAGTTCTCTGTGATGCTGACCAAAAGAGTGGTTAAGCAAGAATGAGTTTTAAAATGTGAACAGAGTTAAAATCGTAAAAATGGTTTTCTGCAGCTGTCTTATGAGCTAGAGCCTATTATAGGTAATAAAAATGTAGTAGTGGCCTTCGGAGTGGTTTGTTGTACATCCGGAGTGGTTTGTTGTACATCCCGGGGGGGGGGGGCTCCTTAGTGCGTGCGCTCGCTGGGGCAATGTTCTTCTCCCCCCCCGGGAAACCACCCTGCCTCCCCAGATCCCTCCGAGGCCCGCCAGCCGCTGCTGCCGGTGCCTCTCTCCCCCCCACCCCCTGCTACCCCTTCACTCTTCCTCTCCAGCAGCGGCGGCTGGGCCTTGGAAGGACCCGGGGAGGCGCGGTGGCAGACACTCCGTTTTCCCGGGGGTGGCTGAGCCCCACCCGGGAAATTTCGGGGGTGGCTCAAGCCCTCGAGCCCCCCCGTACTCTACATCTGTGGTTGAGCATACATTTATGGAGGAGGAGCCATTTTGCTTTAAAAATTAGGGAGACACCCCTGGTTTAAGAGCAGTTTCTGTGCATGTGTACTGGTCATGCATAATAAAATAATTACTTTTAAAAAACAGATTTGGGATTGCCATATCAAGCTACATTTTGATTTTAAAGTAATCCTAACTTTATTCACACCAAGCGTGCTCATCTCATTTAATCAAGTCAACATACTGGATTCCCAACATTCCATCATGTGTTATGACATCTATAATTGTTGTTCTCCATTATTCCCAATTATTTAATATGTTCAGAGCTTTATTTCGGAACCAGCACAACCTCAGAAGTAGTCATGTCATTAGTAGTTAGTAGTGTATTAGTACAGTCATTGACCAGATACACAAGAGAACCGAAAAGTCATCAGTCAGTAAAACATTAAAATTCATACAAACGCTATCCAGAATGTCAAGAATTAAAATATTAAGAGTAAAATATTGTTAAATAATTAAAATCTCTAAGTACAACATTCACTATTGAACTACTAATAGCTTGTCTCCGGATTTTGATAGCTTGCATGGCAAATTCATGCATGGCCATTCTAAACAAACAGATTAAAGAACTAGCCATCTGCTTAGCTGGGGCAGACCAAGATTCAGAATGCTTCAACTCTCATGTAATTGAACCACAGTGCCCTCTGTGAGCATGAGGTACAGTGTTAACTGATATAAAAGGAAAGCACAGTGAGAAGGAAAAACAGAAGTAGAACAAGTGCATGAGAAGTGGTATCAGTTTCCCTACTAAGAGTACTCAGAAACCCAGGAGCTGTCTCATACTAGAGGCAGCTATTATAACTAAGTTTGGAATTACTGTTGTCGGCTGTGCTGATCCTGCTAGCACATATGCAGCCTGGCCCTGTACGCGTTTACCTGGAGCTAAGTGTTGGAAAAAGCACCTTCATGTACTGTCTCGGGCATGAAACAGACAGCACTGGGTTTCATCTTAATGGAAGATCAAACATGCACAGATGAGGACAGAGGCATTAGACATAAAATCAGGTCCGCTTTACTGAGAAGTAAATATGAAGCATTAGCCATGTTGTTTCTCATGATATCACAAGAAGCTGTAAGTGACCACAATATGTGAAACAACAGGGGCTTTATGAATTTATATTACTGCATATTTAGAAATGATACAAACCAATCACCAGTGGCAGGAAGTTTGTAGGGGGTCAACAGGACTTTGGGAATTCCAGTGGCAGCTAGACAGGAAAGCACTCCCTGCACTCCCTAATGGCGACTACCACTAGGCTGGCAGCCCCATGTGTTCACTGAACATGCAGGGAGGGAGAGCAGGTGTAAGCATGCTGACTCTGCCTCTGCATGATCACCTGCATGATCAGGATATGGCCATGTATACATCCCCATGATCAGTGGTGCTGGTTTTGGAAAGCTGCTGATCACAGGGAGGGAAGAGTTCGCTCAGCCACTTCCTCCATGCAGTTCCCCCAGGTGATCACATAGGAGGCCGGGTGTACTTGAGCCCACTCTGCCTCCCTGCATATCCAGTGAATACATGGGGTTGTCATGTGTTCCAGGCTACTGTGCATCCATTAATCAGTACAATTTTTGAATGACATCTAAAGTTAGAAGTACATGATGCATTTCCAAAATGGAAACGAAGGGCAAACTTTGGTGACATGCTTGGATTTTGAAACCGTGTAACCCATCAATTTCTAAAAGCACTTAGCAGGTACAAGAAGAAGTATCAATGGGTGCCATTATGGTGCTCATGAATGCCATGCTGGGAGTCTCTGCTGTAGGCTCAAGGAAGAGAGATTGGAGAGGTCCCTATAGACTAGCCCAGCATGGGGAATCTTATACATTACCCAAGAGAATCTCCTTTCAAGAAAGTACCTCTAACTCTTATGAGACTTTGTTATATCTTGGAAGTAAGGAGGTGATGACTGTTTACCTAGTTGACTGAGCAGGACTGTGCCTGGACCAACAGGTGTCCTGGCCAGTGTTCCCTCTAAGCTGAGTTAGTGTGAGCAAGCTCACAGTTTTTTAGGCTCTGGCTCACACATTTTTGTCTTAGCTCAGGAAGGATGGCTCCAGAGCAAACTAATCTATGCAGTAGCCAAACTAATTTAATGCCAGTAGCTCACAAAGTAGAATTTTTGCTCACAAGACTCCACAGCTTAGAGGGAGCATTGGTCTGGCCCATCCTTACGGGATCAAGCCTTGAACTGATTAAGGTCATACACACACACACCCGCCTGGTTTGTAACTCAGGAACTGAATATTTCTCCATGTCCAACATACCATTTTTCAGGGCTTTTTTTGTAGAAAAAGCCCAGCAGGGATTCATTAGCATAATAGGCCACACCCAACAGCAAAAACTCATTAGCATATTAGGCCACACTCCTGGCAGCACAGCTCATCAGCGTATTAGGCTACACCCCCATGTTGCCAGAAGAGTGATCATCCAGCCACACCCACCTTTTGCTTCTTGTTCTGTTTACCTTGTTTGTTGTCAAAACCCAGGGCTTTTCTGGTAGCAGAAACTTTTTTGCATGTTAGGGCACACACCCCTAATGCAGCCAGTCCTAATGAGTTTCTGCTGTTGGGTGTGGCCTGTTATGCTAATGAGTTCCTGCTGGGCGTGGCCAATTTGGTAGCCAGCCGGAACTCCGTTCCTGTGTGTTCCTGCCCAAATATAGCCCTGCCTTTTTTGTAGTTTTGTTTTTCAGAATTGGATGAAACAACTATGGTTTGTTCTCTTGTATAGAAGCCCAGTAGTCCAGACCACAGTTTAATTCTGTTTTGCAAGACATCATAACATAAGCCCGTTGTTTCATACATTTTGAGTGACATGAGAAACACTAATTCATTGGAACAAATTTAGAGTCCAGTGCAATGCTCCCTCTAAGCTGTGGAGCAAAAATTCTACTTTGTGAGCTACTGGCATTAAAGTTGTGAGCTACTGCATGAATTAGTTTGCTCTGGAGCCATCCTCCCTGAGCTAAGACAAAAATGTGTGAGCTGGAGGCTCACACTAACTCAGTTTAGGGGGAACACTGGCCAGTGGCACCTTTAAGACCAACAAAGGTTTATTCAAGGTATGAGCTTTCATGTGCACTTTTTCAAATACATTGGAATGGTAGATAAGGTTCAAACTTATAGACAGGGCCTTAACAGCAAATTAACATGTAACATGATGATGTTTAAGGTATACAAAGTCAGAACTAAATAACAAGCTAAGATTATAAGGTCAACAGTGGTAAAGCAATAAATATGTCAAAATAGCAGATAAATGTCTAAAGGTGTCTTTTCTAATTGTGGGAAGCAAACCGAGAATCTGCATTCTCTCCTCCAGGCATGGAGATAACAGCACTTTTTGAGGTGGATGCAGTGTCATGTCAGCAAAACATCCCAGTATTCCTTGCATTACATTCAGTATTCTAATATACTATTCTGAAATAGAAATACACTAAAATACAGAGAATTTATAGTCCTTCTTGTTGAGAATACATATGTGAAGACTGAATGAGTTAGCATATGTAATGACAATGGAATGCTGTAAAGGATGTAATATCAGTGACTGACCTCCCCTGAAGTCACAGAGGGGTGAAGCAAGCAGACCATCCATGGCTGCAATTAAGCTGCTCATATCCCAGAGAAGGAACAGAAGGCTCTGTCTAAGAATTTTGCAAAATAAATAAATAAATAAAATCTGACTTTTAATTTTTGGTATAACCATTTCCATTTAAAGCATGGGAGCTTGTTTTCAAAATTGGAACATTTCTGTTAAAACACATTTTAATTTGCTGTGGTTGAGATCATGACCAGTTAATTAAACTTATTTAGGTACTTGTACCCTGCTTTTCTCCCCAATGGGGACACATTCTCATTCTCTCTACCTCCATTTTACCCTCATAAAATAGGTTAGACAGACAGACAGAGAGAGGGGGGGGGCTGGCCCAAGCTTCCATGGCAGGGCGGTGATCTGGACTTGGTCCTGGTCCAGCGCCTTAAACCCTATCCCACACTGGATGGATACAGTGTAACTTAAAGCAGGAATGGCCAGCTTCTTCAGCCCGAGGACTGGATTCTACCCAGCCAAGCAGCCTGGGCACCGGACTTCCCCATCACGATGTCACTGCTCCTCCTCCAAGTATGTTAACTGGGCAGGATCTGGTCCTTCCTGGAAATGTTGCAGCCCAACCAAATGGAGGATCAGCCCTGGAAATTATATCTCAGAAAGGAAAACAGAGAAAAACAGATCAGTAGAATGGGGGCGAGATGGCTGACCATGTACTAATGCAAAATAATTGGTTACACTTTCAACTGCGGGCCTATAGTATTCTGTCTATTTGATTGGCTGTTTTTAATGTACATCCTCTATCGTCACTGCTTGGAACATTTTGGACTAGAGACAGTAAACGTCCCAATAAACATTTGAGTAGCAATAGTAAGAGTAGCTTTAAGAATAGTACCAAGACTGCTTCTTTACTAAGAAGATGGTAGAGGCAGAGAGGCTCTGTATTATTTCTTTCCACTGGCATTTTGAGTAAATGGTACAGGCCCTGACTTCTGTTCCATCTGTCACTCAGTACACCCACTGTGCTAGACTGTGCTAGACTGTGCTATCTGCAGGATTTCCTAGAACATTAGGACTCTTTATGGGAACCCCCAGGATGAAACAGATGGCAGATCTCACAGAGCATATTTATACTTCAGGAAAATGCTTGAGTTTATGGGGGGATTTCCTAATGTTGTGGTATTAAAATGATGCTGAGCTCATTTTAAATCTATTTGTTCAGAAGGAAGGGAGTGAATGCACTATCTCTAGAAAGTTACAGGACCTAGATTGTTTATAGGTATTAAATAATAAGAATCCAAATCTCTTAACCTAGGCTGAAATATAAGCCAGTAAACCTTGCAATCCTAAACACACTTAGTAGCGAGTGAATCCCTTAGAACGCAATATAGTCTTATTGCTGAGTAGACCTACTTGTAGCCTCAGCATATTTACTAAAGAGTAAATTGTATTAATTTCATGGGGTCTTATTCCCAGACAAACATTCATAGGATTGCAGTCTTCATCATGTCATAAGCACGTTATTAATATTTAGAAGTGGTTTCCATTGTAGAGGTGGGACTTCCAAATAAAAGGCTCAAGGAACAGGGTGTAAAAAAATTTCTGTAAATGCAGTTTGCATTGCTAAACATATGAGCTTGTTTTAGTGGACTTTGTCTAACTTCTCTTCTTTCAGTACTCGGTATCAGTTGACTAGCAGAGTAACTGATCCCTTGCAAGAAGCTTTAGCCTGATCTAGTTCTATGCCTGCATCGCTTGTATTTATTTTCAGTCACACTGAAAAATTATTTTCAGTCACATTGTGTAGTATCCATACAGAATAAATTAATATTTTTACTGCACTGTGTATTAAATTGAGAGGGAACATGAAATTCAGAATGACCAAAGTAAAACTTTTTTTTTTGGGTTAAACCAGCTGGGGGTTGATTAGCCCTAACCATGGTAGCTTACCACCTCAAAAAAGGTCAATTTGATACAATGGCATCAACTAGAGTCAGAAAGATTTACTTTGGATAACATAGAAGGCTAGTATTCAAACCTGAAAAATGATTACAATAGCTCTAATCCCCCTGCTGGTCATAATGTTGTATTGCATATGCTAACATAAATGTAGGTTTTAAAAAACTCAGAGGGCAACACTTTTATTCACACCACACATAATCCGTACAATATTATAATGGTCACAGGCATTAACATCCACCTCTGCTATTTATTAAATAATTGAAATGGCCATGATCAAAGAGACTATTATCTAAATGGAACACAGCCTTACCCAGAATGGGGATGTAACATTTTTATACACTTTCCAATAAACAGGACAGATGGACTCCCATTCGAGCTATATCTGAAGAAGTGAGCAGTGACTCATGAAAGCTCAAACCCTGCCACGTATTTTGCTAGTCTTTAAGGTGTAAAAAAATAGTCTTGCTATTTTTTTATACTGTCTTTTTTTAAAACACTGCATATGTTTGAGCTGAAGAACCTGAATAATGCCTGAATGAGTCTTAAGCACACCAAAGAACTGGTAAGTCAAGTGTACCACCAGTAAACAAAACATTATCTCAGAATGGTTTAATTATGTAGAAAAATTAAACACAACCTTTTTTTTGCTAAATATTTGTTAAGTCCATTTTCCTTAGGAAGCTAAGCTCTCAAGATGTCTAACATGGTCTTGACTCAAAATGTCTAAGCTGCTAGTTTATATTGTATAGGGTCCAGGGGTGGCCAAACTTGCTTAATGTAAGAGCCACATAGAATAAACATCAGGTGTTTGAGAGCCACATGACATGAACAAATATTACAGACGTGTTTTTTGGAAAGTATGCAAACATTAAAGGAGACTGCCAAAAATAAAAACAAAAGGGGTAAAATAGATATTGATAATGATATTTATTTGTCCAATGATATTTGTAGGCTTGGCTGGCGGGGGGGGGGGGGCTTTGAGAACACATTTAAAGTTAAAATTGATTTCTTTCTCTGCTCCCCCTTGCCTCAAGCCTACCTAGGAAGGGGAACACTGGCCGGGGAAGGTTAGACCAATTCCCCAGCTGCCCTGCCAGGAGCCACACAATATGTATGAAAGAGCCGCATGTGGCTCTCAAGCCACAGTTTGGCCGCCCCGGTATAGGCTATCACTCAAATCCACACTGTAGCACAGAGTGTGCAGGGTGAATCAAGACAAAAAACATGGTGCACAGATGCATGCATATTCCAAAGTCACAATGCTGAATCGGATTTAGAGGCAAGGTAGTTTGACAAAACAGAGATTTCGAGAAAAGGCAGTGACTATTATGAAACTAAATGTTATAGTCACATGAAGAATCATTCTGCAAATTGTAGACTGAATGTGATCATTAAAACTTATTTTGAAATTGTAGAGTTTAGCAAGGCTAACATGTTGGGGGGCGGGGTTTAAATAAACTATTTTGGAAGGGGAAATGGCATCAGAACCCATACACATGAACAGCATTTAGCTACTTCCTAGTGTTGATAACAGCATTAACAACAACTCTTCCTTTCAAACACCAGTCTGGCAGCAAGCCAGTGTGGTCAATGTTAGAACCGGCAATCCACAGCAGAACTTTGCCAGTGCTTTGCGACAAGAACATGTAGATATTGGGGGCACCTTTAGTTGGTAGCCTACAAGGAGTCACAGGGAGAAGAGTTCCTGTTTCCTCTCCCCACTGGTTTTGTTTCCTCTCCATTGCTCGTGCTTAGTTTCCCCATCCCCTTCCTGCTAGTTTCCATCTCCATTCCCAGGATTGCCAACAGGCCTGGAGATAAATGTTCTGTCCCTTTAATAGAGGATTAATGTGTTGAAATGTGCAGGTGAAACTTTTTGTGGCACAAAAGTCAGTAACACCACCTGGGCTACAATCACACACACTAAATAATCCACTATGAATGCACTTTCCGACTGGACTATGCTGATTCGCACAGTAAAATCCAGTTGAAAAGTGCATTGGAAGTGGATGATTTAGTATGTATGACTGCAGCCCTGGTTAATAATATCACATTCATCCTCTATTAAGAAGACAGGAAATATTTTTCTCCACAACCATTTATCAGTTACCATTTACACCCTTTCCCACCTTCCCTGCCTGTGGTATCAGCATCCATTCCCTTCCCTCCCATCTCTCCATTGTCACGTATCCCATTTCTCTATCCCCTGCCTACTGAAGATGTTCCCATCCTTCCTTTTTTTCTACTGTTATTTGCCCTCCCCTCACATTCCCCTATCCCGGTTTCCCCTGGGTCTGCAGGATGATATTACCTAGCCCTGAACAGCCCCATTTTGCAGATTTTTTAAAAAAAAATCTACATGGTAGGGCTGACCATTGCTTTAAGATGTACAGTTAAGCACTAATTACTTGTTTTCTAGTTTAGAATGGTGACTATGGACATATGACTCTGCCTTATACTGAATCGGACCCTTGGTCTCTCTAGGTCAGTATTGTCTGCTCAGTTTGGCAGCAGTTTTTTAGAGTCACAGGCAGAGGTGTTTCACATCACCTACTACCTGGTCCTTAACAGGGGATGCTAGGGTTTGAACCTAGGACCTTCTGCATACCAAGCAGATGCTTTAGCACCTCCCAGGGGGTGCTTTCTGATGTTTACCTCTAATCTGAGGGAAGCATTATACTCCCAAATTCTTCTCTCACTTGGATTTTAATCTGAACTGGAGAAAAGTTGCTCTGTTATTCCTACTCAGAGCCACATAGGTAAAGGTAAAGGTTTCCCTTGCTCGAAAGCTAGTTGAATCCTACCCTAGGGGGCAGTGCTCATCTCCTTTTCCAAGCTGAAGAGCCAGCGCTGTTTGAAGACTTTTTCTGTGGTCATGTGGGCAGCATGACTAAACGCTGAGGCACATGGAATGCTGTTACCTTCCCACCAAAGTGGTACCTATTTATCTACTTGCAATTTCTTGCTTTTGAACTGCTAGGTTGGCAGGAGCTGGGGCCAGAGACGGGAGCTCACTCCATCACACAGCACTCAGGCGTCTCGAACTGCTGAGCTGCTGACCTTCTGGTCGGCAGCTCATTGTTTTAACCGCTGAGCCACTGCAGCCCCATCCAAAGCTACATAGCTACCCACTTAAAGGTGGTTTCTGTGCTGATTTCTGTAGTAACAGGGAGGGTAGTATTCCTTTATTTTTGGTGTTTTGCACAGGGCTGTGGTAGCATTCCAACTGCCGTGGAGCCTGGGAAATGCATTTCCCCAGGGTTCCTGACATCTTTTATATGAATGACAGGATGCTATTCGTTCGAGGGCTCATGGCACCAGGTACCCTGGAGCATGTAGCTTACAGGATGCCTGACATCTATGAATGAGATCAGGTGCCCTGTAATGGCTATTTTGATTGGCACATGGGATGCTGCCATCATGGTGTCATAACAGTTGCAAGGAAGGTCCCTGGATGCTACGGCCACCACTAGTGCTGCCTTTGTCCGTGTGCTTGGTAATAGCAAGGGGGTTGTAGGGGTGGGAGGAGATGGGACTTCATAATGCTCCCAGAAATGACATTGGTAGTGGGTCAGTGTTCAATTTGACTTAAGATGAACTGAGCTGTTTCTGGGGTTTAGAAATATGGTTTTCTATGCCCAGTCCTTGCTCAATGCTAAGACGTCTGCCCCCCACTAGCTCCCATTCTCTTTCCATTGGCAGGGAGAAGATTTTTGCGATGCACCTTTCTCACTCACAAAGAGTGCCTACCACCATCCACAATCTCTCTCCTACACAGGTTCAGGGTTACAGGTGGGTCAGGCTGTCACACATTGCTGCCCTTCTTGCCTCTTTTAAAATCTGTAGAGAAACAGGCCCATTTCGACTCTCAACACACAGAGAGACATCAATAAATAGAGTAGCCCACCCTCCCTTTAAATAATTTCCCCTCACACTGCACAGAGTTATTGGGGTTGGGGTCTCAAACACAGTTCCATTCACATAGTGCCACCATTGAGTCATACCCAAAAATATATCTATAGACCGATATCTTGGGGGGGGGGGGCAGCATTTCTTTCCCAGAGAGAACCAGCCAGCTCCCAGGGTTAAACAAACAAGAAGTTTATGGTTTGAACATAACTCTGAAGAAAGACAGGTAGAGGTTACACTGTTTCTTTTTCATTGAACTTTTGAACTGTTTCCCTGTTTCAGCATTTGGGATTTTTTAAAATCACACTCTTTAGTAAGCTTTAAGCTGTTCTTCATCACATCGTCACACACTTTCAACTCTCTAACTGCTCTCTTGACCACCATTTTCCAACTGTCTCTCCTTAACATTCTGTCAGCTCCCATTAGACGCTCTTGGAGAGAGGTGAAATTTAACTTGTCCATCACAATGCCCTATAAACAGATTTCAGTGCTCTCCTCTGTGCTAGTGTGGTTTTTTAAAATGGATCCCAGTGTTTTAATTGAAGTGGAACAGGCTCTTTCCCACCTCCAGGGGTGACAGACCTGCAATTCCCAGTGCTGTAGACATTGTACTACAGCTGCTCTGATACAAATAAGAGGTTATTTAGCAAAAAAAAAATCTGGTTATATCTAACTTGTATGTGCCTTCACAAACTACAATCAAATAAGAAAAAGAAGGGGGAGGGAACCTCATTTATTTTGCAGTTTTCAAGAAGTATGAAAGATGTTGCTTGTTAAAGGTGCTTCTACCTGCAGATTCACTGAATTTCAAATGACACTGGCAATCAAATTCAAACCTCATTTTAAAGTGCCTTGGCATTCCGTGTTTGAATATCTCCAAAGATACTTAAGGAATCTAAATTCTAAAACAGGCCACACTCTATATGAAATTAGACCTTGTCAAATTGTAATAAATGAAATTAATAATCAGTAGTCATGGGCCAGTGTATATATTCATTGAAATCAAGTGGTAAGGATTGCCTTACTATGGACCCATTCAGGCTTTTATATATATATTCTTTATATATAAATATATAGTCTGTCTGTCTGTCTGTAATAATATGATGCAAAATAGGAAGCTATGAAATGTTCCCAAGCAGCTGAGACACAATTTATCAATCTTGTGGCATGTCCTCAAATGAATCTTGTTTGCAGTCAGAGTCAATGTTGTACTCATTTAAGTGGTGCTTCAAGATGATGCCAAACAATATGACCAGTCATCTGACTTTGTCAGAGGACAGAGGAATACATAAGGTGAACTCTGCAGCATCAGCCTGGTTCTCAACTCTAGGTGGCAGCTTATTCCATCATTTTTCTAAAAACGAAAGCAGCGACAAACCGTGAGTCTGTGCTTCTTAATACATGTTTCAAACGCTATGAATAATTTCAGAGTAACAAAAATAATTTCTGAGCAACAAAAAATGCCCCATCCATTTCATTTTACATATTCCTAGATGAAAAGCACAACTTTGACCAAGTTCTATGGTAGGACAGTATTTGGAATACTGTGTACAGTTCCAGTCATCTCATGTCATCAAGGATGTTGCAGAGTAGGAAAAGGTACAAACAAGGATAGCCAAAATTATAAAGCAATTGTAGCATCCTCCTTTGGGGAAGAACAAAAGAGTTTGAACCTTTCCAGTTTAGAAAAAATGAACACACGAGAGGGGCCAATGAATGATTAAGACTTCTCTGGTATTATATATGGTATGGAGAAAGAGCTTTTTTTTCTCCCTGTCCCCAAGATATCAGAACTTGGGAGGCATCCAATGTACTTGATTGGTATTAGATTTAGGGCAGAAAAATCAACTATTTCTTGACATACTGCATAATTAACTTGAGAAGCACAGTGCTGCAGGATACACTGATGGTCACAAGTGTAGATGACTTTAAAAGAAATTAGGACAATCCATGGATGATAATTATGAGCTAGGATGGCCAAGTAGAACCTCCATGTTCAGATGTATTGTATCTCTGAATACAAGCTGCTGGGGGCGCAACAATAGAGTAAAGCTTGGGCCTCTCTGTCCCTGTTTGTTGGCCTACCAGGGCATCTGGTTAGCCAGTTTGGGAAACAGGATAGTAGACTAGATCGACCATCAATCTGATCCAGCTGGGTTCTTCTTATGATGTGAATGTGCTTATGCTTTCTTAACTCAGTCTCCAGTTGGTTGGAAGAAAGAGGAAAGTACTCTGTTATAAGTAGGTTTCCTCCAGAGTCTGGGAACCAGGCTGAAACTGTTTTAAGGTTACTTTCCTTGCTCACTCCACCACCAGAGACCAAATAATGAAGCAGAGAGAAGTCCGGGTAAGGAAAGTAGATGATCTAGCAGGATGAGGTACATGCGGCCCCAGAAGAGGAGAAGGCCAGAGCAAATGGGTTTGTTGAGATACGGAGGAAGAGGATGGAAGTTAAGCAAGGGAGAGGCAAGTAGCAGGAGGTAACTAAAGGGGAGGACAGCAGGGGGCTGCTTCCAAGTCCCCCCTCCCACATTCCTATTTGTGCATAAACTGGACTGGTTCTGTGAGTTTATAACGATGCCCCTGCATTTTCTCTGGATCCTCCACTTTAGCCTCTCTGATATTTGCAGAAATGTTTGCAGTAATGTTGATTCTTGGTAGCGGACTTTACATAAACACACTTTCCTTATTTTTTTGGGTCCCTGTTGCTCTATGAAAGGAGGTTCAAAGCATTAGTCACTACTGCTTATTCCTTACTTGAGGTCATAATCCTCGCTTTAAAAAAATCTTAATCTTTTTTCCATCGCTACCAGCTGGAATGTCAAAAACAAAGGATTATGACTCCAGTTCCTGATCCCACTATGCTTTGTAGGAGCTGTGAGGACTCAGTACTAGTAAGAGAAGCTTGGTTACCTTCCATGGGACTAGTAGCTGGGAAACAGAATAGTCTGGTTCATCTGTTTGTAGAATGGGCTGGATCTCAGATGACAATCCTGACCATGCACTTGGTGGGGAGTTAGAAATAAGTATCAATGGGAAAAGAAGACATGCGTAGGATCAGACCACATCAGCCAAGCATTCTTGGCTATTAGCCTAACAAAAGCCTAGTCAGTCACTCACAGTAACAATTGTGCAGTACCCTTCTGTTGCGGCAATACATTATCTTAGCTGAAGAACATGAAGCCCGTGAGCTGGGCTTCTCTGGGATCATACCTAATTCACACCATGTTCCTAATTAAATTTGCCACATTTGATATAAGTAGGGGTGCCAACTTCCAGGTGGTGGCTGGGGATCTCTCACTATTAGAACTGATCTCCAGGTGACAGAGATCAGTTCACCTGGAGAAAATGGCCACTTCAGAAAGTGGACTGTGACATTTTATCCTGCTGAGGTCCTTTCCCTCCTCAAACCCCACCCTCCTCAGGCTTCACCCCCAAAATCTCCAGGTATTTCCCAATCTCAAACTGACAACAACCCTAGATCATACAATATGGGCCTCCTCTGCTGCGAATCATTGTCCATTTAGGGGGATTTGCACGTGTCCAACTGCTTCTGCCCAAACTACAGCATTAAAACTCCTTTGCACTTTGCTGTAGAAATCCTGTCCCTTCTATACCTCGTGACCCTTTATAATGGAATAGTTCCAGAATGTTGAAATAAAGCTGCTATGTATCATTTGTAGGTTATCAGACTCTGCAACAGTGTTCAAACTAAAAGCAAGCTCCCTGTGACTTATAGCTTGAAACTGGAAAACACAGAAAGGGTGGACAAACAGGATAAGGATCTCAAGGAAAAAGCAAAGCAAAGCCAGTCAGCATAACAGGAAGTGGATGTGACACATTTGTACTAAACAGTAAAGCTGCCTATAAAAAGCTACATTTTTATTTCACAATTCCTGTGTCATTCTGCTAGTGTTTCCCCTTCACTCTGAAACTGGGATTTAGAACTGTCACAGTACTTTCCCAAAACCACATATCTGAGACAATGCATTTTCAAATCTAGGGATTGCTAATCTATGTAAAATTTATCTTGTACATTCAGTCAATTTATCCAGGGACCTCTTATGTCCATAGCCATAGCACATGCTCTATTCTTCTTGCTCAAACATTAATGAATCTTTAAAGGGCCTTGGGAGGTAGGCTAGTGACCAGTCCAAGGTCATCAAGTAAAATGCAAGATTAGATCATTCAATTTGTATCCCACCCTCCCCACAAGCGGGCTCAGGGTAGGTTCCATTATAAAATTCACAATACAACAAATCAAGGGCTCATATGGGGAGAGGCAGTCCCGAAGGTATGCTAGCCCCTGGCCATTTAGGGCAGGGGTGGCCAACCTGTGGCTCGGGAGCCACATGCGGCTCTTTCACACATATTGTGCGGCTCCTGACAGGGCGGCTGGGGAAGCAAAGGGGAGGCATGCTTTTTCTCTCTTTCTCCCTTCCTTCCTTCCTTCCCTCCTCCCTCCCATCTATTTGCTTTCCTAGTTTCTCTCTCTCTCTTTCTTATAACTGGTTTTCCTCGTTTGTTTTTATTTTTGGCAGTCCCATTTAACGTTAATAAAAAGCAAATTTGCATATTTTTAAAAATAAAAACGTGTGTGTGATATTTGTTCCTGTCTTGCGGCTCTCAGGCATCTCTATGTGGCTCTTACGTTTATTCTATGTGGCTCTTACGTTAAGCAAGGTTGGCCACCCCTGATTTAGGGCTTTAAAGGTAAGTACCAGCACCTTGAACCAGATCCGGTACACAATAGGCAGCCAGTGCAGTTTCCACAGTACCAGGTGGATATGTGTCTGCACAGACGACGCAGTCAGCACCCATGCTGCCACATTCTGTACCAGCTGCAGTTTTTGGAGCAGGGTTAAGAGCATCCCCATGTAGAAAGAGTTACAATAATCCAGCCTGGAAGAGACCATTGTATGGGTCACTGTAGCTAGGTCACAGGGGCTGAAATATGGGATTTGAACCAGGGCCTCCCCTGTCCTAGTCTAATGCACTAACTGCTATACCACACTGGCCCTCAATATTAATTATAGGAGCTGACAACTATCAGCAACTGTGGAATGTGGAACCTGAACCAGACTTGGTGGGAAGGAAATTATCAAGGTGTTCTTTTTCGTATTCTGGTTGGAGAGTATGTATGTTAGACTCCCCATTTTAGTGTGGCGATTCCACAAAGTGACTTGCAATAAAAACAAATTATAATAAAATATTGATGGGTTAAAGTTTAAACAGATTCATCATAGCAGTCCAGCGAGTAACAGTATTCACTGTCCAAATATCTTGTTTGAAAGTTTGGCCATGAGAGGCAAGGGCCAGTGACAAAGGATCCTGGTGCATCTTACAAGGGATGGATTTCCAAAGGATGGCTGCCATTCTTGCAGTCACTCATTAGATGACTTAAGCACATGGAGAAGGGCACTTCTTGAAATAACCTTGTTCCAGATAATCTAGGGGCTGAAAAGATCCAAATCTGCACTTTGAATTTGCCATCTTTTTGGTCAATGGGCTTCAAAAGCAGCCCATGTAGAGTGCATTTTTTCCATTCCTCTGGAAGGAGGGAAACATTAAACATAGCAGGTTCCATTCCCATCAGTTTAGGCCCCCAAATAAAGAGTGGCTTCAGTGGTTTTAATCTTAAAACCACCTGTTCCAACTATAATGTGCAAGATGGCCAGTTCTTGTGGAGCTCTCCTTGGGCCACCCCAGTTCCATCAAGGTAATTTTAAGATTCCCACCACAGTTGACATCTTTCCATGCTGACCGGGCGGGGGGGGGGGTGGTATTACTTCACTCATGTCCATTGCATTTCCCATCTCCTTGATCTGCTGCCACTTTTCTTTTGGATTCTTGCCACTACCCATGTCCACACCTGATTTCAAAGAAAATTACACGGACTACCAGTTCTTTTAGCTATATTGAATTCCAGGATTCTCACCTGAAATCTCTTTGAAATCAGGTTCCATTATTCAGCCACTTAATCAGAAGAAGAGAAATTGAAATATCCATATACCTAGGAAAGGTGTTTAACTAGAGGAGATTTTTCACTGGTCAACCTTTGTTTTATTAATGACTGTTAGAGGTCTTCAGACATTTTTATTGCATTTAAGCAAGGAGAATCGACCAGTTGGATTTATGTGCATACCTTGTTATGAGCACCTGTAAGTGCAACTACTGTTATATTTATTTGTATCTCTGTGCTGATGTATGATATGGCATGAGCACATATGATTATACTTGGGAACATTGTATTTGTTTTGGGTGTGGCCCACCAACTCATTATAGATGTTTGTAATATAAACACTTATTCAATATATTAGATACTCAGACATTTCAAGTATATATAATCTTTTATTGACTTCCCTTAGTGAATGACATTAGCAGGTGAATGACGATAGCAGGCATGACTGGATTTAGGTGAGATATGCAGAGGGGTAGTAGGTGTGGAGAAATCAGCATTGGTAATGATCCATGATTCAATTATGGGAATGTGTTCAGAAGAAGGAACGCAAATTTCACAGCAATACTCCCAGAAGAACAGATTCTTTCCAAATGACCACTTGGTATCCCATATTACTTATGCACATGTCTAAGTAAAAGGTCTCAGTTATATACCCTATTTTTTACACTAATTTCAGCTGAAAGTGATTCAGTGAACACAAATTTCCTTCAGGCTTACTGACCTGACAGTACACTGCAGGCCAGAAACTGGACACTAAAAACAAACAAACAATCAAAAACCAGTGTCCTCTTCCAATAATTGTGTTCTTAGCCTTTAAGTATCTATTGCTTTGAAAGTTGTTCACTTTTAAAGTACAGTTTGTTCAACTTGTTGTTTTCACAAAACAAGAAAAGCAAGAAACCATCTGTTTATTAAAAGGAAATATTTTATATCCACTTAGATTTTGTGGTTTCTTCACATAATATAATAAATCTGCCGCTATTATGATTTTTTTAAATTCCTGTATCCATGCTTTGGTATTTCTGAAAAGCTACCCAGCACACAAATGTTTCAATGGCATATTGAAGCATTAAGGATTTAATGTGTATCCTCCAATTCAGGAACAGTCAAATCTTTAAGCATCAAAGGCACCCCTACTGTGTACACAGAGACTTGGAGAACATATTATAGCTATTATAGAAATGTAATTGTCTTTTTTAAAACTCCCATCAGTTCTGGGGAAAACCAGACATGCAGCATTTTGAAGCACTTTAAACTGTACCTTGTAGAAACCCTCAGGAAGTGGTTTTGGTGTAAATGTCAAAACAGTCCAGTATCTATTGGAGAGCGCCCATGATAGGTATAATCCCCTCCCATACCACCACCACTTACACAAGTTAAAGAACTTTAAAAAAATTATATTAGGATTAATGTTGCCGAGAGGTATTTGCTTGTGAATCTGTCAATAAGATTGTCATTCTGCTCCTAACAATATTGATGATTCCTGATCAATGTTATAAAAAGGAACGTGCTTAAATTGTCAGGGTAAATATGCCTATTTGATAACAAAATATTTCCTAAGGAACAGAATATGGGCATTGGGAATAATACTAATAAATAACAGAATTTATTACTCAATGATTTTATAATGGTTGTTGGTGGGACATACTGTCAAGTCACAGATGACTTATGGCAACCCCATAGGGTTTTCAAAACAAGAGATGTTCACAGGCAGCTTGTCATTGCCTGCTTCTGAATAGTAGCCCTAGGACTTCCTTGGTAGTCTCCCATCCAAGTATTAACCAAGGCTAGCCCTGCTTAGTTTCCAAGGTCTGACAAGATCATGATAGCCTGGGTTATCCAGATCAGAATAGCTTTGAGTAGTTATGTAAGATTATTAAAGCAATGCAAGATATATTGAAATTAGTATACATTTATTCTGACTGAACAATTGTTTGGAGGTACAGGAGCTCTGTGCATATGAGATGCTATTATGATTTTGGCCCCCCCCAGGGTTTCTCTTTATCTTCTTTTTGACTGAGCAGCCCCTTTTTCCTTTCCTTCTCCCCCCCCCCCCCCCCCGCGGCTGCCCTACCCAGTCGTATGAATGTATATTGGTAAAAGTTGACCCAGGCTATGGAACTGAGGAGAGACACTAAGATCCTTCTTATGTCCTGGATTGATAATGTCACATGACAGGCTGATGGTAGTTCAAAAAGAACAAGTGGTTTTATTTAACTTGGAGGGGAAATGGTCAGGTAGGAATCAGGTATAGGATTTATGAGGTGAGCAGGCAACAGGAATGAGTTAATTTTGTATAAAAATAAATGCCAAATAATTTCTTACAAGAAAGTAATTGTTTCTGTTAGACAGTTCTTTAAAATTTGAAGAGAGAGATTTCTTGGCAGTCTCTGCTTACATAAACAAGCATAAACTTTTTGGTATCACAGACACTAAAGTTGGTGAAGGCAGGAATATTCACACAAGTTCTAGTTCCCCTTCTTAACCACTTAATAGAGATAACCCCCCGTTTCCCAGGAGCTATTTCCTTCAGGCTTAAATGGGGATCCTTCTTGAGCCTCTCACTCCCTTAGCCTTCCTTCCCAGACCACTGTCAGTTCTTAACTGCCACTCCTATCTGACACTCTTAACTGAAAAATTCCTTTGGGTTTCATTTTTTTGGAGGGGAATGAATTAGTGACATGGAAATGCTGTCTCATCTACTGTTGCACCTCTTGGCCATCAGTCATGCGGGTGTACTACAACCAGGTCAGTGATCACATAGCCTGGGGAAACTCTGCTTTTAGTTACAAGGCAACATCTCTTGGCTTCTGTAATGTTCTTTTTAGGGCTAAATCAAGGGGGAGGGAGGCAAGCTTGGGGAATGTTTCCCTCCAATTAAAACAAAACAAACACCACTTTGTTGTTATTGTTTTCCCCAGGGGACAGTGTAAAAGAAGGCAGTAACTCCAGCACATTCCTAGGTGATCCCTGATTGGCTAGAATCACTTGCAGGAGATAATAGAAGGGGGAAGTGGCACCAGGCAGCAGGAGTAGCATGACAAAACAATGACTGGGAACAGTGTCAAAAAAGATAAAAACCAACAATTTCTGGCCCTCAAATGTGCAATATTTATCCCGAAAATATTTGTGAGCCTACATATGAAACATCTAAACTCTTTGGGTACTCTGGCTAAACATTGTAACTCTCAGTTCTTCACCAAATGAGTACAGTAGAAGCCTGGTAACAATGTTTTGTTCTCACGTTTCCTTACCCTTCCTGATAGTGCAGAACAAGTAACCGTAATCATGATAGTAATGATGCCAAGGATTGGTCACCACGATGAGAAGTCATAAAAGAGGAAGAGGCTTGCAGGAAGATGCAGCACAGCCTATTTCTCCCACAATACCCATTCACCAGGTCATTGTCTCATACACTAGTTCATTATTTTGTATCATTTGCTTTAACCTTGGTGTGTCCTTAAGACATCTGGTCTCCTGCAATTAATAATGCTGACGAAAATAAATTGTTGAAGGGCAGTGCTGCATTGCATGACTAATTAGTCTCCTAAATTATGTGTCCATAAGTTTTTAAAAATGTTATCTCCCCCCCCCCCCACACACACACAAATGAAAGCTTGCTAAATTCTTCAAGTGTGGAGTAGCAGCATGCTGGCCTGGGTGATTTTTCAGTTTGAGTCCTTCCCTTCTTTTCCAGAAGGCCAGTTAAGACAGGGGCTACCATAGTGGCCTTCCATTTACTTTATTCTTTATTCCATCACCATCTCTTTTGTGGAGAAGAGGAGTAAATTCATCATTTTGAATGAGAAAAGATACAACACAAAATGTATTGTTAAGGTTCTGGTCAGAAAATATTTCACTAAGCAAAGCTTGCCCTGGTCTGGATGGTCCAGGCTAGCCCAGTCTCGTCAGATTTCAGATGCTAAACATGGCTGGCCCTGCTTAGATTGGAGTCACCTATTGCCTGCCCAGGGCTGCAACGCAGAGGCAGGCAATAGCGAAGCAGCTCTGTTCATCTCTGGCCTTGGAAACCCTACAGGGTCACAATAAGTAGGCTGTGACTTGATCGCACTTTCCACCACCAAGCAAAGCTTAGTTACCGATTGTAACATATTATAATCTATGGATACTGATGCTCTGCAACTGTAATTATTATTGTAAATAATTGAGAGAGCCAAAAATCCTGCTAGGATCAATTTTGATTAAATGCCACTGAAAGTATTCAACCAAGTCAGTCCTTACGCTTACATGAAACTGCCTTGTATTGAGAAAGATCATTTGTCCCATCTAACTTGATATTGTCTCTTCTGAAAAGCAGTTGCTTTCCAAGGTATCAGGCAATGAAAGGTCTCTACCAACACCTGCTACTGTAGGTCCAGGAGCACCCTCAAACTAGAACCTGCTCCTTTAAGAGGAGTGCAGTCCCATCCAGAACAGGGGGAAGTCATACTTTCCCCAACCAGTAGAACCTCCATTTGTCGGGATTAAGTTTCAGCTTGTTAAATTTCATCCAAACTGCCTCCAGGCTCCTTCCTTCATGGTTTGTCCAGCCTTCTTGGGATCTGCTGTTAGCACAAGACAGAGGTGACCGTTCAACCTGAGAGAGGGTACCTACATGCAATCATGTCAATTACCTGGGTTATTTCCTCACTCCAGATGTCAACCAGGACATTGACAGGAGTGCCAACCATATCAGCAGAAGAATCCCCCAATGCCATCTGAAAACCTATTGGATCCATCAGGTTATGGGGGTGGATCATCTGAATCAGTCCCCCATCTCTGCAGAATCTTGGTACCCCTGTAAGTCTAAACCCAGCAAGTAGTGATCTGTCCATGACAAGGGGATCGTTTTCAATCTCCCCACCTTTGGATCACCTTCTTCCTGCCTGGTAAAAAACCACCAGATCAAAAGTGCGACCTGCACAGTGTATTGGGGCTAGCCAGCCTAGGAGTCCATAACACCCTGAAAACCGCCTTTCATCTCCTGATGCCGCTCCATTGCTGCTCATAGGCCTTGCTTTCCCCCTTGTAGTTTTATTCCCCATGTAGGTAGGCAGTTGTTCTAGGGAAAGGTTTCTTATTATATTTATCACTGTGCATTTTCCTTTCTGTAATTCCCCTTTTGCTCTGCAAATTGCTTAACTTAATTTAGTCTCTTCTCTGTTTATTAAATAAAAATCATTTATGTTTAAGAAACTTATTCCCCTCATTCTTTTGAGTGTTGGTCTGGTAACAGACTTCAGTAATTCCACCTTCCTACTTGCCAAGCCTATGTTGATGCATCATTGAGTACAGGGGTGGGGGGACAGTTGGGAAAGGTTAATACCTCCCCCCTCCCCCAACCAGGTCTCAGTGATACATGCTAGGTCAGCCCTCTTGTCCAGAATTAAGTCGTGGGTGGCTGCCACTTCACCATTAACCGACCTGGCATATAAAAGCAAGGTTATTAAAGCCCTGTGGTACATTTCTACCATCAAACCAATGTTTCTCATTGATTAACTGTGACCAATAGATCCCATAATTGTGACCAATAGATCCCATTCTTTTCAATGGAGTTTTGTCCCAATTAATTTTAGCCAGATTGGGACCAATAATTTATTTATTTATACATTTAAAAATTATAACCCCCCCCCCCAATTTAAGAACAAAAATAAAAACTATACAAAAACATGATTCTAATAACAAAATTAAAAGCCACCAGAATTTTTTTTGAGAAAAATTCACAGCACCTACAAAACAATCCTCTTTAGGAGCCAAAGGCTCATCTGAAGAGTTCTGTTTTTAAAAGTCCTCCATAACTGAAAGAGAGATGTAGATCTTCTAATTTCCTTTGGAAGACTGTCTCATAACATTGGAGCAGTCACAGAAAAAGCCTGTGCTATGTTCTGTACACGATTTTCTAGTTTAAACTTAAAGACTCTCTAGTGTCAACTTACTTCCTGTATGCACCCTGCAACATGTCTGGGCATGTTCGCCTGTAATGCCAAGCGATACCTGCATGAGCTTCAGTCCTCAGAGGACAATGGATCCTAGGATCCTGATTGTCCCCCTATCAGAGTCTTAGGATATTCAAATGGACCTATGATAGCCTCTGGAGGGAACTTAATCCCAGTTTACCCAATCCCCTGTGGGGTGGAGAGTCAGGGGTGTGGTTTACCTGTAAATATAATTAGGCTCCCCGACCACTCTCCCTCATGCTTGTTCCTGACCTACAATAAACTCCACTATGCTGAAAATCACTCCAACGGCCTCCAGACTCCAGTACTCTTCGGCCTGCAATCTGACAACAATGGAATGTTTCCTTGCAGGGCTCACAGCGACCAAAAGGCATAGATGCCCTGGACATAGCAGCTGCATAGGCTCCTTCCAGGAGAGGCAGTCCTTCAGTTGACTGTCAGATGTATGTGTAGAGACACTGCCTTGACATGGCAAGCTTTTTCTTTGTCACAGCCTGTCATGTGGGCAAGCGTAGTTTTAGCATGCCACCGTGGGTTGGATTCAGGCTAAATTTTCTACTCACAAAAGGGTGGGGGTAGTTTCCCCCAATTCCCCTTTCCTACTGCAGACCCCCAGTTTGCCTCTTATGCTGTTCCTGAGGATCCCCTGCCCCCTAGGAGCAGCGGGCTGCAGTGGGGTGGGGAAAGACAGGAACTTTTTATTCTTCTGACAAAAGTGCTTTGCGTGAGTGGACAATTTAGTCTTGATCCCATCTATGGCTTATGAAGGCCTGCAAGGAGGAGCCAGTGTGGTGTAGTAGTTACAAGTGCTGGACTAGTTGTCTGGGAGACCCAGGTTCAAATCCCCACTTGTGCCATGGATGCTTCTTGGGTGACCTTGGGCCAGTCACACTCTCTCCACCTAACCTACCTCACACAGTTGATGCGAGATTAAAATGGAGAAGAGGTGTATGATATAAGCCACCTTGGGTTCCCGTTGGGAAGAAAGGCAGGGTATATATTAAATAAATAAATAAATAAAATGTGGGGTGTAGATGAGCAGCTTATTGGGCAGTTTTAACTACTCAGCCATTTGGCAATTTTTAATCGGTAGCAGTTGTCAGTGCCTTTCATCTTTGTCAGTCACATCTACTGGTGTTTTGGGGTTTTTTGTCACCTGAAGAAAGAAGAAGAGGTGACAACAGAAAGCATAATTTTTGTAGTAAATAAAAGCTAGTGTACATAAGAACATAAGAGAAGCCAGTGGCCCATCCAGTCCAACACTCAGTCACACAGTGGCCAAAAACACCAGGTGCCCTCAGAAGGTCCAGCAGTGGGGGCAGGACACTAGAAGCCCTCCCACTGTTGCCCCCCTGTCAAGCACCAAGAATACAGAGCATCACTTGCCCCAGACTGAGAGTTGATATCTATACTTTGTAGCTAATAGCCACTGATGGACCGCTGCCCCATATGTTTATCTAATTCCCTCTTGAAGCTGTCAATGCTTGTAGCCGCCATTACCTCCTGTGGCAGTGAATTCCATGTGTTAATCACTTTTTGGGTGAAGAAGTACTTCCTTTGTATTATCTGGATGAGAACAACCTTGTGCAGTCAGCCAAACTAGCAGTATATGTAAATATTAAAATTTTAACATTGAAAACACCAAACTCTTCAATAGCATATTCGCACAAGATTAGTCACATTTGAACTATATCCATACCCTTCAAAATATGTTGCATATGACAGCAGTTCCTGCTGTCTTCCTTAAAAATCTTCACATTTACTACACGTTTAAAGTGAGTAAAGCCTTGTTTTAAAATGAAAATACTACAGAGGTTCCCCCGCCGTGCTGTCCAGATTTTTCATTTTTTTTTCCTTTTGGAAAACTGGGGGGGGGGGGGGGGGGGGGGGTTGTTTTTGGAAAAAAGCTCCCCCTTTCAATTTTCAATTTTTTCTGGGCCTTTGCATCTTTACTTCTTATCCAACAACACAATCCATACTCAAGCCATTTCATGTTTAGCAATTAATTTTCTTAATGGATGGATATTATATTCAGTTGATAGTTAAATCACTTATCTGCTGTTACAAGGAGAGTGTGAATTGCAAGCTTGAGTTGTTTAAAAGGAAATGGTTTGTCAAGTGGGATTTGTAATGCACTCTGCTTTGTTTTCCATCCCAAAGTAAACATCCTTGCTCAATAAAATGTAAAGAGAAAAGCTGGATCTTCTACATGCTGGCCGAGCTTTTAAAATATGTTCCTTGACAATTTGCAGTGTACATTAAGTCAGTAGTCTTCAAGGGGTAGATAAATCGTGCCAGATTGACTTGGCATGATTCTTTGGGACATTAATAGTAAAGGGTCCCATCTCTGCCAAGACTGACTGGAAAGGAGCAGTGTTGTACTGGGCAATCTGTACAAAGTCGCCCAGAGAAAGGCTTTAGGGGGTGGTTTAGAATACTGTGCCACACTAGGTTTGCCTCCTCTAGCATGGGAAATTCCTAGAGATTTTGGGGCAGTGCCTAGGGAGGGTTAAGTTTGGGGGGACTTTGCTGGGTCCCCCCTGGCCACCAGGAGGGGATGTGTGCTGCGAGGGAGGGAGCTCAGAAGAGATGTCATACTACAGAGTCTACCCTCTGAAGATGCCATTTCCTCCAGGGTAACTGATCTCTGTAGTCTGTAAATGAATTATAACTCTGAGGGAACTCCAGGTTCCACCTTGTGGGGTTGGTGACTTTAGGCCACAACCACGTTATTATTCAGAGTCCCAACACAGAAGGCTATAGTAGGCAGGACTTCTGGGAGCTGCTGTGGGCCCCCTGAAAAAGATTCCCTCTGGAGTCCCCTCACACCACCTTGATCCAAGCCAAATACCATAAGAAAGCAAATCACATGACTTCCCCAGCTCTATGGGTCCTAGGGATGCTAGCCTCCTGGTGGGACCTGGGATCCCCCCAGAATTACTGCTCATCTCTGCACTGCAGAGATCAGTTCCCCTGAAGAAAACTGATGCTTTGGAGGGTGGACTCTATGGCATCTTAGCCCTCTGAGGTCCCTCTTCTCCCCAGGCTCCATCAGCAAATCTCCAGGAGTTTCCCAACTTGGATCTGCCAACCCTAATGGGTCCCTAGATTGATGAAGGCCTTGGAATTTTGTCCCCAGAGTTTCTCCCATTTGATACTCCTAACCAAAGCTAAAATATCACCTGTACTGATAGTCATGGCCCTTTCACATAGGGCTTTTGAACGTGCTCCATGTTGTGTCTGAGTTTTCACACATGAGGAGTCTATAGTTCTTCAGTGAGAAAGGCAAACTATAAATAAAGTAAGTAAGTAAATAAATAAAATTACTCCTCTTCCGAGTGGAGAATGTTATGAACAGTAATTTCTTCATGTTCACGTTCTCCCAATCCTTTTCGGAACAGCAGCTACACACAAAGTCAGCACAAGGACAACAGTCCTAATTTTGTGACTAGTTAATTTTGCTTCTTTGCATACCAGAAAGGAATATGCAATCCAATATCCTTTTAAAAATCCCATAAGGCTTATGTAAGCCTAACAGCAGATTTTCCCAGCGTATGTTGAAATATCTGAATTCAGGATCACATCCTCAGAGTAATCAAATCTCATTGATCTAAATATAGAAGGCTGAACTTCTTACAGTCATACATTCTAGCTTTAATGGGACAGGAGTTTCCTCTCCTGGACTCGGTGCCAGAAAAAAACATCTAGTCCAGCAATGCTCACAAGTTCAATTTATGGTGAAATCATCTATCATCATTAACATATGAGCTATAAAACAAATTACCCCAGGAAGTGAAGAAACAGATCAATAGGTCCAATCAGATTTCTAGGAGTCACCTATTACATGACAAGCCAAACACAGTAAGTAACAAAACATCACTTCTTGTTTCCACCTATATATCTCAGATGAAATTTGTCCTATGGGTCATCAAGGATTTTGTGGATAAAGTCACTAGCATCCTCCCCACAGTTCTGCTTGGCCTGCGCAGAACATCTTTCTAACAGCCATGGATAAAGAAGTCCTTACAAGGGAAGGTATGCCACCTAACATTTTAAATATGGCTGGAAAGCACCTCTTAGATCTGAATAATTCCAGCCTGGGGAAGTGGGGCAAGATAAACAAACAGGCAATGGTGTGGGACAATTTCAGGAACTTCTGCATGAGACATATAGCATTTTCTGGACCCATACCAGTAAGGATCCAGGGAGGAGTTTGATATTGAAGGAACCTGTCTTAGTTGTCCTGGCTGAAATTCTCCATCTAGGGTTGGACAAGGGAAATGCTAGTCTGCTCATTCTTCTGGACCTCTCACTTGCCAAATTAAACATGAGCGTCAGGGATCATTTCGTAATAAAAAGAGGTGCAGGAGCTCATTAGCATAACTCATTAGCATAACTTATTTGCATATGCTAAACCACCTGACAACACTAGAAGTATGTCAGAAGGCAAGAAAGAAAGGAGAGAGCACTGGCAGAGAGGGGACAGCTACTAATCCAAGCCTCAGAAATACCACTATTCTGGGAAGATAGCTTCAGTGGTGGCTGAAGCCTTCAGAAGGCTGGTCGGAGGAACAAGGACCTTTCCAGGGCACGGGGTCATTTTGCTGCAGCCATGACATAAGCAGGCATTCCCCCATGGGGGGGGGGGCTGGCACCAACTGCCGGAGCTGCACTTCCCCAAGCTCCTGCTCGAAGTGACCCCTGATGAGCATGGTATATTGATGTACTGAAATCAGATCCACTGTCAAATTCATAAAAGGAGTGTGGAATTTTGAAACACAACATGGGTGTATAGGAGGGTAGGAGCTGTACTGTACCTTTCCAACCATGCTGTTGCCCTGTAGCGTCTTTCTTTGGATGGCAATACCAAACTGGAAGTATCTCCTTTGGGGACAAGCAAAGGATGCAGTGACAAGGGGTGGGGAATCATGGATGCAGAAGAGTTCAGCTCCCCTTTTCCATGGTGCACTTTCAATTGCTACTAACCATTTCATATAGACTTGATGAGACCAGAGTTGGGTTTGCCATCCATTACATCTAGTTTGATTCACAGCAGATACGATAGATTTTCAATTTTTTCTGGAGTGTCTGAGATGGGTGGGAGTTGGGGACACTGCTTGACAGTGTTTCTGCTTCTACCTAAGGGAGGGCACAGTAGGTAGATCTGAGTGACTGCTACTCTATTTGAGTTAACTTGAGGGTACAACAAGATTCCATCTTGATCCCATTGCTTTTAAATTTGTGCCAATGATGCCCAGATCAATTTTCATTTTCTTCAAATCTAGTTCTGGAATTAATACCTGAACAAGATTGTATGTTGTAGTCAAATTTACTCCATAGATAAATGGGGGGAGGGGATCCAGACAAGATCCTGGTATCCAAGTTGTCTTTTTGGACAAAGTGCTCAACATGGTATTTGATAAACAACTCAATGTGTTTTTAGACAAAACAGATAGTTTTTATTTATTTATTTATTTATTGTATTTATACTCCGCCTTCCCAGATGAACCAGCTCAAGGCGGCTAGTAAAGATCTAGATTTCTGACAGAACAAAGTGGTTTGGGTTACTGTTTCTGGTGTTAGTACAAGACATTTTATAGCAACTGAATCCCCTCATGAACAACTTTGATGGTGGAGAATGTATATCTATACCATTCTTCCTACAACGACCAATACACCAACTCTGTCCCCAGCTCTCCTCAAACGACAGCCTCTTGGGACTAGGCAACATTCAGGGCTATTTTTGGGCAGGAACGCACAGGAACGGAGTTCCGCCTGGCTTCCGAGTTGGCCACGCCTACAGCCTCCAGATCCCCCCCCTTGGGTTCGCCAGGCACCTCGCAAGCCGCGGGGTGCCTGGGGAAGCCAAGCCGATCCAGGGAGGGAAGGCAGTTTAAACTGCCTTCCCCCCTCAGGTTCCCCAGGCACCCCACAGCTGCGGGGCACCTGGGGAAGCTGATCCAGAAACTGCCTTCCTTCCCTTGGGTTCCCCATGTGAAAGCCAATCCTCGGAGGGAGCTGCATTGTCAGGGGTGTGGCCTAATGGGCCAATGAGTCTCTGCTGTTGGGTATGGCCTATTATGCTAATGAGTTCCTGCTGGGCTTTTTCTACAAAAAAAAGCCCTATCAACATTCATCTGCTGACAATGGTCTTCTTCTCTCATTTACATATGCCGAACAAGTCAGTCTCTAAATAAGATAATAAATGAATACAAATCAAGCAAAATGGTAATGCTCCAAAATAGGATCACCAGCTCCTGGTTGGGAAATTCCTGGATATTTCAGGATGGAGCCAGGGGAGGACAGGGATCTCAGTGGGATACAATGCAATCGAGTCCACCATCCAAAGCAGCCATTTTCTCCAGGAGAACAGCTCTGTGCAGTCTGGAGATGAGCTGTAATTCTAGGAGACCCCCAGACCCCACCTGGAGGCTGTCATGTTTACTCGAAAACCAGTAAAGAGCATTTCAGTCTCTCAGGACATTCTACAGCAGATGTTAAGGCAGCCATACTCCAACACAGAAAGATTTTAAAGAAAGATTATAGTATGAAGTTGCTGAGCTGACATGTATTTATTTAAAATATTTCTACCCTGCTTTTCGTCTTGGCTCAAGGCAGCTTACAAGAAGCTCTTAAAACATTATAGATCAAAGGCAAATAAAGTCCCCAGTACCTCTCTGTCCCCTTCCACTGGAAACCAAACACTGTGGAATGTGGTATCACAGATCATAGAATCATGGAATTGGAAGGGATCTCCAGGGTCATCTAGTCCAACCCCCTGCACAATGCAAGAAATTCACAAATACCTCCCTCCACACCTTCCATGCCCAGAAGATGACTAAAAACCTCCAGATCCCTGGCCAAACTGTCCTGGAGAAAAATTGCTTCCTGACCCCAAAGAGGCGATCAGCATTTCCCTAAGCATGTAAGAAAGGGCCACAAGAACTAAGTACTGATGCAACTCTTCCTGCCCTCCCTCTCATGATCTGCTTAATTTCACAGAATCAGCATTGCTGTCAGATGGCCACCTAGCCTCTGTTTGAAAACCTCCAAAGAAGGAGAACCCACCACCTCCTGAGGAAGCCTGTTACTGAGCAACCGCTCTGTCAGGAAGTTCTTCCTAATGTTTAGCCAAAATCTCTTCTGATTTAATTTCAGCCTGTTGGTTCGGATCTAGCCTTCTGGGGCAACAGAAAACAACTCTGCACCATCCTTTATGTGCCAGCCCTTAAAGTGCTTGAAGATGGTCATCATATCACTTCTCAGTCGTCTGCTCTCCAGTCTAAATATACCCAGCTCCTTCAGCCTTTCCTCATAGAACTTGGTCTCCAGACCCCTCACCATCTTTGTTGCCCTCCTCTGGACACGTTCCAGCTTGTCTATATCCTTCTTAAACTGTGGTGCCCAAAACTGAGCACAGTACTCTAGGTAAGGTCGAACCACAGCAGAGTAAAGTGATACCATTACTTTACATGATCTGAACACTATACTTCTGTTGATACAGCCCAAAATTGGATTTGCCTTTTTAGCTATCACATCACACTGCTGACTCAAATTCAGTGCATGGTCTACTAAGACCCCTAGATCCTTTTTGCACATACTACTGCCAAGACAAGTCTCCCCCATCCTATAACTATGCTATTGATTTTTCCTACCTGAATGCAGAACTTTACATTTATCCCCATTGAAATTCATTTTATTTGTTTTAGCTCAATTTTCTAGCCTGTCAAGATCATCCTGTATCCTGACTCTGTCTTCTATTGTATTTGCTACCCCTCTCATTTGGCTCTAGAAAATAATTGGCCCTCTTTAAGTGTTTGTGTTATGTCTATCCATTATTATCTGCATTGCAATGTGACAGTACCATCTCAGCCTTAGTCTGTTTGCCCATTTGTCCTCATGCTGTAAAGAAATACCCCCCCCCCCCCAAAAAAAGGTGGGCCCTTTGTGCATCTGACAAAATGGGCTCTGGCCTACAAAAGCTTGTACAGTAATATAGTAGTCTGAAACTCTGGTCCTAAACAAACCACTGTAGCCATTATGCTTAGGATTGCAGTGCAAAAAAAAAATGCTGCTAAACTACATTGCAGTGTGGTTTGAATGTTCTGGGGAAAAAAACTACCAAGCTGGAGTCTCTACCTCAGGTGACTTAAGATACAATAAACTTTGCTCTTTCCTAAACTTATAAACAATTTCTGGGTTATTTTCTGGATTCTCACATTTTCTCACATGGTATATTGAGGGGGGAACACTATCAAGGTCATTTCTTATGGTCTGGATAATCAGAAGTGCCTGCAATGGTCAATATATTTATATACGCACAAGTGTTATTGGCACTGAATTATTATTGGCTAAATTATGCACTCCAGTCTTACCATGCCCCTTACAGGAACAAAGCTAAGGGGGAAAAAAAGAGTTGCAAACGCTAATGAGCAAAGAAAAGTTCCGTCAAGTCTTTCAGGAAGGGGGGGAATAATGCTTTCCCTAAACACGACTGCAGTTGACAAAATGCTGGATGTTTAGGTGGCAATTATAGCTCTTTCAGAAACTGTCAAATCTTGTCATAACACATGCCATAAACAAGGACAGATTTAGAGGTTCTTCATGACAGTTATGTGTAGGATGTCGACAGTTGGCAGCTAACTTTCAAGTGCAGGAAAGAAAATTCCCCCTTCCAAAAGATCTTTGCTTGTTTATCAGGAGGGTGTTTTCTTTTGCGAACTGAATCTTATATTTACTGCATCACGTATTTTCAGAGTTTGACATTTCCATTCAACTTTATTTGTGACAGTCACTGAAGTGAAGATGGAGGTAAAAGCAAGGCACACTACTTCCAAAATGCAGGGCACTTTCTTCTCTTTTCCTTTTCATATTTCAATATTTTTTCCCCTCAATGTTCCATCCCAATTATATATGGATGGTTACCTCAGAAGAAAGCAAATGTATTTTAAATAACAATGAAAGAAGGAGGGCACATAGTGAATGAATCTAAAAAGCTGGGATAATATTCTAGGCTCTGTACATGGCTTACAACCCACTACTATATTTAATAATAATCATTAAAGTAATTAATCATTAGTACTTTTTAACTATTTTTTGGATGTTTAGAAGTAAACACAAAGTCAGGAGTTCTAAACTTTATCTGCATAAAATATTTGCAGTACAATGGGCCTCAATGTAAACTAGCACTAAACTGCAGAATCTCCCTGGATTATCAAGGCTCAATCCTGCAACTTTGTGGTCTGCACCTCTGTGCTCAAGTGGTTGGAGGCTCCATTGTTGATGGAACAGAAATTTTAGCCCTGACCTGGATAGCCCAGGCATGCCCGGCCATGTCAGATCTCAGAAGCTAAACAGGGTCAACTCTGGCAAGTACTTGGATGGGAGACCTCCTTGAAATACCAGAGGCAGGAGGCAGGGGCAGGCTTTATTTAGCCACCTCTCTGAATATCCTCCAGGCCCCCAGTAGGGGTCAGTCACCAGAGGTTGCCATGACTTCCAGGCACGCACGCACACAAGAAAATACAAAAAATACCAAAAAAAGAGAGAAATTTTTGTCCAATCCATGCAGTGATAAAAAGAGAGCCTTTGAGCAGAGGCAAAGGGTTTGATGTGTCATGGCCAGCCCCTGCTACCACCCCGCCTGAGTTCCCAGGCCAGGAAGAGCCCCAACTTCCAGCCACCCAGGCAAGCCCCCAGGTCAAAGGTTGACTGCTGCACCAGAGGCACCAACAGTGAAGTGGCCCCAACTCACCCGAATGGCCCAGGGGCTGAACACAAAGTGGCAGTGAAGGTGGGTGAGCAAGACCCCAGCTGTGAGAACGGGGACTGCCAGGGAAGAATGGAGGAATCCGGACCACCCTGCTGTCTTGGGCCAGTGAAGCAGCCAGTGATGGAGGGGCCACTACAAGGAATGCAGGGCCCATCACAGCTCCACCCAGCCCCAATGCTGAGCATCAGGGCTTATATCTGGGGTTAGACTATAAAAGAGGGCAAGCCCAAAGGCTGGGGAGGAGATGGCTGGTGGTTCCAAGGCAGCCAAAGTGAGGAGAACTAGTGGGTCATGAGGAGGGCCAGTGAGGGAACCGCTTCCCCTGACTATTTCTGAGGCCATAGGCTAGCCCCCAAAGAGGGGTGAAACAGGGCCAAGGGTCACCCAGCAACAACAATGGGAGGGGGTCAGCCTGGGGTGGAGGAGGCATGACAATAAGTTTGTGTCATTTGTCTAAGGAAGGTGAATGTTTTTAACAGAAAGATTGTACATCTTATTCCTTGATGAGGGAAAACAAAGATATCAAATACAGCCCGTGTTGGGTAGATTTCTGGCCGTATATTGTTCTGCAGCTGCTTGTTTTTCTGGTAGCCTGAAGTGATCCTTCCACCCCATCACTTCTTGAACACATGAAGCTGCCTCATAATGAATCAGACCCTCAGTCCATCAAGGCTGGTAACGACTACTCAGACTGGCAGCAGCTCCTTGGGTCTCAGGTAGAGGTCCTTCACATCACCTGATCATTTTAACTGAGGACACCAGGGACTGAACCTGAAGACCTCCTGAATGCCAAGCGCATGCTCTACCACTGAACCATGGCCCCTGCCCTCTTCTGCAGTCTTGGCTATATTACCTCTCTCAAAGTTTTGGTCTATATACCACATTATTTCTGTAAACAATCCCTTGATAACCAGTATGCCAAACACAGGTCTTTTCCACATTACCATTCTAAACCGGATGTTATTAGTTGTTGGCTCAATTTCAAGTAAAACGATACAGGGATGGGGCTTTCATACAGCAAATTTCTTTCCATTAATGAGCTGTCTCTGAAGCGCTATGTTCATTTCAAACAGTGCTGCTCCCCCCCACCGCTCTTTTTCACCCTGTGATCAGGTGAGCGCTTTAGCACTAAACCACTATAGCACTTCAGTGCTATAAAAAAGCGTACACAAGAGCTTTACACACCAAAGTAGGGGAGCAGCTGGGGAAGGGTCAGTTATCAACAGCTGAGAAGATGTTACAGCGTATATAAGAGTAGACAGGATAGGAGATGGTTTCAATCAGGAAGGCTCAGGAACTGGGACTAGATGTCACATGAGGTCCCTTCCAGCCATCTGATTCTGTAATTGAAAGGCTTCACAAATTCTGCCTTTCTAAATTAGATGCAAAATAATGTTTTTTGGGAAAAATCAAATGCATGAATCAGAACTGTACGCCGGAGTATGCACATTTTTGTTACTTTCTAATTGCCTGGCAGTGAACATGTTATATAACAAGTACCCTGAACTCACAAGATCATGAAATATTCAGAAATATTTATGAAGTCCTGGCTCAGTTCTGTCAAGTCCTTGCATTTTCAGTGGAGAGGTTGGGATTTCGAGTAGCAAATATTTTTTTTTTCAGACACCCCCACAAATGGGGAAAGCAAATGTACCTTCCAATATATTGAGACATTTACATGTACTGTTTCATTTGGGAAAACAATAAAGCTTCACTGGTTCATTTATATTTTTCTACCTTTAGAAGATTTCCTTCAAAACACTGAAAATGGGAAAGTGTAAATTCCATTCTCTTCCCTTCTGTTTTTCAGTTGCACAAATAAATATTTAAGGTTCAGAAAACCACATTGCTCCTCTTGGGATGTACAACTCAGTTTATCACATAAACCCTGTATAGCACAATGTAACAGTGCTTGATAACCACTGCTTTTTTAAAAAGTGCAAACATGGATCTGGGAAATAACTCCTAGCAGAAAGTACAGAACAGGTGAGAGAATAGCAAAAGGCATGAATGCGGTAATAAGGTAAAAAAAGAAGACGCCTGGTCACAGATGAATATATACAGAAAATGTATTTATTAAAACACTTATACCCCATCTTTCCTCATGGTTCATGGCAGCTTACAATAATGGTTAAAAAGCAATTTAAATTAAAACCAAAATAAAACAGCAAAGCAGCCCATATACCTACCTGACTTCCACCCCCACGTGCCTGCCATTCAAACCCCTCAAAAGCTCTGACAAACAATCAAGGCTTGCAGCACCTCCTGGAGATTTCCAAAGAGGAGGCTCCCCTCCACCACCTCAGTTAAGAGACAGGGGCCCAGGGGCTTGTTTAGCACTGGATGCAATGAACAGAAGCCATAATCTCTGACCTCACTTCCTGCTCAGTCTGGCCCATTTCTAGTGCAAAAAGGAAGAGACCCCTCATCTAGAACAAACAGACAAGGAAAACGGCTGAGTGCAAATGAGTTGAATATTGGATACACCTGTAAGGAGTTACTGCCCATGCTTTGATTTCTGTTGAAATAAGAGTCTTCTTAAGTACTGTTTGGAATTGTTGTTCCACGAAAAATCATTAGAATTGACAACATATTATGCTTTGACAAAGTTATTGTGAACAAAACGGAGAGAAATAATCTGGGTTCTTCGTTGGCTGATTACTAGAGCTGCTGCAAGAACAATTTCTGCTGTTTTTTTTATTAATGCTTGTATATTAATTATCACAATTTGCATTCTGTTATCCAGAGTGTGCCTCATTAGTAATATAGTCAAATAATAAGTGTCATTTGCACTCAGCCGTTTTCCTTGTCTGTCCATTTCTAGTGTATATATGCAATCTTTAGTTTCTCATTGAATTCTTAGTATTCCAAAGCAGCCATTTCAGACTTTTGCACAAATACCTTAAGTCTTTACAAGTGTATATAAGAATTTTACATGTAAAGGTAGACGATTCGTATTAATATGGAAAGGGAACAGGGATACATCTGATAATGAGCAAATATCATCAGAATAGAATTGCCAGCATTCAGGTGGGGCCTGGAGATCTCCCAGAATTACAACTGATCTCCACTAGGATTGCCATCCCTCTGGTTGAAACAGTGGTTTCCCCAATTTCAGGGGCCTCAATCTGCCGCTGGCCAGTTAGCCAGTGGGGAAGCCCTACCCCCGAACAGCAGCATCCCTCGGGGATGTCACCAATGTGATGATGTCACCGGTAGTGACGTGATCATGCTGGGGCAACGTGCAGTGGGGCATCGTGCAGTGATGATCTAGAATGGGGCATCGTGCAGTGATGATCTAGAATGCTCTAGATCAAACACTAGAGTGTTGCCGTGGAACGCTCTAGCGTGATGATGTCACTTGTGCGTGGGACAGAAACATCCCAAGGGGGAGCCGGAAGCCCGCTACCACAGGAAAAGTAACACCTGGCAACCCTAATCTCCACACTACCGAGATCAGTTCCCCGGAGGAAATGGCTTCTTTGGAAGTTGGAATGTATAGCATTATATCTTTCTGAGGTCCCTCCCCTCCCCAAACCCCACCTTCTCCAGGGTATACCCCCAAACCTCCAGGAATTTCCCTACATCAGAGGTACCAAAGCAAAATCTGTTTTTAGCTGTGAACTGGCTGTAGAAGAGACATTTTCCCTGGAAATATTGTTTTGAAAACATTAATAAACTGATTGTAACCCACAAGCAATTGCATATACGACAGGCACACTAAAGGCAAAAACAGTAACTTAGCTTTATGTTCTCACTTTTACTATCACAGTTGACAAGTGTGGAAAGAATCAAGAGTATTATAGGTTTTTTAAGGATTGGCAAGCACCAGGACATTAAAAAAAAATCCAATCCTAAAATCTTTTTTTGTTTTTCAGGGCTGCAAACTGGTGAGCTTCCAATACAGTCAAGCGGTGTAATGGATTTTATGATATGAAATCACATTTTGATATTTTCTTAAACCTTCAGGGTATTGCATAACATTATCTCCATGGTTAAAACAAGTAGTGAATGGATTTTACTGCCTGTAACATAAACCATCACAATAAAGATTTTAAAAATTCATTTTCCTAAAGGATACATTTTTTACCGAGAACACCCAGTACATTTCAATAATTTTGTATTAAATAGAGACACTCAGCTCAGTGAGTATGTGTGACATCTCTATCGGCATACATTTTACTGCAGCAGAAGAATATACTACATATTATTAAAAGTTAATCTGAAGAAGTCAGTGAACTGAGAGAGAAAAATTCCATACGGAAGATGTAATTTATTCCAGGTTAGCCATGCAAGACTCCTCACTTGTTATTCTCAGGAGCAACCGAAATAAAAACGAAGAAACTGTTCAGCTAGCACAATGAAAATCACAGTTGGTAGCAATTTACACTTCCTATCTTGCTATCCATTTGAATAATCCAGCAAAAATAATGCATATCATTCAGAAATTTATGTGAGGGAGTTAAACAGGAGATCTGGGTTCAAAACCCCAGTTAACCATGAAGTTAACTGGGTAACTTTAGGCCAATAACCCTCTTTCAATCGATCCTTAAAAGGGGGAGGGGAGAGGAATCTACCACCCTAAACTGCTGCTTTGGAAGAAAGACAAAATAAAAATTAACGTCACAAGAGACAGAGTGCTATTTTCAACAGCAGGCAGTGACAAGATGGGACAAATGCTGGATCCCCCTTTAAAAGAGAATATAGTATTATAATACAAACATACTTATACACACATAGCAGTGTTTGTGTTCGACATATGTTTTACCTCTGTATTGTTATGACCTATGGCTGTCACAAATTAAATAAACATTTAATTATACAGAGAGAGAGAGAGAGAGAACAATAGTTCTGAATGCTTTTAATAGCTGAACCCCTCCTTCTAACTGTACTCTAATTTCCTGCCCCCATAACCCAGCATATTCCAATAAGTATGTGGCCTCCTGCTGTATTGAAGGGTCCTTAGATTGTGGATCAGGTGTCAAGCTAGTGCAGGGGTGGCCAACCTTGCTTAACGTAAGAGCCACATAGAATAAACGTCAGATGTCTGAGAGCCGCAAGACAGGAACAAATATCACACACACGTTTTTATTTTTTAAAATAGGCAAATTTGCTTTTTATTAACGTTAAATGGGACTGCCAAAAATAAAAACAAACGAGGAAAACCGGTTATTGATAATGATGTTACTTGTTTGCTAATGATATTGAGAGAGAGAGAGAGAAAGAGAGAGATGGAAAGAAAGAATGAAAGAAGTGGAAAGAAAGAGAGAGAAAGAAACTAGGAAAGCAAATAGATGGGAGAGAGGAGGGAAGGAAGGAAGGGAGAAAGAGAGAAAAAGCATGCCTCTCCTTTGCTTTCCCAGCCGCCCTGCCAGGAGCCGCACAATATGTGTGAAAGAGCCGCATGTGGCTCCCGAGCCACAGGTTGGCCACCCCTGAGCTAGTGGCAGAAGAGGAACAGGATATGTCTGATCCCCTCCTATAGCCATGCTTAAGAAGCCATCATAAGAACAAAACAACAGCTCTCGTTGTGCTGCTTCCCAAAACACATTGAGATGATTGGGCAAAACAACCCCCACAAAGCCAATGTGGATTAGTGAAGGTCTTTTCCAGGGGGCATTCAGTCCACTCAGATCTTGATGGGAGGATGAGGGGAAAAACACCAGCTTCTACATCTTCTCTCTCCTTCAAATCTTGTGCCCCTCCCCAAGGAGGGCATACTGTTATAAAAATTGGTGTGGACCTCATTACCTGCAAACTGGAGTCTGGGAACAAGTGAATTATTGCCTATATTGTTATGGCAGCTTGGAGGCACAGAAAATGGTTCTGTCACATTCTGGCCATCACATATGTATCCCATCCTTCCTGCAAGGAGATCAGGATGGTATGTATGAACACATGTGGACACTAAAGGCTTCCTAATACTGATTCAGACAATTGACCAATCAAGTTTAATACTGACTATTCTGACTAGCAGACTCTCAAAAGTTCTCTGGCAGTGATCTTTCACAATACTGCTGTGAAGTAGGTTAGGCAGGCTATGAGACTGGCCCACAGTCATCCAATGAGCTTCATAGTTGAACAAACATCTTACTTGTTGTAGCACACTGGCTTTCTGGTCTCTGTTATGCTGTAGCTCCATCATTTGAGATGATCAGGGATGGAACCTTAGCTAACATTCCAGCATGCATCTTGTGACACAAAGAGCTAATAGCAGCCCACCTAGCCTTACATAGTTGCTGAATATGGTCTAATTCCACATTTACAGGGGGGAGTATCTGTAGCTATGCTGACAGATAGTCACCCCCACCCATCCATGCACACATGCACACACACCTTTTACCAGGTTAATATGGTAATATCAGGCACTGTTTTGCAGCATTCCTATCAATCATTTAAACTTGAGGCCAATCCTCAAAAATGTGCTTTGTAGAGCTGCTCTTGAATGAGAGGAGGGTCTAAATGTAGGATTTTTCTAATTTGAGTAAAGGAGGAAAAATTGTGCAATTTTAGCTGTATATGTTTGGATTTATTTGGAGGGCTTCATGGATTTGTGGAAAGGTGAGTTTTGAGAAAGGATATAAAGAAAAAGAGAGATGTTGCATAATGTAGGAAGTTCCAGGTACAGGATTAATGAACTTTCTTTCCTGATAATACCTTAGTTAAAATTTAATCACCAGGTTAGCGAAGTATTTGGCATCTAATTTGATGTCTAATGGTGGGAGCAGGTCACTGTCTTTGATTTAACTGTTCTGATTGATCAGCTGCTAATTTTTATATTATCTATTTCTCATATGTTCTTCATTTTAGATATTATATTACTGATGCTTTTGTTATTTTATTGCTCTGTTGTTTGAACTGATTGGTGTTTTTAACTTATCTTGTTAATCTATATACTAATAGTGAAGTCGGCCAGATCTGGAGATACTTAAATCTAGCGTCTGGAGCAGTGAACAGGAAAGACAGATCTTTCAGCACACCCAAACAAAGCCCCAGGTTTACAGAAAAAATGCAAAATCTAAAAAAAGCACCAACCATGTTTTAAAAAAAAAAACCCAAAAAAGATTAAAAGAGTGCCTGTAGCTTTAACAAACAGATCCCCTCACTGGCTGTTGTTGGCAGCCACAGAATTCCAAGGCTTGTTTTCAGTGAGTAAAAGGCAGGGGGAGGGGGGAGGGTCCTTTCCAGGGCTGTTCTGGCTTTTGAAGGAACACTCATTGGGGCCAGGCCTGACAGCAACCATTAGGTGACTTCAGGGGCGTAGACTTTTTAATTTTCGGGGGGGGGGGGGGCTCTTGTGTGCGCGCGAAGCGCGCGCGCCTGGACGATGTTGCTGCTGCTGCTGCAGTTCACCCAGGCGCTCCTCCACTGTCTCCCACAAGCAGGCCAGCTGTGCAGCCCCAGCCCTGGGGAGGGCCGCCCCCGGAGCCTCTGGGGGAAGAAGGCAGTGCCGGAGGGCCAGAGGAGCGTGGCCTGGGTCGGAAGCCCGGCAAGGAGAGCAGGGAGCCGCCGCTGGCGGGCCTCTCCTGCACTCTGGAAACCTTGGCGGGACCCGCCAGCAGCAGCAGCCGCTCAGCCGAGGCCGCCCCAGAGGCGAGGCAAAGCGAGCGAGATCCGGGTGCCTACCTGGCTGCCGCGGGCTCCCCACGCTGGGCACACTTCAGCCCAGGGGCCAGTGCGGCAAGTCCCAGCAGCCCCTGGAAGGCGCTGCCCCCGTGCCCTCCCCCTCCTCGGGGGAGAAGGGGAAGCCCCGCCCATCCTCCTGAGGCTCCTGGATGCCCCCCTCTCCGCCGGCTGAGCCGCAGCCCCGCCCCTTCGCTCCCAGGGGTATTCTTTACAACCCCCCTGCCGCGCTTGGGATCTGTGGAGCCCGCCCGCAGCTGCCGCCTCCAGAGAGGGGAGCCCTGCACAGAGGGAGAGAGGGTACAGGGTAGCTGGGAAGGGGATCAGTTCTTGCAGCGGCAGCGGGGAGCCGGCGGGCCTAGGAAGGGGCCCTGGAAGGCGGGGAGGCATGGGGGCGGGCGGGCGCTCCTTTTCGCCGGGGGGGCTCAGTCCCCCCCGGGAAATTTCAGGGGTGGCCCGAGCCCTCGAGCCCCCCCATAGTTGACGCCTATGGGTGACTTGATAGCATCTGACTTGCATGACTCACCTAGGCCTGGATGCTTGCTACTGTTCAACAGCAGCTGTCCTGTGAATGTCAGTGTAATGTAGCAGTTAGAGCTTCAGAGTAGCATCAGGGAAACCCGGGTTTAAATTACCAGTCTGCCATGGAAGCTTATTAGATGATGTGCCAGTCACATACTTTCAGCCTAACCTATCCCACCAGTTTATTGTGAGGAGAAAAAAGGAAGAGAATAATGTAAATGGCTTTGGTCCATACTGTGGAGAAAGTTGGGGGTATAAATGAAGTAAATAAATAACAAATCTAAATGAAGATAGGAAGCAGATAAAAGGAAGGTTGGTGAATGGCTGAGAAGGCATGAATGAGGCAGGGAAAGAGGACAGGATATGGAGGTTGACAGGGAAGGGAAAGAGGAAATAACATGGGGAAGGGAATACAGGGGAAAGTGATGTACCCCCCCACAAGTCCTTGAGGTTTTCCTACCATGGAGGTGGGCCTCCCCCAGTGGCCAGTGCTTGGCCATAGCTTTCCTAGGTAGAGGCTGCTGGGAGAGAGAGAACCTGAAGACAAAAGGGGAGGAGGAGGAAATGAGATACTTCCTGCAAGTCCTTGTGGGTTTCCACTTTTTTATAGTTGTATTTTTCTGGATGCTTTATCTTGTACTTTATCTGTGTGCTTTATCTCAATAACCTTAATTTGAATAAATAGGGAAAGAAAGAGCATAATCATTTAAGAGATGAGAGCTTTGGGCAGCTGAGAGTGATGTTAAAGGAGTAAGGCCTATACGCAAGGATTTATTGAAATGTGAGAGCAAAGTTAGGTCAAGCCACATGAAAATTTTAAAGTTACAGATGAGATGATCATGCCACATATGGAACTGGATGTATTGCATGTAAGTTGGCACTATTTAAAGGTTTGGTGTCTCATTGTTATGCCCTTTCATGAAAATATTTGTCTTGTTTTTGGCCATCAAGTCACAGCTGACTTATGGTGACCCATGCAGTTTTCAAGGCAAGAACCATTCAGTAGTGGTTTGCCATTGCCTGTCTCTGTGTATCTGAAGAAGTGTGCATGCACATGAAAGCTTACACCTTGAATAAAGCTTTGTTGGTCTTAAAAGGTGCCACTGGACAAAAAACTTGTTTAATTGATTCTTTGATTCATATTACCATTGAATGCAATGCAAGATGAATTCAATGTGACTTGAGTTTCTCTGTCTCAGTTTACATGTTAACCGTTGTCAATGCAACACCGAGAAACCTAGAGAGAAACAGTCAGTGCTCAAACTGGTGGGGAAAATTTATGAGTACCCCTTGCAGGGCAGAGAATTATTTATTTATTTGTTTCGATTTATATCCCGCCTTGCCCGCCCAGGCATGCTCAAGGCAGTGTACAATAAGTTAAAAACAGATAAACACAGATGCATAATGCAGTTCAAAACTTGCACTAAATTTTTTCGTACAAACAATATAAAACAAAGTGCAGTTGCATACAGATGGCAATTGCTGAATCCGGTAACAGAAGGACCATGATGGTTCAAATATGGATAGCTTATTTATCAGTGGTGGCACCTAATCGAAGGCCTATTGGAAGAGCTCCATTTTACAGGCCCTGTGGAACTGTAAGAGGTCCCGCAGGGCCCTGATGTCTTCTGGTAACTCATTCCACCGATATGGAGCTGCCACTGAGAAGGCCCTAGCTCTGGTGGTGGCCAATTTGGCGTCCTTTGGACCAGGGAGAGTCAGGCAATTTTGCGACCCTGACCTCAGTGTTCTTTGCGGGACATATGGGGAAAGGCGGTCCCTCAGGTAGGCAGGCCCCTGACAATATAGGGCTTTAAAGGTCAAAAGCAGCACCTTGAACTGAATCTGGTATGTTATTGGTAGCCAGTGCAGTGCCTTCAGCACAGGCTGGATGTGCTCTCATACAGAGAGGCCCATTGATAGCCTGGCTGCTGCGTTTTGCACTAGCTGTAGCTTCCGGATTTGGGACAAAGGCAGCCCCATGTAGAGAGCACTGCAGTAGTCCAATCTTGATCCAATCCATAACATGGATCACTGCAGCTAGGTCATTGCATTTGAGGAAGGGATCTAGCTGCCTAATCAGCCATAGCTGATAAAAGGCTGCCTTGGCTGTGGCTGCTACCTGGGACTCCATTGTTAAGGTGGCATCCAGGAGCACTCTCAAACTCCTGACCCTCAGCGCTGGCACCAATGGCACCCCATCGAAGGTTGGTAATGAGATCCCTACCCCAACCTACTCCAACTCCCAGAAATTATGCAGTCAAGTTTCCTGCATTTGGGGAAATCACAGGGGTCAGCACACCCAGAGTGCAATGGATGAGCCTCACCCTGGGAAAACCACCTTCGTGATCATCGTGTCTCCCCTGCCAGGTAAGTATTATAAAACTGTGATTTTGAAATCTGACATTTTAAATAATGCAACAACCACCCTTTAAATCTTCTTAGATTTGATTCTCATGGTGTGGAAACCTCACCTTTTTATTTTGTAAATCCACAGACATGTGAGGCTTGGAGCATGCAGAGAGCTGTGGACTTCCCATTTCTTTATTCTTTGGGAATATGAAAATGAAGGTATAACATGTACTCTCTGAGAACATATGCATGTCATGTTACTGGCTCTAAATATTGTTGCCGGAATGTTTTTTTAAAAAATCAAACAAAGTGATAACTTCTGTAGGCAGAAACGGCAAAACAGATGACAGTTCCTTTCTCTGCTTCTGCTTGGTTTTATTTTCCCCATTTCTAATGGTGCCTTTAGGGCAAATAGTTGCATCTCTTGCTTAAAATGCTATAAGAAATTAGCAGAATTTAATTAAGGATTTAATTCCTAATCTCCTGATCAGACACATATTGGCCTGGGAAGGCCAACTTAGTGCAGAAGGGGAATGTTCCAATATTAATAGGCAATTATAAGCATGGTTACTGAGCTGGCATAGTGGAGGGGATGAAGCCAAAATCACACATGCATTGTAAAAAGAAAGAAGGGTGAAATGTAGCTGTAAATCAGCCTTCCTGCATGGCCTATCAATCAGCTCAGAAACCCAGTTCAAGACTTTATTGCATTTTTATCCCACCCTCCTCCCAAGGAGATCAGGGCAGCATGCCTGGTTTGTTTATGTATTTATTCACTCCATTTATACCCTGCCTTAGAGCCAGTTTGGTGTAGTGGTTAAGTGCGCAGACTCTAAGCTGGGAGAACTTGGTTTTAGGGGCGTAGAGTTTTGGAAATCTTGGGGGGGGGGGTTGGGGCTCCTTAGCGCGTGCGCAAAGCGCGTGCACTCGCTGGGACAATGTTCTCCCCCCCCCCCCCCGGAAAACCGCCCCGCCTCCCTGGGCCCTTCTGAGGCCCGCCAGCTGCTGCCTCTCTCCCCCCCGCCTCCCCTTCCCTCTCCCTCTCCCTCAGCGGCCGCCGGGCCTCGGAAGGACCCGGGAAGGCATGGCGGCAGGCGCTCCGTTTTCCCAGGGGTGGCTGAGCCCCCCCCGGGAAATTTCAGGGGTGGCTCAAGCCCTCGAGCCCCCCTGTACTCTACGCCTATGCTTGGTTTGATTCTCTACTCCTCCACTTGCAGCTGCTGGATGGCTTTGGGCAAGCCATGGTTCTGTCAAAGCTGTTCTTGAAAGAGAAATTCTCAAAGACCTCTCTCAGCCCCATCTACCTTGCAGGGTGTCTGTTGTGGAGAGGGAAAGGGAAAGGAGAATGTGAGCTGCTCTGAGACTCCTTCGGGTAGTGAAGAGCGGGGTATAAATCCAGTCTCCTCCTCCTCTTCTTCCTCTTCCTCCTCCTCCTCCTCAAGGCAGATCAGACAATATAAATGATGTAGTTAGACAGGACAAGACATCCACTAAACAATGTAATAGGGCTAGGATTGCAAACATTAGAAAAAACAGTACAAAAAGAAAATGGTATCAGACAAGATATACATAAGGTGAATCTGAGAGTAGATCTCAGGCTTCATTGTACACAGAAGACAACACCTAAATGATCAGGGCCTGCAGCTGTCTAAATGTGAGACGTTCTTTAACCAAGATACTAGAACCAATGAAGAAAGAAGAACTTTAATATCCGGGATTAGTAATGTGTGCATGTGTGTGTGTGTGGGGGAGGGATCCCATGTTCTGATCTGGTGTCATATTCTACATACAAAAATTTAGCTGGGAACAAATACCATCTTGAGGAGGCTGGCTTCTCTTTTCACTGACTGTAGGAGAAAGAAAGTTAAGATCCAAGCAGGCAATACTAATGGTGAAAGTGTTATCAGATAACTTCATTGAAGCCTCTAATACTCTTTGATTCACCCTCCCTCTATGTTAATCTGTGAAGTAGGTTAATCGGAAAAAGAATGTCTGGCTCAAGATCACCCTGTGAACTTTATTTATTGTATTTATTTTTCAGATTTACACTCCGCCCTCCCACAAATGAAAGAGTTGGACTCAAACCCAGGCCATCCTGTTCCTAGACTAAATCACTGGACCACACTCCATTGTCTCCTGTTTTCCACACCAGCAGTGGGAGAAGGGAATTAGGTGGCGTAAGTGAATCTGGCCTATGAGCTGTGCTCTCTCACTTTAGGCACAGCCTTGGGCAAACTGAAAATTAGCAGAATATGGGGGAAATAATATTGCCTACCATACAGGGCTGTTGTAAGAATAATGAATGTACAGGATTCTGAACACTTAGAATGAGTTATATAAATGTGTTACTTTGACTTTAATGTAGTGTTATCCCATGTATGTTTACTGAGAAATACATCCCATTAAGATCAAGGGGGTTTCTTCCCAAGTAAGTGGGTAACCTGATCGCTGGGAAAGAATAGACACAAGAGCGATTCAAATAGCACCATAAGAGTTTTTTAAAAATACCGATGCATGATGTCAGGACAAAGGATTGTATTTTGTCATTATGATTTCCAATGAATTCTAGCCTAGGAAATTAAAGGCTTTGGGAGGTAAAGTCCCGAAAATTCATGTTGCATATCATATTCCTTGTACATAGCCACCAAAAGGATTTTCATTGCCAATGATATCCCTCAGGAAAGTTCACACCAATTAATTGTTTAAAACCCTTTCTTCCATTCCTAACCTATACATATCCTGACTGAAATGTCAGCATGAGGATCCATTCCTTTATTATTTCAGACAGATTTCTGTTCAAGACGAGTGCTAATTTCTCAATATCTATTTTCACTAGCTATTGGAAGAATCAGTGGTGACTGGTTTTGTAAAATGAGATCAAGAGCTTAAATTACTCATGAGTAAACTATGGATGCAATATGCTATTCCATGTACGCTACTCATCGTTAATTTTACAAATGCTTTCTGCAGGGACAGAATTTGGTGGGTTGATCTCAATTTCCCAAAGAAGGGCTACAGAAGTGGAAACAAGGTAAGTGCTTCAGCTGATAGGACCAAGTTCCATCTAGTCCAGCACTCTGTTTCCAAACCCTGGCTAGTCCCTACACAGGTAAGCAGTGTGGGGTGAAGGGCATGGACATTCCTCTACCTGTTCCCAGTAGCTAACAAAGGCGTACTACCTCTAAATATGAAGATCCCATATAATAACCATGCCTAATAGACAAATATGAGAGGGAACGCATGTTATAGCCCAGTTGCAACTTGCATCAGATCTAGGGCTGCCAAGTCAGCCCGGGGGGTGGGGGATCCCCCGCTAAAGGGGTTCCCGATCCGCCAGCCAGCATTTGGCCGGCGGGGGGAACCCCACCCCCGAAGTCGTCCAGCGAGGACGACGTAATGACATCACCGGAAGTGACGTCAGCACGTTGGGGGCGTTGCCAGGGCGACGCTCTGGCAATCGCCCCAAAACTCTATGATACCATAGTTTTGGGGCGATTGCCAGAGCGTCGCCCTGGCAACGCCCCCAACATGCTGACGTCACTTCCGGTGACATTGCTGGGCGCACGTGCTTTGCGCGCACACCAGGAGAAACTCCCAGCCGGAGGAGGACTCCCCCCCAAAGGTGAGTTTTGAAGACTTGGCAACCCTAATCAGATCTAGGCAGCTAAGGAGGGCTGGTACTTGAGGAGACCTCCAGGGAAGACTCTGAAGAGGAAGGCAATGGCAAACCACCTGTCCTTCTCCCTTGTCATATTCTATGCCTTGTATGCTGCCATAATAAATGTTTTGGTTGTGCAACATGGGCCCCAAGTCACATTCTATTAAACCAACCATGATACTTGATTCCACCTCATGTGTTCACAGCTTTTCTGTGCCTGGTTCACCTTGCCAAATTCCACTGGAAACCAATCCGTGCAGCTCTGTCAGCTCTGCTGGCTCTTAGGCAGGCTCTTTAGTTATGGTTGTGGCAGGTCCTGCTTTAGCACTCAGAAGCCTACATGACTGCCAGAATCTATCCAGCTTTTCACTGATACAGTCTCGAAAGCTTCTCCCATCCCCAAACATAGATTTAACAGTGCTTATCTCAATGGTTGGGGATAATTTTTTTGGAAGAACTTTGCTCAATAAAACCAATGCAGGTTAGTATATTGAATGTTGTACACTGAGTGCTGTTTCTTAATGATAATTCTGAAGCAAGTAAAATTTACTCAGACATTTGCTTGATTTTTTTTTTTTAAAGAGACTGCTTTGCTATCCATTTCCCAAAAATGGAGAATAAAAGGACAAATCAACTTTACTCTTCACAGATAATTCAGCATTCTCAGGGTGAGAGACAAAACATGGTTGTTCTAATGCGGAAGACATTTAATATTCCATCTACAACATTCCACACACAGCCTGATCCTATGCATGCTTACTCAGAAGTATTCCATTCACAGACCCAAGTAACTGACTCCCACGTATGTGTCCATATGGCAGGCTTAATTGAAAAGTAAAGTGGAAGGTCAGTTAGTTGCTTTCACATTTTCTGTCCAGGAAGAGGAAGGAAATGAAACTGGGGCAGTGGGGTGGTGGTGCTAATACCAAGGATGTGACTGAAAGTTATGTCTTTTTCCTCTCTTGAAATTTCCCAGTTGGCAGCCTTGTCAGGGCAGCAAAGGGAGCTATTTTAGTGTGACACTCATTATTGGGTGCTGACTGCATTTTGAAGGACAGAATATTTCAGGCAGTGAATATATTTGTGAAACAGTTCTGATGCAAAGAGAAAGAAATGCAGAGCTTGGTGAGAAATGACACACCTATGCCGTGTTGGAAGGACAAGTACAAATTCCCATGAGTGAATCCTTTTGCCTCTCCAGTGCCCTGTTTAAATGTGGCCTCAGAGTCATGGGCTGAAAAGTGTCTCTCCCACCTTTCATTGTATGCTGACATCAAGGTGATTTGGAAGGCCCAACATGTTAGAAATTAAGGGGTCAAGAACCACAGATGGTAGTCCTTGCAAGTTATTAAGCACGTAAGGTGAACGTGGTGATTTTTGTAGGACTTCTAATGCACCTGTCCCACCCTGCTGAAGCTAATAAGACTGAAAACAATCTTACTGGAATTGCTCCAGTTGAAGAAAAGCTAACGGGCTTCGAGAACAGGTAATGTGTTTGTACCACACTAAAATGGCTGCCATGGGGGCTAGGTGCAGTCACAGAATATTGGGAGGTTCCTAGCTAAGCATTCCCTTGTAATGGTGGCAGCTGTTTCCAAATCCAACAAGGAGTGGCTCTGCAGGCACAAAAGTGATCTCCCCTGCCCTGGATTCTTCTGAAGCACCTCCTAAGGAAACATGCTCTTTAGCATTGGAGAGCAAAGCACCGCTTTGGGAATTACTGGCTCTGACCAAGGGCGTAGACTTTCCAATTTCCCAGGGGGTGGGGCTGGGCCAGAGGCATTGCTATGCTAGGTTCTTAAAAGAACCGAGGCCCAGTGACATCATAGGGAGAAGCCAGTGATATCACAGGCCATTGTCACTATCTATGAAGGTGGAGGCATGTGGGATTTAGGAAGGGGCTCCCCAGAAATTTAGGGGGGCCTGGGAACCCTCCTAGCCATGCCCCTGGGCTGGGCTAAACCCAGGAAAAGGTGGGAGTTGGCCAGTGGTATCTCAGCGGTCTCTTGCTGTGTCCTTTATTTAAATTCACATTTAGAATAGTCACTTTAAGATCTGCAAATATACATACCGTGTGCATAAGACAAACAAATGGTCACAAATTTGAAAGTCAGGAGGGCAACACACAAAAGCGTGTAGAGGAACATTTTAACTGGCTGCCCATGCTTTAAAGTATACCTGCACTGGTTGCCCTGGGGGAGGCTCAGTCCCCCCTGTAAACTTTTGGCGGGGGCCGAGCCCCCCCAGCCCCTCCATAGTTGACGCCTATGGCTCAGACTCCGCAAAGGATTGCATAGCAAGCTGGCATGCCTTCTACTGCCTTGAGTTCCATGAAATGGGAATGCACGACATTTATTCAACTGATGATTGTCACCATCATCGCTTCTGTCTGAATCTTTCCAGGGACTTCAGGAAGAGGCTGAGTGAGAGAAAGTCAGTTTATAGGGTTCCCGACTCCCAAGCACCCAGTTTTAGGGTATCTGGGTTTGAGTCCAGTGGATGTTTGGGGTATGAGCTTTCCAGAGTCACAGAAGCTCCCTTCCTCAGATACAACTGTCTAAGGGTGTCCTGCTTCTCTGGGCTGTTTTCCTTGTGCTGGCTCTGGGCTCTCCCCAGCTGCACAGCAGGCAGAAATCTAACAGGGAAACCTTCGCTCTCCAGGTGGCTAAGGAAACTGCACCTGTTGAGCCCTCCCCCCCATTTCTGCAGCGGTCAAGGGAGCTTTTGCAAAGTGGCCCCCCCCGCCCCCCGTCCATTTCAAGAGTCGCGATCCGGCTCTTTTTAAAGGCGCCTGCTGGCTTTGACCCGTTCCGGTTGAAAGAGGCGGAGAGGAGAAACCTACGTTTTCCCGCAAGGCCACCAGGGCCGGGCTCTATGCAAACGAGTGGTGGAGAGAGGGGGCTCCGTCCCCCGCCCTCTCCGGGAGAAGAGGCAGCTGGACTTGACCCAACCCGGGGGGGGGGCTTCTCTCTCTCTCTCCCCCCCCCCCGGCCCTCCCTGCCTCGCTCCGCCCGAGCCGTCGGCTTCTCCATTCCCCCCCCCCCCCGCCTGCTATTTTTAGCCCGTCCTCCCGGAGTCGCCACACGGCGGGCTAGGAGAGCGGCGCTCCGCCCCTCGCCCGGGCACTGCTCACGTAAGCCGCTCTCCGCCGAGCCCTGAACTTTCCCTCGCCTTTCCTGCGCGGCTCCCGCCGAAGATGGCACTTGCGGGGAGGTCTGCGAGTCGCCGCCGCGCCGACAGGCAGGGCAGCCTTGGCCAAGGTGAGTCCGGCAACTGGGACCACGGCGGCGGCGGGTGGTCTGGAACACGGGAAGCCGCAGCCCCGCGGGCAGGACCGGAGCGGCTCGGGGGCAAGGCAGAGGGCATCGCTGCCCCGGCGCCCTGCTGGGCTCCTTGCCGCGGCGCTGCCGAGTCTTTGCCGGGGCTGCGGGGAGTTCTGCTCTTGGCTCCTTGCTGCGGGCAGCTGGGCGGTGATGCTGGCGGGAAGCGGCTGGGCGAGCTCGCGTGGCTTTCGCAGGCAGGAGGCGGAGGAGCAGAGAGCAGAAGCCAGCCGGCCACCTCGGGGCAGCCAGCGTGTCGGCAGCTGTCTCCTGGGAAGCTCTCGAGCGGAGGGAGCCTCGGTGATGCTGGGCCACCGGGGGAAGGAGCGGAGGAGGACACGACACGGCGCGCGTGAAAAGGGAACCGGGGCGGGGGGGGGGGGGATCCGGAGCTGCTCGGCGGTGTCGCTGTGGGGAGTGCGCGGCGGGGCTCAAACAGGTGGAAGGCGGCGTGCCACTGCCTTTCCCCGGCTCTGCAACTTTCGCGAGCGGGGCTTCGAGCTGGCTCTGAAGGCAGGGTTGCCTTCCTCCTAGGAGCGGTCTCTCCGAAGCAGCCGGGGGTGGGGTGGGGGCTTCTGAAGAACCAAGGCAGCTGTCCTGGCTGTGCTTATCTGGAAGTCAGTCCCATGGTGCAAAAGTGGAGGTGACTCCCTGCATCGAATTGGGCTGCAGGTTTTTATACAGAGAGAATCCAGATAGGATGTCCCTGTTATTGCTGCTTGTCTTGATTAGTTTGGTTGGACTCCTCTGATAGGTAGTTAAAGGAACAGAACAAAGTTTGAGTCCAGTGGCACCTATAACACCAGCAAAGTTTTATTCAAGGAAGAAGCTTTCATGCGCATGCACACTTCTTGGGATATATTGAAACAGAATGTCCTCAACCATTACATAAGGGGGGGGGGGGGGGTTCGTTGCCAGGAAGGGCCAATTAGAGTAGAGACAGAAACAACATTGGAAATTACCAGTCCAAACATACAGGTAGAGGGTGAGCAGTAATTATCCTATAGCCTAATAAAGATGTTTAACAGATTCAAGGATCAAACAGGGATAATAAGCTTAGTTTATATGGTTACCATTTGTTTGGGTTCAATTTGGGAGGGACGGTGAAGGAAATAAACATGTCAAAATTGGTGACTGATGTATCCTTAATTGTGGCATGCTGACAATAATTATTTGAAACAGTTAAAAGGAAGATTTTCTGTCTTTCTGTGTAGCTCTTTGCCCCTGAAAGGTGTATGTATTTCCCTGAAGCAAACTTCCAGCATGAGTAGCTCTCTTCTGTAACTATGGAAATAGATGTAGTAGCTTTGGGAGGGGTAGAAGCCTACAGGTCCAGTTGTTTTGATAATCCAACTTTAGGCAAATACATATAAATCCATATGTGTGATTCTATGAATAATGTGTGTCTCAAATTACACTGAACAAATGAGGTTGCACTTTGACTGGGATGAACTTGCCCTGGTAATACTTAAATGTTGTTTGGGTGGTCTGGATTTTGCACTGCGTTGATGAAATCTCAGTCTTTATGGTAATAAAATAAACAAACTACATCAAAGTTTGAGAAATAAAATAATGTCTGGAAGAAATGTTTCAACATGACGAGGAGAAACTTTAGTATCATAAGGTCCTCATTATATACTAATCTTGGCCATCATAAATTAAATGAAACCAGCAAAGGGAAGGAGTGTGCCTTTTTCTGCTGAAAAACAGTTTTGGGGTGCATTTTTTTAAAATGAGTGAGACTTTTACTAAATTCCCAGAATATACTTTAAATACTTTGATGCACATTTTTTAAAGCTCATCAGAAATTAGAAAGGGAACTTTTTGTTTCATGGTGCTTCTTTCTGAGGACCTTCCTTGATCAGAAGGAGGGAAGGAAGGCAATATTTCTTTGGGGAATACCTGTGACAGGCCCCCCAAGATGACCTAAGGCAGAGGAAATTAAACATAGACACCTGGTCTTCCAGCATCTCTACCATGTTCTGACTTCATTTACACTGGCCCACACATCTTTTCCTCCCTCTTGTCCTTTGTGCTGAACAAACTCTGGGCTGTACAAATTGTGGCTACTTCTGAGCTGGAACTGTTCCAAACCATGGCTTTCTGTAAAAGTGTATGTTGGGAAGAGGATCCGAGTAGTGGAGGGAAGGATGCATGAGAACCACTGAGGTGGAGTTGGGGCTCAGGGTCAAAATCTGCTTTATGTGTAGAAAGTCTCAGATTCAATCCCTGCTATCTCCATTGAAAAGGACCATGACAGATAGTTTCAGAAAGTAGTCACGTTGGTCTTCAGTAGAACAGCTAGATGTGAGTCCAGTAGCATTGGAGACCAATCAGGTTTAGAGAGCCGATGCTTCCTTTCTTAGATACAAGTTGGAATGGCGATCTCTGAGTCCTTATATCCAGTGAGGGATATGACAGAAGGTGATCAGAAAGAGCATTCCTTGAGATCCTTGAAAGCCGCAGCTGGTCAGATCACACAACTCGGATGATTGGCTTGGCTTGGTGCAAGGCAGCGTCACATGTGAAGTTTGCTTACATAATATCGGATTGTATCTAGTGTTGTATCTAAATCAACTATTGTGTAGGCTTGGACAAGCCAACATCGGTCAATGTTAATTCACTTTTTTTATAGAAATGGAATAATACAGTCTTGATCCTGTATGCATATACTTTGAAATGAGATCTCCTATGCTGAATGAGACTTGGAGATAATTGGATGCTTTCACACACACTAAATAATGCATTTTCAACCCACTTCAGCGACCGTTTGCAAGTGGATTTTGCCATTCCACACAGTAAAATCCAGTTGCAAAGTGCATTGAAAGTGCATTATTTGTTTCAGAGCCTATCTACGTGCTCTGTTTCCCCCATATCCTCCCTGGGTATGTTTGACCAAACATAGATTGCAAGTTCCATGTTGGGAATTCAGTTCCCAGGCATGTGTGGGCCTAATTTAGATAAGCAACATGGCATGCTGGGCAAGTGTGCTTAAGCCTTCCCTATCATGTCATTTTTTCCAATCTGAAATGGCCCTGGGGTGGGCTTGCTGTCTGTCCTACTGGGAAACCTAGGTGTACTCCATCAGTACAAATGAAGCCCTCAATAGTGGCTCCCTCTGGTTGGAAACTGGTGCCAGGGGAGGGTGACTCTTAAACCCTCCTATTTGCACCATTGTCCCAGTACAGATTGGGTCCATGTGTTCCATGCTGGGAACTCAATTTCCAGACACACAGAATACATACTTTTAATTGTGCGGATCTGCTCAAATTTATAGAATCCTAGAAGGGAGGATTACAGAATTGTTTCTCCCTTCCTGTCCCAGTCCTCCTAGCTTTTTCCTTCTAACGGCAAAGTTAATGGTTCCGTACTTATCTCCTCAAGTCTACCCACAGATGTCAGAAGTCTCTGTATGCTTGCTAGATTCCATAGCAATATAGCAAAATATGATTTTATAAATTAAAAAATCCTTTCAACATATACATTAGTAGTATGATAAAGACTGAGCATGCTTAAAATTTTTAGACTGCTGAGAGCAGTTCAGGGTCAGTTTAAAGAGACAGCATTTATTTATTTAGATCTTTATAGCCTGTTTTTATACCTTTTGGGGGCAAAAATCATAGTACTTCCTCAGTTTTACCATCACAACAACCCTGTGAGGTAGGCTAGGCTGAGAGGGAGTGAATGTCTCATGGTCATCCAGTGAAGTTTCATCTTAGAGTGGGGATTTGAACCTGGGTCTCACAGAACCTAATCTGATGCTTTAACCACTATGCCACACTGGCAACTATGCTGCATCGGCAACATGAAGAGACAATAGAAGTCTGTTCAGCCCCTAAGAGCTTATAGTATGTTGAAGGGAAAGGATTTACCAATTGTTTTATCCCTCCTGCTTGTGATTGCTTGTGGGCCTCCAGCATGTATTTTCTGTAATCCTATAAAAGGATGTTTAGTACACAGTAGCCACAATTTTATTTTAGTTTCAGGTGTCTGCTAATATTACTGCATAAAAACCACTGTAGGAAATAAGGTGTAGATATCTGCAGCTGAATCACAGTGTGGTAAAACTGTGCTTGAACTGTCTAGTTGTCTTATTGCCTTAAAACCCTCCAAGAATACGCCACTGTGAGAATCCCGTATCATCCCTGAGTTACAGTTACAGTATCCAGAGTTACATCTATTCTGGTTGGTTTTTGAATGCTTACTGACAATTAAGCAACACTGATTCTCTTGCTGGGGAAAAATGCTGAGAAGTCCATAGTCGTTTAATGTTGAATTAAGACTCTAGCTTGACACTTAAAGCATCTAAGTGAATTCTGTGGAAATCAGTATGGCTGGCATGTGAGTAAATTCACAGCCAGCATAGACTGTCAGATTGAAAGAGGAGTTTTTGATTTGAAACATTTAATAATATCTGTGGATTTTTTTCTATGAGTTTTAAAATCTCAAGTCCATTTGTACATCATAATATGTGAGGTGAATTAAGAGTAGCATGAAGAATAATACATATTGGCAGGGCTTTTTTTCTGTGGGAACATGTCAGAATGGAGTTCTGGAACCTCTTTGACAAAATTCTTTTAAAAATGTTTAAAAGTTCATGTGTTTTCAGTACAGATTGAAAAACTTCATTTTTCTCTTGAGGGTTCTGGCACCTCTTTTTTCAAAACAACGCTGTATATTGGCTTGTGTAGAAACAGAATATACTTATTCATATATGTTTGTGTATGAGAGACCCACAATAAATAGCTTTTTTTGGGAGTAAAGTTTACCTTAGATGGATTTAAAGCTTCTAGCCTATTGTTCAGTAATAACTATGCTTAATTGTGTATCTTTTATACTTGGAACACAGTTCTGCCTATTTATTTTTCAAAAGGTTGTATGCAAATTTCTTACTCAAAAATCATCTTTCAAATTGGTATCAGGATAGTTAAAAGATCACTGAATTCCTAATTTGATGGTAGAGTTTAATACTACAGTCCTTGTGTGTTTTCTTGGGGGAGAGTCGTACTGGTCAGTTTAGTGCTGCTGAGAGCTTAATCCTACCTGTATACAAGTGAATTTTCCGTGTCCATAAAGTTTTCTGGAGATCATGCACTGGTGCTTACATTTGGGTTGTAGTATTTGGGTTTCAGGCAAAGGAAGTTTTAACAAACTGATTTCTTACACATCAATATCTGTTGCTGTTGCAGGGATGTTATACAGGTGCTGTGAGGGAAAAAAGCTAATTGTGCACAAGCACAAGTGTGTCCACAAATGAAAATATGTAATAAATAAATTATAGCATCTTCATAGCTTGGGAGAAATGTATAAAACTTTTTTTCTACATATTTGTTCTGATCTAGCAAGAGCCGGGGATGTGGAATAGTACAGCATAGTCCAATTTCATCAGATCTCAGAAACTAAGCAGGGTTGGTACTTGGATGGGGGGGGGGGGAACCACTAAGGAGGACTCTGCAGTAGAGTTCAATGGCAGACCACCTCTGTTTCTCGCTTATCCTGAAAGCCTCTTGCTGGGGTTGCCATAAATCAGTTGTGAATTGAAGACGCATACATGGGAAGAGCTATTGTGTGGAAATGCAGATGACATCTTTGTGATTAAATTCCACATATGCAGAAATCTACTGAATGGGAAGAAACTTCTTATCCAGCTTCTAGAGCCATATAGCTTTGTGTTGCCAGGGGCTCCAGACTGATGAGTGGTCCTCTTGACAGTACTGACCAAATGGGATGACTAGTCCTAGGCAGCTCCTTTCCCCTCCTTCCTTCAAGTGATCGACAGTGATTGTTTCGTGGGCTGTGCACAAAGACAGCAGGATCAGGACCAGTACTCTCATGAAACCTGTGTGTACTAAGCCTTTTCGAATGGAAAAGCCGTGTTGTTTCTTTTCCCAGGGTTTATGACATGTTATGTTATAGGAACTTTTATTTCATTTGCTCCTCATTTATACACGTCTCTAATTTTCTTCCATAAAAGTCTTAACATAGGAAAGTGGCACAATGCATGCATTCTGTAAGCCTTGTTAATTTTTTTTTAAAAAATTGAGCCAAGTCCTAATTATACATTTTTGACATCTATCATTAAGACTCTGGGAGGCAAAGCTGTTAAATTCAGGCTTTGCTTTCAAAAAGAAGTGGATTAGCCAAAGGCAAGAGGGTAAGATATTCACGAAAGAGAAGACGTAAATCCCAGATGAAAAGTGAAGTTTGTAATGAAGTGAATGCAGTTTGTTCAAGATGCATTAATTGGTTAGGAAGTATATTAGGAACGGCAGGCTATTTAGTTGATTAAACTTTGAAAACAGTTGGTGGTATGATCATACGAAAGCAGGAACTGTATTAACATCATCTTAGTAATATCTGCCTGATCTGAACAGACTGCTTATATGTTGTGATTTTGGGCAACAGCTATTTAACAATTCCTAAGTTACATAGGCTTGCATCCAGTGATGCTCTAGCATAAGCAGGTGGCACTTCCATTCCCTCAGGGGAGGATTCTCTGACGTGCGCTGACTCCAGTGCTGCATCAAATCTCATTCTGGAGGGGCTCCTATGAGGGAGTGGCTTTTCAGGGGGCATGGAAGGGGAAGTAGGAAGCCTTGTCTCACAATTGCCACTCTTCTTGCTTGTCTAAGGATTCAAGCAATGGGCTGTGACAATATGTAGCTATTATGACAAAAATCTTTAGGATAGGATATATATTCTAGCAAGCATCTGCACTTAAAGTAGATTCAGGTGGGTAGCTGTGTTGGTCTGAAGCAATAGAATGTTTGAGTCCAGTGGCACCTTTAAGACCAACGAAGTTTAATTCTGGGTATATGCTTTCATGTGCACGGGCAGAAAAACATGATACAAATAATAAAGTATTATACAATGGAATGAATTGGAGAATTCACCAGTGCGTATACCAGTTTTGTTGCCATGTGCCAGGCTAATGTTTCTGCCGAGTCAGGCCTTTAGTAGGACTGCAGTGATCAGTTGATAGAATTAAACCCAAAGAGGCTACTGCTTAATCATGCAGATTTTAAATGAAATTTAGTGGAAGTTCTTAACAGAAAATATAAACAGACACCATCTAAGAAGGAGGCATTTTTCCATCTCTGGAAGCAATGCCACTTCTAAGTTGTCTGTTGCAACACAGGGGAGGCATCTGTTTTCAGGAGCATGTTCTTTCTCTTTCATAAATATTTAGCTATATGCAGATTAAATAGATGCAAGAAATCTCAGTTTTAAGCAGGTGACAACCCCAGTCCTTGCGTTAACAGAACAGACTCCAATCACTGGGCAAATTCATGGAACCACTTTTAAACCAAAGGAGGCACTACCTGTTTTCTTTTTTGGCTTGACCCAGTGCTTGTGAATGCTGTGACTTGTGATCATATTGTAGCCCCCCATGTCCTGGAAAACTTTCAAAATCAGGCTTGAGCCAGAAGGTGCTGAGAAGCTTGCAGATAAGTGTGGTCGTCCATGATGCAGCTTGACTACCTGTTTCTAGATATATCTGTCCTCTTCATGGCTCCTCCTCCTCTTTGCTTTCTTCTGAGTTGCTGTGGTAAATAGTGATTTATAATAGCTGCCAGGCTCTTTTCCTTCCTTATAGCACTAGAAGAAAGGAGGATACTTGTCTATCACAGCACTGTATTTATCCAGCCGAGAGAAATAAAGTGAAGTTCTAGGGCTGAGGACAGACTGGAAATCTGGAGTGGGAGGAATCCGGAGGCAAAAGCTGCGGGGGAAAAATACCCCAGGGTTGGCCGTTCACACTGGCCAGTGTATTGCGCAAGGATGCTGTTACGTAGCATTCAGACTGCTGCGGAGCGGCCCCGGGTGGGCCGGCCTCTGCAGCTTGTGGCAGGGCTGTTTTCGGCAATGTGCTTATGTGTGCATGAGCGCACGAGCACTCATGTGCAAATTGCCGAAACGGCACGTTCACACAGCTGCCTCCGCTTGAATCTCACCCTTTTCCGGTTCACACTGCCTGAAAGCGGGAGGCATGCGGAAGACGGTCCCTGGACACCAGTTTCTCCTGGTGTCCTCCTAAAGCAAAAGGAAACTGGCTGCAAAACATGTAAGTGCGGAAGGGAGCTGAGGGACAGCTGCAGATGTCTGAACGGGCTACCTTCCCCTGCTTCCCAAGCACAGCTCTCCTGCTCCAGATTGCCAGTCTGTCCTCAGCCTTGGTCAGTGATAGGAGCACGAGGTAGCTTAATTTCCTGTGTTCTTGGATGCCATGGGGAAATGGCTGTGGCCCTTTTTGGCTTGCTATCCTAGATTAGATATAACTGTAATTTATATCAAGCAGTTGGGTAGAGGCTTCATTATGGTGATCTTTCAAGCTATCATTTGAAAGGTTGTTAAATGATCCATGGGCTGCCTCCTCCCTTCTTGCAAGTTGCATTATTTTCAGTGCTTTTTAAAAAAAATGAAAACTATAGTTTACAGTGACATCTGAATAACAAACTGCAGTTAGCTTTTCTCCTTACTAGCCAGAACTGAAGCCCACTTCAAAGTGTGTTTTCCTGTTCTGGTTTGGAAGAAAAAGGGCTGTCATGCTGGAAGCAAAGTGAGACTGCACTTGAGCACAGAGGAGAAAGTGCTCAGCCATCAGAACTGAGACATGCAATATGAAGTATGACAACAAGGATTGATTTTCAGCACCAGTATCAACATATTTATTACGTGGGTTGCTTCGTTCTGATTGGCGAGACCAGTATTGTGAACAATGCATGTCTTCTAAGCTGTCTGCCTCTGCTGAGGTGACTGCAGGAAAACATGAGAAGTCTTCTGTTAAAGGTCTTAAATTAGGTGGAATTTGCTGACAAGCATTTTATTTCTTAATTGGCTGTGTTGCTAATGTGGAATCTACTGGTGATCTCTTCCCGAACATTTCAGTCAAGAAATGCAGATGGTTTTGGTAAGGTATATATTTTGACAAACATACTTTATAGGAAAAGAGAGGAATCTGGTGATATATTAAAGCACATTGGATTTTATTTTTTCAGAGTTCTTATAGTTTGAGATATATCCTAGTAATCCAATGAGGCTTTGTGTTTTGATGACCAAGGTAGTGGATACTTATGGACCCAATTCAAGATGATTGGATCAAAATATTACCTCCTGTGGAATAAGGCCCTCTATTCATACTGATTAAAAGCCCTACCCTCATGGAGGTTTCACCGACTTAATCTCTTCCAGGTATGTTTCCTCCTCTTCTGTGAGGGATGCACTGACTCTTGGACTGTGTATCCTGCATTTTACAGAGTACAAATTCTTAATAATTAATTCTTTCTCAATATATATTTAATTTATTTACAAAATGTATACCTCATCTTTCTGCCCTCATAAGTGCCACCAACATGGCTAACAAATTAAAAACATACATACTGAATCACATCTTAATACACAAAAAAATCACACCATGCAATGCCCTTCTGTTCCCTTTGGTCCTCTCACCTGTTCTCATGAGCTTGACTCCACCCCAGTCAGCCTGGATGGTGTCTGTCAGATATGGAGGCCTGGCTTCAAGAATTTCTCAGGGAAGCTACGTAAGAGAATAGTTGAAAGCAGTGTGAGAAACAAGAAGTGTCCCCCTCATTGCTTCTTCTGCCCAGTGGCTTTTGCTAGAGTGAAGGGCAAAAGGGACATGTAGTGTACATGCACAGAAGATGGAGTTAATGTTTTGTGATCTGGACCCAGAAATTCCACAGGTGCACTGCAGCATCTTTATAAGACTTTGTTCCGCCACAGAAGCAAGTAGGGAGTCCTGCAAACTTGCTATATATGCTGGAGCTCTCGCAGATGGAAGAGTTTGTTGGATCGAGGTGACTGTGTGCATGCCCTCTTGGCAGTGTAAGCCGCCATTCGAAAAAGGTTCTTTTGCCAAAGTTTTCTTTGTTGCAGAAACACTTTCCCCCTTCGGTGCTGGAATGAAACAAAATGTTAGTCCTCCATAGCAAAAAGCGGTTGAGATACTGCTAATTAAATGACAACAATAAGGGTTAGCAACCAAACTGGTTTGAAGTCTAAATCCTTCTAAATATTGTTGTAACGGTTACTTCCTGCCAACATGATACTGCCAAGTTTTTAAAAGAAGCGAGCTAACACAGTCTGTTGTGTATGTACGTGTACAGTCCTTGCTTTAGAGATTTGTGCATAATGAATGACTGTACAAGCATGGTACAAAAAAGGAAAAGGAACAAAAGAAGTGAGGTATTGTGCTTTGAAGCGTTAATCCAAACTGTTAAAATATTCTTGCTTTTAGCAAGAGCTTTAGATTAAATAACTCCATGACAAGGAAAAATGTTTCTTTTTACTATAAAACCTTCAGATCATACATATAACGTGAAATAGGGACTAAATAGGCTACATGGTTGAGTGTCCAGCAAATTGTTTTGTGTATAAGATAATACAAACAGGGCTGGAGAAATGCTGAATATTTGGTATTTGGGTGTGCTTTATTTTTGATGGAAGAAAATGGAATTCAAACTTTATTGAAGGAAACTAATAGTAATGTCCATGAGATTTATTAAACTAATTATAGGATATTATTATGGATTCATTTTGGCCTTGCTGCTTCTTTTTTTCTAACCGTTGGTATTTACTACATGGTTTTCAATGAAAACATGGTGGAATAAAGAGATTTTAGCCAAGTGGTGAGACAGAGTCAGATCTGTGGCAGCGGAAGCTTTCTCAGTTGGAGGGGGGCGTTCTTTAAGTACTGTACATATTTATTTGTGTATAGTTGTATGTATAAGAAAGAGAAGGCAAATTAGAATGGTTCAATCGATGAAAAATATCTCATGTTTTCAACTGTGGTTTCTATTTTAAAATGTGCATTTGAGAATTTTCAGTGCTTCACAATTTAAAATGTATAGAAGCTTGAAATGCACTGAAAACAAGTGACTTCTAATGCATAAATAACTGCGATTACATTCTCTTTTGAGGGGGTTAGGTTCCTCTTCCCAGAATCCTAGGAGGCAGGAAATTGATTGCACTTTCCATCGCCAGGGGGAGAAGGCACCCGTCCTCGGCCTTTTTTCTGCCTCCACCTGAGAGAGCAGTGGATTTAGAGACCTCCTGAGACTTTCCTTTAAGGAGCTCCTTTGGTCGCACTTTGTTTTTCTCTTTCCACATATGTGCCTTTCCCTTTGTTTAGAAAACAAACTTTGTTTGTACTTCTGGCCTTGTCTTCCTTGAGGCTGTTTGCATTTTGTCCCTTGCTTCAGTCATGGTGATGTCAGCAGCTGAGATCTCCAACCATGGGACTTCCTCCTAGGGAGAGTTGGGGAAGGTGATTCCCAGGCAGTAGAATAGGAAATCCCTGCAAACCCGCTTGCCCAGGCATCCTGCCATGGCAGAGCTCCTGCAGAGAGCCATAGGCCATGAATTGCCTGGTTTGGATCATGAAGAAGCAGGCTTGATTTTTGGCACCAAAACCACCTGCTCAATGCAATCTTTTGCAGCCATCGAGCGGTGAGTTGAAGGGAGACAATAGCTCCCCTTCAGGGGGGAAGCCAGGAGGGTGGAGAGCCCTTTGTTGTCCCACCAGGCTTCCAGGTCTGGCTAGAACAATTTGTCTCCAATCAGTAAGAGAAGGGGAAGAAAGCTTCTTTACCATCCTGTAGATAGCGATCAAGCCATGGTGAAACTGAAGGGAAGCCTTATATGACAGGGCAGCATGGCTTAGAAGATTTCTCCTGGAAGGAACAAAAGTGTTATTCCCTTTGGTCCTTTCCTATAAATTGGACTGCACTGGGACTGAATGTTTATATGAAAAGTTTTCTATATCCTCTAGATTCAGTTCATAACACAAATGGTCCAGCTGAAGGTAGTGGCATACCAGTGTGGTGTAGAAGTAGGGCTGCCAAGTCGTCCTGGGGGTGGGGAATCCCCCGCTAAAGGGGTCGCTAATCCACCGGCCCAGATTTGGCCGGTGGTGGGAACCCCACCCCCAAACTGGCCCGATTGGGCCGACTGCCCCAGCATGATGATGTCACCCAGAAGTGACATCATCATGCTGGGCACGTTGCCTGGGCGATTCTCTAGCAATTGCCCTGAAAACTCTATGGTACCATAGAGTTTTTGGGCAATTGCCAGAGTGTCACCCTGGCAACATGCCCAGCGTGATGACATCACTTCCGGGTGATGTCATCATGGCACGCACGTGCAAAGCACGCGCACAGAGTTCCCCGCCGTCAAACAGGTAGGACTTGGCGACCCTATGCAGAAGTTAAGAATGGTGGACTCTAATCTGGAGAACTGGGTTTGGTGCCCCACTCCTCCACATGAAACCTTGGGCTAGTCACTGTTTCTCTCATAACTCTCTCAGCCCTACCTACCTCACAGGGTGTCTGTTGTGGGGAGAGGAAGGGAAGGCAATTGTAAGCTGCTTTGAGACTCTTTAGGGTAGATAAAAGCAGTTTATTTTAAAAAAACCCATCTTCTTATTTTTTGTGTGTGGAGGGGGCCTTCATTTCCTAGCCAAATTATATGGTGGAGATTTTGATGTGATCTTCTGTTGCGTTTTTGGCCCTAAAAATAAATAGGGGTGGGGAATATTCAGATCAGGGCTGTGGTACTTGGCATGTTGGGAGTAAACTCTTTCCTCCACACCTCATTTCTTTCAACTGGAATCAGTCCTTGTTCTTCTGGCAGCAATGAGCACTAATATGGAAGGAAAATGCACACCTTTGTCTTAGCCCCAGTGAAAAACTATGGTCCCATTCTGAATCTTCCCTGCAACTGCTTTTAAGGGTCAAAAAACACATCTGGAAATCCTATTATGTATCTCCAACATAACATGTTTATTTTTTTAAAAAGAGAATTTTATTTTATTTTTTAAAAAAAAGCTTTTCAAAGAAGAAATTCTAATATCTTTGGCATGGACATTATTTCTTGATAGGGGATTTTTTTCAGGGCATTTCTTTGGTATCCAATACCTTAAAAGAGTTTAAAAAAGGAGAAGAGACTGTCTGAATGCTATTTTAATAGACAAGAAGGTACAGACTGTGCTTGATGATCCATTTCCATGAATTAATTTTTTTGGATTTTGTGTAGAACAGTCACAGTTGAACTTTCTTCTAATTTTCCAGTCCAGTGCCTATGACCATCAAGGTGTAGTGGGATAAGAGACATCAAAACTGGCAGGTAAAAAATTCAATCTGGCGTACATCAGGGGGTCAGTGATGTGAAATGTTGTTCACTTGATCTTTGGAATGGCGGCACTGACTGTGACAGGGGAAATGACTTCCCCTAGATGTCCCATAGTACTAACTGTATTAGAAGGCTTTTGCAGAAAATACTTGGCTGATACTGTTTCTGTGTGAATTTCATATAGCCCGTGCTGATTTTCTTAACATATGACCAAACTTCAGTTTGATGCTGCATTTTAATGAGTCAAAACTTTTGGCGAGCTGTACTGTCTTGGGTTTTTGACTACATTTAAACAAATGTAGTCCTGTTCCTGCAAGAGCCTTAGGAGAACATTTCCTTCTCTGAATTGAATGAACAGTGAGAGTCAGAATGCTGTAATGTTTAGAGAGTTAGCCTAAGATGTGGGAGATCTACCATGAAATCCGCACACTGGGTCTCTCTCTCTCTCTTTGAGCCTCACCTTCCTCAAAGGATTGCTGTGAGAATAAAATGAGAAATGGAGAACCATGGTCTCCCTGGGGTGTGTGTGTGTCAAAATACAGTAGACATGCAGAATGTAGGGGTATCAAGGTAGCCCAAGTCCAAGCATTTGCACAGATGAAGCTGCTATATTTGTATAATCGCCTGTTTTCAGGGCAAGACTCATCTTGTGTAGCTAATGACACTGCATTTTACGCTGGTGATGCTTCTCCTTCCAGTTGTGTGCGGATGCAGTAGGTATTAAGGTTGCCATCTTGACTTATACATTTTAAATCCCATCCTTCCTTCTAGAACCTCAGGGTAAGGAAATGACCATCCTATTCTCTATTTTTTTTTTCTTTTATGATAGGCTAGGCTGTGACAGTGTGGCTGGCTCCAAATTCATGCAGGGAGCTTCATGGCAGAATGGGGATTGGAGCTCAGGTCCTAGTCTAACAGTGACACTATTCTCGTGGGCTGTTTGCTTTTTGAGCAGCAAGAAATACAGCATGTTAGAAGAAGTGAGACACCTTCAAAAGAAGAAATTATAAATAAATTACTTGAAACTGCAGAGATGGACAAATTAACTTTAATTTTGAGAGGCCAAAACGAAGACAAATTTGAAAACACATGATTTTATAAATGGATCAAAGAGTATAATAAATTATATGGGCATTCAACTGAATTAGAAGAAAATTTGAACTATATTTTTTAACTTTAAACTAAGATTTACATAAAAATACATGGTGGAAACAATAAGAATACAACTAGATAATGTACGAGGTAACTTAATAGACAAAATAATGATGTAAATGGAACCCCCTAACACTGTATGTATGTTTGTTTTTTATGTTTGTCTATTTAAAAAATAAAACTTTTCAAAAAAAAGAAAAGAAAAAGAAATACAGCATGTTGCATAGTTTTGTAGGTGGCCCTTCATTTTCTATAGTCCCATTTATACTACAGTGCCATTCCAAAGGGTGAATCTGTGTGTAATCAGAGCCTACAGGGTGTTTTCTAATTATAAAAACCTAAAGCATAAATTTAAAAACTAAGGCAAAAATTGAGCAGAGGCTGTAGCTATAGTGGTGCATTTATACACATTGACCGTTTACAGACCATGTATCTGAGAAGTCTCCGATAGTTTATGATAACGACATAGCTTCTAATTGATCTCATTTTCGCTTGAGCATATTACTTTAAAGTTTTAGCTAGATATCCACAGAGTTAACAACCAGATAACAGGACTTGTTCTTGTTACTTCACCTGTATGGAGACATTCTTTCCTAACTCAGATGAGAATGCAAGATATTTTCCATCCTTCCAAAGGTGGACCAATGTTGCACCGGCCTTTGTTGACTGGATGACCATAGAAGGTTGTAGAAAATCCATCAAATTGTCCTCTGGTGGAGTCTTGTATTGAGTTTTTTGGAACATAACTAGAATAACCTGCAGTGGTTACATAGTTGTTCTGATTCCAAATTTCTACTGCCTGTGATTGGCTCATAGGATCAGCCCATTAATCTAAATGTCATAACCTATGGTTACCAGTTGGAATACAGAAACACAAATGGTTTTCCTTACAGTTTCAAGAGAGCTCCAACCTAATATAGAACATCAGCGTTGCCAGGGAAAATCTACTATTCAACAGGCTTCATTTAGTACTGGCCAAAAACCCTGCCATTTTTTGAAACTTGAATTGGTTCCAAATGTTATAGCTGGAAAGCTGACTAAGAGTATATACTATTTTGTCTGGCCATGGTGTCAAAAGAAAACACCAGGGCACACTGTTGACTCTGAGACTTTTCTCGGAACAGAGAGAATGTACACAGTGGCAAAGGACCATTTTGTCCGGTTGTCAGCTCCTGTCAATCACACAGTGTTCCATGTGGGCAAGATCGTTATTTCCAATAACTTGGTCTGTTGTTCAGATAGGAATCGTAGAAAACTTGAAGTGACAATGCTGTCTTTGTGTGGTGAATTGCCAGTTTCACAGGAAATACATATGAATGACAGATTCAGTCTTGGGCATTAATGTTCTAGTCTTAGTTTTGGATTTCAGTTTTACAGCTACTATTTATCTCTCACTTGTCTTACATACTTTAGCAGCTCATTCTGGCCTCAGGACCTTTCTGTCTGCACCCTACCACAGCCACAGTTTCAGCAACAGCACAATTTTCTTCACATTTTCTACTTTTGTCCAGTATGAGTTGAAGTGGATTAGAGGAAGTCACCTGCTAGGTCCATCAATTGCTGTTACCAATTACAGAACGGGTATTGCAAGGGGAGGCTTGGGCTTCCATGTCTGCTCGGAGTTTCAGGATGCAGTGACCAATGGTGTTATCCTGAGACTCCTAAGAGGAGTCCCACCTCTCTGTCATATAATAATGGCATTCTGACAAGGATGGGGTTATAGATGCCTTTGTCTTGATTCACTCACACATGAACACACTGGAAGCTGCCTTGTACTGAATCAGACCAATGGTCCATCAGGGTCATTACTGCCTACTCAGACAGTCAGCAGCTCTCCATTGTCTCAGAATGAGATCTTTCCCATCATCTACTCCCTGGTTCTTTTAGTGGGAGAAGCCAGGGATCATACCTGGGACCTGTGGCATGCAAAGCAGAGCCTTCTCCACTGAGCCACAGTCTATCCCGTATACTCCAATGATACTGAAGTGAGTCTGTGGTCAGAGTCAATGTTATACCTGGCTTTCCACCAGAGGTGAGCAAGTTCCCCCAATTCTGCTCTGTTCTGCAGTTTCATCATGGTTCAGGTTCCCTTTAGGTTGCCATCTGTAAAGGAAAGAGACTTTTGGAAACTTTGGGGACTTATGAACATATATAATAAATTAAATCATCCAGTTCCCTGAAAGGAAAAAAAAATGGTTATCTTTCCATACAAGGACTTCAACACAGAGGAGTTCTTGTGTAATGTAAAAACAAAGTTAAAAGAGTAGAGACCTTCCAAACTTACCCGGGGAATTCTGAAAGGACTTTTCTGTTAGTTTGTTATACAAAACAAATTTAAGCCTTTATATACAATTATACAAATAATTAAATTATACAAATTTAAGCCTTTAAAATTAAAAGAGCAATTTCTCTTTTCAACTCTTCTAAAACAAATAGTTTGAGTACTTGGAAAAATATTTTAGATTTTGTAGTTTAAAAGCTATTTTGTTGTAGAAGAGTGCATTTGCTCTTCTGCAATCCAAATAAATACTTTAAAAAGCTTCAGAAGGAAAAAAAATCACTTTATTTTAAGTATTCTGAAAATTGATCTGTGGAAGAATCCTGAATTCATAACAGAGTTCTGCTCTGAATAAAGGTATCCAGTAATATAAAACCCAAATACATAGGGGGAAATTTAGCAGACAAGGATTTTGTAAGCATCACTGCTTCCTGTATGGGGAGGAGATCTTGATGGAGAATAAAGATTGTGCTTGGAAGCGCATTGGTAACAGTTAGCTGGAGAGTTATGGGATGTGTTCACCTGCATATTTGCATCAAGCTGCTGTACAGAGCACAGTCACACCTAAAGACATTCTAATTTTAAAAAATCCACTTTTGAGTTTACATAATCAGCTTTTTTCTAGAGGAATGCTACAGTGAGGTGAGAAATCTTTGTGATTCCAACCACAGCTACTTGAAATAAGGTCTACTAAAAATTAGCAGTGCCTGATGATCTCTGTTTTTATCTCTACTCCTCCCCTTGCAGACACCTATATAAGAACAAGAAACCATGGAAGAATTATTTTTCACTTTGAGGTGAGATTTTCTCACATGAACGTGTGAATTTATCCTAAGTTTAGGACTGGGTTGTAAAACACAGTTTAGGTTGGTGGAATAGTCTCTTCACAAGCAGAAGGGCCTGCTTTCTGGCTCTCACAGACAGAGGGGTCTGCTTTACAATTCAAGATTGCAAAAGGTTCATACCACCCTGGACTGACTTGAAACTAATTCTCATTATTCTGGTCTAAACTGGTTTGTAATCTCAACCTTGATGGTTTTTTATATGATTAAGATATTTGTTGCTGTTGTAATGTTAACACTTTGTACTATCATGATTCCTATAGGATGCTGTATGCTTCCCATCAGGTACAGTATGCCTCTGAGGGGCCTTAGAAGGATTTGCTCTTAGCTGAATAGCTGACTTGTCCTTATGACTGCAAGTGTTATGGTACATCCTCCATGACGGTAATGGTTTGATATTTAAACTGTCTGTACATGTAAGTATGATCCCATGATTTCATTGAAAGCCTTCTAGGTTAAGGCAAGACTACGAAATTTCCAGATCTTCACAGGCAGAGAGTACATATTATGCAAATTGTCTGCGAATTAACCACACACATTAGATAATGTATTTTCTAACCTCCTCCCCCCCCTTTTCCCCTGGTCCTGGCAAATAGTCCAAAAGTGAAGAAGGAGCAGTGGAATGATATTCTCACATGTTTAGCCTCATGCCAGATAAGAGCAGAGTGATGGAATGTTATAAATTATTTGTATCTGTATGAGCCAATAAGATTCAAGTTCTTTGGAGTAGTATGGCAGTTGGAAAAATGGCAGTTGAAGGGAGGGTGGAACAGTTAACAGGCTAATGGTTTTAATAGGTTTTCTTAGACTGACAGGAAAAGGTTGTAGGAATAGTGGAAGTGGACTCTTTGTCCAGCTGAGAGCTAGTTGAATTCAGCAGAATTCAAACCCTTTCCCTTAGGTGAAACCATAAGTATGGTTTTACTTTACAAACCTTTGTACAAACCTTCAGTTATTTGTTGGCACCCACAAACCTTTGTCCAAACCTTCAGTTATTTCTTGGCACCCAGCTTGTTACAAAATCATAGCAAAAAGTAATCCTTTAAGCCAATGCTTTGTGTGTATGTGTGTGTGTGTGAAAAAAAAAAGTGCTGGTATTCATATAAGGTTGTACTAATTTCCACCAGTTTGCCCCTCAGGACTTGGGAGAGCCCCCCTACAAAGATGCTGGTACTCAGTACCAGCAAGTACCACCCCCCTCCAAAAGCCCCACTTTAAACTGGGCTTTATAAAAGGAAAATACATTACAAACGTGAGAGATTTTTAAATAAGCCAGACATACAAACTTCCTCTCCACCTTGCAAAAACAAGTCACCCCCCAAGACAATAGAAAGTAATAGTAGAAATATATATATTTTAGTATATGCAGCATGTATTTTCACTGTAGTGTAGTGGTTAAGAGCGGCTGGGTTTGATTCCCCACTTCTTCACATGAAGCCGGTTGGGTGACCTTGGGTCAGTCACAGTTCTTGCCGAGCTCTCTCAGCCCCACCTACCTTACAAAGTGTCTGTTGTGAGGAGAGGAAGGGAAGGTGATTGTAAGCCACTTTGAGAATCCTTTGGGTAGAGAAAAGCAGGGGATAAAAACCAATCCTCCTCCTCCTAGTAAAGTAATCCCCATTGTTGAATTCAGCTAAGATTGCGATCAATTTGATATTAAAAGAGCAATAAAGCTCTGCTATTCAGGAGAACAGTCAAATTTGTTTGTGCCTTTTAAATCCTTTAAAAATGTTTCTAGTCTGAAGACAGCAAGGATAGCCTTCAAGTATGTTGGCAGAATCTTGTGGAATCTCAGAAGGCAGGAAGAGGTGGTACAGCTGGTGGGGGTGTGGGCCTTAAATAGCTTTTTGTTCTACCCTGTTCTATTTACAGTTTTGCAAAATAAGTCAATTTTTATAATATTGCTTAATTGAGAAAAATCACAAAGTTGAGAGCTGATGCGATGGTTAGAATTTTGTACCTGAGGAAGACCCACGTTCAAATCTCTCATCTGCCAAGGAAGCTTGCTTCCTTGTACCCGTTATTCTCTCTTAGCATTACCTCCTTCACAGAGCGGTTTTTATGAGGATAAAACAGAAGAGAGTAGAAGGGTTATAAGCAACATTTTGCCCCCATTGGGGGCAGAGTCCTAATGGGCAGTTAGCTGGCATTTGTTAATACACTTTCTCCATAGCATTCTTTTCCTGCCTTTACTATTTAACAGACTACGAGGAAGAGACAGCTTCACAGTTAAGCACCCCATTGAGTGGTCCAAAAGCTGCAAATGATGCTAACCCCAGCTACAGACTCTGGTCAAGAGATCCAGAGGCAAATTTTACCCTTGAAAGTGTCTTTTTTAATCCTCAGAACAACCTTTGTGATGTAAATTAGGCTGTGAGAGAATGACTGGCCCAGAGTCACCCAGAGAGTTTCATGGTGAATGGGAATTTAAACTTGGGGGCCCCCAGGGCTAGTTGAGCAGTCTTGATGGATCTCGCATAATCCCATCCATCATTAAATAAATGAAAAGAATTTAAGAACCTAATAAGACTATAAAAAGAGCCATGCTGGATCAGACTAAAGGCCCATGTAGTCCAATATTCTGTTCAGCCAGCTGCCTGTAGGAATAACAAGAAGGTTGATTGCAACAGCAGTCCAAAGCAGCTGATACAAAGAGGCATAGTGCCTCTGGTACTGGAGGGAGTAGACGCCTATTATGACTAGGAGCCATTGATAGCCCCATCATCCATGAATCTGGCCTGTTCTGCTTTCAAGCCTTCCAAGTTGGTAGCCATCATCACATCCTATGGCAGCAAGTTCTACAATTTAACTAGTGACCAGCGGACTACTAACCATGAGTAGAAGCTTGTGTTTGGCTTGGTAGTTCATAAGTTACACAGGTATGGTTTGTTGGTTCCTGAGTTGTGTAAATGACCAAATATGATTTTGCCTCTGATGCACCATCAAAAATGTGACAATGTAAGAAAATGGTGTGATTTCTCCTCTCCCCCCCCCCCCCCCCAACATACAGCAGAGGTCTTTAACTTCTCTGGGCCCAGGACGCATCTTTTGACTTCCAGATGGCAGCATGAGATCCACTGAGCTACAAGCTTGTGACAGAAAGTGACATAGCAATGCAACTAGGACAGGAATGGTTGGAGCCCAATTCTCTGCCTGTGCTAAAAAAAAGAACCCTTTCCACCACTGAGTGCCTCACCATTGGTACTGTTCTCTTAGCATGCATGTGAAGCATAGGCGTAGACTACGGGGGGGCTCGAGCCTCCCCCGAAATTTCCCGGGGGGACTGAGCCCCCCCCAGGAAAATGTAGCGCCTGCTGCCGCGCCTCCCGGGGCCCTTCTGAGGCTGGCAGCCACTGCTGCCGGTGCCTCTCTCCCCCCCTTCCATCCTTCCCTCTCCCTCCCTCTTTTCCTGGTGAAGGGAGAGGGAAGGAGTGGGGGGGGGGGGGAGAGAGAGGCCCCAGCAGCAGCGGCTGGCGGGCCTCGGAAGGGCCTGGGGAAGCACGGAGGTTTCCCGGTGGGGGGGGGACATCACCCCAGCGAGCGAGCACGCGAAGCGTGCGTGCTAAAGAGCCCCCCCAGATTTTACAAAAGTCTACGCCCCTGATGTGAAGTGAGGCTGGAAGGTGAGGCCCTCGCTCTCTACACAAGCCACAGCTGCTTTCACAAATGGCAGCTCTGTATGCTATTTGAGGTTCTGAGCCATGGTTTGAAGATGACCTCAACAGAGCCTTTTGAAACATCTGGCAGATCTTTGAATGAGGAAATGGAACTGCAGGAGAACTGTCTGGGTGGGTGTCCCCTTGTCTGGATGCAACTAATGCTTATAGCCTGGAGAACATAGTTAAAGACACTGGAGTGTGTTTGTAAACTGAGTGCACAAAGTCCAACCTCTGGTGACTTGTGTGACGTGGTACAATGATACATTAAATGAAACCTAATCAACATGCACCGTGTCAGCAGCATCAGTTCTGTTGATTTGTACTGTTCCGTTCATCTGCAAATAACAGGCTGAATGGACAAAACCAGGACACGGCAAGATAAATGCTCAACAAACATATGGGAAAGTCAGCATGCTGCTAACACAGCAAAAATGAATCAGGGTACACTGCCGCACAAGCAGAAAAGGTTTATAACATTTTGATCCGGGAGGGGGGGGGGAATAAAATGAAATAAATGTAAGACCTTTTAGTGAATACTGAAAACTAAGCTGGAAACAAAAAATAGTTTTATTATGCTGAAAATTGGTCTGACAGAAACTTCTCTTTCCAAGATGCACAGCCATACTTTTCTTTTGACCTACTGTCACTTCTTTCTAGTCAAACAGATTCTGCATTTGTTTGTTTTTAAAGACTGCAAGAACCTTAAAATCCTATTTGAGCACAGAGGCAAAAAAACTCAAAAGACTGGAAGAGTGAACAGTGACTCATGAAAGCTCATTCCCTGCCGCATATTTTGATAGTCTTTAAGGTGCTACTGGACTCTTGCTCTTTTAAACTGGAGGAGTGTTTACTTATTGAGTGATAGCTCTTGTATCCTCTGACTTTCTTCTTTGTTTGATGGGAGAACAGAAACCATGGCTGTGGTCACACGCACTAAATAATTCACTTTCAATCCACTTTCAGTGCACTTTCCAACTGGATTTTATTGTGTGAACTGGCAAAATCCAGTTGGAAAGTGCACTGAAAGTGGCTTGAAAGTGCATTATTTAGTGTGTGTGACTGCAGCTCATCATTCAGAGGTCCTAGGTTCCATCCTTTTCATGGTGTAGCATGGTATAATGGTTAAAGTGTTGAACTAGGCTCTGGGGAACTCAGGTTTGTATCCCCACTCTGTCATGGAAGTTTGGCTGGGTGACCTTAGGCCAGTCAAACATTCTAAGCCTAACCTCCTTCACAGGCTTGTTGTGAGGATAAAATGGAGGAGAGGAGAACTAAATTAGCTGCTTTGGGTCCCCATTGGGACCCAAGTAAATAAAGTAAATAAATAATTTTTCAAGGATCCCGGATGGTAGATGTTCGGAAAAGTCTTATTTCTGCCTGAGATCCTGGGGAGCTGCTCCCAAGCAAGAACAGATGACAGTGGTGGGAAAATTGTCCAACTCCATATAAGTCAACGTAACGTGTGTGGGTGTCTCACTTTAGCAAGCCCCTTTCTTCCTCAAACAGTGACATCTCACACTCTGTGTGTTTCTGGTGCTTGCTGGCTATTGTCCAGTTGCTTGTCACAGAGATCTTTTGCTTGTTAGACTCGGAGTTCCTAGACAAAATCCTTTTACTCTGCAGAGAATTACTCAAGGTGGAACAGCTCCAAATTGCTGCCTGAGGACTGCAATCCAACTAAATTCAGAAGAACAGTTTTCATTACAGCATTTTAACTGTTCTGAACAGCCCACTAGGATATTTTAGAAGGTGCTGAACAGTCTTAAAAATTATGCTGATTTATGTGTTAAAACCAAAGGGGTGTAAGGAAGAGGGGGAAGTGTGAGTGTGTATCAGAATTTGGGTTAGCATACTATTCTTTATATTTGGTGGACAAAGCAGTTTTACTCAATCTAAGACAATTCATTCTCATGCCCTGAGATGGAGAGGAGCTGTATGCAGAAATCCACATATTCAGGGTATTCTCATAGGAAATACTAAAAACAAGTCATGTCCACTGCAACCATGAGAATCCTCTAGTCCACATTCCTTGCTCCCACCCCTGTTTCCATTCAGAAAACACCAGATCCCCCAAAAAAGAGTCTAAATGTTACATCTTCATCAGTTAGGCAATACAGTATGACCATACCAGAGTGTATCTTTTAGGAGTCAGTCAGAATTTAACATGGGAAAGGCTTGTTCAGAAGCAGTTAGGCTAGAGATGCACAATACAGTGCTTTAAGACTCTCAAGTGGAGTGAGAGACGTGCTGTTTTCCCTGGCATACACACATTCATTTCATTCCCTTGCGGGGAGGAGGGTGGGCTGGCCATCTAACTTACAGGGGAAGTCCTGGTGGTTCATTGGCTGAGCAAACAACCAAGCCCCAGTAGCTCTGCTTAGCACTACAGGAGCCATGAAGCCTGGCTTGCTCCAGGGCCATTTTAATTTCCCAGTCCATGCCTATCTCCATGCCACCTGTAGAGGCAGGCACAATTTTTAAAGCAACAACAACAGTTTCGCAGAGGCAGGATAGGATTTGTGCACACCCTAGATAGCTATCCTCCTTTCAAACCACGTTCAACTCTCCCCTCCTAAGAAAATCTGTCTTCACCCTCAGTGGAGACATTCCTGTTGATCTGGAGGGAAGTGAGATGTGAACGTTTTAAATAAGTGAGAAAAAAAATTAGCCTGATTTTTTTACAACTCATTTCCTCCAGTGATGCAGCCTACTTGCACAGTGTGTAGCTTAAAGACCTCATGGGATGTAGCTAAATGTCCAGTGAAACTTCAGCAACCTGCATCTGTTTATGGTTTTGAATGTCTCATACTTTCTCCAAAGCTAAGATCTTAACCAAAGCATGTGGGGTGATTGAAGGTAATCTGTGCTTTAAAAAAAAATAGAACATGACTCTGAATGGAAGGGAACATAAATCTTTGATGTCTGCCAGAGCAATATCAGCTTTTCATATGCTTGGATAAAAGTTTGAAGGATTTGCACTTTCCCCCCCTCTTCATCCATAATTCTTGACAAGTCAAATTATCTATAAATAACTCATGCAGACAAGATTATTTATTTAAAAACATATACCTCTAGAATTTGTCAGCTAAAGTATGATTAGTTAAAGGTTACACTATCTTGTCATAACAGTGCATGATAAAAATACACGCTTCTATTTCCTACTCATCTTTAAAACAAGTAAAATGTCCTTCATCAAAAGCAGTCAAGAGAACTCGGGTATAAACCTTTTGCTGATGTACGATGGCTAACTCAAAAATAAATGTCTGTGTGGTCTGTTGCATATTTTGCTCCCTGTCCAGGGATTCTCCAGTGCATCAGGATACTGTATTCTGTGCAAAGATTTTTCCTGCTAGTTAGACACCTGTCTGCTTTGGTAGCTGGTGACTTAGAAGCTTCATATGCCTGGCTGCTATGGAAAGGACCTCCTGTGTGGTGACACTCTGGTTGTGAAACTCTCTGTAGCTGAATTCACCTTGTGCGTACTTTCTTGTTTTTCAGTGGAATGTGTGTTGCATCTTTCAGTGGAACATCAGTTGTAGGAGGGCATCAACAAGGGAAGGTTTTGGGCTTTCTGAGTATCTGGTTGGCCACTGTGGGAATCAGGATGTTGGAACAGCATAGATTGTTGATCTGATGTAACAGGACTCTTCTTGTCTTAGACACCAGGCATCTAATAATATCTAATTTGAAAATAAATTCTTCCTTTAAAAACTATTTTACTAGGTTTTAATGCTAGATTTTTGTTGTTCTTAAATGTTAAATATTTCCCCCATTTCTAGACTTGTAAGTTACCTTCGGTGCTATTTTTTTTTTAATAAAGGAAGGGTAGAAACACCTTGACAGTACAAGTGAGAGTTTAATTACCTGGGTGCAGGAGCACCTTCAGGTTGGGTGTAAAGTATTGTGAGTAGTGCTTACACAATTGTTCCCTGAAATTCTTCTCATGGAGGTCACCAATGTCCCTCACCAACAATATGGGGTATATGTGATGTGTGTCTACAGTGCGATGGGAATCAGGAAAAATCTCCCCTTTTGCCAGTGGAAGTGCTGCTCCTCTGTCTTAAAGCACTGTTATGTCAGCAGAAAAGAAGAAGAAGAAGAGAACAGATTGGATTTATACCTTGCCCTTCACTACCCAAAGGAGTCTCAGAGCAGTTTACAAACTCCTTTCCCTTCCCCTTCCCCTCCCCACAACAGACACCCTGTGAGGTGGGTGGGGCTGAGAGAGCTCTGACAGAAACTGCTCTTTTTAAAAAACAGCTGTACCAGAACTATGGCTTGCCCAAGGTCACCCAGCTGGTGCAAGTGGAGGAGTGGGGACTCAAACCCGGTTCTCCCAGATTAGAGTCCACGCACTTAACCACTACACCAAACTGGATCCAAAGCACTAGACATAGAGAGGAGTGCAAGATGTATTCCTCTGCAGCATCCTTTTATGCATGCAAGACAGTATCCAGAAGGTATATTCACATCGCTGACTCCAGATCAGGCTTACCACCATTTTTTGGCCCACATGACATAAATAGGGCACCATGTTCAAAAGAAGTATCTTGTACAGTTATCTAGAAAAGCCCAGGATAAATATGCAAACCAAGAGCCAAGAGCTTTTATTTTTTAAAAGACACTTCATATTTCTTTCAATAAAAGGAAGTTATGAATGAAGCAAAAAAAATGTAGATTACTGAAGCTGCTTTGTGCAAAAACAGAGCTTTCAAAACCACTTCTCCTTGGGAATCTGTTCCAAGCCATTGTGAATGGGGAAAGGCTTCCAGATCTGGAGGATGCTTTTACAGCTCTTGGGTTAGATAGACAGATCTAGCAGAGCCTGGATTCTAAAAGTGAACTGAAGTTTAAGTTAGGTGTTGCACACTCTTCTGCTGGCTGACTGCCTATCTCTAGCCGACACTGAGAGAATGTTAAGACTTTTCTCCTACCAAGTTTTCTCCACCCCTTAAAGGATTGTGTTTGGGGTTTTTTCTTTTCTCTGAATAATCCAGCCTGAGAAAGAATGACTGGCCCAAGATCACCTTGGCAGAGGATGAGCATTTGAATCTGGATCTCCCCATTCCTTGTCTGTTACTCTCACTTCTGCTTACTCCAGAATCTACACACAGACTTCAGTGTCTGAAAATTAGGCCTATTGATAAGATACTCACAAAAGTAGACGATTCCCATCAGCATTTTTTTTTCTTGAGTTGGTCTACTGGCATATTGTCAGACCAGATCATGGACTTGGAAGCTTTCTCCATGGAGCTGATTCACTTGGGCTAGATGAGCTGGTGCAATCATGATTTGGGGAGCTGGATAGCTTTGGATTTCATGGGGTGTGTGTGCTTCTTTAGCTCAAAATATAGTTTGGAGGGATTTAGTGTGTTCCCAATAACAATTTATGTTGGAATAGATGGAATAACTTCTCTTGTGTGGTGGAAGCAAACGCCAAGGGCCAAATTAGAGGGGATGGAGGACAGGACATGTGAAACTGCCCTAACAATATAGATAAAGGGGAGTGGGGAGGTCTGATTTTAAATGCCACACAAGTGAGAATCCTCCCAGCCCTTTGCATTCTGCTGTTCCTCTGAGGCACTTCGTCTTCATCCATGCTCTAAGTCACTTTTAGTTTGGTGAGAGCTCCTGATGTTCATGAATGTGATAAAGGGTCTCTGCCTTGTACTGAGTCAGATCACTGGTCTATCAAAGAAAGTATTGTCTACTTTGAGTGGCATTGTCTCTCCAGGGTTTCAGGTGGAGCTCTCATGTTGTCTGCTAGCTGGTCCTGCAGCTGGAAGAGAATTCAGGGTCTTCTGTGAGCAAAGCACATGTTGTGCCACTGAGGCATGGCCCCACCACCCAGAGAGAAGAGGTATGGTAAAATAAGCTACAAGTGGGACAAATAGTTTACCAATGCTTACTTGCATTCCTCTTTTGCCATTATAATTTGATTCTCTTGCCCCCGCTTTTTATGGGATTGGGGCAGTTCTGTTTAAACACACACAACTGATGCCATTGCATCCAGTTCGGAATCAGTTTTGAATATCCTGTTAGGCTGGGTTTGATTCAGGCTGATGCTGCCAGGTGGTTACAGAGCCTTTAATAAGCCAGAAGTATAAATAAGCATAAAACATATGTACACCAGATCTACATACCACAAGATGGCTATGGCACGATTCACCCTTGCCTGAGAGTAACATAATGGGACTTACTTCTAAGTAAACATGCATAGGTTGCCATTGCCAGGGTTCTGGTGAATGGGAATTCATCCCACTTCCATTTGTTCACTTCTTGACATTTGCTAAATTTCGGGCTCTGGTTTATCATTTACCTTACCTCCCCCCGCCCATGCATACCATAAATATTTCTGTAGTCCTCAATGGGTAAATACAGAATTGCAGAACTTAAGTAGCATTGATATGGTCTTAATGGGAAATCATGCCTGATGTTAACAGCTATTCTTCTAAGCAAAATTCTTACGCTTCTGCCATTTATCCTGTTATAGACATTAGCCTATAAGAACATAAGAAGAGCCCTTCTGGATCAGACCAGTGGTCCATCTAGTCCAGCATCCTGTCTCACACAGTGGCCAGCTAGTTCCTCTGGATGGCCAATGACAGGGAAAAGAGGCTGAGGCCTTCCCCTGATGTTGCCTCCTGGCTCTGGGATTCTGAGGCTTAGTGCTTCTGAATGTGGAGGTTCCCCTCAGTCACCATGGCTAGTAGCCATAGATAGACTTATCCTTTATGAATCTATCTAATCCCCCTTTAAAGCTGTTTATTTCCATGGCCATCACTACATCCTTTGGCAGTGAATTCCATATTTTAGTCACTCTCTGTGTAAAGTAGTATTTTCTTCTGTCCATCCTGAACCTACTGCCCATCAGCTTAATTGGATGCCCTCAAGTTCTAGTATTTTGGGAGAGGGGATAAAATTCTCTTTGTCAACTCTACCCCATGCATAGTTTTATAAATTTCTGTCATGTCCCCCCTTAGTTGTCTCTTTTCTAAGCTGAAAAGTCCCAGCCTCTTCAGCCTTTCCTCCAAGGGAAGGTGCTCCAACCCCCTAATCATCTTGGTTGCCCTCTTCTGTACTCTTTCCAGCTCTGCAGTGTCCTCTTCTGTACTCTTTCCAGCTCTGCAGAGGGGAAGGGAAAGGAGTTTGTAAGCCGCTCTGAGACTCTTAAGTGAGTGAAGGGCAGGATATAAATCCAATCTCTTCTTCTTCTTCTTCTTTTGGAGATACGGTGACCAGAACTGTACACAGTATTCCAAATGAGGCTGCATCATAAATCTATACAGGGGCATTACAATTCTGGCCATTTTTATTCTCAATCCCTTTCCTAATAATTCCTAACATAGAGTTTCTTTACTTTTTTACCACTACAGTGCATGGGGTTGACACTTTCATTGAGCTCATGATCTTTTCACTATGACCTCATGATCTTTTCCCCTCTCAGTCTCAACACAAGTTCAGATCCTGTTAGCCTGTACTTGAAGTTAGGATTTTTTGTCCCAATGTCCATCACCTTTGTTTTAAAATATAATCATACCCTCTAATGATGAAATGTTGTTTAAATGTTCAAAATACTATTTGTGGTTGTTTATTTTCTTTTAACGAAAATCTGTTAATTAGTATTAAAAACAGTGGGAAAAATCCAAAGGGAAGTGTCAAAGTAAGAAACAAATCCAAATGTTAATCACTTTTAGGATGACAAATTAGAGAATGTTTTTCAGAAAATACGAGAGTTTGTGGTTCAGATAGCTGACTTTGTTTTCTATAATGGAGTCACTAAATAAGGAGATGTTTGGCTATATCTTGTTTGAGAGGTGCTGTTTCTGCAAGATGAAAAATGAAAAAAACAAACCTTTGCTCTTTCAGTACATTTTCTTTGCTGTATGCTTAAGCTTCATTGCAGCTTCTGTTGCTAAATGTAGTTTAATGACAGTTTCTTTGCATTGTAATAAATGTGTCTTGCTTAGAGCTAACAAGGTTTATGTGATAGGCAGAAGGTATAATACACTGTGAGAATTCTGCTGGTTTTTTATTTCTGATCTTTTAATTAATTTTGAAGTTGTAGGCCTTCAAGAGGTGCCAAGTAGCTGAATACCTCCGTTTGTTACCTTAATTAATGTCCACATATCTCTTTCTTTAAGGATGCCTTCCTCTTTTAATTTCTACTTTAATGGCTATTCGCTTCTTTCACAACCTTCTCTTCTTTAATTCTTTTGTAATCCATAACCAATGCCATATTTCTTATTCAAGACTATGTTCAGATGGAGTTTGTTCATGAGAAGAATTCATGAGAAGAAACTGGAGTTTGTTCATGAGAAGAATTAATCTTGCATATTTTCAGGTTTGTGTGTTTCCCACCCACTGTACATGAAGTCAGGACTGAAGACTTTCTTCTTTGTTTTTATTTCTTTTTGATTTTGCTATGTAAATTTTATTGTGTTTTGTGTTTTATGGTAAGGTGTTTTATTTTTTACAAATGTAACAAAACGGGGTTCTTTTTTTTGGAGGGGGGGTATCAAGTCACAGCTGACACAGCGACTCCATAGGGTTTTCAAGGCAAGAGATGTTCAGAGGTGGCTTGCCACTGTCTACCTTTGCATAGCAATCCTGGACTTCCATAGTGGTCTCCCATACCCAGTATTAACCAGGACCAATGCTGCATAGCTTCTGAGAGCTGATGAAAACAGGCTAGCTTGGGCTATCCAGCTCAGGACAAAATAAAGCAGGATACAAAATTCTCTAAATAAGTGTTTTAGGAAGTCTTCAGTAATCCACTTTTGAGGGATAGATAGAAAGGGTTGATTAGCCATTATGGCCACTGGGTCTTTTCCAGTGGGCTGATGGTCTCCCCCCTAACCTGGTCTGGTGGCCAGGTTGGGCAGTGCTCAGGCTGGCTGTGAAGTGGGTTCCTGGCAAGCAGTGTCACAGCTGACACACATGCAATCTGGGCCTGGCAGGGCAAGTGGCTGCCTCTTTTTCCTTCCTTCCTTGGGAGGAGTTTGCAGGGCCATTTTTTCCCCAGTCCACTTCTGGGCATGTGGATTTAGGCACAAATTGGAGTTTGTTCCTTATTCACAAGCCGAGATTGTAAAACATGTTTAAACTGTAGTTTAGAATTCCAGTTTATGAACACAAAGTCAATCTCAGCTTTTTATGGTGCCTGAATTTCAATACATTGGAAAAGGGGGATTCCGTGCCACCAGGCCCTGCCCCCCCACAAGTGATCAGCTGGCCTGCAGGGAGCCTATCAGGCATGGGAGGGACATGGCAACATAACTTCCAGGGCTTACCAGAAATGATATCATCATGTTGTCAGTTTCACAGTGACACTCTGGTATTTGAAATAAAACATCTATTGTAGAAGTATTTTCACCACAGAGTTTTTGCCCTAATACCAGAGCATTGTAGTGACATCGTGTGATGCCATCTTCCAGTGTATACTGGAACTGACATTTCCACATCATCAGTAATGTAATCTGGGCCTCCCTGGTAAGTCCTCATCTCTCATTGGTTGCCAGGAGGAGGAACCTGGCAACCCTAGTGTGTGTATTCACAACATCTCTATTTCAATGGTATCATTATGACTGCTGTAAACTGGTATTTTTATTTTGGTCAAGTTTTTATGATGCTCAGAAACCTGTATAGCAATAGTGAGCTTACCTCTTTTTTATGTCTTCTCATTATTGTGATCCCTGGTATATGTAGTAGTTGCAGTACTGCTGTTTGTTATAACTGATAGTTTCATTGTACTTTATGTTTTATGGAATCCACTTAGAAAGCTTGACTAAGTGGGGATAAAAAATGGAAGGGCTCAGTATATCATTTTAACTTGAGATTGCAGCCTCGATCTTTAAAGCTCATATAGGCCTTTAAAGTGATCAGTACCACTCCTGTTCTTTCTAAAAACCATAATTTCCCTTGGTGCCCCATTTAAAATACAGGCACAGCTACTTGTTCAACATTATTTTCAACCAATTCTTATTTATTTGTCTCCTCTTGGCTACTGACTATTGATACATTTTTTTAATCAATATCTGTTCTAAGGCTAATTTGTCAGCTCTGCCAATCTGTACTGTGCATTGTAGTCAGGAAGTTATCATTATCTCTGACTGCAAAACAAAGGCTGTTGATCTAACAAATGCACACATATTTTCCTTTCCTCCCTTCTAAAAGGCAGCATCCCAAATCCCTTCCACAGGAAACTAAATGATAGTGGATACATGGCGAAAACTTAGGCATTGGACCTGGTACAGATATTTAGGAGAATGAGATGTAGAGCACTGAGCAGACAATACTGTTAGCCGAATTGCTTTAATTTACCTTTAGCAATCAGCAAAATACACGGGTTCTTGCCAACTATACCAGGGTCCCACCCCTCCCGGGAGATCTCAAGGAAAGAGGCACGTGAGGCGAGTTCCAAGTTCAATGTTGTTTACTGGATCATGTAATCAAGCATACAAAAATCGTAATCATACACACACTCTTACAGGACTAATAAAATAAAGAGAGAAAATAGCACGGTTGCATGAGCAGGTTTCGTTGGTGGGGAAAGCACGTTACCTTAGATGCGTTGTCCGATGTCAAGATGAGTTGGATTTGGGAAGAAAGGTATAAAAGTTATAGGGCCACGAGGCTTGAACCGGCAAGACCACGTGGTTCTCCTGGATCGCGAGTCCAGAGAGAGAAAAAGGGGTTTAAAGGTGGAGGCAAGGGTTGGGGACAGAAAGCTGGACTGAAGGGTCAATAGGTAAGATAGAGGGCGATGGCTCAAGAGGCCGAGTGACTCTGGGTTTGGCCTTTTATTGGGGGTCTTGGGGCGGGCTCTGCAGACCACAACCCACTAACACACCTACTAGGCGGTCCGTCCCTGTTGGACCTTGCTATAGGTTAAAGGTGAACAAAGGGAGGAGGTCCAGGGGTTTGGTCAGTGTTGCAAAAGTATGACTTCACCAGGAAACAGACACTGAGTCTGGGGTCCGATGACTCACCTGGCCAACCTATTGTCAGTTGATGGTTTTAGCCAAGTATCTGATGGCTGGCACAGTAGGTGCTAGGCAGTCTTGTTAGCATAACTTATTCAGATGTATATTGAGGAATGGGGGTTAACCAGCGGATGTCTGACAGAAGGAGGCCTCATGGCAAGAGGAATCCTTTGTCCTTGTCTTGGGTGAACTGCTTGGGGTGTCAGCCTCCTGGCTTGGGCTGGAGCTGGCTCCTATGTGGAGAAGAAAGCGCAAGTCCCTTCCACTGCTGGCGACACAGAGTTCAAACTTATGGATAAAAATCCATAAGAGCACCCAAGGGTGCCTTGCTGGCCAACATTTCCCCCCCTCGGAGACCTGAAGGCGTCAGGTGAAGGTCTCCGAATATGAGCGATACGATGATGCAAACTGAGACAGACTGCATGATGGTGACCCTGGAAGAAAGAGTTGGCAAGGGACGGACCCAGAAGATGACAAAAATCTATCGCAATAAAAATGCCAAATTGTTGCTGGGGCGGACATAAAACAAGGCTTTGTGCATTAGACCACCAAGGGAGCCTACGTAGAAATATTTCATTCCTTAATTAGAGAAACATCTTTAACTGAAATATAAAGAGTAATTCTAAAAATTGCTTACTTTAAATTCATCGTGAAAAGCCTTATAGAAGCATTATAAATTTCTTATAGTATCTATACATAAAGCATTTAATACTTATAGCGGAAGTGCACACATTTGTATCAATAAAAATACTCCACAAGGAATGTACAAGGAAATAAAATGGTTACAAACAATTCTTCGTCCATCTCTCCTGAGCGGCAAGGCTTTTCTGTTGGAACAGGGCAACTGGTGCTGTTTGAACAGGAGAGAGGCGCGCTTTACATTGTATCTAATGGAACACCAGGACTCGTATGTCTTCGGCTCTTCGGAAGCCACTCGGGTCTTAATCAATAGCTCATGAAGCTCTCGGCTGCGCTCGTCACTTCTCGGCACGGACACGAGTCAGTTCGGCCGGGAAGGAGGAGACCGGTTTGCATATTGAGGAGTCGCCCCCCCCTTGCTATCTAAAAGCATCATGGGTATCTACTTAAATTAAGGAAAAAGGATATTAAAATAAAACATAGTTTAATGATTTTGCAAGCAGAGTGTCTAAAGGCATTCAAGAAATACGGAAAAGGTCAAAACAGGTCATACATCTGGAATCGTTGTATTATGAAAGACACATCATCTTGGGGTCCTGGCTGGAATAATCACAGGCAAGGTATTCACCCTTCGGGGTTGGCGGAGTCTCCGGGCACGCCTCCCGAACCCTGGGGAGCATTTGTGAGATGTGTGCCTGAGAGAAACAGACGCACACACACACAGGCGGGGCATGCAAAAGCTGGGTTCGGGAGTTGCGTCCGGTCGACTCTGACCTTTTTATCTGGAGCCGGGTGGCTCCGCGGGGACGCCATTAGCTGCGTACCCGTTTTAGCTTGGAGGGCTCCCTTCGGGGGGCCCTCCCCTAATACTGTACAAAAATAGAACAATCTTTCCCCCTTAAGCCTGATCCCAGTGGTACCGTCCCATATCCAATGAGGAGCGGACTGGGCAGCTAGTCACTAGGCAGAACCCCTCAAAGGTCGCGTGTTTTGGACTTGGCTGTATATGTTACGGCTGGAGGTTGTTGCGTATGCAAATGAGAGGATTGTTTGGGCATTCTGGGATACACAAACATTTCGAGAAAAATAATTTATTAAAAATCAAAAACAATCGAATTGGACACCAGTGTTGGAGCGAGGATACGTTTTAGCTTGCAGGCACTTCGGGGATAGAGCTGGCGAAAATCTCCCTTTAACTTAGAAAGATGTTAAAAAGAGGGGACAGGGGTCTTGGTCCGAGGTTCTGATCTAACCGGGGAGTCCTTCCCAGGCACTCTCCACTGCTTCGTGCAGGGAGAGCTTGCACGCCTGGTGAAAGAGAGCATGGGCCGGATTTAAATTCCGAACCCAACTTCTGCATGTCCTCCAGATCATTTCGGCTTGGAGGGGCCGCATGGCAGAGGGAGACAAAGGATTCGTTTGTCCTACTTCTTCCTCCTGAGCCGTCTCTCGGGCTTCCATGTCCTCCTTGTGCTTGTTGTCCTGCTCACTAATGACTCCCCACGGTTCGTCTGGGCCTCGGCCCTCCCAACACTGGTAAAGAATAGAAAAGCAAGCGCAGAGCAAAAGTGTTTTGGCAAGCAACCGGTTTTGTTTTGCAAACAGAAGACTTGGTTTGCAAACAAAACGGTTTATTTCTTGCCCGTAGAGTGCACAAAAACAAAGAGACGGAGACAAAAACAAAACTGGGCACACAGTACAAAGTTTGTGGATGAGGCTACATGCTCATAAAAATAAATAAATAAGGGAAAGTACATATGAAGACTAAATAAGTTAATGATGATTGACGTATTATGCAGATTGGGCGTCGGTAAAGGCATGCTGGGAGAAAAGATATCATGAGCAAAATATATTTTAGAAACTCAAGGGTTGAATAAGAAGCTCACCCCGAGATGGCCGAGTGTTTTGGGGTTGAGGATCGCTTGGGCAGATAGTTAGGGAGGAGGTCACTCTAACATAAAGAGATGCAGAAATATGTGGCCGGGGAGGCTCTGGCTGGAGCGGGCTAACCTTGGGGCCTTTCCCCAGGCACCCGTCGCTGCCTCGAGTGGCGATCGGATTGCACGCCTGGTGGAGATGGGGCGAGAGAGGTGGAGGATCGGAGTAACTTCCGACCCCAACTTCTGTGCGCACCACCGGGAGAAGCCGCCTACTCAGCTTGACATTCGTGCTAGCCACAAATGCAACTACGGAGCTTTTGTCGACGGCATCTTTGAATGCGCCCTCGGCTCTTCTGATCTCCCATGAAGAAATGCTTTCGGTCCTCCCACCCCCTATCTCCCTTTTCTTTCTCTCATTGCTCCCTACGGTTCGTTAGGGCTTCGGCCCGCCCAATACTGGTTAAAGAATAGAAACAACAAAAAAAAGGAAAATTCTTGGGAACAAGCAGAGGCTTGTGATAATCCTAAGATGTGGCTGGTTATGAACCGTAAAAAGGGTGTACTGACATTGGTGGGAGATTTTTTTTTTTTTTTTTGCAAAAGTGAAACCAAAAATAAAGAAGTCCGGGGCACGGATTGGAACGGTCCGAAGATATACAACGTAATAGCACACATTTTGAGAGAACTAATTTTAAGATCCACGTGTCTGGGCGTATGCAAAATAGAGCTGCCGCAAAGCACGCTGGTTCTTAATTTCTGAAGGCCGGATTTTTGTTCAATAAGTTGTTATTTTGAAAACTGCCAATGTCACAATTAAAAATACTTGAGGAGGTTTCAAATTGGGAACCCAGGGGTAAAAGTGATTCAATATTTTTATGTCCTATAATCGAAAAAGTCCTTGCCAGGGGAGGGCTTGCACAAAAAGATCGGGGCTTGCCTTAACCTTTTTGAAAGGATTGCATTTCTCCCACTGGTTTTCCAGTAGGACCTGCACATTTGCACTCCCTTTCTTGGCCTGCTCCGTCGCGCTGGCCTCCAAACGTGACCATATTGCCACAATGGATCTCAGTCATCCTGAGAAAGCTCCACTGGCTTCTTGGCGGCCTGACAATATGGTTTTTTTGGTGCCAGCGATGCTACAGAGGAATCAAAAAGGCAGCAAGATTTAGGTCTTCTGAGTATGTGCAGGAGACTGAACCGCTTTCGGCTGCATTTGTAGTCTCGCTGATGTTCCCTTGGGTTCGATAGACTGCTGCTAAAGGCCAATTTTCCTACCTCATGGGTCTCGTCTAAGAGACCCACCCAATAACGGTTAAAGAATAGAAACACAAACATAAACGCACATAAGGGTCTGGAAATGGAGGAAGACAGACAAACATAGGGAAAAGGGCAACAGTAAAGGTATGCCAGAGGCTGGAAAGGAGGGGCTAAGAATTCGAAACCTTAGATGCAACGTGCATCAAGGCTTGGAAGTCCGTGGCTTTGGATTGAGCTTCCAATTTGTGGATTTGTCTTCTCACCCAACAAGTCATTGTAAGTAGCGCCACTATCAAAATAATTTGGAAGGCCAAAATAACGACTATGGGGTGGAGCATTAAATTTAAATATCCCGTCGTTGTCGGCGACCAACCAAGAAGAGATTCCCACCAGCTATGCTTGCCAGCCTCTTTTATTTCCACAGCCAGTTCCTTAATCCTGGCACCATTATGGGAAACGTTTAAGGCGGCTTTATCTCCCGCTTTCTTTAGCTGAGCCAGGCGTTCTTGGAGGTCTGGGTGAGAGAGCAATTTCCGTAGGGCTTCCAGTCCTAACCCCAAAGGCACTGGAGCAATAGAGTCATATAATTCAGGGGATAGGGCCATTTCTTGTTGTGTCCAAATGGGGGTTTCAAAATAAAAATCACACCCTCTTATGGAGGTAACATTACAAAAGCATCTGTTTATCCCAGGCAACATTTGTTGGTAGTATAGCGTATTGAGGTGAATGTGTTCGCAGGTAGTTCTGAGACAGACACAAGCTTTGCCTATGTATATAATAGTGGATCCGGTCTCACTGACTGCGTCAAATTGACAGTGAGAGATGGCGTGTTTCTTGGGAACTAGGCATGGGTGATGTTTTTCTAGGGCTTCGTCATCACAGATGAAGCCTAAGTTTTCCTTATGGGTACATCCGTCTAGATTGATCATATGCCAGCTTGATGCGCTTACTTTAGCCCATCGGTCACTGTTCCTGGCATATAATACGGTGTCCGAATCAACTTGAATACCCAGTGGAACTACTGGATAGATGTGGAAGATTTCTTTCGCGGTCACTGTGGTTATAATCAACTGCAAGGTCTGGGTTATTGCATCAAAAGAGGCGTTTGCCAACGACCACCAGTGCTCGAGAGAGATTTCACCGGCAGTTAGATTTCCTTTAATCAATTCCCTTATTTCTAAAGGTATAACTCCAGCCATAGCTTGTTTGATTATAGTCATGGCAGTGACTACATTAAGAGTTTGTGCTTGAGTGCAAGCAAGAGCCAATGAGATATTGTTTTGTAAAGACTGAATGTCATCAAGGAGATTGGTAAAATCTTTTTCCATGATTTGTTCCCAAGTGATCAGCACTGGATTGGTGGAGCGTTCCACGTGGGCAAGGGAATCCAATGATTGCGTGAGAGGGAGGCTCATTTGAGAGATGTCGAATGAAACCTTGGAGGCTTTATTCGCTATCACTTCTATGTTTGCAGCATCTATGGCTGCCATGCCCGCTCCTACGGGTGCGACCCAATCAGAAAGATCGCGTTTAGTCCTTCTAGAGAGCTCTCCTTTACGCCACATTAAGATCCAATTGTCCCAACCTTGCTGGGTCGTGTGTAAGTAAGAGTCACAGAGGGCATGGCTGAAGGAAGTGCCGAGCCCATTTAAGCTGACATTGACTCTTTTGACTGATATTTGCGGCTGCATCAAGACTGTTTCTTGATGATTAAATTTTAGAGTGTGTGCTCCCACTACCGGGTAGGTCAATGAGGCCAGTGCGTCTACATTTTGGATAAGTGGGTCCAAATTTAGTGTGTGATTTGTATCACCAATTATTAAAGTATAATTCCCTTCCTGATGAGTGAGCTGTAGAATTGTTGTTCCGATAGCTGTAAGGTTTACAGTATCGGTGGCATTGAGGCAGACAGACGTGTTTAAAAGTAGGGTCCAGTCTGGGGGACCTTGCTGCTTTAACGCAGAGCAGTTAAAATGCCAATTGAGCTTGCCCCATGCCAATGGCTCTAGGTCTATGTCTTCGCCAAATGGGTCCGTGAGCGTTATTGGGACCTCTGTGTCGTTATGGAAGTGTCGGGAGCCAATGGAAATGATTACTTTTAAAGGATCGCCAATGTCCCATACGGCAGCTGATATTACAGCTATGTCTGTGTATAGGGAGATGGGGGTAGGAGCAGTATATTCAATGGTGGAGGTGTTGGTTTTGGCTTGTGACTGTTTACACAGGACCACTTCCATTTCATCCATAGAATATTTCCCGGAGGTGCATAGAGTCACCTTTTCTCCGGTGCGACTGTGGATGCAATGTGTGAGCTGCTGTGGTGGACATCGATCTATAGGTGTAAGTGTGACTGCTCTGTCATGCCGTCCTGTTACACAGGTAAAAATTCTAAAAGGCATGTTTATTCCCACGCATCTCCATTTGGTCAAGACTACCGTATGGTTGGCTATTTGTGTTGCTGAGGTATAACAAAACAAGGACAATCCAAATAAGAATACAAGTTTTAATGATCTTACCAATTTGTCTGCTGCTGGGGTGGAAGATCCTGGATGCATTCTGTAATATAATGTTTGAGGGGTGTGTGAGTGAAATTCCTGAACTTCCATACTGTGGTCGACATACCCAAGCAGTCACAGTATGGTTCCCTTTACCTAAGGCTGGGAGTGAGTGTAGTGGTTCCCATGCGTAAGCCCGGTGCGATTTTTACTGCACGCTCCCGCGGCTTCTCTTAAAAGGGAACACTGTTTATACACCATGGTCTCCCCCCCTTGCTTCCGAAAAGGCAACTAAAGCCGTGAGGAAGCATTTAAAAGGCAAGGCATGTCTCTCCAAGGGAGAAAAGAGGCACAAGATCAAAAACATCTGTGGGCAAGTGAGGTCCGAAGGTAACAGCGGCAACAGGCTGCGAAGTTCCCCCGGGATCCGGAGTGAGGTCAGGAGGTTGTGGAACTGGATTCCCCTTCCACAGCTTGAGCTGAGAGGAATGGAAGAACTTGTACCACGTCTGACCATGCTTCCTGGGAATGGCAAGCTTGTAGACCGCAGGGCTTACGCGATCCACAATGGGGACCGGGCCAGCCCATTTGGCCATGAGAGCATGCTGATGCCTGCTAAATTTCCGGTATAGAACCTGCTGTCCGGGTTCCCAAAGCTGAGGATTGCGCACCCAGCCGAGCTTTTTATCCACTGCCAGTTGGCTTTGCCCTAATTCGTTAGCCACTTGGAGGTGAATGACCAGTAAGTCTCGGATAAGAGTCTTAACCCAGATATCGTGTGCCACTTGCGTTTCCAGATCGCCTGGCATGTCATGTTGGAGCCAAAAGGCTTCAGGCATGCGCATCTTTCTCCCGGTCATGACCATATGAGGGGAGTAACCATGTCTGGCTGTAGTCCCTCGTATTGCCATGAGAACTATGGGCAGTTTTTCGTCCCAGGTGCGACCTGTAGAAGTGACTATCTTGGCCAGAGCTTCCTTGAGGGTGCGGTTTGTGCGTTCAATTGCCCCTGAAGATTGAGGGTGAGCGGCAACGTGGAACCGCTGCTTAATGCCGAGAGCTTTACAGAGCTCCTGGGTGACCTCACCTAAAAAATGGGGTCCGCGGTCGGAATCGATGACCTTAGGGATACCCCAACGGGAAAAGAGGTTATTAAAAAGCAGTTGGGCCGTAGTGGAGGCCGTGTTATTGTGGCAGGGGAATGCTTCGACCCATTTCGAGAATGGATCAATCACAGTCAAACAATATTTGTTCCCTCTGCGAGTCTTAGGCAGCGGTCCGATAAAATCAATTTGAACCCGAGCCCAAGGTCCTTCTACCCTCTGGTGCTGGATGGGGGCTTTGGGACCTGAAGAGTCCGCGTTAACCATGGCACATGATAGGCAATTATCCACCCATTGTGCCACGTCTTTGCGGATGTTTGGCCACCAGCCCGCGTCTCTGACCCGTTCCAGAGTCGGTTCTTTACCCCGGTGTCCTTGCTCATGTATAAATTGAAGTAAATCAGCCCGGACTTCGACAGGGACAACCCAGTGCCGGGTCCCTGTGGTGTCAAAAGCCCAAATAACTCCCTCTTCTTCCCTGATGGTGTATCTCCCAGTGGGATCTTTGCCCTTGGAGAGGAGATCCTGAACATCGGCATCATTTGCTTGGAGTTCCCCGAGATCTATAAATACAGGGGGAATGGCAGGACGGTCGTGGAAGGTGTTTGCCTTGCTTCTAGTCACTACTGGGTTTACCGGGCAAGCGGGTTGATCTGAGGATGAGTTAAAACGTGCCGCTTCCTTGGCTAAGAGATCTGCTTGATCATTCCAGTAAGCTACTTCGGTGTCTGCCTTTTGGTGGCCTTTGACATGGGAAATTTGTGTCTCTGCCGAGCGTTTATGGAGGAGCCGCACGACTTCTCTCCACAATATTAAATGAGCTACTGGCTTTCCTTCCGCATTGACCCATTGCTGTCTTTCCCAGTGTGGGAGCCAGACGGTGGCGGCCTTGGCCGTCCAGTCCGAGTCCGTGAAGATGGCTACGGGGCAGTCTGAAGGTTCAAACTCAAGAACAGCCTTAAGGGCAGCGACCTCTGCGGCTTGACTAGAGTGGGGACGGACAGCCGCTTGCAGGGTGTAATTGTCGTGGACCCGGACTGCGCCATATCCTGTATGTGGGGTGCCAGCTATATGGAAGGATGAGCCATCACAGAACCAGCAATTAAACCCTTGTTGCTTGGCTTCTTCTAATGGCACTCCCCATATAGCGGGCCAAGGCAGATGTTCCACATCTGGAAGGGGGCATTCATGCTCATCCCCAGTGATGAGCAGACCGTACGGGGCAGGTTGCTCCTTTTGTTCTTTCTTATATTCAATCCCCTTATTGACCAGGGCAAGCGTCCACTGGGCAATGCGGGCATTGGATACCTGACCGTCCTGGATCTTCCCTGAGAGGATATACTTAAGGGGAGTGTGTGTTGTTTGCACAATGACTTTGGCTCCCCCGATTATAAACTCCCAATGCGTAAGGCTCCAGACTAGGGCTAGACATATCTTTTCACATGGGGTGAACTTTATTTCGACGGAAGAAAGATTCCTGGAGGCATAGGCTACAATCCTGGGGGCCCCGGCATGATGCTGGATGAGCGTGGCCCCGATACTTTTCTCCGTGTGGGCTAACTGAATGTAAAAGGGCTTAGTTGGATCCGGGTGAGCTAAGGCAGGAGCTGAGGCAAGCGCTTGCTTCAGGCTGGCAAATGCATATTGTTGGTCAGGTCCCCAGACCCATGGAGCGTCCCTCTTAAGGAGAGCATAGAGTGGGCGGGCTTTGTCAGCGAACCCTTCCATGAAATCCCTGGAAAAATTGAAGGTTCCTAGGAGAGCACGGAGGGAAGGCACATCTGTTGGGGCGGGGAGCTTGGCGATTACGGCCATTCTCTGTGAGTCGGGCGTTCTGCCGTCGGGTCCTAGTGCTAGGCCGAGGTATTTTACGTTGGTTTGAACCAGCTGTGCTTTGTCCCTACTGGCCTTGAAGCCATCAGCTTTTAGAAGGTGGAGGACTTCTCTAGTGACTTCCATGGTTTCTTCTTCAGTGGGGGCGTGGACCAAGATGTCGTCCACATACGACAACACGTGTTCCTTGGAGGAGGGGCCGAGACGATCCCACATACGGACCACATGCGCGTGGCAAATGCTGGGACTAGAATGGAAGCCTTGTGGTGTTCTTTTGAATGCATATTGCTGGCCGCGAAAAGTGAACGCGAATTTATACCAGCAAGACTCGTGTAGCTTGATCGAGTGGAACGCGTTAGCCAAATCAATCACACTATAGTATCGAGATCCGGCCGCAATGGCTGCAAGGATCTCGTGGTATTTGGCTACTACAGGCGCTACTGGTGGGGTTACAGCATTCAGAGCTCGGAAGTCCACAGTCATTCTCCAGGTTACACCGTCAGCCTTTAGGACTGGCCACAGAGGGGCATTGCATATAGACTGCATGGGGAGGATTACGTCCCATTGTAAAAGGCCTTCTATGGTTTTGGCTATTCCATTTTCAGCTTCTGCAGGGTATTTATATTGTTTCTGAGGTGGAGGATCTTGGCCTTCTATGAGAACACAGGCATCTCTCACTGTCCCACATTCTGCCTTGTCTTTGATCCAGACCTCAGGAAAATCTCGGATCCAGGGATCACTAGGCTCAATTGGGGCCAGAGGGAGAGGAGCTTTGAGGGCAGCGCATCTATGGATTGCATTGATTTCGCGAGGGCCCTCTGGAATTTGCCAGAGGAAGCCGTTTGCTAGATCAATAGTCAAGCCATGTTCTTGGAAAAAGGGGACCCCTAGGATGCCAGCATCCTCGCCTTGATTGTCGCAGGCAGACACGAGGGTAGAAAGAGTTCCTACAGTTAAAGGAACGTCTTTCCAGACCGTGGCTCTGTGTGCGCCTCCAGCAAAACCGGCGAGCATAATGGCCTCCTGAGTGGGTTGACCGTGGGCAGCTAGATATGGACTTAGTACGTTAAGAGCGGCTCCGGTGTCGATGAGAAGAGTAGCAGGTTTACTGTTCCCTGGAGTCCCGACCCCTGCTTTCACGGTCGGTCTCCCCCAGGTATCGGGCTTCAAGGGAGCCACAACGCCATTGGGGAGAGCTTGGGACTCCGGGCAGCCCTAGCTGTGCTTCGTGAGTTCCGACAGTTCCTTACTAAGCACTGGGTAGATGGGCTGACCTGGTGCCTGTGCCTTCTCCTCACTCTCCGCCAAGGCACGAAGCAGAACACTATTAGGCTGCTTGTGGAATCTTTCCATCTCGTATCCCCTTTCCCTAAGCTGCATCCATACCTGCCTCCTCAAGGTATCGGACGTTTCCGGAGGCTGATAGCTGGGGTTCGGTTCAGGTGCCGACGGCTGATACGCCTGTGGCTGGTTTGCTTGGCCTTGTGGCTGCCCGTATTGGCCTTGAGGGGGGCCCTGATAGTTTTGAGGAGGTGGTGCGGAAGGCTGGAGGTGTGCTTGGGCAGGATTGCTGCGGTAGTCTCGATACTCCCTTTTTCCTCTGAAATTTCCTCCTCCTCTCTGATAATTGTTCTGCCAAGGTTTGCCTCTCTCATACCGGTCCTGTCTAGGGTATCGGTCATTTTTGGGCTCATACTTTCCAGACGGTTGGAACTGCGAATGGGGCCCATGGTTGGCGTAAGTTATCGCCTGTATGGGTTCGTCATCCTCCCTATCCTTTAATTTCTTGCCTTTGTGGGGTTTTAGTGCTCCAGCACCTCGGAGAAGAGAGGCTATTCTTTTAATCTTCTTCTCCAGATCTGTCCAAGTAGTTGATGCACCATCTGCTATGTTTAAAGACAGTTGGGCTTGGGTTTGGAGGCCACTTACAAGTGCTTCCTTGAAATCGTCCTCCTCATAGTCAGGCGCACCAGTGGTAGGTTTTATAGCAACTTGGTCTGCTAGGACAGCTAATAGTTGTTTCCTAGCCATATATGTCTCTGGATCTTCATTGGGGCTCTGTCTTTCCAACACATAGAGAGCAAGTAGAGTAGTGTTGGGATTTAGATATTTAAGGACGTCCTGCATCCACTTTGTCTTCGAAGCTGCAGTTAAGTTGCCACTCGCAATGGCTGCATTGAGAGTTGGAAGCTGGGGAGCTGCTACGCACTGACGGGCCACCAATGTGAGGTCTTCTCCGCTAGCGGAGTTGTAAATCATATCTACATTAGCCATCCATTGTACGGAATTTTCCCTAGTAAGAGGGCCCAATTGTTCGGCTACTGCTTTAACCTCATCGGGTTTCCAGAGTCTGGTCTCGGTCACAACCTGTGTAGATGTATCATCGCCTTCTGTGATCACCGTATGTTTCGTGCTAATGGGGTGCATAGGGGCACTGGGTTCAATGGCCGAGATTTCGGAGAGGTTTATCATGCTTCCGGGGTGTACAGTGGAGATTACCGCATTCTGTATTCCCACTTGCTTCTTTAGGGTGGCAATTTCCCTTTGACAAGCCTCGTGGTTGGCTTGCTGTATTTAATTTGGTTCTGTTCCACTAGGAATTTTGCCGCAGCCTTGGAAGTATTTATCTCTTCCCTCGCTTGAGTTAGTGCGCTCTCTGTCAGTTCTACTTTACGGTTTAGGCCCTCTATCTTTTTATTAGCATCTTGGACAGCAATAGTAAGACTCTGGTTTGCCAGAATTACATTTAGTTTCTCGGTCCTCAGCCTATGCTCCTCGTCCTCATGGGCTACTTTCAGCTGGTTAATTTCTTGTTCTAGCTCATCTTGCTTATTGGCCATAAGTTCCTCATAATTTGTACGCTGGAACGTGAGATCCTGTTCATGTTTACTTTTAATACCACTCAGTTCCTCTTTAGCTTCTAAATATTTGGATTCCAATTTCTCAAACCGGTCTATTTCTCTAGTCAGGTCAGATTCACGTTGCCGGACTAATTCTTCTTGTTTCTCTACGTCCTCCTGAAGGCATTTGATTACAGCAGCGGCGTCCCGCACAGCTGTATACAAAGCCCAACTGGCGGCTTGATCCTTAGCCGCGGAGCCTGGTTTTTGCTCCTTGCAATAGTCTTGGAAAGCGTTTTGTACCAAATTTAAGGGATCGGGGCCTTTGAAAGATCCTTCCTTCCAAGGCGACGCACCTTTCTTGATCAACCATTTCTCAAGTTTGGGCTCGTCACTCTTAGAGCGAAACATCTTTCAAGGAGTTCTCCTGCTTTCACTTACAACAGGGGCAAAGACTGGGAAGTTGTCTCTTCCGCTTCTCTTAGATTGTAAAGCTACTTTTGTTAGCACAAGGAGGCTAACGTTACTATTAATTAGCACACTTTCTATGCAGTTTTTAGGGCCGGGGGACTCTCACCCCGCGACACTCAGGGATTACTTTTTAACCCAAAAACCTGGCGTTTGAAGCTGAGGAATATCCGTTCCTTCAGACTCCGGGTGCCTCCAACCCAAAGAGACTCCTCTGTCTCCGAGGTTCCTCTACCTCTTAACTTTGGGGTTTCGAGAACGGGGTGGCCAAGCCTCGCTTCTCTGACGGGATTACCTCCTAACCCGTATTATAAGGTTTCTAGGCTTCTCCTAGCCTTTCTGGATTACCTTTAACCACAGACCTGAGCTATGGCAGACTCAGTCTATAGTGAGCTATGGCGGACTCACTGAGCTATGGCGGGCTCAACACAACTACGAGCTATGGCGGACTCGGAAAATAGTGAGCTATGGCGGACTCACTGAGCTATGGCGGGCTCAACACAACTACGAGCTATGGCGGACTCGGAAAATAGTGAGCTATGGCGGACTCACTGAGCACTGGACTTTCTCTAGCCAGTAGGGTTTCCAGACAATATGCCTCTCAGGGTAACCCCGAACCTAAATTACTTATTTCCACTTCGCTGAGCGAAGTAGGGCAAGGGAAGAACAAAGATGTGTTCAAGGGAGAAGTTCTTTTTCGGACTCAGCGTGTGTATGTAGTGTATGTAGTGTTGGTGCAACTGGCCTAGCGCCCTACTCTGGTCTTCTTTGAGGTCCCTTCCCACAAGATAGACGCGCGGACGGTCACACAGTTTGACCTGGGGTTCAAAGAGAGAGAGAGAGAAGGGGGAAGCCACCCACGATAGGTTGCTCACTAGAGCCAGGCACGCAGACAGAAACCAATCATACAGCCTCTCCAAGAGCTCCGGAAGTGGTTTTTCCCTTACGTCTGTGGGTTAAAGACACGCCTGTCGACTATGGCGCGAAGTTTAACCCTCAGGGCAAATCCCGGACGAGCCCCCAAATCTGTTAGCCGAATTGCTTTAATTTACCTTTAGCAATCAGCAAAATACACGGGTTCTTGCCAACTATACCAGGGTCCCACCCCTCCCGGGAGATCTCAAGGAAAGAGGCACGTGAGGCGAGTTCCAAGTTCAATGTTGTTTACTGGATCATGTAATCAAGCATACAAAAATCGTAATCATACACACACTCTTACAGGACTAATAAAATAAAGAGAGAAAATAGCACGGTTGCATGAGCAGGTTTCGTTGGTGGGGAAAGCACGTTACCTTAGATGCGTTGTCCGATGTCAAGATGAGTTGGATTTGGGAAGAAAGGTATAAAAGTTATAGGGCCACGAGGCTTGAACCGGCAAGACCACGTGGTTCTCCTGGATCGCGAGTCCAGAGAGAGAAAAAGGGGTTTAAAGGTGGAGGCAAGGGTTGGGGACAGAAAGCTGGACTGAAGGGTCAATAGGTAAGATAGAGGGCGATGGCTCAAGAGGCCGAGTGACTCTGGGTTTGGCCTTTTATTGGGGGTCTTGGGGCGGGCTCTGCAGACCACAACCCACTAACACACCTACTAGGCGGTCCGTCCCTGTTGGACCTTGCTATAGGTTAAAGGTGAACAAAGGGAGGAGGTCCAGGGGTTTGGTCAGTGTTGCAAAAGTATGACTTCACCAGGAAACAGACACTGAGTCTGGGGTCCGATGACTCACCTGGCCAACCTATTGTCAGTTGATGGTTTTAGCCAAGTATCTGATGGCTGGCACAGTAGGTGCTAGGCAGTCTTGTTAGCATAACTTATTCAGATGTATATTGAGGAATGGGGGTTAACCAGCGGATGTCTGACAGAAGGAGGCCTCATGGCAAGAGGAATCCTTTGTCCTTGTCTTGGGTGAACTGCTTGGGGTGTCAGCCTCCTGGCTTGGGCTGGAGCTGGCTCCTATGTGGAGAAGAAAGCGCAAGTCCCTTCCACTGCTGGCGACACAGAGTTCAAACTTATGGATAAAAATCCATAAGAGCACCCAAGGGTGCCTTGCTGGCCAACAATACTAGTCCAGATTGTAAGTGGCAGATAGCAGTTTTTGCATAATCCACTCTACACAAACAGAAAAGTAGCACTGCAGGGAGAAAGATTCTACCTCCTTTCCATATTTGCTGTACTTTTTTTATTTGCAAGATGTTTTTAACATAGGTGAGCATTCCAAAATGTGAGCCTCCATGACTTTCCACCCACAGTGGTGCAGTTTATTCAACCACTTCACCATTGCCACCCCAGCATGAAATAACGAGACAGACAACAGGTTTGGAATCAAACAAGGGCCACTTTATTAACTATTTAAACAGAACATGCAGCAACGGGTAAACTAAGCAAGCACAGGAACAGGCAAGGCAGGCGTCATTCCCAGACACAGCCTCCTTGCCCTTGTAATGGGCAGGTAACCTAGCCCCAGTCTTGACCCAGTGAGATTCTGGCTCGTAACCGGCGGCCCAGCATACTGGCATCCCCTCCCAGGGGCACCTACCCCTGAGGCTGCACAGACCTTCAGGGAGGAGCCTAGTCTGAGAGGTTCCCAGAGTCGATCACCATTCACCTCCCCAGACCGCAAGGCCCTAAGGTGGTTCCTGATGACCTCCTGTTCCCAACAGGGATATGCCGTGAGGCACCCACCAGTTCCATTTTCTTGCTTGCATAAACCTACCACATGCAAATCCAAGCCTCTGCTTTGGCCTTTGCTTACTCCACACGGCAACCGAGAACCATCCGAATCCCGTGCTGCAGGTCCTCTAAAAATAACCCATTGCCCTTGTTTGAAAGGTGCACCCCATCAGGGCGATACAGGTCCGGGAACCTGACCTGTATGCCCGGGTGCAGCAAAAAGAGACCCAACCCGGACTCCATGGCCGTGCGAAGTTGGCTGTTAGCATTACGCCTAGCCCTGTCCATACACCTGGGGTCACCGGCATGCCTCCAAACCAGACGGGGGAGCATGGCAGACCATACTATCTGCACACCAGGCCACCGTGACCTGATCAGTGCCAAATCAGCCCTGGCCTGCATCACAAGGGCCACGCCCTTGACCAAACCCAAATCGTTGCCCCCCAGGTGTATGACTAGCACATGAGGGGGGGCCCGCCTCTCCTCAAACAACAACGGGAGGAGCGCCCGCCATCTCATGCCCCTCCTCCCCAACCACTCAACCGTTGCCACTTCGCTGAGGCCAAGCTGGGAGCCGAAAGATGTTCTCCTCGCCCGATGAGCCGCCCAAAAGACCATGCTGTGGCCGCAGACTATGACCCTTCGTCTTGTCTCACGGCCTGCAGCACCTGTAAAAAGAACTTTATTAACAAAGGTCTGAATGAAACTACAACAACTTACAAGGTACAACGCCTAACATAACTCTTATAGCATCCAGATTTCCAACGCCCGATCCTCTGTATTTTCCTATCAGGGTACCCCATTGCGGCAGCAGTCGAGGCTGCCCCAATTCGAAAAGAATGGGAGCAAAAACGAACACCGCCCAGACCCAGCCGGATCAAGGCCTTCCGAGTCACGGTCCAAAACTGGAACTTCGTAAGAGGGGTGCTGTCACTATGCCGAAATAAATAGCCCGGGCCATCACCCCGCAGTGTCAGGTACCGCCTCATGGCGGCGACTGGGCACAGTGCTGACTCCGAACCAGACCCTAGTTCCAGCACACTCCCCTTACCCCTCTGGTCAGTTTTAGATCTCCGCAACCTAATTCGAAGCTGAAAATTAATGATGGATACGTCCCTAAGCTCCAAAGCTGCACCGGAAACATCAGCCCGAGAGCCTGCCACCAGTTCGCTAATCCTGAGCGCCCCAAAAAAGGCGGTCAGCGAAGCGGCATGAAACAGGCCCACCTCGTAGCTGTCACTACAACAAGAAGGCCACTGGCTCTCCAGCCCTCTCAGGACCGTGGGTGTCAAAGGTTCCCTAGTGTCAACTGCCCTAATTGATTCCCGAGACCACCCCTCGAGCATCTTCCGGAGACGGAAGTCGCCCGTGGTGTCCTTGTGACCCGAGGCCTTACTGGCAAAAGCCAGCGCAGACAGCTTGCCTCTGATTGTGTGAGCTGAAAGGCCACCATTCCGAAGTGTCACACAAAATTGCATCAGGTGTGACACAGGAATAGGCCAGACCTGCTGCAAACCCGCTCCCGCCCTGAAGGACAGCAACTGCTTACCGGCCTTCAGGTAAGCTCTCCTGGTAGAAGGGGCGAGTGCCAGGCTCATTGCCCTGTCGGCCTCAGCCCTCCAATCCCCCACACCTCTGTGGGCATCCGTGCCGGGAGCGGGTCAGCCTCTGGAGCCAGCTGACGAAACCTCTCCATCTGTTTACGAGAGAGAGCGTCAGCGATCCCATTAGCGACCCCCGGGACGTGTCTGGCCCTAAACAAGATGCTAAATTTAAAGCACTGCAACGTGAAAGCCCTAACCAGGGCCATGACCCTAGGGGATTTAGATGTAAGGGAATTGATGACATGAACCGTGGACTGGTTGTCGCACCAGAAATGGACAGTCCTATTAGCCAAATCGGCTGGCCAAATCCACACCGCTGCGACAATTGGAAAAAACTCCAGGAAGGTGAGGTCCTTGACCCAACCTGCCCGAAACCAATCTTTAGGCCAGTCCCCGGCACACCAATGCCCCCTAAAATAAACTCCGTAACCGGACGAGCCGGCCGCATCAGATGAGATCTGAAGCTCAGCCTCCAACAAGAGCTCGTCCCGCCACAGAGAGACCCCATTGAACGAGTCCAGAAACTATTCCCAAACAAAGAGGTCCTCCCTCATCCCTTTGGAGACCTTGGTCCTATGGTGTGGGAGCCGGAGGCCTCTCATTAAATCGCATAACCTCCTCACAAATGCCCTACCTGGTGCCACAACTTTGCATGCAAAGTTGAGGTGACCCACCAACTGCTGCAACACCAGGAGTGTAACTCTTTTAAGGGACCTAACAGAGCTAACCCGCGCCTTCAATGCTTCCAATTTTTCTCGTGGTAATCTACAGCTCAAACTAACCGTATCAATCTCAATACCTAGAAACGTCAATGTGGATGTCGGGCCCTCAGTTTTCTCCTGAGCAAGAGGGACACCCAGCTCATCCGCCAGGTAGACAAAACTGTCCAGCAGAAAACGACACTGACCGGAACCCCTCTTGCCCGCAAAAAGAAAATCGTCCAAATAATGGGCAGTACTGCAGAGACCCGTCCTGGTTCTCAAGGCCCGTTCCAAAAACGAACTGAACCTCTCAAAAGCAGAACAGGACACCGAGCATCCCATGGGTAGAGCCCTATCCATGTAAAAGTTTCCTTCAAAGGCAAATCCGAGCAGCTCAAAATCCTCAGGGTGCACCGGGAGGAGCCGGAAGGCTGATTTAATGTCACATTTAGCCAACTCGGCTCCCACACCACAAAGGCGAACCACCCACATGGCCTGATCAAAGGAAGTGTATTTGACGGAGCATAAATCACCTGGGATGGCATCATTCACCGACCCCCCCCGAGGGTAGGACAGGTGATGAATGAGGCGAAACTCACCAGGAGCTTTCTTTGGAACTACCTAAAGGGGAAACTCTTAAATTGGCCACTGGTGGACTAACAAACGGGCCCAAAACCCTGCCCTCCTGACACTCCTTAGCAATCTTGGCCCTAACTATGTCCTCCATGCCCAAAACTGACTTTAAATTGCTAGCCAAATAGGGAACCCTCATCCCCTGAAACGGTATACGAAAACCGACAGTGAACCCTTCCGAGAGGTAGGCCCCGTCACCCATCCTTGGATAACTACGCAACCAGCGTCTCAGAACTCCCAATTTAATCGGGCTAGGCCCCTTTATCAGAAGGGGGGTTGCCTGGCTTCCCCCCCCCCCTGAGTACTTGCCTCCTTTGCCCCCCCACGTCCCTTGGGCCGTGGACAACTGGACAAGGGATGAGGTCCTGCACACAAGGGGCACTCATGCCTAAAAGTGCACGACTTACGACCGCAGGTTCCCTGGGAAGAAAACTCCCAGCAAAGCTGGCGTCGTTGAACCGCCTGCCCCGCCACAGGGCGGGAACCTGCCTGCACTGGCGCCCTCTTAACAGAATGGCTGCTATGAGACCGCTCCCCCCAAGCAGACCTGGCCGGAGACATGACTTGCAGCCACAAGTTAGAACATATCCGGTCCCAACGCATGGCCGGGTTAATGGCCGCCCTCATTCTAAATTGCTCGTCATATTGCGACCAAGCCGGGCTCGGGAAATCTGTATAGGCCTTGTAGATGATGTCCAAATACTGGAGCATCGAAGAGGCCCTCCATGGCTGGTGTCGCACTATGACCACTGCGTAGATTAGGAAACCCGGAAACCAGTTGGCCCATGTCCTATCCACTACCCGGCGCTTCAAGCGCTCCTTTTCCCTGTCATCCAAATTATCCTTGTCCTTTTTTTCTAACTCCCGGTAAAGTAGACTAAACACATCTACAAACTCCCCTTTCAGTATTTTATCTTTAGTTGCCATTGAAAGATGGTCACCTAAAGGTAGGTCTGCGTCACCACTCGGAACCGCCCCAGCAGCAACTAAATCATATGCTGACCCGCCTACATAAGGGTAACCTGCATTGGGCTGGGGAAAACCCCAGTACGGTCCCGCTCCCTGGCACCCAGAAGGAGAGCCATAAAATGAATGTGAAGGCCAAGGAGCCAGTGGCATCTGGGAAGCGGTGGCCCCCTGCTCAAAAGCTGGGCCCATAGGCTGGCCAGGATGCGGCAAAGGCAAAGTGGCTGGACTCTCGCCGCCTGGGCCCCAAGGCCACGTTGATCCCTGCCTACCCAATGCCACCTCCTTACCTCCGGTAAGTTGGGGAGGCGAGTAAAGCGCCATCTGCTGCTCCCTTACACCTGGACCCTGCTGGCTAGACTCTGCACCCACTAGGCCTGAAGCCGCCGCCTCCTGCCTGTCCTCCAGAAAGGCCAAACGTGCCAGCACCTGTGCTTGAAAAGACAGCTTGTCAGATTTGTCAACCGACAAACCACCTGCTGGCATACCCCGTCCCTTCTCAAGTGCCTCCAGCCGTTGAAGAATGGCCACGCTGATCACATCCTCCTCTTCCTCATCACTGGAAGGAACCACAGGATCAGGTCGTGCTGGAGGTCTCTTTGGCGCCGGGCCCTTGCCCTTGCCCTTGCCCTTGCCCTTACCTTTTCCAGATGCCATAACTACGAACTATTGACAATACAAACGAAAAGAAACGTACGTGAATTAATAGATTCAATTCACCTAATGCTCCCACAGGGATCTAAAATAGTGAGCCACCTAAAATGGCCGCCACAACCTTCTCCCAAAATGGCCCCTGACCATGAGGCCCAAAAGACCTCACTAAAATGGCCACCAATCACCCAGGAGTAAACCTGCAAGGCCAAGAGACCTTACCAAAATGGCCGCCAAACTGGCACAGCAAACAAGGCCTCAACCAGCTTATTGTAACCCCGCCCTATAGGGTTTCCAGGGCAAGAGACGTTAAGAGTTGGTTTGCCCCAGCCTGTTCTTGTGCAGCAACCCTGGACTTCCTCTGTGGACTCCTCTCCAAGCACCCACCAGAATATCCGATGAGATCAGGCCAACCTGCCCAGATGGGCCGGAGCAAAGCTGTCCAACTCCGGGGGGGGGGGGGCGCGAGCCACCGCAGAATTAAAGACCGGGGGGGGCGCCGCAGCCAACCCGCAGCCCGGCCGTCGGCTCCTTCCACCACCCAGCCGCAGAAGCCTCCCAAAGAAACACAGGGGCGGGGGGTGGAACAGCGCTGCGGCAAACGGGACCCTGGAGACAGCTCCCTCCAAGCTACCCAGAGAAACACCGGGGGGGGGGGGGCAAAACAGCACCGCAGCAAACGGGACCTCGCCGACGGCTACCTCCAGGCCCACAAGAGAAACACCAGGAGGGGGCGGAACAGCGCCGCGGCAAAACAGGACCTCGCCGTCGATCTCCTCCCAGCCCCTGCAGCCGAGCCCCTGAAGAAGACAGCGGGGGGGAGGGGGGAAGAGCCGACAGGCGCAGCCGCACCCCACTCGGGCCTCCGGAACAAGCCACGGAGCCCCTCAACCAGCTGCCGCGACCACCGGCACCAAACCGCAGGGGGGGGGGCGAGCCAAAACAAACGCCGCCGCCGCCCGTAACCAGCCCCCAAGGCCTCCCTGCAAGCACCAACGAACCGGAGCTCCAACACAGCGTGCTCTCCCTAACGAGCACGCAAACGGACTGCAAGGCGGGAACGGGGCAACGGCTCTACCAGAGCTAGCCCCGCCCCCAGCCCGGCCAATAAGCGTGCTGTTGCTGCCTCGCTCCCTGCGAGGCGGCAAATCTGCTCCCCCGCGCCACGGCGATGCCGGGCGGCGGGGAGCCTACTCTGCCACCTCATTCCACTATATGTGTGAACCAGACCAGATTTTCACTGAGGTAGTAAACCTAGGTCTAAACTGTATTATTTCATTCTGCAAGTGGGATCACACGAATGCCCCTGGAATACCATAGAGGAAATTGGCATGTCGTGAAGAAGTAGAATTGCATTGTAAACAATCATTGGCTGTGCTTGGGCCAGTAGTAGGGTTGCCAGGTGATATCTTCTCCCTTCAGCTGATCAGCAGAGCATGTGTCCCACCAATCAGCTGGAGGGCCCTTTAAACCTTGTACCTTCCTCTCCTTCCCCTCCTCCAAGATGCGGGCCCTCTAAATCTTGCAGGAGTAGATAGAGAGGAGTGGCTGCCGGCTGCAGGCCTTCCCTGAACTCCTGTGCAGCTGCCCTTCTCCTTCCCCTGCTGCACCACAAAATTTCCCCATGATCCACCAACCCTAAATTTCTGACTACAGGGCTGGGGGAGCATCTGGGGAAGCCCCAAAATCGGGGATCCCCCACCCCCACCAGGGACTGGCATCCCTGTCCAGGAGGGTTACCATCTTCCAGGTGGGGCCTGGAGACCTCTTGGAATTGGCTTGATTCCATGTGTAAAACGTTTGAATTGTTATTTTTTGCAGCAGCAATCTATGCCCCCCCTTGAACATCCTCCTCTGTATCCATGCCCACTTCTATCTTTTCCATTCCCCCCGGTGCACAAAATATATAGTTTTTGGTTATATGAAGATCAGCGATAATGTGTTAATTGTAGCTGAATGCTATTATTTACATGCAACAGTGCGTTCATGTGTTGTTTAACAGGCAGTCGTTCACCCCTCGACAATTCTTTTTATTCTTATTCTTAGTTTGGATTATTTTGATTATTTTCCTGTAAACTCTGAGCCCGCCTCCCCAAGTCATCCCTTTGCTTGCATGGTACCAATGACATCAATGCTCGCTCTTGTTCCCTACCATGATATTTACAAAAAGGTCCTACTGCACTGCCAGTTTGCTAATTTCTTCAGCAGCACACACAATTTCATGTGTCCCCCCCCCCCCTTTCCTTTTCCTGCAGTTGGTCTTAATACTCCGATTCACTCCGGGCTATCTTTACTGTCCTCTTCGCTCAGGATATGTAATTTTTAGTAGTCGGCAGTAGAGGGGGAAAATTTCACATTATTTTGCTGCACATATCACTCCATTTTGTGTTTATTTGTGTTTATTGCAATGGACTTTCATTGGTGTATTACTCAAAATGGTGCAGGATAACACATGATCAATAGCCATGTTGTAGTGGTCTTTTTTAAAAAAACAAAAAGATGACCATGCTAGGGGTTCACCACCACATCCACTTGCTACCAGCGCTGAACACCTGGGTGGCACAGCAGTGACGTACAAGCCTGCTGTGACCACCAGGGCATCTTCACAGACCACATGGCCAAGTTTCTGGACAGCATCAATGATACCTAGTTTGGACAGCATCAATGATACCTAGTTTGTTGCAGCATCTGGCCTCATTTACCTGTTGGCCACCTGGCTGGAGGGTAAAAGATGGCTTCTAGGTTGGTACGGTAAGAAAGGCTGGGTGGCCAAAGAGTGGAGGGCACCTTCCCTGACTCTGCAAGTGACCAAGGGTACCCCCTGCTGCCATATTTGGTGATGCCATATCTCAAGGATGACCTACCATACTGCATAGCCTACAGCCAAGCCCACCACTAAACACACATGGTCACTGAGCGGGCATTTGACCAGCTGAAAAAGTGGTTCAGATGTCTCCACCACACAGGGGACCACAGAGCCAGGCAGCCTCTGGCAGTGGCCACTTGGGTGACCTGCCATTTCTGCAAATGGGGTGTGTGTGTGTTTGTGTGGAACAAACCACACATCTCTGTGGATGACCAATACCTCCACAGTGCAGGCCCCATGCACCCACCTCACAAAGTGTGGTCGCTCCTAGCTCTGTGGGCACTGGGCCCCAGGATGGTTGTGGGTGGCTGGGACCTGGCTCGGCACATTTAGTGACAGCATTTACTATCACAATAGCTGTGCTGCAGAAGGGCCAGCAGGAAGGCTGACACACGTATCAACTGTAGCACCCTTCAGTTTTCCCCTTGGCGGCAGAGGTTGCCCAGTAGCCACTCCTGTGTGCCGTTTAAGCTCCATATTTGCATACCTTGGGGAAGCTGGGATCTAGATGGGCCCAACAGGGTTCCATAGGGGACTGCCCTGTGAAATTGACCATCTCTGCTTGCCAGCACATATTGCTACTGCCAATTCGCACTATGGTAGTGGCCCTTAAAGCCAACAGTGTCATTTGCATAATGGTTCCTGGATGGGTCATTGGCCTGTGCTCGCCCCTTGTGCTCAGGAGCCACAGCCAGGACCGTTCCATTAGGGAGCACCCATGACATTCTTGTGTCGGATCTCCGCCGTGCCAGGATGTCTATCCCCAGGCCACCCACCCTCATCTGTTTCAAGAAGATTAATGGGATAGCCCGGCATTTTTTGGCTATGCAGTCTGTGCTTTTGGCTGCGGGAAAAGCAGCCTGGCCCATAGCCTTATCCTCTGACTGGTCTGTGTACGCTTCTATGGCAGCATTATTGTTAGGGTGGGGCTCCTGCTGCTGTTGTGTCTGTGATGATCATGTGGCTTGTCTGGCACCCCCCATGTGCTCCCTTCTCCCATAGTCTACAAGAAACACCAACACCTGAGAAACATACAATGGATGCGTTTTATTGAAGGGATCCAGGGACAACAGAATAGTTAGGGTGGGATCACAGTATTTCTGAGTGGAACCCCACTCAGTCCTTTGGCACAAGGGACACCTTCCCAATGGATGTTGGGAGGAAAGGGCCCAGAGGCTGGATGTGTCAGCACACTCTGGAGGACTGGCTTTTGCTTCAGAGAGGGCACATGGTGGAGTTTCAGTTCAGCAGATGGGGTGTTGGCCGTCCCTGTTGGATTGATACATGCGGTGGTGCTAACTGGGTGCACACTTGATTGATATCCTGAGCTGCTTGAGTTCCCATGGGCATGTTTATAGCTCTGTGTGTGGGGGAGTGAATTAGGAGTTACCATGGTTGTCAATGGGCTGCGCCAGCATTTTTGCCGGCACAATTTTACACCTGTTCTGAGAGGCATTCCCACACTGGAAACTCTTGGGAAGCCACCTAACTGGTGCCACACCCCCTGGAATGCCCACATTTACACCAGCACAGGGATTTGCACTGTCACTCTGCCAGCATAAGGCTACTGTGCAGCTATACTGGTGGAAGTGTGTGGCGTGATGCCACTCATGCTCTGTGCTGGCATAAACAGCTGAGTTATGCCAGTGTGGTGGTCAGTTAGCTCCCTGTGCTGATTGCAGTCTGCCTTAGGATTGTGCTGTAAAACATTCTCTTAAAAAAGGATTTTACCCATTTCCAAAAGGGGAAAAAATACCTCATAGGAGTTTCTTTCAGCATCCCCCCGTCCCAATTTTTCTATTGAATTTTTTGGGGGGGGGGGGGGGGGAGTCTTAAGAAAATGAACAAAATCCCCCCTTCTCAGTTTTCCCATTTTTCCCCTGGGCATTCACATCTCACCTTTCACCCTCCCCCAATGGCAGGCACAATCTGCTACATCTTAATGTTTGTGCTCTGAAATCATGTGTGCACAAGGGGGAGAGTCTATGGCTGTACCTGATCATTTCTACGTCGACTGATCTACAGTCTCTCAGCATTTTAATGTTCCTGAAAAGCAGTGTGTGTGGCGGGGTGGGGGAGCTGAGGGTGGTTAATCTTTGTGCTGTTTCCCTGGTTAAACAAAAATCACCTTCTAACTCCAAGTGGCCCTGGTAGGAGGTAGGGTTGCCAGCTTCAGGTTAGGAAATTCTTGGAGATTTGGAAACACAACCCGGAGAAGGTTGGGGGATGGAAGGGAAACTCAGTGGACTATAATGCCACAGAGTCTACCCTCAAAACCAGCCATTTTCTCCAAAGGAACAGATCTCTGTTGTCAGGAGCTCAGCTGTAATTCCAGGAGATCTCCAGGCCCTAGGTTGGCCTGGACTGCGGGGCGGGGGGGGGGGGGGACGACGGACGGACACGGGCAATGTTCTATTCAAGTGAGTTTTTATACAAAAGCGAAACATGGTTGAGGTGGCCAAAATTTGTCCCCTCGACCCCTCAATTTTTGAAAAAACAGATTCCGCTTTCCACTTCAGAAATGAACAGGAGGAGCTTAATGTGAGGATTACTGTTTTACATATTTGCCATGTGGTCGCTGCTTTTTGGGGTTGCTGTCTTCCTCACTGTGCTGCCTCTGGAAGAGAAAAAGTTATCTAACGGGGACCCTTTCAGGGTGGTATTTTGGGTGGTAGAATCCCTGTGATTTTCTTCCCAGCTACAAAGCGGAAAAGTTGCATCTGGCAACTGTTTCCCACTGGACCTAACAGAAACATATAACATGAGAATAGAAGAAATACAATAAGAAAATAAACATGTATAATAAAATAATAAAGGAAAAATGTGGGAAAAGGGAGTTATTTTTTGTGCCCGTCCCTGGTGTTTTGCAAATGCTGGAGTTGCTAGTGCAGAACCAGGGACTTCAGCTGCTTTGCTTGTTAATTAAACTGCTTGTAAAACCTCCCCAGAAAATGTATTGGCAAGTCATTTGCTTCTTTCCAAGCAAGCTAAGCAGAGCATGTTTAAAGCAGAATTCGTAAATGGAACAGAATGTGCTCCTCTGCCTTAACACATGGAAATACAAAGTTTGCTGTTATTGCATGTTTAAAAATATGTTCAGAAAGAATTCCGATTTTGTTTTCTGGGCTTATAAACAAGGAGCCTGGTAGTGGGGATGGGACTTCCTTTTTTTTAGAAATTAGGTGTGTGCTAAGTTTAGTAATCACATCCTCTCTCCTCCCTTGTGTCATCTTTAATTTTAAGATGGGTTAAATATATTTTTTGCAGTAGGTTTTAGGATAATATATTGTGCTGCTAATTTTTCAGCTAGAGAATGTGAAGGTCTGGAAGAAAACTGGAAAAGTTGGTTTTTCTTCCCCTCTCCCATTTCCCCCCTCCACGACAGATGTTGGAATCTGTAGGGTTGCCAACTCCAGGTTGGGAAATACTGGAGATTTTGGAGGGTGGAGCCTGTGGAGGGACTTCAATGGAATTTAATGCCATACATCCACCTTCCAAAGCAGCCATTTTCTCCAGGTGAACTTATCACTGTTGCCTGTTGTTCAATTGTAATAGTGGGAGATCTCCAGCCACCACCTGGAGGTTGGCAATGCTTGGAGCACTGGACAAAGCCCTAAGATTTTCTCTTTTGGAATGAGGTAAATGTTCCTAAAATGGAATTCTACTCACACAGAATGTGTACTATGAAGGTTTTTTATGCAAAACAATTTGCAGCCTTATAGAACAACAACATATACTGTAAGACGTGTAGAACATACTTTCATGGCTATGCTTCTTGTTTAAACTCAACCACAATTAATATGCTATGAGGTATGTGATAATACAAATGTCTGAAATAAAGTCAGTACCTAAATATGCTGCTAGTGTTATTGTAACTATCTGAGACTGTTTCTACCCTAATGATATACTTTCTTTTGTTTGCTACAAAAATTGTTTAAGATTTGCAGCTCTTTTTTTCTTACCTCAGATGGCTAAGGTAGCATCTAGGCTGCAGCAGTTTGCAGCCACTTCTCTGGTACTGAGGACAACTGCAATTTTACAGTTAGAAAACTAAGAAAATTATATGACTAAATGTTGGGCATATGCCAAACAGAACCATTTCCTATGCTAACCTAAATTATAAATCATGTATGCTACCTCTAATGTGGTTAAAACAGTATGATTAGATTTCATTAGAGAGTAAATATTGTGTGTATTTCCATTTCCCCCCAAATATCTGAAGCGGAGTTACCCCTTCTAAACCTATTCACGTAGGGGTGTAACTCTGCTTAGGATTGCACTGAAAGGTTCTAGAAATGGCACATCTCTGTTCTTAATCAGCACCTGTTATTGTATCTTTAACAATGACCTCAGCTATAATAATTTGCTGGAGATAGCCTATATTTCTTTGACATGAAAAGCTTCATCAGCTGATTCTTTGAAATTTCACTGCTGCTAAAGTTACATCTACAGAGATGGGTTGAAAATGTGGCTGCTTGAATTGCAAACAAGTGAATACATTTTTTTTGTAATTTGTTCCTGACTGAGTTCTGTGTGACTTTTGCAAGAAAAAAAAATTCATTATGTAAAGCATACGAACTGTAAGAAGCTTTTGAAAAATAAATATTGTACAATGAGATCAACTGAAAAGTCTTTGTATAACTGCAGAATAAACCAGGATGGCGTCCCATGAAAATATTATCTCTGTTCAGTTTCATTTGAAATATGCCCCCATGTTTGATGTATAAAGAAGTTATATGGTATTTGAATCAAGTCATTGGGAGAATGACTTGGAATAGTTCCAGTTATAATTTTGCAAAACAGTGCATAGCATTTCTAAGATTTGTGTGCAAAGACTATTAAGCTGCCAGGTGAATTAATGTACTTATTTGTTTATTTTCATTTATAGTCTGCCTTTCTTACTGGGATTCAAGATAGATTTCAAGTGCGATAGAACTGTTACAAAAAATGACAACATTTGAGTGGTAACAATACTTCCAACAGCAAAGATTTCTATTAAATAACATGTAGTGTGGCTGGGACTGAAGAACTGGAAGGGAAAAAGCCACCTAATTAGGGTTGCCACCTGTCTGGAGTTTCCCCAAAATTATAACTGATCTCCAGACTTCCGAGATCAGTTCCCCTGGAGAAAATGGAAGTTTTGGAGTGTGGACTCTGTGGAATCACATCGCTTGCTGAGTTCCCTCCCTTTCCCAAACTTAGACCTCTCAAGGTATCACACCCAAATCTTCCAGGAGTTTCCCAAGCTGGAATTGGCAGCCCTACTACACCCTGAGAGGGGTCACTTCCCGAGCTGATAAGTACAGTTAGTTTCATAGTAAAATCCATTAGGGACTGAGTTTTCAAAACAGGGAGAGTCAAACAGAAGGGTTTCATGGAATTCTTATTTGTGCTGTGCTTGCAGTGATTACATTGCATTTTGATTTCATTTATTTGTTATAACATTTTCACTCTGTCCTTTGATCCCAGGATAGCTCACCACAAGGATTAAAAAGAAAACAACACATGAAAAACAAGACAACATACACATACAGAGAGACTGCATAGAATCAGCATATAAAAAATACCCAAACCAAAAATCAAGTCTTAGTTGATGGGGGCAGCCAAATGTTAAACCTCTTAAATGCCAAAGGTCTGCTGAAACAGCATAGTATATTGTAGTGGTTAATAACAGTGGACTGTAATCTGGAGAAGAGGGTTTGATTCCCCACTTCTCCACATGAAGCCTGCTTGGTGACCTTGGGCCAATCGCAATTCTCACAGAATTCTCTCAGCCCCTCCTACCTCACAAGGTACCTGTTGTGAGGAGCAGAAGGGAATGTGATTGTAAACCACCTTGAAAATCCTTAAGGTAGAAGAAAGCAAGGTATAAAAACCTGTTATCAATTGATGAGACACTGTCAAGAAGGGAACAAACAAGGTATTCTGCAACCATGTTGCCACTTTCGGGAAGGCACTCACTTTGTTAGCCATCCGTTGCAAGTCCGAAGGTGGAGTAGCGTTGCCAATCTCTAGGTGGTAGCTGGAGATCTCCTGGGATTACAGCTATTCTCCAGGTGACAGATATCAGTTCTCCTTGAGAAAATGGCTGCTTTGGAAGATGGACTCTGTGGCATTATACCCCACTGAAGTCCCTCCTCTTTCCAAGCCCTGCCCTCCTCAAGATTGATCCCCCAAATCTGCACGTATTTCTCAGCCTGAAACTGACCACTAAGGTGGAGGCAGAGAGAGAAAAGGACTTCTACCTCAGTACTGTGTTTGAGAAGGATTGCATGTAAGACGGTGGTCTTTGAGGTATTCTAGTTCCTATACTGTTTAGGCTTCAAAGGGTAAAAAGGTCATTTGACTTTGGTTCAGAAACTCTCTATCAGTACTTTCAGTGTGTGTGTATTTTCCTCAGTCCAGATTTTGCTTTGCTTTGTATATAGCCGTGTGTAACTAGTGCTTGAGTGTGTGACTGAGTGAAAGATTGAGGATATGCCTCTTCCTTGCACATCTCTTCACCATCCCTCACTTCCATTACCAAAGGTGTAAGGTGGATTCTAAATGTTATCTTCAGTTTTCACAGTTTAACTTTTCCTAAATCATTGGGATGGGATTAGAATTCCTGACTGTAAATTATCTGCTCCTGTAAGGCACTTTTGTCTGTGGGAAAGAACATTCCTCCTACTGCAGCCGATCTCCCAAAAGGCTGTTCCTGGGCCTCAGGGAACCCTCAGTAACAGCATGAGAGGCAAACTGGAGGAAATTACTCTACGTCTTCCATTAGCAGAAAATTTAGTCTGGATCCAACCCATTATTATAGTGCCAGTGGATGCAGTGATGGCCACCAGCATAGTTTGCTTTTAAAAGGGTTTAGACAGATTCATAGAGGGAATATGTTGGTCAGTAGCTACTCTCTATGGTGACTAAAGGGAACCTCCACATTCAGAGGTAATGGGGAAGGTTTTGCCCTCTGTAGCCTGTTTTTGGCCCTCCAGTGTAACTAGTTGAGCACTATGTAGGGTCATCAGCTCCAGGTTAGGAAATTCCTGGAGATTAGGGGTGGAGCCTATGGAGGGTGGAGTTTGGGTAGGGGAGGGACCTCAACAGGGTATAATGCCACAGAATCCACCCTTTGAAGCAGGCATTTTCCTCCAGGGGAGCAGATCTCTGTAGTCTAAATACCAACTAATTCTGGGAAATCAGGCCCCATCTTGTAGTGGGCAACCCTTATCACTGTGTGAAACAGGCTCCTGGACTGATCCATCAGTGGGCGGTGGATTGTTATATTCTTACATCTGTACCCTGACACTGGTAATGAATCACAGCTTTTGCCGCAGGAGAATCTGTGCTTATATGTAAAATACCTGTATACATACTGTCTTTTACAGTCTTCTTTCCTTTCTGTTTGTTAGATTGAAATCCCAGGTCCTCATCAATTGGGTGAACCCATTGGAATCAAGAACCCCCAAATCTGATCTCTTTTTGTCATCTCTTCGTCAACAGTAATGAGTTCCACAACACAGCCAGGTCTGTCAGTCTTTGTTAACCTTCTATTGATATGCAGCTTCAATATTTGTGCATTCTTAAAATTGAATAGGGTAAACATTGAGAATACAAACAAGATTTCACTCTCATTCAGATGGAGAGAGAAACACCACCAGAGAGAGAGAAGAAAACCCTTGTGCGTATTTGTATAGTGTAAATTAAGCACCTTGCTTGAATATGTATTTATCTGTTCTTTTGGAACTATAGCATTTTCTTGTGGCCTCTCTGGAGCCTACTAAGCATCACTATCACCATCAGTGTAAACTGTTATTAATCGGAATAGTTGTTCTATTCTTATTTGTACCCTGTTTTGGGTCTTTTATACTATAGTTTGATTAATATGGTGTCTCTTTTTGTTCACTGAAATTGATACAGATCATAAACTTCCAAATATCACAAATTTATACCCATTAAACAATAAACATCTGTAGAACATAGGCTATAAGGCCATACACATTACATAATCAATTATTTGCACTCAGGCAATATACATATTCTCCAAATATATGCAAGACAAAGGTCTTTAAATGTTTATATACTGGTACATGTCAACTACACCTTAAGACCTGCTGGCAATTGAGAGTAATTCCATAGTAAGTGATCGGTTGCCCGTCAATAGTAACTCTAGGATCTTCATAGGTGAGTGCAAGATGTTTATGTAGACTATCTTATTCATGTACCAATATATATGGGCAGTGGCACTATTTATTTATATATCCTTTTACAGGATTTGAATGAGAAAGAATGCCTTAGAAACAGGGAGGGCTGAATAATCAATCCACATTGTTCTTGTGGGACATTTTCTATATAGGTATGAAACAGGCTATTCCTTCTTTTCCTTTTTTCTTTTTTATTCGTAGTATAAATTGTAGACATATATATGTAACTTACCTTAATATTCTCCATCTAGTTGTCTGAAGAAGGACATGAAACGAAGAGCCGAATCTGGAGCCTTCGTCTTGCATATATTTGGAGAATACGTATATTGCCTGAGTGCAAATAAATGATTATGTAATGTGTATGGCCTTATAGCCTGTGTTCTACAGATGTTTATTGTTTAATGGGTATAAATTTGTGATATTTGGAAGTTTGTGATCTATGTCAATTTCAGTGCTTTGTTGTAATTCTGTGGCATACAGATCTATCTCTTGTTTGTTTATGTCTCTTTTTGTTCAAACATCTTATTGTGTGTTGGGTTAAAAATGTACACTTCCTTTCTCTGCTCTTTTTCATCATATGTACCGTCATCTCAGGCAAACCAAAGAACTTGGGCCATGGACATACTGGCCGTCTGCCGCGCCTCTGCGGCGCAGCAGACTGGGGCGGGGGGAATTTCCCCTGCGGCGCGGCGTTTGCACGCCACCGGAAGGAAGCTGCCCGCAGCATTCAGACTGCGGGTGGCTTCCTGAAGCGGCGGGCGGATGCCGCACGGCTGCCCCTGCCCACGCACGTTCACACCCGCTCCGGCGGGTGGAACGCGCGCGCACGGCGCGCCGCAGCAGCCAAGCACCACTTTGAAGTGGTGCTCAGCTGGTGCAGGAGAAGCGTGGCGCCGGATGCGATGCGTCCAGGCTGCCTCCTGGGGGCAGATGCGGCCGTCTGAACGGCCGCTCTGCCTCCGCTTCTGAAGCGGAGGCAGAGCGGCCGAGACGGCCAATCTGTCCTCGGCCTTGGTGTATGTAAATACTTTCTGTAGATTTCTCTGGGTAGATCCTGCAGATTTATTCTGCTAACATTAATATCCCTCTCCCAGTGCAAGGGTCCTTCCCTTGATTCAAGTAGGGGGAATCACAGCTTTTGCCATGGGAGAACTAGCTTTGGGGGGGGGGTAGTACTGCTGCTAGCAGAACCCATCCATGAGTTCCAGTCCACAGTCATTTGTAGGAATGGATACTATCAGATTCTACTTGAGATATTACTGCCTTGCTCAACCCTTGGGGATGTGGACATGGCTGATTGTTACCTTTGGCCTGTCAAATAGATGGTTACTGCTGTCAACTAGTGCAAAGACAGTTACTATTTCATGGGGAAATGGGTTCCAAAGATCTCCTTGCTAAAAATGTAATCAGTAAAAGCTAATACTGCTGATCAGAGAGGAGGCCTGACTCAACGTTTTTTTAGCCATGGTAGATATTTAGAGATAGGGTTATGTATATATGATCAAATCCTTGACCAGTGCTGAAATGTGCTGGTACTTTGCCATCTTCTGTGTATTTTTGACCCACATTTTTGGGTCATGTTCAGAATTCGATATAATGATAAAGATGTTTGGGCCATATTGTCTTACTCACTGACTGAGTTATCTGAATTCAAGCACTTCTGAAATTTGTCACACACATGTGGAAAAAATACAACATAGACACTACATGAAATGCAGAATGTGAAGGATTCCTCATGACAGCATCTAACAATACAACATGAACAGTGGCATCCTAAGCAGAGCTGTAACCCTCTAAGGCCACTGGAGTTAATGGACTTAGAAGAGTGTAACTACTTAGGATTGTGTTGTAAGTAATCTGAAGAAGAAAAGATGGTAATTAATACTTCATATACTTGAAGAAGTTTGACATAGTGGGGTGTGATAACAAGAACATAACTCTGAAAATGCAGGCCTTTCCTCACAATCCTTTAACAATCCTTATATTGGGGAAGTGGGTATGTGAGTGTGCACCTGTGTGGGGATCTTCTATAGTAACCAAGAGAGGATCTTCTTCCAGAATGGAACTTTTATTTACCAGTTTGGAATATGCCTACTTGTCAGTTACAGCAAATGGCGTAATTCTTGCAGGTATCTGTATTTCAACAATTTCTGTATTGTGATATTAATAAACTATTTTTAAACTGAAGTATGACTAATGGATGTTGTATTTATGACCTCTGATGAAGTGGACTCTAGTTCACATGAATTCTGGCATAATATCAGTAGAATCCTAAATCATGTTAAGCCCTTCTAAATCTGTTAAAGTAAATGAGCCTAGAAGGGTATAACCACGTTTAGAATTACCATTTCTAGTCTTTAAGTTTTTACAGAACTTTTATTTTTTATTTTTACAATAAGAATAACATGACTACTCTACTGGAAATGTTAAGGCTTGTCTATTTAGGCTTTGTGCATATAATTAGGATTTAGGTATTGGAAAAGAAAAATTAATATTTTGATGGCAGTTAGAGAAGACAAGCAAGAGGGTGTTTTTTTTGTTTAGTTTTGTTTTGCTTCACCACCTTGGGAATGTTCTTTGGTTGACATTTGCCAAGGTAATCTTCCTGCTGAACACCTTGTGCTACAATTGCTTATTTAATGACGTTTAGAAAAACACAGCAAGGAATAATCAGAATTCCACACTTTACATATTTATAGCCACATTGTTCTCCTGAAATAAATGGGAGAGGCCCATTTATAATAATTCACTTTAGTTACAAAGAAGATGGGTGGTATTGAAAGCATATATTTTGGTTTGTATATTATTGGGATTGGGTGGAATAAAAAGAAATTGATTTTTTAAAAGAAAAAACTGTTTTCCTGAGAAGCAAGAACCTTTGTTTTGTTTACCTATGTACATGGGTGATTGTAAAGGTTCAAGTATCATAAAACAGGTAGCTTCAGTCACATTATAAAACTTGAGGGCTGGGCTGTTCTTTCAGTAAGAAACCTCAAACCATGTCAGGTTTAAAAGAAAAGGTCAGAGGGGTAGCAATGTCAGTGCAGTAAAAATAAAAGAAGCCTTGTTGCAGTTCGAAGACTTATTATAGCACAAAGTATCATAGACTACAGCCCATTTCATCAGATATGTGAAGCATACCTTCTCGTTTGCAGAATATGTGCACACAACTGATATAGGAAAAAAAGATGGCCAGTGGAACCAAAACACCAGGAAACAAAAACGATACGGTCTGTGAAATTTCTATGTGAAGCTCAACTGTGTACAGTTTAAGCCCAAGTTCAGAACAGCAGTAACTGCATTATCATCAGTCCTCCAAGTTTTGCTTTTAACTTCCCACCTGTAGCAGCAGAGAAAACCCTAGTCTCAGTTGAGTCCTAAATGAATAGACTTAAACTTAACCAATAAATTCTAGCTGAGTAATTCCACAAGCAAGAGCCTTCCTTTCAGGTTCCTTTCCTTTTTTGACTAAAGGTGAATTTGGGGTCAGCAGCATCAACAGAGAGCCCTGGGAGACTGAAATGTTCTCCTGCTGGTTTACAAAATGCTCCAGTTCTTATAGAACCAGGGAGAACACAAAGACAAATCACATTTACCTCTGACAGTGAATGAGATCCATGCATCACGTAGACCAGAAGAAGGAAAAGAAAATGTGACTTTTATATATTCTCTTACAGCTGCAGCAAGGGCTGACAGGTCTCCTGCTGTGGCTGGAGACCTCCCTCTGTCAATCCTCTTTGCCTGCTACCACTCTGAGCTGTGGAAGGAGAATAATACCCCCCCCCCCCAAGCATATGATGGGGCTGGGTGATAGTGGACATGTGTAGAGCCAGGCAGCTCAATAGCTGTTTGTTTATATGATGCAAACCAGACTAGTGGGCAGCATCTCTATTTAAGCGGCATTTGAACGTCCCCCTTCAGTCTACAAAAGTAACAACCAGCAGTTTTCTCTCCAGTGGGTTGCCAGCCTCGAGGCGGTGTCTATTACAGCTGATCTCCAGGCAACAGACATCAGTTCACCTGGAGAAAATGGCCTCTTTGGAAGGTAGATGCTACGGCATTCTACCCCACTGAAGTCTCTCTCCACTCCAGGCTCCACCCTCCTCAAGCTCCACCCCCAAAATCTACAGGTATGTCCCAACTTGGAGCCAACAACCCTCCCCCTCCAGACTTTTTTAAAATGTGAAAACATACATACCCATACTTCTGCTGATGGGTGTGTTCTCTGAAACTTTAAAGTAATGCATGCAAATTGCCTGTGATTTTTCAGGGTTTTTTTAGTTCTGAGGAAAGCATGCTCTCATCTGTATGCTGAAGAGTGTTACTTTCACTTCTAGCAATTACACCTGCAGCTACATAGCTTGAAATTTTTTTATTATAAGGAGTGAAAGCTATTAAACCTCCACTCAGGGCAGATTTTTAATGAAGCATAAATGTCTGAAATGACCTCTTTGCCTGCAGACAGAGAGTATTCTGAGTCTGTTCCAGCCGTGAGGAGCAACCTAAAAAAAATAAAATCATAAATAGCAGCTATTTTTTTTAGGTGAAATTATCTTCCAGGTACAATATATAGTTCTAATTCTTAGATACAGTCAAGAGTTTGGGGGGGAAAGGTAAGTTTGTAATCTTCCTTCTTCAAACCTACATGTCCCTCATTATTACCGTGTGTCAGCACACTGCGATATTCCTTGTAATCTTTGTAATAGTCATTGAAGCATAAGATCCTTTCACAAGATCTCTTCACTGCCTGTATAAAAATGGTGCATATGGACTTGACTACCATGTAATCATGAACCCAGGATTGTGTGAATTCAGTTAATAGTTATGTCATTGCTTCCAGCCATGGTTCTGTGAAGCATCTGGATTATTTTGTTGGGTTCCATTATAGAAAGACTGCAGATCTCTGGATGCCAGCTGCGTCTTCCCTTCTACCTCCTTTCCCATAACTTCATCTTCTATCCACTATTTTCCTAGCTCCCTTGCCTTAATGATTTCTGCTGGCCATACTCCCTTTCTCTTGGACAACAACAACAACAGTTCTGTCATGATCTACAGATATGTTCCTGCTGCCTTTCTGATGCTTGTGCTCTCTTCACATATCCCTGTGGCTTCTGCTCTCTATTTCATGTTAGTGAAATCTCAGCCTATGTCTGGAGGACAGTTCACAGGGTAAGACATAACAGCCAACCTGGAAAAAAAAATCAGGTGAGCTTGTCCCTGATCTAGCAACATCTTTTAGGAAGCCCCCACCTTGTTCTGGTAATCTCAGGCTGCAGTCACACACACTAAATAATCCACTTTCAATCCACTTCCAATGCACTTTCCAAATGGCTTTTTACTGTGTGAACTGGCAAAATCCAGTTGGAAAGTGGATTCAAAGTGGATTGAAAATGGATTATTTAGTATGTGTGACCACAGCCTCAGTGTCAGTAATTCAGCATTAATGTGATTGGCAGGTTGCCCCCCAAAATCCTATACAACCACAATGGATTTTAGAAACGAAAGCTTCTGGGCAACAAGGTAATATGTTGAAAGAAGGGGTAAAAAGAATCAAATCATTTCAGGATGCTTGGAAATCATTTAAATCCCTTTAAAATTGGAACTCTTGCCTGAACTCGGTAAACAAGAAGGGGCACAGTATCCGGGAAATGTTGTGGGTTTTTTTTTTTTTTACAGTACAGTTTATTAAATTTTGGGGGGTGTACAGTGGTAGGGAAAGGAAACAAAAATAATAAATCTTCTGCATAAAAATCTTCTCCACTTATCATTTCACATTACAAAAGAATAAACTGCGAAATTTTAAGAGTTCATAAAGGCTTCTTCATATTATCAAAAAATTCATATCTTTATGTTTCTTTCTTATCCAGTCATAAAAAGGAGTCCATAGTCTGAAGAAATCTTCTTCCATTTGCCCTTTTAGCATCAAAGTCAGTTTATCAATTTCTGCACTTTCCATAGTTTTCACTATTAAGTCTTGTTCAGAAGTTTCCACAGGGTTGCAAATAAGATTCTAGCTGCTGTTACTACATGAATTATAAAGTATCTTTGATTTTTGTCAAAATCATCTGGTATACAATTCAGTAAAAACATTTCTGGTCGAAAAGGTATTGAGATATGCAGAACTGTCTGTATAAATGTATGCATCATAACTCAGAATTTATGTACAATTTCAGATATACACCACATATGGTAAAACGTACCTACATGCTTTTACACTTCCAGCAACTATTTGGCATGTTTTTATACATTTTAGAAGGGGGGGGGGGTATCCATGCCTTTGAATAATCTGCGGAAAGATGTACAAGAGAACATACATGATTTAGAAAAAAGGCATACCAGATGGAGAACAAGATAAACCTGAAATGCACAGAGCCTCCACAGCAAACCTGGAACCTGTAAGAAATTTCTGACTGTCTCTTTAATATCACACAGGCAGGACTTTTTTTCTGGGGGAATGTGCCGGAATGGCGTTCTGGAACCTCTTTAACAGAATTCTTTTACAAATGTTTAAAAATCCATGAGTTTTCAGTATACAGATTGAAAACTTCATTTCCCTCTTGAGAGTTCTGGCACCTCTTTTTCAAAAAAGAAAAAGAAAAGCCTGCACACAGGTAAGTTTAGATTTCTAGAAAGAAGATTGTGTGTTTACACTTGCTTGATTTTTAATTTACTCAGATGCTGTATTTGCTATTTTACTGTGCTATTTTACTTTTGTGCTTGTGAATTGTTTGTATACTTGTAGATGAACTCTTCTTTTTTTCCTGAAGTAGGTCACTATGTGACCATGAAAAAGCCTCGTGTTTTAGCTCACACTTACCAAAATATAAGAGAGAATCAGTTGCTTAGCTGATAATATCCCCAACAAGTAAGGTTTCAAGAATTTTTCTCCTATATCCAAGTTGGCCAAATAAAGGGAGGGGTTCTGATTTTTTCTTTCAGAGTCTGACCATCAGCAGTCAGACTGCAAGGCAACTAGAATGATAAAAGGGTTGGAACACTTTCCCTATGATGAAAGGCTGAGGCGCTTGGTGCTCTTTAGCTTGGAGAGACATCGGCTGCGGGATGACATGATTGAGGTTTATAAGATTGTGCATGGGATAGAGCAGGTAGAGAAAAGTCCTTTTCTCCCTTTCTCACAATACAAGAACTCATGGGCACTCGATGAAATTGCTGAGCAGTCGTATTAGAACAGATTAAAGGAAGTACTTCTTCAGCCAAAGAGTGATTAACACATGGAATTCATTGCCACAGGAGGTGGCAGCAGCTACAAACATGGATGGCTTCAAGGGGAAATTAGATAAACATATGGAGCAGAGGTCCATCAGTGGCTATTAGTCACAAAGTATAGATAGGAACTCTCAGTCTGGGGCAAGTGATGCTCTGTATTCTTGGTGTTTGATGGGGGGGGCAACAGTGGGAGGGCTTCTAGTGTCCTGCCCCCACTGCTGGACCTTCTGAGGGCACCTGGTGTTTTTGGCCACTGTGTGACTGAGTGTTGGACTGGATGGGCCACTGGCCTGATCCAACATTGGCTTCTCTTACGTTCTTTCACATTACTTTTCTAAACTGGATATTATCTGTTGTTGGCAAAGTTCCATGTATAGTGACATAGGGGTTTCATACAGTGAATTTCATTCCGTTAGTGAGCTGTTTCTAACACAGTCTGGCCATTTCAAACAGTCCTGTGTTTCCCCCCTGCCCTTTTTTGCTGTGTGATCTTCTTCGAACTTTTTAAAAATGTTTTACGTTGAGTGCTATAGTGCTAGATCAATATTGTGCTTCTCAATGTATCTCAATGGTGCCAAGGCATCTCAGTGGTGCTGCTGTAGAGCTAAATTGCTATATTTGGCTAGCGCTATAGCATTCAACTTAGAACCGGATGCAAGTGGCTCTGTATGAAAAGGTAAACAAATACGTTAGCAGCCAGTTGATAAAACAGTTGTGTCTGAAATGACATAAAAAAACCCATTAGCAACTGGCTACCAAAACGGATTACAGAGGCTGTCTAAAAGGGGCCCAGGTCTATTGATGACTGGTTGGTGGCAGTGGAGAGTAAACCCTATTTGGTAAAAGGGAATTAGTGGATACACTGGAAGAAATCAAATCCTCACTGTGGCCTAGTAATTTGAAGTCTGGGTCAGCTGAGTAAATCCCTCATTCTCCGTGGTAGAAACAAAGGCCTGAGAGGTTAGACAAATCTGTGTAAGAAATATTCAACACTGTTTCTTAGGCACAGTGATTAAATGGAACATTTTGCATTTCAGTGCTAAAGGGCAGCAATAGGGGGAGGCTTTGGACTCTATTCTTTAGTTGTATGCCTCTGGAGGATGCAAGAACATTTAGGTTGGTTTAGATCAGTGGCCCATCTAGACTAGCATCCTGCTTTGTACAAGAGCAAACCAGATGAAGCAGGATGCTAGTCTAGGTGGGCCACTGATCTAAACTAACATAAATGCTCTTGCATTCTTAGGTTAAGAAAGGCAGGTCAACACTGACCCCCAGCTGTGACATCAAAGAAATATCAAATATCAGAGCTATGGAATTTTTCAATGTCGAATATTTCTTTCTCTGTCTAGGATGATGATGTAAATTCAAATGCGCAGGTTAGTTTAGCAGAAATAGCTGTGTTTGCATCAGTGATGCTGTTCAATGTTTTGAAAAGTACTGGGTATTTTTTCTGTTCCATTTGATAGAAGGTGTCATAGATGTTTTTGAATGTTGTATGCTTATCTTCTATGAGGAATATTGGATGGTTAATATAAGGCAGTTCTGTCAGATGGAGGGTGGCTTCAGACATTACGAAGGAGCAGCAAAAGGGTGAATGATTTGCACTTTCTTTCTATTTGGGGAGGGAACTTTTTGGAAGGAATTTGCTTATTTCTCCCATGTTGAGATGTGCATGGAAGTTGTATATACACCTGGCTGACCTATTCTGGCACTGCACTGAAAGTACTAAAAACGGAGATCCGTGGGCTACTTTCATCTCTGTTTTTTTGCTACTTAGACGTTCAGGACAGGTTTCCTTTCTTGCAAGGAGGACACATGTTGTAGGAGAAGCAGAACTTTTTTTGGTTTGACTAGACTGCAACCAAGATTGCCGAACTGCTTCCCCAAAAGATTAGCTATGAAGCCAGTGAAAGGGATGAGTGCTGCTCAGACAATCTGCTAAGAAACCTGCTCAACTGTTTTCTGTTTGCACCACTCAGAACCACAATAAGTGTTTCCTTTGATTGCATGATGCAACAAACAGGCCTCCTGTGTAGTAACATTTACTTACAACAACACCAGAACCAATTTAATTGAACGCAGCTCTATGAGCCTGTAGGGACTAGGCCCTGTCTAAATGAACGGCTAATTCTTACAGCTATAAAGCAAATGCTAAATCCCCTTGAGAAGAGGTGAATGCTTGTGTTTTGTTGTTTGCCATACTTATTCTAAACTATGTAATCATTAAGGAAATGTTTACATCCTGTTGCGGTTACATAGTCTTAATCAATCAGAGCACCTAAGTTGTTTGGGGGGAAATTTGTGTGGGTTCTTCCCTCCCTTTTACAGTCCTGTTTGATTTCAGAGGGGGTGGATTGGTATTGCCAGGTATTGTTTGTAATGACTTTTTTTTCTGGGGGGGGGGGAACCCACTAAACATTTTGCATTTGTCATTTGAAAGTGGGGAAATAAGTATAAGTCCACAGGTGAATTAGCATGCATGGAAATGTGCAGGGACAAAGGGTGCTCAGCAGTGTGTTGTATTAAGCCTGTTCATCAACAGGGATATGGCATTTGCTTGTTTAATTCATGGTTTGTGGCTTGGGCTTTGTTTCTGGATAACGAACAAGACCTCTGTCCACAGTGATGTCATAACGTGCCAAGTGCAACCATTCCTCTGAACTCATAGAAGAGTATCTAAGCCAAATGGGTTGGCAGTGGGAATATTACTTCAGGCTCTGGTGGGGGAATGATTTCCACCTAAGTGAAGCAGCCCAAGAAAAAACAGTGTGAGGGCCTTAATATAATGGGATGATATAGAAATCAAAATATTTCTGAAGTGCAGGCCCATGTGCAGAAAGTTTTTTTTTCCTGATTCTTCTTTGTTATTATCCAGGACGCAAGATGACTTTTATTTGTTTTATTTATAGAACTGTTTCTGAACTTGTCGTTCCCCCCCCCCCCCCTTCCTTTGTAACAGAAATACTGAATGTTTTGGGAAATAGCAAGAATTTTATTTTCTGTGTGATTCATGAAGTTTCCTGGGGGGGGAAGGGGGGCCAACAGGAGAGGAGGGAAAAATTGCAAACCTTTTCTTGAAATGGTTTTGATGGAACTGAGGGAGGGAAAGTATGAAAGTGAGTTCAAGATAGTGGCAAAGCTGGACAAAGCTGATGCATTATTTGTGTGTACATTGTTTGAACATTGTTTGAACACTGGGCATTACAAAAAGGCTTTCCCCCTTTACTTCCCTTAGCCATCTTACAACATCCTCCAACATTCCCTTCAATGGCACAGGAACTGCTGTGGATGGAACTCCTTCATGATGCTTAAATGAGGTCACATGGGAGGAGCTCACACTGCAGTTCCTTTTTCTGCCAGGGCCCTCTTTGCAGGAGCAAGGCTGGCATGGGAATAAACCATGGCATGGGCTCCTTCCATGTGCCTTAAGACATCCAACATTGCTAAGACATTTATTTTGAAATTTTATATTGAAATGTATGGTTTTACTGGTTTTATGTAAGCTGCCCTGAGCCCGCTTCAGTGGGGAGGGTGGGGCAAAAGTGGACAAAATAAATAAATAAATAAATAAGAGAGATGCTGAAGTACCCTTTTAAAGGCCCTGTCAAAAGGGTCCCTTAAAAAACCTAAGCAGGCATATTTAAGGCAAAGATTGTCTCTCAGAACTAGGAATGGACATGAACTGGGAAAATGGAGGTTCCTGGTGGTTTGTGGTTCATGGGGTCTCATGAAACATGTTTGCAAATCTCCACGGACATTTCCATTTGCTGAACTGGTTCAGGTTCATAAGGTTTGTGCAGGTTCCAAGTGGAAATGGGGGGTGGGGGGAGCGAACAGGATTGCTGAACTAGATTGCATCTATTAGGTGTGGGGGGGGGGGGAGGCATATAATAGATGAAAGCCTGTCCATCAATCCCTTTTGCTCTCCCCCACTTCCAGGGGGGAGGAGCCAAATGCATTGCTGAACTGTCCCCTGCCCCCGGAAACTGCAGCAACTCTTGCTAGTGAACTCAGAAGGTGAGTCATGCTGCTGCTACCAAATGAAGTCCTTAGTCCACACTGTGATTCTATCATCATTTTTTAAAAGTATGGTGGATCCAGTGACTTATCTCTCAGCATCTTTTGGGAAATTTAATGGGAATGAGTTTCACTGAAGGCTTCACTGAAAAGGTAGGTTTTGAGGATGAATTTGAAGGAAAGGAGAACTGAGGGTGCATTGGTGTTCTGGGAGGATATACCAGACAAAATAACCAAGGAGAGTAAAGGGGCAGGGTTGTTAAGAGCAGGGCATCTGAAGTTAGTGGAACCTGAGGAGCATAATTCATGGAGGGAACTATCAGAGAGGAGAGCTGAAGCCACTGAAACTAAGGACAAGGATTGTGCTAGATCTAGGTACAATCAAGAAGCCAGTGAATAGATGTCATATTGTTAGAATGTTAAGACAGAGAAACTGTTTTGGTGGCAAAGTATTGGATAGGGTTTAAAACTGAAGATCAGAGAGGAAGAGATTGTGATATTCAAAATGAGAGATGGCTAGAGGTTTTTGCTGAAGGCATGGGGCTTCATATTTTGTGCAGAGCTGTAAATTTGAGGTGATGAAAATCAGGTAACTCTGGTGAGGGCAGAAATGCAGGGGATAAATTTTGTAAATAAATAGACCAAACAGAAATATCAAACAGGCAATGGAAAGACAAAGTTCAGAGGGCATGCATAGGGGATGGATGAAGTCAACAAAGCAGTGAACTCTTGAAGTCAGATGGAATAGAAGGAGGTATAGAAAGAGGGAGTGGATAATTTTCCTTGTTATTGGGAAGGAGGAAAAGTCTTCTGCATAAGGGGGAGGCCATTGCAGGGTATCAATATTGGTGTATAGGTGCTGAGAATTCCTAGAGGTTGTGGGGATGAGGGAGGTATAATAGTAGTATTTAGGTAGATGACGATATATTGAGAGGATGGATGGACAAAATCAGCTAGCTCCCCCCCCCGAACAGAGAAATCTGTGAATGAATGGGATGAATGATAGTTTGAAAAACTGAGGCAAATGAGTAAAGGATTGGGATGAGCTAAGATGAAAACTAAAGAGCCTAAGCAGTGAACCAAAATTAGAAAAGAAAGTCATAGAATCACTGGTCTGAGGTCATGGAAGAGGGTATTCCCCCCCCCCCGGGAAATTTCGGGGGTGGCTCGAGCCCTCGAGCCCCCCCCCCCCGTAGTTTACGCCTATGCTTGTCTGGTAACAACTGATTGGTAATCCCTCGCCCCAGAGCGGTCTGGCTATCCTCAACCAGGAGCAGGGCCTTTTCTGCTCTGGCCCCAACCTGGTGGAACTCTCTGTTTAGTGAGACTCGGGCCCTGTGGGACTTGGTTCAGGTCCACAGGGTCTGTAATACTGAGATGTTCCACCAGGTGTATGGTTGAGGACAGTGATAGTTGAGAGATCGGCTCCCCCCCCCCCCATTCTCCATTTCCCTTCCTTCCACCCTGTTTTTTTTTTTAACTCTGTTCCTTTCCTTCCTGATCTTACCCTCCTCCTCCTCCCTTCCTTTTCATTCTTCTTTGCCCTTTTTTCTCTAGGGCTGTTCCCCCCTTTATTGTTAGGCCATGAGTCTCTCTTTGCTGGCTGCCTTCCCAGTTGCCCACTTGTGATGGATTGTTGGGGCACCATCTGACAGTAGACTAACTGTTAGGTTTTTAACTTGTAACATGTGGATATGTTGATTTTATATTGCACATTAACTGTTGGAAGCCACTTTGAGCCCTGCTTGGCAGGGAAAGGAGTGGTATATAAACTGAATAAATAAATCTGTTGTTGTTGTGTTGACTTTAGAGAATGAGATCAGATATTTTATCCCAAAGCTTTTTATATTATACCACTGGAGAGTTTGTAGCTGCACAGTCCAGGATGGAGATTTTGATTAATTACTATTAACAAGGGATAGCATGAGGAGTAGGCTCTGAGGCAGGCAGCAGGAGGGGGTGTTTCCTGACAAAGCACTAATAGTCAAGTGTGGCCCTGACCTGGATAGCCCAGGCAAGCCCAATCTCGGAAGCTTAGCAGGGCTGACCCTGGCAAGGATTTAGATGGGAGACCTCCAGAGAACACCAGAGCCAATAGGTCAGAGGCAGACTATCAAGCCACTTCTCTGAACATCCTGCATGCCAAAGTAGGAGTCACCTGAGGTCACCATGACATCCATGCATGGGCACACACACAAGCACACATACACACATGCAAAAATGCCTAAAGAGAAACAATTGTGGAACAGTTAAGTTTTCTAGCTGCTCTGTGCTGCCAGCTCTGTATCTGAGTGAGTATAAGGGGTGATTTTACTAAACCTGACAGATTGAGAAACCACAGTAAGTGCTAACAGTGATGGACAAGTCAGCTTGAGATGGTGATTTTGACACCCACCAGCAAGCTATGGTTTCTGGGTAGCCTTATTTGAATGGCATAATAAACTGAAGCTTAACAGTTGAATGCAGGCTTTAACTTTGTTGAGAGCCACTGCTTTAACGTGGCCTCACTGATTTAAAGTGAGGCAGCTGTGATTTACATATTGGCTCTAAAACATTGCTTTGCAAAGGCACATTTTTGAACTGCTAGAAATAAATCCAGTGAAGGATCTGCTGTATCACCTTGGATTTTTCATTAGTGTCTGAATTAATTAGATTCACTGCTTTAAATACCAGAGTAATAATTAAAATAACAGATTATTTAAAACACCTAAAGAAAGCATGTTTGACAACTTTTAATTCCCTCCCCTCACCACTTTTTCATTTGTCTCTGGCAGGCCAGATGTGTGTGCTACAGCAGAACTGATTCACTAATGAGACAGAGAATGTACTTAAACGTTAATTTGTAGTTCATGTATTTCATGAGTAGTTGGGACACAGTGAGTCGAAGATGATGACAGGAAGCTTTGGCAAAAAGTTCCATGCAGGACTTCACTAAGAAATGCAGAGAACCCTTGTAAATGGATATGATGACTTATGCATGGCCTATGGTGGATTTCAGTTTATCTCTTTCCTCCTTTCTCTAAAAAGCTCCCATAGTATAGACACATGATGTAGCTTGCAATCTTGCTGAAGATGAGTAGATCTGGCTCTGATTAGTGCTTGGATGGAAGACTTCCTGGGAGTCTTATCAATTTTATCTTGAGTTCCATGACAGATAAGGGCAGGGCATAGACATGATAACTTGGAAAAATGCCAGAAAAACTGTAAAAAATTATGGGAGAGTCAAAATATAATGCAAAGCAAAAATATAAAAATTTGGGGTTTGAAAGGGCATTTGAGCCACAGCATAGCCCTGTAATCTGGTGTCAAAGCCTGGACCGTGTTATGTCCAAGGACCAGTTTGGTGTCTATTGTACACGAGCCTCCAGAATGTACAAACACAATGATAAGCAGCCAAATCAAATTTCATGTTCAGGGCAGAGTCTGGTGCTTTTACTCTACCTGGGAGTTACAGATGTAATCACAAACTGTCAAGGCAATAGACAGGAGCTAAGTCAGCAAACTAGTATGGAGTCAGAAAGCTGAAGGTTCTGTCTGGAAGACAAGGGGGCAGAAGGTTTGGCATTCAGTGTCCAAAACTGGGAGCCAGGACAGAAGATGGACTGGGTTTCTAGCTGAAAAACAAGCACAGGTTAGCAGGACAGAATGCAAGGCAGCAAGCAAGGTAATACTCTGTTTGCTGAGTGAATCCACTCAGAGAGGCAGTGGTGAGCAAGGTTGCCTCCAGGACAAGTCCTGCTCAGCATGTTCCTTTGATCAGCCTAATAAGCTGACTCATCCCTGAAGCACAGGTGTTGCTTCTTACTGGCTTGTCCTGCCTGCTTCTGTAATGTCTCTGCTTCAGGAGTTCTTGCTGATTGCCATTGTGCAATTAACAAGGTCCTTCTTCCTCTCTCCCAAGCTGCCAAATGCTTCTGACATCTTCTGCGCTCAGCTCGTTCAGGAGACACTGGTAGTGACTGGCACTCTGATCTCTTTTCCATTTCTTTTGTGTTCTGCCAGAATGAGCAACTCTTGTTTCCTGTGCTTCTTTTACTGGCTCTACCTCTAAATCCAGTTGCTCAGGTGGACATTCCACCAGTGCAGGGCCTGACACTTCCATGTCCTCATCTTTGGAGGAGGAGGCAGCTGCTGTCTCATAACACATGTAATAAATAATCACTATAAGCTGATCAAATGGGAGAATGCAAAGTCAGTTTTGCATGGCCACAATTGCATCATTTTGAGAGCACTACTTTATTAGCAATTAATGAGGCCCTCTGGCCTGCCTGTATGAACTGTGGACATTTTGTACTTTGCATGAGCAAGTATGCAGTCTTCAAAAGATGATATAGCAGGGCCAGCTGTGAAAGAGATAAGGTGGGGCACAAATTGCTTGATGAAAAATGGGGCTCTATGTCATAGTGGTCATTTACAGTATTTGAGGATGTTGTTTTGGAGACAACCGAGGGAGGGAGGGGGGGAAATAATGCAGTCTCTGTTTCAGTTGAGCTTATAGTCTTGAAGTGCAACCCCAGGCAGAGTCTAAGCCCATTGAAATCATAGGGGTAACATGAATGGAAAGAAATTCCTTTCTGTGAAACTTGGAGCAGGGTGTTGTTGGTCAGGAAGGTAAGATAGTGCAGATTCTAGCACTATAAGGGTATCAACTAGGTTATGACCAGGTGACACTACCTTATACCAAGTTGCATCTAATTCTTTGTTTACCACTCTGACTGGTTCTCTAGGGACTTACTGTCAGAGGCTCTTTAACTGGAGATGCTAAGGACTGGACCTGGGAAGCTCTACCATTGAGCCATGTCTTGTCCCCGCCATACAACATCTTCAACATAGGAACCAGATATTTAATACATACACACAGATAATACATATAGTTCTTAGGGGGGGGGGGGAACAGGAAAGAAGACATTTTTACCCTTCTCCCTTAATATATGCTAGCAGCTTGGATTCTTTGTTTGTTTGTTTTTCCAGACTGTGAGGTGTAACTAATCATAATTCAGGACTTTAAAACACTTCCATTGGACGTTTGTTTCAAAATGAAAGCAGATTGGAATTTACACGCCAGTGCAGCTTGAAGTACTAAATGATTAAGTTCAGTTTAACTGCTTATCACAAACTGCAAAGGAATAAATCATAATTACTCATGCTCATTTGCTTTGCTTACTCTTCCATCTCCAACTTCATCCTCCAGTTGCTACAAACTAATTTCCTCTTCTTGCATGGATCACATAGCATAATATATTAGTCTGGGTGTCAGGTTGTTTATTTGCCTGCTCTGGTCTTTTGATTTATTTCCATATTGTTTATTAATCATATTAGGGGCAGCACTCTTGTTTTTAAAAGAGAATGCCACAGTCAGCTTGTATAGCATCACATAATAGATACAAGAGCCTGGAGTGCCTCTTCCATTTGGTTATTTCTTGTACACGAATTGAAAGAAATTCCCTTCTGTGAAACTTAGAACAGGTTGTTGTTAGTCAGGAAGGTTCATATTAAGGTAGTGCTGAGTTTGATGATATTATTTTTGGTCACATTATTCTTTGAGGTAAATTGGTTTTATGTAAACTAGCTACCATTGAGGGGCACTTAATCACACACACTAAATAATCCACTTGCAATGTACTTTGCAACTCGATTTTGCCAGTTCACACAGTAAAATCCAGTTGGAAAGTGCACTGAAAGTGGATTGAAGCTGGATTATTTAGTGAGTGTGATTGCAGCCAAAGACTCATTAGTAGCTGACCAGAAGCTACTTTGTCTTTAACAGCAGCTTGATGTTCAAAGGTTCTTTTGTTTTTGTGGTATAGAGATGAACATCATTGCTCACTATTTCATTTACATCTCATGCTTCCTTCAGGTCAGGAGAAGTGTACATGTTTCTTGCCTTCTTCTTCAGTTTATTTCCTGATATCTGCATGCATTTTTGTGCCTTTAGGTTTTTGCTTTGATTCCCCCCCCTTTCCCCCCCAGATTCTTTTGAGACTACTTTTGCCCTGATCTTTTTCTGGAAGGTAATCTTGAGTCCTTTCTACTTGTGTGAAATGTTTCCCAGTTGATTGAGTGGGTCTTTGAACTAGGGTCTCTCCCATCCTACTCTGACAAACATTCTATACAGGAAAAGAGCTCTTGGACAAGCCTTTGGACACATGCAGATGGGAATGGTGGGATTTTCCTCTTCATCTAAAGCTTTAGCTCTCAAAGCATTGCTGCCAAGTTAACGGCACTCTAGTGGTGCACGTGCTTTGAAATAAGGGAGTGAACCTGCACTAGTGGATTCCTGGGTGGATCCAATTCATTCTTGCAAGTAGCTGCTTTATTTCTGCTATGTAACCACTCCTGGCAGTCTCAAGAAATGGATTTGTGTGTTGATCTATGGGCACAGTCAGTGTTATATAGACAGAAGAGACTGGGGCAAGTTCTGCAGGTAGCATATGTGAACAATTCCACAGATGTTCCTTCCTTCCTACAGTCTTGTACCCAGGATGCAGGAGAAGAGTTCATACATTGATGCAAGCTAATGCCTAGTTACAGAGAACAGAGGTGCCAGTCGTTCTGAATTACACAGTTGCCGTCAGCTTGGCCGAGCATCCCATGGAGACTTGGAACAGACCACCAAACCTATTTTTTGACTACAGTATGAACAGAGGTTTCCTGGAGGGAAGAAAAAAGCTTTTACATACTATGTAATCTAGCTCAGTTTTTCATGACAGTTTTGTTTTGTTTTTGCTTCCTGCAGTGTCCAGATCTCCAAGGAGACTCCTTTTCAGGCGATTTCTAGGGTGTGTGTGTGTGTGAGGAGCAAATCAGTACATATCTATATCTATGTGTGTGTGTGTGTGTGTGTTCTTTAAAAAAATAGGACAGAAGCTGTTTTTCTTAGCTTTCTAATCCATCTTGCCTGATGGCAAGTCTGCCATAAGACTTGCACAAACCTTTTCTTAACGGTAGGTGGTTGTTCCTTTATTAATGTAAACACCATGTGCCTTGGATGTGCGAGCCCTAAAAATAAACTTGCAAAGATAAAAATAGATTCTGGGGAGTTTTGGGATGCTGCTTAATCAGAGCCAGCTGCAAGCTGTCTAGAAAATGTAAGTTATACGTGCCAGATGGCTTTTGCCCTTTTTTGCTTGAGACAGCATGCAATTTGGGTGACTGCAGCTTCCATAATGCATTTTGCCAGTCAAACTGTTTTGATAAACATATTTGTTTAGAGCAGACACTTTTAATTAGGAAGCTAGTAAAAATGTTAATTTATTTTAATCCTTTTCTTCAGGGGTAAGTCAAAAGAGGGTTCCCCTCCCCCCGTTTGTTTGTTTTTCGCATGGTATGGAATTCACAGAAACATATTGTGTGGATTGACTCCCAAAGCCATCATGTAAATATGTAGTTCAGGTCATTTTAATAGGGGCACACACAATACAATATACTACCTGGATTTGCATCTGTTCAAAGACAATCTGAATCCACAAGGAGGATGGGATTTCCGACATGGTCCTTCTGTCATGTGAATTTTGCTGTAATCAATGGTAGCACCATTGAAACTAAAATGGTGATATCTTGGCTAACCAATGGCATGGTGAATTCTTCGTATAATCCTGCATTTAAAGCCTCTTGCCAGTTTTCCTCCAGTAATTTAAATTTAAATTAATATGTAGAACAGGGGTGAACTGAGAATTACAGTGGCTCAGGAGCAAGTCAGTATGAGAATTCTCTGTTGCACTACAAGCCAGCAATGGAGGGTCCACTCAGCTTAGTCCCAGGCAATGGTGCCAATGTAGGGTTTGCCATACCAACCAGGCTTTTCACTCCAGCAGGAGCAAAACTGGGCAGAGTGATGTCATGAAATAATAATGATGATGATGACTGATGACAACGACAACAACGCTTCTGGTTGTACCCAGGAATGAAGTTGTGATGCTTGAGGGATTCTTCGATCTCTGTGGTAAAAACTATAGAGATCTGGGGAATTCTTAGAGCTTAATAACATCATTTCTGGGAACATCCAGAAGTTCTCTCATGATACCTCCCCCATTTGTGCTCCCTTTCAAGTGAAGAGCAGCAGTAGAAGTCTGGAGCTGGGAATCGGAGATTGCCCACTATGATAGGCCTTCTACCAGTTAATGAGACCCACACAGACTCTTATGGTTTTGGGGAATCAGGTTTGCTTAGAACTGTAAACCTACTTCTTAGTTACAAGATACTATTAGAGTACCAAGGGTAAAGGCTTTGGGTTCGCTGCTGTGAGGTAAGTTTTGTGGTGAGCAAGAAGAACACGGAGATCGGTGAAGCAGGAGTTGCATGTAAATAACGAAGAAGGCTTATTCATTTGCAGGTTGTTTTATTAAAGAACCCGTCAGCAGCACCGGGTCTCTGGGTAGTCAAAGGAGAAACCTGGCTGAGGCACATAAATTTATGCCAGTTATGGCTTCAGCGTGAGGTCTGAATTATCTTTTATGCTTTCAGGTACAAACAGGCTTTCACTGACCTAGCTGCTAGGTTGGACTGTTTCACCCCATGCAGGATTCCACCCACACGAGCCTAACCTTTCCCAAGAGTCAGATTAAACTGTATAAGGTCTGCTGATTACCAGAGTCAGGCCTAACAAACGAGTACTCTGTTTTCTCCCAGACATAGAGTTAAACTACTCTGCCATGCTACGAGGCAGAGCAACCCTTCTGTTTGCTCTTTTGCTGAGACAGACCCGAAAAACTACTGCACTTTCCAAGAGGCAGATCTGAACTCCAGCTGTATTTCCCTCCAACATTTCATCCTTCCTCTGAAAGATGATTGGATGTTGGAGCAGCATTCCCACAGGATCAGCTGAGTGGCTGTTTTTTTTTCTGTTCAGGGCAAGATATCCCCCTGTCCAACTGGTGGCATTGCAGAAAGAGCAACTGGTGAGCTGACCCCACTAAGTAATGGTATTGAAAGGTCCTAATCATGTGGCCTCTGTGTTTCTGGCAGAGTGACTGAGGATTGGCTTTGCTTGCTTCTGGTTGCCAGTGGCCATCCTGGCAGTTTCCTATGGGGAACTTTCCCAGCAAGTTAAATGACCAGTCCACCTCTGGTCTATTACAAAGTAGTTCCATGTTTACCTGAAAGGAAGAGTAGTTTTTTTCCCATGTGTACCATCAAGAAAAAGAGAGCACCATCTTAAATTTGTATACAAGCTACATGTTAAGTAATTTTTAAAAGGCTTGTATGTAACTTTTATATAAAACTATTTGTTGTATAACCTTTTTAAAGGGGGATTATCTTACATTCAGGGTCATCGGGTAGATATGAAATCCATATTTAAGACATACTTATGTTACTCTATGTGTTACTCACTGAGGTCAGTCTCAAACTCCTATCCTGTTTCTCGAAGGTTGGTTTTAAGATACCTAGCAACAGGTATCAGTAGGTCAAGGCCTCAGGTATTAGGAGGAGCTAGGGCAGACCTCTGCTGGAGTTGTTGCTAAAGCAGGTAAGTATGAAGCAGGATGGACTAAGCATTTGGTTCATGTACAAGGCATTTTCCGTGTCTTTTCATCCACTTTGTTTGCAGTGGGGAAAGTCTCCTTCTGGTCTTTCCCTAAGCACAACCTCTGGGACAAGGCTTAGTTTAGTATTCTAAATGATGGTTTGGAATCCTAACCAGGATTAAGCACCAAACTGAGGTTATTACTAAGTATGGTGAAGCCATGCTTCTAGTGGGAATAACTTTCTTGAGGTAATAATCATGCTTAAACACAATTTGTGAAACAAACTTCAAACTGTGGCTTCATATCCTGGTTTGTAGCTAATATTTTCCCATGGTTTAGTTATTTAGACCTAATATTTAAAGTAGTCATACTCCCCTTTTCTCTCTAATGGGAACTCAAAGTGATTTACAACATTTTAGTCCTTGTTTCCATTTTGTTGTGAGGTAAATTGGGCTGAAAGAATGTGGCCCAAAGTCGCTTGGTGATTTTTCATAGCAGAGTGAGGATTTCAGCCTGTTTTCCATGTCATAGTCTTAGCCACTACACTGTGCTGACTTTCTTCAGTTCTTGACAATGGTTAAGGACCATTTTTTGTATGTATGTGAATTATTTACATTTAAAACATGGTGTGTGGGAGGAAGTGGGAAAGTTTAACTGCGTTCCTCTAAAACTGCTAGTCTGATCAAAGTATTCCCCCTGCAACGTGCACAAATACTAGGAAACACTGAACAATCCACTCATAGATCACCCACTTAAATTACAATTTGACCCAAAGGCAGCTTTGTGTGTGCCCATGCTGATTGCCTCCATAGAGTGGTGCATAAGACACATGTGGAACACAGCTGATCTCAAGAGTTGTGTTCTCTTATGAGCTGGAGAATGTTCTAAAGCAGGGGTGGCCAACCTGTGGCTCGGGAGCCACATGCGGCTCTTTCACACATATTGTGCGGCTCCTGGCAGGGCGGCTGGGGAAGCAAAGGGGAGGCATGCTTTTTCTCTTTCTCCCTTCCTTCCTTCCTTCCTTCCCTCCTCCCTCCCATCTATTTGCTTTCCTAGTTTCTCTCTCTCTCTTTCTTATAACTGGTTTTCCTCATTTGTTTTTATTTTTGGCAGTCCCATTTAACGTTAATAAAAAGCAAATTTGCATATTTTTAAAAATAAAAACGTGTGTGTGATATTTGTTCCTGTCTTGCGGCTCTCAGACATCTCTATGTGGCTCTTACGTTTATTCTATGTGGCTCTTACGTTAAGCAAGGTTGGCCACCCCTGTTCTAAAGGAACATCAGAGCTACAATGCCATATTGTTTAAGAACAAGTTAAAGATATGCTTCTCTTGCACTTACTGTCTCTTCACTTTTGGGTTCAGATGAGCAGGATGTGGCTGAGAGTTAAGAGTGAAATATACTGTTTATATAATAAGAGAAGAAAGTGGCATTTGCTCTGGTTCAAGATCTTTGCAGCATCCAATAACAATAAGACATTTTGTACCCTGTCATCTTCTTTTCAAAACCCTTTCCCCCATCTAGCTTGCTTATTAAATGCTTCTATTTATTCCTTCATTAAAAAAAATCATTAAAACTTGCTGGTAATCTTTGATTCAGAGGCAGCATGACCCTGTGTAAGTACTTATCTGATGAACTGCAGGCTTTGAATGTTTCTCTGAAGCCTTCATGCTAATACTTTTTCCTTGTGTCATAATAATTACATTTTAAGTCTCATGGCAGTCTTCTGGGCTCATAATGCATTCAAAAGATCTTATTTGCATCTCCATCCTGAATAAATTAAAATAATGCTGTCAGAAACAGCTTCATAGGAATTGAGTTTCCATATCTTTCAATTCCTGTTTGAGTTTTCTAATCTGGTGGAAATGTTAACAATTCAGAGGCAAAAGAAATGCAAATACCTTTGATAGATGCATTCAGCAAGTTGCCTGGGTGCTCCTAGAGATAAGATTAATAATTAAATTTCTAAGAACTTACTAATGTTCCCCTTTGCAGCTGCAAGTTCTGGGTCGCTGTTGCTTTCCTTTATCTTTAATCAGGAATAGGGAACATTCTGAAGTGACGATAGATCTTGCTGTCGAACTAAGTGAAGGATAAGAGGTTATAGCAATAATTACTGTGTATGACTTAGGAATGCAATGAAAAAACTGAATTATTTACATTTGAAACTGGAATAGTGTATCTGCCATACTAATAGAAGACTTACAATCAGAACAGGAATCTTTTCTCCTTCTTTTGAACTATGTTGCAAAGACTTCTGAAAGATTTTTTTTTGTTTTAACAAATTAATCAGCCAACGATTTAGTGCACCAAATTTTATCAGGCTTTGGTTAATAAAACCCAATATTAACTGGTGTCATAAACATATTTACATATGAGCTAGGGCTGCCAAGTCCCCCGGTAGAATGGGGGAAACACCGATTTTTAAAGCTTTCCCCCGCTTTTCCAAAATTGGCCACCGGGGGGACAAAATGGCTGCCAGCAGGGGAACCTCGGAGCCTGCCCTGGCCAGCCTCTTGAACTTCTTAAAAGGGAAATTTCCCCTTTAAGAGCTGAGCCAGCAAGAGAGCCTCGCCCAGAGATTAAGGCGGGACTAAGCTCTTTCTACTGCGTGCAAGGTTGCTGCTGAGTAAACTGCTGGGGTAAGCTGGGGTCTGCGAGCTCTTTTCCTTCTCTGTCTCTCCCCCTCCCCCTCTTTTTTTTTTCTGTCTGTCTGTCCACTGTGGTTTTGTCAAAGGAATAAACTGTCACTTCCAAAGAGGTAAACATCACAAGGAGAGGTTGCCTGTAGAAGGTCTGGGAGTGGGATTGTTTAAAATGTCTTATCATGGCTGTTTGGGTCCCCCCAATCCTCATTTCCCTTCTGCAAATAAAAGTTGGGATTCCTCATTTTTATGCCAATTTTCTGTTTCTTTCAACCGTGTCCCCCCTCCCCCCCCCCCCCCCGGCAGTAAAAATCTGCATTTTTAAAAGCATTTGTACATTAAGTAACCGGTATTTTAAATTAGGGATGGATCCAACTAGCTTTTCTGCTGGCGAAAAGGGGAGGACAAAGGTCCTCTTTAGCCACCAAAAAGCCTATGCTGGGTGGGGGGGGGGAGAAGTTATGGGACTTACATGGACAACAGCTGGGTGAAACAAGGGCCAGAAATAAAGCCTGGGAATTGGGCAAGAGTAAGTGAAAAAGCTGTCTGTCTGTCTCTCTCTCTCTCTCTGTCCCCATCCAGCAGAGGTCTATCAGTGGCTATTATTAGCCACAAGGTCTAAATGGAACCCTTTGTCTGGGGCAGTGATGCTCTGAATTCTTGGTGCTTGGAGGGCAACAGTGGGAGGGCTTCTGGAGTTCTGGCCCCGCTGCTGGACCTCCTGAGGGCACCTGGTATTTTTGGCCACTGTTGTGACACAGAGTGTTGTACTGGATGGGCTGTACTGGATGGGCCGATCCACTGTGGCTTCTCTCCTGTTCTTATGATATGAAAATCATATTTAGCACTTGTGTAGCACTTAGGGCTTCATATTCTGCCGAGATGAGGAAGGATTCAGTAGGGCCGTTGCTCAGTGATAGAGCATCTGCTTGACATGCAGGAGGTATCAGCCTCTTCAGCTAAAAAAGGATCAGGTAATAGGTGACATTAAAGATCTCAGCCTGAGACCCTGGAGAGCCACTACCAGTCTGAGTAGTCAATACTGACCTTGATGGACCAATGGCCTGATTCAGTATCAGGAAACTTCATGAGTTCATGTGGAAGCATGTGGAAGCAACATCACAGGATGTGACATCACAAAATGATGTCACTTCCTTTCTCCTGGCTCCACCCCCAAAGTCTCCTGGCTCCACCCCCAAAGTCCCCAGATATTTCCCAAGTTGGACTTGGCAGCCCTAATATGAGCAGGTCCTTTTGATTTTCATAGTCCACATACTTATGCACTTGATCATAGTTTAGTTGCCTGTTTCTAATCTAAATGTACTTTTACTATTGCAAGTAAGAACCAATTTCAATGTATCTATATATCTAATAGCGAAGGGGGGCCCCCCTGTGCGGATATCTAAATCTGAGCTAGGGGGCCCTTGGGGAGGGGGAGAGGTTTTCCTACACACAGGGGGCACTCCCACCGTGTGCAGAAAAATCTGAAAAGTTAAAAAAACCCTTCAGGGACCATAGAATCCCCCAAAATACCTTTTGAAATGGCCTCAGCTCCAGGCGTCAACTGTGAGGAGATTAGAATGTTCGGGGGAGGGGGGGGGAGGTTCCAACTGTTTCTGTCAGTCAAAGGCAGGGATTTTACTGGCAGCAGTCTAGGGTTGCCAAGTATCCCCCTGGCCACCAGCAGCGGATCCAGATCCAGGCTGGGAAACTCCTGGAGATTTGGGGGTGGAGTCTGGGGAGGACAGGGACCTCAGTGTGGTACAATGCCATAAACTCCCCCCTCCAAAGCATCCATTTTCTCCATGGAAAGTTATCTCTGTAGTCTGGAGATGAGCAGTAACTCCAGGGGATCCCCAGGTCCCATCTGGAGGCTGGCATCCCTAGGCAGCACCCTCTGTGTGACTTGATACCACCTGATTTGCATGACTTAATTAGGCCCAGCTGTTTTGCTACAGTTCATCAGCAGCCACCGTATGAAAGCCATTGTGGTGCAACAGTTCGAGCTTCAGACTGGGATCTGCGAGACCCAGGTTCAGATCCCCATCTTGCAGTGGAAGCTGACTGGGAGATTTTGGACCAGTCACATACTTTCAGCCTAACCAACCTCACAGGGTTGTTGTGCAGATAACAAAGAGGAAATAATAATGTAAGCTGCTTTAGTCCCCATTGTGGAGAAAGACTGTAATTTTCCTAGGTAGAGGCTGCAGGGGAGGGGGGTGGAGATAGAAAGCTGAAGACAGATAAAGGTAGGTTGGCTGTTGGGTGGGAAGGAAATAGGGTTGCCAACTCCAGGTTGGGAAATTCCCAGACATTTGAGGGGTGGAGCCTGGGGAGGGTGGGATTTGAGGTGGGAGGCAGAAAGAGAGAGAAAGAGTGATGAGGTGGGGAGGCAGAAAAACAAAGGGAATGATGACAGGTCAGAAAGAGAGAGGAAGTAACATACATGGAGGAAAGCGAAAGAGTAAGAAAGGGGGGCAAGGGAGAAAGAGTGTGAGAGAGGTAGGGGGAGAAGGGAGGAAGCAAAGGTGTCTATATATCTAATAGCCAAGGCACCACCTGCGTGTGGATATCTCTGCGTGCAGAGAGATTTTCCTGCACACTTGGGGGACTACCCAGGTATGCAGAAAAATCTGAAAAGTAAAAAAAATATTCAGGGGATACTTTGTTGTTGTTCAGTCACACAGTCAAGTCCAATTCTTCATGACCCCATGGACCACATCACGCCACATCACGCCACATCAGGTCCTCCTGTCTTCTGTCGTGTTCTGGAGTTTGCTTAATTTCATGCTTGTTGCACCAATGACACTGTCTGACCATCTCATCCTTTGCTGTCCCCTTCTTCTTTGACCTTCAATCTTTTCCAGCATCGGGGTCTTCTCCAGTGAGTGCTCCCTTCTCATTTGGTGGCCAAAGTATTTGAGCTTCAGCTTCAGGATCTGGCCTTCCAGGGAACAGTCAGGATTGATTTCTTTTAGGACTGACTGATTGGATCTCCTTGCAGTCCAAGGGACTCTCCAAGAGTCTTCTCCAGTACCATAGTTCAAAAGCATCTATTCTTCGGTGCTTGGCCTTCCTTATAGTCCAGCTCTCACAGCCATACATCACTACTGGAAATACCATGGCTTTAACCATACAGACTTTTGTTGGCAGGGTGATATAATTTTGTTATACTGTCAGGGTTTGCCATCGCTTTTCTTCCAAGGAGCAGGTGTCTTTTAATTTCATGGCTGCAGTCACCATCTGCAGTGATCTTGGATCCCAGGAAGGTGAAGTCTGTCACTGCTTCCACGACTTCCCCTTCTATTTACCAAGTAGTGATGGGGCCGGATGCCATGATCTTTGTTTTTTTGAAGTTGAGTTTCAAGCCAACTTTTGTGCTCTCCTCTTTTGCCCTCATCAAGAGGCTCTTGAGGTCCTCTTCACTTTCTGCCATTAGAGTGGTATCGTCTGGATATCTGAGGTTATTGATGTTTTCCCCAGCAATCTTAATTCTGGCTTGTGATTCATTCAGACCAGTATTTCGCATGATGTACTCTGCACATAAATTAAATGAGCAAGGTGGCAATATACATCCTTGTCATACTCCTTTTCCTGTGCTAAACCAATCAGTTGTCCCTTAAACCCCCCCCCCCAAAGTAACAAGCGCTTCATGCGCATGCGCAGGGAACACAGTTGGAACGATGCCTCGCCTCCATTGCGGAGGAAGGGAGAGGGCTTGGCAGGCGGGTGGTTGGAGCTGTGTGGGCCTCGCCGTTGCTGCTGGGGGGTGGGGGAGAGAGCTTGGCAAGCCCGGCGGCTGGGAGCCACGTGGGTCTCGTTGTTGCGGGCAGGGGAGAGAGCTTGGTGAGCCCAGTGGCTGGGAACCACGTGGTCCTCGCCGCTGGAGCCCGGGGAGGAAGCTTACCTGTGGCCGCTTCCTCCTCAGCCGTGACATCCTCCCACCCCCGCGAGTATCGTGGGTCCCTCTACTTGTTTATTTCTAAAATATAAATACATCACTAGTTCAATGGTTTTCACAGCACATACAAAATTGATATAAAACCAGTAAAGCATCGTATATGTGGTAGAAGGGTGGTGGATTGAGGGGACAAGTTGGATGTTGTGAGTGGCAAATGAGGTTGGAGAAGAACTGGGTTCTTTCTTTCATCCTTGTTCACACATCTGTAAACCTGACAAGCCCTTTAACTGGTTAATGATATTTATTTACTTAGAAATATTTATGCTGACTCTCCAGAATACCTGTCTGAGGTGGCTTACAAAATAAAAAGAAATAAAAATGTGAAAGTTATTAATTAAAATCCAGCATTAAAAACATAGACCGTTAAAACATAGACTACTGCGCAGCTTAAAACACCAGTTTCCAAACTAAAAACACACATTGAAAGCCTAAGTATACAGAAGTGTTTTGGTGGGGTGTCTAAAGGAAAGCAATGCAGGCACCGGCTGAGGCTCGAGGGGAAGGGGATTCCATAAGTAAGGTACCACTACTGAAAAAACCTTGTCCCTGGTTGCTACTAGGGGTGCGTATTCAACAATAGTGGAACTGGAAAAATGCCCGAAAAATAGCGTATCTATGTTTTTTTGGGGAATCACATAAGCCAAATACAGCTACCGGTATAGCTGAACCCGAAAAAGCTGATATTATCTGGCTTTTTGGGGGGGGGGGTCATTCTGTAATACCGAATACAAGGTGTCAGTTAAACCTAACAGCCTTGAGCCGCCAGTCAGCTGTTAGTTTTAAATGCCTTTCTAGGCATTTTAAGCATGCTTAGGTTCCCTGGCTGATCTTCTCCAGGTGCCCCACTGCTGTGGAGAAACTCAGGGAGGGGAAGGAAAGGGGGGAATGTTTAAATGCCTTTCTGTCTCTCCCCAATATCAGGGATGGAAAGAAAGGCATTTAAACATGCCTCCTCTGATTTTCCCTCCTCTCTCTGAGTTTCTCCATAGTATCTGAGAGGCTCACGGAGAGAAGGAAGCATATTTTCATGCCTGCTCTTCGCTTCCCCAGCTCACCTGCCACAGCGCACTGGCTGCGGAACCAAAGGGCAGGCTGGGAAACATGCTGGGCTCCTTGCCTGCCCTTCTCCAGCTACCCCATGTCAGCTAGAGAAGAAAAGGCAGAGAGGAGGCTTTCCCTTGTCAATTTCACTAACAACTGACTTAAAAGGAGTGAAATTGACAAGGAAATCTGCAGTGGCTACCAGAGGGAAAGAAGCATTTTAACATGCCTCCTTTCCCTCTGAGGGGGTACATCAGACCCAAATATATTCTGCAATACCGAATATTTCCCCAATCCCAATACTTTACCAGTATTGGACTGGGGAAATTTGGCACTTCCTGATATTTTTCAGGTCTGATTTACCCAAAGCCAAAAAATACCGGCCTTTTTTTTTTTTTTGCACATCCCTAGTTGGTACCTGCTTTGCCTCTGAAAGTGGAGGCACCTAGAGCAGGGTTTATGTGATAGATCTTAACTGGTAGAGAGATATTATTGAGCCAGATGGAAAGAGAAAGTACAAGTTTTCACCTTAACTTTTATCTTTAAAGTTATTGTTAGGTTGAGATGTTGATTTATGCTGGTACATCTCAACTGCTCACTTTCAGCATTCAGCATGGTTTATGATTTTCAGCAGGACTAATTCCTGCCAGAAGCAACTTTTAAAGAAATATTTAGGGATTTCATAACCATCCAGGGTGCCCTTCAGAATTCTGGTTCCAAATATGCAGAGCAAAAGGGGAGGATGGAATTAAATGCGATTAATTCTTCACTATTCATTAATTTCCTTTAAATTGTGTGGTTAAAAGACAAAGAAGGATAGCTTATAGAACTAATTAAAAACACCACCAGGAAACCTGGATTAAGTATAGATTTGGATGAATAGGTTGAAAAATCTACTCTAAACTCAAAAGGGATATTCTTACACTGAAATGGAGTCCATTATAATTAGAAGCAATCAGAATGAAATAATCTGTTAACTAATTGCCTTACGCTACAGAACAGTTAGGAAAATATGGGAGAGTTTCCTGGGATAGTTTATTGGCTTAGAAAGATCCCAGTATGTAGTCAGTATTTCTCTGATATGGATTATTTCATTTTTTCCTTCTCTCAAACGCCTTTTTAAGTATATGAGCTGAATGATGTTTAATTGGTTAGAAGAAAGTTGCACAATGTGTTATAGTAGACTTTTGGGCTTCAGATTTGGTGTATTAAGAGGCTGAAAGCTCTAGAACAGGGGTGGCTAAACTTGCTTAACGTAAGAGCCGCATAGAATAAACATCAGATGTTTGAGAGCCTCAAGACATGGACAAATTTTACCTGCTTTTATTGGAAAATAAGCAAATTTGCTTTTTATTAACATTAAATGAGACTGCCAAAAATAATAACAAAAGGGGTAAAAGCAGATATTGATAATGATATTAATTTGTCCAATGATATTTGTTTGCTAATGATATTTAGCTTCCCCAGCTGCCCTGCCGGGAGCCACATAATATATGTGAAAGAGCCGCATGCGGCTCCCGAACCACAGTTTGCCCACCCCTGCTCTAGAAGATAGAGATCAAGGTAGCATCCAAATCCACATAGAGCCCCTTTGCTACCTGCCTTTTGTTAAATAGCTACTTTTGTTAAATAGCTGAGATGTCTTTTTTGTCAGGAATTTTGTCAGTATATCTGGGTCTTCAAATAGAGACTTCAGGGCCATCTGCTGGGACTTGTGTAGGACTCTGTGGGTTAGGCCCTCTTCAGTCTTAGAGATGGGGGATGTGTAACATCAGGTCTTGTGATTGGCCAGCAGTATAAAGCTTCTGGGTTGGCATGGCATGTTCAAATACTAGACTCCTCCTTTTGCCTGGTCCACACAGCACTGTGGTGTGCTTGCTGAACCTCACAGCTCAAATAAGTGATCCATGACCCTCAACTGCAGTCCTGCAGCTATTCCATCATAATTTTTCTAAATGCCTCCTGCTTTTCACAAACTTTTTTCCATTTACAATCTCAAGGGGCTTCAGTCTCAAGGAGGAATCTTCTGTATCGTGGGTTGCATTGAACACTCTCATACTGATGCACCAGAAACTTCCTTGGAATTGAAGAGCCTCTGACTGAAAACTGTAAAAGAAAAGAAAAAAACCTTGAACAAAGGGTTTAGAGAAATACATGTAGTATGCTGTTCTGCTGTCACCCCAAACTGAGACTTAGTTCAGATGGCATCATCAACCCATGGTATGGCCTCTGGGATCTTACTTTGTACTCAAGGGTTCCTCTTTCTCGTGTGTGACAATCCCCCCCCCCCTCTATTTTCAGTGTTGTCTGAATCATGCAAACTATGGCTACTACGAATGATGATTTGACTACAAACTAGATCCAAATACTATCCTGATGGTCAAACCACTGATAGTGATATCGGAATGAGATTAGTATCATTTTATGCCATACTCTGCCCTTTATCTTACAACTGATGTGGCTGGGGGGGGAGGGGGGGTTTGTACACTGTAGACCAAAAATAAATGTTAAGACAATATCTTGTGTGTTATTTGCTTGTGTTTACTATCTGTTGTCACTTTATTGTTGTAGTTCCCCCTGCCCAATCCCAAATTTCTTTTTAAACTAGAGAGATGTGCATGGGTAACTGCAGAAATGAACAATTCTTTGAGGCTTGTGGTTTTACCTTGTGATTACATTAAGCGCTGGTGAAAATGGAAGATGTTAATTTCACAGCATGGGATGAGAGATTCAGTAAGAACAGAGACTATTTAAGATTAGAAGTATCTGTATGGCTGCAAGTGAAGTAATGATAATGATTACGTGATAATAGCACCGTTGCAATGCTTTATGAGGCAGTAATCTGGCCCCCCACCAGACAAACTTGGTTTACTCCCTCATACTTTATCCCAATAAGGGAAATAGATTGTTTCTGAGTTACGCAGCAGGACAATAACACTATTGCTTTTATTTTACAAGTCAGTGCTTATGTGTTACATGCCAAGATCTGATGCAGTAAGAATGGAGAAGGAGGAGTAGAGAGAGAATACCAAGTATTTTTTGAGAGTGCTGAAACACAGAATAATTTATTTCTATTCCTCCTTAACAGTTGAGTCAGGTGGGTCTGTGGAAGTCCTGAATAGGTACCTGGAGAAGGTAATGTGTGGATGAGGGCCAATAACCTGAAACTCAGTCCAGACAAGATTCAGATGCTGTTGACCAATGACAAACTACTTGAGGAGTCAGCCTGCCTGGGGATGGGGGTAGGGGTTGTATGCATCCTGAAGGAGTAGGTTTGAGCTTGGGGATGCTGCTGGATTCTGGCATATCTTCGGGAATTCAGGTCTCTAGAAGAGCATATGGTTCCTTTTATCAACTTTGGCTGATATGCCAGTATGACGTTTTTGCCCTCTCTCGCAGAGTTTCCCTTCATATTCATTCTGTCTGAGCAGCCTCCTTTTCCATTTCTTCTGTGTTTTTCTGGCTGTCGCACCCAGTCATTTGAATGTATTTAGATATATGCTAGGCAATTAACTGAGTTTGAGAATATATTGGAATTGGCAATAAATGGACAAAAGTTTAGTTTCAAAACTTTACAAATTGCTCTTACCAGGAGGAATTTCACACTCTTTAGCTTATCAGCAATTATGGCAACAATACTGTGTTAACAGAATTATGGACAGAGATTGGCCTTCTATTTGAAACTCTCGGTCAATTAGATCTTTGATTTTTTTTCTATTACATGATAAAACTGATGATGCGTTGGTACTACCCTCCCACCAGGTTACATTGTATTTACACTTCCAAAAGTCTGCACTGCAATAAAAAATGCGGTCAAATAGCTGATTTGCATCACTGCTGGTTGTCATGCACTGTTTTACAAAGATTCTGGTGTCAGATTAAGGACCAAGTATTTCAAATAACAAATCTTTCCTTGACATTTACCCCAGAGATGTTTTTATTAGAACTGGGATTTGATGGTATAGCAAATGAATCACAGGCTGAATTAATTTCAGTATTGCTGTCTATAGTGAGAACCACAGTAGCTGCAAACCGGAAAAACGAGTTACTTATAAATATCCAATTATGGTATACTCGAATATGGTCATATTTTGCATTATCTAAAATAACAGTGAATTTGGAAATCCCCTTTTTAGAAAGAAAGTATCCTAATTTTGTCAGTGTTTGTTATCCTATGCTATAATTTCTGTCAGAAAAAGAAATTTTACCTTCTGAACCCTGGTATAGAGATATGCTAATATTTTAAATGACAAAAACTATTTTTACAAGTGTTTGAAGAACAGCAAGATTATAAAGACTTTTTTGAAGTTATGAGTTTGACTATATATTTATTAGAATTTTAGTATTTATTGTAATGTTTTTGTTTATCTGTCTTTTTGAGTTATTTCATGTTCCTTTGAGCATCTTGTTTTTATAACATGTAAAATGTTGAATTTTTAATAAAGTAATTTTAATTTTAAAAATATGCTGATCCAGCCTAAGGAACTGAGGGGACAGACTAAATCCTTATGTCCTGTCTTGAAAATGGCATATGAGAGGCTGATCGTAGTTCAAAAATAACGAACTGTTTTATTTAACTTTGAGGGAAATGGTCAGGTGGGAAACAAGTGTCGGTCTAGTGAGTTAACAGACAACAGGAATGAGGTAACTTTGTATAAAAATAAATGCCAGATAATTTGTTACAAACAAGTAATTGTTTTCTGTTATTCAGACAGGTCTTTAAAGCTTGAGGAGAGACATTTCTTGGCAGTCTCTACTTAAATACACAAGCATAAGCTTCTTTGTCTTACAGACCCTTAAGGTGGTAAAGGCAGGGACATTCAAACAAGTTCCAGTTTCCTTCCTTATCCACAGGCTAGGGATCACCCCCATCTTTTAGGAGCTATTTCCCTCAAACTTGTTAGGGATGGGCTAAGCTTTTTACTTCCCTAACTCAGGATTCTTCTTGGTCCTCTTCTTCAGACTGGATAGGGATCACCCCCCTTTTCTAGGAGCTGTTTCCCTCAGACTTGGATAGGGATCCTTCTGGATTCTCTCACTCCCTTAGCTTTCCTTCCCAGTCAACTGTCAGTTCTTAATTGTCAGTATTGCTGGTCACTGGCTTTGGCATTTCTTAACCGAACTGTACTGCTGGTCACTGACTGTTGTAATAAAATGATGATGATGATGATGATGAATTGTCAATCAATCAGTCCTTTATTGGAATATAAAATAGATAAGATGAAACATAACATGCAGTTTGCTTTAGGATTACAGTTGGATAAATATACCATCAAATTCACCCTTTATATCTTATCACAACAACTTTATAGCACATTGCAAAAATATAACTGATAGTCTCAACTGAAGAGTTCCATTTCAATCCCCTGGCACTCAAGGTGCTCAGACCATGTTACAGCATTAACCGTTTACTGTCCACCACAGCCAGCTACACAATGTTTCCTCTGTTGGCAGTTGTGAACAAAAATTATACTTTGCGAGCCAAAAAACCTACAAACATAAAAGTTGTGAGAGAGCCTAATTTTTTTATTATTATTTTTAAAAAAAATTAGTTTGGAGATGGAAATAAATAAATAAATAGAAATAGAGGGAAAGAAATTGAAAGAAAGAAATAGAAAGTGGAAGAAAGGGAAATAAATAAATAAAGGCCCCGCTAGCTGCCCTGGATCTCCACAATCCTCCCCATTCCCACTTACACCAGCACCCCTCATGGCTCCAGAGGGTGGCCTGGGCTGGGGAAAACCCCTAGTCCACCCCACTCACTCACCTGCCAGCTTGTGAGGCTAGCTCCGCCACCTCTGGACCTCCCCAACCTTCCTAGTGCTGAGGCCTGGAAATGTGTATTGTACCTGATGTGTATTGCAGTGAGGAGAAGCTCCCGTCTTAGAATTAGTTCAAGGTGGCCCGTCAATAAGAATATTCTTGTGAAGTCTGTGGACTAAGTGGATGAGGTTCTGTATTAAACAGTAGTTGGATTAGTTTCCCTGAAAAAGAACATTGAAACGAAGTTCATTATCTAGATCCTTCATTGGAAACTTGGAAACTTCTGAAAACTGCTTGTGTGGCAGCAAGGAACTTTAATTTTTTTTTGGTAAAGTTTTTTGAAGTTCTATGATTGTAACTGTGTGATTCTTTTATGTTACACTATTGCCACATTGTTGCTTAATTACAACACTGAGTGTGGCAGCATTTTCTGGCTTTGTTCATGTTTTGGCGTCTTGTTGCATAGCTCTTTTTTATATAGTTTTGTCTTCTGAAATACGTCACATGTCTCCTCCACTTGCACCTGCTGGATGACCTTGGGCAAGACATAGTTCTAGTGCAGCTGTCCTTGAAAAACAGCAGTTTCTGTCAGAGCTCTCTCAGCCCCACCTACCTCACAGGGTGTCTGTTGTGGGGAGGGGAAGGGAAAGGAGTTTGTAAGCCGCTCTGAGACTCCTTCGGGTAGTGAAGGGTGGGGTATAAATCCAATTCCCTCCTCTTCATCATCTATAAGAGACAGTAGTGGGCTGGATGGTTCATGCACATAAAGAAAAATGGAAAAACATGTAGCATATTTTTTATGAGAATATGTCTCCAAAGTATATATATTAGATAAGAGCACATGGACAAATATGCTGTTCTTATCACTTGTGTTTTGTCACAAATAGTGCCAGACAGCAGCAAAATAGGATTTGCTGTGATTTCTGTGAGTCATGGGAATAAAGTCCCATAAAGGTGGCCTTTGTAGATAAGCCTGTAAAAAGTGGGCTCCTTCTCTGTTCCAAAGATCACATTTTGTATCAAGGAAGTCCAGTTCTGGACTCAAAACATCTGTATTCTTGTTTAAAGTTTTCTGACTATTCTATTCAGATTTTAGAATTTACACACTGTAGAATAGAGATTTTCATTGAATATTAGTATCTTGAAAGACAATGCTGGTGTGCTTCTGAACCTTTCCTTGCGACCACGAGAGGGAGACACTTGTAATTCTTTTGAACTAGGAAGATGAGGTAAAATCTGTGTTGGATTTTGTTTTACTTGCATTCTGATACATGGATTGCAAACAGAACTGCCAAGGGATACATTTTTTGACTGGAAGGGTTTGAATACAAGCTTTTGCCTTTATTCTTTAACTGCTTATATTGGTAGTGGAAGGAGAATATAGCATGAACATGACCTTTCCCTGCTTTCCAAAAAGCCAAATCCAGAGGTTGGGAAGCTGTAGCTATGAGTTTCAGGCCATGCACTATACTACCCCTAGACTTGCAAGGTGAGGGAAAATGTGCATGTCTCAAGCCAAGCAAGAAAGATAGGTTGTGGCAGAGTTAGCATGACATATTTAATAGCCTTATCATAATCTTTTTTTTATTTCAGAAAAAGCCCAGCAGGAAATCATTGGCATAATAGGCCACACCCAACAGCAGAAACTCATTAGCACATTAGGCCACACCCCTGACAGTGCAGCTCTCTCCCAGGATCGGCTTCCCTAGGTGCCCCACGGCTTGCGGGGCGCATGGGGAACCTGAGGGAAGGAAGGCAGTTTCTGGACTGGCTTCCTCAGGCACCTCGCAGGTGCACCTGGGGAACCCAAGGAAGGGAGGCAGTTTAAAATGCCTACCCTCCCTGGATCGGCTTGGCTTCCCCAGGCACCCTGCAGCTTGCAGGACACCTGAGGAACCCAAGAAGGGAGAGGCTGTAGGCATTGCCAACTCAGAAGCCAGCCGGAACTCGGTTCCTGTGTGTTCCTGCCCCAAAATAGCCCTGGTTATTAGTTTGTTTGGAACTGTAGAATGATTGCCTTTATCTTTGTTTCCAAATTAACATTTGCTGTGTGATGATCTTGTGGGCACACATACCTGTAGCCTTAGATGAAGGAGTGGGACTGTTTAGAGTTCTCTTCCCCCCCCCACCCATGTTGGATAAACTCTAGGTGTCTGCTTACCTGACAGCAGTTATGCCCTGTCCCCATACCGACTGCTTATCACTGCTTCTGTGTTCTCAGCTGGAATGTTACAATGACCAAAATCCATGGTCATTCTACAAAAAAAGCCCAGCAGGAACTTATTAGCATAATAGGCCACACCCAACAGCAGAAATGCATTAGCATATTAGGCCACATCCCTGACAGTGCAGCTCCCTCCCAGGATCGGCTTCCCCAGGTGCCCCACACCTTGTGGGGTGCATGGGGAACCTGAGGGAAGGAAGGCAGTTTCTGGATCAGCTTCCCCAGGTCCCCCGCAGCTGTGGGGTGCCTGGGGAACTCCCTGGATTGGATTAGCTTCCCCAGGCACCCCGTGGCTTGTGAGGTGCCTGGGGAACCCAAGGGGGGGAAGGCTGTAGGCATGGCCAACTCAAAAGCCAGCCGGAACTCCGTTCCTGTGCGTTCCTGCCCAAAAATAGTTCTGCCAAAATCATTGCTTCTCATGGACAAATCAGCTGAGTCTGGGGCTATCCTCATCAATGCAGCTGGGATCTCTTGAGCCACAAAATGTCTGTCTCATGCTTCACAACATGGTAGGTAGCTACTGGGATCCTCAAAATGGAGTAGGCCATCCCCGCCCCGAGAGAGAGAGAGAGAAGGATTCTGAGTAATCATCATGTTTAAAATGTTCCACATTGAATGTTTGGCAACCATGTTTTAAATTGTTTATATTACTTAAAAGTAGAAATTCTCAACTTGTGTCCGCCTAGGAGCTGGGGCATGAAATACCTGGAGGGGGTGGGGCCAGGTTCCTGAACCAGCCAAAGCCAGAAGCATTTCCTCCAAGATGCAGGGGTTTTGGTATGCTGTGGAATCTGCACCGAGGATGTGAGAACATGTGGGAACTTCTGACCACAGCAATGCCTCCCTTCTCCTTCCACAGTTCTTGCCTGGCTGGTTTTGGGAGTGAGGTCCAAAACCAGGAGATGCTCTGTTTGAGCTCTCTTTTAATGTGAGTGTAGGATGGGTGCCCCTGGTCCACAAATCCTTATGAGCATAGTAGGAAGCTGCTTAAATGCAGTTTGTGGAATAGTATTGTCTTGCCTTCTGGAGGGTGGGATTTGAGGTGGGAGGCAGAAAGAGAGAGAAAGAGTGATGAGGTGGGGAGGCAGAAAAACAAAGAGAATGATGACGGGTCAGAAAGAGAATGGAAGTAACATACATGAAGGAGAGATAGTAAGAAAGGGGGGGCAGAAGGGAGAAAGAGTGAGAGAGGTAGGGGGAGAAGGGAGGAAGGAAAGGTGTGAGGAATGGGATAACCATCCCACAAGTTTCTTGTGGGTCTCCATTTGTACTGTTCCAATTGGGAGTGTGGTTGGCAGAAAGGAAAAGGGTTCTGAACAGAATAAATTTAGAAGGGAGACCAAGATTTAAAAGTTTGGGACTGACTTAAAGGTCATTTTAAAATGTCAGTTTGTCTCTTGTCACGATGGATGTTGTTTCATGTGAGGGGAAAAATTGTTCTCTCACACATTTAAAAGAAAGAGCTGGGGAAATGAAACAAATGTGTCTGAACTTCTGAAAGTTACACTTCCTCAAGGAATTATTGCAGAGTATGACAACAAATCAAACTGAAATGAGGGCTAAAACCCTTGTGGTATTATTATCACTTTTATTTTTAATGTTGTCAGACACAAAGAGGTAGTAGGGATTTCTCAAGAGAGCTAAGGATGAGATTTTAGATGTTCAATGCAAGTGAAAGTGCAGTTATTTGTGATCTGGGTCTGTCTCTGTATATTAGCACACAATGCAGTTAGTTAGCTGTCAAAAAAAAGCAGAAAAATAATTATTTGTTAAGTTAAAAACAAACAAACCAAACATTTGGATATCTGTCATGGCATTTATGTTTTTGTATAAAGCAATAGGTGCTCATCTAATAAGAATGGAGGTTAGAAGTACTGCAGATAGATGATTGACACTATGAGATTTTTTGCTTGATGTCCTAGATATGTAGAGGTGTGAGGATAATACAAAACTGAGTAGTAGTAGTTCATATTTTGTAATCTGTCTTTCTAGGATGTGTGTGGACTTGTAAGGGTATACCCTACAGGTGCACCAATCTTATTCAGGACTTAAAAATGAAATTACATGTCTTATCGATATACTGAAGAAGAAGAGGAGGAGATCGGATTTATACCCCGCCCTTAATTACCTGAAGAAGTCTCAGAACGGCTTACAGTCCTTTTCCCTTCCCCTCAACAGACACCCTGTGAGGTTGGTGGGGCTGAGAGAGCACTCTTGATAACTGCCCTTGAGAGAACAGCTCTGAAAGAACTCATGACTGACCCAAGGTCACACCAACAGCTGCATGTAGAGGAATGGGGAATCATACCTGGTTTTCCCAGATTAGAGTATGCGGTCTTAACCACTACACCAAACTGTGGACCTGCCACAATTTGGACATCACCCAGGAAGGTAGCATTTTTGTCTGAGCTGTAGATCCACAAGAGAACTCACTGATGCAACTCCCCAGTCTTCCCAAGTTCCCATTCTCCAAAGTAGTGCCACTTTAAGGAAGATTCGGTTTGAGGAAGAATCCTGGCTAGCTGCCACAGACTGCTGAGACTGGTTCCTAAAGCTCTACAAAGTTTTCTTTCAGCTCCCTCCTTCATACAGAAGGTAGAGAATAGCAGAAAACTACTGTACAAAATAAGCTATCTCTTTAGGATATCTTCTCTTTTGGGAGAATGAGGTTTTCAAAGGTCCTTTGTAAGCATCATTTCTAAGCATGTTACAAAATCTCAGTGTAGTTGTAGGAGCAGTTCTGCTTTAAGGCTGGCCACAGCAACACACAAAGCTGTTTTTAATTCTGTTAGTGGGAGTAATTTAAATTTATCATCTGTGACCAGGATTGATGAAGAATTTTGTTCTAGGACTACCACAACTGAATTATGGTCCAATATAAGAAACACATGTGACTCTTCCACTGACCTGTGAACTAGGTATAATTATACAACAAAGAGAGTATATTGATAATGGCCCTTAGCATGCTGACCTATTGTGTCCGCTTTATTCAGAGTACAAGAAAGTTCTAACTACTTAGAGTGTTCAGTGTCATCTGCACAATCTTTTCATTTGTGGGCTCATGCCTGCTGCCAGCCAGTTGGCTGGCGGGGTGAAGCCCCGCCCCCAACAGCCACAACCTGGCATGACGTCTCCAGCAAGTTGAAATCATATAGAAGTGATGTCATCAAGCTAGGGATGATTCCCTACTCCTCCACTTGCACCTGCAGGATGACCTTGGGCAAGCCATAGCTCTGTCCCAGCTGTTCTCTCAAGGACACTTGTCTCAGAGCTCTCTCAGCCCCACCTACCTCACAGGGTGTCTGTTGTGGGGAGGGGAAGGGGAAAGAGTTTGTAATTCACTCTGAGGCTCCAACTGAGTGAAGGGTGGGATATAAATCCAATCTGTTTTTCTCTCTTCTTCTCCTCTTAGGATTGATCTCAAGGTGACAGAGATTACTTCACCTGGAGAAAATGGCTGCTTTGAGGTCCCTCCCCAATCCCCTTCCTCCACCCCCAAGGTCTCTAGGTATTTTCCAACCTGGAGCTGGCAACCCTAGTTAATCTGGGATAAGGAGCTGGTGGGACATTCCTTAGTAAACAAAACCTATAAATGACTAAAGAAACGCAGTTAATTAAGATTCTCTTGGTTATTAAAAACTAGATTCAAATGACAATGAAACAACAGCCTCAGATATGTGACTGTGCATTTTTAAGTGCTACATTTAACATTTCTGTAAAAGTCTCTCTCTCTCTCTCTCTCTCTCTCTCTGTGTATTTAAAAAGTGATTAACACCTTGGCTGCATATCTCTCAGGATTTCCCCCCCTTCTATAACACTGCATAACATTTCAAGATTTTGTTTCAAAATCTGACCTACTGAAGAAATAAAGTTCTGATTAACCCAATATAATATCCTCCCTCTGTTTTTCCAGTGCCTCTGGGTAGTGTGTTAGAAAGGAATGGAATCACACCAAGACATGTAAATGGACCCTATCACATTTTAAGGAAGAGTGATCCCCCCAGTGCTGCAAGTTCTTCAGTGTTCCCTCTAATCCCCCCCCCCCCCAATGGAGCAGTTCACATCCTGAGCAGAGTATACCTGCTACAATCTTCAAATGGGCAATAGGCAGTGCAAGACTCTGTGCAGCTCCAGACTGCTGCAGAGTGGGGCTTCTTATGTTCATGAGCAACCACTTTTTTAAAAAATAATTTTTAATTGATTTTTTTACCCTACACTACCACCTACAAAACAAAACTACATTAACTAAAAAAAAAGAAAAAAACTAAACTACCTTTAAGGAACAGGAATCCAGATAATAGTTAGTCTATGCCTTACACAACTTTCTTAAAAGAATGGTTACATAATTCAGGCTATAGCATATTCTTTTTCTAGGTTCTAAGCAAGTTATACAAATATCTTTGAGATTCAGTGTGTGACTAAATAAAACAATCAAACTTTATAGAGATTACAGATTATAACAATTATTTCTTCTTTGATTTTTCCTTCTTCTGCCTCTTTTTCTTCCCTTTTTCCGGGATCTTGGGACCTGCTGCGCCCAGTTCTGATTCCGAATCAGCTTCATCAAGTCCCAAACTTTCTGAAGATGAACTTTCTAGTCCATAAATACTTTCTTGTTGATCCAGTGAGTCCTCTGATGAAGATTCTTTTCCTTTTTCCCCTTCTTTCTTTTTGCAGTGAGCCAAAAAAGCATCTGCCTTGGCAACAGTGTCTATTTTCTTCTTCTTTTCTTCAAAGTTGAATGTTAAGCCCTCTGGATTAATCCAGCGATATGAAATATTAGCAGATTGTAGCCAAACAGACAGTTTTTTATACGCCTTTCTCCTCTTCCTGATTTCGTATGGAATGTCTTTTAACACTTTAATTTCCTGGTCTTGGATTTTCAGAGTTGCTTTGTTAGTGGTTTTGAGAACCACATCTCTGGTAGATCTTTTGGAGAATTGCACCATAACTTCCCCAGGCAGGTTTTTCTTCTTTACAAAATCTGGATATGTTCTGTAGATCATATCCATATCGCTTTGTATTTCTTCCGCTTTTATCCCTGTCACTGGGGCCAGTGATTCACTGAGTAGCTTCTTAAGATTCTCTCCTTGCTGTTCAGGAACACACTGAAATCTCAAACAGTAATTAGAACGTTCCAATTGCATAGACAATAAAGCATTTTTATCAGAGGATTGACTCTTTTCCACTTTGGACAATCTTGACTCCTGCTTCTCTGTTTTGGTCTTAACATCCAACAAGTCTTTTTCCATTCTCTCAGACCTTCTGTTTGCCTCTGATAAATCTTTTTGCATTGTATCGAGCTTCTGGTTAACTGCAGACAGCTGTTCCATCAGGGGGCGCAAAGCAGATGTTATTGCCAGGTTAAGCTCTGTAGTATCGCCTTTTGAACTAGGAAGTACATTAAGTAACGTGGAGCTTGTTTTGGGAGAAGGTTTAATCTTCGGCGCCATTTTTTCTCCTTTCCCTGCCATCGTAGCTTTTTTATCAGAAGATAAGAAAGTTCAAAGACATCAATTAGCCTCTCTAAAGTTCCTCAAAATGCAGCCAAGACTTCACACACCGAGATACCGAAAGAAAGCTCAAGCCGTGATTCTCCAGTTTTACATAACAAAGCTTTGTTTTTCCCTCTTCACCGAAACGAAGAGCCGAGGAGGGTTTTTTTAACTCCCACAGTCACATCAGAGAATCTTGTTAAAGATTACTCACATTTGTCACCATGCGTCTCAGGTAAGATTACTGATTATTTTTAAATCCAGATTCCTGCATGCCGTCTGGCAGTCGCTTCTAAGTCCCCGGAGGGTTCTAGCCGAGGGAGGACTTTACAGGGCATAAAGCAGCCTCAATCCCTGGATCGCCATCCTGGGAGAGGCAGCCTTGTGCACCCCAAGCAGGGCCCCCTTTCTGGGGGTCCCTGGGTTGGTCCAAGCCAGCTTGGAGTTCCCTCCTTCCCTCAGCAGTTCGGGTCTCTGTCTCAGAGCGTACGAGACAAGAGCCCGCTGCGAAGCGCCATTAAACCGGAAATCATGAGCGGCCACTTATGAACACTGGTTCTGATGGTACATTGGTGCAGGCAGGGCTTTTTTGGTAGAAAAAGGCCCAGCAGGAACTCATTAGCATAATAGGCCACACCCGACAGCAGAAACTCATTAGCATATTAGGCCACACCCCTGATAGCTGTAGGCAAAGAAAGTGGTTCTTCCTCTAGGATCTGCTACGTCTAATTTTGAACCTACAATAAACCTTTGTACAGGAAGGTTTATATTGTAGTTGTGCATTGATTAAAACACAAAGTAAAAATCTACCATTGTTATTTAGACTGGCAGCATAGGGTTGCCAACAGGCCTGGAGAAGAATGTTCTGTCTCTTTAATAAAAGCTAAATGTGTAGAAATGGGCAGCTGAAGCTTTTCATGGCATGGAGGGCCAACTTAGCAAATCTTCATCTTGTCCTATAATTTTTTTTTTGTTTGAGCAAGGAGAAAGCACCAGTCATTACAATGGACAAGTTAAGGATGTACTTAAGTCTCTCCCACACTCAGCACAGTGGGACATCAAGATTTTTGACTGGATAGCATCAAGATCTTTACCAATGTCAAGTCCAATCTAAATCAATAATGTAAACACAGGCCAAAAAACCCACACCTTTATTGCATTGCCTTTTGAAGTGATGCGTGTTTCCAGAAACTATCAGTAGCATCTGTGTTTTAGACTCAGTATCATTAACAGAGCAAGACAAAGGCCTATCCAGGAATAGGGATAAGGGATCCTAGTCAATAGCCAAAGTATTTATGGGAAATTTATGGGAGAAACATACACTCTTAGGCATTACAGTGAATTACGGGCAGGTGGGGATTTTCTGCCTTAGAAGCAGACAAGTTGGCTTCCCAACTTGTTATCATGAAATAGATAAGTTCACATTGGCCTATTCATACAAACCAAAGAAAGCAGCATTGGCCCAGTGAGGATGCTTTTCTTAAAGCCATAGGACCTGAGTTTGCCTCCTGTGTAAGGAATGATGCCTACCTGTTACTAAGTACTAGGGTTGTCAACCTCCAAGTGGTAGCTGGAGATCTTCTGGGATTCCAACTGATCTCCAGGCAATGAAGATCAGTTTACCAGGAGAAAATGGCCACTTTGGAAAGCTGACTCTATAGCATTATACCCTATTGAGGTCCCTCCCCTCCCCAAACCTCTTCCTCCCAGGCTCCACCCCCCAAATCTCCAGGTATTTCCCAGCCTGGAGCTGGCAACCCTACTAAGTACCCTTGGGGGGAAAATCTGTTAAAACAATAGAACTTACTTTCAAATAAATACTAGTATTATTAATTTAGTCTCTCTTTATATATGTATACATTTACCTCAGGTTAAAGTTATATAGATTGCACTGAAACAGCAATACGTGTTGCCCTGAAATTTCCTTCAGGCCCTATCTACCTTAAAAACATTCAGTGATGGGTACAACTGACTTCTGTTTGTTGGAAACCCCCCCCCCCCAAATAAAATAAAATATGAAAGCAGGCACTTCAGAATACTATTTTTCTGTTGCTGCAGAAAGCCAAAATAATAACGTCCTCTGCTTCAGCTCCATTCTCTGGTCTATTTTTATAAATAGCTCCATGAGAGTGTTTATCATGGGTTTCTGGGAGGCCACTAGTCTAAAAAACAAAGCTCTTTGCAGGGAAGTTAAATGTCATCTGAGAATACAGGTGGAGAAACCAGCTTTAGATGAAAACACATTTCCTGTTTCTGCACAGCAGCATTTTGTATCTTGCAGTGGGATTCTTCAGGGGTTTTAGATGCATTTAACTGAAACTGGAGAATTCTGAAATCAGGTTGCTCAATATTGAGCAATTAATTTCAGTCCCACCTCTATTTATATTCACTTCCTTTTGGATTCTCAACCCTATAGTACCAGCTTCCAATATTCACTGGCCTGTCCTCTCCATGCTTGTTAACTGAACACAGCTCTTCCTGTTGTAATATAAGAAGTAAGGGTGTTTTTTTGTTTTGTTTTGAAGTGAGCAATCATCTCCTTGGAGCAGTGTTCTCTCCATTCTCTCAGTTCTATGATTCAAAATATGCCATTTCTTGTGAATATCTCAGGTTATTTGCCATAAAATAGTTCATAAAGTATAACAGCTTATTAGACTTTCTCAGGCTGATTGGCCAATACAGATGTTCTAGAGTACACATACAAGCACATTTCAGAAATCAAAAAGTTCACATAATAAAAGGATTATATCATTTTTAAAATAATAAACTAAAGCATCAATATGTCCTCAGAATCCAAATCTGTCAAGCTGGCGTCAGAACTGGAGAATGATGTTTTAGTGGCCATGAAATATTTCTGTTGTTTCTGCTGTCCTCTTGTCAGATGCTGAATAGAGATTTAACAGATGATAATCCATCGAGTGGTCTGGAAAGGTAGCCAGAAACAGAGGTAATGGTATTAACTCTTTGGTCAGAATACATGCTACAGGAAAAGACAAAATGTGTAATGTAGTCTACAGCTTGAACTCCACAGGGGCATAATCTTAGAGCATTTGATTTCCCTGAATCTACTGTTAAGTTTGCTGAAGGGAGTGCATTAAAACGGGCTGAGGACAACAGCTTATGGTGAACAGGGACTGTGAGACAGGGTAAATATTTTTTGTAAGAGAAGACGGGACAAGTCACAAAACTCAGATAGGTAAGCAAATTCACTTAATATCAACTACAAGTAATTGCCAGTCCAGTTCTTCAGGCCTTCCCATCACAACTGCACAGGCTTTGTATAACCCCATTGTATAACCCCCATTGAGAAATCCAGACTGGCAATTTTCTTGTCTGTTCTCTGGCTCCAAGAACTGGAGCATAGTCAGAATGAAGCCAGCTCAGCATAATTGGTAGGGAATGAGATGTGGCAACAGACAGCCTAAACTTTATTGCTGTAGACAGAGCTAAAGTTGAAATTTGTTTCATACCCACCTCTAGATTTACTCTGGAACTGGAAGTTCGCTTGTGATGTGGGTTTCAAGAAAGAGATGAATGAAAATGGATGCCCAGATAACTGAAGGAGTGGACTTGTTTAAGAGGTTGGGCCTTACTTGTGAATATAGGTTTTGCAAATCGACAACAGACCTACTATTTATTATGCTGCACCGATTTACATCATAGCACACCTACCATTTCGATGATGGAACATGCACATTGGCCCAAACAACAACAACAGACAACTCCCACAAATTGAGAAGCAAAAGTCCTACTGGATGACCAAGAACATCAAGCCATCCTTCACCTCCCTCGCCCCACATTGAAATGATCTTCAGACTTGTCAGCACTATTGTAATAAAAGAGTTATGGCGAGTCCTGCCCCCACTCGTGAACGAATCAATGACTAATTGAGAGCCAGTTTGGTGTAGTGGTTAAGTGCATGGACTCTAATTTGGGAGAACCGGGTTTGATTCCCCACTCCTCCACTTGCACCTGCTGGATGATCTTGGGCAAGCCATAGCTCTGTACCAGCTGTTCTCTCAAGGACACTTGTCTCAGAGCTCTCTCAGCCCCACCTACCTCACAGGGTGACTGTTGTGGGGAGGGAAAGGGAAAGGAGTTTGTAAGATGCTCTGAGACTCCAAGTGAGTGAAAGGCGGGATATAAATCCAATCTCCTCTTCTTCTTCTTCTTCTTCTTCTTCTTCTTCTAATATGCTGTAAACTGGGAATTCAGCTGTGCAGATATAATACAGATGCAATGTAGTAATTTTTCTTATTTTCAGAACTCTTTTATTGTAATATGTTGTGAAAGGCTATTGTTGAGTCTAACTTTGGCTGGAGCCACTAGACGGCACAGGAAGCATCTCTTTCCCTTGTTTCATTCTTTCATTCATGTGAGATTACCCTTGTTATTGATGTCATGAGTTTCTGCAGACTTCTCTGCAATTGCTTTGTTTCTTTGATAGTGTATTCATTGCAAACTGTTTGATGGGAACTGCTTGTGTAACATTATATACGTTCTGCAGTTAAATATTTTGACACAGCACCAGATTTATGCAACTTGAAATATTTTGACAGATGAGAGAATGTTTCAAGTTAGAAAGTAACTTGCTTCAGTCTTTAAAAGTGGAAGAACAGGAAAGCTGCACATCAAATACTGCTTTTGAAAAAAATATATAAGCTGTTGTGAATTGGGATGAAGATAGTGGGATCATCTATACCTCTTGCACGTGCTTTGTATTTTAACAAGAAGCTGGCTAATCATAAAAACTGTGACTATATCTTAAATTATCGCTGACATTCTAAATCATTAGTTTCTTTTATGCCACATTTGACGTAGAAACAAACAGGGGTCATTTTGTAGAAAAAGAGGTGCAGGAGCTCATTAGCATACATATTAGCATAACTCATTAGAATATGCCATGCCCCCTGACATCAATGGCCGAATGTCAGTTTCAACCTCATTATACCCTATGGGTCATTGAAGTCAATGGCAAAAACTCATAGGGTATATGAGGGGCTGGAGTAGAGGGGGTTTGAGGGAGAGGCTCCAAACTTGCAGGGTAACTGCTGGAGCCTATCCCTGAAATACGCACCAAGTTTCAAGAAGATTGGACCACGGGGTCCAATTCTACAGGCCCCCAAACAGGTTGCCCCATCCCCTCTATTGTTCTCTGTGGTGGGGAAAAATGTTACTTTTTTCCCACCATAGAGAATAATGGAGGGAATGGGGGCAACCTGTTTGGGAGCCTATAGAATTGGACCCCCTGGTCCAATCTTCTTGAAACTTGGTGGGTATCTGGGGGAGAGGCTCCAGCAGCTACTATGCAAGTTTGGAGTCTCTCCATCAAACCCCTCCCCTCCAGCCACTTTTAAAGTCGCCGCCGAATTTCGGCGGCAATTCAGCAGCAGGCCAAATTAGATCAGAGAATCTGATTTGGCCGGTGGCTGTCCTAGTGCCTACTCCTGGGCTGGCAGAGCATTGCTCTGCCTCGCTCCGGCCCCAAAGGACCCCTGGAAACAGACATCAAGTTTTATTGATTTTTGTTAGTATGGCTGGGAGAAAAGGAGTGGGGACAACCCAGGTCAAAAACTGGGATTTTCAAATCAAAACTGTGTGCTCATGATATCTGGTACTATCCATAATCTTAAATGACCAGATCTTTAATTGAACCTTCCTTTTCATTTATAGTCTATGGCTGTTCACAACCTACAAAGTGAAGGGACTAGACCCTTGGCGTTATTTAATGAAGATACAGGTTCCACCTTTATTGCACATTTTTCTACTCTATCCTGTCCATTAAACACAAACACAAATGTGATACGTGTATCTCCTCAGATGCTTCTAGAGAGAGAGTTGTAATAATGCAAAGAATACCCTATAGATCAGCAACAAGTAGGGTTGCCAGGTCCCCCTGGGGGCCAGGGAAACACCCATTCGATGGGTCCATTACCTGCGAGCCTGGATCAGGCTGCCAGCGGGAATCCCACTCCCAAATTGCTGGGATCATAGAGATGTGCCTGGCGCGATGACATCACCCAGAGATGACATCATTGCATCGGGCACATTGCGGGGGGACGCTCTATCATTTGAGGGGAAACTCTATGGTTTTCCCTTGAATGATAGTGGTCCTGCCCCCAATGTGCCCGACGCAATGACGTCACTTCCGGGTGACATCATTGCAGGGTGCACTCCAAACAACTCCCGGAGACAGCCAGGACTCCCCCCACTGCAGCTAAGGTAGGACTTGGCAACCCTAGAAACAAGGAAAAGGGAACATTATCTAACCAAATTTAAATCCTTGATTTTATTGATACTTAATACACCAGTGGAACTTTCTGTACTTAAATCCTTGATTTGAGTCTTATTGATACTTAATATGACAATGGAACTTAGAACAAATGGTATATTGGGTTTAAAACAAAGCACCAGAAACTGTTCAACCAACAAAAGGAACAGCAATAAAAATAAATGCTTTTTATTAACAATGCATTTATGAATAAAAATCCAATGACAGTCATTTATTTAGAGGAAAGGGAAAAGACATAATTAAAATAATATTATAAAATTTATATGTGATCAAATAAATAAAACAACAGATGGCTTTGGAATGTGTGAATCTGGTTTATTCACATAAAATAAAGAATGTTTAAAAATTATGCATTACTGAGAGTACAGAAAAGATATTTTGGTCTCAAATCAACATTTATTTATGGAGAGCATTCATCCATCCCATCATCACCGATGTGCTGAAGAACTAGGAAGATATATAAACACTTAGTTGCCCTTGTATAACCTTTCCACAGTTCTTCATGTGCATGCCATAATTTATGAGTCAAACTTCCTCTTAGAGTAAAACAAAATCCTAGCATGAATATGAAGAAGGGTAGGACAAGCATTTTTGGAATTCATGCCCTTAAAAGTAAGTAGTAAATTAAAGTATCAATAATATTTTTAGATGTTTATTATTTAAATGGACAGTTTTACTTTAAAAAATATGAAAAGAGGAGAGGATATTTTTGCCCTCAGATTATAAACATCTGAAATACTCATATTCATTGTCGATCTTCTGCTCAGGCATACATGGGAACTGCATATGAGCAGGACTGCCATAAGAGATAGCAGGACTGATGAGATGCTGTCCCTGATAAAGAAAAGTAGACAGCTGAGTCACTGGGGCTATCACAACCAAGTCCATCCCAATTCAGACAGAGGCCATTTGTACCAGAAGGATTTCTTCCACACCAATCCTTTGGGATCCCAGTATCCTATCTCTAAGCTGTTTGCCTCACAACAGGGTTATCATAGGCATAATGGTTCCAGCCAACCTAGGTTGAAACACCAACTCCCCCCTCCCCCAAGAGACAGCCCCATCCCAAAAAACTTTCTTCTTACTAGGAGTGGTTTCTGCTTCTGTTTAGTTTAAAGACAGGCTAGCTCAGTTTTATACTGCCTGGGAGGCTACTAGTTCCAAGGAGTGGGTTTTATCTATACTTAGACTAGGCTATAGGTTAGAATTTAGATTGGTCCCTCCATGTTCCTTGCCCATGGCATTAGCCAGGCAGCACTGGGCCTATCCCGGGCTATAATCGCTCTAATTTACAAGAGTGTGATTGAGAAGGAGTCTGAGTCTCAGGCACCTGACAGTTTTTCTCCTGGATGTTCCTGGTCGATAAAAAGATTGGGGAGTGCTTTGCCCATTCTGGACCTCAGAAGTTTGAATGTGGTTCTTCATGTATCTAAGTTTTCCATGGTTTCCATTCCTTCAGATTTACAGTTATTAAAGTTCAACTGTTTATCGTTATTGACTTAAAGATGCTTACTTTCACATTTCCATTCATTCTCAACACCTCAAATTCCTACACTTTTCATATGGGATACATGTGTTCCAGTACACTGTTTTGCCTTTTGGTTTGGCCACAGTGTCCAGCGTATTTTCAAAGTGTTTAGCCCTGGTGATTGCCTACCTTTGTTTACAAGGTTGCCATCTATTCCCTTACTTGGGTGATTGGCTGTTGGTGGCAGACTCCAGAGACCAATTATTGAGACAGTGCTCCCTAGTTTTGGAGACCTGCCAAAGAACTGGGGGTCCTATTTAAGCTTGTCCTAGAGGATACAATTTATAGGGGCAACATTGAATTCCATAGCAGGAAAGGCTTTCTTGCCCCCCGACAGAGTGCAAGCCATTTCTGTTTTAGTTAGACAGTTTATATTGAACTGATTCCAATCGGTTTGGAAAATCCGTTTGAGGTATATGGCTTCTACAACAGCAGTGTTGCTCATTGCCAGGTTACAAATGCAGCCCCTACAGCTCTGGTTTCTGTCCTGTTATAGAGCAGGTTTACATGCCCAGTGGCATAGATTTTCTATTCCCAGACCTGTTGTTCATTCTTTGTCATGGTGGCCCTGGGATGGGGTGCTCACTGTGAGGGATTGTCTGCATGGCGTATGTAATCAGAAGATGAAAGGCAGCTTCATATTAATCTTCTACAATTGCAGGCAGTTCATATTGCCCTTAGCTATTTTTCAGATATCATGTGGAACCAGTCCATATTTGTCCAAACAGACAATACTGTTACAGTGTTGTATTTGAACATGCAAGAGGGCACAGGGTCCAGGAGTCTACGCCAGGAGGTAACTATGACCTGGTTCATGGCACTGAAGCTCAGTGCTTCCATTCAGGCCATCCATATTCTCAGGAACTTAAACATGGAGGCTGACAGGTTGAGCAGAGTGAGGATGCTCTCTCACAAATTATCCGTAAAGACCACATACCTGGAACTGGTCTTCACCCCTTGGGAAGTCCCGGAGGTCTATTTTTGCAGTGAAAGAAAACACAAAGTCTGCAAGATTTTGCTCTCGAGCAGAGAAAGGCATGGGTTCTCTAGGGGATGCATTCCAGATTCGTTGGGAACAATGTTCCCTCTAAGCTGTGGAGTCTTGTGAGCAAAAATTCTCCTTTATGAGCTTTTGGCATTGAAGTTGTGAGCGAGCCATTTGGCTACTGCATAAATTAGTTTGCTCTGGAGCCCATCCTTCCTGAGCGAAGACAAAAACGCATGAGCCGGAGGCTAAAAAACTGTGAGCTAGCTCACACTAACTCAGCTTAGAGGGAACACTGGTTGTGAGGGGGCTCTTTTCTATGCATGCCTTCCATCTCTATTCCTTATCAAGGTTATAGGAAAAGCCAGGAGAGAAAGAATATGATCTTAGTCAATCTTTTTTTGGGGGGGGGGCCTTGTCAAATTTTGGCCTTATGGATATCTCCCGGGGACAGTACGTTCCCTTGCCCAACCAACCAGATTTAATCAGTATCAATCAGGTGTTTCATCACAACCTAAATTGTCTCAATCTGATGGTTTGGAGGCTTGGGATAAAGACTTAATATTTTCTCAGGAGGTTACTGACATACTCCTGCAGTCACACAAACCTAATACTATATAGTCCTATATGTATAAGTGAAAGCAGTTTTCTCTCTGGTGCAGTGAGAGGGAAATTTCTCCGGGTAGTGCTTTGTTGTAAGTTATATTTGAATATCTTTTGCACCTGAGGAACAAGGGTTTGGCTTTTTCTTCCCTAAAGGTCCACCTAACTGCCATCTCTTGTTACCATAGGGGAGTTGATTTGGGGGGGGGGAGGGTCAGTTTTCTCCCATTACTTGTCCAAAAGATTTCTTAAGGGAGTATGTAATCTTTGCTCACCTTGGGACCCATTGGTTCCCCAGTGGTCTCTCTCCATTGTTTTGCCACTGTTGATGCTTAAGCCCTTTGAACCCCTTGCCACAAGCTCATTGGCTGAACACTCTGTGAAAGTCGGTTTTCTAGTGGCTGTTATATCAGTCAGGAGGGTTAAGTGAGTTAGCAGGTCTTCAGGTGGATTCCCCATTTTTTAAAATCTTTCCTGAGAGGGTAATCTTTTGACCCAGTCTTAGGTTTCTCACTAACGTATTTTCCAGGTTCCACTTATCTCAGGATATTATTTTGCCTGTCTTTTTTCCTTCACCAAGCTCTGGAAATGAGCAGTTGTTGCACTCCCTAGATGTTTGAAGGGCTTTATTATTTTACCTTAAAAGAACCCTGGAGTTCCACAGGGACAGAGCACTGTTTGTGTTTTACTGATCCCAATAAGAGGGCTTCATCTCAAACTTTGTCCTGGTGGATTGTCTCAACCATTTAGAATGCTATGGTTTGGCCAGCTTGCTGTGTCTGCTAAATATTCACACCGATTCTACTAGAGTTATAGTTTCTTTGGCAGCTTTCTTTGTTGGAGTACCATTGATGGAGATCTTCCAAGCTGCTGCTTGGATGTCAACAGACATGTTCATACACCACTATGCTTTGGATCTGCAGGCAAGGCGAGATGCTCAAGTGGAAAAGGCAGTACTTTATTCACTGTTCAGATGGGGAGAGCATGCCCCATCACCTGGTGAGTAGCTTGCTAGAATCTCCATGTGGGACTGCATAGAAGATTGATGATGAAAACAAAGTTGCATTTGCTTGTAACTGTTGTTCATCGAGTATCTTCTGTGCAGGCAACATACTGTCCCTCCTGCCCCACTACATGCTCTGGCTTTTGCAGGCCTAGATGTACTGAGAGTGGGGGCACTGTTACATGGGTGCATGTGGTCTCTGGGTGGGAGCAAATTTCTGGCACTGGTGCACAGCAATCCCTGGAGGCTTTTAGGTGTAAAAATCTCACCAGTGGCAGGCCTGTTCATATGCAGTCCCCATGTGTGCCTGCACAGAAGATACTTGATGAACAATAGTTACAGGTAAGTGCAACTTTGTTTTCCCTCACCATTAGTAATTTAAACATTGATTGTGTATCTTGCTGTGGGTATGCACATATAAGCAGGGCTCTTTTCGTAGCAGGGCTCCTTTGCATATTAGGCCACACCCTGATGTAGTCAATCCTCCAAGAGCTTACAGTGGCCCCTGTAAGAAGAGCTCTGTAAACTCTTGGAGGATTGGCTACATTAGGGATGTATGGCCTAATATGCAAAGGAGCTCCTGCTACAAAATGAGCCCTGCATATAAGTATGTGAGTTGGAAGGGAGATAAAGGGAGGACATGTGCATTTATTAAATCATAGCACAAAACTCTTCATTATGTAATTGAATCAAAGATTCCTCTGTTGTACCAGTTTAATCAGTGTTCTTATGCACTAGTATACATTTATATGTTGCTAATTTTCAAGGATAAAAAGGGTGCAAACTGAAAACTGCAGCAAATGTACACATGTATAGTGATCTGAACAGTACAGGAATCAACAATGAAATAATGACAAGATTCCTGACATAATTGGTGCAACTTTTCAATCATGGTCAGAAAATTTGGATCAGTTATCCTAACCATCTTTTACTGTGTATAATACTATTATGAGATGACATCCACTATAACCCTAACTGAAACTTTTGAGATTGACAACATTCTCAGTCAGTTTATACTGATCCGTATAGGTTCAAATTCATACTTTCTGATCCAGTTGAGCACTATAAAGATAGCTACAGGTTTTTTGGGGGGAGGGAAGGGCTTGAAAGATTGCATTGTCCTTATATGTGATTGAAAATTTTAAATACTCATATTGTGGTTTGGTTTTAAGTGTTGTTTACCATATGATGTAATTACCTGAGTGCTTCTGCTTAATGGAGAACTAATCACTAATACTGATCACTAAGGCTATGATTCAGCTAAGTTAAATACTTTTATTCCCAGTTGATTTCTATGAAAGTTAAGCACATGCCTAATCTCTCTCACTAATCTGTGGAACTGAAATTGCTTCCCTTGGAGCTTGACTGTGCCTAATTATTTAATTCTGAAAATTCTTTAAAGTCAACCATCTTTGGTAACAAGACTACGTAAATGAATAATGTTGGTGTATTCAGGTATGTTCAGATATTCAAATATCTTACATCAGTTCTTGCATGCTGAGTCACTGTGGATCATTGTTTGGCTGCCATTTTGGGAGATTTGCCTGTGGTGGCCAACTGTGGTGACTCACCTGTGACTAATGCTTATAGTTTCACACAATTGAGGTATTGAGCAGAAGCTGTACTTTATGCATGATTCATCTAATTTGTGAAGTCTTCCTTAATGCTATCAATATCTTTATCAGATTGTGATCATTTTCTGCAGTCCTTAATTCCTCTGTTTTTGCATCCATGCCACACTGTCTCACCACACAGAAACACTAGAATAAAAATATTCAAATGGGAAGGGAAAAGGCGTTCCATTCTTTTTTTACTTGCTTTTGATTTGTCATTACTTTTATTAACTTTCAGTGTTGGTCACCTTTGCCACTTTGCATTTTGGCTGAAGGAAGGCCTACCTTTCATGCCTTTTCTAGTGTTTTGTGAGTGCTGTTCTCTATAGTCGTCACTCATAGTTCTATGCAAACATCATTATGCAAATGTTATCATGATCCTATCTTTTCCATATATGTGATTATTTTGGGGTGGATAGGGATTATAGTCATTACCAAAGATTACAACAAATGATAGTAGGACGGCTATACAGTGTTGTGGCTTCAAAGGCTAAGGAAATTCCTCAGTATACATAATAAAATAAGCACTGTTTCAGTTTAGAAAAAAAGTGAGTCGGGTGACATGGCAGAAGTTTATAAAATTATGTATGGGTTGGATAAAGTAGATAGCTTTTTCTTCCTATTCTATACTACTTGAAGGTATCCGATGAAGCTGAAGGGCAATAGACCTTGATTTCTGTCTGTTTTGTGAAACAGGATGCTAGATGAGATGGACTACTGGTCTGATCCAGTAGGGCTCTTCTTATGTTCTCTGGAATTACAGTTTTATTCTGAATTAACATTTAGTAATACTATTGGTGGCAAATTTGTCTATAGGTTCAAGGAGCATCACATTCCATATGTCCCCTGCAATCTTGAAAGAGCACATATCTGGATTCCGACAATACCCCAGAGCATTCTGGAATCCAGTAGGATTCATGAGCCTCCATGGGCAGACCATTTTAACCAGGCCCCCTCTTCTTGGGGGTGTTGGAGCCACATTTACCTTAGCTCTGAGTAAGTATTGTTTGGACTGTGGTTCAGGGTGAATCTCCAGCCCTAAAACCAAACTTTCCTCAGACTTTCAGTACAAAAGGTTAAGTCCAAGGTGTGACTTCTTTCATGTGGCAGTCCTGATAAGGTAAAGATGTTTTAAATAAATAATAAATAAAATGTGTTCTGCTAGTCATGATTTAGGAGTCGGGATGGGCATGAACTGGAAAAATGTGGTTTGTTTCAGGGGAGATTCATTCACAAACTGAACCACTTTGTGGTTCTTGCCCCCCAAACCCTGTTGAAAGGGACCACAGTCCCTTTCAACGGAGTTTTCAGAAAGTCTGAAAAACAGGTCAGTAGTAGGGAGCTGCTCAGATGTTATTTCTTGTGCAGTCCCTTTAAGGGGAGGCGCTCCCAGTCTCTTATCCATTTCCCTTTCTTGTGCAGTCCCTTTAATGATTGATGGAGGACTGGAGGACTGCATAACCAGGTGATAGTGACAACACACCACGTTGTTTCCCTCCAACCATGTCTCTGTTATGCAAGCCAGATGAACCTCAGTCTGGGGCAAGTGATGCACTGTATTCTTGGTGCTGGGGGGGGGGGCAACAGTGGGAGGGCTTCTAGTGTCCTGGCCCCACTGGTGGACCTCCTGATGGCACCTGGTATTTTTGGCCACTGTGTGACAGAGTGTTGGACTGGATTGGCCACTGGCCTGATCCAACATTGGCTTCTCTTATGTTCTTATGTTCTTATCAATTTCTTTTTTCTGTAACATCCCATGGATGTGTGTCTTACTGATCTGGTATTGCATATTCCCAACTTTCTTGCTTCAGCTTCCACATTTTACCACAACATTTGCAAACTTTCAACAAGATCCAAAATGTCACCAAGAAATAGGTTTCTGTAGAACTTGCTTGGATTTCCTTCCTTTCCTGGAATGAAAAAAAGCAATGCATGGAATACATGGGTCCTTCCTCAGTTAACATCAAACTAGAACTGGAAACGCAGCTGAGGTTCATCAATGGCTAATGACTGCTCAGCTTGACATTGTATAGCAATTCATTCACTACCCTCAATCAATGTGCTGAATCAGTGACAAGATGCATGCAGGTGAACAAACTGAAGCTCAGTCTAGACAAGATTGTTCACTAGTGGGGCTCGATGGTAAGAGTTGATGGTAAGAAGTCTCCATGGCCTCCGGAAAGCTGATGAGGCCACAGACCCTTTTCCCTCCACCTATATGCTAACACATGCTTATATTTTTGATTGATATCAAAAATGTTTCTCTCATGGCATTTCTAAAAGGCTGTTCAGTACTCTAAAATTCTCACTTCTGCTATAGCTGTAAATGGACAATATAATTGCAGTGGCTTGCTAGTCACTAGAAGGGCAGGATCTGTTTTCTTAGCTAGCAGCTGTGATAAACCACACACTAAAAATGCCACTGAGAAAAGGCAAGAGGCCTGTGACTATTTGTGGAACTGCTGATGAAAGAGAGGCTGAACTTATTCCTTGTGGAAGATGGATGGTATATGACCCTGCTATGTCACGTACCCACTCTTGATCTAAGAATTTTATTTTCTGGCTATTGCTTCATGGCTTTGTACTCTCTGTAAACTGCAGATTTTGCTAAATATAGTTTTTAAAAAGTACTCTTTACTAAGGAGTGAATAGAAGTTTTTGGAAGTTTCTTCTGTTTGTTTCTGGAAGTCTCTTCTGTGTATTTCATTCCTCTGGGTAAGTCCCCCCCCCCATTTTATGATTTTATTTTACTGTTTTAAAAATTATGGCTTGGATCCAAAGGTGCTGCAACTATAGAATCCTTCTCTGGCACCAGGAGATTTCCCCTGGAGAGACACCTCTTTCTGTGATCTGTTCCTTTTATCCATTATATTTTGGAATAGTCCATCTGTGAACACTTCAGAGCAAGACTCACAAAGCAACACACAGTTAATCTGAAGAGTAACAAGAGGGCATGCACCATTAATCCAAATACATGTGCTCTGCTCTTCTTACTGGGGTTTAAACATGTGTTGCCTGAGTTGCATTCAAAGTGTCTCTCAGACCAGTCTACATCACAGAAAGTTGCTGTGAAGATGAAAAAGGAGAATGATGTTACAAGCTGCACTGGGTCCCTACTGGGAAAGAGCAAGGTATAAATCTCTCAGTAGCAACTACTTTGCACATCAGGGTACTTAAGCACAGTCTTAATTATGTACAGGATTTGGCCACAGTAGGTATCTACTGGGATTAGGTGGTGTCGCCTAGGACTGGGAATAAGGACCCCAGAAAAAATGAGTTTTCCTCTGGCCAAATGCAGTCTGGGTACCAATGCAGCACCTAGGTGCTGACCCTTTAGCATTATCAATTTTTTTTATTTCTGCCTCATTTACATTCTCCCTTTCTCCCCAGTGCAAACCCAAAAGTGGCTTACGTCAATCTCCTCTCCTCCATTTTATCCTCACAAAACCCCTCTGAGACAGGTAAGGCTGAGCATGTATGACTGGCCCAAGATCACCCAGCGAGCTTCCATGGCAGAGTGGGGATTTGAACCTGGGTCTCCCAGATCTTAGTCTGACACTCTGACCACTACACCACATTGGCTTATTACACCCAAATAATTCCCTGCTTGTGATGCAGTTATGCAATGTAGAACACAGCATAGGTAGGATGAAGAAGAGGATGCCTAAACCCTGTCCTGCTGGCCATCTCATCCTGAGGAACAGCAGAGCAGGGCTGCTTCTTGCTATAGAGAAAACTTAAAGGCAGTTGAGGCTGCCCAAGGCTTCTCTGATTGTATGATAATGCAGATAAATGCCATTCATCTAAATATTAGGATGACTTTATAACGGGACATTGAGGGGGATGGTCTCTCAAAGTGTTTTGAAATGATGCCTTTCAAACGTCTGTTAACTGTTTTTGCTTCTTAATGGCCCTTGCAAATAGAGAAACAGATGCATAAATGTATCAAGAAAATAAGTATGAAGTGACTATTGTAAGGCAGAGATGAAAAATACTGGCCTTGATCCACAGAGCTGTGCCTACAGGTGTAGGTTTGTGGATTCAAAGGCACCCTGATTTGGGCAGGCCTGCTAACCAGCCAGCCAGCCATCCTGAGAGACATTTGTAGGGGCCGTGCTTGATTCATTCCCTCCCAGACAGTGGCACTGTCACTGTCACAGCCACATCCTGTAGGCTCAGTCCAGGCAACACAGTCCAGCATGGAGATCTATGCATGCAGCTGCCCTTGGAACCAAGCCAGCTAACAAATTGTCCTCCCAAAGCTTGCTTATGCTATGGATTGCTCTTGTTGAAACCCAATGTGGGCAGGAAACCATTCCTGTAAAAATGCTCGGCACACTATGATTCAGTTCCAAACATTCCACAGAACTAAAGCAATATGTGCCCTGACCTGGATGGCTCAGGCTAGCCTGATCTCCTCAGATCTCTGAAGCTAAGCAGGGTCCTGGTTAGTACTTGGATGGGAGACTGCCAAGGAAGTCCAGAGTTGCTGTGCAGAGATGGGCAATGGCAAACCACCTCTAAATGTCTCTTGTCTTGAAAACCCCATGGGGTCACCGTAAGTTGACGGCGCTTGACAGCACTTTCCAACACCACCAAAGCAATATGTACTGATGTGCCAAAGTTTATTGGGGGGGCTCTCATGACAATGGGATTTAAGATCTTTCCTTTCCCTATTACGTGGTTGAATTTTATGTTTCAAATAAGTCTCTGAGTTCTAAGTTAATAAACACCAAGAAGGCAGAAATAGATTATTTTTCTCATTATCTCTAGTTTGTGATGATGGTTTATGAAGCAGAATAAACACAGCTGGGGTTTGTTCATCTACATTAAACCCGAGTTTTTGAGAACAGCTAAAACATTCTTCACTGCATAAACTCATTGAGTATGCTAGAGATAGTCATAGCTGGTTTGATGTCTTAGCATCTTTCAGTATACATGAATGATTGGCTTACTGTATTGAGGACCAATGACTAATTCATGTCATATTCATTGTCTCCGGCCTGGTCTACACATGCAGTAGAATAAGATGGCAGTGAGGTGATAGTGTTACGGAGGTCAGAATGACTGTACCGCTTGAGACATCAAAGTTCACCACACTAATAATTCCTGGTAAAGTGGGAAACTATTACAACATGCGAAGAGCTCTGCTAGAACTTTGCTTTTAGTTGTAGGTATAGGGAGTCTTCACATGGGAAAGGAATAAAAAAAACCCTACCTTTTATTGTTATGCATAACTGTCCATAATTTCACCTCACTGTGTTGCATGGGTAGGCCAGGTCTTAGATATTATACACAAAACACTGCTGTTTCTTTTCCATAGATGGAAATTCTGTAGATCAACCAGATTATCAGCATACACATAGTTATATGTCCTATAGTGGTTCAGATTTTGGGTTTAGTGATATATGTAGGGATGGGCATGAATCGAATCATGAAGCACAATTTGTCACAAATTTGAAGTTAAAGGGACTGCACTGGATAGCCCAAAACAGCTGCTCAACTGCTTTTCGGGCTTTCTGAAAACCTAGTTTTAAGGGACTGTGGTCCCTTTCAATGGGGTTTGTGGGGCTGTGAGCCACAAACCAGTTCGGTTTGTGAACAAACCTCCTGGTTCAGTTTGGTTAGTGGTTTGGTTTGTGGTTTGGCCATGAACCACAAACCGAACTGTATTTTCCCAGTTCGTGCCCATCCCATGATAAACCACAAAGCAGACTGGGAATTTTTCTTAATAAAGCAACACATAGTTTTCATGTGTTTTGTACAGCTGTAGGAGCCCACATATAATTGTCCATTTCAGGATACTACTTTTCAGGGCTCTTTTTGTAGAAAAAGCCCAGCAGGAACTCATTAGCATGTTAGGCCACACCCCTGACAGCACAGCTCATTAACATATTAGGCCACACCCAATGTTACCAGAAGTGTGGTCATCCAGCCACATCCACCTTTTGCTTCTTATTCTGTTTACCTTGTTGTCAAAACAGTTTTGACAAAACCAATAAAAACATTATTTTCTGTCCCATCTATACAAAATCTTGCCTGAACCAATATCATGTCCAACAATTATTCCCACACTGGATTGGAATCAGTTCCTAAAGGTTAGGTTCCTATGGAAATCAGCTTGCCTTCCTGCAGAACTAGTATGCTGAATATGATTTTTTAGGGTTGCCAACCTACAGGTGGGGTCTGGAGATCTCCTGGAATTACAACTGAGCTCCAAACTACAGAGATCAGGTCAATGGCTGCTTTGGAAAGTAGAGTCCATGGCATTATGCCTTGCTTAGGTCCCTCCTTCCCCTAAACCCCACCCTCCACTCCCAAATCTCCAGGGATTTCCTCAACCTGGAGTTGGAAACCCTAGTTCACTGGCAGAACAACGCTAGGAGCCAGTTTGGTATAGTGGTTAAGAGTGCGGACTCTAATCTGGGAGAACCGGGTTTGATTCCTCACTCCTTCGCCTGGAACCTGCTGGATGACCTTGGGCAAGCCATAGCTCTGTACCAGCTGTTGTCTCAGAGCTCTCTCAGCCCCACCTACCTCACAGGGTGTCTGTTGTGGGGAGGGGAAGGGAAAGGAGTTTGTAAGACACTGAGACTCCCTTAGGTAGTGAAGGGCGGGGTATAAATCCAATCTCTTCTTCTTCTAGGTTTGTGGATGCACTGGATGGGAGTAGTTTGTGGACTATTTTATTCAAGGTACAAAATTTTATTCAAGGTATAAGATTTCATGTGCCACCCACACTTCTTCAGATGGATGCACACAAAAGCTTATATCTTGCACACAAAAGCTTGTACCTTGGATGAAACTTTGGACTCCAACTTTGTTCTGTTGCTTCAGACCAACACGACTACCCACCTGAATTATTCCACTATAATACTTTTTACAAGCAATTATGTACCAGTGGAGTGGTTACCATGCAGAGTCTGTCCCACAGGTAAAATTATCCTGTGAACAGATGGTCTTTACCACATAAAAGTATCACTACCATCACAAGATCACCAATCGTTGGAAGTCAATTCCTCAGAAGCAGAAATCTCTCTTATTAGGGGGTTTAAGAACATCAACTTTGCTGGCCCATTAAAGGCAGATGTCAGCCCAGTGGCAGGAGAAGAGGGACAATAATCTTCATCAGAAACTCTGCCCATTTTTTAAATGTCACAAAACAGGCAATCTCCAAAGTGCTGCTGACCATGCTCATTTTTAGTTACATTTCTGTTTCTCTGCAGATGTCCCCCAAAGTGCCCCATGCAACAGTCAAGTGTTCTGCCAACACACACAACAATGAAGCTACTTTTTCAGATGTTTTCTCTTGCATGGCAGTAAGCACCAAACCACTTTAATACAGACTTTAGACACACATATATTTGCAAGCCATTCCCAACAAGACACAACAATGAACTCAGGCTTCAAAGTTACTTTTCTTAAGCAGAAGATGCCATGAGAAAACTAAAGAGATTCTCAAAAATTAAAGATATTGTCAAAACCAGCATTTCCTGGGCTCTCTGCTTTTTTACATCCCCCCCCTTTCAATAACTTTTAAAATAAAAACACAAAGAACAAAATGAAACAGAAAAAGAGAGAGAGAGAGAAAGAAAGAAAGAAAGAAAGGTGGGGACAGAGAGAGAGAGAAAGAAAGACAGATAGATAGATGAGAGAGAGAAAGGAAGGAAGGAAGGTGGAGGGGAGAGAGAGAGAGAGAGAAAGGAAGGGGGAGGGAGAGAGAGAAAGAGAAAGAACGAAAGGTGGGGGACAGAGAGAGAGAGAGAGAGAGAAAGAGACAGACAGAAAGAAAGACAGAAAGAAAGGTGGGGGGAGAGAGAGAGAAGGAAAAGAAATGGGGGAGGCACTTACTGGAGCAGAGAGAGCAATGTGATGTCGGCAAGCCAAATACAGAGCCAGCCCTTTCAGTGCAAAAAGCCTAGCCCCGTGCTTAATCTCTGGGTGGGGCTTTTTCCTGCCGGCTGTCTGCAGGAACTTTTCCTTTAAGTGTAAACAGCTCAGGCCCAGCAGGGAGGGGGCAGGAACGGCGTTCCGGTGCGTTCCTGCTGAAAAAGAGCCCTGCTACTTTTGATATTTCTTTCATAAACAGCATTTCTAATCCTTCTGTATGATCTGAAAAGGCCAGTTGTGTACTGCAGAACCTGCTTTTCCTGTCACTACTACTGACATTATTTCCATTTTGAAGGTTTTTGTTGTTGTTGTTCAGTTGCACAGTGGAGTCTGACTCTTTGCGACCCCATGGACCACATCATGTCAGGCTCTCCTGTCTTCCACTGTCCTCTGGACTTTGCTCAATTTCATATTTGTTGCATCGATAACACTATCTAACCATCTCATCCTTTGCCGTCCCCTTCTTTTACCTTCAGTCATTCCCAGCATCAGGGGCTTCTCCAGTGAGTGCTCCCTTCTCATTTGGTGGCCAAAGTATTTGAGTTTCAGCTTCAGTATCTGGCCTTTCAGGGAACACATCTGCTGTTCGGCACTTGGCCTTCCTTATGGTCCAACTCTCACAGCCATACATTACCACTGGGAATGCCATCGCTTAGACCATACAGACTTTTGTTGGCAGGGTGATGTCTCTACTTTTTATTATGCTGTCTAGGTTTGCCATCACTTTCCTGCCAAAGAGCAGGCGTCTTTTAATTTCATGGCTGCAGTCACCATCTGCAGTGATCTTGGATCCCAGGAACATGAAACCTGTCACTGCTTCTATGAACTTCCCCTTCTGTTTGCAAGGATTGATGGGGCCGGATGCCATGGAGCTTAGTATTTTTGATGTTGAGTTTCAAGCCAGCTTTTGCACTCTCCTCTTTCATGCTGATCAAGAGGCTCTTTAGGTCTTCACTTTCTGCCATTAGAGTGGTATCATCTACATATCTGAGGTCGTTGATGTTTTTCCTGGCAATCTTAATTCTGGCCTGTGATTCATCCAGGCTGGCATTTTGCATCTTAAAGGTACCAATACATAAATATGTGTATATAATTTCATGTAAGAACAGTTTCATGTAAGACCCACTGAATAGACGTGAGCAGGATTCTTAGTAGACTTGTTTAGGATTGCTCTTAAAGCCAAACTTGGCCACTTCTTTTCAAGGCACCACTGAAGGACTGGTAATTTCTCTAATAAATATTGAAAAAATAGACAGGAAATTTCCATTAAGATGTCCTTTTAAAAAGGCAATTTAAATTGCTCAGGTTTCATTCAAAGTCCAGCATTGTTCAGCTAGCTGACAGTAGTTGTGCAATGTAACACTTACCATCGGGGGAGGGGGCTTAGAGAGTAAATTTTTAAGGGCCCAAGTATTCTAGTAGACAACATAAAACTGTTGGGTTTTTCTCCTAGACTGGTTAGACATTGGCTTGCTACATTCACAGAAATGCTAATGAAGCTTTAACTAGACATGTTTTAACACTTACCAGTTGAACATTTTCTATTTATCAGTCACAGAAGAGGGAGCCAATTTTTTTCTTGATCATTTGGCTGTTCTTGAGCAGTTTGAGCCTATTTATCAAGATGATTCTTGTGTATTCCAACAGAAAAGTGCATTATGGTACAATGGGTAGTGTTTCACACATGCATGCTCTCACACAGCTTGATGAAAGTTCTAGTTCCCCTCTTCCCATACAGACTGGACGCTACTCGGCAGTCAATCATAAAAATAGTGAGAAAATCAGTCACTTAGGGACCATAAATAAATGAGAGTTGCCTATGAGGGTTACTGGCCCAAAGGCCCATAACCATTCTGTTTCCTTAAAACAACAACCATTGTTAAATTTTGACTACCCATCTGATAAGATGATAGCAGACTTGGGCTGGCCAAAAGATGAGGTAGAAACCAATCTTTAGTACTCTTTTATTTATTTTTAATTTTATTTTTATTCCACCCTCCCCACCTCACGGCAAGTACATCTTGACAATGTACCTGAATGTGAACGTGAACAAGACTCTGTGATAAACCAACCTGAACAATTGGTATCCACCTTGAAGAGCCTAAAACAGTTCCTCTCCATTTGGGCACCAACAGTGAGTCCTTGTCTTGCTACTCCTAAATCCTTGAAGTCCCCAAAGAAAAGAGAATCTTTCTTTTTGGAAAAAATCAACCTACTTTGGAACCAACAGTTATAATTAATAAAGGATGCATCAAATCAAACTTGATTGTCTCGCCGAACAACCCAGAAATTTGTATCATAGTGGAGGAAACCCCAATGAAAAGAGAAAACAACGTCCTAAAACAACTATGGAATGAAGAGCCAACAGAATAACGGTTTCCAGACCAGCTCAAGTTGGATTTGCTCAAACCTCTGGAAATCATCATATGGAATGTTGCAAGCTGGAACCATTGTAAAAATCAGGACTTTTCCTCCTTCCATCAGAATTACGACATAATCCTTATACAAGAGACTTGGTCAACCAATGATCTTACGATTGATGGCTGTAAATCTTACACTACCAGGGTGACAACTGGTGTTAGCCTGACTGCTCTTTTATGTTATTAATATTTGGAGAATATTAGCTCTTATAAATACGCAGCAGGCTTACGGGACCTTCACCAGTGTATACAGAGGCGGTGCTAAGCGATGCTTCTGAGGAACTGACACAGACTCAATTTAAAAGGTGTTAGATAGTTCATTTACTAAGGTATATTAAAAGGTTGTACAATACACTGCTGTTCTGTCATTCATACATGCATACAGTACTAGGAAGTTAAAGTTATAGAGACGTGTGCATGAGCAGGTAATTGATGGTTTCCGTCGAGGGTGATATTTACCTCTATAGAAGCAGTGGGATCCGGCTGGAAAACAAGGATGAGAAGTCCTTGGGAAGGAAATAAGGGATCGTGACTCTGAACTGGCAGAAGACCACTTGGCGGGCCCCAGTGGTGCACCCAGGAGTCCATGAGGGAGGGAAGGAACCAGGGCAGGAACTGGAGCTAGACTAAACTGTAACTCACCTGAAATCTTGGAGAGCAGCTTTTATTGGGAGGTGGCCTCTGGGAGGATGGCCCGATATGATGCCATCCCTAGAAAAACCTATAGAAGGTCCGTTTGCTATCTCTAGCCACTAAGGGGGTGCTAAAGGAGTGGTCAATATTCAAATCTATCTGATGGTCAGGGCAGGATGTCGCTGCCAGTGGGATCTGGCGCTAATCTACTGAATCACAGGAATGCTGGCCATGGGAACCGATCTTCAGGAAGCATCCTGGTGTCTTCGCACCCAGGTCTGAAATCCTTTGATGTAGCAAATGGAGATGAAGGCTGGCAGGAGGGGGGCACAAGCAGGCATATGTGCAAAGAGTGTATATCTGTATGGAGTTTCTGGTGTAAGTCTGTAACCTCATGGCTTTGTGTGAGAGAGTGTCTTTGTTCTCTGTGTCAACCTCCCGCCTGGAGGTGGCAACCTCAGAAAATGGTAATCTGGTCCTATAGTGTAAGCATCTATTCCAGGGGTGGCCAACCTTGCTTAACGTAAGAGCCACATAGAATAAACGTAAGAGCCACATAGAGATGTCTGAGAGCCGCAAGACAGGAACAAATATCACACACACGTTTTTATTTTTAAAAATATGCAAATTTGCTTTTTATTAACGTTAAATGGGACTGCCAAAAATAAAAACAAACAAGGAAAACCAGTTATAAGAAAGAGAGAGAGAGAAACTAGGAAAGCAAATAGATGGGAGGGAGGAGGGAAGGAAGGAAGGAAGGAAGGGAGAAAGAGAAAAAAAGCATGCCTCCCCTTTGCTTCCCCAGCCGCCCTGCCAGGAGCCGCACAATATGTGTGAAAGAGCCGCATGTGGCTCCCGAGCCACAGGTTGGCCACCCCTGATCTATTCCCATCTTCCCACTGGTTACCTAGTGTACTCTCATGTCCCACATAACTGATAGCATAGTCCATACGATGCCCCTATAAATCAGAAAAAGTCCATGCTGCCCAGCCGTACACTGGCAAGACCCAGGGAGGCTAAAGGGTGGTTTAGACATCCTAGTTTCTACCTCCCTGGCAGCAAGGACTACACTTCTGCACCCCTTGAAACACCTAGCAATGGCTATTCTCCTTCAAATAGGTCCTGACTTGCTATTAGTGGTCAACACATATCTCCCTCCTCAATAAAGAAACATGAACACCTCAGCAATTTGGTCCGACCTGGACCAATATGTTGAATACCTCTTATTAGATAACCCAGTCGACAAGGTCCTAATAGGAGGGGATTTTAATGCAAGAATTGGCCCCAATGACCACTTTCTCCATGAAAAATATAAAGTGCCTATAGTAGCTCCAGATGAGGAACAAATCCTTACCTATTACCAGCACTCTTCCAAAGATGGTAAGGCAAACTTCACCGGCTTCTTTCTTGTAAGTATGGCCAGAAGATTAAACTTGCACATTCTGAATGGATCCACATACCCAGGTGATTTCATGTTTATAGTGGGGGAAAGGTGCAGCGCCATTGATTATATTTTAGCCAGTGGGAACTTTCTTCCACTTGTAAAAAACCTTCAGGTTCTAACTGATTTGGAGGGTGATCATTTACATCTCCTCCTGTATTTGAATCCACCATCTTGAGAGATTTATCCTAAAATTCAATCTAGCTCACATATCTCACCAACTGAATTAAGCTGTCTTTATGCAATATCTTTAGGGTGTTGTTCCCCTGATCCCATATGACAATCTCCTTAGGAGATTGAAGCCCTTATTACTACAAGACATAAGGCCACAAATGAAGAACCAGAGAAGGGCTTCTGTCAGAATTGGGTTTATATCTAGAGGGAGGAATGCAAGCACTCAACATGTAACTTAAGGCACAAAAAAACCCATGTAATAAAAGAATTCAAAAACTACATTAGGTTTCATAGAGTGTTTGCAAAGCAAAAACTATTCTAAAACACAAACAACAGCAAAATTTTAAAAAGAAGCTACTGACAGATAATAGCTAAAAAACTGGCTTACAGACATAATAAAAACAGTCATTTCATGAACTGTGGGCAGTGACCTCCTTAAAAGTGACCTGTCATTCCAGGCTGAGGGAAAAAGGAGTTGCTTCAGCACTGGCAGTATTCCTCAAGTCCTGGCCTGGCCGAAACTCCACATGCCTTCTTGCATGAGGAAAGTGACGCCAGCCAGCCTGTTTCTGGCTGCTGGGTGTATGCAGTTAACGGTCAGCCAATTTCTCTCGAAACTGGCCAGGTCTCAATCTGTAAGAGTTTACAGCTAAAAGTTGATGAGAGCTGTAAGATCTATTGGCATACCACAGCTAATCCTTACACCTTTCCAGCGATGGTTTGATAAGGACTGCCTGGAATCAAAAGAGCTCTCATCTCCACTTTCCATGCATAGAAAGCTTGAACTAGAAAGCTTGAGTCTTTACCATCTCTATCTAGTCTTAAAGAAATCATACAAACCTATAGTGGCCAAAAAGAAGAAAGTAAATATAATGGCAACATGGGATAGTCTAATTCAGGCAGCCAAAGATAAAAATTCCAAATTGTTTTGGAAAATGACCTCTAAATGCTCATTCAAGGATTCTTCCCCTCTGGATTTGTTGATCATGGCTGATATCTGGGAAGCATATTTCTGAAAGATTTATGCAGATGATCTTACAGGATTCCCACTTGCAATCTTCTTGGCTTGCCTCCAGTTTCTGTAAAGGAAGTCACATCACTTATAAATCAGCTAAAGAAAGGAAAAACTCCCAACATTAACAGCATTTTTCTTGAGGTTCTAACAAATAATACTGAATGGTGGGCACCACCATTGGCCATAACTTTTTCTTACATTGAGTCTACTGGGTGCATTCCAGAGGACAGGAGGCCAGCTATCATCATACCATTGTTTTTAAAAAGGGAGGAGGGACAATTTAGCCAATTACAGATCAATTAGTCTACTAAGTATAATAGGCAAACTCTATGCCAGTCATCTTCTGGATAGATTTAAAAGCTGGATAGAAAAAGAAAATTTACTCGTTGATGAACAAGCTAGCTTCAGGGAGGGTAGATTCAACTTGGAATGTTGCCTGATTATGCAACACTTAATTGAAAATACACAACTAATAGTTTGATCTCATTATACTTAGCTTTTATTGACCTGAAAACTGCCTTTGACTCTATTTCTAGGGGAATATTATGGGAAAAATTAGAAGCCACTAACATAGATCATAAGCTTCTATGTTTCATTTGAGCCTTAGATTCCAATACATCCTTCAAGGTCAGATGCAACAGGAAAGGACATCTCTCTAATCCTATAATAGCAGCTAAAGGAGTCAAACAAGATTGTGTTCTGGCACCATTCTTGTTCATTTTTTATATCAACAACCTGGTTAGCAGTTTTAATAATTTAAATACTAATCCCCCCATGCTAGGTGACAGAAAGATCCTGGCATTGTTATTTGCCGATGATACGGTAATACCGTCTATAATCCTAGTGGGTCTAAGAAGAAGAAGAGGAGGAGGAGGAGGAGGAGACTGGATTTATATCCCACCCTTCACTCACTTGGAGTCTCAGAGCGGCTTACAAACTCCTTTCCCTTCCCCTCCCCACAACAGACCCCCTGTGAGGTAGGTGGGGCTGAGAGAGCTCTGAGACAACTGTCCTTGAGAGAACAGCTGTGCCAGAGCTATGGCTTGCCCAAGGTCATCCTGCAGGTACAAGTGGAGGACCCGGTTCTCCCAGATTAGAGTCTACGCACTTAACTACTACACCAAACTGGCTCCAAGAACGCTTAAGGCATGTAGCTGTTATTGTGAACCAACTAGAAATTAACTATCAAATTCCCCAAATTATATATTTTTGGCAAGAGTCAGAAAATAAGAACATGGAGTATCAATGGACACAGGTTAGAGCAAATACAGTGTTTCAAGTATTTGGGGGTGGTGATCCATTTTTCTGGGATCAGGAGTGTCCATTGTGAACATGTAGCTGCTATCGGTCAGTAATCTGCCCAGGGCGTAGTAAAATTTATACGCACTAAAGGAGGGCATTATTTACCAGCCGCCCGTAAGTTCCAGGCAAAAACACTGTCCTGACTTTTGTATGGGACAACACTTGGCCCACCTTCTTCTTGCTTCACTCCATTAGAGCAAGTCCAATTGAAATTTTTAAGAGCAATATTCCAACTACCTAGCTGTGTCTCCGACACAAGCTTGCGTCTAGAATCTGGCTACAGTGGAGGCTATAGTAAGCCTGGACTCTGTTAATTTCTGGTTCAAGTTAAATTATATCCCAGTGTCTGACACCTTCAATCCTCTGAGATAATTTTCAGTCTTCTTGGGTAAAAGCAGTACATCATAAGCTGCTGAATCTAGGATTTTCTATACAAACTGTCCTAGAAATGGGCAATGATCAGACTAAAATAATGGTAAAACAAAGGCTGTTAGACGTTGAGTGACAGAGAGATATTATTAATGTCCCAAATTTTATGATTTCAGACAATCTTAGATATATTGTCACTCCAGCAACCTATCTCTCCTTGCTGGAGATTCTGGAATGATGGAGGGCATTCCCTCTGGCAAGATGGCAAGTTCTCTCCTCTGTGGTGTTAGAGGGGAGATATAAAAAGATCCCCATGCAGTAGAGAATTTGCCCTCATGGTGCCAGTGAGGTGGAAAGAATCGGACACGTACTGCTTTATTGTTGTTTCTATCAGAAAATTCACCTAAAAATTATTCTTCCATTACTTAGGTTTCCTGGCTGTTTTGACTATGATATTTCAAGGATGTTCCTTATGGGTGACAACCCCCAGACTACAATACGTTGTGTGATTTTTTTTTTTTTTGCGGTAGCCTGTAAAATCTGCCAGGAAATAATGTGTACTGAATTTAAATTTTAGCTAATTTTATAATTTGATATTGTTTCTGTATATTGATTATTGTGTTTGACTCTTTTTGTTTGAATTTCTTTTGTCTGTAGCTTGTAATTTTGTGATTTGTGCTGATCATTGACTGAATAAATCTGTACTGTACTGTTCTGCTTGTTTTTTTTATAAGTCTTTTAGTGGTTTTTAAAGTTTGGGTTATTGAGGTTATTTTGTGCATACACATTTGCATATAACATCATGAGAGGTGTAGTTCTCCTCCCATAACTTTTAATTATCTAACACATGCATCTACTGGGCAGATGCAAAAGTGTGTCCAAAGCAAGAAGATGAAACTCTACCACCACAGTCTATGCAGCCACAAAGCTTTCTGATAACTTTGTTCAACAAGGATAGCAGTGAATTGTGGTTTGGCTCATGAGTTATTGTAGCCGTCAAACATGGTACACTCACCTTCCAGACCTGTTCGTCTTGAAGTTTGTAGCTTTAATTCACTTTTTAAGAAAGATGTAAAACTTTATCAGTAGCTTTCCAGTTCTAGCATCTCCTTCACTTCAGATCATTTGCTTGGAAGCAAACATCCATTTGCTGGAGGTAATTTTAATTAGACATATTTTAAGGCTTGGTGTTATGACTCATTTCACTATTGAAAGAGATGTTTAGGATGAAAAACAATATCCTCATAGCATCATGAACTGTTCTGGCTATGCATATATTTAGGTTGGCCTCAAGCCCTTTCTTTTAGGTAGATGATGGAGTACTTACATAATATTGCATGGAAAGCTCTATGTGTATGTAAAGTGCCATCAAGTTGCAGCCAACTTATGATGACCCCAGCAAGGTGCTTTCAAAGCAGGTGAGAAGCAGAGGTGCCTTTTTCTTGCAGTGTTTTCCTTGGTGGTCTCCCTTCCAAGTAGAGCCCCTGCTTAGCCTTCAAGATCTGTTGAGATCAGGCTATACGATGCCTCCTTCCTGGCACGCTCTATGGCAAACTGGATTTGTTGCATGTCAGAGGTAGGCAACTTCCACTGCTGTGAATTGTCAGGAAAGTGAGTCCTTAGTATCTAAGTATTTGCATTTTCTTTGGAACTGTCATTCTGTAAGTATTGTCTGGATTGTATTCCAAGTCATCATGTACCTTACCTAATGAGCACCTGCAGATAGTTACCTTTCAGCATGATAGATGCCAGCTGGGAACTGTCAAAGTAATGGGTTGACAGCAGACCATCTTGACAGCTGAAGATCTAGATTCAGCTTAGATCAGTTAGATCAATTGACTGATCATTTTGATTGGTCACTCAGTTAGGAAACTGACAGCTGAACTAGTATAAAGGCAGGAGGGAGGAAGCAGAAGAACATACACATGCTTTGACTGAAGAGGAACATTCTGTGTCATGTCAGGGAGAGGTCTTCACTCCCTTCGGTACTTCTATTCTTGCATCAATGCTGTCGGGAAGACTACTGCTCAGGGTCAGTGTCCAGAGGCTAGTCAGTTAAGTTTCTTTTTTTTGTTTGTTTCATTTACTTACCTTTCCACTACTTGTATGTTTTTGTATGTGTTATCCTTTTGTAAATAAATTTCTATTTCTGTTTGTATACAACTGGAGCAAGTTACTGGCCTAGAACCCAGGTTTATTTTCTGTTCCAGTGCCACAAATCTATGCTACCAAAGGGATTAATTCCCAATTGAACATACCTAAATTCTTTTTTTGTGTGTCATCCTATTGAGTAGACATTGTGGGGGACCCCCAGTGTTGTGACATGAATTAACATTTGTCTCAAAAGAAATGAGATTGATACCCATAGGAAAAGACTGAGAAATCATTTATGATATTTTTCCTAACCATCACTGTGTGACCACAAGTGGGTATTGACCATCCCTGAACTGATTTATAGTCCTTAACAAGATAACACAGAATGAAATTTCCACCAAAAGGTTAATTTTTATTGGTCACAGTAGGCAGGACAATGGCTTGTCTTAGGCTGAGGACAGACTGGCAATTCGCCCCGGGACAGCTGCGGGGGCGGAAGCTGCGTGGGGAAACGGGTGCGGGGCGTCCCGTTCGCACTGGTTACAGTGCTGCGGGACCCTACCGGAGAGGAGGAGGAGCGGCACGTCCACACTGCCGTCCGTCCTCTGGAGCCTCCTTTGCTGCGGCGCGTGGCTTCTGGCTGGTCCGGCGAGGCGTGGCTGTTTGCATAGCTGCAGCCGCCAGAACAGCGCGTCCACACTTCCGCCTCCACTTCCTATGCACCGTAGACCCGTCCACACCGGCAGGAAGGGGCAGCGACACACGCCCAGACAGCCGGAGACCTGTTTCAAGGGGTCTCCAGCTGAAGCGGCATGATGGCTCCTCATGGACGGGTGAGTCCGCGCTGCCGACGGGGGACAGCTGCAGCAATGTGCACGGCCCCTCTTCCTATGCTTTTAAAGCGGAGGCATAGCGGCCCACATTGGCAGTCTGTCCTCAGCCTTAGATCCATAGATTCTCAGCAACTTTCTTGAACCAAGATGTGGGATGTTAAGTGTTTGAATATCACTTAATGTTACAGTAATAGCAGGCACACATTAAAAACTTACATTCGCCTGCTTGCATCCTGAGGTATGAAAGGTGGATACACAGATTTCTTTTTCTTTACCAGGTATATGCTAGGGAAATAGCACCTTGTGGTGTACTTTCTGTGGTATTTATGCTGTGTTAATAAAAAGAAAACCAAAAGAAGATGTTTTAATTTTTTTACATATAAAAATTTAAGGCCTTGCTTAAACTGAAAGATGTTAATACATTCATTTCACACTGAGGTTCATTTTCTGACTATCTCAGGCTGCCAATGTATATAGAATACACCTTTTTTATTAAGTGGTCCCAGTAGGGTGGGATGATGAAAGATAGAATTTTAAATTCTAATGTTTGTGAAAGCCAAACCTTTGGAATTATTTTAACCTGTTTTAACTGTAACTTCCCTCTCTTTTTTGTGTGAAATGAGATGAAACAATGCAATGAAAACATTCTGGTGCAGAGGTGTGAGCATTGCAACAACATTTTGGATGGACGACAGCCACATATCGTGTGTGTGTGTATAACTACTATTACAGTGGAATGATGTATTTTTTAAAAAAAGTTGATTTCACTGTGCTTTTTCTCTTTCAACACTGTAGGAGCTTTACCTGGTTAGTTGCATTCATTTTCCTCCAGTCTCATTTTTGCTTCCTGGTTCTTGTAGACTGTTCTGTTTATTTCCAGTATTGTATAAATATAGGTAAATGTTTTCCATTAAGCTTCCCAGTGCTGGTGCTGCTGGCATCCTTTGTTACATTTTAGTGGTTCTGCAGTTTTCAAGGACAGTCATTTAAGTTCTTTATTAGTTTTTTTAAAAAATGTATATTATAAACTATTGAGACAAGGCAGCTCTTTTCAAAACAACATGTTTCTTTATTGAACTGTGAACCAAAGAACCAGGCTCAACAGGAGCCAGTTTATACTATTGCAAAACCACACCCACCTCCAACAACAACCAATAACAAGTAGGCAGCCAGAATCCTTCATTTGCATGAACTATATACAAAGTAACTTTTTGTGCCCTTGCAGCTATTGGGTTATATTCCATAGTTCTGATTGGCTGTTACCGGTAAAACCACCAATAGTCTTGTAGGCTTTTGCAGCCTTGCTGAGATTGAAGTTCCACCAGTACGTAACATATATGCTACCTCTCCAGAGACCCGATAGAGGCAGCTTATACCATGGAGAAAGGTAACAATTTTATGGGTAGATCCCAGCCTGTTGATAGTGAGAAATCCTAACACCTTCCTGAAAATAATAACTGTTTTCAGCTAAATGAAAACAAGACAGCTGTCACACGGCATTTACACAGCAATACTGCTTTTTGCTTTTTAGCAACTACCGTGGGCCTCTACTCCTAGAAGAGCTCTGTTCCATACACATGGCTTCTTCACATGTGTTTCTGTGCATCACACTCTGCTTGTGAATTGCTGACTTTTTCTAATGGCAGGAGCTCAATAATTTTCCGTGCTGCCCTTGCCTGGCAGAACTAAATCCACATGCCTTCTGATGGAAATTGCAACCCAAAACAAAACAAAAATCCTCAGCTGCTTGAAGCATAGAAAATGTTCCCAAACCCATCAACTCTTATTTTCACTTTTCATCCCTAGTTTTTCTTTTCTTAAAAAAAGAAAAGAAAAACGGCACAGGCAACTTCCTACCTAAAAGACAAAGCTTGCTGAGTGTGAAACAGCGCTAGTCCTTGAACATGGGACATGCTTTAAAAGAACTCTGAAAACCCAAAATGTGTTGCCACTGCTGTTACTGTCAGTTTCAGTGGCAGCTGTCTCATTAAGAAACCTATCCTGCCAGGGGACTGCCAGACAGGGCCAACAGGAAGGCCAGTCCTGTTGGGTATGCACTTAGCATCTGTACTGGAGCGCACGTATTGCGCGACGATATGACAAACAATCTTGACAGGAATCGCAAGAGAAATTAAGATCAAAGCCCAAACATAAACAACAACAAATGATCCCACTTGTGTTGACTAATTAACAGTGTGCTATGTTGATGCCCTCAATCATATAGCTCACAGAAAGCCAGATGAGAATGCATTTGTAAACAAGAGCCAAAATGGAGCTTAGGGCTAAATGGAAACAAATTGAGCACTTATCTCTGTCCTGCTTATTTTTTTAATTGTTCTTCCATTACTATTATTTCTCATCAGTCATATTCAAATTAGTTACCCAATTTTAGTCAGGCAGCCAAGTGTATAATAAATGCATGAATTCATTTCAATCTAAATATCCCCATTTAATTATCCTTTGCATTTGTTATTAATCTTGGATGTTAGAAGTATGATGACAATTCCCCCCCCCCGGCAATTAAGTCTGTAGTGGAATTAAAGAGTGAATGGAATAGTGCAGTGTCCCAACATATCCTCCTTGGTTTAAACAATAGAAGGGGATGCTTTGAAATGCAGAGGAATCTTTGTATCAAGAGAAGAAGTTTCTTGTTTGTGGGTGGATAGAACACAATGTCTTCTTTGGTCCATCTATGAAATTATTTCTCTTTGCCAACTTCTGCCTTTGCTACTGTTTGCTGAGTGGTTTGAGGGATCTCCGTTTTTTTCTCCCTCTTACCTTTCAGCATCATTGGGTTTATTTGTACTTTCTTCTGGAGTCCAGTGCCACCACATTAACAGTACTTCCAGATCCTAATTTACATGTTTGTTTCAGGTTTTAAATTTCTGGCACAACTTACAGTGTTTCCTCTAAGCCAGTGGTTCTCAACCTTCCTAATGCCACGACGCTTTAATACAGTTCCTCATGTTGTGGTGACTCCCAACCATAAAAAACCCCAGCTGATTCTGTATAATGCTTCATCAACAGCTGGAAACAGATCATCAACCCGCCTCCAAAGACTTATAATTTATTTCAATAGGGCAAGGAGTAAAAGAAAGCAAAAAAAAAAAAGCAAGCAAGGGTGATCACGCCCCTGAAGAAGACAGAAAAGAAGGGAAAGAAATGGACAAGAGTTTTCAGGACTGTTTGGCGCCTTATCAGAAAAACTTCCAGCTTCTCCACTCTGCCCCTCCAGTTTAAAGACACGTAACCAGGGCTGCTACCTTTAGAGATATGCAGAGCTACATGTAAGCCACTCTGAGACTCCGAGTGAAGGGCGGGGTATTAATCCACTCTACTCTTCTTCTTCTCTTAAACCCAACAAAGATTCATTCCGGGTATGAGCTTTCTTGTGTCTGCACATGCTGGGATCTACTTCTGAGTAAACATGAAGCAGATCGGGAGTATGACTGACCTTGCAGGACCCTGAAGGGGTGGGAGAAGCCCAGTGCTGATTAACTAAAATTTCCTGCCCCCTGGACTATTCCACTGTGCAGAGGACATTCCAATGTACTCCCCTTGGAACCTGAAGTGGTGTCCTCTAGTTAAAGTTTTACCCTTTGAAGCAGAGGGCCAGAAGAGTTTCTCAGGAGGCTTCCCCTTCCCTTCTCTCATGAAGGCTCTTGGTGACCATTCACTGGGAGGAATCCAACACACATGCACACCATTGGACTTCTCCACCCTCCTCCTCCACAAATAACTTCCCTCAAAGGCTTACCATTGTGGACCTCTGTCACCAACCTCTCTGGCAAGGGTCCGAATGGAAGCCACTCAAGGGCCCTTTGCCAATGCTGTGTTTCAGTTCGGAAGGGATCCAGGTTCCCCAGGGGTTCAAACCACCTCACCAGCTTTCCTCCACCCCCTCCACCCCTCTTCCCTTTAGCCCTGGCCAAATCTGCTGCGGCTGCATCAGTTCCAGACCAAAGCATAACAAAGGAAGCCATCGAGAAAGAGTGCCAGGGCCTTTGCTGCCTCCCCTCACTCTTCCCTAACAACGGCAGCGGCTGCAACCCTCTAAGGGCTACCAGAACACGCTGCAGGGAGGGCACCAGGGCCTTCGCCGCCTCCCCTCCCACCTCCCTGACAGCGGCAGCAACCCCCCAAGGGCTGCAGGAACATGCTGCCGGGGAGGGTGCCAGGACCTTTGCCGCTTCCCCTTCTGCCTCCCCGACAGCAGTGGCAACCCCCCAAAAGACTGCCAAAACAGGCTGCAGGGAGGTTGCCAGAGCCTTTGCTGCCTCCCCTCTTGCCTCTCCAACAGCGGCAGCAGCGGCAACCCTCCGAGGGCTGCAGGAGCGTGCTGCCAGGGAGGGCGCCAGGGCTTTTGCCGCCTCCCCAACAGCGGCGGCAACCCCCCCCCCCCGAGGGCTGCCGGAACGTGCTGTGGGGAGGGTGCCATGGCCTTCGCTGCCTCCCTGATAGTGGCGACCCCTGTGAAAGGGTCGTTCGACCCCCAAAGGGGTCACGACCCACAGGTTGAGAACGGCTGCTCTAAGTTGAGTTAATGTGAGCTAGCTCACTGTTTTTTAGCCTCCGGCTCACATATTTTTGTCTTAGCTCAGGAAGGATGGCTCCAGAGCAAACTCATTTATGCAGGAGCCCAATCACTCACTCGCAACTTTAATGCCAGTAGCTCACAAAATATAATTTTTGCTCACAAGACTCCACAACTTAGAGGGAGCATTGGGCACAAAGACAATTTAGTGAAACTGTTAAGGACCAGTTCAAGGAAAAGGGTTGGAAGAAGACCTGTGCCCTTTCTGGCCCAACTGAGCACTGACCATGGCACAAGGGATGTCTTTGTGGGATAAGTACCTCACTGCTTGACTTAGGCTGATCCCTCTAGCAGACAATTGTATCCTACCATTAAAGTTGGAAAGCCAATGGAGAACATAACCTAAGAAGAACCTGCTAGATCAGATCAAATGACCATTTAGTCCAGCATCCTGTTTTCCACAATGGTCAAATAAATTCACCTGGAAGGTCTAAAAATAGGGTCTGTTGGCCAGCTATTGTGCCCCAAGGGAATGGTGCTCGTGCAGGGTGACTTCATCCCATTCTCAGTGGTGGAATCAGTGGTGGCTCCCAATAATAAAATTCCTCCTTCTGCCATGCCTCCCAGATGCAGAATTGTCTTCAGCTGTATGAGGGATGAAAGTGTCTTTGCGCATGGAACCTGAAATTCTTACAGTGTCATCTCGAGTGGGGTTGCACCGTTTAAAGTCCATTGACTAAAATGGTTAACTCTGCTTAGGATGGCACATTCAGGGTAGCAAATTCTGGACCAATTATTTGTTTTTTTGTCCTGTGGTAATGCCAGGGGTTCAGAGGAAACTTTCCCAGCTATATTTTACAGTTGATTTGGCCTCTGATTAGGACAATAGTGTGCTCCAATGTAGTGCCCAATTATAAATATTTCCTCTGTGCTTTCAGTGTTTTAATTGCTGTTTTTATCTGTTAAATGTATATTTTAGCTTTGCCTTTAATTGTTTTAATAAGTTTTTTATTTGGTTTTTAATGGGTTTTATGTATGTTCTTAAGGGGCTCAGTGGTTCAAGTGGTTAAGATGCTGAACTGCAGACCGGAAGGTTCAGCAGTTCAAGACCTGAGTGCTGCATGACGGAGTGAGCTCCCATTTCTGGTCCCAGCTCCTGCCAACTTAGCAGTTCGAAAGCAAGAAATTGCATAAATAGGTACCACTTTGGTGGGAAGGTAACAGTGTTCCGTGCACCTCAGCATCTAGTCATGCCGGCCACATGAGCATGGAAACACCTTTGGACAGTGCTAGTTCTTCAGCTTGGAAACAGAGATGAGCACCACATCCCTAGAGTCGGATTCGACTGGCTTTCGAGCAAGGGAAACCTTTACCTTTACTATGTATGTTCTTATTATGCTTTGGTGGCTATGATGATGGCAGAAAGGCAAGATATAAACCTTGTAAATAAATAAATAAATTTATAAAATAAAATAGGTAATTTGATCATTCCTACATACATGTCAAATTGAAGTTAGTATCCCAAGGAAAGGCAGGCACATAGATAGCTAGATCAATGTACTTGTACTTTCTGCTCACATCTAGTGAAGATCAAACATCTCCTGTCATCTAGTGAAGCTCAAACAAATGATCCATCGATGTAGCACTTGGGTATATAGATCTGTATTCTAAAGTCATAGCTGTTCACATACATTATCTCAGTTAATGCAGCAGTTGTATGAGGGAAGTCAGTAGCATACTGCAGATCTGGCCAATGGGGCTCGGAGTTTGTGCTTACCTAAGCCTACCTAGTTAGTTTACAGTCTGAGGAAGGATTTAAATCTGGAGCCTCTGCTTTAAATATGCAGAAAAATTATGTGGCAGAGCCCCCAGTGTTAGAAAAGGGTGCACTTTTTCCAACTACATCTGATGAATTCCAGCTTTAAATGTTCTTTTGCATAAATAATTACATGCAAAGAGAAAACTGTGGGGCCCTGCGGGACCTTATGCAGTTCCGCAGGGCCTGTAAGACGGAGCTCTTCCGCCAGGCCTTCGAATAGGAGCCGCCATTGGAGACACCAGTCAGGCTGGTGATTCCACCCATCATATTAACTAGCTGTGATGGAGCCTGACTCAGCACAGGCCAAGCAAGATGGCTCGGGGCTCGGACCTGCCATTAGGTTGCCAGAGGTTATATTATTGGAAACTTTAATATGTATTAATTATGTATTCATCTAGGAATGTTTTTAATTGATTTTATGTGTTTTAATGTAATATTTAGGCCCTAGGCCCATGGAAGCTTCCCTGAGCCTGTTCGCAAAGAGGGCGGGATATAAATCTGAAAAATAAATAAACAAACAAACAAATAAATAAATAAATAAATAAAAGTAATATCACAAGGAGAAGGGTTTCACCCCATCCCTCATTTGCTTGCTCTGTTGTTTTTCTACTAGCAGGATATATTAAAAAAAGGGGGGGGGGACATTCTGCAATGTGATTCTCCCACCTACAGTCTGAAGTGGTTCTATTTATTCTGCCACTTCATTTCCCCTTAACTCTCCTGCATGCATGGACCCAGTGTCCAGCACCAGCTCCCAAATATGAAAGAGGGAGGAGGGAAGCAATACTGAAACTAGTTAGGTTTCAAACATCCCTTTTCTTTACTTCTGTATTTCTTATTAATAGAAAATATGGGCCTCCTTTATTTCACTACTGGCCACAGAGAATGTTTTTGGAAACAAGCAAAAACACATTAAAAACGTTGGCTACAGTCAATGCACCACCTTGTATAAGGTCCTAAAGAGAATGTTTTCTAATTAACAGTTGATGTTTTCTAATTAACAGTTTTAACATGAAACTGGCTTTGCTTGAAGCATTTATTTTATGGCCCCCTTTACTACTTTGATATATTGTCATATTTTATTATTCTGGTGGAGTTTTGAGATCAAAGGAGTAGAGCTGGTTATTTGATAGCTGTAATTCCATACTCTGATTCAGAGCCTTCTCCAGGGGACAGCTTTGGATTTTGAACCAGGTGCATTCTGTTAAACAAAACAAGGGTCCTGAGGTAACATAAAGACTAAACAAATGTTCTGTACCATAAGCTTTTGCCTATAAAAACTAGATTTGTTAGTTTTTGTAGTGGGACAGGACTTTCCCCCCTTACAATGTAAATATAGCACCAGAGAATAAATGCAAAAGGTAGGTGCAGAATTTATTTATTTGATTTATATTTTGCCTTTGTCCTCAGTGGCTTAGATAATTTGGCTGTCCTCAATGATGTCTTCACAACAACTCTGTGAGGTAGGTATGACTGGTCCAAGGTCACCCAGCAAGCTTCTGTGGCAAATTGGGGGTTCAAACCTGGGTTTTGCAGATCCTAGTCTGACTACAGCACACTGCCTCTCACAGGGCAGCTTATGTCAATGCAATGTCAGAAAAAATATTATTTCTTGAAATGTGATGTATCCACATATCTCGTGGTGAGTAAACGACAAATTAGGAACCAGTAGACTATCTAAAACAGCATACACTATCACAAAGCCTGAGTCAATGTTGCCGTAAGCCCTCGACATCAGCAATGCAATCAGAGGGGCTATTGCTTACAGATGTGGGTTGCTTACAGATATGATTCTACCTATGATGTATATGCAGTATCTTGTAAAATGCCCACTGGCAATCTCTGTGTGGGAGAAAAAAGATTAAATGGACACATATGACATAAGGAATAAAAGTTCCAAAAAACCTGTGGCTGAACATTTTAACTTCTCCACTCATTCTAGCACTCAAAGTGGCCATCCTTAAACAGTTGTATTTAGGTAGAAATATAGCAAATGAGGTGGTGGAACAGGAATTTATTCATATATCTGATTGTGTCAGCCAACGGCAAAACAGGGATAGCACTTCTTCTTATAGTATATGAACTCAGGGTAATGTTGTTTATGAACTCAGGGTAATGTTGTTTTTGAACCTTTGACTTCCTTGTGCATATTCCTTGTGCACATTCCTTATTAGTGAGTGCCCCTCTAAGAGTTCTTGAATGTGTTTGTGTGTAGAACAGTTGAACATTGCCACTCAAGAACCTGCTCAAGGCAGCTCATGATTTAAACAATAAAAGAATCTCAACAAGTAAATAAAAACAAGTCCAGCTAGTAAAAATAATAAAAAGACAAGCCAATAAAAATAAGACATAGGCATTCCACCAACTGATTCTCCTCACTTGCTGCTAAACATTCTCGCCACCATCTGCTGGAGCAACTAACAGCCAAGAGAAGCTCACGCTGTCAGTATAAAAAGAGGTTGTCTAAAATGAGCAATGGGATTTTCTTAATACTGCTGCCTTAAGTCTAGTTTCCAAAAAGCTGTTCTATATCCACAAATCACTTGCAACAGGACTTCAGATAGATCTTCTAAGGGAATTTGGCTGCAGATGTCCTACTACCTACTGGTCTGGGCTTCGGTCCTGCTTACAGGTAGCAGTCATTGCACACTGGCTGCCATCTGAACAGCTTGAACACATTGATAGTCGGGGGTGGGGGGAGATGTCTAGCATGTACAATGAAATACTGCTTTGCTGCAGCTTCTTCCCTCATCATGATATCTACTGCTTCCAATTGTTGAAAGAAAAAGATTTGACATTTTGAGATGAGACTACTTGTGTGTGTGTGTCTGTGTTAGGACAGTATCACTCAGTGTCCATGAATAACTGCAAGCTGGATTTGTATCAGTTTATATATGTGCATTTTAGCGCTGGCTCATGGGAACTGTAGGTTTTGCTGGGGAAGAGCGATCATTCTCTAGATAAGAGCTACTCTGATTTGCTGCCTTTGTGTGCTATATAAAGAAAATGGAGCCTTCCACCAATGAAGCGCTTCACCGTGGCTGGCTGGCTAATAAGGTGGGCCAGCGACCATCAAACCCCTGCAGTGACTTTCCCCCTAGGGTTGCCAATCTCCAGGTGGAACTTGGAGATCTCCTGCTGTTACAATTGATCTCCAGGTAACAGAGATCAGTTCCCCTGGAAAAAATGGCTGCTTTGGAGAGTAGACACTATGGCATTATATCCTGCTGAGTCCTTCCATCCCCCCCCCCCCAAAAAAAATGCTGCCCTTCACAGGATCCACCCCCCAAATCTCCAGGTATTTCACTAATGAAAGCTGGCAACTTTCTCCTCAGTGCCTGTTGCTAGGCAACCAAGCTTGCTTCTCTGAAAGGCCCTTTCCACACCTATGTTGGCCTTTGGGAGAAAACTCATTGGGGACAGGCCTCAGCTGAACAGAATGCCATAAAGGCCACCCTCCAAACCAGTCCTTTTCTCTGGGGGGGGGGGGGAGATCTGTTTTCTGGAGTTCAATTGTGATACCTGGTGATCTTCAGGCTCCACCTGGAGGTTGGGTACTTTAGGCGTAGCAGTCAGCGCTTCAGAGCAGGATCTGCTAGACCCAGGTTCTTGCTGAGTGGGTGATTTGGGGCCATTCACAGACTTGAAGCCTAACTTACCTCACAGGGTTGTTGTGCAAGTCAAAAGGGGGAGAGGAGAATGTTGTAAGCTGCTTTGGTCCCCATTGCGGAGAGAAACTACTTTTCCTCCAGGGGAACTATGGTTGCCAATCTCCAGGCGAGGGCTGGAGATAACTCGGAATTACAAGAGCTCTCCAGATGGCAGACATCAGTTCCCCTGGAGAAAATGGTGGACTCTGTGTCCTTATACCTTGCTGAGATGGACCCCCTATGACAGCCAATGTGACATAGCAGTCAGGGTTTCAGAGCACAGTGGAGGCTGCGGGCAGGGGAGAGATGGAAAGTTGAAGAGTGAGGTTGATGATTGGCTGGGAAGGAGATAGAGTTGCCAACTCTAGGAGGAAAATTCCTGGAGATTTGAGGGCTGGTGCCTGGAGATGGTGAGTTTGGAGGAGGGGTGGGACCTCAGACAGGTACAATGCCATAGACTTCACCCTCCAAACCAGCCATTCCCTCATGGAGAACCGTTGTTGCCAATCTCCAGGTGGGGTCTGGAGATCACTCAAAATTACAACTGCTCTCTAGGAGGGAGGGGGGAGGAGATGGGAAGCTGAAGCCAGGGGGCAGATAACAATACATTTATGGTTGGCTGGGAGAGAGATAGGGTTGCCAACTCCAGGTTGGCAAATTCCTGGAAATTTATGGGGTGGACCCTGGAGAGTGTAAGGTTTCAGCAGAGGTGGGACCTCAGACAGGTTCAGTGCCATAAACTCCACCCTCCAAACCACCTGTTCCCTCATGGGGAAACATTGTTGCCAATCTCCAGGGGAGGGATGGAGATCACACTGAATTACAACTGTTCTTCAGATGCCAAAGATCTTCCCCTGGAGAAAATGGTGGACTCTGTGTCATTATACCCTGCTGAGGTCACCACAGCAAAATGACACTGAGTGCCCAAGGCTGGGGCACTCTCCCAGAGCCTCTTTCTAGAGCCTGTTGTATTTATTTCCACAACAGGCCTTATTCCTAATATATAATAATCCATATGTTTAGTGGAATCTGTTTATGCCAATTACTGCTGGACCTGACAAATTAATATAACCACAATGGGTTACTATGATGGACCACTCAGAAGTGCTGTGTAAGTATGGAAAGCACTGTGAAGGATTATTGCCTCACAGAGCCAGAGAGCTTGAGTGACAGGCTGCTCAAAGAAATTTGATTGGTTAGCATCAGTTGAGCAGAAAGACTTCAGAGCTGAATGCTGAAGAGAACTCAGTCTGAGTCTATCCCTGACTGAAAAGAGTTGCGTGCTGACGGGGTTCAATCAATCAATCTTTATTAAGATCGACCAGCACAAATCATAACAAGTCATAATAAGGTTTGCAGCCACAGTTGATAAGAAAAAAAAAACCTTAAAAAACTTAAATTCTCCCTCATATAATAAATACATGCAAAGAGTAATAAGTAAAATTATTGTTAAAAATATTCACTATGCATATGTATCTGGCGGATTTTACAGCTGACAGTGTTTGTGTTTAGCCCTGACTGAGAGCAATTTAACGTGGACAGAGAACTGGGAAGGTTGTCAGGAGGAGTGCATAGATTGATGATGACTCCCATTCAGGCCAGAAAAAGGGATAGATCTTCTAGTGAGAGAAGAAATTCCCTTCCAGTTTAAAAAGGGAGATAGCTCAAAGAGTGGAGTGATCCCTGGTCTGGTGTGTTTAGAGACTGCCTTCTGAAACCTGAAGAGTCAGTAAAACTCAAGAAAGTGTACTGGTATATTTTAGTGAAGGAATTTGGGAACTGGATAGTGTATCCCTGCCTTCTAGAAACCAAAAGAGACAGTTAAGCTAAAGAAAGTATACCCGAATGTTTAGGAAACACTGAAACAAAAGCCTCTCAAAGATTCTAAGATTGTGTGAAATGCTTAAGAAACTCTCAGATGCTTGAAATATATGAACTGTAGTCTGTACCTGTACTGATTTTCCTCAAAGTTCATTATTGATTTACCTCAGACATTTTACCCCTGATCTCCCCTGATCTTTCCCCCACTACGTTGAACAAAATATTTTGGTTTTGAACTTTAAAAAGCCTTTGATGTGCTGTTTCAGTAGTTAAAGGGGTGATCTAGTCCTTTCCTTCATGTTCCTGGGCTGAGCCAGCTGCAAAATATCATACTGTGACAGGGTAAGACAGCCATACAACTTCAGAGAAGAAGAAGCTAGATTAAAAAGACTGCTCAGTCAGAAAGGGAGAGAAAAATTGAGGGAAAATTCTGGTTTTGAAGAAGGGAAGTGGGCAAGGTCGTCATAGTTACAGTAGTTCTCAGTCACTGCCTTATTATGCTAATTGTTTCATGTTGCTATTGCTGCTGACATTATGTGGTAATTATGTATACTTCACATTTTGGGATGTTTGGTTAGTATCTCCACATACTCAAAGGCAAGCTGGGGAACTGCAGTTGGCCATAGCTCCTTTGCATGAGACCATCACACATCTATAGATACGCCTCTCATCTTTGTTCAACACCTCAATAATGATCCAAATATGAAGATGCATGTTTTCAGATATGCAGGGAATGTGTGCCAAGGATCCATGGCTAATTAAGGTCCTAAGCTTGAGATTAATACATATCCTTGAGTGTTTGGAGACACTGTCTTTCTTTTCTTTCATTTATTAGTAGTTTGATGCTATAGTTCTTTAAGACCTAAGGTCCATGTGTGTGGGAAGATGTCTGGACACCATGTATAAAATATATATGATGTTTCATCCTTATGTCTGCCCTGACCTGGATGGCCCAGGCTACCTTGGTCTCATCAGATCTCAGAAACTAAGCAGGGTTAGTATTTGGATGGGAGACCAGCAAGGAATTCCAGAGTTGCTATGCAGAGGAGAGTAAAGGCAACCCACCTCTTGTTAGTCTCTTACCTTGAAAATCTGAGACAAAGGTTTACATACACACACACACACACACACACACATCCTTACATCTATAAAGGTGAAGAACTATAATAATTAAGAAGTAGGGCTGCATGTATTTTGAGAATTTTAGGCACTGATAGAAGTTTACTCTGTTGCTTTCATATAATGTGCTTTGGGTGTATGTATAGTGATAACAAGGAAAATCTCTTCTTAGTTCATGATAATACTCCATAGTGATGAAATTTGGAGGATGCAGCAAATCCTTTGAGAAGGCTGTTTAATATTTTTTTCAGATGCAAAGTCATTTTTTTCAGTGTCCTTTCTTATGCACTTCAGTTGCATCCATTCCATTGGTTGTTGCAGGAAGGTACATCAAGACAGCTTCATAATGGCATTTTGTAAGCCTCTTAAGGACAAGCTAGTTGGTGTTTACTAACCTGAGCCATGCTGCCTTAGCTTAACTTCAAACAACAGGCACAGTGTAATCAAGGATATTCTTTCTTTCTTCCTTCCTTTCTTTTGCTGTGCTAAAGCAAACAACTGTCTTTTATTTGTCTTAGTTTTCATCCTGAGAAATTTCCATTAATTTCTCACTTGAAAAGTAGCTTCTTGATTCCTGTTTAAATTCTGATTGCAACCCAAGCGGCTGTTACAATAAGCATTGTTGTAGTGTTTTTTTCCCAAAAAACAGAGTTTTAGAAGCCCAAGCTTTTCTAGAAGCCTTTTAAACATTTTTTTTAAATCCCTTTGCAAAATAAAGTCAAAATGCGGTAGTATAAATAAGGAGATGTCTGTCCTTTTTTGCCACTGGATCTGTTCAAACATATTTGCATTTGAAAATGTTTGCTGCATTAATATGGTGTTGAAAGTCAAATTAGCTTGCAAGCCTCTTACCAATCAGCTGGTGGAAGCTTGGTTTGCCCTCCCCTTTCTTGAAAGCAGATTCATCTATTTTGGGGGGCTTTGGGAACAATGTGTTCTCTTAAAGCAGTACATTCCCAGGATATTGCCAAGGTAATCATGTTTCCCAGGCTGCTCCCAAAATTTCAGACTTCATATTTTCTGAAGAGACGCCTTTGAATGCTTTGAAAAAGAAACAAACCCTGTGATTGTGGTTAGTGTGGTGTGGAATGTGGGAAACAACTTTTAAAAATGTGAATTTTTAAAAATGCATCCGTTTTCCTGTGGAGGAACACATGAGTACACACATGAAGATAAGAAGCTGTCATTGACCTATCAAGGTAAGTATTGTCTATTATGACTGGCAGCAGCTCTCCGTGGTCTCAGGCAGAGGTCTTTCTCATCACCTACTACCTGATCCTTTTAATTGGAGGTGTCTAGGATTGTTTTAACTGGAGGTACCAAGGATTGAACCTGGGACCTTCTGCATACAAAGGCGGTGCTGTCCCACTCAGCCATGGCCCTGCCTCAGAACACCAGATGTCTCCCTGTTCCTGTGAACATCTTAAAGATGCACAATCTTTGCCTTATGGCAGTGCAGCATCCAGGTTGTCCTACCGGGAGAACCGGATAGTATTCACACAATGCACCAACTGTAACACTGTTTCCATATGCAGATCTAACTAGCTAGATTTTTTCTGACAAATAAACATATATAATTAATTTTTGATATGATAACTTTGGGATCTGTTTGTGGCTGCTAACCACAAGAAAACTTGCCCAGATTAATCCAAGCATTTGCCAGTCCACATGTGAAATGATTGATATTAGAGTGTTGTGATGGCTCCATGTGATTTTATGCTACAGACAACAACATCCTGCCACAGGAGGTGGTGGCAGCTACAAGCATGGATGGCTTCAAGAGGGAATTAGATAAACACAAGTGGAGACCTGCAAGAAACTTGCGGGATGGTTATCCCATTCATCACACCTTTGCTTCCTCTCTTCTCCCCCTCAGTAACACTGAGTTACTGCTCATCTCCAGACTACAGAGATAACTTTCCATGGAGAAAATGGATGCTTTGGAGGGTAGAGTTTATGGCACTGTACCCCACTGAGGTCCCTGTCCTCCCCAGGCTCCACCCCCAAATATCCAGGAGTTTCCCAGCCTGGATCTGGATCCGCTGGTGGTGGTCCGGGGGGGGGGGGTGTACTTGGCAACCCTAGACTGCTGCCAGTCAAAACCCTGCCTTTTACTGACAGAAACAGTTAGAACCTCCCCCCCTCCCCCAAACATTCTAATCTCCTCACAGTTGACGCCTGGAGTTGAGGCCATTTCAAAAAGTATTTTGGGGGATTCTACGGTCACTGAAGGTTTTTTTTTAACTTTTCGGATTTTTCTGCACACGGGGGGAGTGCCCCCATGTGTAGGAAAACCTCCCTGCCTCCCAGGTGGCCCCCCTGCGCGGATTTAGGTATCTGCACACAGGGGGCGCCTTCAGAATTAGATATATAGATATGGAGCAGAAGTCCATCAGTGGCTATTAGCCATGAAGTATATCTCTCAGTCTGGGGCAAGTGATGCTCTATATTCTTGGTGCTTGACGGGGGGGCAACAGTGGGAGGGCCTCTAGTGTCCTGGCCCCACTGCTAGGCCTCCTGAGGGCACCTGGTGTTTTTGGCCACTGTGTGACAGAGTGTTGGACTGGATGGGCCATTGGCCTGATCCAACATTGGCTTCTCTTATGTTCTTAACGTTCTTTGGGGATTCAAAAGTTAGTGCTAGAGACTGCAGGTATAATACTGCTGGTATGAGTGCAGGATGAAGAGCAAACCTAAATATACTGTCCATTGCTGTGTATGCTCTGGTAATCTTGATTTGACTATTGTAGTATGTGGACTGTCCTTGAGTACAGCAGCCTCACTTTTAGCCAGCCCCTCCCCAAAATGTATATTACACACTTTCATTTTTATCAGCTTTGGTTACAAGTTGATTTCTGAGCCAACTACAACTACTGATTTTGATCGATAAAACCTGAAATGGTCATATGTAAGGTACCTTAGGGAATACCTTCTCCCATAGGTATTCCACCTCTATTCTGTGAATTACATGAACTTTAAAGTAACTTGTACAAGTGCTCCCACTATTGGCAGAGACTTTGTTCACCTCCAATAATAGATTTTTTTTTCAGAGTTGACCTGAGACCCTGCAGAGCTGCTGCCAGTCTGAGGAGGCAATACTGACCCTGATGGGTCAATGGTCTGATTCAGTATATGGCAGCTTCATGAATACTTCATGAGTTATTACCCAACCCATTACTTTTTAAGAGTTACATAGTGTACGATTAATTTTAATATTTAAGGTATGGATGATTGTTGTAAGTGCTCTGAGGACTTTATTTCATGGGAAAATATAAATCTGAAAACAATGCATGTGCATATACTTATAGTAATACTGGATTAGTTACAAATGGTGACAAAATAACTGATTCTATTTGGTACTTCATAAATAAGGAATGCACCTAAAAATACCAGCTATACCAGCTATCTCTAGAATGATAGTGATGTTTAATCAGATTAACTATTTGGGTTTCAAGAAGTTCCCAGTTGCAATAGAAATATATGATAATGAACATATTTAGATCATTATAAGTGAGGACCCTGGAGAAAACTGTGTTTGAAGGGAAATGCTATACTCCCTCTGGCCCATGCTTCCTTTGCACCCTTCCCCTGACACCTCCACCTTTCCCTCCTCATTGCCTCTTTCTCCCTCCCCAGCCTTTCTACGGCTCAGACTCCTAATCAGCTGAGTAATGTGGGAAGGCTAGAACAGAAAGCATATCATGACTCCAAATCAGTTGCTGCTGCTGATGGCTGGCTGATCAGAGGTGAGGGGGGATGATGCTGTCCCCTCCACCTCCCCATCAGCAGGCTAATATTTGCAGAAAAGCCTAGGGGTGTGCAAAAAATTTGGGATTTTTTAGGTTCAGGTGTATTGGACCAGAAAAATATTGGTATTTTTCAGTATTCCAGAATTCTAATACTCATGTGATATTTAGATTTGGGTTTTTTAAAAAAAAATCCTGAATTTTTCCAGCTCCATTATACCCTGTGAAAATCATTACAGTCAGTGTTCCCCACAGAGTATAATGGGGAATCGATCCAGGGGGCTGGGGGCTGTTTTTTGATCATGGTCCCTTTAAATGCCTGCTGCAAGTGAACTCTGAAAGCATTTAAAGGGCTCACAGTCCCTTTAAATGCCTTCTACAAGCTGAAAGTTGATTGCAAAGACATTTAAATGAACTGAGAGCCCTTTAAATGCCCTTGAACTGCAGCAATCCAGTATTCCCAGATAATCCCAAATATTGGATAGCCGAAAATAGACTCTGATCTGTATTTGGCTGAGAAAATACCCAAAAAATAACAATAAAGTACATCCTGTTTCGAGGCTTTTCTAGGGATGTGCATTAGGCTGTATCCAAGCCAAAAAAAATACCCCCAAAATACAGATAAGATACAGCCTAAACAAAAATCCACATTGTAATGCCCACATGACCTTGCAAGACCAAGGCAGGCATTATGTTGTTTGAGTTGGGAGGTCTTTGCAAGCACAGATACTCTTTCTCTGCTTTTGGTTTTTGAAAAAAAATCATTTAAAATAACTTTTTGCATTTTTCTATATATCAAGGGGCTCCCCATCATTTGTAGACCCCCATGTGTATAGGGCCCCACTGTGAGGTTTTTTTAGTTCACATGTGGGGGCCATATTCAGAATTGCATATAAAGATAATGGGACCTTTCCACATAGTTCCCCATTGTGGAAATTGTAGCCATACAAAGGCATACATAGACCCTTTAGATGCCTTCAGAGCTGTAGCTCAGTACATGAAACAGAAATCCAGCCTCAGAGCAAATACGAGCTAGCTTCTTATGGGCTATTAGCGACAATGTATTGGCACATACATAATGAAACTGTAGCTTTAAAATTGTTTTTTTCTTGGAACAAGCCTTGGAGTGCTTTGTTTTTCTAGATTTGTTGCTTCTAATCCATTCCTAAAAGAGACAAGTTATTGCATTAAGTAAATGATAGGGAACTAATTTACCAACTTCAAATGTTATGATTTTAGGCTTTAAGAAATCTGTAGCATGAAAACAAAATTATGGGGATTAGCTATCGTGAAATCCAGTCTTTGCCATTTCCCCCCTTAACGGTGCTATAATAAACAGGCTACCTTGCACCGGTCATGTTCTAGACTTCTGCTACCTCTCCTGGCACAACAAAATGGGGTCTTTCCTTGATTTACTGTAGGGCTCATTTAAACTACAAAGGACTTACTGATTGATGAGGCAATGTTTAAGATAACCAGAGCAATGCATATTTAACTATTCCTGTGAGCTATTCTAGTGGCAAGGTGCAGAGCACAGTGAAATAGTTTAGTGTAAAGAAATACTTTTGAATACTGTCCTGAGAATATTGTAATGACCTGAGAGGTTCTTTGATGCAGGGTATCATGAAGCTGCCTTATACAAAGGTAGACCAAGGTCAGCATTGTATACTCTGGCAGGCAGTGGCTCTCCAGGGTTTCAGGCAGAAGGCTTTAACATCACTTAATACATGATCCTTTTAATTGGAGATTGCAGGGATTGAACCTGGGAACTTCTGCAAACAAAGCAGATGCTGTGCCACTGAGCTGTGACTCCTCTCCAACTATACATTCCATATCTGTATCAATATGAATGTACAAGACCACTATGCATGCTTGTTACCTACACTATTTACTACTTGCATGAACTGTCTTGTTCGGGAGAGACACTTTCCTTATAATTGTGTGAAAGTTTGGTTTATCCAGCCATCCTCTTTCCCATCCTACTCTTTCCATATCACATATAAATAACTAGTGCCTACACATCCTCACTAAACCTGTCCCCTCCAGTCCCCTTCTTTAGGCTTGCGTCAGTAACATTCTCACTAACTTCCAAGAAAAACTTGGTATTTCCTCCGCCTCTAAAGGGGAAGTCCTTAATAAGCCACTTCCTCCCTGCCCTCAGGAATACACTAGCTAATTTCTGTGCTTCCCCTTGCAGTACTCACTAACCCTCTATTTGATTCTTGCCAAACACCACAGTCAGCAAGGAAGAGTTTAAATGGACAACAACTAAGAATGGCAAATGCCAACAGTAGCTTCTCCCAACAGAAACTTCAGAATGCCAGGCACTATGTCTACTTTGCCAGTCTACCTCACTCCTGGCCACCCTTTCCAGGAATGGACAATACAGGTAGGTCCCTAGCACTTGTTCTTGCCTCCCTTTACAGATGGGAGTTTGATAAGCGGCATTAGACACAATAGTATCTGGTTTTTTAGTTAGTTGTGGTACAGTGGCATTGCCGAGGATGTGGTCAAGGGCGGGAGGAAGGTCTTGAAAAATCTGCAACTGCTTGGCAGCTGTTGCCTGTGGTATCACACTGAATTCAGCATGGTTCCATAGCCATTAGTAAGTATGTCAGTTTCTTGACCTAATTGCGAAAGGGGAACAAACACGCTAACCTTTTTCATATTTTCTCCCAGTTTCTCAGTAACAAGCCATATCATACATAATTAGACCAAAATTGAGAAGTTAATGGCAAAGAGAAAAAGGAAGAGAATGTGGCTACTATTTTTGTCCGCTGGCCTTGATTCTCTGTCTTCTCCAACTAAACCTAAATTTATCGCACTGCAGTTGTTTGCACAATCCCATATCACATTTGCTTCTTCCTTTATGTCTCCTGTATTTGTTTTTCCACCGTTGTAGAAATTAAGATTGTACCATCCTTCAGGTAGGAACCTTTGCTTTATTGCTCTGTGATGAATGGTAAAGTGCTGTGTACATCAGTGGTACTGTATTAATAATGGCTGGGATCCAAAGAAGCCTATGTACATACGTGTTTCATTCCACATGTACATGGAAGAAGACAGCTGATGTTTCCTTACCAACAGCAGCCCATGGTACCTTATGAGTGATCAGTCTGGAGGGTTCTCCAGCCTTGAATAAAACTTTGTTGGTCTTAAGGGGGCCACTGGACTCAAACTTTGTTCTGCTGCTTCAGACCAACATGGCCACCCACCTGAATCTAACTCCAAATGTGCTCTGGTTTTGTAAAAAGTTGTGCAACCTATTTCAGAAATGTGGTCTGCTACAGAACTTGCCTGTGCTGTTGTGCTGCCAGAACTCTTGTGCACACATTTGTGGAACACCAGTGTTGGTTATTTTCCTGTCACTCATGTCTTTGGATCCAGGCAATATTGTATAAATATTTCCCTTAGTGCTTTACATGCATGATGGAAAGTTAAGAATATTTCCCCCATATCTTAAGAAAAGGTTTGAATTAATTTATTGTAATTAGGGATGTGTCAACATTTCAAGGTGTTTTATTTTCATTACAAAATGTAGGTCTTTACCAGTGTCACCCTAAGATCATTTCCTGGCAGAAAGTCCTGCTGAACAGTGTTGAGCAGGATTCTGAGTAGTCCTGTTTAGGATTGTTCTGTACAGCTGCCAAATCTGTTGCCTGTTCTTACCCCTCTGCACATCCTTTTCTAAAAAGGTCTGTCCTTTCTCACACAATTCTTTCTTTCCCTGAAAGACAGATCACTTGAGTCTGTACAGCTTTCCATATAAAACGCAAGGTGATTTTATGCAAGGTGATTTGATGAACTGAATGTCAAGATAACATCCAAGTTGCCAAAAATAATACTTTCAAACAGGCACAAAACAGAAGTTGAAAAAGAGGATCCATTTTAGGAAAAAGTGAAAAGCAAATTAAAAATGGTTCAACATGCCCCAATTATAATTGATGAAGCCTAAAAACAGGGAGCTTGATAATGATATAAATCTATTTTTGTACAAAAAGCATCTTGTTCTCCATGAATCTCACCAGGCAGCAAGTGCAACATCTCCCCAATCAGTTCCTAGCGACAGCACAGACACTTGAATTCATCTTACAAATTAAAATACAGAAGAACTCTTATTGCCAAAAAATAAAATGGTGCAAGGCAAAGAAGAAGAAGAGTTGGTTTTTATACCCACTTTTCTCTACCCTAAGGAATCTCAAAGCGGCTTACAATCATATTCCTCCCCCTCCCCATAGCAGGCACCTTGTGAGGTAGGTGGGGCTGAGAGAGTTTTGGGAGAACTGTAACTGGCCCAAAGTCACCCAGCAGGCTTCATGTGGCGGAGGAATGGGGAATCAAACCCAGTTCTCCAGAGTAGAGTCCGCTGCTCTTAACCACCACACCATGTTGGCTCTCAAATCAATTAGAGGAGAGGAGGAAGAATATAAAATTGAGGCTATAAAGCAAGTCTCTAATACATGAGGGACAATGCCAGAATATATAATACACAACAGATGGGATGAGTGCAAATGGAGGGGTAAGGCTGTTAGGATCAGAACAATTTAAGAAAAGTGGGGAAGCAAAGAATTTTGATGTTACATAATACTTGATGAGATGATGAGATTGGAGACTCAGAGCGGTTTACAATCTCCTTTTCTTTCCCCTCCTCACAACAGACACCCTGTGGGATAGGTGGGGCTGAGAGAGCTCTTTTAAGGACTGTTCTTGAGAGAACAGCTCTGAAAGAAGTTAGCAGCTGCATGTGGAGGAGTGGGGAATCAAACCTGGCTTTCCCAAATTAGAGTCCGCACTCCTAACCACTACACCAAACTGGCTCTCATAGAACAGAAGTAGATAATGGTGCATTTCTGCTGGTGCAGGAGGAGGAGAAGGGAGGGAAGAAGGACTCACTTGACTGTTCCCAAAAGCTATGCTGGGATCATGCATGAACAAAAAGTCAGGTGGGAAAGTCTGCTCTGAGAAGGGGAATCATCAATCTCTACTTTGTGCTGCCAGAAAAACAAACACGCATACAACAACCTTTTTAGATCAAACTGAATGCTGCTAATTATTTACCTTCTTAATCTGATAGTCTGTCTTTGAGAATCTTCACCACCATTATCTAAAACACATTAAATCAGGGAAAATACTAGTAGAGGAGCACTTTCTTAATGATTTTGTCCAAAATGAGGTGGAATGGAGGGAAACCCTTGTTCATTCCTGTTCCTTTGCTTTTCTTTATACATTTTGTTCTTGTAAAAGCTCTGCAGTAGCCAATGATTTGTTGCTTATTTTTAAAATACATATATGCACCTTTATTTGTAGAGGCAGGCCTGTGTTCCTCCTGCACGTGATTGGTGTTTTTGGAATAAGCCTAATCTTTCAGTTTGGATCTCTCAAGCTGGTTCAAGATTTGGCCTGTCTTAACTGTAGTGGCAATTCTTTGATGCCATGGTGGAAGATGGAGGTGAGTGAAGAATGGCATCTTTAACCAGTTGCAGCAGGCTTTACAAAAGCCCCAGGATCCTAGGACTGGAAGCTGGGGAAGCAAAATGGGAACAAAAAAGTATTTGGAGAAGAACTTGTTGCTCCTTGGAATCAGCCCTAGTCAAGATAAATGAAAAATGAGTGGTCTTTGGCTCATGAAAGCTTATGGCATAATGTATCTGTTAGTTTTTATAGCACCACAAGACTCTCCCTTTTTATTTCTGTAGCAGCAGATGAACACATCTACCCATCTAAAATTAGGAAGAAATGAGATACATTGGTCAAATATATTTGTCCCTAATACACATCTCTGCCTCTAGAATGAGCTCTACCTTATTGCAGAAAATCTACTATGCTACTTGATTGGTGTGTCTGAAAAGGCAAAGCCCCCCCCCCCCAATCCTTTTGTGTACCTGTGTGTGTTCTGGGTTGCCCTCTGTATACTCTTATTTTTGCATTACATCCCCCCCTGCTGGCCACAGTGTGTTAAAATGAGCATTTGTTGTGATTTGTGGCTTTGTTTCAGCTGGAGAGAGAGTGAAACAATTTGCATTGCAAATGCAATAAGAGTAAATTCAGAAATTTAATTGCACTTTGCAGTGTGGTTATACAGTCAAATGATTTCAGCAGTTGTTCTTGTGTTGGGAATTCTTTGTTAATTTTAAAAGAAACAGCAAATGATAGTTCTGAAGTGCTAAACGCTGCAAGTAATTGTTTGCATTAGAAAAGCTGTAAAGCTTTAATGTAAATACTTTGTGTGCAGGGCCTAAAGGAAGATAATCCCACCCCCACCCCCAATAAAGTGTGTAATTTGTTTTACGTAGTACTTAAAAAAACCAAATATACAGAAGAAACTAAAGGAAACACTTCACACTTGTGATTTTGTGTGTTTTTACTATTGTTACTTGATTTTGTGTGCCTTGCCTATTTTAGCTTGAACTTTCACAAGTGAGACAAAACTGAAAACAATCATTTCTTACAACTGTAAACCATCCCATTTGCCTCCCCAGATTGGGGAATTTCTGGAGATTTGAGGGCACAGTTTGGGAAGGACAGGGTTTTGGGAGGAACCTCAGCAGGGTGTAATGCCATTCAGTCTGATCTTCAAAGCAGCCATTTTCTCCAGGGAACTGATATCTGTTTTCTGGGGTCAGTTGTAATTCTGGGAGATCCAGGCCCTACCTAGAGAATGGCAACCCTACAGTGCATCTACTGTTCAGTCATGTGGTGCAGTGGCTAAAAGGGAGTAATGCCCCACATGAAGAAACGTATGTTGTGTAGTGAATTAGCACTTCGAGCTGGGACCAGGGATCTCTAGGTTCAAACCCTCCCTCCCTGATGAAACTCACTGGGTGCCCTTAGGCCATTCCTTCTTTCTCAGCTTATCCTCACAGTGTTGCTGTACACCATGTTCATCAACTTGATGTCCTTGAAGGAGAGGTAAGATAAAAATGATCTAAACACATAAGAAAGGGGGGGGGGATGGAAATCTGGGATTTATTTACCGTTTTACATAGCAGTTCATGTTATCATGAATTAAGGTCTTTTCCAAACCCTGTTTTATCCAGAACCCTGTAAATGCAAGGAAATGATAGCTCAGTCCAGGTCTTTCACTTCCTTATCAGGCAGATAACTGGCAGATTGTTTGTGTGGGATTCAGCCCCACCCTGACCATCTTGCCAACTCATTGTCATCACTGCCAGAATGGCAATCATGTTGTCAGGAGCTTGCATTCTGATTACTGTGGGTCATGGCAATAGTTGTAGACCTTCCTTGTTAGCAGACAGCTGTGGCCCCATGCACATTGGGGTTGGAACAGTTGAGCCCCCTTCCTGGTTGAATGAGGGGACAGACAGGTGTCTATGTGAACAGACAGTACAGTTTCAGACACAGAGGCAGGCAGAAGGAAGTAGACAGGTTCTGTTGGGAGCTGTCTGAGACCATTTGGGTACAAGATCTGGTGCAGAATAGTGGCTCTGCTGCCTTGCAGGAGTGCTCCTTTGCCTCCATCTGTGATCAGTTTGTACATTGATGAATCAAGCAAATAGTACAAAAATGGCCCAAGTCTCCAATGCTCTAGTGCTACCCCTGGGACTTCTCACCACTCCAGAAATTGTGGCATCCATAACAGTATGCTTGACACATGGATGATGCTGATGCCATACCATTTTGCATTAGTGAACCTGTACCAGAATGTCACCAGAGCATGCATATTGATCGCTCTCGCTCGTGTAAACAGTTGTCAAAAAGGGTTAATTGACTCAAGGGTTAACTGGGTTAATTGACTCAAGTGGCAAAGATTTTTCCAGACTGCCGGGCCTCAGAATAAACGGGGGGGGGGGGGGCTGCATATGTAAATCCTTGCAGTAAAAAAGAGTCTCCCTGCATTTTAAAGAAACAGAAGACAAGCAGCATCTTAAAGACAAACATAGTTATGATCATGATCATGCAGCTTCCTGCCTTTTGGAGACTACCCTGTCAGGCCGATGGCTAGGCACGATAACTTCATGTATGCCTTTAGGAGGGAAGGCGGCATGGTATAGTCCAATCTCGTCAGCTCTTGGAAGCTAAGCAGGGTTAGTACTCGAAAGGGAGACCTCCAAAAAAGACTCTGTAGAGGAAGGCAATGGTGAACCACCTCTGCTTCTCACTTGCCTTGAAAGCCCCTTGCTGAGGTTACCATAAGTGTGCTGTGGCTTGATGGTCACCTTATACACACACACAAGAGGCATTTATGTATATGATACCATTCAAATATGGAATCCTTTTACCTGCAGACTGACTCTGTAGAATCCAGGGAAAAAAAGCTTTACCATTGGATATTTCAAGTTGCATGAACTGACATGGTAATGCTCTTGGCTTGTACAGTGCCACAGTTGCAGGTAGCCCTAATAGCAGTAAATAGGCTGTGGCTTGTCAAGAGGGGCTGTGGCTCACTAGTAGAGCATCTGCTTTCCATAAAGTTCCCAGGTTCAGTCCCGACTATCCTAAGCTAAAAGGATCAGGAGGTAGATTATGAGAAAGACCCTCTACCTGAGACCCTGGACAGCCACTGCCAGTCTGAGTAGGGAATACTGATCTCGATGGACCAGTGGTCTGTTTCAGTTTAAGTCAGCTTCAGGTGTCCAAGGTGTGGAGAAAACTGTTATAACCATACACAAATTTTCCTTGTAGTTTACTCATTACTTAACAAATTATTAAGATGCAGATTTTGACAGCCAAAACATTAGAAAAACCTGGCAGGTACTAAGTGTCACTGCAGAAAAAAGTCTCTGGGTCAGAAGTGTGGTGTCTGTGAGATTTTTCTTAAATTACCCTCCTTCACACACAATTTTCATCCTCCCCCCCGCCCCAGAAATGGTATACTTTTTGCAGTTTAAGCGGGAGGCTAGTCATGCCTGGAATAGTTAGTTCAGCAGAATCTGTGGCTCCTCTAAACACCAATGGCAAAGTTTTCCCAGCCTGGCAGAGCTATTTTTATTTACTTACAATTTGATTTATGTTGGTTATTAGTCAGTGTCATAACACACAACTTTGCAGGCACAACTCTGCCATCCTGGCTTGTCATTAATCCCCACAGTCGCTGTGTGTCAACTCTGTTTTCTGTGCTAGAGTGCGGTGTATTGATGTCTGCACTGGGCAGGGCTGTCTTTCTTCAAACCGTAAAAGATGAACAACACTTAATATGAGCTTTTGTAAGTCACAGCTCACTTCTTTCAGATATGTGTTGAAATAATACTAGGAGTCATTCTTAAGGGGAAGGTTCCGGGAGAGGTTAAGGTAGAGAGTGAATTCCTTCATAGAGGTCACACGCTGAAGTTTTTGGGTGGAATTCGTACCTAACCTTTCTACCTCTTTTTCCCCACAAAGAGAATTTTCACTTGAAAGACTCATGACAGAATACACTTTCTGCCTTAATGCCTCCTCCACCCCACCCCCACCTGAAGTCTTCCCCATAAGAAGGGTTCCTAGTTTGATTTTTACATGTATCTGAAGAGGTGAGCTGCGACTCATGAAAAATCAGGTTGAAATAAATGTTGTTAATTCTTAAGGTGCCATTGGAATGTTCTTTTTTGTCTTTTCCACTGTAAGGGCTCTATTTCAATGTTGATTTCCTTGTTCTGAGTTTATCCAGTGGAGCGGGTGAATGGGAATCCAGAGATGATAGAGAAACGAGAAGTATAGATACTATTATTCCTATCATGCACAAAATGTTTCTTAAACTATCACATATGAAATTACTAGATAGACATTTTGGGGGTTCATTGGTTAAAGCACTTAATTTCTAGAAACACTACAGATATTTCATGATGTGTGCATGGTAAATACCCCTAGAGGGAGCTAAAGCATTTCTGTTTTTTTATGTGACATTCAAATTTTAAAGACAGTTGTTGACTTCTATCAGAATAAAGTTCTCAGGGAGGTGTTTACCACAGTGCTTAACTAATATTTGGATTACGGATGAGAAATGTATTTTTCAGTTGTTCTAAGAAGAGTGACATGATTGATTTATGTTTTTGTGGGGAAATCTGAACTCCTTCAAATATTCTTAATTGAAAACAAACTGATTTTCCAATAACACATGGTCTGTTTATTCTAGAACAGTTCTACATAGCCAGAGACTGCTTGAGGATATGTAGGTTGCAAGGTAACTCATGAAAACATGCAACTTATCCTCAAAAAGAGAATAAAAATAGATGATGTATTTCTGAAACGAATAGTCCTGGACTTTAGATATCCATTGTGTTTGGGTGTGTGTTGTTCTTTGAAAGGTAGATGTTTATCTGCTGTATTAATTTGCTGAATAGATCATGACAAGAAGGGGGGACCCACAATACTTGTGGGGGGGGAGCTCCATGCAGAGGAGGAAGCTGCTGCAGGTGAGCCTTCTCCCCTGCCCAGCTCTTCTCCCCCACCAGCAATGACAAGGCCCACATGGCTCCCAGCCACCAGGCCCACCAACTCTTCTCCCCACCAGTGACGGCGAGGCCTGTACTGCTTCCAGCCGCTGAGCCTGCCAAGCTCTTCCCCCTGCCAGCGATGGTGAGGCACGCGCTGCTTCCAGCCACCGAGGCCACCAAGCTCTTCCCCCTGCCAGCGATGGTGAGGCCCGCGCTGCTTCCAGCCACCGAGCCCACCAAACTCTTCTCCCTGCCAGTGATGATGAGGCCCACACTGCTTCCAGCCGCCGGGCCTGCCAAGCTCTTCCCCCTGCCAACGACAGTGAGGCCCATGTGGCTCCCAGCCGCTGGGCCCACCAAGCTCTTCCCCACTGTCAGCGACGGTGAGGCCCACGTGGCTCCCAGCCACCAGGCCTGCAAAGCTCTCCCCCTGCCAACAACAGCGAGGCATGCGCGGCTCCAACCGCTGAGCCCACCAAGCTCTCTACCTCCCCCCGCAGCAGAGGCAAGGCATTGTTCTAACTGTGTTCCCTGCACATGTGCAGGAAATGCTCTTTAACTTTTTGGGGATTTAAATATCGCCCATATAATTTTTAAATTGTTTAGGATTTTTCTGCACACCTGGGGAGTCCCCTAAGTGTGCAGGAAAATGTCTCTGCCCCCCAAGTGCCCCTGATGTGCGGATTTCGATATCCGCATGGAGGAGGCCACTTGGCTATTAGGTATATAGATATACTGTAGGTTGGAGATGAGTTTTCTATGCATGGAGAAAGTTCACATAAGTGGTTTAAAAACTTTTAATTAGTATAAAGGGTTCCATATTGAAAAGCATGAGTTTAGTATCTTAGGCATAATTCTGGCCATAAGTTTACAAAACTTTTTTTGACCTTTTCGCAGCTCCCCTCCCCAATTTGACAGTATTTGAAGAAATATTAAACTGTAGCATGCCTAGGTGTGATATCATATAATTTGCATTTCATGAATACAAACATTGATTTTGTTAGAGAATTTGTGGTAGGGTATGAGCTTTCATGAGTCACTGCTCACTTCTTCACCAAGGGCTCATGAAATCTCATACCCTAACCATAAATTCTGTTAGTCTTTAAGGTGCTACTGGACTCTTGCTCTTTTCTGCTGCTACAGACAGTCTAACACAGCTACCCATGTTGATTTTATTTTGTGCTAAGCCCATCACATTTTATTTTGGGAAAGGTCACACCTCCATGAGAACAACCTGGCTGATATCAATATTGATTGGCAGACATAGGAGGGATTCTATGGTCCTCAGGGTTTGACAACATTGTTTTCTTCAGCCTCTGATGGTTCTCTGTTCATGGCATTGAAATGGTTTGTACTGGCTGTCTTGAGCCCTGTATGTGGAGAAGGCTTCCTAAACAATATATAAATAAAGTGTCAAAATCATTCCTGATGAAGGAATCACCAGACTCAGTTGCCATGAACCATTAGGGCCATCTGGAATTCATAGGAATTTGCCTTTGGTTGAAAAATTGTTTGGTCTCAGGAACACACACTGTTTTCTTTTGTTTCAAATTTAATATCCATATATTTAGAAAATGTCTTTCAAAGTCCATGACCTTCCAGGCAAAATTTTATTGTTGTTCCTTAGATCTCCAAAGGGCATACAGCACTGGGTGCATGAAAGGGATCTGAAAGTTCCTGCTCAGGAAACCAGTGCCTTACATGATCTAGAACAGTGTCTCATAATTTGGGATTATTTTGGTGTTGCAGACAGATACGCTAGGTCCAGCACTGAGACTTTGGGTGCTAGTTTCTGGATAAGTGTGAGTTCTTAATCAGGAATATTTGTGCATGTAGAATTCTAGCGGGAATGCTTTCTGGTAGGTTTTCACCATGACAACACACTTTCAGATCTCATAACTCCAGGAGTGCTGCAGAATTGAGCAGGTTATGAAAGGTTTTTCTCCTGAGCAAAATAAATGTGCTGTGCAACGATAAATCATGACATACTCTTGTAATACTGCACAGAGCCAAAGAATGCTAAGCAAATGACTGGACTCCCACCCTGTGCTTCTGAACCTCGTTATAAATGCTGGATTCTGTTGCTGAGTGATACAAAAGCTACTGTTGCAACCTTTTATTCCCTGGGTGCCCATGAACCCCTTGTGAAGTAACTGAAGGAAATTGATGACATAATTGGGTATATCTTGGGTACCAAGAGCATGCCGAGGCAAGGGGGAGAAGCTGAGCGTAGAAGTAGCCAGTTTTCCACACCACTTTTATTTGTAAGCAGCACTTAATAAATTGCTGTTTGAATTAGGATTGCCTTTGAAATGTTTTCCTGTGGGTGAAGCAGTATCTTTTGGAATGTATGATTTCCTCCTATTTTAGAAGATGAACAAATATTTATTCCCCTTGCAAATACATACCAACCAACAATTACAAATGCCAGCGATTGAATGTCACTTCATTTATACAAAACCCAAAAACTCAGACTCTTTCTGAACAACTTAGCTAACTCCAAGACTGAGAGACAAGGAGCAAAGAATGAAAGATACTGCTGGAGTAATGAATGGCTGTGATATGAAGAAAAAGGGAAGCAGAAACTTCCAGGTGCTGATATTTTGAGAGGACACACTTTTTGCATGATGCAAAGAGCTATTTGTACTATTGGTTATGTGTCTGCATCTGGCACATGAACACCTGTGTGTTTCAGCCATTATAGTTATTTAGAGGACAGTGTCAACAGGCCCTAAAAATTTTCAATATGTAGATCAAAACTGATTCACAAACCTGCAGGGAGAAGATGCCTCCACCCCATGCGACCTGGTTAACTCATGTGGAACTATATGTTTATCTCCATTTAAAAACCCAGCTTTTGCTCCCCATAACTGTCAGACTCTTGAACAAACGTACTCCCAACAACACTCTCTTGGCAGTGATTTGTTTATTGAGTCATCAGGATGATTCAAGCTAAGACCATCTTGCTTCAGAACTGACCCAGTTGGCGCCAGTTCAGAAATTATACCTCCTTCAAACAAGCCCTTCCCTCAGTGTCCTGTCCAATCATTCCATCTATTCAGCCTGCTTAAATCTAGTGTGCACTGTGATGCCTCCAACCCCTCCCCCCCAATAACTTACAGTTTATTATCTCTAACAAGCAGGCAAGCAGAGACAGGCATTCAAGATCATTGTGCATACTTCCCAAGTCAGTAGGCTCTTAAGAAAAACAGTTGTGAAGCAGCTAAACAGTTTCCCACACATTCACACACCCCCATCAACCTCTAGAGTAGATACAAGTGAAATGGTTACAGAAAGACATAAACAAAATACATGACAAACGAGGGTCTGAGTTTGACATTCTGCCCCCCAAGACCTGTCACCCCCCCGGGTTTGGTTGGGTGGTGTTTATGGAAGGTGTGAACGAGTTTAGGGGCCTTAACATGGTCTTTGCGCACCCATTCATTATGGTTTGGGTCAAAGGCTTTCCACTTGATGAGATAGTACAGGTGCCCACATTTGACTTTAGAATCCAAAATCTCCTCCACCTCCTGGTGGAGCTCCCCATTCATGATCAGGGGAGGGGGAGCTGCAGGACAAGGTCTCCAAGTTGAGGGTCCCAGATCCTTCTTCAGCAGACTGAAATGGAAAACAGGGTGGATGTGGTATAAGTTCTTTGGCAAGTCCAGTTCAACAGCCACCCTATTAATGACTCTCACAACTTTGAATGGCCTCACATATTTCCACCGCAGCTTTTCCCCAGGCTGTAAGCCTCTACGATTCTTGGTGGAAATATATACAGAGTCCCCAGGATGCAGGTCCTGTTCTGGGGCTTGGGTCCTGTCGGCTTGTGCTGTTATTCCTCTTTTGCCTTGGTTAGAGTTTGTTGTATTAGGGATGACTGTTGGAATAAGTCCCCCTGCCATGTTTGTAAATCCACCGGGCTTGTCACCTCCATGGCCACTGTGGGTAATGGGGCCCCTTCGTAACCGTGCACCACTTTAAAAGGGGTGGCCCAGTAGAGCTATGCACAGAGTTATTGTAACTGTATTCCACATAGGGGAGGAAATCCACCCAATTGTCTTGTTGGTAGTTAATGAAATATCTTAGAAACTGTTCCAAAATTTGGTTAGTTCTCTCTGTTTGCTTGTCTGTCTCTGTGTGGTAGGCACTGCTGAGTCCTTGCTCTACCCCCAACAATTTTAACAGTTCCTTCCAAAACCCTGCCACAAATTATGGGCCCCTGTTGGATATGATTTTCCAGGGCACCGAATGTAGCCTCACAATGTGTTGCATGAACAGCTGTGCCACCTTCTTGGCAGCGGGCAGCCACTTACAAGGGAGGAAATGCTCTTGTTTGGAAAAAAGGTCCGCCCCCAATCACTGTTTTCCCTTTACTGGGTGGCTGGTCAGTTATGAAGTCCATGGAAATAACAGACCATGGTCTTTCAGGGGTTTCCAGTGGTTGTAATAATCGCAAGGGCTTCCCAGCCTGCCTTTTTCCTGGGAAATATCAGCTCTCATGTGCGGCCACCAGAATTGTCTTTGAATGAGATGCAGAGCCTTTAAATACCCAAGATGTCCAGTTAATTTGTTGTCATGCCCCATTTGCAGGACTTCCCTCTTAGCGCTTTGGGCACAAATAGTTTTTTCTGTCGGTACCAGCACCTGTTCTCCTTATGTGAGAGTGCCCTCTTTTTCAACCTCCTCTGACTGCTTGCTGCTCCTCCACTCTGAGCATCACAATAGTGGGGGAGAGCAGAATAGAAATCAAATAAATAAATAAATAAAGACTGGCAAATTGTAGAATTAGCTAAATGGACTGAACTTGTGCAGTTAAGGGATGAAGGTGGTGTAGGGTGTGTGCAGGTGGGGTGAGTGGAAGGAAGAACAGTGGCCTCAGGTGGCATTGTTTGTTGGTCTGGCAATGACTTGTGCTTATGCTGATGTGTTGGAATACAAGTTGCTTACATTTCAGCCATTATTGAGTTAGTTAAACAGGATGTTATGCTATCTAATGTAGTCAGCGGGGGAAAGTCTGTGGGAGTTGCTTACCTTAATGAAGCGACCTGTAACCTTTTGTATTGGTCAGCTAATGTCTTGTCTGTAGAAATGCTTTGATCTTATATGCATGTATTTTATGGTCCTTTGTGTGAAGCAACAGAAACAGTGAGAAAGAGATCCATGTACAGAGGAGGGAGCTATCTTTAGCAATGTAGGATGTATTAGAATAGCTGCAAGGGTGTAATCTTTATTTTCTTTTACCCAAAGCACCATTCCCAGGTTTTTTTCTGGTAAAGATATTTTCTTTTAAAACTTAAGCATGGTGTAGCTCTTGTGTTTGGAATGTGTTTGTCAATTTAAAACAAAATCCCAACATTATGAGTCTCCAATTTTATACTGATAGCCGCTGATTGTGCTGAACTGTGGGGTGCCCCTATGGATACTGCCCTCAGTTTTGGAAGCAGTTTGTTTGGGCAGTGGAAGACAGATGTCTGTCAGTACAAGTCTTGGGTGGCATGTGCTTCTAGAGACAGGGTTTATAATCAGCTGCAGAACTAAGTGAAGAAACAAAACCCTATGAATGACAGAGGCTGAAATGTACATCATTAATACTATGCCTATCCTGGGAATCATTGTGCTATACTTTGGGACATGTTAAGTTGAACTCTTTTTGTAGGAAGAAGAGGAAAATATATACCTGTCTAAGAAAGCCTGGCAGTTTTAAGAGAGCCAAGGAATTTAAGAAAATAAATAAAACTCTTTAAATATCTGTTTGGTTTGAAAACAAGGCTTCCACCTCACCTTTACTAAAAGCAAAGAAAAGAGTTCCATTGTATCTGGAAAATACACCTTCAATATTTTTAACTTTAAAATAAATCAAAATAATTGAAACATTTCCTTTCCTGTTTTTCAGAGGAGCACTCCTTTTTTGTTTAGTGATTTGTGGATGTTGTGTCTTGAGAGGTAGTGTTCGTTCTTCTTTGTTAGTCATGCAATGCTAACTCATCACCACCGAAGCCTTTGGTTAGCTGGAGTGCATTCCTGTCTTTACAGGAGTTCATATCAAGAGAACAACTAGAGCTGCAGCAAAAGTCCCTGGGGATCTATAGCTCTTCTAGTTGTGAGAAAACAGCCTGACTTGTTAAACTGTTTGAATGATCTAATCTGTTAGGCTTGGCTACCTGGTGTTCGGGTGGCAGCTAAGGGCACACGAGTTTTCTTTAGACTGTTCTGAGGCACAAATGAACCAGCAGCCTTGAGAATCATAAAGCAGTAACTATTATCTGATTAGGAAATCATAGATTTTAGTGAACCTGGTTAACAGTTAGGTATATTACGGCCATCATAGAAACACTGCAGGAGGGAAGACTGTGCAGAGTGCCCAGTTCTGAAAAGATACTGATTTAGATTAGAATAGATTCAGAATATTGTAGAAATTTTGGAGCATGAGGAGACAGCAGCCTGTGTTTTCATGCTTCGGTAAAACTGCCTCAGGATGCTAGCAGTGCCCTGAGCTAATCTGTCTCAAAATGGCAATTTTACATTAAAAATACAGCAAACTATACTACACTATACTACACTTTAGTGTAAATGTGGTATGTTGATAATGAAGGCCTTGTTTCTAGATAATTTGTGTTCACTTCGGCAGCACATATACTAGATAATTGGTTGTGTGAGGGCAACAGGTGAACATTTTTTTCCTTAATATGGAGGTCAGGATCTGGAGGCCTCACAGCCGACTGTAGCCCTCTTGAAGAGTATTGGTTGGCCTCTTGTTGCCCACACAGAGGCAAGCAAAGTATGTAAAGGAAGTGGTGGATGTGGCAATAAGACTTGAGGATTGGTAGGTCCTGTACAAGTAGTTGCCATTAAACGAATTAATGCTCCCTACAGTAATCCATGACCACCAAGACTTTATAGATGCTTTCTGATAAAAAGTTGTAGATAATCTAAGCATTCATTAACTGGAAGTATACTAAATAGGTTCCAGTCTGTGGAGGAGTTGACCTATATAAATGGTGTCTTTTCTTCTTGACAAGCTAAGGTTAAACTGTGGTGTGTTCCTCTGTAGGGAAAGTGGCATTTGTATGTGTTTTGTGTGAATTATATTTTTCTAATAATGAATTATTTATTTATTTTATTAAACGCTTACCCCGCCCTTCCAGCAGAGCCGGCTCAGGGTGGCTTACAATAAAGTTGTGTCTCAGACTTCTCTGAACCAATGAGGATGGTTTAACAGCACTTTAAAAATATTTGAGGGATTTTGTTTAAATTAGAGCCCTTGGTGTTTACTCGAGCCAGCTTTTAAAGCTCTTTATTGTGAAACATTAGACTGTCTTCTTTTTCGGAGGGAAAAGTTGGTGTTTATGCTTCTATTACAAGTGTCAAAATTTCACTCTAATATTCTCCCAAAACCATGGAACAGGAACTCTGTAATGGAGGCCTTTGTCCCAGGACATTCTATTTGGAAATATGTAGCTGTTTCCTAGTGGGTGAATGAAAGCAAAGCACCTGCAGACCAGTTAATGGAGTCATTGCTCTCTGCTGCCCTGTTTACTCCCATATAGAACTCGCCAGACCCATGCAGAGTTTCTTATCTATAAATACCAGCAAATATCTATAAATACAGTGGATCAAGTTAAAACCAGAATTATGACAAACATGTGAGGGAAGCGGGGTTCATAACAGCCTTTCCAAATTGCCAAAAGTGTCCCCATACCCAGCCTCAATTGAAAAACCACTAAGTCTTTGCCCATTCAAAATGAGTGCAACACTTACTTGCCCCTCGTTCTAATTGCCTTCATGATGTCATGACACAGCTGGATGTGATTGCTATATGTAATCACAATTTTGTTGCACTGACTATGTGATCTCCATATGGCTGGCATTGTGTATTTTCTCAGGGCTCCTAGACACCAGGATGATCCTAGCACTGTGTGAGCTAAGATGAGAATTGTAGTGTTCTGGGGCTTCTGAGTCCTTTGAAAAATCTGGAAGCCCTGGAAAAGGACTAGACTTTGGCACCACAGTGCCACTGCTGCCCTGTGCAGGGAGCCCTTCCCACTGCTACTTCCTCTTTTCAGCAGGAAAAGAAAGAGGATGGTTGCAGCTTTTATGGGGGCTTGTGCTGGGCATAGGGCTGATGCGGTTGCATGGGAAGCCCAAACTTCAGAAAAGGTTTGGGTTCAGGTTGTAATTTGCCCCAAGGCTGAACTCCAACTGTATCATTACCCTGAAATAACTCAAGCATACGAAAGGCCTAACATATGCCCAATAAAGTGGTGCAGTATACTGAGATTTCTCCACCACAATTAGTTTATTATGTTTGGCAATAATTGAGATCTATTGACAGTATTCTCAAATATTCATTGGACTGCACCCCAAACACCTTGTGTTGGATGGGTAACTGGGTGTGGCTGATGCGCTATTTACATTGGAATGGGTTATATTTAATCTCTCCAAGGTCCTAATGAGATGTCAGTTGAACTGCATTGATTGGAACTGATGAATAGGCTTCTTGAAATACTGAAGATTTTCCTCGGGGAGGGACAGCTCAAAAACCACTGCTCAGAGGTTCCTATCACTTGAGCTGCCAAGCTGTAATTGCATAAACAGAACTCACTTAGCCATCCCAACATGTCATCATGAATTTTCCAGTTAATCTGTCCATTCATCTTAATGGTCCAGCACTTGTGCTTTATGTCACCCCCCCCCCCAGTCTTTGTACCCTTCTTTGATCTCTCAAAATGTCTGTCACAGAGGAAGTGTTTATCTTGAATTATGTGGGGAAGAAAGGCTAGGGTGCACACACTTCTGAAGCTTGGCATGAAATTCCTAAATAAATGTGGCCAGTCGCTTCATGGAATGGGTGATATGAGTTTCAGCTGAGTGCTAGGCAGGAACGTTTGTAGAAGTGCTTTCAAATATGCGGCAAAATGGATATGTGGCAAAAGAACCTAGCTGCAGCACATGCTCCTTTGGACTAAGTGAGTTCCATCACAAAGAATAGTACAAATAAAATGATCATTACCTGTCAGGTCTTTCTCCCCTTTTCCATTTCCCTGCTGTCATTTGGTACAGCCAAATGCCAATACAGACTGAAGCCACCAGCACCATTTGTGTATGTATGTGTGGGTTTGTGCTAGCCCTGAACTAATGCTGGTATCAAGTTGCAATACAAATAGATTAAAAAAATAGATTTAACAGACAGCAGAACTGCATGTTACTGATAAAGCATTCTTGTGGGGCAAACATGCAGAAGGTAAGGAAGTGCTGGATGCAGGTCAGAGTTTAGGGCTGCCAGGTCTGAGTTGGAAAATACCTGGAGACTTCCTGGGGTGGAGCCAGGAGAGGGTGGAGTTTGGGGAGGGGCCTCAGCATGTTAAAATGCCATTGAGTCCACCCTTCAAAGCAGCCATTTTCTCCAGGGGAGCTGATTTCTGTTAGCTGGAGATCAGTTGTAAAAGTGGGAGATCCCCAGGCCCCACCTGGAGGCTGGCAACCCTATCAGAGTTTTTTTTAGTGCAGTCCCAAACAGAATTGTACCCTTCTAAGCCAACTGACTTCAGTGGACATATAATCGTATAACTCTGCCTTGGATTGCACTTGTTAACACTGCCGTCCATGACATTTTTTCAGGGGTGCTTTCTCAGAAAGTGTTGCTCATTGTCATCTGCCCCCTTATGTCAAATTGATACAGTTACTGAAATTATATCATCTCTTGAAAAGACTCATCAGTCATAACTGGCTATGATTAATAATTAACATTTATATGGTATTTCAGTCTTCAGAGTGTTTCATATACATAATCACAGTAATCTGTGTGCCAACTCTAGACCATAGGTCAATATTCTTTTCCTAAAACAGTTGGAAGGCAAAGAGAATCATTGCTCACCAAAGGCCACCGGGTGAATTCATGGCTGAGGTGAAGCCAGAATCAATCATTTCCCATCTGCAGTTTACACATGCTTGTCCACAATACTGAACCAGTTGTCTGGTGATTAAAGGAAGGGATCTGTATAGTTTAAATGGATTGTGATTCTCCGTTTTCAGCAAGTCTTTAACGTACTTCAGGTAGTTCTAGATTTTAGCTTTGCTTCTTTCCCCTCAGATTTTCAACTGAGTTTATTCTTACTGTCTCATTGCAAATATATTCTGAGTTTTTGGGTTTCCTGACTGGTGGAAACAGACACTTATCCAACAGGTGCAGGTTAGAAATTGCCAGGTTCATGTCATTTGTTAACCATAGGTTAAGCCTGGCTTACTAGTGCTGTAGTTTGTAAAGAGGAAAATATCTGAGCAGTGCTAAATTTACAGAATTATTTCTCACCGTAGACACCAGAGAACATTATGCATGTGCTCATTTAAGTATAAAATGAAAGGTAAGTGGAAATCATAGAGCTGGATTAGCTGCCTTTCGCGTCTGTGGAGTACTATTACACCTTTATTCAGCTCCCACTCCTTTCAGTGAAGCTGAAGGAGATGTTCCCTGTGGATTATTTATTTAGGAATAGGATAATAAACATCAGTAGAGTTTACCTGGTCTAACATTTGTAGCCTAGGATATTTATAGATGTTGTTCATCTTGTTTGGGGATGAAGGGAAAAACCCCCCCCACACACACACACAATTATTTCATGTGGTGGTTAAATCTCGGCATTATGGATACATTTTCAGGCTAGGTTAATTCTGGCAATTAACCTCTTTGATCTTGCCATTCGTCATTTTATTGAATGTGCTATTATTTAAATATAGTTACAAGGAAGCTTTTTTTTCCTTCCTAGGAAGTCACGGCAGTTAACATAAAAACATAAGAGAAGCCAGACCGATTTCCCACGAGGCGCTGCTCCGGCGTCGTTCTTCCCTTTGCCCCAATTGCATGTTTGAATTTCCAACTATTTGCCCTGTGCCGCATTTTGATCCGTGGCTTCGCCCAAATTCCCCCACGGCTTCAGTGATCCTGCCGACCACAAGCCTTACTGGAATGTAGAGGAGGTGCCCCACTGAGGACCTGTGCTCAGAAGATCCACAGGTGGAGTGTTGAAAAGCCACAGGTGGCCCTTGAACCACTGAGTATCATTGCTTTAAACAAAATTTGGATGCTGTTTTTATGTACAGTGAGCATCATTTGTAGGTATACTGTATAATGCTGATTTATTAATGAAGAAAAGAAGATAAAAACACATGCTTTTGGGGAAAATTTGTTGTGAGAAAACAGAAAATGGAACCAAAGTGAAGGTTTGCATAAGGGAGAAGCAAAATTGAAATGGGCATTTTGGGGCTAAAACAGCAAGGATTACACATTCAGAATCCTCCATTTCCCCCAGCTACTCCATACCATGGTCTGCTTCTGTTTCTCCACGTCCACCTGAGCTACCTGGAGCTGAACTCAGCTTGCCTTTCCATCACATGATATTGCTTAGCCCCTCAATTGAATGCATCAAATTACTGCATCTTACTCACAAAGCCCCAGCCCTGCAAATATTCACATGAGCTCATGATGCTGCCCTATTTTGAGTCAGACCTGTATCAAGACTTCTATCATTTTGAGTCAGATCTCTATCAAGGTCATTATGGTCTGTCACTGGCAGTGGCTTTCCATGGGCTCTGTTAGAGATCTTGCACAGAACATGCTGCCCGACACTTATAATTTGTAGATGCCAGGGATTGAGCATGGGATGCTCCACATGCAGAATAGGTGCCCTACCACTGAGCCATGGCCCCTCCCTTAATTTAGCTTCAGATCTTCCTTCTCTTTCCCTGAGAGGTTTTAGTCGTCCATGGAAGGGGTGGGGAAAGGACAGGGTTTGTCCAGTGTGTGTCATCATGCAGCGAATAAAGTCTTTCCCCCACTATAGCAAAGCGTTTTCAACATATCAAAGTTGTTGGTTTTGAAATGTCAGCAAGTGAAACAAAACCAGCTCTTCAAGAGGCACATGCTTAATGCTGCTCCCAGGCTTTGAATCTGTGAGCCCCCCCCCCCCCCCGCACTGATCATTAACATTCCTCAGCTGTTCCTTGAAATTCTGGTTTTCTACGGATAAGGTTCTGGTGATGTATATGTGCCCTCTGCTTTTAGGATCATGATGTTTCTTGGCGAGAACTGGAAAGTGTTGCTAACAGATTTACTCCTTTGCTGTTTGCTGCTCTCTGAACACATCAGTCACTTTTTGCATTTGTTGCTCCAGACATAACATTGGGGGCTTTGCAACTTTAACTCTTTGGAGGTTTCCATTCTCTCCTGCATTGTTGATATGGATTTTTAAAACTCAGCCCAGCTATTCTTTAAGAAGAAGAAAGGTTTCCTGGAGGGTGTTATAGGTGGTTGCTGAAGAGAACCCAGCATTAAAAAAAGAATGCCAGTGAATTGGAACTGCAGATCTTGGTGAATTTTGCCCAGCAGTATTAACAGACGTACATCTCAAGTGAGCCAACATGCTTATTTAATCATCTGAGGAATGCTGCACACTATCCTTGGAGCAGCAGTCTAAGAGTAGTAAAGAGGAAGTCATGTTTGCTTTCATAATAATACATCAGTCAGGCTCAGGGACATTCCTTCTTCCAAGTCACCTGCTAGTTACTTTAATATATTAGCCATATCAAAAATAAACTGTCTCTGGCTATAGGGTTTCATTTATAAATTCCCTACCTTCCTGTCGCTACATGGAAGAACAAACAGTCAAATAAACAACCCCAAAATGCTACAGACGTCACCACACTGGAAAAAATCTTGTTTGGGGATATGTTGACTCGTAGGGCCAAGCTAGACACAGGGTCCCAGAATGGATCTTCACCCTCCTTCAAAGGAAGCCTAATTTGAATGGGCCTGTTGCGTAAAGGAGTTATACCTTCCTCACCTCTGTTTCCTGACCTCAGCAAGAACTCCAGCTAATACTTGCCCCACTGGAGAAACTTGCAAGGTCTAATTTGGGGTCCATCTGTTTTCCCCACAGGGCAGGTAGCAGCTCCAGGGTGTGTGGGGACAACGATGACAACTGATATGGCAAAATGGTATCGGGGGGATTAAATTCCTTCCACCTGTCATATGGCCTGACCTGATCTGAATTAGAGGTTTTCACTCTTTGAGAGATTGGTTCATAGATTATCCAGGATCACATCTAAATTGGCCCTTGACTTTACACAATTTGCTCTATATCGAGGTGGCCAAACTTGCTTAACGTAAGAGCCACACAGAATAAACGTCAGAGAGCTGCAATACATGAGCACGTTTTAATTGGAAAAAATATGCAGATTTGCTTTTTATTAACATTAAATGAGCGTTAAAAATAAAAACAAAAGGGGTAAAACCAGGTATTGATAATGCTATTTATTTATCCAATTATATTTGTAGGTGGGGGAGGGGCTTTAAGAATGCATTTAAAGTTAAAGTTGCTTTGTATCTCTGCTCCCCCCACCTCAAGCCTACCCAGGGAGAAGAACACTGGCTGGGAGCCACACAATATGTGTGAAAGAGCCGCATGTGGCTCCCGAGCTGCAGTTTGGCCACCCCTGCTCTTCATAATAGCTTTCACCATGTCATGTACATGGTATTTAGTTGCACACTGGGCAGTTGATTTAATTTTCTGCACATCACCAGAAATGGCAGGTAAGTTTGTGGGAAATTGAGGGTGTCACTGGTTGCGGTCATGGAACAGCTGTAGGAAGCCGCCTCACTCTCATTAGAACAAGGCTGAGCTGTGGCAGCAGCTTCTTCTAAGTGGGTCAGAGGCCTTGGTGACTTCCAGGCAGAAGGATCGGGCAAGGCATGGACTCTGCCAAGCAAGCAGGACTGGAAAAGGCCAAGGCTACTGTGACTGGCTTGGTGGAGGGGGCAACTCTGAGATGCTGTTAACTACTGAATGAGGAAACAGGACTCTCAGTCTGAACGTAGATCATTGGAAATTGTTCAGGTAGCAACAGGAGAAATAGGTGCAGGGGCTACCCATGCTTCACAGCCATTGCCTGTGATTAAGAACTAAAGATCCATAAATGTTTATGCACTGGAAAACTGATTGTCTAGATTAATGGACTGTGTTTCAGGAATATTGCCATATATTCAGCCCATATGCATATTATAGATATCTGCAATGTATTTCCAGGCCCCCAATGCATTGGCCTGTGCATTTGGATTGTTTTTTCTTACAATACTAATAATAGAGCAGGAACAAACCTTTAGGCCTGATTCTATTCTCAGATCTGCACAGTTAGATCCCTCTTAAGTTAGTGCCAATCTTATGTCCTCCTGCAAGGGCAAAGTTTGTCCTTCATTTTCATACGATATTGGGTAAGCAACTTGGGAAATGAATTTTACATGCCCTATTTTTAATAGCTAGCTTGGTAGCAGCTTCTTACAACTTACTGATCAACTATATTTCCAGGGGATGTTTTACTGCATTTTAGTTACTATTAAGGTTTTGAAGCATGAAGTTATGTATGTCTCCAGAGATGCTGCCACTGCTGGAAGAGAAATTTATTTTTATTATTGTAAGCCATTTTACTATAGAAGACTTTCTTTTTTACTTTCTGTGCTTGTCTTTAGACCTTCTTGGGAATTGACTGTGGCAGGTTTGCGTTGGAGTTGTGTCCATCTGGCGAAGCAATTTTTGCAGATGCACAGACCTTTCACTTTACAGTTGGATGAGGCTGACTATATAAATGACTGCAGATGCCTGGGAAATAGAACCGTTTCCCTAATCAGTTATTCTGAGAATATATTTGGGTATCAAACTGGAGAAATTACCCAATAAGATACTATGTATCACATTGGCATTTTAACTTTCTAAATGTAGATTTCGATAGTGTGTTTGTCTTCTGTGCCACTAGCACACATTACCAAAAGAAGGACCTGCTGACCTGGTCTCTACTGGGCCACCACCGCAGACTGTGAGAAAGTGGTATTGCAGTGATGATTGCAAGGCGGATTAGGTGACCCAAAGGGCCAGTTCCTCGGGCCCTATAAAGCTGTTGACGTCTTAGTTTGATTGATTTGTGGCTGAGGCTCAGGTTTAGCTCGTTGTTTCCTTTCTTGACTCTAGGGCATTGATCCTGGCATATTGTAGGTGGGCAGGGTTTTGAAGGGGGGTGTTTGGAGGGGATTTTGTTGGATTCCCCCCCCCCCCCAATTTTCATCTTCTGATGTCTAATCAAGACTGTGTTACCTGTCTTCTAAGTGAAGAAAGGAAGATGTGACTAAAGCAAGGTTGAGATTGCCCAGTGGGAACAGCCCTTTCATCACTCCATGGCTCGTTTCTCAGCCTGCCCACATGGAAAAGATGAACAAAATTTGGAAGGGCTTTGAGGGAAGAAACCAACTTAAATTAAAGTTTAGTACTCCCTTGTGGCAGTTTGCTTTTTTCGTAGCCAAATTCCCGTGCACGGTTTGCCAGGACAAGCTCTGGGTTTCCTTTCTGAGCTGGACTTTAACAGAAAAGTCTCCAGAATTCTGATTACACAGCGATTGTCCAAGGGTTGCGTAGAAGAGTCCTATAGTCTCCCTACTGTTGACTGCATACAGACATCTCAGGCCATGTGAGGGTTGGCTCTGGAGTGTTATAATGGGTGTAGCTTCTTTGATCTTCCTTCCTTTAGTGAGGCCTGTTGCTTTCTCAGAGAATGCTGGCTAGGATTCAGTGACAGACTACTGTATGCACAAGGGTTCTTGCACAAGCTGAAGTGCTGAAATTGCACTTTACCGTCTTCGTGCACTAAACGGATGTGATTGTATGCCCATTATCTTTCTCCCATGCACAAGACATAGCATGAGGTATTTATTTCCTCTTATACAGTTTCAGAAGTAAATAAAATAAAAGAATGTGCACTTTCCATAGCTCCATATGCACATTTGTTATTTCATTATAAATTTAATTTAATTAAAATATTAAACACCCACACCCACATATATATGCTCTGTTTTGTTACAGCCCTTGTGCCATTGCTTGCACAAGGTGAACTGGGCTGGATATATTTCCTTCTGCTCAGTTATTGCTGAATCCAACCCATTACATGGAACTGTTCTTTTATCTGAGGATCTAAAGAGCAGAATATACCTCTGGTGTGTCGCTCAGTGTAGGTGTCAACAATGTTGACCGTTCATAGTAGTTTCATATTGACAACTGTTTTTAAGACACTGGATTGCAAATAATTACTGAAGTGGTTTTGCTTTTTAGGATCCTTCAAGTGGTAATTGATGTCCAGTTCATACACTTTCACTGCATTCAAAAATCCTACAACATCCTTGGCCTGCTTCTGGGTCCTTTTTAAATAACCAGTGGGATGCCATGCCCTTTAGGCCATTTCCACCCCACCCATCGGACCTGGAAGTCCTGGGGAATTGGAGGAAAGCTCTCATTGGCCCTTGCAGGTTCCTCCCACCCCATCCTTCTGGCATTTTGCCAGATGCCTTTCCCTGCCACCAGCCTGCAGGGCTGCCTCTTACTTGTGAGGCCAACCCTACCTGCCCCACCTTCACCAGATTCCTGCTAGATAGCATCATGCCTCAGGAGCTCTCCCTGCAGCATGCTTGCAGCCCTGTCCCATCCCCCCCGTGGACCTTGCCTGGTGGCTTGGGTGGGTGGCACCAAGCCAGCCTCACTTCTGACCAAGGGAGGACCGGCTTGTGCTATCCCAACAAAGCACGGCATGGCTGGTTGTTCAAGATAGTTATCCTGGCTGTCTGCAATCATCATGGAGAAGAAAGGAGGGGCTTGCATTGCTGCGGCTGGTAAGGTCGGGGGGGGGGGGGGTCCTGCTAGTCAACAGAAGTTAAAAGATGTAATTTCTGTTTTTGAACAGAATAATCTGTACAGATCAGTAAATGTAGAATGATGATAGTATGAAAACTGGCTTTTTTTTTTTTTTTTGCCAGAAACTATCTCAGACTGAGGTGGCAAGAACACAATCCCTTTCTCACAAAAGGACCATGATGCTGCTGCACAATGTTTCCTATCAGTTTGGTTCATCTTAATGAACGATACATGGATTTTGTTCATGGTCTTGATTTTGGATGGACCAAAATAGCTGTTTTTATTTCTGCAGTTTTTAATGCACATTCATCTCGAGGCTGGACTACTGTAACACTCTCTACTTGGGGCTGCCCTTGTCTCAGCTCCGGAGGCTTCAGCTAGTGCAGAATGCCGTGGCCAGGCTGTTGATGGGTCTCTCAGTGCAAGACCACATCCAACCTGTGCTAAGAACACTGCACTGGCTGTCTGTAACGTACCGGATCTGGTTCAAGGTGCTGGTTTTAACCTTTAAAGCACTGTAAGGTCAGGGGCCTGTCTACCTAAGGGACCGCCTTTCCCCGTACATACCCCAGAGAGCACTGCGCTCAGGCACCCAACATTGCCTGGCCCTCCCTCGCCTTAGAGAAGCTAGGCTGATGACCACCAGGACCAGGGCCTTCTCAGTGGCGGCTCCCTACTGGTGAAATTAGCTCCCGGATGACATCAGGGCCCTGCAGGACCTTATGCAGTTCCACAGGGCCTACAAAGCAGAGCTCTTCCACCAGGCTTTCAATTAGGAGCCACCACTGGGGGGAAGGGAGCCCTTGGTTAGCATCGAAACAATCTATGGGCGTAAGTCTATTGGTCATGGGCCTGGAATTTGCTGTGCTTCATTTTGGAAGTAATGTTGGCCGCCATATCTGGTGGAATTCTGTGAATCTTGTTTTTATGTTTTTAGCTGTGATTTTATATGTATATTGATTACTGTTGTAAACCGCCTAGAGCCAGCTCACGCTGGCTAGGTGGGATATAAATTTCAATAAACAAACAAACAAATAAATAATCTCAGCACCTATTTCTACTCTTCAGTTGAGTAAAAATGTTACTGCAGAAGGCGTTTCAAGCATACGAATAATAACGGTCTCTAGCAAACTAGGGGGCTCTGCTATAATTTGTGTGACTAACAGGTTTTCTCTGGTGTATTTGAAGGTCTTCAGAGCTCAGAAATTGTTGGCAATTTGCTTTTGTAATTTCTTTTCCCTGGTTATGGAGTCAGTTGAAATACCAGTAGTTTGTTTAGTGTATACAATTTTTTTTGACAAATTGGTCATTTGTTCATCTAAAATTTAAGATTTTAAGAAAAATGAAATTTGTTGATTGGCTGCATCCTCCTTTGTTGGTGGCTTAAAGAAGTGGTGGCCTAGCATGTGGATCAGGCAAAGCCTTTAACGCAATGCAAGACTGAAACTAATTTTTATTTTTTAAAAAATCCTTCAAAAATAACATGTCTCTGAATAGGCAAATTTCTCCTTGGTAATTTCCCTGTGTTGCCCATAGAGGGAGCTCTGGTAGAAGATTCTCCTGTTCTACTTTCAGGGGTTGGTGAAAAGGTCTCTGAAGCCTTTTCTGTTAACTGTTTCTTGCAGATAATCTTTTGATCTTTCTTTGCCTGGCCCACAAACTTGTAAATCATGTCAGCCATGTCCTTATGGTTGGCAACCGTATTAGTGTTTAAAAATAACGAAAGTGGCTATATTTTCTTATGGCAGACATTCTGGAGCCCTCTGTTTTGGATGTGAGAGACATCATACCACACAACGGCTGATGTGGAGCATTTCTCTGTGTAAAATGATGGTAACGTGTGTACGTATAGGCATCATATTATTTTGTTTTAAATGGAGAACAATTCTAGGATGACAGTTTCCCTGATAAAATGGCTCAAGGTCTGTCACTACTGCTGCATTTCCTTCACAGCACAGGGGGTGGCTTTCCCTACCTCTCTCAGGTGAGGATATGGCAATTCACTTTCTTTTTCCAGGAAGTATATGTAGAGAATTTACAGTATTCTACAAAGATTTGTTCAGTCTCACACTCAGTTTATTTATTTTGGCTGTTAGCAATAAGAAATTATTGTGGCTGATTCGAGACTTGTGGAGAAGCTGGCCCTAAAGGCCATGGCATGACTTGTGAATGTCCAAGGGTGGGCAAGGAAAGCTGGTGTAGAAAACAATGAATGGGGGTGGGGACATTTTCACGAAGCTAGTGTGGTGACATAATGAGAGCCATGGTGTGGTCTGCTTTGACCAAGTAGGATAGGAGCAGGTAGAGAAAGAAGTACTTTTCTCCCTTTCTCACAATACAAGAATTCATGGGCACTCCATGAAATTGCTGAGCAATTGGGTTAGAACAGATAAAAGAAAGTACTTCTTTACCCAAAGAGTGATGTGGAATTCACTGCCACAGGAGGTGGTGGCTGTCATGAGCTGGCTGTCAATAGGACAGGAGTCAAGTAGAAGTCTGGGACAGTCCAAGGTTAAGCCGAATCAGGAATGAGTTGCCAAGTCCAAAACACTAAGCCAAAAGCAGAGTCAGTCCAAACCAGGGTCAAAGAGGGAAACTCACAAGTAGACCAGTCCAGGGAGTCAACAGAGCCAAAGTCAAACAAAGCCGGAATCACAAGCCAGAGGATCCAGAATCAAGTTAGCTATCACGAGCCGAACGGGTGCAGAGCTTAGCCAAGAAGACTTATTCCTAGCACAAGTTGGTAGTCTCTGTGCTGTGCCTAAATACCCAGCCACTTCCTGTGCTTGTTAGCAGCTGGCAGAGAGGTCCCAGCTCCTTCTAGAACTCAGGACTTATGATCTGCGACCACGCATGCATGCCTCTTTCCTTCTTGCAGCTAAGTCTTGCCTGCATTGGGATCTCAGACATTCCACCCGAGGAGGTGAATCAGGTGGGCTTGAACTTAGCTGTGGCTCAGCTGCTGCTGGTGCTGGGACAAAACCCTGGGATGTGCTTGCTTGAGCCTCATCTGGCTCAGGTGGAGGCTCCTCTGGAGCTGGGAGCTGATCCTCCACCTCACTTAGGTCAGCAGGAGGCAGATCCTCAGAGGTACTCAAGACAGTGGCGGCTACAAGCTTGGACAGCTTCAAGAGGGAATTAGATAAACATATGGAGCAGAGGCCCATCAGTGGCTATTAGCCACAAAGTATAGATAGGAACTCTCAGTCTGGGGCAAGTGATGCTATGTATTCTTGGTCCTTGAGGGGGGGCAACAGTGGGAGGGCTTCTAGTGTCCTGTCCCCACTAGTGGACCTCCTGAGGGCACCTGGTGTTTTTGGCCACTGTGTGACAAGAGTGTTGGACTAGATGGGCCACTGGCCTGATCTAACATTGGCTTATCTTATGTTCTTATGTAGGACTCTTAATAATGGGTTTAAATTATGGGCAGGAAGATATCGACAGGACATTAGGAAAATCTTTTTAACTATACAGGTGGTTCAGGGGTGGAATTGGTGGCCTAGGGATGTGGTATGTTCTCCTTCCTTGTGGTGAGTTCTCTGTGAACTCAGAGAAGGGTGGTGTATAAATTTAAATTATAAATAAATAAAAATAAATAAATAAAGAGAAGAAGAAGAAGAGATCACTCACTTGGAGTCTCAGAGCGGCTTACAAACTCCTTTCCCTTCCCCTCCCCACAACAGATACCCTGTGAGGTAGGTGGGGCTGAGAGAGCTTTTTCCCAAGCTGTCCTTGAGAGAACAGCTGGTACAGAGCTATGGCTTGCCCAAGGCCATCCAGCCAGGTGCAAGTGGAGGAGTGGGGAATCAAACCCGGTTCTCCCAGATTAGAGTCCGCGCACTTAACCACTACACCAAACTGGCGCACTTAACCACTATACCAAACTGAGGAGCAGCTTATAATAAACTATCAAGAAACAGAAGTCCTCATCTTTACCAAAAAAAATATTGACTCCATAAATGGCAAATAGAGGCCCACAGCACTGAACAAACAAAAATCTTTAGATATTTTAGTATCTGCCGACAGAGCATCCTTCACCATTCTAAGATTCTGCTTCACAAAAGGAGCCTCTTTTATTCCTGCAGCAATCAAGGTCTTCCAAGGAAAGGTTGTCACCCAGCTCTTATACGGTTCCCAGCTTTGTATTTGCAAAGAAAGGTGCTCACTGAAAGCAGTACTATCCAAGTATCTGTGGCCCATAGACACCGGTTTGCTACTGGACTTTCCGAGGTGTCTTTTAAATCCGCTTGTGTGGTGGAGGAAAACGGGTTGCCAGTGGCTGCGGGGCGTTTCCCAGATGATGTTGTCTGATTGCGCTCCTTTAATCTGCCCGGCATTTGCACCTATATTGGGGCTAATTGTGTGTGTGATTGCAACCTTAGATCCCTTGAGATCTTCAAATATTGGAGAATCTTTACCCTGACACGCTTTAATGCTTTCAGCCCTCTTGGAAGGCAGACACCATCGTGTCCCACTCCCATAATGGCTCTGTCCATGCCATACAGGGAAAGTAGAGTCTATTGAACATGATTTGCTGCACTGCTCATTTTATAATGACATCTAATCTCAGTATATTGCTCCAATTCTGTCAACTTTACCAGGAAGATCCAAACAACTTTCTGTCACTGTCCTTTGGGCCTGTGGGATTCACTGTTTGAGTCCCAATAACTTCACCTCTGTTGGAGGAGGGCATCATCATCTTCTCTGTCCCCCCCCCCCCAATCCACACATATTATTTTGTGCTTGTTGCACTGCATGTGTCCTCTTTTTTTTAAAAAAAGTACTATTACTGCTGAGTCTCCAGAGCTGATTTTGTAGCGAAATAAAATTTTGAACTTGAACTCCTTCCTTGGTGGTTGTTGAGCAGAGGCTGGATGACTATTTGTCAGGGATGCTTTTGGTTATCAGTTTCAGTAACTTATTGGCATGCATAATATATATATAAGGAAAATATGCACAAAATATACAGCAAAGAATACAGATTGAGATGCTTTGGGTTATCCTGTATGTATGGAGGGGTTGGACTAGATATTCTGTAGGCCACTTCCAACTTTTTAATTTTGTGATTTTAATTCCTGAGAAGAGGAAGAAGGATTGATTCAGACACCTCCCACCAGTGATCAAAACTGTCATACTTGACTACAGTGATCTTCAGTTAGAGAATGTGTGGAAAGAACCCCATCCAATGAAGGCTTCGCTTCCATGTGTGGAGACTTTTGCTTGATTAGGCTGAGTGTTTGTTTTGATTTGTACCTTGCCTATTCTGAAAGACCAAGGGATCTACAATTAAGTTCTCTAGCTCCTACTGCCTGCATGGTTCAAGTTCTCATTTCTATAGATCTACCGACCAAAAGCCTCCAAATATTGCTGCTGCCTAATTTTTATTCATTTCCATGGAGTTTGCACCAAGGAATTCTTGGCAGATTACACTTGGAGTAGAAGGTACAATAAACACGAATAAGGGAAGTAAAATTCGATCCAAGGAATTTGGAATAATAATGCGTGGTAGAACAAAGAAATGCATTGAAAATATAGTTCTGCGATGTGACAATTAAACACTTGGGATTGTGAATGGCCATTTTTAGAATATGTTCTCAGTTTTAGTAATTAAGCAAACCAAGGTCAGCAAGTTGTAAAGAGGAAACAGGAGCTTTTGCAAATCTGAGGCTAATGTTATAGAACAATATCACTTTCACTTACAATAATATTTCCATTTTCTTTCCCACTGACATATTTTTTATAAAAAAAAAAATTCTGCTTTGTATCATTCTCATCTAATCGGGGGTGGTGGTGGTGGTGCAGCATTAGTAAACCAGTGGAAATCAAGGAGAATCTCTGTAGATTTCCAAAAATCAAAACCCAGATAATTCACTGAAAACAGCATGCATGTTAAGGCAGCACTGATATTTTTACTTCTTATAACATGTTTCTCTCAAACCCAAATTATCCCACAGACAGTGGGAGACAATCTGTTAATTGAAACCTAGACTTCTTTCCTCCCTTTCTGAAGGCCTAATTTAGACTAGTTCTCAAAAGCTAAATAAACAGTCGTCTGCCTGCCTATTAAAAAATGAGTGTGTCAGGTTTCTGTGTATTTAAGTCCTTGAGTAAATCTCCATTTAGCTTTTCACAAGGGGCCTTGAAATATTAGAAAGAACCCTGAAATGCACATTTTGCTTACAAGGGAAGGATGTACATGAGAATGTCTTTTCTTTCTTTTTTGGTCTTGTCATGAGGGAACTAGTACGTTCTGGTTAAAACATACACTTCTGTTATTCCAAATGCAGTAGTGACTGGGAAAGCTTTGAGCTGGTTTCGTCATGCAGAAACCTACCTGGTAAAAACAAGATGTAAGGCAATCCTGGTGCCTGCAGAGCTGACTATATACTGGGCCTTCAGAAGCCTGAATTTGAAGTGGATTTCACCATGTCATAAAACCAACATGCGGCATTTGGAAGCAGGTGTCTGACCAGGTTTAGTCAGGGCTGTGCAGGTCTCAGGAGCTCTTAAAGTCACTCTGAGAGAAAAGCTTCTTCGACATGGCTAACTTTCCCCGCAGCATTTGGGGTTGCCTTACTCTGGCTTCTGAGATTGTTGGAGTTTGGGGGGCAGTTTCTGGGGAGTGCAGAATTTGGGGAGGGAGCTCTGTGGAGATGTGAAGCCATGGAGCCTACCCTTCAAAGCTGCCATGTTTCCCTGGGGAACCAATCTCTCTACTTTAGAGAATCATTTGTAATTCCAGGAGAACTGCAGGCCCCACCAGGAGATGGTTAACCCTAAATACGTTGTGTTTGGTTGTTATGCCAATAAAGGTTATTGAAATTGGAACTGTTTGGTACTTAGATCACCTTTCCTTCTCCTCTGACTAGGGGCAAGCAAGTCTAACTTTAAATGAAGGTGAGGACAAATAAAATTTGTGGTGATTGGTAGCAACATTTTTTTAAGGTACCGTATGTATAGCATGGTAGTGGCACCCATGCTATTATGTGGCAGAAAGTTGAGCAGTGGGCATTTGTCATTTTATCTTGCTCTTCCTCCAAAGAGTTCAGGGTGCAATATGCAGTTCATTACAACTCTGTGAGATGAGAGATGGTAACTAGGAGCCTAATATCACCTTTTGTGGCTAACTGGGAGTTTGAACCTGGGCAATCCCAGTCTGGCACTCAAACCACTCTTATCACATTAGCTGTTTGGCAATGTCTTCTAAATTCTAGAGACAATGTAAAGTAATTCAGGACCTTTAAGGAGTGGCAGCTCATGTGATACGTTGACAGCGAAGATCAAGGAGTGGGGGGGGGCAGTCTTCCCCGGATGCAGCTTAAGGAAGGCTTTGGAAGGGAGCCCTTGAAGCCAGCATCATCCTGCTGCCTTCAGCTGAACATCTTCCCTTTTATTTTTAAAATGCAGTTCTGACTGCAGCCACTAGGGGTGCAGGGAAGTGCTCTAGGATTAGCTAAACTCCGCTTTTCTCCAAGACTCAAGCAAACTTCCTTAACAGATTAAGCTGATAGTTGCTACAGTAATTGCTAGCCTGCCAGTTATTTTTTCCCAATAGCCTAGACTTTCTCTTTCCCTCTACCTGCACCCAGCTCAGCCAGAACTTGCAAAGCAATAGTAGGTTGTTGCAGCAGCAGCAAGATAAAACAACCTTTTCCTCTTAATTTCCCTCCCTCCTTTTCACACATTTTTCATTAATTTCTGTCTCCCTTCATCTAATTTTTCTGTCCCCCCCCCATTTTCACTTTTTGATCTCAAGTGACAGAATGTATTTAAGAGTAGTATCAAGTAGCTAGATTTTGTGTATTGATACTGAAGTTATGGAAACTGTATTTTAATTAGGTTCTAAATTTTAATCTTTTATTTGTATATTCTGTACATAATTTTTTTTACTATAACTATATGTATTTGACTGGTCTAGAGACCGTAATAAAATTCTGATCTGATCTGAGAGTAGTATAGTAGAAAACCTTTGTTAATATTATCCTGGGTACACTGTACATTGCACTGGTTCTGCTTGGGTGCAAAAATGCCCTCCCTTCAGTTTCTACTGCAGAGATTCTCTGGTTTGACTTTAGTCCTTTGGAACCAATGGAGGATAGGGACACCTTTTTTTGGGGGGGGGGGGTAGGGGTAGTGTGTTTCTTAACATCCAGTCTGGTGAAGCTCGCAATTAGTATTTTGTGATGCTTTAGCTAGTGTTAGTTAACAAAAGCTAGTACAAAGGCAGACTCATGGCTCTCAAAAATGCCTTGTAGATGTTTGGGATGGTCCAAGTGCCTCCCAAGTATCTGCTCAGAACATGAATGGTATGATGGATTTTTTTTTCCCCTCAAGTCACAGCTGATTTATGTAGACCTTGTAGGGTTTTCAAGGCAAGAGACATTTAGAGGTGGTTTGCCATTGCCTGCCTCCACCTTGGCCCTGCTAAGCTTATGAGATCTGATAAGATCAGAGTATCCTGGGGTTATCCAGGTCAGGGCTAGGCTGAGAATAATGTAACTGGCCCAAGGTCACCCAGCAGGCTTCCATGGGGTTCAAACCTGGATTTTCCAGATCCTAGCCCAACACTTTAAGCTGGCTCTCATGGTGGAATAGCATATTGGAATTTGATTTTTTTTTATTTTACTGGCATGATTATATATATGAAGTTAAACACAAGAAATTTTTCACAACTTGTGTTTCTTTTCTGGCCATTGAATACAAAGTTTGGGTCCAGTGGTACCTTTAAGACCAAACTTTGTTCTGATGCTTCAGACCAACACAGCTACCCACCTGAATCTATTTTCTGGCCATTATTATTATTCATTTTATTTCATGATTATTAATGAAAATAATGTTGTCATATAGAGAAGAGGCCCTGCCCTGGATAGCCCCAGCTTACCCTGATCTCATCAGATCTGAGAAGTTAAGCAGGGCTGATGTGGAGGCAGGCAATGGCAAATCACTTCTGAATGTCTCTTGCCTTGAAAACCCTACAGGGTTGCTGTAAGTCAGCTGTGACATGATGGGGAAAAAATAGAGGGAGATATTAAAAAATTATCTGCCTCAGGTGCCAAATAGGTTAGGTATGCCACTGGTGGAGATAACAATTATACATAGTACTTGACTATATTGTGTGTGTTATGTGCTGTCAAGTTGCTTCTGACTTATGACAACCCTATGAATTAATGACCTCCATAACAGTTTTGCTAAGGTCTTGCAAACTGAGGTCCATGGCCTCCTTGATTGAGTCAATCTATCTCATGTTGAGTCTTCCTCTTTCCAAGCTGCCTTCAGCTTTTCCTAGCACTATTGTCTTTTCCAGTGAGTCTTCTCATAATGTGACCTAAGTATGATAGCCTCAGTTTAGTCATGTAGTCATTAGTCTTTTTGATGTCTAGAGAGAGTTCAGGCTTGATTTGATCTAGAACCCACTTATTTGTCTTTTTGGTGATCCATGATATTCATAAAACTCTCCTCCAACTCCACATTTCAAATGAATCAGTTACCAATGTAGATTTGTAGTATGATCTCTAGTGCCTCTTCCTTTTCTGAGTCAACATCTGATTTTTCTGTTTCCATATATGGTAACAGTCTTTGTTGTGAGATTTTGAGCATCGTTTTGCTTGTATGAGAAATTAATGTGATAGTCCCATAGTTGCTGTAGTCCTTAGTCCCATAGTTGCTGTTGTCCTTAGTTCCATAGTTGCTGTAGTCCTTGATGTCTCCTTTTTCAAAAGTGGAATGTAGATTGAGCATTTCCTGGACTATCAGATGACTTTTATCTTCATCTATGATGTACATTAAATCTAGCATTATACTCTTGCTGTCTTGCCTTGGTAGTGATGGTGGTGGTAGTCTTCAGCAAATTATACTTGGTTGAAAATTTCTAATTTTCTAATTTTAGACTGAGGGCAAGTTTAACAATTAGAAGTGTGACATCGCTACTTATTTTCTTCTCTGGAAGCTCATCCATGTATCAAATTGCATGGAAAAGCATTAGTTGAATAGTAACTGCTAGCCATTTGCGCAGCTGCAGTACTCTTGTCCTGATCTGTGGTGTTAATGGAACTTGCTCTTGACAGGAGTGCTCTGTATCTTAGTCTAGTTCACCTAGCAGTTTCTACATGTGATTGCACTCGTGGTTGTGATGGAGAAAATAAATGTCTGATTCTCATGTGTGAAGTGGGCCCTCAATTGCTGTAACACAGAATATTTTGGATTGACTTTGGGAGACTATTCAGAACCTGCAGATGTGAGGAATACCAGGATATATTAGGTCATATATATATAAGCACACACTGTCATGATTGTGTTTTTCATCTCCCCAGGAAAAATGGGGAATGGGCTGTGGCTCAGTGGTAGAGCATCTACTTTGGCATGCAGAGGATCCTGGGTTCAGTCCTTGGCATTTCCAGTTGACAAGATCAGGGTATAGATGTTGTGAAAGGCCTCTAACTGAGACCCTGGAGAGCTACTGCCCATCTGAGTAGACAATGGACCAGTGGTCTGATTCAGTGTAAGATAGTTTCATGAGTTCATGTATTCAGTACTGGCACTGAACATGTTAGAAAGACTTCTTGCAATGTGGACAAACTCCTCACTAAGCACTGGAAGGGAGTCCCTGGGCCCAACTTGGTATGCATAAGTGGGCTCTAGAGGGGACAGGAATAAGAGCATGTTCACAAAATAATCTATTAATAAAAATGTTTGAATCTGAGATTGTAGGTTGCTATATAATTGCTAATAACGTACACAAAAGTGGCAGTCACACATGAGAAATGTCTATACTTTGCAATCAGTAACAGTAATAAAAATAGGTTGGTGAAAATAGAGGGTTTTTCATTGTGCAGTTAAATCATAATGATCCTTTCCCTGAATGAAGATAATATTTCTCTTAGAACAGAACCATTCTCTTGAGATAATTAAAATTCAAAACACTGGCAATAATAATACTACAGTAGTTCCATACAGTGGTCTGTGTAGTAATGTGAAATGTTGTGTGTGTGCAATCCTTTGTAGTTTTAATTCAGCATGCCCCCAAGTGCTTCTGAGCTTCAGGATTTGCATGCCACATTTGAGCCCAGCTGAATAATGAACCCCTGGAACCAGAGCTTTATAAGGAGAACTGCAACTTTAGCTTAGCCGGAACAGCACCTCACAATAACACTTAAAAAAAAAGAAGCAAATTCCATTGGTCCCAAGAGTGCTGTCATAGTGAGAAAGCTGTATAATATAGTTCAATATACCATAAATACATAACATATTTCATAATGATTTGGATATGCTGAAAAATTCACCATCTAGATTTTTAATAAAGCAGCCCACTAGTAAACTTATTGCAGTTAACTTTCATTCCTCTTGCTAGTGGTCTCAGTGGAGCATACGGCTTTTTTAAAAAAGAGGTTGGTTAATAAAAAATATATTTCCTCTCCTTTGGACTTGTTCCTGAAGCTGATAAATGACAAGTCTGGCAGCTCCTTAGTGTGCGGCAAAGTTAATCTCTACGGTCCTGGAGGTGGCATTGAGTAAAACAGCATGGTAAGCTATCCACCCCTATCCAGCAAGTATTTACAGAAGTATTCAGGCCTTCCTAAAACAAATACCAGATTCTCCATTGTTTCTCAGGCAAAATGGCAGAGAAGAGTTTGGGCAGTAGCTTCTTGCTGGTAGGTCTGTCGAGCGCTGCTGCTTTTCCCTACTGCTATGCACACTTTTTTGCATGTTGATTTATTTAAAAAGGGCCACTGTATGTAAACACGGCAGAGTACATGCTATACCTCTTATGATAGTATGATACAGTTCAATGCTAAGCAGCGTTATGCCCTTCAAAGCCCATTGACTTCAATGTACCTGTTGATGGATGGCTGACCAGGTACCGCCCCATTTATTTTGGCTGAAGGGCTGGGTGGTTGAAGCAGAGCCAGCTGAAACGGAATCCCTCAAAGAAGGATGTTCTGGGTGGAGTGGGTGTGGGACTGGGATGCCAACTCCTGGCGTACCTCTAACTCCAGTGCCAACTGCCAAGAGCCTGGGAGTGTACCTGGATGCCTCTTTATCTATGGACGCCCAGGTCACAAATGTTGCCAAGCTGGTGTTTCTCCAGCTGTGCCAGATCGGGCAACTGGCCCCCTACCTGTCTTGCTCCGACCTAGCCACAGTAATCCATGCAATGGTCACCTCCAGGCTAGACTACTGTAACACACTGTATGCAGGGCTGCCCTTGAGACTGACCTGGAAATTACAACTTGTTCAAAATGCAGCGGCACCCCTATTGACAGCACATATCCAACCAGTGTTTTGCCAGCTGCATTGGCTCCAAGTTGAGTACTGGATCAGGTTTGAGGTTCTGGTGCTGACTTGCAAAGCCCTAAACAGTCTGGGACCAGCATACCTTTGGGACTACCTCTCCCAATATACCCCCCGAAGGGTACTGTGCTCTGGAGATAAGAACCTCCTCAAGATCCCTGGCCCAAAGGATATCCAGCTGTCCTCAACCAGAGCCAGGGTCTTTTCAGCCTTGGCAGTGGCCTTGTGGAACTCTCTGCCTACTGACATCTGGGCCCTGTGGGACCTGATGCAATTCCGTACAGCCTTTAAAACAGAGATGTTCCATCAGGCCTACAGTTGAGGACAGCAAAGGTTTACCATCAAGCAACAGTCTACCATCAAGCCTGGCCTCTCATTTCCTCCTCCCTTGAGTAGAATATGGAATATTCAACGCCATCTGATTAGTTGATTGCTGTTTTTATTGTTTTAAACTTTATGTATATATGTATTATTACAGTATTTTAAAGAATGTATTTATAACTTGTTGTCAGAGAATGTTGTTGCTGCTGCTGCTGTTATTGTTGTTGTTATTATTGTTGTTGTTATTATTATTATTATTCTGATAGGCTACCAGATGGAATACAATAGATATACTGGGTGCTGATTTATAGAAAGTACCAATCAGTCTATGAAATCGTAGTGCACCTCCTGGTCGTTTGATCACAGAGATAGCAGTAAAGGAAAGCTGTCTCATCCCAGCAAAGCATTCTAAAGCAATCACTCTAAAAATGGGTAATGTCATCACCTTCCCATACATGTGTATGCTTCTAGTTACCATGAACTGTCAACACTGAAACAACTGTATACTGTTAACTCATTACTATGTGTTACTGACACATAGCATATTGAGATGGGAGGACATCTTTCACTCACGGTAAGTGACTTACCTATCATAGGGTGCTACTATGGCAATATGAAATGTATGCTGCACGTAGGGCTATTCCTAGTATGTCTATTTATAGGATTGTAATTTTAATCTGTGGAGCAGTGTGAGCTGGGTTTATAGGCAGGAATTTCCCCATAGTATATCTGGGGCTGACTGGGATTAGCTGGGTTTCCACTGATCCTTTAGGATTAGGCAAATTCCACCAATCAGTTGGACAGAAGCCACTGTGGGTCTTACTTGGTTGTCTATGCCCACTGACAGAATGACCAAGGCTGTCACAGGAAGTTTTATACTACTTCAGTTTGTGGATCACCCAGTCCCTGTGGACAATACACAACATTTAATAAAAACATCAAAACCAGCTTTTGAGAGCACAGGAAATTAAGAGTGTTGGACTAGTATCTGGAAGACCCAGGTTCGAATCCCTACTCGTGCCATGGAGCTCACTGGAGGAGAGGAGAATCATGTGAGCCATGTTGGGTCCCCACTGGGGATAAATGATCATGAAGAAAAAGCTAGGCAGAATTTCAGTCACCTTCACTGCTCACTAACTCGCCAGGGTTCCATCTCTGGATCTATAAGAAATCCCACAAGTGATTGCAGCTTAATACTGAGTTCCTAGAACTTTTTCACTTAAGAAAACAGTGTGATGGATGTGAAATGCTTTTTTCATCTACAAACAGAAATAATTCTAGTGTTCATTACTTTTTAAAGTCACTTTACCGTGCATAAATTGAGACTGCATTTTTATTACTTTGCTCCATTCCCTCCCTTTCCCCCACTTTTTCTAAATATAAATCAGATCAAACCTGTGACTGATGGCGTGAATGAAATATTTTCTACAGTTGGATAACTCTTCCGAGCCATCTATACATTGTGTAGCTCTGGAACTTTACCTAGTTGTTAATTGGCAGGTTAAACTTTTATGGGTTTCTGGTACCCTGGTGATACACGACTATTAAAAATTGCAGGTGGTTCATGGGGGAGGGAAAAGTAAGTTCCTGTGCTAGTAATATATCATAAAACTGTGTATTTCATGTGCCTGTTGTGAAAGTGGAGACATTAATACTCTTGTACAATGTAAGTCAATTAAGGAATGTTTATTGATCTCATTAAAGTATTTCCCTCCCTCTGGAAATACTGAAAAAGTGCACTGCTTGTGGACAAAACCAGGGGAAAATAATTAGACATAGTTGTGTCTCCTTTGAATTAAGAAAAACAGCAGGACATTTAAAGGCACCTTTCAATTCTGAGTTCAAAAGTTTGTTACAGAAAAAGAAAAAAAAAAGACTCCTTCCCATGATTTGAAAGTTGGCTTTTGATTTTTCCTGGCAGATAAGTCCTAAATAAGTAGAAGGTTGTTGCATCTGCCCTCTCACACAAGGAAGCAGGTCTCTAAACACTTCCCGTATTTTAGGATTTACAAGTGGTGGGAAGCGGTATTCTGCAAGTGGGCTGGTTTCTTAATTTATGGGTGCGCTGCCAAAGGTTTCCTCTTGCAGCCTTGTGGGATCTCATGGCAAGTTCTGCAAAAAATTTGTTTTATTTAAAACGCCCCCCCCCCCTTTTAAAAAGGATTATTTTCCCCATAGGAAGAGTCACCCATGCTATGCCAGCTCACATGCAAACCCTCCATCATACTGGGATTTCAGTAGATATATTTAAGCTTTCTTTTTGGCTAGTCTTTTAAAAACATATTAGCATATGTTTCTTTGAAGGTATGATTTGTTGGACAGGTTTGCATGTACTTTGTTCTCTATATTTAGAAAAGGCTTTTCTTTTTTGGCAGCTAGCATTGCCAGTGCACAACCTGGAGAGTCTACCTGCTTGTTTTAGATCTTGAAAGCAATGAAAGTCCATTTCTTGCTCCTACACTTCCTTTGTTCTATCCTCTTTCTTGCCTTCTGCAAGCGGAAACTAGAGCCCTGCCAGAGAAGCATGAAAGGTGGAGGAACATGATGGAAAACGCTGGTCCTGAAACATCATACATTGCTTCCTCCAAGTTCTTAAAGCATAGGCAGAATTTTAGATATGGGCCTGGGAAATCTGTTTGCATTTTATTTAATCCATGGAAACATTAATAATTATCAGAATGGCTACAGAGTCCGGCTTGACCCCAAAGGAGGATGCTCCTGATCTGACCTTGTGAATACCAGGCAGAAGGGAAAAGTTCTGATTCTATACCTTCATGTCCCCATCAGGACTAATTGTGCTTTGATCTGTTACTCAACCTGGACGAGACTTAATCTAGTGTACAAACTAAGATAAATCCTTCAAACTCTTAAAATTCAAACAAATGGTAATTTTTTTAAAACAAAATTTATATCCTGGCTTTTTGCCCTCACTTGGGCCACCAAGGTAGCTAACAAATTAAAACATACTTAATAAAATCACATTTTAAAACCATTAAAACCACCCCTGCAAAAAAGCACTGATAATTAAAACAATTAAAGCCCATACAAAGACACAAGAACAACCATAAAAACATTGGGCAGAAAGGAGGGGTCCCTGAGGAAATGCCAAACACAACAAAAAAAGTCTTTACCCACTGGTGTACCTGTGGCTTTCAGGTAGGGTTGCCAGGTCAACTTACCTGGCCAAAAGTGATGTTGGGCATTTTCTGGTCTGCTTCTAGTTTCGGGCCTATTTCCAGTCAGGGGTGACACTCTGGTTTCTGAGCAAAACTCTATAGTAAATTTGGCTTCAAACCATAGAGTTTTGCCCAAAAACCAGAGCGTTACCCCAACTGGAAATAGGTCTGAAACCAAAAGTAGGCCTGAATCCAGAAGTAGGCCCCAAAAGGTCAGTTGGGGGTGGGATTTCACCCTGCCAGCCAGTTGGCCAGTGGCAAGCAAAAGCCTGCGAAAGCAGGGGTTCCCCTGCTCCCACTGGTGGGCTGGCAACCCTACTTTCAAACAACTTTTGTTTTCCAAATTTACATATAATTTGTACTAGAGCTGTAAATGTCATAGTGAAGTTATAGTGTCATCCTAAACAGATCTACTCAGTGGGGTCTAGGGTTGCCAAGTCCCTCTGCCGGCCAGGAGCTTCATCAATGCGCACGCGAAGCACACACGCCGGCTGACGTCACCGGAAGTGACATCAGCACGTTGGGGGCATTGCCAGGGCGATGCTCTGGCAATCGCCCCAAAACTCTATGATATCACGCCCCCAACGTGCTGACGTCACTTCCGGGTGACGTCATTACATGAGGGAAGTCGTCCAGGCTGGATGACTTCGGGGGCGGGGTTTCCCAGCCGGCGGATCGGGAACCCCTGTACCGGGGAATCCCCCGCCCCCCGGGCTGACTTGGCAGCCCTAGTGGGGTCACTTCCGGAAAGTGTCTTTAGGGTTGCATTGTTAGCTTATCAGAGTAGGCATTAGCATTATAAGGTTAGAAATATATGAAGAATACGATTTTGAGTTCTTGGGTAACTAGAAAAATTCCACCTCCAGTATTTGACTAGAACTGCTAAAGCGCAGAGTTGTCCCTTTCCTCTGAGTACTCTAACCCTCTATAGTTAGAAATACAGTTTGCATCCTATCCTGGAAACAGGCATGTGAAATCACAGGACTATAGGTGGCAGAAATTGGTTCTGTCTATAAATTGGCAGTTCCTACACAACAGAGGCTTAAGACTGCAGAGAGGTTTCAAAGAAACAGAAATGCAGGTTCATATACAGGCAAAGCAAGGTTGATGATGGAGAACATTCAGAGGGCACCTGTAAAGGGCTGTAGTTCTAGGTTAAGACAGGCACAAATAGGTAAGCTATTCTACCAGCAAAGACTCAACTGAAGCTTAATATAACAAAAGGGCAAGGAGATATTTTTTTTTCACTGTACCCATGTTTATATCTTCTGAAGGACTGGAAAAGTGGAACAGATGATGATTGCCAGTTCCCAAGCTGCCAGTCTTGCAAACATGAGCTACTACCCTCGAGATCTGTTGATAACAAGGTTGTGGGAATTTGGGTGATCATCTTGGCAAGGAATTGGCCACAGAAGTGAGGCAGAAACTCTAATAATTCCATATACTAGAATCAGAAGATGTACATTTATCAGTCAGTTAAAGCCCTTAACAGTCTGAGACCCTCATACCTATGGGTACACCTTTCCCATCTCCATGAGGCTTGCTGGTGGTCCTGGGTCCCAGGGTCCCATGATTTTGTTCCACAAGGGGAGGGCTTTCACACTTGTGGCACCCTCCCTCTGGAATACAGTCAGAAGACACTCACAACAGGATCTAATGATGTTTTGAAGACTCTGTAAGGCAGAATTATTTTGGCATGCTTCTGGTTTTTAATATCTGCTTATTGTGAAGTATAGTTGGCTTGTGGGTAATTTTTGATGTTATTTGCAGGGGTTCCTGTGCTTTTAAGGTGGGAATTAGATTGATTCTGTGTATTTGTATGATTTTATATGATTCTATATTATTGGATATTTATTATATTACTTTTGTATTTATTTTAATTGATGTGATTGTTGCAAACTGCATTGAGCTTTCAGCTGAAGAGAAGTGGTATAAAATGAAATAAATAATCTACAATGTATCAATAGCCCATTTCTAGCATCTTTGGGAAGGAACTATTGAAGTGATGGCTGACATAAAGTTTACAGTGCAATCCTAAACTGAATTATACTTTTCTAAATCCATTGGGAGCAATGGGTTTAGAAGGGTGTGACTTTGTTTAGCATTTCTTTGTCAGCGCCCCACCACCCCAATCTATCCAAGCTGAACAGATTTAATTTTCATTAAAGTGATCTTTTTCAGGTTTACAGTGTTAGTGAAGTGTATTTATCAATATAAATATGAAAATATACATATCAAGATTTATTTAATGTATTCTAGAGTATGTGTCCCACTTAATTTACCTATCCTTACTTTTCAGTAGTTTCTAATTATTATTTTGGGGCTCCCAAATGCATATAATATGTAGTTGTTTTACCACCTCAAGAGTATAGTTGCAAAGCACGTGACATAGCAACATTTCTTAAGATCAGTAATCCATGAGAGTGGCACACTTCCAGAATGTGCTGACATAAGTTAGCACACTAACAAATACTAGGTGTCTGCAACTGTAATAATCCAGTGGGAAGGTTTATGATAAATTTAGTGATTGAATGAGAATCTGTCAGCTGCCTTGAGCTCCGTGATGGAAGATAGGCAGGATATGAATGAGCTAAATATGTATTTGGGAAATTAGTTAAATTGAATAGTGTATAGATTGAAGCCCTAAATTCCTCATTTTAAAGCCACTCCTGATTGAAGGGGGGAAGCTGTATCTTTCTAAATTACCCCAAATCTAAACTTGTAGAGCACTTTTATTAATACTCACATTTGTTTTTACAATCCAATTACCTCAGAACACAGCAGTATATTCAAAACAGTTATCTTGGATTTCATTTCTAAAAAAAATATTTTGATACATTTAATGAACTTTTAAAACCCGAGTTGTGCATGTTAGAAATTTTATGGCTTTCTGACTTTTTGTCTGACGAAAGTGAACTTGCTGTGCCACATACCAAAATAAAGGTTTCTCTGGTCAGGAGCATAAGAATCAAATAAGTCAATGCTGGCAATGGACAGTCTTCACAGTCTTTGCTATATAATCATCACTAGGAACATTAAGATTGCAACAGAATATGTGCTTTTGGGATAGACTCCTTCATCTGCCAGCAGAGCCAAGCAGCCACTGAAATAAGGGATCCATCAGTCTTGATGGCGTATTCTGCCATAAGTGGCCGTTTCTGACTACTTGTCTACTAGTTGTTAGTTTGTACTGCCAACTGAAGTACGATTAAAAAAATGATGGGGAAAATGCTGTGATCATTTGTCTGTGTTTGTGGGGTACAATATATAGCACTGGATCTAGATAGCCTTTTTACTCAATCTCAATTCTCTTACTACAGTCCCCATCCCATCAGGTTTGTCCATGCATGACCCTCAGCGTAGTCTTTGTGGTGATCAAGGAGACTCCTCCCCTCTTTTTCATTAGCAGAAAAGCTGGTTAGATCCAACCCATACTTTAATATGTATGTACATATTGTATACTTAAATACTTATTTACCACTGATGGTGGAGAAAGGAGTGCGATTGACCCGCAAAGTGAAAGTAGCTACCACAGATATGGTTATCATGTGTAGGAGCCCTAACAGATTTAGTTCAGTCATGCCTGAAATACATGGATTGACTTGTCCTTGAAGCCTGTGGGCCTGTTTTATTGATTGATTGATTGATTGATTGCACTTTTACTCCACCCTTCTCGCAAGCGGGCTCAGGGCAGCTTACAATGTGGCACAAGCCAAGTCATAATAAAACAGTTAAAAACCAATTTAAAACAATAACAAACAGTATAATAGATCTGCAATAAAATATACAGTAAAAGCTCGCAAGATGGTAATCAGCGCAGATCACAATGGCATCCTGCAAATTCTCTCAGTTCAGGCCAGCCCTCATCTCTGATGTTAACGGAGATGGTCAATGGTAAATAGTGGATGGTAGATGTTGGGAAGGTGGCAGCTCCTAATCAAAAGCCTGGTGGAAGAGCTCTGTCTCTCAGGCCCTGCGGAACTGCGTAAGATCCCACAGGACCCTGATCTCCTCCGGGAACTCATTCCACCAGAGAGGAGCCGCCATCGAGAAGGCCCTAGCCCTAGTACCAGCGAGCCTGGCTTCCCTTAAACCCAGGACCGAGAGTCGGTGTTGCGATTCTTACCAAAGTGCTCTCTGTGGTCTATACGGGGAAAGGCGGCCCCTCAGGTATGTTGGACCATGGCCATATAGGACTTTAAAGGTAAGCACCAGCACCTTGAAGCAGATTCGGTACACTATAGACAGACAGTGCAGCGCCGCCAGCACAGGCCGGATGTGATCCCGTTTAGGGAGATCCATCAGTAACCTGGCTGTGGCATTCTGCACCAGCTGCAGCTTCTGGATTTGCAACAAGGGCAGCCCCATGTAGAGAGCGTTTTCCCAGAAGTACTTCTGTTTAAGGTCTACAGCATAAATTCACATTCGTTTTTCTTTCTTTCTTTGCCATCTCCTCAAGACAAGAAGAAGTGTTGCCAGACTGAGGTGACTTTTTTGGTAGTTGCGTAATTAGATCTGTGAGTGCCCAAAGGATTTTACTTCATAATCTGAAGAGGACCTCTATGATAGGTTGACATCTTCTGCACATTCAGATCTTACTAGGTTTGATCAGATATAAAGTTGCTGTAAATTTGTACCCTAATTTTGCATAAGTCTAGAAATAAGAGGTGCAATCCACAATCTGTTTACTCCAAGTTATTCCTATTAAACTTTTAAGGCCCCAGTGACATAGGTGCTTGAAGGCAAAATGTTTCAAGTGAATTTGTGATGGGGAACATGGGGGGGGGGGAGAAAATCCTCCTATTCCTTTTATTTACCGCCATGCCTTTTATTCCAGTATGCTTTATGAATCCACAAATTATTACCTTTTATTGAAATAGCTATGTGTTGTTCAAGATTACTTGTAAACTTCACTCCCGTCTTCCTAAGCAAGGGAAACAGGAAATACCAGAGAACATTAGACTCAGTAAACCTATAAAATTTGAGAATGCAACCCATTATTTCTAGCAACTTTTCACATAACACTTGGGAAAGCAATGACTAATTAGTTTTTGGCTTTAACAATAACAGTTTTGGGGGCTTTTGTGTTTTCTTTTTATGGCTTTCATATTAGGTAGGAAGAGGGGAAAGTGGCTCTGAGTGATGAAATGTTGGCAAGGTCTACACTTGTTTCTCAGTAGGAGCTCCACTCTTTGATCCCCAATACAATTATATTGGTTGCCCAGGCTTTATGGCCATTCCAAAGAGCTAACAAGCAGCTGCTGTAGTGACTGCCCCATCCTAGTAGACTTGTGCTTTAGATCCACTGTAATACTTCAAATTAGCACGAGAGATTCTCTACATTTTTTAATAACAGCTGAAAGTTCATAAGCATGGAGTTTCACAACAAGATGATGTGCCACAGCAAGACTCCCTGCAGCTGCGTAAAAATGTGGTCTTTTCTTATTCTTTTCTGTGTAAATATAGCAGCTGGAATGTTGCTTACATCTATTCATAAAATGCTAGGCTTCCTAGTGTAAATGCCTTGAGCGAACTCCAGGCTCTGGGGACAGCTTGACAGGAGCCCAGGAGGCTGCCTGATACTGAAAGAATTGATCAGTCTACCTTCTACTGCTTCCTTTGAGGAGGATCATCTCTGGGAACCTTGGGCAAAGAAGAGAATAAGTAGTGCAATCTGGTGTTGAGTTCCTCCAGTCTGAGCCCATTGATTTCAGTGGACTTACACTGGAGTAACTGCATAGCATTGCACTCTAAGTACTTTTCTAGAGCCAGTCAAACAGCTTGTATTTATCTTTTGATAAATTTCAGCTCAGAGGACCCTGCGCAGCTGGATATTATGTTGGAGGTTCACAGTAGAACCATGTTGAGGCCTAACCAAAGCAGCTTCAGGGTAGATCACTTTTGGTACTAGCCTAGGCTTACCATGTCTCCAACTGTTGTGAGAGATCTTTCATCCCTCTGCTGCTGCCTCTCAGGCAGCAGGAGATAAAATGAGGGGTGTGATGGGGAAGCAGTTGGTATGATAGCATCACTTTTGGTGTGACCCAGAAGTGATGTCATTATGCTAGCCAATGTTCTGCCATTCTCCAATAACCCTATGATTAAACAATAGAGTTTGGGGCAAATGCTAGAGAGCCCCGCCCCCCGCCCAGCATCATGACTTTCTTTTTGGGTCACACTGGAAGTGACACCATCACTTTAGAGACACCACCAGCCCAGTAAGTCCTCACCTCCCCCATCTCCCACCAGTTGCCTGCCATGAGCTGGCAACCCAATACTACCTTATCTGCTACAGCTAGTACTGACCTGCACAGAATAACACCCTTCTAAGTCCACTGAAGCCATTTGGCTTAGACAGGTGTAACTCTGCTTTGGATTGCACTGTTAAGTGTCTACTGATAGTAAACTACTGTTCTGTTTGCCAGTCCTGATTTTTTTTTAGTACTACTGAAAATAATACCAGAACAGATAGACTTTAGAAATTCCATCTGTCCTGATAATGAACCACAGCACTGAATTTTGTTAAAATGGTTGCATTCAGGCCACTGGAAAATTACGACTTTCTGTTCTGTTTATTTTCTGAAAGGGAAAAACCCCACACATTAATTTTAGAAACGCTGGTGCTAATGTAATAGTTATTGTGATACCTGTTATACAGAACCAGGGGCAAGGGGGTAATCCTTGATATTTGACGGGGAAGGGCAATCTGTGAGAGGGATGGTTTTTGCAGTGGAAATGACTGATGTTGTGCTCTGGAAATTCTACACTAGATAGAGCTAATTCACTGGTATATCTGCCTAAACACATTAATAAGGCTAAAATGGTCAGAGGGACCTAATGACGCAAACAGGGCTTGGGGGATAATGAAACAGTGGAGGGGTTTACTGAGGATCTGCTCCACTGGGAGCAGAGACTTTATATCCTAATTAAAGCCCTGTAAACCCCCATTTAGTTCTGGAAATCCAGTATCAAGTGTGCTGAGCTGATTTTAATTAAAGCTGATGTTAGAATCATTTGGATTCCTGACTAAAATAATCTTTAAGTAAGCTGTTCTATAAAAGAAGATGTATGTATCCAATAGCCTTTCTAACTGGGGCAGTAGGGAAGGTATGTGTGTTTGCTTACTTGTGGCTAAATACATTTGCCTGGTTGTTGTGCTATAAACAAGTTTTTTTATGGTTTCCTTATTTAATAAACACCAAGACTGTCCTTTTTGTGGTTTTAACAATGGCATTTTAGACCTACAATTTATCTTTAAAAATATTTTAAGTATATGCTAATGTGGGTTTGCAAGGGCCTTTCAGCAAGGGCCTTTCAAGGCAAGTGAGAAGCTGAGGTGGTTTGCCATTGCCTTCCCCTGTAGAGTCTTCCTTGGTGGTCTCCCTTCCAAGTACCAACCTTGCTTAGCTTCCCAGATCTGATGCAATCAGGTTGTACCTTGCAGCCTTCCCTCCAGTATGCTAATAGGTAAGGAGAAAACTCAATTTGCTTTCAGTATTTTCTTTATATTGTGAATCCCTCTAGAAGTATACAGTCCTTTAAGCTGTACTTCTAGTTTTGGAACATGGTTAATATGCTCCTAAGGAATAGCAGCTTAGGATAGAAGAAAAGCTTTCCATGTGATAGACTAATCATATGTATTTGTACCCCTGAGCACTTGCGTTCTCTCCCTCCCCCCAATCTCTCAAGAAACCCTCTCAAGGCAGCTAACAAAGTAAAAAGCAAGCAATAAAAGAATGAAACATAGAAACATAAATGCCAGCTAAAAAGTTGTTGATGGAACCTCTATGAAGGGGCATAAACAATATAAAAACATCAAGTCCTTCAATGTTAAAACTAGAAGTCATAAAATAGTGGTAGCCATAAAAACAACAGTGTGCAGACCATAAAACAGCCAGATGAAAAAAAGATAAAACTGTGATTCAAAACCAAGATAAAGAGAATTGTTTGGGCCTGGTGCCTGAATGATAGTAGGGGAGGTGACAGGTAAGCCTCATGGCAAAAGATGATGTGCCACCACTGAGAAAGCCCTGTCTCCGGCTGCCATCCATATCACCTCGGCAGGCGGGGACTCAAAGAGCAGGGCTTGAGAAGAGGAACTTAATGGATGAGCTGGACAATATGAGAGGAGGTGGTCTTTCAGATGTTCTTCACTGAACCCGTTTAACTAGCGCTTGGAATTGTGCCTGGAAACAAACAGGCAGCCACTGTGGATCGTTTACTACATGGAATATATAGTCCTTGTATCCAGCCTTCTATAGTAGTCTGCCACATTTTGGACCAGCTGGAATTTCCAGCTTTGCTTTTCAAGGGAGTGGTGGGCTGTAAATTTGATAAATAAATGAATAAATAAGGCATTATGCCAGATGCCTTTCCCCACCACCTGTCTGCAGGACTGCCTCTTGCTTCAGAGACTAGAGGCCCACCTGCTGTTTACAGCTCTGCCTCTACCAGATACCTGCTAGGTTGCTTCTTTCCTTAGGAGAAATCCTTGCAATTTATCTGCTGCCCGCATTCCCTGCAAGCCCTCCCTGGTTGTGCTGTGGCCAGGCCAGCCTCACTCCTGACCAAGTGAGAACGGATTGGTACCATCTTAGCAGAGCCCTGCCTGGACAGTGGTGCAAGCAGGTTGTTCTGGCTGTCTGCTGATACCATGGGAGAGAAAGGAGGAGCTTGCACTGGTTTGCAAACAGGAAATTGCTTGGAATATTTGTCACTGAGGGTCTATGATATTGTGGGACTGAGAACACACAACAAGTGCACAGCCCTGTTTGTGCCATTTCTCCTTTGTGAGCCTTTTTCTACTTGCTCATTGGTTATCTGCTGAATCCCTTCCCTTTGCCAGTGTGCCCCATACTATAATTAAATGGCACCTTTGCCTGCAAAGTCCCTGATAGAACTCTGTGAGGTTTCAACCCATAAATTTCACCCTAGCATGAGACTAGTCATGTTGTTCTGTAGTAGAACAATTCGATTCAAGACTGGTAGCACTTTAGATACCAACAAGATTTGTGGGGGGGGGGAGATAAGCTTTCGAGAGAGTCAAAGCTTTCATCATATAGGAGTCTGGTTATGTTCCTTTGCCTGGTCAATGAAGCCAGCAGCAATTTGCTTGATCAACTTTAGGCTCCATCTGATTTTAGAGAACAGTAGCTTTCAGGACTAAATTTGTGTATGTCCACATGTAGTCTTACTAACCTCCTGTCTTGGGGGTACTTCAAATTTGCCTCCATTTCCTTCTAGGTTTTTTAAGCAGCAGCTCGGACAGAGGATGGGAAGTGATGTAGATGCAAATCTCTTTGGTTCTCCCAGAATCTTCTTCCATTTCTCAGCACTTCCATAACTATCTCAGTTGACCTTTCCTCAGGAGACAAACCAGCATTCATCTTCCTTCTTATGGCCTGAATCCCAAGGAAGATATCCTCATGCGCAAGTTGGGGAGCAATTTCCTTTTCTGTGGCGGCCTTCAAACTCCCACCTCATGTTGCCCCTGAGGTCCCCTGTCCCCCAGAAGAAGTAGTTCAGAGGGCACTTTGGGCTACTTCAGCAGGGAAGACACAAAGAAGTTGCACTTCCATGCATAGAATTTAGATGGGATTCAGCCCTATAATAATTTTCTGTGCTAAATAAAAAAGTACTGACATTATGGGGCATCATAATTTTTCAAGACAAGCGAATTAAGGGATAATGCTAGTGGTATTTGCAAACTGAAAGACTGATTGTCAAGCTATCAAACAGCTTAGTCAATGGGATTGTACTTCATTGGTAATATCACTGGTGTGTAGATTGCAGGATAACAGGCAGAGTTCCTGAAGCTATTATTCAGAGGGAGGCCTAAAGCTGCAGCGAAAGCTAGAGTGACTTTTTCCTAAGATAACAATCTTGTCTCAGCCAACAGATTACCTGTTTAATCAAGGGTAATCAGCTTTCTCTAATCGCGGAAGGTAAAATTAGTTGTTAGTGTCAGGAGGACACAACTTTCTTTAAGTAGCACACCCCACAATCTAATTATGGCAAGTTACTCTAAACCTGCTGCTTTAATTCTCCATTGTTGTTCACAGAAGGCTTTGTTGAACTTGGGGCTATTTATAACGGTCTTGATTTGTTATTCTTTTCTGCCTTAGCACTTGAAAAGAACAGATAGATCAGTGTTTTATATATAAATGAGCTGCATGGTAAAAAAGATTTCTGAAGATACTCTGAGTAGTGAAAGCCACTTTGTATGTGTTTGCACACAGACACAGTCACATGCTATTCTTTGTGGTTTCTGTACACTCACACAGATGGGCTTGGGGATGCTCAAGCCAGCTCAGGGAATCTTCAAGAGCTTGGAGTGTAAGGTGCTCTTTCCTTTAAGGTGCCCTTAACAAATGTTTTAGTGCCACCAAGCAACGCAGTCAAGGGACAGAAACTGCTTTATCCTCTAGTTCCTTTTTTTATAGCTGGAGAAAGGAGCAACTAGCTTTTCTGTCCTCAGGGATATCTATGAAATATAAATAAAAAATTGTAAGGATTGGGTTGCTCAAAGAAACTGGTATTACTTTTTTATAATGTCCCTCTAGGAGAGGCAGAAGTATTTGCACAATATGGAGATGGTCCGCCTGCTGCCCGATAACCACAGTTCCCCAATCTGCCTGCTGGGGGATGACACCATGGAGTGGAAAGATCCCAGGATCCACGGGGGCACTGCATGATCCCCTTGCCCCCTGTTGGTGAAGCCAGCCAGCAACCCCTGAGCTGGGGTGCGGCTAAGTGGCTCCACCCCCATGACCCCTTAAGGGAGTTCCCAAACTGAGGGAGACGAGCATGAAGCCCAGTCTCCCCCCCCCCAAGGTACCAATGCCCAAACAACCCTATGCCCCACTCCCACCAGTGCTTGTACACCTGCAACCAAGTCAGTAGACCATGCCAAATATTGTCACTATGTGATATAGCCAGCAGCAAACTGCTGTGAAACACCCCAAAGAAAGCCAAGGTAAAAGCTGTCCATAAAAGGGTGGCCTCTTGGGTGGAAAAACACATGTTCAAAATCTGGCACATGAACCTCTGCAAGATAGGCAAACTGATGGCCCTGCAAGAGTCAAGCTCCCAGAGGAAGACCTTCTCCAGACCTCAATGGTGTGCCAAGTGAGGAAGGAGTCACAGAGGTCAGGGAATCCAGAGCCTTGCTGTAGTTGGAAATGGCCAATAAGTAATGCCCATGGTCCTCTGGACAAGCCCACATTCCTTAAAATGGTCCAAATATTGCAATTTCAAGGTCTTGGAGACAGGCCATGGGTCCACTGACCCAAGTGACCCTGCAAAGGATAGAAAAGCCAATACAGTGCACTTGTAGGCTTGGCGGGTTGAAGGGGCAAGAGACCTGAAGATTCCCTCAATGATTCATTGTTGCCAAGCATCCAGTGGTCCTTCAGGAAGTGGTGCAGATGTTGGTTTACATTGAAGGCCAGAACCTGGAGCCTCTCTTCCTAAAATCATGACAAGGTGTCCACAATGTTGTTGCTGATGTCTGCAATGCATTGTGCTGAGAAAGAGATATTAGACACCAGTCAGATCAAAACAAACCTGTGCACTAACCACCTAACCCTCTCAGAGCACTATGACTGGTGGTTAATGACTCTGTTCCATACATGACAGTAGCACCAGATGAGGACACACTTGTTCTTTAATACAGACTGCTGCAAGTATAAGAAAAAATTCCAAAAAGGTGGAGTCCCTGAGAATGCCTGACATGGCCTAATGCAGGGGCCAATGACTCATCAATTCAGTCAGTCCTCTGTAGACCTCTCACTTCTCCCCTCAACATGAAGACCACTCACTTCTTTTCCTGTGATGACTGTTAACAAGTGGAATAGATGGATGCATTCCTCTCCAGGTGAACAGCCAGCTTACTCTATGCCTTCCCTCCAATCCCAATTATCTCTGAAGCTCTGAACAAACTCAAGGACGGAGCAGAAGTGATCTTCTTGGTTCCACATTGACCAAGGAGACCCAGGATCTTGGACCTGATTGCACTTATCAGTCCAACCTACTTAGACACTTCCAGTCCTTCCAGGCAGTCTGTCCCAGGGTCTGATATGTTACCCAGATCCAGCATGGTTGCACCTGACCACTTGGAGATTGAGCATCAAGGGCTGTTGGATCTAAAGTTCTCTTAGGTCGTAGTAAAGACTATGCTGGCAAGCAGATAGCCATCAACAGAAAAGATATATAGCTGCACTTGGAAGTCCTTCATCAGATGGTACCAAAAGAAGCACAAGACTGAGATGGATGTCCTCATCATCCTTTCTTTCCTACAAGATATTCTTGCCCAGGGCCTTAAACCTAACACACTCCATAGGTAGGTAGCAGCTCTGGTCTCCGTTCTGCCTCTGGTTGAGGGCAGTCTTTTCTCATGCCACCTAGCCATCAAATGTTTCTTTAGAGGAGCAGCACTTTCCAGCCCTCAAGTACTTCATCATTTTCCTTCCTGGAGACTTCATGTGGTTCTCCAAGAACTTATAAAACAACTGTTTGAACTGCTGTGAGAAGTATCACTCAGGTTCCTCACATTTAAGGTGGTGTTTCTTACACCCATTACCTTTGCCAGACACATCTCAGAATTGGGAGCTGTATCTATAGGTAAAGGCTTCTGCATTTTTGAGAAGGATGTGGTGGTTGTCCATCTGGATCTTTCATTCATCCCAAAGGTGAATTCTGTGCTCCACAGGTCTCAGGAAGGAGGTAATCTCCAGTCCTCCTGTCCCAATCCATTGCACTCCAAGGAGACAAACTGGCAAATCTTGGATATATGAAGAGCCTTACATACCTACATCCAGTGTACAGCTTCTATCAGGAGATGCTTTTTTTGTAGCATACCATCTAGTAGCCAAGGACAGAAAGGTGTCTAAAGCAGGGGCGGCCAACCTTGCTTAACGTAAGAGCCACATAGAATAAACATCAGATGTCTGAGAGCCGCAAGACAGGAACAAATATCACACACACGTTTTTATTTTTAAAAATATGCAAATTTGCTTTTTATTAATGTTAAATGGGACTGCCAAAATTAAAAACAAACGAGGAAAACCAGTTATTGATAATGATATTACTTGTTTGCTAATGATATTGAGAGAGATGGAAAGAAAGAATTAAAGAAGTGGAAAGAAAGAGAGAGAGAGAAACTAGGAAAGCAAATAGATGGGAGGGAGGAGGGAAGGAAGGAAGGAAGGAAGGGAGAAAGAGAGAAAAAGCATGCCTCCCCTTTGCTTCCCCAGCCGCCCTGCCAGGAGCCGCACAATATATGTGAAAGAGCCGCATGTGGCTCCCGAGCCACAGGTTGGCCACCCCTGGTCTAAAGCATCTCTTAGCAAATGACTGAAAAGGTGCATTATTTTGGTTTAAACCTCTGTGGCTTTTTATAAAAAATTCTGGAAGCCTCTGAACTGAAGAAGAAGGTACTCTTCTGTTCAGGGGCAGGAAGAAAATGACCTAATATCCTGCCTTCAGGGATTGTGGGAGAAGGAGTACCTAAACATCAGGGGTCTTCCTCTACCTCAAATAGAAGGAACCTTCCTGGTAAGTCCAAAGTTCCTTTCTGTATCAACTGCCACTTCAAGGGTAGCCCCAGATACAGTGTACTGCAGTAATCCTGATATCACCAGGACATGAACCACAGTGGCAAGACCCTTCCTGCTGTAAGCCTGCCCAGCATTCTTATGAACTTTTTCCAATGAGTTATGAGAGCAGTGAATGAACTATGATGCCATTTATGTGAGACATGAAAGTGCACTTGGTAACCAGTGGGAAGATGGGAACAGATGCCTACACTATAGGGTCAAAGTACCATTTTCTGATGTTGCCACCTCCAGGCGGAAGGTTAACACAGAGAACAAAGACACCCTCTCACACACAAAGCCATGAGGTTACAGGCTTATATCAGCAACTCCATGCAGGTATACACTCCAGGCACGTACACAGGCTTATGCCCCCTCCTGCAAGACATCATTTCCATTTGCTACATCAAAGGACTTCACACCTGGGTGCGAAGACAGCAGGGTGCTTCCTGAGAATCGGTTCCCATGCCCAGCACTCCTGTCATCTCGAAGACAGATGGCAGGTGAAGCTGACGTCAACATCCTGTCCTGACCATCAGGTAGATCTGAATATTGACTACTCCTATAGCATCCCCTTAGTGGCTAGAGATAGAGAACGGACCATCTATAGGCTTTCTTGAGATGGCATCATATCATGCCATCCTCCCAGGTACCACCTCCCAATAAAAGCTGATCCCCAAGAATCACAAGTTAGTTCCAGTTCTTAGACCATCAGTCCTATTGCCTGCTTATCAGTCCTATTCCCTGCTTATCTCCCTCCCTCCCTCCTGGATCCTTGGGTGCACCACTGGGATCCGCCACGTGGCTTTCTGCTGGTTCAGAACCACGATCCTTTGTCCTCTTTCTGAAGACTTCTCCCCTTTGTTTTTCCAGACGGATTCCACTGATTCATACAGAGGTAAATATCACCCTCGATGGAAACCATCAAATATCCTGCTCGTGCAAACGTCTCTGTATTTCTATCCAATTTCCCTAGTTCTGTATAGCTGTGTGAATGATAGTGTAACATTGTTTATAAATCTTTTATTACATTTTTAGTAAACAATTTATCTTTTATACTTTAACTTGAGTCTGTGTCAGTTCCTGAGAAGCCTCGGTTTAGTGCCACCTCTGTATACATAGGTAAGATCCCGTAAAGCCGGCTGCATATTGTTAAGAGCTAATATTCTCCCAAATATTAATAACATAAAAGAGCAGTCAGGCTAACACCGCCCTGGAAGGGCTTACCAGCCAAAGCTGGTTAAAGGCAACTTAGGCCACTGCTGCCAACTGTTTATCCAATAGGAGGCCCGGGTCCAGGAACCTCTCAATCTAGTCAACTGCTCCTTTAGGGGAAGTGCAACCCCATCTAGAACAAAAGATATCCAATTTCCTCAGTCAAAGCTTCTCTCATCAGCAGCACCTCCATTTTGTTCATAGGTTCCACATCTTCCCTAGGATCTTCCGGAAGCATGAAATAGAGTTGAGTGTAATCTGCATATTGATGGCATCTGAGCCCAAATCTCTGTAGATGATCTCTTCCAGTTGCTTTATGTAGATGTTGAAAACTGTGGGTGACAAGATGGAACCTTGTGGAACCTCAAAGGTCAAGGGGTAGATCAGCAGTCCACCTGCACCATGCCCTGAAATTTACCTTTGAGGTAGGACAGAAACCACCACAGGACATTGCTTCCCAGTCCTAAACCAAAAGGTGGTCCAAAAGGATACCATGACTGATGAACTCAAAAACTACTAAGCAGTTCAGGAGAATTAACACTGTACGTTTCCCAGCACATGTCATCCACCAGGGCAATCAAAGCCATTTCAGTCCCATAGTCAGGCCTGAAACCAGAGTGGAATGGATCCAAATAAATGCTTCATTCAGGAATCCTTGAGATTGTCCAGCCACCATTTATCAGTCATCTTCCTCGAGAATGATACATTTGAGACTGGACAGTAATTCAGCTGTCTTGAGTTCAGAGTCGGTTTCTTTAGGAACTGATGCATTGGTGCCCTCTTCAAGGCAGGGGCAACCACTCTCTCTCTAAGAGAGGCAGTCCTCTAGCCTCCCCACCTCCCCACTGATTTAAGCAGCCAGAAGGGGCAAGGGGGTTGTATAAGTATGTGGTGGGTTTCAAACTTCCAAGAATCCTGTCCATATCCTCAGATGGAACAAGCTGAATGGTGTCCCAGATACTAAAGTGAGACCATATGAGACTGCTCAGATAATTACGTTTTCTATGCTATTGTGTATGTGACCCCACTTGCTTATACCAAATTCTGGGACGTAGGTTGATTAACAGAAGAAGGGGTGGAGAAGATAAAATAAGCACTGCCTCCAGTCCATTGGCTTCTGCCTATCCTTTCCAAGGTATAATTACTGCTGTGCAATTAAAAAAAACAACAACAGTGTGATCCCCAAGATCCCATAATAAACTTTTCCACTTTCACAAAGAATACTTAAAATAGAAACGGCTTATTTTTCAGAATGAGGGGTAGGAAACTAAGATAGAATACAGACCTCCCCCCAATAGACACTGTGTTCACAATGCTGCAGCATTCTTTACATGAACAACTTTCACCTCAACATCTCCCTTCTTTTTTTTCTCCTCAGAAATCTCCTTTTCTTTTGCAGACACTCTACATCTGCCCCACAAGGATGGCAATTTTTTCCCTGCCAAAATCCCCCAGGTGGGCAAATACATACAGTAACATATGGAATCCATTTTCAAATGAAAATAACAGTGACTGATTATGTATGCATTATATATACATCCACAACAGTGTTTCTGCAGGCACATAGATTTCTACCCACACAGTGTGAGTTTCTTTACTCCACCCTCCCCCAGCAGCCCCAAATGTCCCTCAGTTACATTTCAGGCTGTCGTGGGAGGGAAGACGTGAGAAAGTTGTGCACTGTAGGCAAAAATCCTCACAGCCACAAAAAAACATTGTTCTGGATCCAAGCCAGACTCTTTTAAATTGGATGTGGCAAAGGATGACCCATTGTGGATGCCATAAAACAACAGTGGAATAAGTGTGCAGTGTACATTGTGTGTTCTGTTTACACATTAGAAAGAGCTGAGGCAAATGACTTGGGCCACAGGTCTGTGCTCATGAGGTGTTCATATGCCCATGACTTCAAGCAGGAGGTCTTGGCATGCTATGTCCCCTCAAGCTGCCAATCCATGTTCTCTACTGGGAGGAATGGGTTAAAAGGTACTTGGCAGTTATGGAGTCAAGCCATGCTGGGAAGTCCTTGCCAGAGAATATTAAGAGAAAATTCAAAGGCCATATGTAGAGTTAAGATCTCCGGATATAAAGTTGGGGCCTTGGTAAACTGCATTTCTTTATCACACCATGGCCAACATTTTTATGTGTATCTGTTGCTTTTAGCAATATTGTTCTAATAATTGGAAGTGATTATACTGTATGGGAAACTATTAAAAAGAATGCAAACTTACTCTCTGATCCCGGTTCAGATTTACGCAATTATTATTCAAGAAAGAAATGCATTGTTTTATTCTCTACATTTTGCAGGAACTGAGTTTGCTGCCAATTCTTGGGTTTATGGGATTAAGTTTCTCTCCCCCCCCACCCCCCGCTTTGCTATCACACTCACTCTACCCCTGTTCGTTCTCACTCCAGTTCTATTTCTAGCGTGGAATGTGTTATGAAAAGCAAAAAAGAATCCCTACAGGTACTTTTTCATGTGCTGCATCATAATTTTGGATTTTTACATGATGTGTGTGTTCTTGATCTTTTATTCTCAGTTACTATGGGATGCCCTGATTCCTATCCTGCACGATATCACAGTTCATTATTACAGGGAATATTCCATGTTATCATTGATTTTATTTATTTGAATGTTTTCTACCCTACTTCTACACAACTTAACTTTCAGTCAGTAATTGAAATGACTTTTCAAAACCTGCAATTGATAATAGAAACAGACTAGAAGAATCTCAGTGCTCCAAGAGTCCAAATAGTCCACATTTACAAATTGCTCATACCAGATCTGAGAGAAAAGGTTGTTTTGCAGTCCCAAGAGGTGCGTTCCGAACTTCTTCTGGCAACCTGTTCCATAAAGGTAGTGCTACCATGGGCAGCGGGACAGGACGGAGTCCTTTGATGCTGGAGGAGGGGATCTGGGTCATCTTACACCTACCACTTGCTCTGCAGGCAGGACTGTACTTATCAAGCAAGTTTTAACTAGCCAGCAGGGGGGAGTAGCATCCCAGTTCTGGTCCTGTATGTGCCACAGTTAGATTTATCTCCTCTCTGGTATTCCTTTCTCATCCTGAACTGTCTTACCCCTATCTTCCCATTTTCACTCTTGTTCATCTCTCCTTTCTTCATCTTTGACCATCCTAAAAGTGGGAAAAGGAAAGAGCAAGGAAAGAGCAACTGAGCAAACATTAGTAGAAGAAAAAGACTGTCAACAATGGCACTTGAGGTTTCTAAGGCTTGCTTATCCTATCCCACACAAGAGCAGCTCAGTGGGACCCACCTTTCCAGATCTTTGGCAGTGTATGTCACTGGAGAGGCTCCAGCCTGACCAGGCTGAAATGTGAGTGTTGGATTGCCAGTGTCATTTATGGGGGAAATGACTGATGTTCCTTCAAAGAGCTGTAGCTGGAGGCAGCAATGCATGAGCCCTTGTGACAGCAGCTGCCTGCCACTGCCAAGGCCCACCACAGCCAGAGGAGTGGAGGAAGCCCTCAGTTCAGGAGCAGAACCACTTGCTGGAGCAGAACCACTTGCTGAGCACAATTCCCTAATCACTACTGACATCAGCACTTGTACACCACAGTGAAGGCAATACTTCAAAAGTATCAATGCCTCTCCTCACACTCCTGGAAGAAGATTTGTGGGATTTTTCTGGTTCTTAGTGTGGTGCCAGAGCATACTGTTTCTCACACCATTAGTCAAGGAGAAAAGGTAGTATTTACACTGAGACTGAACCACAGTTTGTGGGGAGGAAGCAAATTCCAGTTTGCCTAGGTGCTCATATTCAAATATCGCATCCAAGTGGAGTTTGACTGAAGGCTTCCAAAAGATCCACACATGAGGAAAGGAGGGAGAGAATCCATACATGGCAATAAGCTGTGTCTGTGCCTGTCATGGACTGAGATGTTCCATGACAGTTAAATACAACCTGAGTGAATAGCCCCCCCGCCCCAGTTGCATGCACCTAAGCTAAGGGGAAAGAGGCAATGACTTTTCTGTCATGTTTTGGTTGGAAAACAATTACAGATGACAGTGTTGCATGATGTGTATGCAAGAGAGAAATGCATTGTCATGAAAGGTTGCAGAGAAAGAGATCGCATTTAGGATTAGTGATCAGCTTTCTTCCATTCATAGGGTTGGATCCAACTGACAATTCTATTGGTGAAAAAGGAATGAAGGGTTCAGCTTTGACCACCCAAAAGACTATGCTGAGGATCATGGGATCTGCATGGACAAAAGCCATGTGTGCTGTAATAAGGAGGGAAACCGGGGGAGATTCTGGCTGGATCCAGCTCATAGGTGTCTGTTGAAGGGGAAAGAGAATATAGAACCCCACAGTTCAAAATAAATACCCAACTAGAGAGGTGCTTCTGGACAGATGCATTTGCAAATCACAGTACTATGAGTTTATTATTGAAATATTTCCATAAAGCAATACAAAAGCATAAGATAATATAATTTTTATATATTTTATTTGCTTTTCATCAGAATAAATCCATCACTTCAGCTGGGCCATTGAACATGATTTTTATGTACTTAAAGCCCATCCCTTTGAAAATACAGTTCATGGTATACATGACAATGTTTTTCTCTGTGATGAACTTTGTAAATATTTTTCTTTAAAATCCCCCAGAGTATTTGTCAGAATGCTTTCCTACGCAATGGAATTGTCCCTACATTTAGTATCAGTAAATAATTGTATTTGTACGTGGGTGGCTATCCTTTGACCTTCTAAGCAACTGAAGATAAGGACTCAAAATCATACAGCTCTCTCTGACTGAAATAGATGTTGTCTGTTCATTTCAAGGGGAATGTTAAGAATATAGGTCTATCCTAAACAAAAGTCTATTAAGCACTGGCCTTTTCCTTTGTTTTCACTGTGCATCACCATTGTGTTTTTTTTTTTGTTCTGCATTTTCCCCTGCCATCACTGTGCATGTCCATCGGGTTTTCTTTTGCATTCTGCACTGCCCCCCCCCCCCCCCCGGGCTCAGTTTGCTTTACACTTGTGTTTTCCTCAGGATTTCTCAGAGTGCTTTTGTGGCGGTCTTTCCTCTTGCTTCACTTCCAAGTCGAAGGTAAAATTCAAAAGTATACATATTTCCTCTTTTTTTTCACCCCACTCTTTCCCCAACCCTTTTCCTGCCCCTCGGAGGCCCCTCCATCACCCACATCAAGGTCATTCCTCCCACTCTGCATGTTTTACCATCTCTCCCCCCCCCCCCAATTCATCAGTGCTTACTTGTAAAGTTTTGTTTTGTTTTTTAACAAGCAGGATGAGTGTAATGATAGTTTTTCGGTAAACTTGGAATGCTGGCAAAAGATTTTTACTATACCAAGAGTGTTTGTGTGTGCATTCTCAGCTGGGGCTCTGCTGGGCAGCTTGGTTTAAACTCTAACAGAGCCCTCCCAGGTGCTGATCCTGCAAGAAGAATTCTCCCTGCAGGCTCACCTGTGGCTTTCCCTGAAGGACCATATCTTTTGTGGATTCTTTTGGGCAGTCTAAACCAGGCTGCCAGCAGAGCCCTAGCCAAGCCTGTGGGGAGAGTTCTCTCTGCAGGAGCAACTCCTGGTGGTGGTGGGGGTTCTCTTGGGCAGTCCAATTTCAACCAGGCTGCCTGGGAGAGCCCCAGCTGAGCACACCCCCCCTCACAGTTCAGTAACTTTTTCCTCTTGCAATCCTAGTTTACCAATAAATTCCTATAGTTAAACTCATCTCTGAGGATTTTTTTTAAAGGATGGTGTTTTCAAGTTCAAAACGAGCTGCAAAAGTTTAGTTCCTTGCAGGTTTAAAAGGGGATCAGAGAGGAGGCAAACTGCAGCATCCCGAGTGCAAAAAAAAGATTTTCAATGCTACAAGCAAACAAAATAAGGGGGGAGGGGAGGACGTCAAGGCTGAATGTAATTGACATAAGGTGCAGAGAGAGAGAGAGAGACTGAAATGGGAAGCCTAAATCGAACCGTTTTGGCAGTTGCTGGAAGCCTAACATTAAAATGGTGGCACCCCCCATATGTCACAAGTGACGTTGCCACCCCAATTAAGAAAATCTGGGGGTTTTGTTGTAGCTCCAGAATGAATACAACAGAGAAACAAGAAATACACCAGAGAAGAAAAGAATATGCGGACAGCAGGCACAGAAGTCTGAAGTCAAGGTTAAAGGCTTGACTGCTTGGATTCTCTGCAGTAAATTGCAGTAAGATGTGCATGCAGAAAGGGCCTCAGTTAGGAAGCTGGGATGACCTGCTTAGCAATTATTACTGTATATCAAGAGTCGGTGTGGTATATTTGTCAGCATGTTGGACTGGAGATACCTGCATTCAAATCCCCACTCAGCTGGGAGGTTTGCTGAGTAACTTTGGGCCAGGCATTCTCTCTCAGCCTAGTGCCTCACAGGGTTGTTGAGAGAATGAACTGGGGGGATGGCAAAAACTTGCTATACCATCCTGAGTTACTTGAATAAATGATGGGATTAAATTGTGATCGATATATAAAGATGGAGTTGAGAAGTATAGATAGTTTACAAAACTATCAAGATCATCAGAAGTTGTTCAACTGTGAGAAGGTTGCATTAAAAATATTTGTTTTCTGACAGCTGGAAATTTTAAAAAAATTTTTTGGAGGCAGGACTTAAATATAGCATTAGACTTGTACAATTGGGCATCCTCACTTTTACATGAAACAGGATAATGGAAATGAGTAAATAATCAGAACTGAGCATTAATTAATTGCTTTATCAGCAAGCTTTAAATTTTTGTATTTGTAATGTAATGATTTTAATTTTTGTTGTGGGTAAGCTGTTTCAAAATGAAAAAATAGGATCTAACATTGTATTGGATCTAACATTGTATTGTATTTTTTATTTTTTAAATAAAAATTATCTTTAAAATATATATATATGATGATGGCTTAGCATGATCATTTGGCTCACCAACATATAAACTGGTTGCAGTAGGAAAATCTCTTTTTATTAGTTACTATTAGAGTATGGTCTGAACATTTACATATACCGTATTTTTCGGACTATAAGACGCACCTGGCCATAAGACGCACCTAGTTTTAGAGGAGGAAAACAGGGGAAAAAATATTCTGAACCAAATAGTAGGTAGTTGGGGGGGGGGGGGGAGAGAGAGAAGAAAGAAAGAAAGAAAGAAAGTAGGTAGGTAGGTAGGTAGGTAGGTAGGGGGGAGAGAGAGAAGGAAGGAAGGAAGGAAGACAGAAAGAAAGAAAGTGAGAAAGAAAGAAAGAAAGAAAGACAGAAAGACAAGGTGTTTCCCTCCCCCCCTTGCTTGGGCCCCAGTGGCTTAACGCCACTCAGGCCCAGCTCTTCCCTCCCTACCTCCCCCCCCTGCAGCCCAAGAATGGTGAGCGGGGGAGGGAGGGGGGTAGGTAGGGGGGAGAGAGAGAGAAGGAAGGAAGGAAGACAGAAAGGAAGGAAGGAAGAAACAGGAAGGTAGGGAGGGAGAGAGAGAGAGAAGGAAGGAAGACAGAAAGAAAGACAGACAGAAAGAAAGTACCAGGAAAGTAGGTAGGTGGGGGGGGGGGAGAGAGAGAGAGAGAAGGAAGGAAGGTAGGTGGGGGGAGAGAGAGACAGAAGGAAGGAAGGAAGGGAGGAAGGAAGGAAGGTAGGTAGGTAGGTAGGTAGGTGGGAGGGAGAGAAAAGGAAGGAAGACAGAAAGACACAGAAAGAAAGGAAGAAACAGGAAGGTAGGGAGGAGAGAGAGAAGGAAGGAAGGAAGGAAGACAGAAAGAGAAAGAAAGAAAGACAGAAAGACAAGGTGTTTCCCTCCCCCCCTTGCTTGGGCCCCAGTGGCTTAATGCCACTCAGGCCCAGCTCTTACCTCCCTACCTCCCCCCCAGCCCAAGAATGGTGAGGGGGGAAGGAATGGGGTGGGAAAGGTGAGCAGGGGAGGGGGGGCTTCTGAGGGGGGTGGGAGGGAGGGGGGCTTCTGAGGGGGAGTGGGAGGGGGGTTTCTGAGGGGGTGGGTGAGAGGGGGGCTGGGAGGGGAGCTTCTGAGTGGGTTGGGAGGGAGGGGGCTTCTGAGGGGGGGTGGGAGGGGGGCTGGGAGGGGAGCTTCTGAGGGGGGTGGGAGAGGGGCTTCTGAGGTGGGGGGGGTTCTGAGGGGGGTGGGAGGGAGGGGGGCTGGGAGGGGAGCTTCTGAGGGGGGAGCTTCTGAGGGGAGTGGGTGGGAGGAGGGCTTCTGGGGGGTGGGAGGAGGGCTTTCTGCACTGGGAGGGAGGGCGAGGGAGGCGGGGGCTTGCTCCCGGCCCGCGGCGCTTGCCGCGGAACCGGGATCTACACTGGGGGGGAGGGCGAGGGAGGCGGGGGCATGCTCCCAGCGCGGGCCAGGAGCTACACTGGGGGGGAGGGCGAGGGAGGCGGGGGCTTGCTCCCAGCCCGCGGCGCTCGCCACAGAGCCGGGATCTTCACTGGGAGGGAGGGCGAGGGAGGCGGGGGCATGCTCCCGGCCCGCGGCGCTTGCCGCGGAGCCGGGATCTTCACTGGGGGGAGGGCGAGGGAGGCGGGGGCTTGCTCCCGCCCGCGGCGCTCGCCGCGGAGCCGGGATCTTCACTGGGAGGGAGGGCGAGGGAGGTGGGGGCATGCTCCCGGCCCGCGGCACTCACCGTGGAGCCAGGATCTACACTGGGGGGAGGGCGAGGGAGGCGGGGGCATGCTCCCGGCCCGCGGTGCTCGCAGCGGAGCCGGGATCTACACTGGGGGGGAGGGCGAGGGAGGCGGGGGCTTGCTCCCGGCCCACTGCGTTCGCTGCGGAGCCGGGATCTTCACTGGGAGGGAGGGCGAGGGAGGCGGGGGCATGCTCCCGGCCCGCGGCACTCGCCGCGGAGCCAGGATCTACACTGGGGGGAGGGCGAGGGAGGCGGGGGCATGCTCCCGGCTCGTGGCGCTCGCCGCGGAGCCGGGATCTTCACTGGGGGGGAGGGCGAGGGAGGCGGGGGCTTGCTCTCGGGCCCACGGCGCTTGCCGCGGCCCCGGGAGCTTGAGCGAATGGGGGGGATTCGCACCATAAGACGCAGGCACTTTCCCCCCCACTTTTTGGGGGAGAAAAAGTGCGTCTTATGGTGCGAAAAATACGGTAACTTTTCCTTATAAGAAGACAAAGAAGAGTTGGTTTTTATACCCCACTCTTCATTACCCAAAGAAGAGTGGTTTACAGTTGCCTTCCTTTCCTCTCCACACAGTAGGTACCTTGTGAGGTAGGAGGGGCTGAGAGAGTTCTGAGAGAACTGTTACTGGCCCAAGGTCACCCAGCATGCTTCATGTGGAAGAGTGGGAAATCAAACCCAGTTCTCCAGATTAGAGTCAGTTGCTCTTAACCACTATACTATGCTGGCTCTAGGCAACCAAGATATTGTTCTGTATTCCTGAAGTTAGGGATAAGCTGTTAGTGTGTCATGGCTTCAAATGTTATTGTGATAAGTGGGAAAGCCAAAAGAGTGAGCCTCACAGTGATTTTTCTCATTTCTACTGTCTAAAGGGACAAGTTGCATATCTTTACCCATGAGATGTGTGTGTTCCACCTGCCTTTGGATCTTGTGCATCTCTTCATGAGAAGATGTTGGTGCTTCTGCTTGGTTTCATATCTGGCTGTGGGAACAGCCACTTCTTTCTGCCTTCAGTAATGTGCAAGGATATAGTTCACTGCAAAGCTTTTCTACCAGCCCACATGACACTACCATAGAGCTGTTGGGAATAAAGCTTTTGGAAATCAAGTAGTGGGCCCTATCTTGATGCCTCATGTATTAAACTGGCAAAGGAAGGTAAACGGTGGAGCTCTTTCACAGGTGCTAGTTGCATATTAACTTGAGTTTACAAATAAAAAAAATATTTTTGTCCTTCTTGTAGATAATGTCACAATTTGTAAGCTAGAATTTTAATTTGACTGAATGTGCAGATCACATAAGTAGTTCAGGCATTTATTCTCTCCAGTTCATCTATACATTTTGAATTTTCAAAAACCTAATGACATATCACAGTGTAGTTTTTATAAGACTGTTCAGTGGATGCATCTTATGTGTGCTGCTCTGAAAATATTAATCTGAATTAATTTGCTACTGACATTTTTGGAAAACATGGCTCACTTATCTTTTTTATTATTTGAAGAGCAGGGGCAGACCTCTTTTCTAAGAGCTTTATTCAACAATTATTTTTCTTATTCTAATTTCTAGATGTTAGATTGGATGCAAAGGTGTTGTCCTGTACTGCAAAGGCTTTGAACTCTGCCCCACTTGTAGGGGTTTTGGGAGCAATTTGGTTGGCCACAGTGGGAGATAAAGTGCTGGATTAGAAAGACCCTTGGTCTGATTTTTCAGGGCTCTTATGTTGTAAGGGATGTTTTAATCTGGATCTAGGGCACTGCACAGCGAAAACTGCACCACATCCAAGGATCTTTTACTGCAAGAATTTATGCCACCTCTTACACCAGCAGAAACCTGAGAACTGAAAACTCACCTATTGCACTCTGTATGAACTTTTGTGCAAATCCTTTGGAAAGTGTTTTCAGAACTGCATTAGTTATTTTATTTCCACTCACTGTTCTTTGGACCCACCCCATATTGTTTGGCAGATTACAGCAAACAAAAGTTTGTGATAAAGAGCCTTTCACATCTGCTTTTCAACTATTGGCGGAATTTTGTTTGCTAAAATCCATTTGTTTAAATATAGCAATTGATTCCTCATTCTTTTTTCTCTTTCAAAAGAGGAATTTCTCTTTAATTTCTGCTTGATTTCTCTTTGTAGTTTTGTGTTACACCACATGGTGGTGCTCTATGCACCCCTTTTTTACTTCGGCCTTTTAATTTTGTTTCCCTGATGTTACACACTCCAGAGTGCTGCTCTAGGAGGAGGCTAGGAAGGTTTGGAAAGACATTGTCTGTATCTGAGCATCTACAGAGTGAAATTATGCAGAACCTCATGCCCATTCTTTCTTCGAATTTCTCTGTTGATTTAAACAGATTTGGTTCAAAACATACTCCATATTCCTAAAAAGGAGAAAGAAACTGATTACTAGATTTCAGGGAGAAACTGGGTAAAGAGGAATTAAGATAACTAGTCTTAATAATGCTACTCTTAGCCTCCCCCAGTGAATAATTATCAGCTCTGACTGCACCAGTCAGTGATTTGGGGGGGGGGGGGTTGTCACCTGTTTCTAGGGCTCTTTTGAATAAAAGGATGAAGCAGGGTGAATGTTGTTAACATCTGAATAAACAGTTTGATTTACCTGGGCATTATTAACATGGCAGCCTCAAGCCAGATTTGTTGAACACTGCACAGAAAATGTGAAACAAACATTGAGATGAAATTATAGAGTATATTGAAAAGTGCATCACAAAATGAGCAACATAAAGGAATCCAAGATAATAAAAAATAAGGATTGCATAACTATAAATGAAATATCACTCATACGTATTAGAAATGTTTATAAATGATGTAGGAAAAAATTGGAAACAATCACATAGATTTGGAATTTAAAAATCTAGCCATAGTACTGTATGCCCCATGTTCATCTAATTTTTTACACAGCTTAGGAGATTGTTTTCCCTCAAGTTATTAATAGGAATCTTTAAAATCACTTTGTACCAGGTGAGAGAATCTCAGCTACTAGGCAACTGCAGTCCCTGTTAAGTTATAGCTACATGAATCGCAGTTCCTGAGGGAACCTTTGTCTGACTTCAAAACTCATTTTCACTATGGTATACTGTAAGAACATTTTTCCTCTGGGATCAAGAACAACTGCATAAAAGTTTTTTCCCTCTCATTTGGTGTTTCTGTTGATTATATTTCAATATGTAGTCTTTCTGCTCTGAAATTGATCCTTGTGATGGAATATAAGTTCTGGGTCTCTAAGTACAAACTTTTCAGGCCTTTTCAATCCAATCATATAAATTATTGAGTTGGTGTGAACAAGTCACCAGTGCAATGTCAAATGCAGAATTTATTTCATTTTCTTCATTTACACCCCACCTTTCCCCCAGTGGGGACCTAAAACACTTTCTGTCATTCTCCTCACCTCTATTTTATCCTCTCAACAATTTTGCCAGATAGATGAAGCTAATATTGATCACCAAGAAAGGTTCCATGGCAGAGTGGGGATTCAGACCTGAGTGTTGCTGGCCACTACACCATGCCAAGCCTGGCCCTCAGTTGTCTGAAAGTTGCTTGAAGTTGTTTAAGCTTTAATGCCAGTGGGGTTGCTGGATGGGTGAGTGGAAAACTTGAGGGATCTGTTCCAAGTGTCCTGGTCACCATGAAGGCCCATGAAGGATATGTAGTCTAAAGGATATGTGTGATGAGGAACTGTGAGGGAATCATTGTCTGGGAGCCTTTGATAACTGTGTCTAGTTCAGGCTACTGGGAAAAGAGTGGTGTTGCTAACCACCTGGTAGGGATTAGAATTGCAACTGATCTCTAGACAGCAGAGATCAGTTACCCCAGAGAAAATGGCCGCTTTGGAGAGTGGACACTATGGCATTATACCACACTGAAGTTTCTGCCCTCCCAAAACTTGACTCCCCCAGGCTCCAGACCCAAATCTACAGGAATTTCCCAACCTAGAGTTGGCAACCCTAGAGAAAAGGTCACAGGGCAGTCACAGGGCCTTTATACTCAAGAAACCATGTGAATTCTGCACCATCAGAACTCTAGAAGTTGAAAGTATCCTACTTCATAAGAAAGTAATTTGAAGAGATTTTCAAATAGTGGACTCAGCTTCCTTTGCCACAAATTAGAAGATGCAGTAGTTTCTTGCAGAGCAAATCTGTAATATTAACAAATTGTATATCAAATTTCAGTTCAACCAAAGCCAATTGTTTCATTTCCCCCTCTTTTCATTTCGGTTAACCTAAGAAGCAATGCAGCTTTCAAGATTAGATAGGGCCTTTTCTTGGAACACCAGTACTCTTCTTGAGTTCTTCACTGACTTTTAAGGTCTAGGTCTCTACAGGCAGTTTCTAATCACACCGGACCAGGGATCTCTGTACTCCTCAGAAATAACTCTCTTTGTTTGTATGGGTAGGGAATCTTCTTCTCTTTCTAGAAGATCTATCCACTTTCCTTTTGCCTAAATGAGAGTCTTCTCTACTACCCAAACTTCCTTGCCAAACTCTTCCCCCAGATCTCCTGTCTGTGTTAAACTGCTCTCAGCTAATGCTGAATTCAGACTCCATTCAGTCAAGGTAGACATCTGACTCTGTCAGCACTAAACCATTTTTCTGTCAGGTCTATTCACGGACCGTCTCAGTACACATCTCTTCTCAAGACAGGAATCTCACTGACTTCTCAGCATCCAGCTCTCTCAAGACTTTCTTTCTCAGCTGATGCTAACCAGTCAGATTGCTTACAGTGGCCTGTCACTCAAGGCTCTCTGGCTCTGTGAACAATTAACCCTTCACAGTCCTTTATCTCTTTACACAGCACTTCTAAGCTTTTAAAAGTGCAGTCCATCACACAATGCATCAGGAATTTAGAAGTCTGAAACAACCAGAAATACCTGAAGCATAGCATAAATATTCAAATGACACATTAAGCCATACAGAAATTACATAAATAGGATCCTACTTAGAATAAGCTATACACAGCAGTATAGACCACAGTCCCTAATCATTTTTCCAAGCAATTTCATAAAACCATTTTGTACAGTGCAACTCTATACCTGTGCAGAACAGCCCCCCTGAATAATTCAATTTTGCATAGTTTGCAGAAGGCCAAGAGAGTGGGAGCTTTTCTGACCTCCTTGGACAGACCACCCCACAAGGCGAGAGCCACAATGGAGAATGTGTGTGCACAGTCAGTTGTTGATTTTGCCCATTTGCAGGTTGATACCTGCAGAAGACCCTGCTGTCTTGAGTGAAGTTGTCATGGTAGAGCATAGGGAGAGAAACAGTCCCACATATAAGAGGGGCCAAGGCCATGACAGGCTTTGTATTTGATAACCAATACCTTAAACTGAGCCTGGTAACAGTTAAACAGCCAGTAGGAGTAATATGCATGCTCCTTTTAGCTCCCATTCATAGATGAGCCGCAGCATTATGTGCCAGTTGAAGTTCCCATGTTGATTTTGAAGGGAGACCAATTTACAGTGCATTACATTAATGTGAATGTTGGGATGCCAAGGCATTAAGAGAAGACTGCACAATTCTTCTTTACTTTAATTAAGTGTTTTGTGTCTTTCTTCGTTCTGGTTAGAGGCATTTTCCGTTTTTACTATTTATTTATTATGTATTATTTTTATTAAAATGTTGCAGTTTTTTTTTGATTAATGACTGTAAACCTCCTGGTAAGAAAGTGGGTTATCAATATTTTAAATTTTAAAAGAGCCATTGCAAAAGAAGAGCTGTGGCAAAAGAAATAAGAGAAAAACATTCTGTTTGTCAGTCTTGCTGTTGTTCAGTGCAACAGTTGTAGCAGTGGATCTTCAAAGTAAACATTACATTGGCTGTTGCTAGAACAGAATGGCACTGAATATAGTTTCTTGAACAACCTGGTATCAATCCTGTCAGAGACAATGTCTCAGGATATACCACAAAGGACCAATATGATAATCCACCCAGTCCTATGTAGTGCATTTTCATATGTTCAGATTATATCTTCATGAACTATCACAGTTCATAGTGCATAGTTTTGCCTACCTCTTGACATCTGAGAGGATAATACAGGGAAGAATTCCACGCTGTTGCTTTTGGCAATAGTCTTCCTACATTTGTGTTCAGGTCAGGGAATTACTGTCTGTACTTGCTTCTTGTTGGAGGATTTATGGTGCTGAGAGCTCAGGTTTTTTATTGTTAAACCATTTAGAAGAGCTTTACAAGGTGTTCTTCAACAAAGGCATCAGCTGGAATGAAACACTTCAGAGATGTATGCTTTCAGTGGAGCAATTTGTTAGAGGCACATCTCTTTGAACAAGTCTCAAAACATAGCTTTAAAAGCAGTCACAAGTGCCCACAAGTGCAGCTCATTTGTAAGTTGAATAAAATAGGAGTTACAAAAATACACAGAGAGAACTTAAGTATTACATTACTACTGTCATTGTGATAGCAGGAAGTGGTTCTACAAAGTAAGGAATCATCTGTTGGAAATTGATACTTCCCTTTGGATGCAGGCAATTTTACATTAGAGAAAGTAGAAGGGAATAATTGTATGCAACACAATGAATGCAGTGAGGTGGAGCAGAAAGCCATGTAACTTGCAGTTTCTGATCAAGTAGGCTTGCTAGCCTCTAGGTGGGACCTGGAGTTCTCCTGGATTTATAACTCATTTCCTGACTACAGAGACAAGTTCCCCTGGAGAAAATGGCAGCTTTCAAGGGCAGACTCTATGGCATCATATCCCTGCTGAGATCCCACCCTCCCCAAATGCCACCATTCCCAGGCTCCATCCCCAAATGTAAAAGAATTTCCCAACCTGAGGTTGGCAACCCTTGATCAAGGCAACAGTCCCCTTTACACAATGTTGTTTCCAAGTGGCCAAGCAGAAATGTGTTAGAGGCAGGGTGAGACGGTCCTGTTTATCCTCATTAAATGTGAAAGTTACTTTTATGGCTATTGAAAAACCTATCCTTCAAGAATGTACCTAATAGATTTATGCCAGCAGCCATCACAAAACCTTGTAGCCTTAAATTGCAAGAGGTAACTACATTGATTTGTGGTAGGTGTGTTGTATGTTGTCACCACAATTGTTTTGTGTTGTCCTCTGGCTCCTACTGGAATTCTTTGAGAAGCCTAACTGTCATTAAAAATGTTATCCCTTATGACTGCAAATACAGATTTGAAATAAATGACAAATATGGTCTTTACTTCCTACCACTAATAAACGTTCTGGCCCATATCACCACGCACTTCAGCGGCTTTCTCACATGTTGGATAACACACTTTCAGTGCACTTTCCCACAGAATTGGCTAATAGATATGTTGGTGATGCTACCTGCGATCTTGCACATACACATTTTTGGAGGGTTCTTCTTCCTCCCTTTGTTTGAAGATCAGAACAGAGAATCCATCATTAGGTAACCAGGAACTAGATGATATCGCTAGTCAGATAGATTATTTCTTGTTTTCTTCTTGTGTAACTCTTCCCTAATTTTCTCTAGTAAAGTTTATCCTTGTTAAAGCTCACTTAAATTACTCTCTGCTAGTTTGCACAATAAAATTATAGTGAAAGTGCATTATCCAAGGTGTGTAAAGGTAGCCAAATTTCCAAAGGCTTAACCATACTAAAGTGGTGTTGATTTCTGCTGATTTCTGCCCACGAAGCACACCGGCACTGTATTCCTGACCCTCATGAACTACATACTGGTGGTTTGCAGAGAGAGAAGAGAATCTGCAGAAATTGTCTTTTTTGTGCTATGTTTTTGTGATATTTTAAAATATAATTTTAAACCCGCTTCTCTCTCCAAAGGGAACCAAAGCCCCTTACAAAAATACACTTTAAATAAATTTACATACAATATAAAAATAAACACAAAAAGTAAACAAGACAACCTGAGTTAATGTCTACCAGGTAAGCTGTCTGACCAAGGCCATGGGCTGCAATCCTCAAGCCAAGAGCCATTGGCCAAGAGTCCTTAGCCTTGTGCATGAGGCCTGGTGCCCCAGCTACTTCCATGCTATAAATATCTGCAGCAAGAGACACACACACAGAGAGAACACTCAGTCTACATGTTTCAGGCTGGTAGCTATCTTCCAGTAGTTCCTCCCTAGCCTTCTCAGGGTTAGACTTACCAAGTCTGGCTTGGAAAATTCCTAGAGATATGGGGTGGTGCTTCAGGAAGGCAGAGTCTGGGGACAAGAGGAAGCTCAGTGGGCATGTGATGCTACAAAGTATGTCCTCTGC